>CM057449.1:937107500-938447500 GCA_016271365.2 Neoceratodus forsteri | reverse complement strand
GATGAACGGAGAGCCTGAGATGGGCAATGAGGAACCAGGAGGTCTTGCAAGTAGGCAGGTCCCCCCATGCTGGGCTTTATAGGTCAGTAGTCTGATCTTGAAGGCAATCTTCCACCTTATTGGAAGCTAGTGCAGTTCACGTTAAGGACTGGCGTAATATGATCTATTCTTAAGCACCAGTCAGTAATCTAACTGCCACATTCTACACTAGCTGCAAGCAACAGAGATTGCCTCCAGATAGCCCCAGGTACAGAGCTTTGCAGTAATCCAACCTGGACATGACAAAAGCATGCACCAGGGCAGTCAGGTCCTCAGTTGGTATCAGGGCCTGGATCTGTTTCTTAGATGGTAAAATCCACTTTTGATGACGGATGACACCTGTGCATCAAGTGTCAGGCTGTAGCTGAGGATCACACCCAGATCCTTGGCCTGAGCAGAGGGGATCAAAGGAATACCTCCTAGTACTAGACAAGGGGAAACCTCAAATCCACCTCCATCACATTGACAACCTGACTCCACCACCAGTACCTCTGTCTTGTCTGGGTTGAGTAGTAGCCAGTTATGAATCATCCAGTTCTGGATCTCCTCTAGACAGGTGTTAAACACTGAGGCCGCCATTTGGTTACCAGGTGCACAGAACAGGTATAGCTGGGTGTCATTAGCATAACAATGAAAACCCAGGCCATACCGCCCGATAATGTTCCCTAATGGTAGCATGTACACTGTGAACAACAAGGGCAACAAGACCATCCCCTGTGGAACTCCACAGCACAGAGTCATCAGGTTAGATGAGGATAACCCCATTGTCACCCTTTGTACTCTGCCCGTGAATTAGGATCTAAACTAGTTGATGACATTACAGGTTAGTCCACACCAGTTCTGCAGCCAATCCAGCAGCACCTCATTGTTCACAGTGTCAAACACAGCTGAGAGATCTAGGACAACTAAAATGATATGCACTCCCTATCCCTCACCATCAGGAGATCATTTAGCACCTTCACCTGTGCGGTCTCCATGCTGTGCCCAGATCTAAAACCGGAATGGAAACACTCATAAGTGGTGGAGGTGGCAAGATGTGTCTCGAGCTGAATGGTCACCACTTTCTCTAAAACCTTCCCTAAAAATGGGAGGTTTGAGACAGGTCTGTAATTACTGAGACACTTCGGGTCCAATGAGGTTTTTTTTCAGTAGGGGTCTAACAAGGCCTCATTCAATGCCATAGGAAAGACCCCACTCCACAAGGAATTCCAGACAATCCCAGAAACCACAGGTCCTACCAGGTCCACACATCCAACCAAAAGTTGGGTTAGACCTGGATCAAGATCACAATGTGTTGGTTGCAGCCTCAAGACTATCTCTATCACCTCATCCACTCCAACTAGATTGAACATAGCCTGCATAAAAGGAGTGCCTTGACATGACTCAGGGAAACCCTCAATCCCTTTGGGTGGCGCTGGAAGAGCTCTCAACCCTGCATGAGGACACTATGTCAGCAAGAACAGAACAAACTCTTCACATCTGGTGCTAGAGCCTGCTCCTCCCGTACAGAAACAGGCTGAATGTAATAGCCCGTCCACCATGTGGAAGAGCTGAGCTGGTCTGTTCCTTGCCACAGCAATCTCTCTTGACAAAAAATCTACCTTTTTTCGAGAGATTGCCCCCTGATAGTCACTATAATGTGACCTCAAGGCCAGTTTGTCCTCCATCAGTCCCTATTTCCTCCACCGGGGCTCCACAATCTGAACCTTTATCGCTAACTCCCTGAGCTCCCCATCAAACCAGGGGGGCCTCCGGTGAGTAGACAAGGGTTGGACATGAATGGGTGAGACTGAGTCAAAAGCTGCACTGACGGCCCTATTATAGGCTGCAACTGCCTTCTCTGGCCAGATTGCACACACAGACTCCACACTTGATAGGTCCAGCACTGCAAGAAGTCCAGCTGGGGACAATCTCAATAATGGGCAGTACTGGACCATCTCCACAGAGGATGGACCCTTGGGGGGGCCCCAAATGTGAACCTCATGGTGCTATGATCCCACCAAGTGACCAGATCAATCCTGAGGTCATCAACCCCAAGACCCAGAGTGAACACCAATCTCCCAGAGATTCCATACTCTGAAGGAGGTCATATCCAAATGATGAGAGTCTGTCATCAACCCAGGCATTAAAATTTCCCAGAATTAGCCATCTGGGGGACTCCAACACCAGAATCGTGATGAAGTCTCCGACCTCCTGCAGAAATTCTCTCTCTCTCTGCCCTGTGGATGCTAGATGAGAAGGATCCTGTAGCCTGCGCCAGGACCCCTCTGCATGGCCACATTCTCAAAAGACCCAGTAGAACTCACTAGTAGCACCATGAGGCCCAGGCTGGTTTTAAACAAATGGCCACTCTCCTGCCTCTATGATCCTTCCTCAGGGTGTGTATCACAGAGTACCCAGCTGGCATCGCTGCCTTCAATATGGGAGCAGCATTATCATCCAGCCAGGTCTCTGTGATGCAAGCCAGGTCCACAGAGGAAACCAAGTCTGCTATTACTGCAGTCTTGTTCCTCACTGACCTAGCATTGCACAACACAGCCCGAGTATGATGAAGGGAGACTGCTGGGTCGTCCTCCTGCCCTCTTATCAACAGTGGAGCCCTTGGGTATATGAATCAGACAAGGTGGACCCCTCTCCAAGAACCATTTCGCCCCAGGGCACCTCCTGGGCCTCATCACCTGTATCTGTAACTCACCCGGCAGCCACTCACCCGGGCCTCTGCCTCGACCCCTGAGCAATCCCTAATGCTCTGCACCTCCTGTATGTTTCTGCAGATAGTGAGGGAAGCTAAAATGGGTGAAGGTCGCGGAGGTAGGCTGATGAGTAACTGCACCTTTCAGGCCGATAACCCCAACATATCCTGATTACTAGGCCTCCTGGGTCTAACCGCTCATATCTGTGACTTCCTGGCAGCCACTCACCTGGCCCCCTGCATCAACCCCCCCCCCCGAGCAATCCTTAATGCCCTGCACCTCCTGCATGTTTATGCAGATAGTGAGGGAAGCTAAAATGGGTGAATGTTGCAGAGGTATGCCAACGAGCAACTGCACCTTCCAAGCCCAAAACTCCAAGACATCCTATTTATTTATTTTTTTTATACTTACTTTGTTCAGTCTACCTCCTTGGCTGGGGAGCATTCCTATGGTTCCCCCCTTTGGTCCACTGGCGGCTCCCGCACCAGGCACCGTGCCCAAGCTGCTACCTCCTTCCATCACCCTCTCTGAGGCCACATCACAGACCTCCCTTCACGGAAGGCCAAGGGGTCAGGGCCAGAAGGAGATCCTTGGAGTGTCCAGTGAGGCTCTGCAGGTGGATCCTCATATGCATCAGAGGATTCAGCCATTTGTGAGCCCTTGATTTCTCCCCCACAGTACAGGCATATAGTGACACTCAAGACACTGTGGCACATGCTCCCGCATGCTGCACGTCATACATCTGCCCATTCCGATCCCACAGTGCACTGCGAGCAGCACTACCCCCTAGCCACAGCCAGGAGCCAGTACCTCCATGGGAGTCCTTCCCCTCCCACCCCAGAAAAGGAGAGTTGTCACAGGGAAACTCAATCCTTCTCCCCCCTGGCTGACCTCCGACGACCTGAGTCCGCTCTCGCACCCGGGTCGCTGGCATGGTGTGAGGTGTGGCATCCAGTGCCTTAACCTTCAACGCCACCGGGCTGACCATCCTGACTATTTATAGCAATAAACCCAGTAATACTGCTATAAAATCCCACTAAATACTAAAACAGCCTTAGTATCTGACAAAATTTCCACATCCACACAAACATCCAATCATTCACACAACCTCTCACACAAATACAACCATACCAAACCCTCCCAAACCCATCCAATCCCAAATAACAATTGGCAGTCTAATATATTATTGTAGAGTTCTAAAAAGTTTGCAGTGCACCTTACTCCAAATACAGTTCCAGCTGTCACTATGATTGCAGTAGGGCTCTCACTTCCCAGTGCAAGGTAGTCCCAGTACTACTTAGGAACTCTTACTTCCCAGCGAAAGAGTTGGACTTGTATAATTACAATGATCTTTAATCTCTTGGCTCTCTCAGAGCCCAAGTAACAGACTTTGACTGAGTTATTTACTTAACTCTTTAACAATTTCAGTACCCAAGGTTTTATATCCAAGTTCACGACTCACAACCACTCTGGTGGGGCACTAATCTTTTGTACTCACAGCCCTCATGTTTTCCAAACCAGTCCTAATATTCAAAATTGTGCCTCCTGGTAACAGCTCACTGCCTCAGTAGTTCTTCCAATGCTGCATCTAACAAACATGCTTTTAAAAACTTTTGGTAATCAACATAAATTGAAAATCCAGGGAACCAAAATAATACCTTTTCGAAAAACTGGAATGTTTTTTATTTTGTTGCATCAGTTTCAGTGTTTAGTTGTTTTTGGCTTCATAAAATCATAGAATCACAGAAATCTAATGGCAGAAAAGGACCCCAACAGCCCATCGAGTCTGCCCCTTCCTCCCCACCTACCCATCTCCTTTTCCACGGGCCCTCCCCTTCACCCTATTTATCAACCCCATATAACTGTTCCCTTATGCTTATATATGCTTCCTTTCTCCTCTCACACCCCTTCAAAAGCTACAATTCCTGATCCTGTTCTGTCTTGAAAATCATGACTAACCTATGCTTATCTATTAATAAATCATGGATTATTCATCAAAACATGTAGATCATTCAGGATTATGAAAAGCTAGGTAAGTTGACTAAAGTATATTCAAGAAAGCAGTTGTTTTCCCAGCTCCCTGGGCTAATGTATCCTGTGCAGTTCTGATCCCCCACTTTTTGGTATGCTCTTCGTACACAGGTG
The DNA here is from genome assembly GCA_016271365.2 of Neoceratodus forsteri. Lineage (NCBI taxonomy): Eukaryota > Metazoa > Chordata > Ceratodontiformes > Ceratodontidae > Neoceratodus > Neoceratodus forsteri. The sequence continues at coordinate 938,442,623 of CM057449.1, read as the reverse complement.
TGATCCACTTCTTTCCCACTTGTAATACATCTTTACCAGTACACGGCAGATCCAATAGTCTTGACTTATTCATATTTTTCTTTATTTAGCTACATTAGATAAACAGTGGCCTATTTTCAGGCATGACGTGGGAGATCACAGCAGATCACACCAAAGAAAAAAGTGACAATAATACACAACTGCAGTCATGTACAAAAGTCCATGGTACAACATATGACGCAAAGTGAAATACTGGTGAGGATAAATGAAGGTACAAAGCAGGGTACAAGCTACATAACAGTTTGCAGAAAATTAACACATGCAAAAGGCACATAGTGATGACAGACTGTGCTTTACTGGCATTGTTTTCTAGATAGTCGCTATGGCTCCTTGGAGAAATGGTGGTTGATATAAAGCCTCAAGGCAAACATAGTGTTTTAAGCTATAAAACATGGACACAAGGACTCTACCATCAAGTTAATGACTTATCTGCAGTTATGCATTCTGAAATAAGCCTGAGGGTGCCTAATGGAAAAATGCAGGCCAATTACCAGACAGTAATGTTCCATCTTGAAGACTCCTTTACTATTATAAATCATAGAGGTTTACAGTTTTGAAACCTATTTTTAAACATTGCTCATTTCAATAGCTGATGATGCACTGCTCGCATGAACTGTCAATCTGAGGGGCCATTTTCTGTCACATAAGGACTGCTCTTGGCTGTCAGAACCGTAGGGCTAAGGGTGGTGTGAGCCTCCACCTCCAACTATTTTACACTTGTGCCCCTTAAGCCATTCAAGCATTAAGTGCCATTTTAAAATGTATTCATTTATACCATTTCACCAGGTAAACATTGTCTTGTATTGTATTTGTTTTACCAGGGGAAAAAAGCTTCATTGAGCAGAGCTAATTACAAGGAGGTCTTCGGGTTAGGAATGGCAATAGTGTAGCGCAGAGATGCAGTGAGAATATCATTGCCTGCTGCAACCTGGGGAAGGGGGTTGGGAGGGGGAGGGAGAGGAAGGGATCACATGATCAGAGAAGAACAAAACACAATAATATTACCATTAAACTGTACAAGGATGACATATTTCCAAGGTGTTAAACATCATGAAGAGGGAGATCCAGTACAACACAATACATTCATGATACAAAATGTGCAGGTAATAAAATGCGCTGTTGTGTGCTACTTTGTGCTTTATGAGCACCATGTAGAGGCTGGTCAGGAAAATGAATATGTAACTAGAAAATGCTCAGTATAATACCCCATGACAGTGCAATGCTATTACACCACTGTTCCTTGTTACTTATTTGTTTGATAAACCAGGAGAGACAGCAATGAGACAAATACATATTTGTATGAGGGTCTTGGTCACCAATAAGTGTTTATTGCAGCATCAAATATTGGGAATGAATAGGAGTAAAGTTGTTATTTATTTTATACCATGTTGCTCTATACTTAGGTCACCTCACAGTATACAACAGTAAATAAACAGACATCAGAAAACCCACAGATATCAGAGGTCCAGCTACAAAATGGTTCAAAAAATGATTACACAACATGAGTTAGAAATTATTATATGACAGAAGTCTGGTTTAAAAAGGTATAACTCAAATAAATGCATCAGTACAAAGAAATTGCACGTGAGTAATTTCATATTGAACTGGATACTATCACAGTACAGAGGATTACCCACATGAACAAATATGTCTAGAAGGCGGTAATCGGCATACCAATGGTACCGAGCTACATTAAGCTATCCCAAGCAGGACTTCACAGGAAATGGGATGTTGCAGCTCAGCTAGGCTCTCATGTAAAATAAATTACTTGCAAATCACGTTGGGATACTGTGTATGAAAGACACACTATAAATGTAAATTCTTTATAGTACTATCCTACAATTTGCACACTACAAGTATTTGATGGTGTACTAGTGGTAGTGGTGGGTGTAAATCTGTCATTCTTACTTTGCCTTAATTTCTTCAGTCTTCTGGATGCTTTCATTCAAGCTTTACCTCCATTCAATTTCTGGATTGCAAGACCATGTTGAATGACTCTCAGTTTCCACATATCCACGCAGCAAAAATCAGGGCCTGCTTGCAGCAGCACAGGTGCAGAGTGTACCTGTGTTACACAGTCCTCTTGATTTACAGGTCATGTGACCTGTCACATGACTGAGCACTACACATTCCATCTCCTCACTTTTCCAGTTGCAGTTTATATTGAGTAACTACTAGGAATCTCTACTGCACTCCCCCAATCTCCCCTATCTTGCATCTCTCATCTTCTTGTTAACCTGTTCCAGGTCTATCCTGCAGCCTTACTCCCCCTGTTTCATTAGGAAACCTACCCCCAGCACCCCAGAATTTGAATCCTTGATCCTATACATGGAAGGCAACAACCTTAACCATTACCCAATCATACGCAGCTACAATTTCATGTTGCCTTCTGCTGCTTACTGCGTTAAGCATGCGCATGCGCAAGGCGTTTGGGAAAATGGCGCACTTTGGCGGTGTGCCTCTCCCTTAAATCCACTGCTCAGTTGAGCAGGTGTGGCAGTCCTGCACCAATGGGTGCGGAGCTGTGTATGACAGCGGTGGTCTTCACTTCAAAGAAAGCCACCGCTGTCATACAGAGCAATTGCCACACCGCCCCTCGGCCACACCGCCTCTGCCACGTCACCCTCCAAATCTCTTGCTGCCACGCTGGGAGCCCACCCCAGCATGGAAAACCTCCTGCATTGTTTGCTGACGGGGGTGCCTAGTCCCCCCGTCGGCTCCACGGCCCCTTCCAAGCCATCCTTCCGCCACGCTGGGAGCCCACCCCACAATGGCAAATGTCCCCATTGTTTGATAACGGGGGTACCCAATCCCCCGTCGGCTCCTCGTCCCCCCCAGCCATCCTTGTGCCATGCTGGGAGCCCACCCCAGTGTGGCAAACGTCCCACATCGTCAATTAAAAAAAAAAACCTGTAAAGTAAAAACGGTCCCACGCAGTCTCCCCGCCCCCTCCACAACCCGCACCCACTCACTGTGCATCCTGCCTTCCCACACCCCCCACCCCATACTTACCTCCGGAGCTCGGCGCGACAGTCTTCGGTGGACCGGGAACACGTCTGCACTCTTCAAAGCCGACCGCGAACTGAGGAAATGCCGGTAAGCTGTATAATGGGCTAGATAGGGGGGTTTCAACTTTATTGCATATCTCAGGCATTTTTTGGAATATGTGCACCAAATTTTCAACATGGGGTTTTGAGAACCCTTCTCATGAATGATGTCACTGTCATGGTGTTATTGGGCCGAAGGTGATTTCACAGTCATCCATTGAAATCACATGCAAAAATCAAAAATGACTGTTTTATATGCGCGTGCTGCGCTAGGTTCCTACGCAGGCTCATAAGTTCGCGAATTTTCAATATTTTCACTCCAGATTTTCAACATTGCCATTTTACCACACCTCCTCATGAGCAGTACAGCTGTCATTTTTCACATCCTGCCCAAAATGTGTTTCCGCCCATGTAGCACACAATGGCGCAGTCAGTGTGCGAGCTCAATGTATAGGACACATTAAGAAAATCACAGTGGCACTGATCATGAGCAGAGGTCTTAAAATGGCTGTGTTGAAAATTGATAAAAAATTCCTAAAATGACTGTTTTCACGAGTCTGCATTAAGTGGTTCCTCGCACGCTCGTAAGTTCTGTAATTTTCAATATTTTCACTCCAGATTTTCAACATTGCCATTTTACTACACCTTTCTTATGAGCAGACATTGTCATTTTTCACATCCTGCCCAAAACGTGTTTCACCCATGTAGTACAATGGCACAGTCGGTGTGCAAATCAATGTATGGGACATAGTAAGAAAATCACAGTGACACTGTTCATTAGCAGAGGTTTTAAAATGCCAATGTTGAAAATTTTGTGAAAAAATTCCTAACAATGACTGTTTTACGAGCGTGTGTTGCACAGTTCCCAGGCACGCTCGTAGGTTTGCGAATTTTCAATATTTCCACTCCAGATTTTCAACATTGCCATTTTACCATACTTCCTTATGAGCAGTACAGCTGTCATTTTTCACATCCTGCCCAAAACATGTTTCTGCCTATGTAGCGCACAATGGGGGTAACAAAAAGGTCATGCTGAAATTTTATTGTGCAAATACCAGCAATCGCACAGGGCATTAAGGTAAAGCACCATACATGCCAAACACCACTGCAAATACCTGCAAGCGAACATTTGGCATTGACCAATGCTTGTTAGCCCTGCTGCACATTCACCTCTAAACAACACCTGTTACTCCCCCCCCCCACATTCACCTGTGCCTTCTATCCCTCTTTCATTACTACCAACTTTAACCAAATCTACACTTTTTAGCAATGTTTAGGACCACTAATTCCCTGGTCCCACATCTCCTTCTACACACTATTTACACCCCCCCCCACCAACCTGCCCCGCGTCAACCAACCTCTGTGCTGACATACCAACATGTGACTCCCAAACTATTATGACCTCAGCCTGAATTGTTATTCTTCTCTGTACCTACCCAGTAGCAGGACCTTGTGAATCTCGTTGACTGCCATAGGTGTGGGGCATTCATCTGCAGAGGAATTCTCTGGAGAATGGGGCATTGCCCTATATGCAGGACCCTGAACAATCTCAGAGAGCTGCTGAATGCAGCATGGGAGAAGATATTGCTGCTGCAACACCTGATATAGAGGAACAGGACATTGCACCCCCATATTCCACACCCTTAGATTCAGCCTAGAAGTTCTCTTCTGCAGAGACAAACCTGAGTAGAAGAATGGAAGGTCGTGCAAAGGGGAGGAAAGAAGAAAGACAGGAGGGCCAGTTACAATCAACCTATGCAAAACCTATCCCTACTACAAACTGTTATGCACCTCTCACAAATGAAGATAATCAGAGTAGTGAGAGAATAGATGGCAAAACAGTGGTGGAGACAGCAAAACAGTGGAGAAGAATGGGGGTGTGGGCCACCATTAGCTCTGCCATTTAGTGAACGCTCCAATCTGCCACTTCTTTTCTCACCCAGTTATTAAACTTGGGCTAGAAACTGGGCCTGTATCTTATTTTGCATAGCTAAATCCATTTTTATGTTTGCTTACGCGCATGCACAAGAAACATTATGTAGCAGCTTAGGAGAGAAGCAGGTTGTGGAGGTGCGGCACTGTGGCAGCCAACGGCAGCACTGCATTTGGGGGCTTGGCACTGATGGACCAATGCAGACCCGGTGTCCTGATGACACTGGTTCTGCAGAAGTGCTACTAAGTTGAAACGTTTTTGCTGCTGCAATCAGGGGCCACCTCATCATTGCAGTGTCAGCCATTTCGCTGCAATGAAGGAGTTACCCTTCATTGCAGGGTGGTACCTTCTCATCTGCATGCCCCCGACCCAGTACTTTTGCTGACAGGGCAGCCCACTCCCCATCGGCATACTGTAACCCCCTCCCACATTTGTTGTGTGCCAAGGGGGTGCCCAATCCCCCTTGGCATCATCGCCCCCAACAGTCTTTCTTTGCTGACGGGGGGCCCAATCCCTGTCGGCTTCAGTCACGTCCCCTTCCCAGTTCAATTTTCCAATGGGGGAGCCTACTTCTCATCGGAATAATGTCCCCCTCCAGTTTGTTGTGTGCCGAGGGGGGTGCCAATCCCTCTCAGCTCTCCTCCCACTCGGTTTGTGCCGATAGGGGTGCCTAATCCCCCGTCGGCTACAGCCCCCCCCAAAGAAAACACTCAGGTGGCACGCTGAAAGCTCACCCCAGCATGCCAAATGTCCCTGTAAAAAAAAAAAAAGAAAAGTCCCACAATGTTTTTCATTTTTTTTCTTTACTTAAGACATGTAAACAGAAAACGGTCCCACGTTGAGTTCAGTGGCCCTCCCCAACCCGCACCCACCCTCTGCACCCTGCCTCCCCAACCCTATACTTACCTCCGAGTCCAGCATGATGCCTTTAGTGGACCTGAACACATCTGCACTCTTCAAAGACGACTGCGAACTGAAGAAATACTGGTAAGCTGAATAATGGCATAAATAGGTTTTTTTCAACTTTGGTGCATATCTCAGGCATTTTTGGGTATTTTGGCACTGAATTTTCAACATGGGGTTATTGGGACCCCTCCTCATGAATTCAGTCACTGTCATGGCGTTATTCTGTCCCGAAAGGTGATTTTGTGGTCACTGCATGGAATCACCTTTTTGGGACAGATTAACAAGATGACAGTGCCACTGTCCATGAGGTGGTCTCTCAAAAAGCCTATGTTGCAAATTAGGTGAAAAAAATCCAAAAAATAACTATTTTATGAGCGTCTGTTGCGCAGTTTGCACACATGCTCGTAACTTCGCAAATCTGTAATATTTTCACTCTATATTTTCAACATTGGCATTTTTCCACACCTCCTTATGAACAGTGCAACTGTCATGTTACACATCTTGGCCAAAATGTGTTTTTGCACTTCCGGCATAGAATAGCGCGGTCACTGTGGGAAATCAGTTTTCAGGATAGATTGTGAAAATGTCAGTGACACTGTTCAAGAGCAGAGGTCCTAAAATGCCTATGTTGAAAATTTGGTGGCAAAAGTTCATAAAATGACTGCGTTACACATGTGCGTTGCGCAGTTTCCAAGCACCCTTGTAACTTTGCAAATTTATAATATTATCACGCCAGATTTTCAGCACTGGCATTAGCGGTTAGACATAGAAACATAGAAACATAGACCTTGACGGCAGATAAGGACTGCTTGGCCCACCCAGTTGCTGTGGGAAATCACTGTATGAGACAGATTAAGATCGAGTGAGTGAGAGGGGGGAGTGAACAAGCTCAGCTGAGCTCTGTCAGGACTGCTGCAATTTTTTTGTGGGCAGAAAAAGGTGCCAATGCAGGCAGGAGTCCAGTGCAAAATGGCAGATGCTCAATGGAGCTCTCTCAGGAGAGCTGTGAACTTCTTTGTGGGCAGAAAAAGGTGCAAATGCAGGCAGGAACCCAGAAACAAAAGGGCAGCCTGCAGCACCAGGAGAAACAGAATGAGCGAGTGAGAGAGAGGGAGAGCGCAAGCTCAACAGAGCTCTGTTGGGACTGCTGTGGATTTCTTTGTGGGCAGAAAAAGGCGCCAACACAGGCAGGAGACCAGTACAAAGGGCAGCCTGCAGTGCCAGAAGAAACAGAACGAAGCGAGTGGGGGAGGAAGCTCAACAGAGCTCTTCCTGAACTTTAGAGTAGTCCACCTTCCGCCCAGGGTCCTTTGTGGTCCTATATTACAGCAGGGTCTCTGGGGTGGAGACAAAGCAATGATTGGATACTTTGAGGATTGCTGTAATAATACAGTTTTAGTTGTTCTGTTTACTTCTCTAACTGAGCTAAGTACTGAGCTATACTGTTATGATTCTGTTTATTTCTCTAACTGAGCTGAGTAATACTTGGAGTGCAATAGGATTTCTAACTGAGTTAAGTGAAACTATATGAGAGCTGAGAACAAAAAGTATGGTAGCAGAGGGTGAAAAATGGACAAAGAGGCTTTAGGATTGCTACAGTAATACAGCATCTAACGGATGAGATTTGAGACTGAATTACCCCGGGTGGCAAGGGGCCAGTAGGGGGACTAATGTGGGAAGGGGATTGGAATTTGAGCAAATAGGGGCCTAACAGTTGTAGTAGTGTACAGAACCTGGGAGTAAGAGTCTTTTCATAAGATGGGGGCCAAAATGGGGCAGGTGCCACATGTCAATAGGGCGGGCATCTTTGGAAGGGTAGTGGGGTGTACAGGGTGTGGGTCCACCATTATCTTGGACTGGGCTTGGAGGATGGGGGGTGTATGGTCTGTAGATGACTGGGAGTTTGAAGGAGGAATTGTGGAGATTAGAGAGGAGTCTAAGTGGCAGGACAGATGAGTAAGGTAGGCATCCTGGCTGAGGGGGGATAAGGTATGGCAAGGGTGGGTGGAGGAAAAACAACTAGGGACTGAACCCGACCCCAGTATCAGAGGCACTAGCAGAAAAGAAAAAAGAAGGAGGGGTGACCGAGGTGGGGGAATCCTGTTGGGGGAGGAAGATACCACAAGGAGTACCAGGGGAGAGAGCAGATGGCTGCAGGTAGGAAGGGACCAGGGGTGGGACCAGGGGTGGCATGGAGGGGAACAAGTAGGAGGGAGGAACTGATTGGGGGAAGAGATGCAGGAGGGGTATTGACTAGGAATAGTTTTGAGCCTCTGCTATGGGAGAGAAAGAGGGAGCAGGAACATACTGAAGTGGGGAGGACAAGTGGGGCATGAGAGGGATGGCAACAGCTAGGGGAAGAGATAGCGAGGACAAAAAGGTAGAAGGGGGCTAGTATGGAAGGAGGGGTGGTGTCTGGAGGAGAGAAGGCTACGGGAAGGGGGAAGGATGGGAGGGGCATCACTTTCGGGGTAGAAGGTAATGAGGGCTCTAAATCGACAACAGCAAGGATAGCAGAGGGGTTGGAAATCAGATGAGGAGGAGGGGAGATCGACATGGGAAGCCCAGTAGGATGTAGTCAGGCTGGGAAGGGGTTCAAGGGAGATGGGAGGAATAAGGCAGAGAAAAGGGGTGAGGTGGAAGTAGGGGGTACAGATACAGAAGTCACAAAGGGTGCAGCTGGTGGGGGAAAGGGCAGGGAAGAACGAATACTGGGGTGGTGGAAGGGGCATTAGAAGGGAAAAGGGCTAAGGGATGGGGGGTACTTATCCTAGGGTGACTCTATACTGAAAGGGGTGAGATGGGGTGGAAGGGGGGGGGAAGGCATAGCCATATTTAGGTTGAAGCTATTCCCAGATTGTCTGCAGGAGGGGCAGGGCAGGTACTGCTCACATGTGCAGCTAGTGGGAGAAAGAAACCTCATTTACTGTTGCATGTAGGTACAAATGACTTGGCGGGGGAGACTGTGGAAGTAGTGAGGGGGATGTTCGAGTAGTTGAGCAGGCAGTGTGAGAGGGTTGGGGAGTCAGTGGCATTCTCGGAGGTACTCCCGGTACCATGTGCAAGCATGGGAAGGAAGGGTAGGATTGAGGAGTTCAACGAGTGGCTGAGGGATTGGTGCCACACCAAAAATTATGGGTTAGTGATTAACTGGGGTAGGGTCTGGGGAAATAGTGACTTGTACGTGGGGGGGCAGGGTACACTTAAGCAGGAAGGGGAGAGGAGTATTAAAGGCAGGATTAGAGGGGTATGTCTCTACTAAGGTGGATTTAAACTAGTGGAGGGGGTGGTCAAAAGACTGAGGTTAGTAGAAAGGTCCGGACAGGGCATCCTAATGAGCTCACCCCCTAGATATAGGTAAAGGCAGAGGCATAGTAACCCTGGCAGGAGGCAGGCAGAGTGGTCTGAGTGTAATACAGAAGGCACCACCACCTGGTAAGAATAAGGAGGAGAAAGGGTATGGACTACTGAGAGGAGGTACAAAGGCCAAGGAGGAGAAGAGTGAGAAGAAGTAGGGGTACGGGTGGAAGGTGGTGTCTCTCAATGCAAGAAGCCTGGAGAACAAAATTGCAGATCTTCAGGTGCTCCTTTCAGAGGGGAAGATGGACATTGCTGCAGTGACAGAGATTTGGACCACAGAGTACCATGATTGGGGCTTGGCAATCCCAGAATACAGGATATACAGCAGGGACTGGGGGGTTGGAAGGGGGGGTTGCACTCTATATGAGGGAAGGGATTAAATGCATAAGGGATGAGGGAGAAGAGGAGAGGGCAGAGGCACTTTGGGTGCAGCTCCTGGACTCCAAGGGCACAAAGATCAGGCTGAGAGTGGTGTACAGACCACCAACCCAATCCGGGGAACTGGATGGGGAGTTGGCAGAGCAGATAAGGAGGGTGTATAGAAGGGGGAGTGTGGTGATAGTGGGCAATTTTAACCTACCACAGCTTGACTGGAGCACCCCGTCCACTAGCAGTATCAGGGAGCAGGTGTTCCTTGATGCATTCCAGGACGGCCTTCTGACGCAATTGGTAAGTGGGCCTACAAGGCTTGGTAGCACTCTGGACCTAGTACTGGCAAATGGGGAGGTGATGAGGGAGGTAAGGGTGGAGGACCCACTGGCATGTAGCGACCACCAAACAGTGTGACTCATTGTTGCGCTGGGCAGGGAGACAGGAGGCACAGGCACTAAGGTGGTGGACTTTATTAGGGTGGACTTTGGGGGGATGGGAGCAATACTGCAAGGGAGACTCCAGGATATAAGGCCAGGGATGGATGCAGAACAAAAATGGGGAGTCATAAAGATTGAGCTAACAGAGGCCACAGTAGCCTGCACCAGGGCCAGGAGTAAGAAGACCAGAGCCAAGAAACCATGCTGGCTGAACAAGGAAGTGCCGCAAGGGGTGAGGGCTAAGACGGCTGCATACTGGAAGTACAGGAGAATGGGGAAGGGAGAGGATAAGGAGGCATTCGGGAGTTGGTCAAGGGAGGTTGCCAGGAGAGTGAAAAAGAAGCCAAGGCCTCCAGGCAATTAAGTTCCACACAGGGCATAAAGGGAGGGGAAAAGGACTTTTTAGGTATGTCAGGGAAAAGAGGAAGTGCAAGGAACATATTGTGAGGATAAAGCGGGGAAGGGATCAGGTGGAAAAGGGGGAGGAGCAAGTGGAAATCCTAAATGAGTACTTCTGCTCCATTTTCAATAAGGAGAGGGATGGCTAACTACCAGAATGGGCTGGGGGAAAGAGGGGGAGGAGGTGACGGACAAAGTGATCACAGGAAGTAAGGTGCTAGAGCGGCTGAGGGCAGTAAGGGTGGACAAGGCAGCAAGTCCCGATGCCATCCACCCCAGGTTGCTGAGGGAGATGGCAGAGCTGTTGGCTGAGCCACTGGCAGAACTGTTCAGCACCTCCCTGGAAATGGGGTGTGTGCCCCAGGACTGGAGGGTAGCCCATGTGGTGCCCATACACAAGAGTGGGCCTAGGGAGGAGCCAGGAAATTATCGGCCGGTAAGGGTCACGTCCATAGTGGGTAAGCTTATGGAGGCGATACTGAAGGAGAGGCTGGTGGCATTCCTAGACAGTAATGGCCTCCAAGATGGGCAGTAACATGGGTTCGACTGGGTGACAAGGGAGTTGGATGGGGCCATGCAGTACATGTTCTGTACTTGGACTTCAGTAAGGCCTTTGATACAGTGCCTCATGGGAGACTGGGGGAAGCTGATGGCAATGGGGGTGGGAAAAAAGCTGACTAAGTGGACAGAGAACTGGTTACAGGGGAGTGTGCAGAGGGTGGTGGTGGTGGGGGAGCTCTTGGCACCCAGTGCAGTGACAAGTGGGGTGCCACAGGGGTCAGTGCGGGCCCGGTGCTATTTGGTCTCTTTATCTCCGATTTAGCTTATGGTGTGGGGAACAGGGTTAGTCTGTTTGCACATTATATCAAATTGGGGCAGTGGTGGACGAAGAGGATGGATGGGAAAAACTGCAGGGGGACCTAACCAAATTAGAGACATGGTCGGTGGAGTGGCAGCTAATATTCAATACAAAGAAGTCTAAAGTGATGCACTTCAGGACTAAAAACCAGAAGAGGGACTATTGGTTGGGGATCAGAGAGGAAGAGGAGGAGAAGGACCTAGGGGTGTTGGTAACTGGGAGCATGAACAACTCAGCCCACTGCACGAGAGCAGCAGCAAAGGCAAACATGATGCTGAGTGCATCGCAAGGGGGTTCTCATCCAGACACAGGGATGTGATCCTACCTCTCTACAGATCATTGGTCAGACGGCACCTAGAGTACTATGTGCAATACGGGAGGCCATACCTGAGGAGAGATATAAAGTTACTGGAGGGGGTGCAGAGGAGGGCAACAAAAATGTTAAAGGGATAGAAGGAAAGGAACATGAAGTTAGGCTGAAGGAGCTGAACATGTACACACTGGAGAAGAGGATAGGGGGATATGATTAAAGCATTTAAATAACTGAGGGGGTAAATAAACCTAGCACCAAAGGGGTGTTTAAACTGAGGAGTGGAAGAGAGATGAGGGGGCATGGACTAAGGTTGAAAGGGGGATGTTTCAAGAGGAAAATGAGGAGACACTACTTCTCTGAGAGAGTGGTGTCTAGTTGGAATGCGCTGCCGGAGGGGGTGGTAACATGTAGGACAGTCAATAGCTTTAAGGAAGAGCAGGATAAAGCAAGAGGAAGAGTCAGGGGCAGGGGCTGGGACAAGCGGGGAAGGAACTGAGGGGGAGGAGGCTGGAGCAGCTACAATCTAGGGTGCTAGCTGCACACTTGGGCAAACTTACATAGATCGATTGGTGTGTTCTTCTTGCAGATTCATATGTTCATATGTTCGTATGTAAAATCACAGTGACTCTGTTCATGAGCAGAGGTCCTAAAATGCCTATGTTTAAAATTTGGTGACTAATGTCCATAAAATGACTGTATTACAAGCGTGCGTGATGCAGTTTCCATGCACTCTCATAACTTTGTAAATTTGTAGCATTTTCATTCCAGTTTTTCAACACTGGCATTTTTTCAGACTTCCTTATGAACATTACAGCTGTCATTTTTCACATCCTGCCTGAAATATGCATTTACACATCTGGCGCAGAATACCGCGGTTGCTGTGGGAAATCAATGTTTGGGACAGATTAAGCAAATCATAGTGACAGTGTTCATGAGCAGAGGTCACAAAATGCCTATGTTGAAAATTTGGTGAACTAATTCCACTAAATGACTGTGTTACGCTCATGCGTTGCTCAGTTTCCAAGTACGCCCAGAAGTTTGAGCATTTTTAATATTAGATTTTCAACATTGCCATCTCTTCACACCTCCCTATGAATGGTACAGCTGTCATTCTTCACATCCTGCCTGATCTGTGTTTTCATACATCTGGCGCTCAGTGGCACGGTCACTGTAGAAGCTCAAATTTCAGGAAACATTGACAAAATCACAGTGCCACTGTTCATGAGAAGAGGTCTCAAATGCTTTCATGAGGTGGGGGCCACAAAATGGCCATGTTAAAAATTTGTACTACAAATACCAACACATGCCCGGGGTGTTATGGTTTCTAACCATAATGTCCCACCATGTACAGACTGACAGGCATCAGGGGTGTGCCTTTGGACTGCCGACTGTAATGCTCATGCCATTCCAACCCCACCCCCCACCCTGCAGCCACTGACAGACATCGAGCTGTGCCTTGGACTCTTTGGACCTACAGTTCACATCATTCTATACTGCACCCAAATCAGCATATGTCCTTATGGAGTGGGGTGACTGTAAAGCCGAACACCCCAAGGCACACCTCAACACTTGTCAGTGTCTGCAGGATAGGGTGAGGTGAAATGGCATTAACATTATGGACGACAACTCAAATGCATGCCCCAATGCCTGTCTGTCTCTGCAGGGTGGAGGTGGGGTTGGCGTGAAGTTCAATACCTCACTGCCATTCCTACTCTGCATCTGTCTCATTCCTGTATTTCCAATACTAATACCAGCAAGCAAAAATTCGGCATTGACATATGCTTGTATAACTAAAGACATAGAAACACAGATGACAGCAGATAAGTACCACAAGGCCCATCCAGTCTGCCCATTTTTTATGTCTTATGAATGGGCCATAGGCCTTTACTCTGCCAATGGCCTATTTATTCATACTCATCTGTATTGCTCCCTTATGCCTATCTCATACCTGTTTGAAGCCCTGCACTGTATTCATATCCACCACTTCCTGAGGTAGGCCGTTCCATGTATCCACCACTCTTTCTGTGAAAAAGGACTTTCTCACATTACCCCTTAATAGGCCTCCCTCTATTCTCATGCTGTGTCTTCTTGTCCTGCTATTTTTCTTATATTGGAACATGTTAGACTTTTTCACCTTGTCAATGTCCTTAAGATGTTTGAATGTTTCACATGGGGCATATTGAGCTCCATTAATCTGTCCTCTTATGTTTTCTGATGCAGTCCCTGCACGATTTTAGTTGCCCTTCTCTGGACTGCCGCCATTTTGTTTATGTCCTTGTGCAGGTGCGGCCTCCAGTACTGCACGCAGTATTCCAGATGGGGCCTAACCAGTGTCTTGTAAAGAGGGATTATTACCTCCCTCTTATGACTTGTGATACCCCTACTAATATACCCCGACATCCCTCTAGCCTTACCTACTGCTTTAGTGGTCTGCTTGGATGATTTCAGGTCATCTGTGATGATGATGCCCAAGTCTCTTTCTTCCCTTGTGATTGCCAGCAGCTCCCCTTCCCAACCTATAGGTAGCTTCAAGGTTTCTCTTCCCTATGTGCATGATCTTGCCCTTCTTTGTTTTAAACCCCAGTTGCCACTCTTCTGACCATTTTGCCAGTTTTCCAGATCTCTTCTAATTCTGCCCACCCCATCTGGATCATCTACTATGTTGTAGATCTTGGTGTCATCTGCAAAGCTGCTGGGGGGGGGGGAGAGAAAGAGAAAGCAGCCACAGCTTCCTTAAATCAAGGAGGTAATTTAATACACTACACTGAATTGAATTATTACTTTTTGGACCTCTGTAAGTAACTAACTTTGATTCTCTGTTTTTTGGGGTTTACTTTTCTTAGTTTAACTTTTATTTGCCATTGAGGAACTGTAGCTGGGAGATATTTTTAGTCATCTGTGACTAGACCTGTTACTTAACCTCTGTGAAATAGGTGTCTGAAAGGAAGGAATGCACTCCCGGGGTGGAGGGTCAGAGTTGTAGATTGTTTCTGGATGTCACCAGTGTCTGTTGAGATTAAGTAGACAGATACTTTATTAGAAGTAGAAAGGGTCTTATTTAGGGTTAAAGAAAAGAAAGAAAGTCAGTGTGTGTTCTGTGCTGGGAAGGGTATTGTATCAGCTGACTTTGCTAAACCAGTAGGAGGAGGAGAGAGAGCTTAATTGGGGGTATGTCTTAGACACTATAAAAGCAGGTGACTCAAATTACAACTGCCTGTTGCTAGCCTTTTTTCTTACTGATTGCTCTCCATCCCACCCTAAGCCAGTTCTACTTTTATAGCCACTGGATCTGACTGTCAACAGGAACTTCCTGTTTGGAAGTAGGAAGTGAAGGATCATAGAGAAACATTGGTTTTGTCAACCCTAAAGGAAAAAAGTAGCTCACCCCCCCAGCTGCTGGTGGTCTGACATTGAGCAAGGAAGAAGGAGGCTACTAAAGAAGATAGGAAGTTGCTGTCCCAGAACAGGAAGGGTGAGAGTTGTAAGGAGAGGAGAGAGTAAGCATACAGAGAAACAGGAGAGGGGACACAAAATAAGACATGATAGGAGTGGTGCAGTGCAATGGCTGTGGGGTGGCAGTGTTCCGGGAGACATTCTGGAGGCTGCGATGCTACCCTATTTGCAGGCACCTCTCTGGTTTGAGAGAGGACGGTGCCCATCTCCAGGCTGACCTGGCTAGGATTCGTGAAACCTCCTCCCCCACCCAGGGACCACCAGGGCCAATGCCACTACCTCAGAGGTTGCCAAGAAAGAGGAGAGGCTGGACCAGGGTGGGCTCAGGGAGGGAGAGGGTGGTGGAACAGAGTTGCATCCCTCCAGCTGTACCGCTCCAGAATTCATTTGCTGTTCTGGTGGATAGTGGTTCCTCTATGGAGGCACCTGCAGTGGAGACCAAGGAGGATGCTGTGAACCTTCACAAAGGAGACCCACAGGAGGGTGGCATGGGACCCCACAGGGGAAGGAAACAACTCCTGGTGGGGTACTCAATCATTAGGGGGTAGAAATGGGGGAGGAAGGGGAGAGGGAGGTAAGGTGCCTTCCTGGCTCCATGGCTTGGAGGGACAGGAAGCGAATCCTCAGGATCATGGGAGGAGCTGCACGAGGGAGGGAGCTGGATGTCATTGTCCACCTAGGAACAAATGACCTGGCTAGGAATGGGATCAGAGCAGTGCAAGAGGAGTTTGTAGAGTTGAGGAGGGGCCTTAGACAAGTAGCGCATACGGTAACCTTCTCGGAGGTGCTGCCTGTCTATGGCAAGGGTGATGCTAGGGCATTCCTCACCAGGGGAATTCAATGAGTGGTTGAAAAAGTGGTGTGGAGCTCAGGGTTTTGGCTTCATTGGGGACTGGGGAGCCACCTGAAGGGATGCAGACCTATACTGGTGCGATGGTCTGCATCTGTCGGGGGGGGAACCAGAATCCTAGGTGAGAGGTTTAAATGCTTCATTGGCAAGCATTTAAACTAGCCAAGGGGGGAGGCACTGAAAAGGAACAGGGAAATCCCAGCATCCCCCCACAAAACATGGTAATTAGTGAGGTAACCACCAAGGTAGAGAAGTTATTAGGGAGCAGGACAGAGGTAAGTGTGAAAAAAGGCAAAGGCAGTAAGGACAGAAATGGAGCTAAAAGGGGTAAGGCTATCAAAAAAGTGGAGGGTGATGAGTACCAATGCCCATAGTCTGTGTAACAAGCTCCCTGAACTAGTGGCCTTGATGGAAGAGGTTGCCTGGATATTGTGGCAGTCACAGAAACATGGTACACAGAGAACCATGACTGGGATGTCAACATACCAGGATACACAATCTACAGGAGGGACAGGGAGGGTAAAAGAGGCGGAGGAGTAGCACTCTATGTAAATGGAGGGATCAAAGCAACAGAACTAAAGAGTAAACAGGGATCAGATGAGGCACTCTGGGTCACCCTGGAGACAGGAAATGGCACCACAATCCGCACGGGGGTTGTATACAGACCCCCATCTCAAGGAGAGGGAATGGACAAGGAAATGATAGAAGGCTTCCTTAGAATGTCAGAAAAAGGGGAGGTATTGTTGATGGGGGACCTGAATATGCCAGATGTTAACTGGAGCACCTTTGCTGCAGGCACATCCAAGAGCAGGGTCATTCTTGATGCCCTACAAGGGGCATGCCTCAGACAGCTAGTACTGGAACCCACTCAGGAGGGAGCAATCTTAGACCTGGTACTCTCAAATGGGGACAGAGAAAGAATCTCAGATTTAGAGGTGGGTAGCCATCTGGGAACAAGCGACCACCAAACAGTGTGGTTCACGATAAACACAGACATACAATCAAGCCATACAAAAGCAAGAGTATTGGACTTTAGGAGGGCTGACTTTGGGAAAATGAGAGTGCCTTAGAAAAGCACTAGCAAACAGGCAAGAAGGAGGGTGGAGGGAACAGTGGGAGTAATCAAAACAGCCATCACAGAGGCAACAAGCCTTTGTGTAAAAGCAAATCAATAAACACAACGAAGGAAAAAACGCTATGGTTCTGAAAAGAGGTGGCAGGGAAGGTTAAGGAGAAAGGATAGCATTCAGGAAATATAAGGAAACACAGAAGGAGCAGGACAGAGAACTTTATCAGTTAAAGCAGAAAGAGGCTGGGAAGGCAGTCAGAATAGCAAAGGCCCAAACTGAGGAAAGGATAGCCAATTCTGTTAAGAAGGGGTTAAGACCTTTTATAGGTACATTAGGGAGCGAAGAAAGACCAAAGGAGGGATACTGAGGCTTAATAAAGGGAGGAATGTGGGTAGAGGGGACAGTGAAAAACAGGGATACTGAACAAATATTTCTGCTCAGTATTCACAAAGGAAGAGGAGGAGAGGTACCTAAACCAAACAAGAGAAACACTCTGAAGGTGGGGGTCGATACCAGTCCATTTACAGAAGAAAGGGTTCTGAAAGAACTAATAAAATTAAAGGTGGACAAAGCAATGGGGCCTGATGGGATTCACCCAAGAATTCTAAAACAACTAAGTGTAGAACTAGTGACACCGCTGACTACTCTCTTTAACAAATCATGGGAGGATGGGGTGGGGTGGTACCTGAGGACTGTAGGAGGGCAGATGTGATTCCTCTTCACAAAAGTGGGAGCAGGACAGAGGCAGGAAACTACAGACCAGTTAGTTTGACCTCAGTGGTAGGGAAAATGATGGAATCACTTCTGAAGAAAAGAATTGTTGAGTACCTAGAGGCCAGTGGGGCACAGGACCCAAGGCAGCATGGATTCACGATGGGAAGGTCATGTCAGGCAGAATCTAATAGATTTCTTTGACTGGGTGACCAAAGTAGTGAACCAGGGAGGGCTGTGGACATGGCCTACCTAGATTTAGCAAGGCATTTGATGCAGTCCCACAAAGATTAATACACAAGTTAGCCAGCCTTGGGTGGGCCCCAAGGTGGTAGCCTGGATAAAAATTGGCTACAGACAACAGGAGGCATAAGGGTAGTAGTAAATGGAGTACACAGTGAAGAAAGGATGATTACTAGTGGGGTACCGCAGGATTCAGTACTGGGACCGGTCCTTTTAATGTCTTTATAAGTGACATTGCAGAGGAACTGGAAGGAAAAGTATGTGTCTTTGCAGACGACACAAAGATCTGCAACAGGGTTGATACACAAGATGGAGTGGAAAGGATGAGAAGGGACTTGCAAGGTTGGAGGAATGGTCAAATGTATGGCAGCTCAGATTCAATGCAAATAAGTGCAAGGTAATGCACATGGGAAACAAAAATCCAGGGAACAGTACTCAATGGGGTGAGATACTGACAACAGTAAAATGGAAAGGGACCTGGGGTAATTATATCAGATGACCTAAAGGTGGGCAAGCAATGTGAGAAGGCAGTAAGGAAGGCTGGGGGGATACTTTTTTTTTTTTTATTTAGTTGTTTAACCAGGTATAGCACACTAAGCTGGAAGCTTTTTTACAGGAGCGACCTGGGAGCACAAGAAGGTTAAGTGACTTGCTCAGGGCCACACAGTATGCAAGTGGAAGCTGTGGGATTCAAACCCCAGGTCTGGTCCGCTGGATGTCACCAGATTTGCAGCTCAGAGCCTTAGACCACTGCGCTATTCTACCTCCTCATACTGGGATACTGGGATGCATAGGAAGAGGCATCAATAGTAGAAAACAGGAAGTTGTTATCCCTCTGTACAGACAGTTGGTGAGACCCCATCTGGAGTACTGTGTGCAGTTCTGGAGACCCCATCTGTGCAAAGACATAGACAGAGTGCAGGCTGTCCAGAGGAGGGCAACCAAAATGGTGCAGGGTCTGCACCAGAAGACATACGAAGAAAGACTAAAGGAGCTTAATATGTATACCCTTGAGGAAAGAAGGGAGAGAGGGGACATAATAGAAACTTTCAAGTACCTCAAGGGAATCAACAAAGTCCAAGAGGGTAGCATCTTTCAGAAAAAGAGATGTGCAAGAACAAGGAGGCACAATTTGAAGATGGGGGGGATGGCTCAGAGGTAATGTGA
This sequence comes from Neoceratodus forsteri, assembly GCA_016271365.2. Taxonomy (NCBI): domain Eukaryota; kingdom Metazoa; phylum Chordata; order Ceratodontiformes; family Ceratodontidae; genus Neoceratodus; species Neoceratodus forsteri. The sequence continues at coordinate 938,423,464 of CM057449.1, read as the reverse complement.
GGAAGTATTTTTTCACAGAGAGGGTTGTGGATGCATGGAACAGCCTCCCTGAGGAGGTCGTGGAGTGAAGAACAGTGAGGGAATTCAAGGATGCATGGGACAGACTTAAGGCAGTCCTAGTGGGGGTAGGAGGAAGTAAGCTGTTGGTTAACTAGGATCTGCAGCTTATCTGTTATATAGTAAAATGGGCAGACTAGGTGGGCCAAGTGGTCCTTTTCTGCCATCAAATTCTATGTTTCTATGTCAAATTCTATGAAGGGACACAGGCAAGTGGGGAGTGGTGCAATGCACTGGCTGTGGAGCAGCAATCTTCCAGGAGACTTTCTGAATACAGCGTTGCAGCCCTATTTGCAGGCACCTCTCTGGTCTGAGGGAGGAGGTTGTTCATCTCCATGCTGACCTGGCAAGGATTCAGAAAACCTGCTCCTCCACCCAGGGACCACCCAGGCCACTTCCACTACCTTTAGAGGTTGCCAAGAAAAAGAAATGGTTGGACCATGGTGGGCTCAGAGAGGGTGAGGGTGGTGGAACAGAGATGCATCCCTCCAGTTGTGCCTCTCCACAATTAATTCACCACTCTGGCGAAGCATGGTTCCTCTATGGAGGTAACCACAGTGGAGACCATGGAGGATGCTGGGAACCTCCACAGTGGAGACCCACAGGAGGGTGGCACAGGACCCCACAGGGGAAGGAAACAACTCCTGGTGGGGGACTCAATTGTTAGGAGGGTAGAACTGGGGGAAGGAGGGGAAAGGGAGGTAAGGTGCCTGTCCGGTGCCATGGCTTGGAGGGACAGGAAACGAATCCTCAGAATCAAGGGAGTAGCTGCAAAGAGGAGTGAGCAGGATGTCATTATCCACCTAGGGACAAAGGACCTGGCTGAGAATGGGATCAGAGCAGTGCAACAGGAGTTTGTGAAGTTGGGAAGGGGCCTTAGACAAGTAGCACACATGGTAATTTTCTCGGAAGTGCTACCTGTCTATGGCATGGTTGAGGCTAGGGTACTCTGCACCACGGGATTCAATGACTGGTTTAAAAACTGGTGCAGAGCTCAGGGATTTGGCTTCATTGGGGACTGGGGCTCCACCTGGAGGGATGCAGGCTTATACTGGTGTGATGGTCTGAATTTATCCAGGAGGGGAACCAGGATCATAGGTGATATTTTTAAATGCTTCATTGGCAAGCATTTAAACTAGCCAAGGGGGAGGCACTAAAAAGGAGAAGGGAAATCCTAGCACCCACCCCAAAAAATCTGGGTAGTTAGTGAGGTGAACACCATGATAGAGCAGTTGATAGGGAGAAGGTCTGGGGTAAATGGAGAAAAAGACAAAGGCAGTAAGGACAGGGATGGAGCAAAAAGAAATAATGCCATAAAAAAATGGCAGGTAATGAGTACCAATGCCCATAGTCTAGGTAAAAAGCTCCCTGAAATGGTGGCCTTGATGGAAGAGGGATGCCTGGATATCGTGGCAGTCGCAGAAACATGGTACACAGAGAACCATGACTGGGATGTCAACCTGCTAGTGTACACAATCCAGAGGAGGGACAGGGAGGGAAGAAGAGAAGGAGGAGTAGCTCTCTATGTAAGGAAAGGGATAAAAGCAGCAGAACTAAATGATAAACAGGGAGAAGAGAAGGCACTGTGGGTCACCCTGGAGCCTGGAAATGGCACCACAATCTGCACAGGAGTTGTATACAGACCCTCATATCACTGGGAGGAAATGGACAAGGAAATGATAGAAGGCATCCTAAGGATGGCAGAGAAAGGGGAGATATTGCTGATGGGGGACTCGAATATGCCAGATGTTAACTGGAGCACCTTTGCTGCAGCCACATCCAAGAGCAGGGCCATTCTTGATGCCCTACAGGGGCATGCCTCAGACAGATAGTTTTGGAACCCACTCAGGAGGGAGCAATCTTAGACCTGGTACTCTCAAATGAGGATGCAGAGAGGATCTCCAGTCTTGAAGTGGGTAGCCATCTGGGAACAAGCAACCACCAAACAGCGTGGCTCACGACAAACTTAGCTATAGAGTCAAGCCATACAAAAGTGAAGATACTGACTTCAGTAGGGCTGATTTTGTCAAAATGGGAGAGTGCCTCAGAAAAGGACTAGCAAACAGACAAGAAGGTGGGGAGGAGCAACAATGGAACATCAAAATCGCCATCATAGAGGCAACAAGCCTCTGAGTGAAGCAAATAAACAAATCGAAATTAAAGAAAAAATCACTATGGTTCTCAAAAGTAGTGGTGGGGAAGGTTAGGGAGAAAAAGATAGCATTCAGGAAGTATAAGGAAACACAAAAGGAGCAGGGCAGAGAACTGTATCAGTTAAAGCAGAAGGAAGCGGGGAAGGCAGTCAGAATAGCAAAGGCCCAAACCAAGGAAAAGACAGCCAAGTCAGTTAAGAAGGGGGATAAAACCTTTTATAGGTACATTAGGGAGCAAAGAAAGACTAAGGCAGGAATACTGAGGCTGAATAAAGAGAAAGGTGGTTGGGCAGAGAGCGACAGTGAAAAAGCATGGATACTGAACGAATACTTCTGCTCAGTATTCACAATGGAAGAGCAGGGGGAGATACCTAATCCAGTCAATAGAAGCACTCTGGATAGGGGGGTTGATATTAGTCCTTTCCGAGAAGAAAGGGTTCTGAAAGAACTCTTAAAACTGAAGGTGGAAAAAGCAATGGGCATGATGATATTCACCCCAGAATTCTAAAAAAACTAAGGGAAGAACTAGTAACACCACTGACTATCCATTCTAATAAATCATGGGAGGATGGTGTGGTACGTGAGGGCTGGAGGAGGATGGATGTGATTCCCATTCACAAAAGTGGGAGCAGGACAGAGGCGGGAAACGACAGACCTGTCAGTTTCACCTCAGTGGTAGGGAAAATGATGGAATCACTTCTGAAGGCAAGAATTGTTGAGTTAGGGGCCAGTGGGGCACAGGACCCAAGGCAGCATGGATTCATAGAAGGAAGGTCATGTCAGACAAATCTAATAGATTTCTTTGACTGGGTGACCAAAGTAGTAGACCAGGGAGGGGGTTGTGGACATGGCCAACTTAGACTTTAGCAAGGCATTTGACACAGTCCCACACAAAAGATTAATAAACAAATTAGCCAGCCTGGGAGTGGGACCCAGTGTGATAGCCTGGGTAAAACATTGGCTGGACAACAGGACACAGAAGGTAATTGTAAATGGAGTCCACCATGAAGAAAGGGGGGTTACTAGTGGGGTACCACAGGGTTCAGTACTGGGGATGGTCCTTTTTTAATGTCTTTATAAGTGACATTGCAGAGGGACTGGAAGGAAAAGTATGTCTCTTTGCAGATGACACAAAGACCTGCAACAGGGTTGATATGCAAGGTGGGGTGGAAAGGATGAAAAGGCACTTGGCAAGGTTGGAGGAATGGTCAAATGTATGGCAGCTTAGATTTAATGCAAAGAAGTGCAAAGTAATGCACCTGGAAAACAAAAACCCTGGGGAAGAGTACACAATGGGAGGTGAGATACTGACAACAACAAAAATGGAAAGGGACCTGAGGGTAGTCATATCAGATGACCTAAAGGTGGGCCAGCAATGTGAGAAGGCAGTAAGGAGGGTTGGGAGGATACTGGGATGCACAGGGAGAAGCATCACCAGTAGAAAACAGCAAGTTGTTGGCCCTCTGTACAGACAGTTGGTAAGACCACATCTGGAGTACTGTGTACAGTTCTGGAGACCCCATCTCTGCAAAGACATAGACAGGGTGGAGGCTGTCCAGAGGAGGGCAACCAAAATGGTGCAGAGGTCTGCACCCGAAGACATATGAAAGATTAAAGGAGCTTAAGATGTATAGCCTTGGGGGGACATGATAGAAACTTTCAAATACCTCAAGGGAATCAACAAAGTCTAAGAGGGTAGCATCTTTCAGAAAAAGATGTGCAAGAACATGGGTGCACAATTTGAAGATAGAGGGGGGACGGCTCAGAGGCGATGTGAGGAAGTATTTCTTCACAGAGAGGGTTGTAGATGTATGGAACAGCATTCCTGAGGAGGTCATAGAGTCAAAAACAGTGGGGGAATTCAAGAATGCATGGGACAGACATAAGGCAATTCTAGTGGGGGGGGTAGGAGAAGTAAGCTGTTGGTTAACTAGGATCTGCAGCTTATCCATTAGGTAGGAAAATGGGCAGACTGGGTGGGCCAAGCAGTCCTTATCTGTCATCAGATTCTACATTTCTATGTAAACAGACAAACCTTACCCTCCAGTCCATCCTCAATGTCACTGATGAAGATATTGAAGAGGACTGCTCCCAGGACTGATCCCTGAGGTATCCAACTTGCGACTTGCATCTCTTCTGACTGCATACCATTTACCACCACTCTGATTTCTGCCCGCCAACCAGTTTGCCACCCAGTTGACCTACTTCTGACCCACCCTGAACCTACCCAGCATATTAATTAATCTTCTATGTGGAACAGTATCGAAAGCTTTGCTGAAATCAAGGTAGGCGACATCAGCTGCACCCCCTTGGTCCACCACTCTGGTTACCCAGTCAAGAAATATATGAGATTAGTTTGACAGGACCATCTTGTTGTAACCCATGTTTGTAGCTACACTCTTTTCCTTCTCCTGCCCCCCCTTCTGCTTGATTATGCTAACCCTCACTCTTTTCCTACTGCCCCTCCCTCCTATTCACCCTTACCTCTCTATCACCCTTTCACCTCCCTCCCTTTATTCTCTTACCCTTCCTTCCCACCCCACAATTTCCCCACCTCCCAAATTCAAGCTCTCCCATTCCCTCCCACTCACCCTGACCTCCTCATTGTTCTTTACTCCCCTCTCCTAACCTCCATCTAGCTACCCTTCGACTCCTACTCCCCTGTTCTCATCCTAGCCATCACACCCTATCTCACCTACTATGCAAATGCCCCTCCACTCCAACTAAACTTCTTATTTTCATCCTGCTACTACTTGCCTGTAATGTTGAGACCAATCCCGGCCCAGCAGTCCCCCCTCTCTCAAATGTCTCTAAGGGACTAAGTCTTGCTCACCTTAACATCCTTAGTCTTCTTCCCAAAGTAGATTTATTGCAACCTCTCATAGTCAGCCTCAATATAGACATACTAATACTTTCTGAATCCTGGCTCTCCCACAAGATTCCTGACTCATTGTGGTCATCCCTGGCTATTCCCTAATTCTTCAGGACCGTGCCACCAGGGGTAGTGGAGTGGCCATGTACCTTTCCTCTGCCTTACAGTATGTTCCTATTATCTCTATTTCTTCCCCTTCTGCCTATGAACTTCTCCTCATCAAAATCTCCCTCTTCATCTTTGTTGGCAGTGTATATTGCTGCCCTGACATAACTCCTTCCACTATTACTGAACTTCTCTCCACTATATCTTTTCATGCCTCCATCAGGGAACTCCTCATTCTTGGGGACTTTAATAAAAATAGTCTCTCCCCTTCTAATACCAAACTGTGTGATAACATCAAATCCCTTAACCTCTCCCAGCTAATCTCTGATCCTACTCACTTGAACCTTAAAACTTTAGACTACACACTTCTGGGCTAGGCCCTCACCTCACACCCTCATAGAATTACTACATCCGGCACCCTTCCGGATGCCCTCAGTGACCACCATATGGTGTACTGCATTCACAAGGTTCACTTCCCCAAAGCCCCACCCAAATTCATCCAGATTCACTCTTTCTGGTCCTTGGACCTCTCCTAACTTCACAAGGATCTAGCAGCTACAGACTGGACACCTATATCAACTGGACTGGACTCCACGTTAAACTTCTTCTCAACATGCTTCATGTCCATTTTGGATCGTCATGCTCCACTTAAGAAAACCAGGGTCCAATGCTGTCACCTCCCCTGGATTTCTGCTGAGCTATTAGCCTGCTTGTGAGCGCATGATCAGGCCTAGAAGATTCACAAATCTTCTGGGTCCCCTGCTGATTACCACAGATATCGAACTTTACACAATGCCTGCACCAGTGCAACTAAACTCGCCAGGCTGATTATTTTATTTTCACCTTCCAAAACAACATTAACCACCCATCCAAGTTTTGGAAGGTCATCTACTCCCTTTTCTCCCCTCCCACTCAGTCTACCCCCCATTCCCTTAAGGTGAGTGTGGCCACCATCTCTGAACCCTCTGCTGTTGCTGTTGCTGTTGAATTTAACAACTTCTTTACCACCTGTGCCTCCACCTTCCTCTTCTCCCTTCCCCCCCATCTTCTCTTCCCCCCTCTAATCACCCTCTATCCTTCTCCCTCTCTAAAGTCCTTAAAGCACTACTTGCTCAAAACCCTACAAAGAGCACTAGTTCAGATGGTCTTGACCCAAAGATCTTGCATCTCTCTGCCTCTACGATTTGCCACCCTATTGCTGTACTCCTCAACCTCTCTTTCTCTCTGGCTTCTGTTATCTCTTCCTGGAAATCAGCCACTGTCATTCCCTTCCCTAAGGGTGGTGACCCCACAGTCCCGGGCAACTATTGCCCTATTTCTCTTCTCCCTACACTTGCTAAACTCCAAGAGCCTGTGGTACTCTCGCAACTCTCTACATTTCTTGACTCCTCTTCATTCCTCACCCTTTCCAGTCTGGATTCCATAAATCTCACCCCACATCTACCTGCCTCCTCAGGGTCATTGATGCCATCCTTACAGGTATGGACCATAGCCTGGTTACCTCTGGTATCTTTGTAGATCTGGCCAGAGCCTTCGACACTGTAGCCCCCCCCCCAGCCCAGCTTTCTGCTGCTGGGTTCTCTACTCGAGCCACAGATTGGCTCCATTTCTACCTCATGGGCAGAACTCAAGCTGTCAAAATTGGCAACTCACTGTCCCCCCATCCAAACTGGCATCCCCCAAGGCTCAGTACTCAGACCCCTCCTTTTCTTTATCTTTCTAAATTCTCTCCCCTCTGCATGTACATCTGCATCCATACACAATTATGCTGATGACACTGTCATATTTGCCTCAGGCTCCTCCATACCAGACCTGACAAGCAGGCTCCAACTGGCTTTCACCAATATCCAGCACTGGTTCCGGTCAAATCCGCTTTCCTTAAATGCAAAAAAAAACTGTCTCTGTGACTTTTGGTACCAGACAAAAACTCTAAACTGCCAACCCAGCCCTCCTTCCACACTCTGGATGGGACTAGCCTTGAAAACATCACAACTTTCAAGTACCTAGGAGTTTGGCTTGACAGTCACCTAGACTTCTCTGCTCATGTGGACTACTTACACAAGAAGCTTCACCCTGCACTGTGTAGGAATCGAGAGTGCATCTCTCTGCCGGCCCGGAGAGCCATTGTGCAGATGATGATTCTTCCCCTCTTTGACTATGGTGGCACTATCTATGCTAGTGCTCCCAAGTCTACCCTGGCCAGACTGGATCCACTCTTCCACTCCTTCTGTAGGTTTGCCCTGGATTGCTCCCTCCTGTCCCACCTCTGCCAATTCTGCACCTCTCTCACCTTTCCCTCCCTTGAAGCCAGATAGCTTGTTCATTGCTCCTTCCTTACTGCTAAGTACTGGCTGGGCTCCTTCCCATCCTACCTTATGTCTCTTCTCTTCTCTCCTCCCCTTCAAACCCCTCCTACTCTCTCCACAACTCTAACATCTGCACTCTAACTCTCTCGTCCAGGTGGACCTCGGCTGTGCAAGCTGCTTTCTCTTTCCACCTTCCCAAACTCTGGAACTCCCTCCATGGCCCTAGTCATTCTGCTACCTCCATCTGCTTCTTCTCCAGTCTTATACGTGATTACTCTGCCCCTCCTGTAACTGTCCTGACTCCCCTCATTATTGCCCCCATATCTTCCTCTTCCTTGCCCTCCAACCCCTTCTCTCCCTCAACCCTGACTCCCATACTGCATATCTCCCCCTCCTCCCTCCCACCTATTCCTCTACCTCCTTTACCTTTCTGCCTTATTTCAGGACCTCCTTTGCTACCTTCCTATGGTCTGCTTTCTCCTTTCTCCCCCTCTCTACTCTTCACCCTTTGCTAGACTACCCTTAGCCACTTGCACTTACCTGGTTCATCCCTTATTCTTGCAGGCAAATATTACTGCTGTTGCTGCATTTTCTCTAAAATAATTCCTATGTATATGCTTTTGTACATACGAGGTATATTACTCAATGTTTAATTTATGATATAGTGTATAAAAGTATTCCTTAATATGAGTGTACATTCTCTGTAAATATTTTTATGTTGTATGGATATGTATTTCTCCCTCTCCCCCAGGACGCTTCTGGAAATGAGTTGTTTATGGCTCAGTAAGTCTCTCCTGGTGAAACTTTTGAAATAAATAAATAAGTAAATAAGTAAGTAAATAAATAAATGTGATGTTGCATTTCAGCTAGGCTTTCGTGTGTAAATAAATTACTTGCAAATCACTTTGGGATACTGTATATGAAAGGCACACTATAAATGTAAATCCTTTATAGTACTATCCTACAGTTTGCACACTACAAGTATTTGATGGTGTACCACTTGTACTGATGGGTGTAAATCTATCCTTCTCACTTTGCCTTCATTTCTTCAGTCTTCTACATGCTTTCATTCAAGCTTTGCCTCCATTCAACTTCTAGACTGCAGGACCATGTTGAATGTCGTTGACTGCCACGGGTATGGGGCACTCATCTGCAGAGGAATTCTCTGGAGAATTGGGCATTACCCTATATGCAGGGCCCTCAACAATCTCAGAGATCAACTGAATGCAGCATGGGAGAAGATATTGCAGCTGCAATACCTGATGTACAGGAACAGTACATTGTTCCCCCAAATTCTACACCCTTAGATTCAGCCTAGAAGTCGTCTCCTGCAGAAGCAAACCAGAGCAGAAGAATGGAAGGTGGTGCAAAGGGGAGGGAAGAAGACAGGAAGGTCCAGTTACAATCAACCCATGCAAAACCTATCCCTACTACAAACTGTTTGCACCTCTCACAAATGAAGATGATCACAGCAGTGAGAGAAAAGATGGAAAAACTGTGGAGGAGACAGGATGAGACCCATTGAAGGCTAACAGAGACAAGCGAGCTAGGGATAAAAAAGTACTCATAGTGGGAGACTCCATGATAAGGAGAGTGAAGACCTATCTAAACAACTGTGTGCAAACAAGAGTGCTAGTCAGATGCCTCCCGGTGCCTCAGCAAGATATGACACTGACCGTATGAAAAGGATAGCAAAGAAGGAAGTGGTACAGAGGTCCTAAAAGAACTAGATAAACTGAAAATAGATAAGGCAATGGGGCCAGATGGAATTCATCCCAGAATATTAAAGGAACTTAGGAAAGTACTAGCAGCTCCACTGACTGCTTTGTTCAGCAAGTCATCAGAATCAGGCATAGTTCCAGCAGTCTGGAAGAGGATGAATGTTGTCCCTCTCCATAAGAGTGGGAGAAAGGAGGAGGCGAGCAACTATAGACCTGTCAGCCTAATCTCAGTTGTAGGAAAAGTGATGGAATTATTACTCAAGGAAAAGACTGTGACATACAAATCCAGCAGACAGCAGGATCCAAGGCAACATGGTTTCATGGCAGGCAGGTCTTGCCAAACAAACCTGATAGACTTCTTCAACTGGCTGACAAGAGAGATAGACCAGGGAGGGGTGGTAGATGTGATCTACCTGGATTTTAGCAAGGCCTTGAATACCATTCCTCATAAGAGGCTAAAAAATAAGCTAAGCAGCCTGGGGGTAGGATCCAGGGTAGTAAACTGGGTTAGAAATTGGCTGAGTGGTAGGACACAAAGGGTGGTAGTAAACAGAGTTCAGTTTGTTGACAGGGAGGTGACCAGCGGGCTGTCACAGAGGTCAGTGGTGGGTCAAGTCATCTTTAATGTCTTCATAAGTAACACTGCAGAGGGGCTGGAGGTGAAGATGTACCTCTGATCAGATGACAAAGATCTGCAATGGGGTCAACACACCAGAGAAGGGCAGTGGAAAGAATGAGAAGAGACCTGATCAAGCTGGAGGAATGGTCAAATGTATAGCAGCTAAAATTCAACAGAAAAAAATGCAAAATGATGTACCTAGGACACGGGAACCCAAGGAAATAGTGCTCAATGGGGGGAGGTACTGTTGGTAACAAAGCAGGAGAAGGATCTAGGGGTAATTATATCTGAGGACCTAAAGGTGGCTGGTAAGTGTGGAAAGGTGGGTAGAATGGCCAGCAGGATGCTGGGGTGCATAGGGAGAGGCATCCCAACAGAAAAAGGGAGCTGGTGATTCCACTATACAGATCACTGGTGAGGTCTCACCTCAAGTACTGTGTTCAGTTTTGGCAGCCTCATCTCAGGAAGGACTTAGACAAGGTGGAGGCAATCCAGAGAAGGGCTACAAAAATGGTACAAATGCTGCACCAGAAGCCATATGAGGAAAGGCTGAAGGAACTCAATATGTACTCTCTGGAGATGAGGAGGAAGAGGGAGGACAAGACAGAGATGTTCAACTACCTTAAAGGGATAAATAAGGTGGAAGGGAGTAGCATCTTTCAGGGAAGAGGGTGGACAAGAATTAGGGGACATGATATGAAGCTGAAAGCATGTAGATTCAAGGGTAACATAAGGAAATACTTCTTTACAGAAAGGGTGATGGATGCTTGGAATAACCTTCCTGCAGGGGTGGTGGGAGCAAAAATGGTAGAGGAATTCAAAAAGGCATGGGACAAACACAAGGGGACACTGGAGACAGGGAGGAGAAGGAAAACTGCAAATCATCAACAGTCTGCAGGGTAAGTAAAAGGTAAGAAATATTGACAGACTAGATGGGCCTGGTGGTCCTTATTTGCCTACAAATTATGTGTATTTATGTTAATTTACTTCACCAGCAACAGAGAAAGCAAGTAAGTAGTCAGTTTGTGTAATCCCTGCCAACCACATAGGACTAAGAAACTGATTTACAATGCATACGCTCCTTCAGTAGGGTTTCCAGTCCACTATTTCAATGTATGAGACAACCATTACAGTTGGCAGCATGACATGCCTGAGAAGCAGGGTAGCATAAAAGTGGTTTGCAACAAGGGCAGTGTGTAGAGTGCATAAACAATACATGAAAATAAATAATTTCCAATGAATGTGTGCGTTTTTACTCTATCCCAGCCACTCATATGCATTTTCAAGCCTAAAACATGCAAAACAATGCATTAAAAAGCCTAACACATGATAACTATGTGCAGTCCTTGATTTGTGTTAAATTTTGTGCTTGGCTATTGTATTCATCTGCAACCATAATCATGTGACAAGACAACTTCGTGTAATAGGGCCTTACTGCCCTAAGATTCTATCTTGTTGAAAAATAATATTTTATCTTATATATCTTATTTCTAAAATCCAGTGCAAAGCATCATGGGTGAGCAAACACACTCAAGTAAGATTTCTGCCATCAATGTGGTTCTTGGGACAGCGCCTCCCTGGGGCTGCACCCTTTAGCTCCTCCTCCAGCTTACTCCTATTGGTGGATTTCACCCCCTGGCAGTGCTGCCCCCAGGGCAGCACCCTTGTGCTAATCCTCCCACCTATCCCTATTAGTGGATTCCATCCCCTGCGTCCAGGACAGCAACCTGTAGCTGCTACTTCCCACAAATCTGATTGGTCCAAGTCTGAGGAATTGAAGGTTTTAGGTGTAGACGAGAATGTTATGGAAATGCTCCCCCCAGCAATGTGTACTGCTTGTCTTTGAATATATTGTCCTCCACCCCATCATATTTCCAAGTGTGGATAACCGAATGGATTATTTCCATAATGTTCTCATCTATACTTAAAACCCTCAATTCTTTAGACTTGTACCAATCAGATTTGTCTGAAGTAACAGCTACAGGTTACTGCTCTGGGGGCAGGGGATGAAATTCACCAGTGGGGATAGGTGGGAGGAGAAGCATGAGGGTGCTGCCAGGGGGCAGCGCAGCCAGAAGGTGAAATCCACCAATAGGAGTAAGCTGAAGTAGGAACTGAAGATTCTGCCCCGAGGGCAGCACTACCCTGAGAATGATATTGGCAAAAATCTGACTTGAGCGCGGGGCTGGGGTAAACAGAACTGGAAGTGTGTCACATAAATGTAAATTGAGAAGTATTCTACGGTCCATGCAGTACCATTAATCAAAGTACCAAAGGTGCTAAGAGATACCAAAACAATATTTATTGTTTAGTCTTAATTTCTTCCATCTTTTGAACTGCATTACAGTTGTTCTTTATTCCATTTCTTGGAGCATTGGACCATATTGTATCAGTATCAGTTTGCTTGATCAGCAACAAAGGATGACAATAAGCAATCAGCTTGTGTAGTCACTGCTAACAACATAGGACCAATACAGTGCTTTACAATGGTGGAACTCCCTCTTAAAATGTTTCAGTCCACTGCAGACCAATGTATGAGACACCCATTACAGTCAGCACGACTTACCTTTAACAAAAAAAAATAATCAGCCTAACACAAGGCAGTTTGTAATAATGGCAGTATCTAGACTGCATAAACAATGCAGAAACATTCAAATTAGTTTAATTTTCTTAAATCTATTCTAGGCATATGCATGCCTTCTAAAGCATAACATCCCTTGCAAAGTATTGTAATTATGCAAATCTCAAATGCTCAGGGGTAATGTGAGGAAGTATTTTTTCACTGAGAGGGTTGTGGATGCATGGAATGGCCTCCCTGAGGAGGTCGTGTAGTCAAGAACAGTGGGGGACTTCAAGAATGCATGGGATAGGCATAAGGCAGTCCTAGTGGCGGGTAAGAGGAAGTAAGCTGTTGGTTAACTAGGATCTGCAGCTTATCTGTTAGGTAGGAAAATGGGCAGACTAGGTGGGCCAAGCAGTCCTTATCTGCCGTCAGATTCTATGTTTCTATGTTTCTATGTTTGTGTGTGTGAAGGGATACGCTGTATAGGACAGCTCTCAACTGGCACTACATTCTGCTCGTTATATCACTACTCAGATCTCACCTCTGCTGATTCACACACACACACACACACACACACACACACACACACACACACTTAACATAGCAATAATCTTTACAATCTGCACAAAAGTGTATACATAATAGTAGGATGCATTGTAATCCATTGATTGTGCTTAAAAACAGTAACAGTAAAGCACAGTTATTTTCTCAGTTATATTTTCTTCCCAACATCAAAACAATTTTTTTTTACTGAAACTAAATATAAAACCTACCAACCAAAGCAGAAAGTAAAATTCACATACAATTTTATGTTCAAGTAATTATGAGTTGCTGCCCTACCCCAGTTGGATTCCAGAGGTCTACATATTTAAACTCAACATTCTAGAGTGAATGTTTATTGTACTTTTATGATCAACATTGATTCAGTGACTACATCTGATAATCCACCAAAACTTAATATCTCATGAATGCACATCAAGGTATGTGCCAGTGGGCCTCTCATTTTGTTTTATATGGGCTGTCATGAGTGAAACCCTTTTTTTCTTCATCTATATATGGTCTTGTATTCATATCTTGTATATTATTTGTAATGCACTGTGGGTGGTCTTGTGCAAGAAGAGTGTAATGCATAAAATAGTTGAGATGTTGATGAGTGTGATTTTACATTGCCTACTGCTGGGAGGGAAAAAAACTGTTGCTACTGTGAAATTTACATCATAAAACTGTAGCCTCTTGTTGATAAATGACAGTGGTAAACACCTGAGCAGCATAATACAATTTTTTTTTATTTAGAAACCTTTTAGCAGAAAAGCCATGCTGTGCTGATAACAGCTCATTTCCAGATAGGTCCTGAGGAATAGGGAACTGGGATGCAATACAATGCAATACAATATAATGGAAAAATTGAAGTAAAAATAAACCATGAAAAGTAATGCATACATGAAAACAGTAAAGAAGTAACGCTGATTCATGTTACTCACAAAATTAGCCCATTTCATATGTGTAGCCTAGCAAAGATACAAGGCTAGAATCATAACATTTTTACCTTTCCTTGGAAGTATCTGACATTTGTCATTACAAGTACTAAATAATTCTAAACACATTTATTTATTTGTAAAGTTCACCAGGAGAGACATACTGAGCTATAAGCAACTCGTTTGCAGATGAGTCCTGGGGGAGAGGGTAGCTAGGAGTACTGTATATGCAGTATATATACATTCAGAGTGTAAAATATGTACAGAGTATAAATACACAGCTTCATACAATATACCATAAATTAAACAATGATAAGATACATTGAAGGTTCAGAGCATAAACAAATATTTAATTACAGAAATGCAGCAACAGCAGTAAATAACATGTACCTTCAAGAACAGGGGGAGTGGAACCAAGGGAGGACATAGCAGCCAAAGGGTAGTCCAGCAAGGGGAAAAGAGTTAGAGAGGGGAGGAAAGGAGGTGGTAGAGCAGGGGTAGAGAGACAGGGTGACAGGAGAAGTCCAGAAGTGGTGGGATAAGGTAAAGGAAGTGATTGGGGAGAGGTAAAGGGACTGAGGTGAGGGAGGTAAGGTATAGGGGGAAGGGGGGGAGAGGGAGAAAGGGAGATCTGTAATATGAGAAACAGGAGGGAGGGGGAGACAAAGGAGGAGAAGACCCGGGAAAGAGGGAGAGTGTACAGGGACAGTTACAGGAGTAGAAGACTGGACAATAAGTGGATAAAGGTGGCAGAGCAGATAGGGAGAGGGAGGGAATTCCAAAGTTTGGGAAGGCGGAAGGAGAAAGCAGCTTGCTCAGCTGAGGTCTGCCTAGGTGGGAGATTTAGAGAGCAGAGGTTAGAACTACAAAGGGAATTGGAGGAGTTTAAAGGGGAGAAGAGAAGAGAAGAGAAGAGAAGAGAAGAGAAGAAAGGAAAGGTAGGATGGGAGGAAGCTCAGCCAGTGCTTAGCAATATAGGAGGAGCCATGAACAAGCCATCTGGCTTCAAGAGCTCAAAAGGAGAGAGCAGTGTAGAGGTGGCAGTGGTGGGTCGGGGGGGACAGTCCAGGGCAAACACACAGAATGAGCTGTAGAGGGGATCCAGTGAGTCCAGGGTAGACTTGGGTGCACTACCATAGATAGTGTCACCAAAGTCAAAGAGGGGAAGCATCATTCTCTGTAAAATGGCTCTGCAGGCCAGCAGAGGGACACACACACAGGTCCTATACAGCACACCAAGTTTAGGGTGTAGCGTTTTGTTTAAGTAGTCCACATGAGCAGAGAAATCTAGGTGGTGGTCAAGACACACCCCATGGTACCTGAAAGTTATGACGTTTTCAAGGATAGACCCATCCAGAGTGTGTAGGTGGGCAGGGCTGGCAGTCCAGAGAGTTTTTGTCTGGTACCAAATGTCACAGAGACAGTTTTTTTTTTTTTTGCATTTAGAGACTATAAACAGTCACAGTATAAAAGGACAGCATACAGAATTATTTAAGTATTATAGATTAAAGGAGCGCTCCCAACCAATTGGAGCTCTCTTTTCCCCTGCCAATGAGATACTCTTATTCTGTGAAAAGTGTCTCATGTGCAGATGCCCTGGTAACAGACACATTACAGGACAGTTTTTTTAAAAAACTTTGAGTGCTGCCTTGAGCTATAATATATTAATACATCCCCCGTCGCCACTCATTGTGGATAAGAGTGGTTTCACTTACGTTCTGCTCAAGCCAGAACAGCTTAGCTTTGCTTCGCTGCTCTCTCTTGTACAGAATGCATGTAAAACCACTCTTTTACCACAGTGAGTGGCTCTGGGGAACATATTATTAAATGCAAAAAGAAAACACCAAATACACAAAACTGGATTTCTCACATATTATAATCAGCTACATAGAAGGCAGTATTAGGTTCTATTCAAAAATATTTGCATATAGCTGTAACTAGCCTTAGCTAAATCTAGCTATATTCTAGACTGTAAACAAGACCCCATGAGATTTGGGTACAACTACCTACACCCCTCGAGGTGTAGTGAAGCCTTTAATATTTGTTTTCATTTAGAGAAAGCAAGCCCAAATGCTTTAAAAAGATATTTCTTCTGTGTTTAAATATTTTTATTTTAGCTGATCATACAGTAGATATGTGTTTACCATATTTTCTCACAGTAAAAATAGTCATCTTATTCCATAAATCCCTATCTACCTTGGGCCCCACATAGTATGCCAGCAATGCATCTTACAAACAGTAGAAACAAAAGATTAATAAACAAGTTAGCCAGCCTGGGAGTGGGTCCCAGGGTGGTAGCCTGGGTAAAAAATTGGCTGGACAACAGGATGCAGAGGGTAAAAGTAAACATAGTTCACACCAAAGAAAGGGGGGTTACTAGCGGGGTACCACAGGGTTCAGTAATGGGATTGCTTCTCTTTAATGTCTATATAGTTGACATTGCTGAGGGACTGGAAGGAAAAGTATGCATCTTTGTAGACAACACAAAGCTCTGCAACAGAGTTGATACACAGTGGGGGGGGTGGAAAGTATGAGAAGGGACTTGGCAAGGTTGGAGGAATGGTCAAAAGTACAGCAGCTTGGATTCAATGCAAAGAAGTGCAAAGTGATGCACCTGGGAAATAAAAACCCGGGGAAGAGTACACAATGGGGGGTGGGGTACTAACAACAACAAAAATGGAAAGGTACCTGGGGGTAGTCATATCAGATGACCTAAAGGTAGGCAAGCAATGTGAGAAGGCAGTAAGGAGGGCTGGAGGGATACTGGGAGAGGCATCACCAGCAGAAAACAAGAAGTTATTATCCATCTGTACAGACAGTTGGTGAGACCCCATCTGGAGTACTTTGTGCAGTTCTGGAGATCCCATATCCGCAAGAACATAGACAGCATGGAAGCAGTGCAGAGGAGGGCAACTGAAATGATGCAGAGTCTGCACCAGAAGCCACACGAGGAGATACTAAAAGAGCTTTATTTATTTTATTTAGTTTTTGTTTGACCGGGTAAGTGCACTAGACAAATCCTGCCTATTTTCAGGCACGACCCAGGGGAAGGGGATACAGATGAATGCCAAGTGACCTTGACCCAGATTAAGCTGTTGGTGGTATTTTTAGTGAATGAGGGAAATTTGACCAGGACACCGGGGAAATTCCCCTACTCTTTTCAAGAAGTGCCATGGGATCTTTAACATCCACCTGAACTACCACCAATCCAGGCAGATGGGACCTCGGTTTAACGTCTCATCCAAAAGACGGCACCTCAGCAGTGCAGCACCCCTCTCATGCTGCATTACAGTGTCAGTACTGGGATATTTACCCAAGTGCCAGATGTGGGAACTGAACCCACAGCCCTCTGATCTCCTGGCCTCAGAGGCGAGTGCATTACCTACTGAGCCACTGACACTGCTATCTAGCTTAATATGTATACCCTCGGGGGGCGGGGCACATGATAGGATTCATAGGATGGTTAACTGATCAATTAGCATGAACTATGGTAGACCAGCACTCATTCACAATATAAATTGAAAATGACAGTTACCAGAGTGTGTGTCTAGAGCAGTCTTGAACAATTGCATATTACTGCAGGATACCACCTCATATGGCAATGCATTCCATTTTTTCACCACCCTCTGTGAAAACCAGTGTTCCCTCTATCTTTTGATAACCAGGTCCCCCTTTAGTTGATATTTGTGTCCTCTATTTTGGTTTGTAGCAGTCCAATTTTGGAGGCCCAGACATTCCCAGAAATCAGGTTCATAAAAAGCCCAGTAAACCAGACACATGTCCCCTCTATGCCTACAGTACTGTAATGAATACATCCCCAATGTACTCAATCTCTCATCATATGTCTTATCAATCATCCCCACAACCATTTTGGTTGCCCTCCTCTGGACTCCCTCCAATCATCTCATGTCTCCCCTCAGATAGGGTGACCAAAATTGCCCACAGTACTCCAAGTGGGGATGGACCAATGCTACATACAGAGAGAGCACCACCTCTCTAGTCCTACTTCTGATGTTCCGTTTGATGCATACTAAAATTTTGTACCCCTTTTTTGCCTCCCTAGTACAATTTTCTTTAAAATTTAGTGAGCTTGTAATCTGTACACCCAGATCTCTCTCAATTTCTGTAGTCTAAACCCATTTATAAAGTAAGTGTATTTTTTTATAGCTTTTATCAAGGTGCATAATCTTGCATTTATTTAAGTTAAATCTTACTTTCTTTGCTTCAGCTGCCTGAATCAATGTATTGACAATATCCTGAAAGAGTTCAGTATCGTGCACTGTGGTGACCATTGTTCCCATTTAAATGTCGTCGGCAAATTTCTCACACCAAGTCCCCATTTTAGATGTTAAGTTGGCTATCAAGATGTTAAATAATGTAAGGCCCAGCATGGATCCCTGCAGGACTCCACCAGTCACTGGGACAAAGCCAGACAAATGCCCTTTAACCACCACTCTCTGCCTATGTGAGGTTAGCTATGCAGCTATCCATCTAATGATGCAGTCATTCATTTTCATTTCCTTAAGTACCTTAATTAATTCATAGTGTGAGACACTGTTGAATGCCTTCTTGAAGTCGACATATAAAATGTCGACTGGGATGTTCTCATCTAAAGCCTCACTAGCAGGGTCATAGAAATGTACCGGATTTGTTAAACAAGATCTTCCTCTCTGAAAGCCATGCTGATATAGAAACATTCAAGTACTTTAAGGGAATCAACAAAGTCCAAGAGGGTAGCATCTTTCAGAAAAAACAGATGTGCAAGAACAAGGGAGCACAGTTTGAATATAGAGGGAGGACGGCTCAGGGGCAACATGAGGAATTATTTTTTCAAAGAGAGGGTGGTGGATGCATGGAACGGCCTTCCTGAGGAGGCCATGGTGTCAAAAACAGTGGGGGATTCAAGAATGCATGGGACAGACATAAGGCAATTCTTGTGGGGGGGGTAGGACGAAATAGGCTGTTACTTAACTAGGATCTGCAGCTTATCCAATAGGTAGGGAAATGGGCAGACTAGGTGGGCCAAGCAGTCTTTATCTGCCATCAAAGTCTATGTTTCTATGTTTCTAAGTATATTAGTCAAAAGTTAATATGGATGGGTAAATAATGTAATGCACACTTCAGATGCTTTTTGTTATTGCATTATTCCCTATAAAAAGTTTTCCTTTCTTTCTAATGTTAAGGCAAGCTTCTGGAAATTTACCATAGATTGTAAAATATCTTGACTTTCTGCATTAAACATCCTTTCCTTGTTGTATATTTCCAACTTGCTGCAACAGTGGCCCTTTGGCTTGCTACCTTCTGTGAGTTAAATCATGCTTGGACCAAACCAGTAGGTCCCTCCTGTATGAAATGGAGCTCTTACTTCACACCATGTACTTTTAAAACCTACACATCTTGATAGTTCATGTTTTCTTGAAGATGTAGACTTACATATGCTAGAAATGGTCCATCTGCATAGCAGATGTAAAGAAATATCTATTACTTGAGAACTTACATTCACACAGTGTTACTAGAGACAATGGACTGGTTCCAGCCAAAGACCATTGTTATTTGATATCCTTTTTATAAAAAGGGTGGGAATTCATTGAAAAATCAATGTTTAGGCATCAGCTAGGGTAGAAGCATGAAACCACAAAAGTATGGAAATGCGATGTTGGGTTAGAAAGTTTGCTTTCTAACCATTTGGGTCCTGCACATAGGCACACGCAGACAACCATCATGCCACAATGTGTCTGGCTGTCAGTGTCCTCACACAGGTCCCTGTGGACACCACATAAAAACAAACTAAGCTGCACAACCAAACCACAACAAGCATATGATAGTGAGTAAGTAAAAACAAATTCCCACAATTCCTTTACATAAAACTAAAGGAAACATTTACTAAACCAACAATTAGATTGATTGATTGACTGGTTGATTGATTTTTTGGTGCAGTATTAGCCACTGCCGAGTGATTTACATCAAAAATTGTAGTGAGAAAGAAATAATGTGATCTACTGGAAAATGAACCCAGGCCCCTGGAATACTATCCTGGTGCTCTAATCAATCAATGTTTAGGCATCAGTTGGGGTAGAAGCATGAAACCACAACAGTATGGAAATGCCAATGCGATGTTGGATTAGAAAGTTCCCTATAACTTTGTTGTTGTGTGGTGGGGTGTTCCTTAGGTTTGAACAGTTGCATGAAACAATGTAGTTAATACCCTAATTTTTCTCCTATTAAAGAGGAACAATAAGCACAAAGGACCCCAGACTGGTCCCAGTGTGCACTTTGTGGGCAAAATCATCTTAGTTTACAGTTATTTATTTATTTAAAATCTTGGAATTACAACCTTTGAGTCAGAGATTAATTTCCAAAGGCTCCACATCAATACACAATACAGACATAGGTAAATACAATTGACAGTACAATACAATATACAATGCCAGGGCAGTTTGATGGCAAGGTTGCATCATAAAACAGTATACTGGGATGTGTAATACAGAGTTGAGGCTGTAGGCTATGGGCAACACAGTAAACAGTACGATACAGGGTACAGTGCCAGGGCACTTTGACTTCCGGTTACGGCATGACCATTTTGCAAGGATGTCCTGACCAGTTTATAAGGATGTCTAATACATTGTTGTGGCTGTTGACAGTGCATAGGATAAATCTAACAGTAAGAGGTCAGTTAGTGGCCAGAGAGTGAATCAGGGACAGTGCACATGCCTACTATGCTTGGCTGGAGCTCAGTAAACTAGGTAAGTTAGAGGAAGCAGGTAGTGCAAATTCTTGAGCAGTCTGTCGGGAGACTTTGTCCGAGTGCCTGAGTAAGAATTGAGGGCCACTGACTGTGAAAGAGGTTGTGTGGCCATTCTGAGCAGCAGATGAAGGCACTGGTGGTGGACTTAGAGTGTGCGGGTGCAGATGTAGGTGGCAAGGAGGTGGATCTTGAGTGCCTTTTTAAAAGGATGGTTAGAAACCGATGGCGGGAGGGTGTTGAAGTAGGAGAGAGCCCTGACCAGAAAAGACCTCTGGGCGAGTGTGGTTCTGACTCTGGGAATGGCCAGTGCAGCTTTGGTCCAGCTGCGTGCATACACTGTGGGGGAAGAGGAGATTAGGGTGGCAGATAGGCCTGGGGGGGGGGTCAAGCCAAGGAGGGATTTTTTGGTCAAGAGGCAGGACTGGCAGTGGACTCTCTCGTCAAAGTTCAGGATCTGGACAATGGGATAGAGCATGCATGTGTGTGTCATGTGGTCTGCAGCAGTTAAGATCCTGCAGGCTTTGTTAATGACCACTTTTATTTTACCAATAGCTGTTGCATCTGCGGTAGCATAGACCAGCTATCCATAGTCGATTAGAGACATTACTGAGGAGGTTATGGCTAGTCTCAGGGCTTCTGGCATAAGGCAGTTCTTATGGCGATAAAGGCATGCATTGATAGCAGATGTGAGGGTGTTGATGTGTGCGTGGAAGGAGAGGGCAGAGTCAAAGATAACCCCTAGGTATTTATAGGACGAGACCTGCTCCAGTGTGTAGAGTGACTGTGCTTGAATATGCAATTGGGCATTTTTTTAATTTGCTTTGGTGATATGCGAAAAGTAGGGACTTGGTTTTTTTTCAGGTTCATGACTAGTTTATGCTTGGAAAACCAGAGTTCAGCTTGGCTGAATGCATTCTGGAGTGTGGCCTGAAGGTCGGTTGGGTTGGTGTGGAGGCACAGATGATAGCATCGTCCGCGTAGAGGAGGATCTTTTCCGGGCAGGCAGTGGGAATTGCATTCAAGAATATGCTAAGAAGCAGGAGCCCTAGAATGGATCCCTGCAGGACTCCTGAGTGGATGGGATGCAAACAGGAGACAGTGTTATTTATCTGCACACACTGGGACCTAGAAGACAGGTAACTAGTAAATCAATCCAAGGGCCCTTGTGAGAACCCCATTAGGAGGAGAGAGTTTAGTAGGAGGGGGTGACTGACCGTGTCAAATGCCTTGGATAGGTCTATGAACACAGCCCCTACGATGTGCCCTCTATCAAGAGCAGTATGTATGCAGTTTGAGAATTCTAGCAGGGCCATGGTGGTACTATGCACAGCACGGAACCCATGCTGTTCTTTGCAGAGTAGGTTATGGGTTTTAAATTAGTCAGTTAGTTGATCTGCCACAACTTTTTCTAGCGCTTTGGACAGTGGGGGGAGAATGGAGATTGGTCGGTAGTTTCCCGGTGTTAGGGGGTCACTGCCTTTGTGGATTGGTGTAATAACTGCATTCTTCCAGGCTGTGGGAAACTGACCAAGGCATAGGCAGCAGTTCAGGAGGCCAGTGAGCGGGGTAATCAGCATGTCCAGTGCCAGACGGAGTAGTTTGATGTCATTTGGGTCATTCAGGGAGCTACTACCATTCAGGGCTTTGGCTAGGTATGGCCTTGCTTCCGTGGTGGAGATAGCTCAGAGATGGAAAGGTGGCCATGGGTGGTGGTGGGGGGGTAGGAGGTGAATACTGGATCAAAGAAGTTTGGGGGGAAATGCAGTTTAGATCAGTAAAGTTGTCATTGAGTGGGTCGGCAATCTCCTTAGGGTCTGTGGTGACCAGTCCCTTAGATGCAATTTGGGATGGGACGGCATGTGCATTTTTCCATTTAGGGACTTTATGTTGTCCCAGAACTTGCGTAATGAGCCCCAGGAGGCGGTTAGGGTGGCTTGGTAGTGTTCAGCTTTTGCCATTTAAATAGCCCAGGTGCAGCTTTTCTAAGCAGCTCTGTATGCTTGCCTGTCAGCAGGTTTGCCTGATTCATTGGCTCTGTGCCAAAGGTTATCACAGCTTTTGAGCTGCTGGAGGAGGGATGGAGTTATCCATGGTGTGCTCTGTTTTTTGATGCTTGCCTTTTTTATAGGGACAAAGATGTCACAGGCCTGGGTGAAGGAGTTCTGGAAGTAGCTGATTGCAGCATCAATGCTGTGGGCACGGTATATTGGGGACCAGTCCCATTGAGTAAGGTGCTGTTTAAAGTTGGAGAGTTTGCATGGGAACAGTTGGAGTCGGAGTGTTGTGGTTCTGGGTGGTGCAGGTTGCTGGCTTGACTATGAGCAGATTACCGGGGAGTGGTCACTAAGGGAGTTTGGTAGGACTTCAGTGTCCTTGATTTTGTGGGGCCAGTTGGTGAGGATGACATCCAGCAAGGTGTGTGTGCCTGTGGCTGGGTTACACCTAGTTGGTTTAGTCACTGACTGATGTAGGTCAAGAGCTGTGAGTGCATCAGAGGCAGAGGTGGCTGCTTTGCTGAGCCAGTTTATGTTGAGATCCCCAAGTAGTATGTGTTCTGATTTGTGGGGGAGGCTGGCAAGGTGCTCTGTTAGTGAGTGGAGGGCTTACATTTGTTTGCAGGGTTGGAGATAGGCCACAGTGACTATAAGGGTTGCATTTGATGAGTCGGGGGAGATTTTCCGTGATAATGCTTGCGCTCCATGTTCTAACACTGGGGGGAGGGATAGTGCCTGGGCCAATAGGGTGTGCTTAATGTAAATTGCACACCCACCACCTTGTTTGCCCACTCTGTCCAGTCTAATGAGTGAGTAGCCAGGGAAGGAGACAGCTGAGTCAGGGTGGACTTGGATAGCCAGGTTTCAACCAGGGTTAGGATGTCCAGTTGGTGCCTTGTAATTCAGCATTGGAGTGCAGCGTTTTTTTTTCAGTATACTGCAGATATTCATGGACCCAATGCGGAGGCCAGAGGCTGGTGTCTATTTCTGTGTGCTGTAGGATCTTGGTCCCGGGTTTGGGTGTACATTTCCAGACAGAAGTAGGAGGAGAGCGATACTCTGAGGACAGTTCTATGCTTGTTAATATGTCCAGCTGTGGAGCAGTACATACTGTGTGTGCTCCCCACACATGGTATGCAGAGTGACCATAGGGTTGGGATGGCAGGGCCAATTGCCTGCCATGCTGAGTTTGTGTGGGGCAGAAGCAATGGAATATGTTTGGGGGGAAGGGGCGATACTGGAGCAGACATTGTGGAGGAACTGTGGCAGTAGTGTAAGTCTCGGGGCAGCAGTGGGTCTGGTACTTGGGTGGGGTGGGGTGTGTGAGGAGTGGAGCGAGGCAGGATCAGTAGTAGAAGTAGTGTTAAATGCATAGTGTGGTGGGCAGTGTTGGCCATGGGTAGGGGTGTGTTGATGTTCAGGGAGTATAAGGGGAGTGTTTAGCATACAATATGAGAGGGAATCCCCGTGGTGCAGTGGTAGGGCTGCGGCCTTTGGTGTACAGGGTACCAGGCTCAGGTCGGGGGGACTCCTAATATGCAGGTTGGTGAGCGTTATTTGACTGGGTGATACGCTGCTAGACAGGGAGAGAAGAACCAATGGGAAGGGAGGAACTTCCTCCAGAAAAGGAGGGGCAGAGGACTTCTTCCAGAAAAGGAGGGGCAGAGGAATATTTAAAAGATAGTAGAAATTAGTTTAAGTTTGGGGTCAAGGGTGCACTCACAGCAGCAGGCTAGGTTAGGTGTGCCTTCTGGGAGAAGGGGGTGGCTTGAAATGCAGGAGGTGGGATCTCTAAGCTTTCTGGAGTGCAGGCGTGCCTTCACACATTTGCCCAGTTAGAAAAGACCAGAGGCGGGTTGTAGAGTATTTAATTAAGATGGTGGGGGAGGCAAAAAATGCTCTGAGCAACAGCAGCAGCACAGACAGGGCTACACAGGAATCATGCCAAGTTCAAAATCTGGCCAAGTAACTTGCTTGGGAAATCGTACCTGCACTTGTGGAGTTTACTGTAGTATAGTAGATTAAATCAGACTAATTTTGGTTAGTTTTAGCTGACATCTTTTTTACTGACAAATCCCAGAACCCTTTTAGCCAACATCAGAGCAATAGGCAGCAGTGGGAGATTCAATAGTCTGCAGTGCATGTTAGAGCTTTTATAATCTCTGCTCATGTGTTTTCCAGGACTGCTTTTTTCCATGAGCTGTGTACAGTCCTCTGTGACTGTACATAGTCCATAGAGGATAACGGGACCAGCAAACAAAAGATCAGAGCTTTTGTAAACTCTAAGATGCACTGCAGGCTATTGAGTCTTCTCACTGTTGCCTTCTGTTCTGATGTCATCTGCAGGAGATTCTGGAATTCGTAGTTACAGAAGATGTCAGCCTACAACTTAGCCAATTAGTCTGATACCATCTACTGTACAACAGTAAATAGTAAGTAAATTCAAATATTTTTGCACACTAAGTGCATGAGGCAGTATAGCGCATTGGTTTAAGGCTCTGAACTGCAAATCTGGTGACATCCAGCAGATCAGACCTGGGTTTGAATCCCACAGCTTCCACTTGCATACTGTGTGACCCTGAGCAAGTCACTTAACTTCCCTGTGCTCCCAGGTTGCACCTGTAAAAAAAACTTTCAGCTTAGTGTGTCTCACCTGGTTAAATAACTAAATAAATAAATAAACAGTGCATATTGGGACCAGCACCACACTTAAGTGTGCGTGGGAGGGGGGGTTCTTGGTGACGAGTGTTCCCATTTAAAAAGTTCCTGATGCAGTTGAGACAGCTGTGGAAAAATTTAATATTCAGGCATGAATATAGCTTATAGTTTGTATTTTATTCAGTAATTCTTACCATAATTTCCTTATTATTAAGGGTATTTGCATGAATGCAGTATCTGTGCCTTTTAGCTCTGGCTGCCTGCCTATACCTGACATCATAATTCTGTCTATGACATCAGAATATGCTACTGTGGAGATAATTATGATTTCTTAAACAGGGGATTGTGATTTTGTGTGTAGAAAAGCAGCCAGAATAGATATAGCCAAGGGGCAGAGATCTTGTCTTCATACAGATTTCAGTAACAAGGAAAATGAGGAATTATTGAAAATGTATGAAGTAATAAAGAAAATGGGATGGAGCTGAAAATAAATCTTACTTTTTTCCATTTTTCTAATGCTGCCAGGGGCTCTTTAAAGCACTTGTGTGCAGGTACAATTCCAAGTCTTGAAAGTTAGTACTGAAGTTAGGGTACTGCCAATTTTTCTTTGAGGAATCATTGAAACTCCACACCATGAAATCACCGAATTTACAAATGTTACATCTCTCTATTTCTGGAGCTTTGTGCTTCAACCCTAACTGATGCCTTAAATGTACAGTATCTTTTTGCAATAACTACATGTTACATGTCATGCATGTTTTTGTATTATACTGCTTCATATTATCAGTGTTAATGTATGCTAAGTTGAAGCTGTATTTGCATGTTGTATGAAAGTGCCATTTAGTTGCTGTGGTATAGAATAGCACATTAGTTCTTAATGTCACAGTGAGTCTCTCCGAAGCTATGAGAAATAATCTCTGCTCCCCCAGCCTGAATAACATACTGTTCGATGTCTGGCTTCTGCTGGATAGATAAAGACATTATAATGTATGGTGGAATGCTGTTGTGCGTGGAAATCCATGCCTGGAACAGAGCTGTTGTGCTGCAATAGTGACATCACTACTGCAACATAACAACATGGAACGTGGTCACGCAGTCACCATCCTCCCAAGTTACATTGGCAATCATGACAGAAATCTTTCCTTTTTTTTATTTGAAATTTTGTTGTGCTAGAGTGTTACAGCATGGGTCTTTAGTTTGGAGTTGGCTTACTATGGAGCTTGGTGCTGCTGCTGCTCAGATGCTGTGAATGTTAACCCCCCTCCCACACTTTACTCTTTTATAGCTGCAGTGGGCATAACCCTGTAGCCATCTTGCGAGCACAGAAGAGAAGGGAGATTACTAGATGCAGACCAGATTTTTAAATAGTGGAGGTGAGCAGCAAGCACTGCATGTTCACGCACTGTAAAAGACTGGTCAGTAAGTTATCAGCACTATCCGCCATGTTCAAGACAACCACTGAATTTCTGCACCTATGGAATGACTCGGCGCATTTGCACTGAACTCCAGCGGCAATCTTGGATACAGCGAACTGTTCCACCTTGCTGTTGGAATTCAATGCACATCTGTAAGTCATATGAGCAGAAAACTCTGGTGTGCCATCTTGACATGGCCGAAAGCGCCGTATCTTCGTCGTGCTCTGCTGCAGCTTTATCAGCTCTGGCCAGAGTTTGTTTTCCTGCCTGCAGCAAAATCGTAAGAGATGGAATACGGCCAAATATCACACAAAGTAAGATGATTCTTAAGAAGAAGTTTTAAGTGCTTTCAATATTAAGGTTGCCCATACACTGTAAAAGAAGGTGTATAAGCAACCATACACATACAATCCTATGTTTAAATCTTGAGGTGTACATGGTAACAAGAGACCTCTTGAACTGCACTGCAAAAAAAAAAAATATTTGGTTATCAATAACAGAATGGGTGACATTACTAACAGGAAGCATTTATGGTTGTATGCAAAGTCCATATGACTGATGGTGAAAGACCTGTACTGTAATAAAATGTTTCACTTAATTATGAAGCATCACTTATCTATCAAAACATGTTTTGGTCTACAGAGGTAAACTACAGAAGTATTGCTGCTACTCTGCACTGTAGCAGGCTGAGAAGTGGCTTTGCAGCATACCATAGCTCAGACATGGTTAGCAGTGGAAATAGAAAAGTCATGAAGCTAGTTGCCAGCTATTTCAAATATGTTAATTAAGCTAATTAGCTGGTATTTATTCAGGCAAAAACAGGAGTGACCTGCACAGCTAAGACGCAATCTTACAATCTACAAAGGATATAGATGGGTATACAAACAAGGGCATTCAGAGAATCAATAACAAGAAAAATGAAGTAATTACAAGCAAACAGAATAATTACCAGTGAGGTCAAATGTGCAAAACCAGGCTTGAGGTAGTGCTGGATTACGATGGGTACAAAATGAACTTCTCAGTAAGTACTGCGTATACAAGTTCAGTAAATTGAGAATCATGTTTCAGAGGCTGACTTCAGCACTAATGTATGACAGTGACAATTCTACACCCCCAAAAGCACAGATGCAGCCTGTTCTGCCACAGCAGCACTGTCTCCTGAGCCATGGCAATTAAGTCTTTAATGTAGCGTTTCAGGCATTGCTTTTAAACCATTCTAATTAAAAGTGAAATGCAGTCGTTTTTGTAAAATCTGAAAGAAACAGTTTTACCTCCCATGAGTACCAATCAAGTTAGACTTTCAGGAAAAGGTTTTTTTTTTTTCCTTTAGAATTCCAAGGACCTCTTTTCACTATGTATTTTAATTAAAATCTTCTTCCATAATAAAGAACTTCTTCAGTGGCCCCACAGAGCAAAGCAGTGTGTGCTTGTGGGGGCAGACTGTCACATCTTTCATTGTAGCAGTATAAATGCTGGGTGAGAAAATAGATTTCTAATTGTTTTCTGAATACGAAAAAAAAGAAAAATCCACCCATTCTTATAAATTTTAGGTCACATAATAACATAACTAAATACCACACAATATGTAGTCAAAGTATATTTAAGTTTACTTAGAAAAGATAGGCCTCTTGAGAGGGTGCTTTCATTTACAGTGGGGTTGGTGGTTTTGTCAGTGGCATTGGATACAGGTTGAAGTAATACAGCTGACGTGCAGGGCCCTAGGGTGATCATGTTCCTTTATAGCCAGGGGACTGACTAGGTTCTTTCTTGTCTCAAGGGGAAACAGCCAGAACACAAAATAAATATTCTAGCTGGGTGCCTCAACCTTGGGGAAGAGGGAGAGTGCCCCAGGACATTCTACCACTCAAGGACATTTGAGTGGGGTGGGTTATAAATTAACAGATACGGTGAGCTGAAACCCAGGGGAATGAGGGAATTAGCAGTAGAAGTGACTCACAGGGCCACAGTTATGCGCGTTTACTACAAGGCCATTGGTTTTTTACTTCCCAGTAATGACCAGATTCTTGTTATTGAGGCTTAAACTTGGCCCATTTAAGAGACAACTCCACCAACACCTCACCTGTCTTAGCATTTGTGATTGCTAGCCCCTGATTCCTGCCCTTTACCCCCCTCTGCCCGTTATGCCCTCAGCACTTATACTCCCCCAACCCTTCCCTCAACCCCTCTCTCATGGAACCTGACAAAGAAGTACTTATCCTGCTTAACTCTTGAGCTTGACAAAGAAACATACAAATGTACATACTGTATGTACATATGACGAAGCCAGCAGAAGAAGGCCATCTGGTCTATCTTGTCTGCTCGTATTGCAGGGTTCACAGCTTGAGCTACTGTCCCTGCCCTCCCTCCCAACACTTTCCATCCTCCCTACCCATGATCCTTACCTTCTGCCTATAAACAAAACATTTGTTTCTGCTTAAATAAGGCTTAAATACCTCATTTGTTGTTACATTGTAATCTAATTGTATATTATCCTTGTATTCTCTGTTCAGACACTGGTGCCCTGTAACACTGCACTTTTACTGTTCCCGGTGTTCCAATCGTATATTATATGTTATGTGTCTTTTGTTCATTTGATGTGGAACCTTTGTAAATGAGCTTCCAGTTCTAAGGTATATTTCCAAGATTTAAATAAATAAATAAATTAAAAACTTGCAGTTAAATAAATCACACCCTGCCTGGAAACTCTGTCCCCAGCATTAGGTCAGCCAAACAGGTCACTGACAGAAAGCTTTTATGGCTCAAAAATGTATTTACAATTCACAATCCCAGACCCTGGTTACTGAGGTCCCCGAGAAACACCACACCAATGATTTGCCAAGAGTTCTGAGACTCAAAACCCTAATTTTTTCTTGATTTTGTTTGCTTAACATTCTTCATCCCTAGTGTCTGCACTGACCTAGTTTTGTGCAATGAATTCCCTTTTTTATTCTGAGGGTGGAATCATATCCTCATTTGCTCAGGTAGATATTAAGAATATTTTGTATATTTCAAGCCTCGTGTCACCAACCACCTTTATACCAGGATTGCTGTCCTGAGATACGTGCAGCTAGACACCAACCAAATTCATGACGGGACTCACAGGGCCCATTAGGCTCTGTGCCAACAGCACACTGTTCTGGATGCATGCAGGGTCATGTGGGCCCTGCACACAGAGAGACCACAACCAGCTTCCAGGATGTGCAGGCAAAATGGTGTGTCTGCTGCACACAGCCAGACACCAGTAACCATCATTCTAGAATGCCCAGGGCATTTGGGCACTGCGTAAACAGAATGGTCTGCCTGGCTGGGCACAATACCATTTGGGTATTGCACATAGGCATACATAGACAACCATCATGCCACAATGTGTCTGGCTGTCAGTATCTTCACACAGGTCCCTGTGGACATCACATAAAAACAAACTAAGCTACACAACCAAACCACAACAAACATATGATAGTGAGTAAGTAAAAACAAATTCCTACAATTCCTTTCCATAAAACTAAATGAAACCTTTCCTAAACCAACAATCAGATTTATTTATGTATTTATTGGTATGCATTAGCCACTGCCAAGTAATTTAAATCACAAATTGTAGTGAGAAAGAAATAACGTGATCTACTGGGAATTGAACCCAGGCCCCTAGAATACTATTCTGGTGCTTTAATCACTGAGTTACAGACTCACATGTTTGGATCTGAGGTTCACGGGCACACTTCCTTTCTCTGATGTTGCATATCCTGCAACTAGGAATAATCATGATGACAATTAGATGTTTTTATGTTGGGTCGTACTTGTACGCCAGCCAACATATTGCATTAGTGGCAGATTTGGAGGCGCGGTCACTGTTGGGTGAATGCAGGGCACGCAATAGTAGGTGCATCCCTCATTCCCCAGTAAGCCAGCATTCAGGCACCACACCAGGAATACATAATGTGGTGAGCACATCAAACAAAAGGTCCGCTGCAATGACAGCCAAGATCATCATGCAGCGGCATCATGGTGAAGCCCTTCAACAAAACATGGCGGCACTGACTGCTGCTGCGGGGAGAGATGACTTCAGGGGTGCCCAATCCCCCTGTTGGCATGCCGTCACTCAGTTCATGTGCCGATGTGGGAGCCCATTCCCCGTTGGCATAATGACCCCACCCCATTTGTTCTGTGCTGAGGGGGGTGCCCAATCCCTCTCGGATCTTGACCCCCCTTCACTACATGCCAATAGGGGTGCCCAATCCCCTGTCGGCTAGCCCCCCCAACACTCAGGTGGCATGCTGGGAGCCCAGCCCCACATGCCAAATGGCCTGAAAAAAAAAATCCTGCGATGTTTTTTTTGTTTGTTTAACTGTAAAAGAAAAAAAAAACGGTCCCTTGCGGTCTGTCCTGCTCCCTCCCCAACCCGTGCCCACCCTCTGTGCATCCTGTCTCCCACACCCCCTCACCTCATACTTATCTCTGGAGTCCAGCGTGACAATCTTCGGTGAACTGCGAACACGTCTGCACTCTTCAAAGCCGAAGGCAAACTGAAGAAATGACGGTAAGCTGTATAATGGCATAAATAGGGTTTTTTCAACTTTGGTGCATATCTCAGGCATTTGTGGGAATTTTGGCACCAAATTTTCAACATGGGGTTCTTGGGACCCCTCCTCATGAATTCAGTCACTGTCATGGCATTATTCGGTCCTGAAAGGTGATTTCCCGGTCACTGCACGGAATCACCTTTCAGGACCGATTAACAAAATGACAGTGCCACTGTTTAAAATTGGTGGCTCTCAAAAGCCTATGTTGCAAATTTGGTGAAAAAATCCCAAAATTAGTGTTTTACGAGCGCATTACAGTTTCCATGCACGCTTGGTAACTTTGTGAATTTGTAATATTTTTCACTCCAGGTTTTCAAAATTGGCATTTTTCCACACCTCCATATGAACAGTACAGCTGTCATTTTATATGTCATGGCTGAAATGTGTTTTCGCACGTCCAGTGCAGAATTGCGCAGTTGCTGTGCAATCAGTTTTCGGGACAGTTTGAGAAAATGATGGTGACACTGATCATGAGCAGAGATCCTAAAATGCCTATGTTGAAAATTTGGTGATGAAAGTCCATAAAAATGACTGTGTTACAAGTATGCGTTGCACAGTTACCACACCCCCCCATAACTTTACAAATTTGCAATATTTGCATGCCAGATTTTCAACACTGGCATTTTTCCACACCTCCTTATGAACAGTACAGCTGTCATTTTTCACAGCCTGCCCACAATGTGTTTCCGCACTTGTGGCACACAATGGCGTGGTTGCTGTGGGAAATCAACTTTTGGGACAGATTAACAAAATCACAGCACCACTGTTCATGAGTGGAGGTCCCAAAATGCCTATGTTGAAAATGTGGCTAAAAAAATCCCCAAAATAATTGGGTTACGGACATGTGTTGCGCAGTTCCTATGCGTGTTCATGACTTCACCAATTTTTCATATTTTCACTCCAGATTTTCAACATTGCCATTTTTTTTACACCTCCTCATAAACAATACAGTTGTCATTTTTCACATCCTGCCCAAAATGTGTTTTTGTCCCTGTGTCGCCAAATGGCATAGCTGCTGTGCAAAACCACCTTTCAGCTAACAAACTGATTGTGCCGCTCTTCATGAGGTGGAGTCACAAAAAGCCTATGTTGAAAATTTGGAGTGAAAATACCAACAAATGCCTACAACCTTAGAGTTTCCAACTGTAACACCTCACCCTGTATAGACTGACAGGCATCAGGGGTGTGACTTGGGATCATTGGCTGTAATGCTCATGCCATTCTACCCCCACCACAACCCTGCAGCCAGTGACAATCATCCTGGTGTGCCTTGGAGTGTTTGGCCCTAAAGTTCACCACATTCTCCTATGCTGCACTTATCTCAGTGTATTTCCTTATGGAATGGGGTAAGTGTAAGGCCCAAAGACCCCAAAGCACACCATGACACTTGTCAGTGTCTACAGGGTAAGATGAGGTAAAATGATGACCCAAAGGCACACTCCAACGCCTGTCAGTCTCTGCAGGGTGAGGGTGGGGTTGGCGTCAGCTCAATTCTTCACTGCCATTCCTATTATACATCTCTAACTCCTGCACTACTAATGCCAATGCCAGCAAGACAACATTCGGCATTGACAAATGCTTGTTTAGTGCAGCGAAGCAATTTAAATCACAAATACAAATTATAAAAACATGTCCATACATCATGAAACCTTCAGTATCTCACAAAATCATAAACCTAGTTTTGGTGCTGTCACTCATATATCAGCACATATTGATTTTTAGTAAAAAAAAATGGTCATTTTTTGACAAAGCACTCAAAACAGAATCCACCATACAACTAAACACACAACGTACAAATGTGAAACAAAAAAAAAATTACTTCACAGTTTATTTCAGAAACCCTCACAAAACAAAAAACAATCTCACAAAACTATGTCCTTATGTCAGGAAACCTATCTCACAAAATTATAAATTTATTTTTAGTTTTGTCACTCGTGACTCAATAGATTTTCAATTTTAGTTAAAGGGAAACATCCACTTTGAAAATGCCCCACACCATAGAGTGGGACAGGTCCTAATTTGGCTTCCAGCAGTTGAACAGTCTATACTTAGTGTCATTGTGACACAGGGACTGCTAAACACCAGACCAGAGCTATTAATATCTCTGTATATGTTGCAAAGATATACACTCCGCTGCAACTGATCCCTAGCTCTGATGCCAGCCACTGGAGGTGCTGAGATGTGCCCTGAGTAGCACTTGTAAGAAAATGCCCGTGGGGGGACAGCAGGGCCAGGCAGATAAAGTTACATCAATAAACAACATTTTAGGGTAAAATATTAATTTTTAGGAGAAAAGCCTAATCAAGGGCTGCCCCATATTATGATATGGGAAATTTTGAGTGGACGTTTCCCTTTAATATAAAGGCCATTTTTTGACAAATCCCAACAAAAAGAACTCCCCATATACATCTCAGTCACATACTCAAGTTGCAGCAGTGAAATAAAAACAAATCTCACAATTTTTTTAAAACATTCACAAAATAAAAAAAATAAAAAAACCTTGCAAACCATTTCCATATACCACAAAATCAGTCACACAAAATCATAAATCTGTTTTTGTTTTCATCACTCATGTCTCAGAAATATTTTCTATTTTGGGTAACATAAGGGCCATTTTTCAACAAAACACATAAAAACTAATCCCCCACACACTCTATTTATTTATTTAGTTTTTGTTTACTGGGCAGGTGAGCTAGCCATAAAATGACAATTTTCAGTCATGACTCGGGAGGTTACAACAAGAACAAAGTAGCAGAGGCCGGCCCGTCGGGGCGGCAGTCCGATTCTGGATTTCATGCGGCGCGGCCCCGGAGTTCGGAAACGACTCGGGTCGGCCGAGGCTGGCTGGGAGAAGGATCGAGCATCCCACGGACTGCTCTCCTTCTCAGGGAAAGCTGGCGTGGCAGTCGGCGCTGAGGGACCCTAGCGGAGCCTAGGGATCCTGCGTGGCGTGCCTATGTCAGGGGTGGGGAGGCGAGGCGGGGCAGACGCTTAGCATCATTGCATGTCCCCACCTCCCTCAGGGTGTGGGCTAATGGGGATAAAAAAAAAAGCCACGCCCAGCATCTATATGATGCTTTACTCCGGGATGCCCTGATTGGCCACAGGAGCCATTCTCCGACCAGTTATTAGTTCCGGCGGTCCGATGCCGAGAGGCCGGAACATGACCCTCTCTGGGGTAAGCCAGGGATGACTGGGAGTCGGCATAGTCCGGTGGCGGGGATCCCGAGTTCCGTGACCAAGCTGAGGTTAGACGTGGGGCGTGGAAATAAAGAGAAAAAAAAAAAAATAATAAAAAAAAAAAGAACAAAGTAGCAGGTACAAGTACAGCATACAAAGCATAGGAATACAGTTGAAACATATCACAAACAGGCCATGGTGTAGACATGGTGGAGACAAAAGTACAAATGGGAGCAAGGATAAGTAGGTAAAAACACATTTCCAGCTATCTAGCACACAGTGAAATCAAAGCAGCAAATATACAGTACATATATATAGGAATCTGGTAAGTGCACAGATTAAACAAGTACAATTTACACACTGAAGGAAGTCAGGAATTACAATCATCATTACATGCAATTGAAAGTGCAAAGCAGCTGTCCTAAAATAGGTTGAGTAAGAGAAGAAAGGTAGGGCATTTTCACTGGGAGGGACAATAAGGACTAGTTCAGGTAGTGATGTACCAGGCATCCAGTCAGATAGGAAAAGGGAGAGAAAGAAAGACAGGTTAGTGGGTTTAAAGCACAGTAGAAGGGCGGAAGATAAGCAGA
Source organism: Neoceratodus forsteri (assembly GCA_016271365.2). NCBI lineage: Eukaryota > Metazoa > Chordata > Ceratodontiformes > Ceratodontidae > Neoceratodus > Neoceratodus forsteri. The sequence continues at coordinate 938,388,434 of CM057449.1, read as the reverse complement.
GTGAAAGATCACAGGTGTTGAAAGCAGGAACAAGAGTTAGAATCAGATAGGAAAGAGCAAAGCTGTTTTTTAAAGACGGCATGGGACGGCACCTGGTGAGTTGTTAATGGTAAGGTATTCCATTGCAGTGGAGCATAGTGAGAGAAAGCATGGGAATCTTTGGAGGTTTTACACTGTGGTACTTGTAGTAGGGATTTGTCAGCTGATTGTAAGCCTTAGGATAATTTTTTTGTGGAATCAGTAGCACAGCTAGACTTGCAGGAGTTTGTGCTCTAATTACATTATCCACAAGGGAGCCAACAGAATGAAGTCTCAGCGCAGAGGGTGGTAGCCAGTTTAGGTCTGATTAGAGTAGGCAGTGGTATTTGAGCCGAGGGGTTGAAGAGGCATAGAGGAAAATGTTATTTTAGGTAGTGTCCTAAGTACGTTGTATGATCTTAGGTAAGGCCATGTACGTGATGACTCCATAGGTCAGAGCTGGGAGAAATATTCCACGGGCAACAAAACCACAGAAAATAAGCACTCAATTCGAATTTACTCTGCTTGCAGCACCGTATTTTAAACTAATTAAGTTCCCAGTGTAATAATCTCTATATTCTCACACCCTGCTGCTGTACCAAATATATTAATCCTTAGCAGCTTCTGAATTCTCTGTTATTGGCAGCTTAGCAGCTGAAATCCGGCTTTAACTGTGCTGGTTGTAGATACATTTCTTGCTTGAATGGTAATTGTGTCAAAGTCTGCTTTCTGAACTTGGCCCCTCCCTCAGCTTACCTGTTTAAAGTCCTGTTTCTCCATTGCTCCTCAGGGTCAGAGTGGTGGTCATGAGGGCACAAGGGAAGCCCTCCTCCGAATTGGAACACGGACCCCCCCCCAGACACAGAAGCGCTACAGGTACGGCTCTTTTCCCGGTCTACAGACAGAAGCCTCAGCAGCTGTGTGTAATCCTGCTGACACTTCACGTCAGCTCACCACCACCCATAGCCAACTCCTAGTTATATAGGGTGGATCACATGTAGTGTCTGAACCAATCAGCTCACTTTCCCATTTGCAGGTTATACAGATCAACCACTAGAAGTCTCTACACAAGGGACACAGCTTATTGTAGTAAAAAAAAAAGGTTTTATAACCCTTGCACTGTAGCATTATCCAAGATGTTGCCTCTGGTCCTAATAACTTTCTTTAGCCTCACCCCCTGGGTGTCCCTCCCACTGACTAGCTTCCCTACCCGCCGATCTGCCAAGCCCTATGCATCAGGCTTCCACTAAACTTTGTTAGCTCTGCTACCACAGTTGTCTCACACCCTGGATGCCACCTTCATACACTGTCAATCGGCTCCAGTGTCCTCCCATCCACCTTCCAAGCTAGCCATCTAGCCCTCCTGCCCCATGATTGGCAGTCAACAGCTTCTACACCCAAGCCACATACTTCCCCCAGAAAGTTTCACTGGGTTGCCCAAAATTCCAAACTCCTGATCACTCTGTTTCTACTCCTTGCAGGGGACATCGAGCTAAACCCCGGACCTACCCTCTACCACACCACAAACCCTTTCATTCCACCCCAACTCCCCTCAGGCCTTAAACTAGTTCACATAAATATATGTAGCCTTCTACGGAAAATGAGCCTACTCCAACCTCTCGCTATGACTCTTAGCCCAGATATCCTGATTATCTCCGAAACCTGGCTAAAACCTCACAACCCTAACAATGAAATTTGCTCTACCCGGCTATACACTCATCCGGCATGACCGGGTCGGCAGAAAAGGGGGAGGCATAGCCATATACATTGCCTCCGCCATCCAGTTCTCCCTGGTTACCCTATCCTAGCCCTCAGACTCCATTAATGCCCTAATGGCCAAACTCTACATCCCCCACTCAATTCCAATCTTCATAGCAGGTACCTGTTGTGCTCCTGGCACCAACACTCCTACACTACTGGATCACCAGGGTTCACTGAACTCCCTGGCTGTGAGTGGAGAACTCCACATACTCGAGGATTTCAACCTGAACTGGCTTGCTGGGGCTCAATCCAAGCTTCTGGATAAGGTGACAGCCCTAAACCTAAAACAACTAATCTCTGAGCCCACACGTTTAAACCACAAAACACAGAATCACACCCTCCTAGATTGGTCCCTCACCTCGCACCCCCCACAAGATTCTAGCCTCTGGCCTTATTCTGGATGCCCTTAGTGAACACCATGGAATCTACTCGGTATGCAAAATTTTCAGACCAAAAGCTCCCCCTCCCAGAATCATCCTGACCAGATCCTATGAATCCCTGGACCTCCACTCTTTACTAAATGATTTAGACAAATCTGACTGGTCAAGCATTAGTCAGTCCACTACTATAGATGAGGCCCTGCTGGCTTTTAAATCCAACTTCACTGCCATCTGGGACTGCTACGCCCTGCTCTGAAGAACCAGTCAGAGGTTCTCACCTTCCATGGATTACGCCAAAAATCCTAGCCCTTCTTAGAGCCAGAGACAAGGCCTGGAAAATCTTTAAGTTGTCCAGCTGTCCATCTGCCCACCAGTATTACCGTGAGCTCTGCAACGCCAGTACTAGGAAAATCCACCAAGCAAAAGCTAACTATTTCAAAGGCGCATTCAACTCCACTTCCCATCTCCCGACCAAATTCTGGAATGTGGTCAAGTCATTTATCAGCCCCCCTTCGCAGACCCCCACTCTGTCCCTGCAGATAGGAGGACTCACCATCTCCGACCCTCCAGATGTGGCCACTCAGTTTAACTCTCATTTCACGAACAGCCACACTACTCCCCTGCCAGCACCTCCACATGCCCATCACCAAACCACTTCCCCCTGGGATGTAACACTCCCCCAGCTCAGACTTTCTCCTTCCTACAGATCACCCCAGACAAGGTATATAATTCACTGGTTGCCCTTAATCCAAGTAAGGGTAAATGCCCCACTGGGCTGGACTCAAAAATGCTTCACCTTTCTGCCCCAGCCATAGCCAAACCCCTGGCCTCCCTCTTCAACCTCTCCTTCTCCCGTGCTGAAATCCCCTCTGAATGGAAACATGCCACCATAATTCCACTTCCTAAGGGTTGGGATCCCTCTAACCCAAACAATTACCAGCTCATTTCCCTACTACCAGTCCTTGCAAAATTACAGGAATGCCTGGTACTCTCTTGCCTATCTCCCTTTCTGGACTCCTCCTCTTTTTTCTCCCCCTACCAGTCCAGTTTTAGGAAATCTCACTCCACCACTACCTCCCTTCTCAGGCTTACTGACTCCATCTTTACTGGGATGGATGCTGGCCACATCACAGCAGCCATCTTCATCAACCTGGCCAAGGCATTCGACACAGTCACTCACTCCCTACTCCTAGCCAAACTCACCAATGCTGGTCTATCCAGTAGGGCCATCTCCTGGTTCCAGTCATACCTTGCCATCAGCTCCCAAGCCATCCATATCAGTTCCATCACTTCGGCACCTCTCCCAGTCACCTCAGGCATACCGCAAGGTTCTGTCCTAGGCCTACTCCTGTTCTCAATCTTCCTGAACGACCTGCCCTCTGCTTGCCCACACACCTCAATCCATATGTATGCGGATGACACTGTGCTGTATGTATCCAGCCCCTCGTTCTCAGAGGTCATGACCCAACTGCAGCAAGATTTTATCTCAGTCCAGCGCTGGCTTCACTCAAATCATCTCCTTCTTAATGCCAAGAAAACGGTCTCTTTAACCTTTGGCACTAGGCAGAGACTTTATAGGCTCCCCTCTCCAATCACATTCCACACCCTGGAAGGGACACCACTGGAATCCTATACCTCCTTCAGATACCTCGGAGTATGGCTGGAGCAGCACCTCAACTTTTCCACACACATTGACTCTTTACTCAAGAAGCTACATCCCAGGCTTGGCGTACTTTACCGGAATCATGACTGCATCCCTGCACCTGCTTGGAGGGCCATTATGCAGAAAATGATTCTCCCCATCTTCGACTATGATGATGTAGTCTGCAGTGCTGGCCCTAAGTTGACCCTAGCCAGTCTGGACCCTCTTTTCCATTCCTTCTGCTGCTTTGCACTGAACTGTCCCTACTCCACACACCAGTGTGCTCTTTACCAATCTATGGTCCTCCCCTCTCTTCATAATCACAGGCAAGCCCACTGTGCTAAAATCCCAGCCAAATTTTGGTCCCAGCACCTCCATTCCTACCTCTCCGCTACCCTGGGAAACCCCTGCACCCTAGCCTACTCTCTCCGAAACTTGGACTCTCGTTCACTCACCGTCCCACTTAGGTCCACTACTGCCGGTCAGGCTGCTTGCAGCTACCGCATACCAATATTGTGGAACTCCCTCCCAGCAAACATTCGTCACTTCTCCTCCCCTCAGCACCTAAACCCCTTGCCTCAAGCTCATTTCGCCCCTACCTGCACGTGTCTAGACAGTTCTGCTCTCCGTATGAAATGACTGCATTTTGTCTGCACTTATTACTGCAACTAATTTTATGACTGAATCTACTGTTCCCGTTGTCTGCACTATGCTGTCAAGCTATTGTATATTCTACTGTTTTTTCCTGACCTCTATGCCTAGACACTTGGACCAAATGTTAGAGAATTCACACTATGTATTTTCTCCTGTATATACACTGTTCAACTATTGTCTATGTTCCCCCTTCCCCAGGATGCATCTGGAATCGAGCATTTAGCATGCTCAGTATGCCTTCCTGGTTAAACGCTTGAATGAATAAATAAATAAATAACTCGGATAAGCCAAAAAATAGCCACGCAGAGATTCAAGGCATTTGAGCAGTAAGAAACTGTATCACACTACCCCAGCGCTTCGGGTCCACTCTGGGACACTTTATCAGGAGGTGGGGATCTGGTGCTCAAGGTCCTTCTTTTATTTGAGAAAAACCTTAAAGTGGTAAATCAGATATTTTTAAGATGTTTCTTTGATATATGTGTGTGTGTGTGTATATATATATATATATATATATATATATTACTCAGAATCCCCAAATGCCAAACACCCTATATAAAATAATGATAAAAATAGCTACTTTATAAATAAAAATAACAAAAATCCATATCAAAATCCTTTTGCACAACATTTTCATGTGGGAGGTCAAATAGAGATGCAAAAGGTCAAATTGTGAAAATAATAGAATGAAGTCAAAATACTAGAATAGATAAGTATCCATCAGATTTAGGTCTAGTCCAGTGAATTCAAATAATCATTTAAACTTTTTTTATATATCTCTAATATTTTTCCTCCATTTTAAGTTTTTTATAGAAAGCACTAAAAAACAAAATTTATAGGTAGGGTTAGATTATTCCACTTAAAAAACAAATAATATAATGCTTCTAGGTTTATTATTTTGGTTAATAGAAAAATCAGAAACAAAAAACAAACAAAATTCGATCTTTAGTTAAAGTCCCACAAGAGCCAATGACTGAAATCGCAATGGTGCTATAGTCAAAATAAAAATATATATCAGTGATTCCTATTGATGGATAACATTATAGCCAAAAATCCAAAACAACCTTTTTAAAGAAAAAAGCACTATTACAGACAGTTTTTCTTTTTATCTTAGGGCACTTATTTATAACATATATTTTAGCTTTTATCCTTTGCACTTCTAGTAATCAAAATATTTCAAATAAACATTAAGAGTTTCCAAAGTATACTGATATTTCTAATCTACAACATCTATATGGTCCAAAGGAAGCAAAGTTCAGAAGGTATCGAAATCAGAGAAATGGAATAATATCCAGACAGTCATTAAGCCCCAAGGGGGTTAGAGTTTTAAAAGTATAGATCCAGCTCGACTCTTTCTGTAGCAGTAATTTAAGTCTATGCCCACCTCTTTTTAAAGGTTTTATATGTTCCAGACCCATGAAAGAAAAATCAGTAGGGTCATTTTTATGATGCAAGGCAAAATTAACCCCTATTGGTGTATCTGGTTCTATTTTAAGAATTGAACTGATATGCTCTTGCATATGTTCCATTAAAGGTCTTTCTGTGCATCCAATATAAAGTTTGGGACAAGTGCCCTGAATTACATATACAACATAACTCATTGTACATGTAATGAATTCCCTAATTGAGATATTTTTATTAAGGTCTGGATGCTGAAAGTTGTTTCCCTGGATACAGTAACAACAGATATTACATCTGCCACAACGAAAATTGCCAGATGGGGTAGGTGGTAATCATATAGGGTGAATTTCTTGTGTCTGTTTTGAATAAAGACTAAAGTTCACTATATCCCCTAGATTTTTTCCTTTTTTTATATACAATCAAGGGATTTACCCCCAGGTTTATCAAGTTACGATCCCCTTTTAAAATGGGCCATTACATTTTGACTATCTTTGATATTTCTGGGGTTATAGAATTATATTCAGTAACAAAAGCTACTTGCTGATTTTTATCAGCTTTTTTATTTTTGGGGTCAAAAGATCCTGTCTAACTAGATCCCTTGCATTATTTAAAGCCGTTTGTAAAATTCCCTTAGAATAGCCCCTCTGTTGAAGCTGTTGTTTTAATTCTAGTGCCTGTTTCTCAAAATCAGTATAACATGAACAGTTCTGTCTTAAATGGACAAGTTGTCCATAAAGGATTGCTCTTTTAATATGATGTGGATGAGCACTTTTTGCATGTAACAGCATATTACCTGATGTAGGTTTTCTAAAGTTTTCCAAGCTAATACATTGCCCATCCATTCCCTGAAGTCTAAGATCCAAAAAATAAACAGACTGTAAATCCATATTTGAGGTAAATTGTAACCCCAGATCATTTTCATTCAGAAAATCAACAAAGGATGGAGCAGAAATAAAATCCCCCCTCCACCTTCAGATGACCAGAATATCATCCAGAAAATGCCCCCACAGATGGATATTGGAAGAAAGGGGTTTCTGCCTGGGTCAAACACCATGGTTCCCTCCCACCACACTAAAATAAATTGGCGTATGAGGGGGCCACGGTGGTCCCCATGGCAGTCCCCCTTGTTTGTAGATAGAATTTTGTATCAAAACTAAAATAGTTATAAGTCAAAATCAAGGATAAAGTATTCATAATAAACTCTTTTGGAAAATTTTCTGCTTTGCCATTATTATTAAGATGATAATCTATGGCATTAATCCCCAAGTCATGTCGGATATTAGTATAAAGGCTGACTACATCAATGTTGGTGTTTGACCCAGGTAGAAACCCCTTTCTCCCCAATATCCATCTGTGGGGGCATTTTCTGGATGATATTCTGGTCATCTGAAGGTGGAGGGGGGATTTTATTTCTGCTCCATCCTTTGTTGATTTTCTGAATGAAAATGATCTGGGGTTACAATTTACCTCAATATGGATTTACCGTCTGTTTATTTTTTGGATCTTAGACTTCAGGGAATGGATGGGCAATGTATTAGTTCAGAAAACTTTAGAAAACCTACATCAGGTAATATGCTGTTACATGCAAAAAGTGCTCATCCACATCATATTAAAAGAGCAATCCTTTATGGACAACTTGTCCATTTAAGACAGAACTGTTCATGTTATACTGATTTTGAGAAACAGGCACTAGAATTAAAACAACGGCTTCAACAGAGGGGCTATTCTGAGGGAACTTTACGAATGGCTTTAAATAAAGCAAGGAATCTAGTTAGACAGGATCTTCTGACCCCAAAAAATAAAAAAGCTGATAAAACTTAGCAAGTAGCTTTTGTTACTGAATATAATTCTATAACCCCAGAAATATCAAAGATAGTCAAAATGTAATGGCCCATTTTAAAAGGGGATCGTAACTTGATAAACCTGGGCGAAAATCCCTTGATTGTATATAAAAAAAAAAGGAAAAAATCTAGGGGATATAGTGCACAGAAAGACCTTTAACGGAACATATGCAAGAGCATATCCATTCAATTCTTAAAATAGAACAAGATACACCAATAAGGGTTAATTTTGCCTTGCATCATAAAAATTACCCTACTGATTTTTCTTTCATGGGTCTGGAACATATAAAACCTCTAAAAAGAGGTGGTGATAGACTTAAATTACTGCTACAGAACGAGTCGAGCTGGATCTATACTTTTAAAACTCTAACCCCCTTGGGGCTTAATGACTGAATGACTGTTTGGATATTATTTCATTTCTCTGATTTCGATACCTTCTGAACTTTGCTTACCTTGGACCATATAGATGCTGTAGATTAGAAATATCAGTATGCTTTGGAACTCAATGTTTATTTGAAATCTTTTGTTTACTAGAAGTACAAAGAATAAATGCTAAAATCTATGTTATAAATAAGTTCCCTAAGATCAAACAAACTGTCTCTAATAGTGCTTTTTTCTTTAAAAAGGTTGTTTTGAATTTCTGGCTATAATGTTATCCATCAATAGGAATCACTGGTATATATTTTTATTTTGAATATAGCGCCATTGCGATTTCAGTCAGTGGCTCTGGCGGGACTTTACCTAAAGATTAAATTTTGTTTGTTTTTTGTTCTGATTTTTCTATTACCAAAAATAATAAACCTAGAAGCATTATATTATTTGTTTTTTAAATGGAATAACCTAACCCTACCTATAAATTTTGTTGGTTAGTGCTTTCTATAAAAAACTTAAAATGAAGGAAAAATATCAGAGAGATATAAAAAATCTAAAATGATTATTTGAATTCACTTGACTAAACCTAAATTTGATGGATACTCATCTATTCTACTATTTTGACTTCATTCTATTATTTTCACAATTTGACCTTTGGCATCTCTATTTGACCTCCCACATGAAAATGTTGTGCAAAAGGATTTTGATATGGATTTTTGTTATTTTTATTTATAAAGTAGCTATTTTTATCACTGCCTTGAATCTCTTTGTGGTTATTTTTTGGCTTATCCCAGTGCTTATTTACTGTGGTTTTGTCTTCAACATTTACTATAGCACCCACTCATTCTATGCAGTGCAAAGGCACTTGTGTTTCTTCTTGTTCCACGGGCAACAGACAGCCTAGTGGAGGGGATAAGTTTATGGCTTGTCTGGTAGGCAATGCCTAGCTTAGAGTTTACCAATTTGCAGGTAGAGTGGATGTGGAGATCAAATTCAAGGGACTGATCAAGAACTACCCCGAGACAGTTGAATGAGGTGACTGTACTCATAGGAGAGGAGCCAGGGTAGGAGACCTTGATGTCATTATCGGAGGATTTGAGTTTGGTGGCAGTCCCAAATAACATTGCTTGGGTTTTAGCAATACTGAGTATCAGTTTGTGGTCATGCAGCCAGGTTTAGGTTTTATGAAAGTCAGAGGAAAGGTATGAGTTTATTTCATATAGGCTTTTGGAGCTAGTGTACAATACTATATCTTCTGCAAAAAAGAGGGATGAACAGGAGGTGATACCCAAGGTAATGCTGTTAATAAATATTCAGAAAAGGAGGTGACCCAAAATGGAACCCTGAGGAACCCCAATGTTTATCGTAGCCTGGTTCGAGAAGGTGGAATTGTATTTCACAATTTGGGCAAATGTGACAGATTACTAAACCAGGCCACTACACCCATTGTAAAACCCATTGATTTTAAGGTTGTGAGAAGGATGGGGTGATCAACAAGATCGAAAGCTTTAGTCATGTCTATGAAAACCTCCCCAGTGAGAAGGCCAGAGTCTATGGCAAACAGTGTATCTGTGGTAAATTTGAGCAGGGCCGTGGTGGTGCTATGACCCTTACGGAAACCATGTTAGGCTGAGGAGAGAAGGTTATTTTTATGTAGGAAATCAATGGTTTGAGTAGCTACTAACTTCTCAAGTATTTTACTTAGTACCGATAAGATCGCAATGGGTCTGTAGTTAGAAGGGTCCTTGGAGTCACCTTTTTTGTAGACCAGAGTGACTCAGGCAATTTTCCAGATATCAGGAACATGGCTCAGGCAAAGGGATAAGGTAAAGATCAGAGCAAGAGGAGAGGCTATGAGTGGGGCAGCAATCTTCAGAAGTCTAGGTTTGATACCATCAGAGCCAGTACTAGTGTTATCTGAGATAGTGTTTAGAAGTTTTAGTACCTCTACCCTTGAGAAAGCTTTGAAATGAAAGGATGGTTTTGGTATTCCTGGGAATGGTTCCATGTGTAGGGCTATAGGTTGCGTCATAGGGAAGGCAGAAGTATATTTGGTCAGGTCAGAAAATTGTTGGTTGAAAAAATCTGCTATTGTCCGGGGATCGTTACAGTGGATACCATTTAGGACCATGTTATTTGGAGTAGGGGATTGAGTAGACCCCAGGAAAGTTCTGACAAGCGTTCAGAACTTTCTAGGGTCCCCTGCATCATCTGTGAGAAGGCTTTTGCAATATACACTTTTGGCAATACTTATTCGTTTTTTACACTCTTTACGCTGGGCCCTGTAGAGGTCGTAGTCAGCTGAGAGACCAGAGGATTTAAAACATCTCCAGCTCTTAACTTTCACTTTAAGTCTGGCAAGGAGGTCCTTTTTTAACCATCTGGTTTGTTTACCTTTCACTTGGCACTTTGAGTGTGGGGTATGGATATCCTGGTGCAGCCAGAATTCTTGAAGAAAAAAGTTTAGGGCAGATTGGGCATCATTAGCTCGGTAAAAGTTGATCCAGTCAATTTGAACGACATCATGAAAGAAGTTTTTTGGCAGTGTTGGGTAAGTTACTTTTTCTATTACTTTCAGAAACTTGTTCCAGAAAGCTCTGTGCAGTCACTAGCAAGGATGGAGAAGTACTGAAAAAAGTAATACACCTTTCAGTTACAATTACTTATGTCTTTTTATACAAAAGTAATGCGTAACTAACTGATTACATTTATTTGAACGTAACTAGTAACTAACCTATTACTTTCAAATAAATGTCATCTGTTGTAGTTTTTTCTTATTTTTGTATTGTTTTTGTATAAAAAGAAATAAGTAACTGTAACGCTCAGCTGTATTACTTTTTTTAGTACTTCTCCATCCTTGCTAGTGACTGAACCGAGCTTCCTGGATCAAGTTTCTAAAAGAAATAGAAAGTAATAGAAAAAGTAACTTATCCAACACTGTTTTTTGGATCAAAGCATAGGTGCCGGAACTGGGGGGGCGGAAGGGGCGGTAGCCCCTCCACTTTTTATTTCTGTATGGCAAAAACTAGTATAGAAACAGTGCCCTTTGTTCCCTTACAAGTGCCCTTTTGATTCTCAGCCCCCTCAGCTTTTACCATCTTCCGGCACCCTTGGATCAAAGTTTGCATAGCTTCTGAAGGTGATATACCTTGGAGGTGGAGGAGGGTAGGTACTGGAGTCCATAGACAGAAAATGGAGGAGTGGTCATTGAGTGCATCAGCAAGTATGCCTGCTGCAGGTATATGCTCAGACCGGGTTTGTTGGGTCCCAATCAATTAGGGAGCTAGAGTTTGTGTGCTGATTATGGCTCAAGACCTGGGATGGAAAGTTGGTTTGACAATTTCCCAGCCAATTTAATTTAATGTTTCCCATTATAATCACTTCATTTTGCAAAGCCGACTGGGATGTTTGTTCAAGTAACTCTATAAGACCAGTCAGGCCACTGTTTGAGGGATTATAGGCACATACAATATGCAGTTTTTTTGCACCCAGAGCAAGTAGTGCATGACGTGACTCACAATGTGGGAGGGAGGGAGGACGTAGGGATGGTAGAGAGATTTAAATGCTCTTTGTAATATATGGCAATACCACTTCCCTTTTTTGAGGAGAGTCTATCTCTCCAGATAAGGTTATATGTAGCTAATGAACAAGAGGATTCAGGAGCAGTGGATTCCAATCATGTCTCTGATAGGCAGGGCAAGTCTGGCTTGTAAAGGGTAACCCATGCCTCGAATTCCACTAAGTTGTGCAGTAGGCTCCTGATGTTGTGATGAGCTATGCGGAGTCCTTTCATATTGTGTACTGAGAAGTCAGCATGGAAGTAGTAGGTACTGGGGCCGGGATTGGACTCCATACCCCCAGAAAGTAGTAGAGCAATTAGGATGGGATACCATAGATTCCAGTGGAAAAATGGAATGAGATGAAGTGGACCATAGGAGTATTTTGAGATCCCTTTATAGCAATGTAGATGAAACCCCTTTGGATTAGAAGAGGGGTGCGATCAAGCTCCTTTTCTTCCAGTACAAGAAGGTTAGAGAAGTGAAACTCACTTTGTGAAGGAGGATTGACTGCACACAAGCAACGGCAGTGGAGTCCACCTTTTTCCTAATTGTTACTGCACAATCATTTACTGGTATTTCAGACTGCTAGAAAACCAAAAATAAATGATCATAGCCTAAATGCAAGTGACTAAACTATACTCATGAAATCATACAAATATTATTGGTTTTGCTACTCGTGATTTTTTTAAATCCTATTTACAGCAAAAAAGACAATATCTAGCAAGAAAAGGTACCAGGGAATCTCCTTTAACACTAGTTTGTTGACCACTTAAACCACAAACCACCCCTCCAACTCAATTTTCTGTAATGAGAGCACAACTATTTTTTTAATGGTTTCTTGACCATTAAGTCTCACAAAAGCTAATTTTGTTCCTAATGAAAACTATTTTTTTTTATGACAGCATAAAAAATGCATTCATGTAAATGTACATATCTTTAGAATGTTAATTTTTGCTACTGCGCATCTACAAAAATATGACACAGTTTTGAAAATATTTAAAAAATGGCAAAAGAGAAAAACTAATTAGCAAAAAATCAACCTTGAGCTGAATCCTACCACACCTGGAAGTTTCAGATTTCAAATACCAATTGTTTTTGTGCTGTTGAGCAAAACAAAAAGTTAATTTTGGTGTATTTATGTATATTTAACCTTCTAGAACCTTGTTTCCACTGACCAAATCATTAAAACATTTATAGAATGTAGAGATCCTGGTACCTACTCCATGCATTCCAAATTTTAATTTAATTGGTCAGAAGACGAATGAGTTATTAAAGTATGAAATAGGGATTTAACATTTAAGTGCCTACTCCACTCTAACGTATAGGCACTACCATGCCTACATAGCATATCTAGGCAAGGCAAACTTACTTGTTAGGTGCCCATCCAAAGCTCTGAGCATGGCACAAGCAATGATTTAAAATCTTATACAGATAATTTAAAACAGGTCAGGATATATGCAGAAACCCTAAAGAAAAACACCACCCAAAACCCAGTTCTCTGTGGTCCCAAATGCCAAGTTAAATAATGAGTTTCTAGCAAATCTTTAAAATAGTTCAATAATGGGGCTCCTCTAATGACAGCAGGAAGTGGCTTCCACAAAATTAGCCCAGCCACTGTGAAGGCCCTATCTCCCAATGGTTTCAAGTGGGAATGTTGCTCCATAAGGGCCCGCCTTAGAGGAATGAAAAGGGAGGCCATGTGTGTGTTCGGTAGGAGGGTCTTTCAGGTAGCCCAGGCCCAAATCATGCACATCATTGCAGACTTACCTTGAAGCTGATGCACCACCTCACTGGTAGCCAACGTAGATCTTGCAAAACTGGCATGATATTGCACAGATTGTTAGGTCCCTGCAGTCAACCAGGCTGCTGAGTTCTGCCTTAGCTTCAAGCAACACACTTGCTCCACAGATAGTCCTAGGGAGAAAGCATTGCAACAATCCAGTTGGGAGGTGACAAATGTGTGTACACATGTTTTAAAGTCCGAGGGGGATAGATTTGGTTCAAAATCAGGCAATATTACGCAGATGGAAAAAGCCACTGCAGACAACAGACATCACCTGATGCTCTAAAGTCAATCTGCACTCCATAATAATGCCCAAATTTCTTACTTTATCAACTGTTGATAGCGTAGTGCCATTTAATGATGGCAACAAGGCACTGTCACTGTTCATTGCTGCTGCATCCACAGAACCTGGTTTCAGCAGTAACACCTCTGTCTTCAATGAGTTACGTATAAACCATCTTAAGACCATCCAGTCCTGGATTTCAGCCAGACATTCATCTACCACAGCCACCGCGTTAACCCCATCAGGTGCACATGACATGTATATGTGGGTGTCATCTGCATAGCAGTGAAAACCCAGACTATACCACATGATGATCTCCCCCAATGGCAACATGTAAATGGCAAATAACATGGGAGCTCAGATCTACCCCTAAGGCATTTTACAATAAAGAGCAGCAGCACTCGAGATGTTAACACCTAATGCCACCTGCTGTACTCTGCTAGACACATGGGACTAGAATCACCGTGCCAGTGAGTCCCACATAGTGCCTCAAATGGATCAACAACACCCCTTGATCCATTGTGTCGTATGTTGAGGAAAGATCCCGCAGTAACAAGATGAAATACTGACCACTGTCTGTCACCAGGAGATCACTGAAAAACATGACTAGTGTGATTTCTGTGCTATACTGAGGTTTAAACCCAGACTGAAATGGCTGAAAGATCTCATAACATTTCAAGCAGTCTTGCAGCTGTGCCACTGCTACCTTCTCAGTTACCTTCCCTATAGGTTTGAGATAGGCATGTAATAGCCAGATCATCAGGGTTCAATGATGGCTTCTTCAACAGGAGCTTCACTACTGCTCTTTTCAATTCAGTTGGAAAAACATCCTCCTGATATGAACACCTGATAATCTCTGCTATTGTTGGAACCAGGGTTAGCTAGCAACATGAGAGAAAGCTGGTAGACACAGGGGCCATCATGCAGTATGTGGGGTGCAGCCCCAAGATCACTGGGGAGGCCTTCTTCATCAGGACTGGCTCAAACTCCTCCCATGGTGAGCAAGTACTTAAATCCCTCTTCATATGAATACTGCCAGCCCACGACAGACCGCCTGAGGAGATATTAACTCTGATGGAGGAGACTTTGTAAAGGAAAAATCAGTTGAAATCATCACATTTTCTACTGTAAAAACTCTTCCCTACTGAAGACCCAGAGGAATTAATAGTTTGTCCATGGTGTTGAAAAGTTAAGATGGTCGATTTTTCCCTTCAGTGATCATGCGTGACAGGAATGCTGTCTTTTTCAGTGTGATCATCCACTGAAATTCACTGTAGTGAGCATTCAGCATCAATTTATCCTGCACTGATATGGATCACCACCAGAAATGCTCCAACCTTTAGTCTTCAACCTCCTAAGGTCATCATCAAACCATAGCAACCAAGGGTAGGACATCAAGGAGAGAACATGATATGGTGCCAGAAATTCAAAGGCTGCCATAAGGGCTTTATTTTAGCCCTCCATGGCATTTTCCCTATCCCCAGTACATGTTGACATGATGCCTGAGATATCCAGAATTGCCAGAAGGTTATTTTACTCCAGATTTCTCAAAGGGCAATATCTGACCATCCCCACCAGAGAGATTTGAAAGCAGGGGGCCCCAAAAAGGAACTGTACAGCATGATGATTGGCCAACGCAACCAGATCAACCTTGATGTTACTAATACATAGATACATAGATACATAGACAGTGTCAGCAGATAAGGGCCTATGGCCCACCCTGTCTGCCCATTTGAGCTCGTAAGTTCAGTTTATGTTTTCCTAGAAGTTTGTTGCCCCTTGCCCCTGACCTCCAGAATTCCTTTATGTCTATCCCATGCATTCTTAAATCCCGTGATTGTTTCAGCTCCCACCACATCCTCTGGCAGGGTGTTCCACTTGTCCACCACCCGTTCTGTGAAGAAATTCTTCCTCATGTTTCCTCTGAATAGTCCTCCCTCCAACTTCATCCCATGCCCTCTAGTCCTGGAACATCTTTGTCACTTAAAAATAGTGTATTCCTGCACCCTGTTCCTCCCTGTAAGATACTTGTATGTCTCTATCATATCCCCTCTCTCCCTCCTCTCCTCCAGGGAGTACATGTTCAGTTCCTTCAACCTGTCTTCATAGGACTTGTGATGCAATCCATGCACCATCTTTGTTGCCCTCTCTGAACCTTCTCTACCCTGTCTATGTCCTTATGTAGGTATGGTCTCCAGAACTGTACACTGTACTCCAGGTGAGGCCTCACTAGTGTCTTGTATGTGGAATTATGACCTCCCTTTTCCTGCTGGTGATGCCCCTGCCTATACATCCCAGCATCCTATTTGCTTTACCTGCTGCCTTGTCACACTGTTTCCTCCTTGAGGTCATCAGAGATGATAACCCCAAGATCCCTTTCCTGCTTGGTGCATGCTATATCCTCACCCCCAACTGATATATTGTGCCAGGGTTTTGTGCCCCATATGCATTATCTTGCACTTCCTTGCATTGAATTTCAACTGCCAAACCCTGACCATTCTTCAAGTTTCTGCAGGTCCCTTCTCATTCTGTCTACACCCTCTGGTGTGTCTACTCTGTTACAGAGCTTTGTGTCATCAGCGAACAGTGAAATTCTGCCTTCTAGGTCCCGTAATGTCACTGATGAAGATGTTGAATAGGACCGGTCCCAGCACTGATCCCTGTGGTACCCCACTGGTCACTCTTCCTCTGTGGAGTGACAGCCATTTACCACCACCCTCTGTGTCCTGCTACCCAGCCAGTTACCTACCCACCACACTACTGTCCTGCCCACACCCCTATTCCCCAGATTGTGTAATAGTCTTCTATGTGGCACAGTGTCAAAGGCCTTGCTGAAGTCCAGATAGGCCATGTCCACTGCCCTCCCCTGATCCACCTCCCTAGTCACCCAGTCAAAAAATTCAATGAGTTTGGTCTGACATGACCTCCCCCTGGTGAAACCATGCTGTCTTGGGTCCTGTAGTCCATTGACAACCAGATGTTCCACCAATCTCTCCTTCAGTAGTGCTTCCATGATCTTCCCCACTACCGAGGTGAGGCTGACTGGTCTGTAGTTCCCTGCTTCCTCTTTTTTCCCACTTTTGTATAAGGGGACTACATCTGCTGTCCTCCAGTCTTTGGGTACCTCCCCCTGTTTCCAGTGATTGGCTAAACAGAATAGCCAGAGGTTCAGCCACCACCTCTCTTAGTTCTTTAAGGACCCTGGGGTGCACCCCATCTGGCCCCATTGCTTTATCAACTCTTATTACTTCCAGTTCCTTCAGGACCTTTTCTCATGTAAAGGGACTTGTGTCCATTTCTGCACCATTCTCACCCCTTGTACTCCCTTCAGACCCATTACCCTCCTCTTCCTCAGTAAAGACTGAGCAGAAATACCTGTTCAATATGTCAGCTTTATGGTTGTCATCCTCCACGCGGCCCCCATCCTCCCCCTTCAGTCTCACTATCCCTCCCTTTGTCTTTCTTTTTTCACTAATGTACCTGTAAAAGGTTTTGTCCCCCTCTACCCACTGATTTTACAATGTGTTCTTCTGTCTGAGCTTTGGCTTCCCTTACTGACCTCCCTGCCTCCCTTTGCTTCTCCTGGTACTTCTCCCTATCCTTCTGCCTGTGTCTTTTTGTATTGCCCTGAATGCAATCTTTTGGCTTTCACTTTCTTTGCTACCTCTTTGGAAAACCATAATGGTCTCCTCTTCCTTTCCTCTTGCTAACCTGCTTAATGCATAATTCTGTTGTTCTTGTAATCCCATTTTAAATACTGCCCACTGTTCCTCAACCCCTGATTCCTGTCCATTCCCTTAATGCCTCTTTCAAGTATCTCCCCATTTTCCCAAAGTCTGCCCCTAAAATCCAGGATACATGTTTTGTGTGGTTTGGTTCTGCTCTTTCTGTGATTTCAAACCACAGTGACTGGTGGTCACTGTTCCCCAGGTGCTCCCCCACTGTTACCCCCATCACACTGTCCCTGTTTCTGAGCACAAGGTCCAGTATTGCCTTCTGCCGAGTTGGTTCCATGACCAGTTGCTTGAGGAAGGCACCCTGAAGGGAGTACAGGATAAATCTGCTCCTAGTTGATGCTGCTGCTGGGATGCTCCAGTCCACGTCTGGAATACTGAAGTCTCCAACCAGTACTACCTCACCTTTGTCTGCCATCCTTTGGATGGCTAGCATCAGCTCCCTATCTGTTTCTTCCTCCTGGGCTGGTGGTCTATAGACCACACCTGTGTGGATGGCTGTCCCCATTTTCCTTTCCATCTTAACCCACAGTATCTCTCCCCCATTTTGTTCCTCCTGGATCTCTGTGGTCCTTATGTAATTTTTCACATACAGTGCCACTCCTCCTCCCTTCCTGCCTGCTCTGTCTCTTCTGAATATGTTGTAGCCAGGTATGGCCATCTCCCAGTCATGGTTATCATTACACAAGGTTTCAGTGATGGCCACAATGTCCAGGTCTGACTGTACCATGACAGCCTCCAGATCTTCCATCTTGTTGCTAAGGCTCCTGGCAATACCAAGACCCAATGCAAAGATCAAATCTAAGACATGGCCTATTTGATTATTCCCTGTGGCAACTGCCTGTACTAGGCCCAGTGAAAACATAAACTTGTGGAACTGTTGTCCAAGCAGAGATTCTTCTTCATTGACCCAGGCACTGAAATCGCTCAGCACTAACAAGCTAGATTAGTCCATTACAAGGTTGGCCATGAAGCTCTCCAGTTCCTGCAAAAATTAATTCCCTTGCCTTGGTGGAAGGTACATGAGAATAATTTTGTAACCTGTACCTGGACCCTCTTTAATAGCCACAAATTCAAATGAAGTGGTTTCCACCATGGGATATGCCTTCTGTCCCAGAATGGATCTAAAGCAAATAATCACCCAGCCCCCTGTACCCCCTCCTCGTACAGTGCACCATAGAATAACCTAGAGGGATAGATGCCTCCAGCACAGGGCAAGAGTCCTTGCCCAACTATGTCTCTGTGATGCATACCAGTTCTGCTAAGGGGTTCATGATAAATGTCTACATCACTGCAGTTTTATGCCTCTGGAGCCTGGCATTACATAGAACTGCACAGAGGGGAAGGGGCAGGCATAGCCAACCCTCTCATTACCTACTCCACTGTAATCTGGACTGTCCTTGGGACTGGTACTAGACAGGAAGGACCTCTGTTTTGGACCAATCTTTAACCAGGGTGCCTTCTATATCACTTATGTTTTGGCCCTTTTCCCATAGAAAATGCTATCACATATTTCCCTTTATATGATTGTGGGCAATTAGCCGATACACAACCAATTATATAGTACCACTGCATTAGTGTGTTATTAGTACTTTATTACACATTAATATCTAATGAACACACCACAAACCACCATACTTCCATAATAACATACAGTATATAACAACCACCCTAATAACACTTGTAACAACTACCTTAAAAGCACATATAACTGACACTGAAATAATAGATGTAACAACCACCCTCATCACACACCTAAAAACCGCATTACAATCCTAACAGTCTCCTCTTAGACAGACCCCACAAAACCAGCTCAGAATTAAAAAAAAAAGTCTCTAACTTGAAAAGCAATATAAACCTTCCTCCAGCTTAACTCACCACACAGCCATGTCCTTCGATACTGCAGGCCTCAATTTAACTACCAAGTCCCCCATGCTGCTTCTTTCCCTATGTTGTTCCAAACACCAGAACTTCCCTGAGGCTCCTCCAGAATGCCCACTCCTACCTCACAAGCATACCAGACTGCCACTCCCAACTGCTTAGTCATACCAGACCACCGCTCCTGACCACAGAACATGCCCCAATGTGGGCAGACATACCAGGCTGTTTAAATGCTACCCTGAAAGGAAATGCTACCAAATCACTCCACCTTTTATAGGGAGAGGGTATAATTGGGCATCCACATGGAAAAATGCACAGGCCCCCACTATACTATGGAAAAAACCCTCTAATTTAGGAAACAACACTACCAAAATATACTGTATTACTATATTATGGAAAAACAATACACCGTGGAAAAACACCACCCTAACCCCTAGAAAATAATTTGTAAAGCACAGGAAAAATGCAAAAAACAAATACAGTAATCAAACTTATATAAAATTAATTATGCCAATATTTGGTATACTTGTGAAATAACACTATTTGGGTCAACCAAGCTCATAAAGACCACCTGTCCTTCAGCCTTATGGTATTATTGTTATGGTTATACCGTACATGACAGAAACGAATAAAAGATGTTTTCCCATTCACAAAATAGGTACAAGATTTGCTGTGTGTGTGAAGCTCAGCTATGAAAGCCCCGTATACCTGATGTACAGTATAAATTAACTAGGGAAGGAGCCTGGGCAGTGGGCAGCATGTGGGTGTGGGCTGTCAGTCTGTCAGTGTGTACTGCTAGTTGGTACTTTATCTTAGCAGTGGCAATCACAAAAAATATATAGATTTTCACATTGACCGAAATGGGTACAGCATTTGCAGTGTGTCTTGCTCAGCTGTGCAGGCTCCTGAGGCCTGAGGGAAGAATTTACTTAGGGATGGTGCCTGGGCATTGTTCAGCAAATGAGGGTTGGTTGGTAGCCCACTGTAGTCAAGGAGGGATCATCAGCGGAGAAGAGAAGGAGATGGGAGCGAGGAATTATCAAGAAGTAGGAAAGAAAAGCAAAGTGGAGTCAGGCTAGCCAAAACCTTTGAATGGAAAGTATGGAAATGGAATGAACAGTCAAGAAGGTATCACACATTGTAGACAGATATTACTCACAGTGGTACTGCATTAGTTGGAACTTGGGCAGTAATAGCTGCAAAAACAAGCGAAAAAGAGCAGCAGCCACTGAATAGTGTTGGAGAAAGAGGAAGCTACTGATTTAAGGGAGCCTGTGAAAAGACACGCTGATCTGGAATATATACCTGGTAGAACTGGTAGCAGCAGTAGTTCTGGGGATGAAGGCATCTGTTTTCTTCGGGGCATGTAGCCGAAGCTGGTACTAATCAAAATAACTCCCCCAGCAGTTATTGGTAAAAACACAGAAAGGGCATATTGAGTGTATGTGCCTAACCACCTTCACTATTGCAGTCTTAGACCACTAGAAATGCATTAGAGTAACAGGACGTTAAGTTCCTCTGTTAAACTCCTGAGCACTCAGTGCTGCATCAGACATTGAGCGGAAGGGCTGATATTACAGAACATTAGCTGTGGTCTGAACTGGGATGACAGTATATGCACTGTTGGCTCTGTTCAGAAAAGATACAATGTGTCACCACCAGTGGAGGAAAGTAAGTGATCCATATGCCCCAAACGTAGAGTCAAAGGTTAACAAAAATATGGGGGTTGTCTCACTGACAGATGTCTGCTGGTGTAAACAAATAGTGCAGATCACTCAGGATTGGCCAGCTATGCTTGACAGGAGTTCACAGTACTCAGGGAGGTGGCCTCAGTTGAATATAATGCATAATAGTATTGCCCAGCTTACCTCAGGCCCATGACTGGATCTCCTTATGGTGGAAACATAGAAACATAGAATTTGATGGCAGATAAGGTAAGGACCACTTGACCCACCCAATCTGCCCATTTCCCTACCTAATGGATAAGCTGCAGATCCTAGTTAACCAACAGCCTACTTCTTCCTACCCCCACCCACTAGAATTACCTTATGACTGTACCATGCATTCTTGAATTCCACCACTGTTTTTGACTCCACAACCTCCTCTGGAAGGCTGTTCCATGCATCTACAACCCTCTCCGTGAAAAAATACTTCCTCACATTACCTCTGAGCCATCCCCCCTCTATCTTCAAATTGTGCCCCCTTGTTCTTCCATACCTTTTTTTCTGAAAGATGCTACCCTCTTGGACTTTGTTGATTTCCTTGAGGTACTTGAAAGTTTCTATCATGTCCCCCCTCTCCCTCCTTTCCTCGAGGCTATACATATTAACCTCCTTAAATCTCTCTTCATATGTCTTCTGGTGCAGACCCTGCACCATTTTAGTTGCCGACCTCTGGACTGCCTCCATCCTGTCTATGTCTTTGAGGGGATTGGGTCTCCAGAACTGCACACAGTACTCCTGTAGCTCGGCAGCCAGTTTTTGAGGGAGAGTGGGATATGGGGATCATAATTAAGAATGGTAGTGTATTTAATTCAGGCAAAAAAGGGAGGGGGCAGAAGTGATCTTCACAGCCTGCATTGACTAAATATGGAAGGGGGGGTGGGTGCTGAACCTTTTTGGTTGAGATTTAACCTTCTTGGGCAGGTTTGGTTGTATTACTATATTCTTATTATCATAAGCTCTTTTTGTTAATGATATAGAGGGGGTTGGCGGGAGGAACAACATTATCCTCTATGCAGATGACATTGTCGTCTACTGCAGTGATCTGCTTCCTAGTGTAATCAGTGCCGTCCTCCAGGCCGGTCTTGCTGCACTGGAAGCTTGGTTCTCCACAAACTCACTTGTAATGAATGAAGACAAAATGAAGGCAGTCCTGTTTGGGTCTCGATGCCTTGGCTCAGACCGTTGTGGCATCTTGCAGCTTCATACTGCCCAAGGGAAGAGAATAGAGGTCACAGACAAGATCAAGTACCTCGGAGTCCTGCTTGATCAGGCGATGACCTTCCAGCCTCATATTGACTCTGTTGTTAAGTCCACCCCCCAGAAGTTAGGACTTCTTTATAGGCTGGGTGACTCTCTTTCTCTCGAGGCTCGTTGCGCCATATCTAACTGCACCCTACTCCCCTCCCTCTTCTATGGGGCACCCCTGCTGCATTCCCTAAGGGAGGGCGAACAAAGAAAGCTTACTGCACTCTACCACAGGGTGGCTCATTTCACCACCAACTCCCCCCCCAAGATGGCACCATTGCGAGGTTCTCGCTGGTCTCCACTGGCCTTCTATGCGACAAAAACTAGCCTACTCCTCCTTGAGCCTGACCTTCAAATTTTCCACTGTTGGCCCTCCTCCTCACCTGTGCGGGCTGCTAAATCCCAAAGTCCAGGGCCGGAGCCTGAGATCCTCCACTGGCCATCCCCTAGACATCCCTCGTGTCTGAACTAACTATGGCAAACGCTCGTTTAGGTATGCTGCCCCACATTTATGGAACCTTCTCCCTGTTGACTTGGCTAATTGTTGTAATATTCAGGGTTTTAAGTCCGGCCTGAAAGTACACCTGCTAGAGCTCAGTCTCTGTGGTTGCAACCGCTAGCCTGGAACTTAGTCTTGGTGGCTGAAACTTGCTTGTCCCACGGCAGTCAGCCTACTGGCTGGCAATATATCCTGCATACTGCGGTTACCACCTCTCGCCCCTAAAGCATTGTTGGTTAAAATGTCATATGTCTGATTTATTTGCTATGTTATTATGTGTATGTAACTGACATGTTCTGTAATGTACTCTATACCCTATCCAATGTATGCTCCAGCTAATGTGTACTCCTACCAATGTATGTACTACTGTGTACTCTTGCCAATATATGTAATTATTATCTGTAACTAATCCGGGTCGCTCCTGAAAAAGGGACCTCTGGTCTCAGTGAGCTTACCTGGTTATCAAAATCTAGATAAATAAATAAATTGAATGCAAATACTGTGTAAGTGCCAAGTCTGACACTAAGGTACGAGATCCCTCTGCTGCAGTAATATCCATCTGTCTACCTCATCATCTTACTCATGGCTGATATCAAGGCACATAGCTGGAATGCAAGAGTTAAACATGGAAAAGGCAGACGGCTTTACCAAGCAAACTTTATATGAAGCTTCAGCATATCTGACAGCCAGTTTCAGTTCAGAAGCCTGGCTACATGTACTACAGGAGTCAGATTTCAAGCACAAATCACACTGGATCAGGATAATACTCATAAGCTGTTATTCACATTTAATGGCTGCTGCATGCCAATGCCATTGCCACACCAGCTTCTGTTTCACACTTGCATGTGCTTTGGCAAGGATGCTGTCAGGATTTACACACATTTCATTTATACTAGTGCATTTAAAGTGATAAATGCACAGAATTTCCTGTGTAAAGTGACCACAGAAAACCACATTCATACAAAAACATTTCTCAGCTATTTGAAAGTGCCAACACAAGTGAGGGAAACAAAACAAGCATTTGTCAATGCCGAATGTTTGCTTGCTGGTATTAGCATTGGAAATGCAGGAGTGAGACAGATGCAGAATAGGAATGGCAGTGAAGTGTTGAACTTCATGCCAACCCCACCTCCATCCTGTAGAGACGGACAGGCATTGGTGTAAGTGTTTGGGTCGTTGCCCATGATGGTCATGCCATGTCACCTCATCCTAT
This sequence comes from Neoceratodus forsteri, assembly GCA_016271365.2. Taxonomy (NCBI): domain Eukaryota; kingdom Metazoa; phylum Chordata; order Ceratodontiformes; family Ceratodontidae; genus Neoceratodus; species Neoceratodus forsteri. The sequence goes on along the minus strand of CM057449.1, from coordinate 938,364,446 downwards.
TCTGCAGACACCGACACGTGTTGAGGTGTGCCTTGGGGGTGTTCAGCTTTACAGTCACCCCATTCCATAAGGACATACACTGAAATGGGTGCAGCATAGGAGAATGGGGTGAAGTCTGGGGCTGAAGAGTCCAAGGTACACCTCGATGCCTGTCAGAGGCTGGGGGGTTGGATGGCATGAGCAGTACAGTCGGCAATCCAAAGGCACACCCCAATGCCTGTCAGTCTGTACAGGGTGGGACATTATGATTAGAAACCCTAACACCCCAGGCATTTGTTGGTATTTGCACTACAAATTTTCAACATGGCCTTTTTGTAACCCCACCTCATGAAAGCATTTGGGACCTCTTCTCAAGAAGAATGGCAGCGTGATTTTGTCAATGTGTCCCGAACTTTGAGTTCCAACAGTGACTGCACCATTCTGCGCCACATGTATGAAAACACAGATCGGACAGGATGTGAGAATGACAGCTGTACCATCCATAGGGAGGTGTGAAGAGATGGCAATGTTGAAAATCTGTAATGGGAATATTAAAAATGCTTGCACTTCCTAGCATATGTGGAAAAGTACAATTACATAAGAACTTACCGTAACAGTAGATCTTCGAGAGAAGCTCTTGCAACAGGTTCCACAATTAGTACCGAGCGCCACCTGGCGGCGGTTCCGGCAACTTTTTCATCTAGCAGTACCGATGTGGGAACTCTCCCCACTGACGTTGGCTCCACCCCCAGCATCGCCCTATATAAGGGAGTAGTTCCCCATATGCTCCAGTTCTTGTACGCCCCCGGTCAGGCAGAAATTGGCAACAGGCAATAGTCAGAAGTGTGGCTATTAGAAAATATTCCCTCGAAGGAGGGAAGACTGGCCTGAAAAGTATCTTATCCCAGGGGGAAGGAGAGAAGCAAGAGCTTCTCTTGAAGATCTACTGTTATGGTAAGTTCTTACATAACTGTACTATCTTACTTCGAGAGGAAGCTCTTGCAGCAGGTTCCACAATTAGGACTGAGTCCCAAGCAGTATTAACATATAACAACCCCCAGGAGGGGGAAGTAGTAGGGAGAGAAACAGCAGGAAAAAGGAGGGTCACTCTGGAAACCAGGCCTTGCAGAACTATGAGGCCAAACCCTGCTCTGCGTCTGGAAACAATGTCAAGGCTGTAATGCCTGACGAAGGTATGAACAGAACTCCAGGTAACGGCAGCACAAATATCGGCTGCGGTACCTGCTTCAGTGCCACGAAAGAAGCAATGACAGCTGTGGTAGAATGAGTTCTAAATGGCCCCAGGGTCGACCTGTTGTGCTTCTTATAACAAAAGGTAACGCAATGGACCAACCAGCGCTAAAGTGTCTGTTTGGTGACTGGGTGACCTAAGGACTGTTGAGCAAAAGACACAAAAAGTTGATCAGATTTCCTGTCCCCCTTGGTCCTAGCCAGGTAACATCGGAGATCCCTGTGGACGTCCAAGGAGTGAAGCAGGGCTTCCCTCCTACTAGAATGCTCCAGGTAATACACCTGGAGTTGAACGGATTGGTTCAGAGTGAGTTCAGAAACTACTTTTGGCAGAAACTTCAGGTTAGTGCATAGATCAACCCTATCCTTGTGAAAAATAAGGTAAGGCTCTTTACACATGAGGGCTTGAAGTTCTGAAATGTGCCTCGCCAAAGTGATAGCTACCAAAAGTAAAGTCTTCCAGGATAACAGACGGAACTCCATGGCTGGTTCAAAGGGAGGAAGAGTGAGCTTCTCCAGGATGAAAAGGAGATTCTGGGGGGAACAGAATCCCTGATGGGAGGTCTGATATGAAGAATACCATGCAAAAAGGCCTTGGAAACCTCCATCTGAGCCACCATTTTATCCGAAACAGGGAAGTGATAAGCGGAGATGGCGGCCAGGTGCACTTTGCTGGAGGAATAGCTGAGACCAGTCTCTGAAAGAGAAAGCAGGTATTCCAAAACTGAATTAACCGAACAGACTAACGGGTCCACCCTCTTGGCTGTGGTCCAGATACAGAAACATTTCCACTTCATAGCGTAAGTGGCCATGGTGGCAGGCTTGCGCACTGCTACCAGAACTTGTGCAACCTGATCGTACACACCGAATCTGACTTTAGCTAGGTCCTGAGGAGCCAGGCATGCAGGTGAAGAGAATGCAAATTCAGCTGTATCAGAGACCCACTGTACTGTGACAGGAGGTGAGAGGATAGTGGAAGAAGCAGCGGAGGCTCTGCCACTAAACACTGGAGTAAGGGAAACCAAATCTGAAACGGCCATAGCGGAGCGATCAGAATGAGGGTGGAAGCTTCTGATTGTGCTTTGAGGGGAACCTTCTGTAGCAGTGGGAAAGGAGGAAACTTGTAGAGAAAACTCCCTTTCCAGCAGAGGGACAATGCGTCTTGCCAAAAAGCTTCAGGCTCTAGACCTAACGAGCAGAAATTGGGCAGTTTTGCATTGAAATGTGATGTGAAGAGATCAACTGACAGAAGATGTGATCTGCAACCTATTGAAGCAGCTCCCATTCGTGAGCTTGCAATTTTGTCCTGCTGAGCATATCAGCCAGTACGTTTTGTTCCCTGGGAACATGTACCGCTGTCAATAAGAGCTGGTGCTCCAGAGCCCAGTCCCATACTCGCATGGCTTCCCGGCAGAGGGGGTAAGAGTGTGTGCCACCCTGCTTGTTGATGTAGAGCATCACCAAAGTGTTGTCCATCTGTACCAAGAGGTGGCCCAGCACTAGGACCAAGACCAGGGTTCGGAGGGCATAAAGGACCACTCTCAGCTCCAGAACATTGATATGCAGGTCTTCATCTATTGGAGACCAAGAGTCTTGGGAGTAATGTGTCCTCAAATGAGCTCCCCATCCCACAGACAATGCGTCTGTGGTCAGAATCTGGGACGGTGCTACTACATTGAAGGGGATGCCCGCCAGCAAATTTTTAGATGACATCTACCAGTGTAATTCCCTGTGGACTGGCTCCAAGATCCTGATTGAGGCATCCAGACTGTCTAATGTCTGATCCTACTGGAACCTTAGGGACCATTGGATGGTTCTCATGCACAGACGTGCCAGAGGTACCAAAACTATGGCTGTGGCCATATGCCCCAACAGCCTGAGTAGGAGTTTTGCTGGGACTCTTGAGGCTGAAGAGATCTGAGATGCCAAGACCTGAATGCAACCCGCTCTGTCAGAGGGAAGAAAAACCTTCCCGACTGTGGTATCCAGAAGAGCTCTGATGAATTGGAGAGTCTGGGCTGGGAGCCAATGAGATTTGTCCCTGTTGATGGTGATCCCCAAGTGCTGAAACAGCGAGATAGAATCCTTGATAGTTTCTGACAGGCGAGACCTGGAGGAAGCCAGGAGGAGCCAATTGTCCAGATAAGGGAACAAGAAGTGGCCCCCGTCCAGGCACTTGGTGAAGACTCTGGGGGCTGAAGAGAGACTGAAGGGAAGGACTCGAAACTGATAGTCCTTGTCTTCGAACCTGAACCTTAGGAATCTTCGATGGTTCCTGGCAATAGGGATATGCAGGTAGGCGTCCTGCATGTCCAGGGATGCCAACCAGTCTCCTGCCGAGATGAGCGGTAGGAGAGTGGGAAGGGAGACCATCCTGAATCTCTTGTAGGAGACCCATTGGTCCAGATCGCTGAGTTCCAGAATGGGTCTGAGATCTCCCGACTTCTTCGGAACTAGGAAGACGTGGGAGAAAAACCCTCTCTCTCTTTTGGCCAGTGACACCGGCTCAATGACCTTTTTGTCCAAAAGGGATAATATCTCCCTTCTGACTAGCACTTGGTGTTCCCATGGATAACGGGATGGGGGTGGCGGTCTGTCTGGTGGAATAGAGTCGAACTGTATGGAGTGCCCAAACTGCACGAGATCGAGAACCCACTGGTCAGAGGTCACTTGATCTAACGCATCCACATAGAGGGAAAAGCGGCCTCCGACCGGCTCCTCTGACTGAACGTCTAGGGAAGGAGGGTAGCCTGGATAGTCAGGTGGTGGGAGGGGTAAGAAGGGCGGCAGTGGCTGCTTCGGCCTGTCTAGAGGAGGAGGCAGAAGCTCCTCTGGCTCCACCTCTGTGACTGAAGCTGCCTCACTGCGAATGCTGTTGGAAGTGAGGCTGCTGAGGCTGATGTACCCCATGGCTACGAAAGCAAGGTTTATGAGCTCACCCCTGTTTTGGGTGGTACATGGACTGCACGGATTGGATAGCTTTGCTGGAGTCCTGCAGCCTGGTGATGATCCACTCCGTGTCTTCGCCAAAGAGCATGGAGCCCTTGAAGGGAGCATCCAGTACATTGGTCTGGACATCTGGATTGAACCCAGAAACCAGAAGCCATGCATGGTGTCCGAGGCAAATGCCAGTGGCGGCCACCCTAGAGGTGGTGTCCGCAGAGTCATAGGCCAACTGCTGAATGTGGGTGCCCACGTCTGAGCCAGTCTGAAGCAGCTTGGCAAGCTCTGCCAGCTGAGGGCAATCGGGCATGCTCTGCACTATGTCCAACCCCTGTTCCCAAAGGGCATTCTGGAATTTGACCATGTGTGTCAGGAAATGTAGGCTCCTGATACTGCAAGTGGCAGCAGAGTACACCTTGTGGCCCATAGAATCCAGCTGCTTTGATTCTCTATCAGGCGGCTGGGTGCTCAGGTGTTTGGGCCTCTGCGAACGGTCGTGAACTGCCGAAATCACCACTGAGTCCACTGAGGGTGGTTCAGCCAAAAAGGATGATCCGTAGGTGCCCGGTAAAGCCAATGAGCCTTTTTAGGCATGGCTGAGGACGAATGAGGGCACTTCCAGGTCGTGCGGATGACATCCTGAAAGGTGTCGACCATGGGAGGAATGACCGCCGATTCAGGGCCTTTTTAGCGGAGGTATTTAGCCAACCGCAGTCGCTCAGTGTCCAGGTCCTCAGTGTCCCAACCCATGTTGGCCTGGATGTGCCTCATCACCACCATAAAGGTGGGGTCATCTGGAAGGGATTTGGGATGTCCCTCCGTGTCCCTTAGGTCTGACTCTATGTCAGAGTCTGGACATGAAGTGTCCGAATCCACATAGGAATCTGGTGTGGAAGAGGAAGGGGTGCCTTTTCTTTTTGCGCCTCCTGTCCAGAGAAGAAGAGCAGGAGGAACTAGTGGATCTGGTCCTCATTTTCTATTTATATTTTTTAAGAGGTGGTTCCTTGTCTACCCCACCATCCAGTGGTTCTGGAATATTTGGAACCGGGACCGAAACGTGGGTAGGAGGGGGCGCACCCGCTAGTAGGTCCTTTTTCACCAGTGGGAAAATAGCGCCTTCACTTGCGATAGATTCAGCCTGGGTGAACCAGGTGCAGGGGGTTGAGGAGCACCCGAGCCCGAGCCGGCATCTGTCCCATCGTCAGGGGGTACTGGCATCAGGTCCGCACCATTACCCACTGGTGTAGGTCTAAGGGGCAATGTCAGAGTAGCGTCAGCACCTCCGTCATCAGGCTCCAACATCAGACGGGCCGGCAACCTAGGAGAAGGAGTGCCAGAACTGACGTCAGGATGTGCTGGGGTAGCATCAGTTGGACAAGGACCGGCGGTGGGATGACCTTCACCAGGTTAGTGGCCAGTGGGGCCGTGCGTGGATGTCGGTCCAGCATCCGCTTATCTTTAGAGGCCAATGGGTGTCCTTCTGAGGCATGAGCCTTGGGGTGGTCGGCCTTATGACTGGTGGACTTCTCGACTGAATGCTGGTCCATAACTGGAGGCAGGCATCGGTCGGAGTCATGCGATTTTGGCGGCAAGGAGTAGGCCCTGCTGCCAGAAGACCCAGAGGCCTTGCTCAACTCCTGGGAATTGGCCTTCGAGGAAGAAGCCAAGCAGGAGGAGGTCTTACCTGTGCCCGGCGAGAAAGCCTTCTTGGAAGGCTGAAGCACCTTCAGGGGTTGAAGAGTGGCTCTGGGAGACTTGGTCACTGAAGACCCAGAAGATGATTTGAGGGCCATGAGGTGGGAGTCGTACCCTGACAACCCAGACTTTGAGCCCAAAGACCTGGGCCTAGAATGAGACCTTCCTCTATCCTTGTCCTCCCAGTGTTTGTGTGGTTTGCGGGTGGGTAGGTGGTCGGATTCCCCCGAGGAAGAGGCCCGTTCCATGGTGGCTAGTTTGGATTCGGCAAGGTAGGCCGCAAAGGACTTCTTATGCCTGATCCTAGTATGGGAGTTGAAGGCCTGACAATGGGGACAGGCATCGGCGTCGTGGTCGGGCGCGAGACAGAAGAGGCACGTTGAATGACCATCTTTGGCATGTATCTGTCACCCACAAGTGCACTTGTTAACATGAGTAGAAGACATAGAAGCAAACGAACAACTCAATATTTGAATTGGTGGAGAATGAAGCAATCAGTACTACTGAATGGTAGCCGAGCTAACTATCCCTGACCATGAGGCAGGAAAGAACTGAAGCACGTGGGGAACTCCTCCCTTATATAGGGTGATGCCGGGGGTGGAGCCGATGTCAGCAGGGGGCGTTCCCACATCGGTACTGCTGGATGAAAAAATTGCCGGAATTGTCACCAGGTGGCATCAGTCCTAATTGTGGAACCTGCTTCAAGAGCTTCCTCTCGAAGTAAGATCTGCGTAAAGCTTGCACATAACACAGTTAGTTTATGGACTTTCGTCACCAAAGTTTCAACATAGGCGTTTTATGACCTCTGCTCATGAACAGTGTCACTGTGATTTTCTTAATGTGTCCCGAACGCTGATTTCCCACAGCAACCACGCTATTCTGCGTCGGAAGTGCAAAAACATTTTTCCACCTGGATGTGAAAAATGACAGCTGTACTATTCATAAGGAGGTGTGGAAAAATGGCAATGTTGAAAATCTGGAGTGAAAATATTACAAATTTGCAACGTTACAAGCGTGTATGGAAACTGCACAACACATGCTCATAACACAGTCATTTTATGGACTTTCATCACAAGATTTTCAACATAGGCATTTTAGGACCTCTGCTCATGAACAGTGTCACTGTGATTTTCTTAATTTGTCCTGAACACTGATTTCCCACAGCGACGGCGCTATTCTGCATCGGAAGTGCGAAAACACATTTCGGCCAGGATGTGAAAAATGACAGCTATACTGTTCATAAGCAATTGCAGAAAAATGGCAATGTTGAAAATCTGGAGTAAAAATATTGCAAATTCGTGAAGTTACAAGCGTGTGTAGCAGCTGCGCAACACACGCACGTAAAACAGTAATTTCATGGATTTTTTTCCACCAAATTTGCAACATAGACTTTTTGACAGCCCACCTCATGAACACTGGCACTGTCATTTCATTCATTGGTCCCAAAAGGGTATTCTGCGCAGTGACTGCAAAATCATGTTTCAGGTCCGAATAACGCCATGACAGTGGCTGAGTTCATGAGGAGGAGTCCCAATAATCCCATGTTGAAAATGTGGTGCCAGAATTCCCAAAAATGTCTGAGATATGCACCAAAGTTGAAAAAACCCTATTTATGCCATTATACAGCTTACCGGCATTTCTTCAGTTTGTGGTCGGCTTTGAAGAGTGCAGACATGTTCCTGGTCCACTGAAGATCTTGCTGCACTCCGGAAGTAAGTATGTGGTGGGGGTGGGGGTGAGTCAGGGTGCGCAGACAGTGGGTGCAGGTTGGGGCGGGGCCACCATACTCAACGAGGACTGTTTTCTGATTTACAAGTTAAAAAAAAAAAAAATCAGGACGGATTGTTTCTTAACAGGGACATTTGACATGCTGGGGTGGGCTCCCAGCATGTCACCTGAAGTATTTTGGGGAGGGCTGTAGCAGGCAGAAGTTAGGCACCAGCATCTTTATACTCACGCGAAAGCCGAAGGGGATTGGACACCCCTCGGCACGAACCAACTTTTTTGGGAGGGGGTTTTATGTCGATGGGGAGTGGGCTCCCCATCAGCAAATTAAACTGGGAAGGGGGGAACTGAAGCCCACGGGGATTGGGCCCCCATCGGCAAACAAACACTGTTTTTTGGGGGGGCATGATGCCGAGGGGGATTGGGCTCCCCCTCGGCAGTGGGGACTCTGTAACATTGTTTGTGAACATGGCAGTGGCTTGCCGCCATGTTTACAAACAATATCACAGTACGCAACATTCCGCCCTGCAATGACAGGTCGCTCCCTCATTGCGCGGAATGGCTGATGCTGCAATGACGAGGTTGCCCGATTGCTGCGGCGAAAATTTTACAACTTGGTGGCACTTTTGGAAGCCAGTGACATCAGCACACTGTGCATCCATTGGTCCACCAGTGCCAAGCCCCCAAATGCTCTGCCTTCGTTGGCTGCCACAGTGCCACGCCTCCACAACTCGATTCTCTCCTAAGCTGCCACATAATGTTTCTTGTGCATGCGCACAAGCAAACATAAAAAAGGGAAGGGAAGAAGTGTCTGTGTGTGTGTGGGTGGGAGGGGAACAACAAATTTAACAAAAAAAGGAGGTGCTGTACCCGATTAAACATCAGGGTGAATTGCATAGTTCATTATCAATGTAATGCAATATTCATAATGGTTTGTAAGCATTTTTTAATAGCATTTTTTAAAACACCTGACCAAAAGGTCATGGGCACATACTTGTATTCTCACTAGAAACAGAATACATTTTTTTAAAACTTTGTTTAACACCCGGCCAATAGGTCAGGGGCTCAAGCATACATTCTAGATATGCAACACTCAAATTGCTATGCAGTGGTTACTACCTTGTGTAATCTCTGCTTTTACAGTATCCATGAATGTGTGAACAATATCAGAAAATATATCAAAGGTCTGAGTCTTGTTTTCAAAAAAGGCCCTAATTGGAACATGTCATTAAGTCATTGTGGTGTGTTCAATCTTAATTTATACTGCTCTTGGTTTCACATCTTAACAGTTTATTGTCAAGGTCTCCCCATGTGGCCCCATCGTAACCCTTTCCAACCATCTAAATCTTAAATGAGATCGGATACAACACTGTATCACATGCTTAGCAATGGACTGTCCTTATTGCCCTTTTGTATGGCTCTCTGATGTTCCCCACGTAATATGCATGGCATACAGTACAGCATGCCAGGTATAGCAAGGAGCCAGTATTGCAATTGAAAAACTGGTTTTATATGAATTCTTCCTGGTGCCTTACCATATTGAAACTGTTTCCTAATAAAAGTGAAGGTCAGGGAACAATTTTGGAGGACACAGCAGACAACAACAATATACCAGACCCTCAAGTACGACTGCCTCAATCCTTCTTGAGATGAGGCCTGAGAATTATACGATTCCAAGAACCCCCAAGTGGTGCACCAGGTGAGGCACAAGGGGAAGGAGGCAGAAAAGATGGCCAACAGTTCAGACAGAGGAAAGGGCCTATCATGCAGAAATGCTATCAGAACTGGGAACAGGACAGTTTAACACAACAGATGGAGGGGTGCAAAAGGAACTAGTGCAAAAATCAATTGTTATCAATATAGCACACTACCAGTTTTCTCCAGCTGAACTCGGAGCACTCCAGAAAGGGTTGTTATTTGTCCCTACAAGATATAATGGTGAATTTAATCTGATTATGGATTTACATAAATATGCAAGAGTCTTAAACTTAAAAGCACTTTTCGGTGGCCGTAGCAATATGGGTTCTTGTGTAACAGCATCCTCTGAGGTTGGGAATATTGTGACTAACGAAGTAGGAAGTGAATTTGATATAATGCAAGAAAGCGACTCTAACATTGATATCGTAACTGGTAATAGTAGCAGTTATGGAGACCACAGAGTTAAAAAAAACATCATTTACACCCCCAAAAAAAATCAAGCTGTGGAACTCTTTGAAACACCATGTAAGAGGGACATTGCACAATTATTTTCAAATCCGCACCAACTGAGGTACTGCAACATAACCAGAGAAGAAGAACACACATTACACATACTGCAAAAGAACAATGACATTGTCATAAAGAAAGCTGATAAGAGCGGGTCGATACTGGTAACATCCAGAACAAAGTATGAAATGGAGATGCTCTAAGAATTTAATGCTTCAGAGTTTTACAACCCCTCCCAGCCCCAGGTGATGCAACACAAAATTACAAAAGTGAAACTGACTGTTATCTCTAATGTCTTATGAAAGCAGCAATATCTAAAGACACATATGTGCACTTAATTGTTTCTTCCCTATTAAACCAACAATCTACTGCTTGCCTAAAGCACACAAGCATCTGGATAACGCCCAGCAAGACCCATCATGTCCTCTATAGGGACTCTTAACTGAGCCCTTGGTTAAATTTGTAGACTCACACATTATGAATCTTCCTGGGAGGTTCCCTTGGTTTGTTTGAGATACTGCAGACCTTTCATAATACAGTTACATATGTGAATGTTCCAAGAAAAACTTCGTTAGTGACACTCAATGTACAGGCATTATATACTAACATACCCCATCTGGAAGGGGTGGAACCTCTTTGGGAAGCACGTTGCCTGTACTACTCACCTAAATGCACTGATGTAATACTCTCCCTTACAGAAATGGTATTCAAATACAAATATTTCCTTTTTTAGACCAATTCTACTTCAAGGTCAAAGGAATGGGAAATCTACTCCCCCCAACACCTGTCCAGCTCTCGGTACATGGTAATTAGGATCCACAGTCCATTGAAGACACCCCAAACACCACTTTCTCTGACCTCAGTAGTGTTCTTCCCCCTAATTTTTTCAACCCTCTAGAACCCGCCACCTACCATAGCTCACCCCCCAACATCCCCCTGTTCGCCTTCATATCATCTCTATGAGGGAACCTAGGAGATACCTCTCCAAAGCCCTCGCCAAGTCCTACATTAGTGGTGATTCCATCAACCTGAATCACCTTCATCCTGCCCTCAAAGAGGTCTTAAAACCCCTCACCAAACTATTAAACCTTTCCCTTTGTTGTGGACTGTTTCCTACCCTCTGGAAATGTGTTGTCTTCACCCCTGTTTTCAAAAGTGGAGATCGCCTGTCCCCCCAATAATTACCGTCCTATCTACCTTCTTCCCCTCCCTCTCCAAAGCCCTCAAAAAAAAATTGTGGTGGACCAGCTGATAGACCATCTGACTAAACATCACTTATTGTGCCCTGAACAGTATGGTTTCTGCCATGGGCACAGCACCACCACTGCCCTCCTGGAATATTCCTCCTTCATCCATAGAGCCCTCGAACATGGTCACCTTGTGGGGCCGGTGTATAGCAACCTCACAAAGGCATTCGACAAGGTTAACCATGCTCTCTCCTTCTTGCCACCCTGCCCTCCTTGGGGCTCTCTGGTGAAACAATAACCTGGTTCCAGAGCTATCTCACTGACAGGCCGCAGCAGGTGCAAATCAACTCTACCCTATCCAACAACCTTCTTATCTGCTCTGGAGCACCCCAAGGCTCCATCTTTGGTCTCCTCATCTTCAGTCTTTTCCTTTACTCCTTCCCCAACTTCTGCACTGGTAAAATTTTGCACTACTCAGATGACGCGGTAATGTTCTGGAGTCACCAGAGGCCCAAATCTCTCCAACGCTCTCTCCAGGCCTTCTTCTCTGAAGCTGAGGTATGGTTCTACTCCCACCACATAGTCCTAAATTATAAGAAGACTAAATCCATGATTTCTGCCACTGTCAGAGCCCACAACGTGACTTCAATATGACTATCATCAACTCTCTTGAATCCCCACCTTAGCAGGCTGAGTCTTTCAAATACCTAGATATTATCCTGGACATAGTCCTCTCCTACCATGCCCATGTCCAACAACTTACCTCCACCATAAACTCCAGAATCGGGCTTCTTTACCACCACTAACATTGTCTCCCCCTGATGGCTATCTGCCTAGCCATGACCTGGTCTGTCCTCTACCTGGTAGACTACGGCATTGTCATCTATGGTACAGCTGACCCCTCAACCTTGCAGTGCATCAAAATCATCCTCAACAAAGCATGCAGGCTGGTCACAGGCTACAACAGATGGACACACACCTGTGACCTGTACAAGTCAGCTGAATGGCTGCCTTTTAATGCCCGTCTTAAGTACCACAGATGCCTCCTCACCAAGAAAATCCACCTTGGACAAGCCCTGCCCAGCCTTCTCAACCTCATTCGATCTACCCCATGTATCAGATTCTCCCATAGTTCCTCTGGGAGCTCCCTCTCAGTCCCCCACTGTTGCAACTCTCTTGAACAAAGAGCCATTTTATACAGATTCCCCCCCGGCTCAACAACCCCCCATCTCCCAGGAGCCCAAGATTGGCACCTTTAAGACAAATCTGAAAGCCCTCTTACTAGACTCCTCAGCCAGAGATTGTTCCTAACCCTCCACTCCTCATCCTGCCCCGTGCACATCTGGGCTTACTCAAAACCTCTCCCCACAAATGGCTATGATATCCATCTATGGATATAAATGTGGTACATGAGTAACAAATGTGAACAAGTCTATGGTATAATTGTGTAATCATGTGTTACTCTAATCTATATGTACAACGCTGGGTCCTCCTTGCCCTAAGACAATTGTTGCCACCCCTTGTTTGTATTCCCACACTTGTCTCCCCCCTACATGAACTATGTATTGCTTATATTGTCTGTAATTTCATCATTGTGGCAGCCAACAGAATTTCACATTAAGATGGTTTATTTATTGATTTCGTTTTTGTTTACCTGGTGGGTGCACAAGACAATACACTGCAGGTTAAAAAGGATCAGTAACTATGGGGCAACGAGAGGGTGACCTTGACAGTAAATTTCTGGGATGCAAAATGAAGTGGCAGTATATATCGAGATCGAACACACCACCAGGGCTTAATGACATGTTCTAGTTAGAAACCTTTGAATCAGCTTTTTGAAAACAAGAATCAGACCTTTGATTTATTTTCTGATATTGTTCATGCATTCATGGATACTGTAAAGGTAGGGATTGCAAAAGGGTATGGTAGCAGTCACTGCACAGCAATCTGGGTGTTGCATATCTAGAATGTAAGACTAAGCCCCTGACCTATTGGGTTGGTGTTAAACAATGTTTTATAAAAAGTATACTGTTTCTAGTGAAAATACAAGTATGTGCCCCAATCCTTTCAGTCAGGTGTTTTAAAAAGTGCTGCTAAAAATGCTGTTAGGAAATGTTTACAAACCATAAGGGACAGTGAATTGCATTGAAAATGAACTGTGCAATTCACCTGGACATTAATGAGGTAGTTTATTTCTTTCCTCCCCCATTTTGTTTGCTTTTTTTTTTACCCCCCACCCCTTCCATTTCTTCCCTTCCTTTTTTTTTGTTTCTGCCACTTGCACTGGTACTTTCACATAGCTGAGAAATGTTTTCATATGTATGTACTTTTCTGTCGTCACATTACACGTGAAATTTTGTTATTGTTGAGAATAGGTCTGTGGTTGACATCTCCAGCGGTTGCACAAAAGGTAATAGGAACTACAATTTAGCCATGATGCTTTCTGATCATGCTTCATAAGCTGTTACAATAATGGGGCCCTCTGTTACCCCACTGCTTATCAATGAGGCTAGACCCCTTGATACTGAATGAGAGAAAGTTTCAGATGTGTTAAAGAAGAATCAGCATTTCCTAGAACTTAGTGATAATGTGGAGGTCTCATAAAGTACTCTCATGGAACCCTATAAAGGAACCATGAGAGGCAACATAATCAGTTATGCCGTAAACAGGTGGAGAGAGAGAGAGAGAGAGAGAAAGAGAGTCGAGGTTGAATACAAGGCACAAAAATCACCCTCACTAGACCTGGTACCTAACGTAACCAGCATACTCACCAAATAGAACACCCCATTTAGAAGGAGGGTGTCCATAAATGTGTGACCCTTTTAACCCTCCTGCTAATTATCATATCCCCTAGGAACTCAGATAAGACCCACCAGCATCTCAATAGCACCCCGCTGCTGTGTTAGTGTTTTCCCATGAACCTGGCACATTGAGCTATACAGTTGACACCTCCTTCAGACCCACCAACCCCAGAAGGTATCTGCCCTACTTCCCTAACACACTGACAATATCTTTTCTCCCCACCTTGCCATTTCATTGATCCAAAAAAAAATTAGGGATAGTAAGCAACCATATATTAGCTGCAACACATAAAATACTTGAACACCTTCTGTTGCTATCGCTACTACTGCTGCTACTTTTGTCTGGCAACATCCACCCTATCCAATTCCAATACAACAGACACAGGGCAGTGGGCACAACAATGGAACCTTAAACTGGCATCTATCAACATCTGCAGCTTGATATCAAAAATTGATGCCCTCCAAGTGTGGATAACTCGGCACAGCCCTGATGTGCTCTCTGTAGTGGAGACATGACTTTTGCCAAAGATCTCTGACTCAGCCTTAATCCTTAATAGGTACACCATTTTTAGGCAGGACAGTTTGAGCAAAAGGGCTGAGGTTGTGCTGTCTATTTTAAAGATCATCTCCGTGGCTATGCCCTCTCCCAGTTTGATACTGGGAAAAATGTGCAGGCACTTGCATTTAGAGTACTAATGGGAGCCAACAATAAGTCACTCACAGTCATCTCAGTTTACATCCCACCAAGGGATCACGCCAATGGATTTAACAAGGTCCTCGACTACGTATGTAGCCTGCACCAAAACTCAGAGGTGGTAGTGTTAGGTGACTTTAATATAAACTGGCTGTCACGTGAAAGCTACCCCTTTCAAAGATGCCATTTCCACCACCAGTATTTCCCAAATGGTTGAGTCCCCAACCAGGATCAGCTACCACACTGGCTCCAGTGCACTTCTTAACTGGTTTCTTACAAATCACCCAGATTGAATCTCCAACGCCACCGCCCTACCCAACTCATTTAGCGATCACTCACCAGTCCTATGACACTGGTCAAATAAAGCCCCCAAGCCCCCGACTATAACTCTTGCTGGATGAGTTCTGAAGAAAGGACAGCTTGAATCCCTCAAGGCCTATCTGAAACAAATTAACTGGCCTCCTATTGACCCCTTCCAAGACATAAAGGCCTTGACAACCCTTGGATCACAGGCAAACTCCTAGACCAGTTAAAAGCTGAGGACCTGCTATGGGCTTGTGCTACAGCCTCTGGCAACCAAGCAGACTTTCAGGCATACATGGCCGCCAGGAATGCCTGTACCAGAGTTATCCAGTTATCCAGTTAAGCAGTGTCAGTGGTTCAGTAGGTAGCACACTCGCCTCTGAGGCTGGGAGATCAGAGGGCTGTGGGTTCAGTTCCCAAATCTGGCACTTGGGTTAATATCCCAGGACTGACACTGTAGTGCAGCATGAGAGGGGTGCTGCACTTCTGAGGTGCCGTCCTTCGGATGAGACGTTAAACCGAGGTCCCATCTGCCTGGATTGGTGGTAGTTCAGATGGATGTTAAAGATCCCATGGCACTTATCGAAAAGAGTAGGGGAACTTCCCCGGTGTCCTGGCCAAATTTCCCTCATTCACTAAAAATACCACCAACAGCTTAATCTGGTTCAAGGTCAGTTGGCATTCATCTGTATCCCCTCCCCTTGGTCGTGCCTGAAAATAGGCAGAATTTGTCTAGTGCACTTACCTGGTCAACAAAAACTAAATAAATAAATAAATAAAATCCGCACTGAAAAAGCCATCAACTACAGGAGCACCCTGTCAAACTCATGGTCAGATGGAAGGAAATTCTGGCAAAGTCTCTCTGAAGTGATAGGAAAAAGTCCAAAGCAACTACTAATATGCTAAAGGTTGATGGTAGCAACACCCTGGACCCCACCACAATTGCCAGTACTTTCAATCTGGCATTCACTGACCTCAGCTATGTGCTTCCCTCTAACTTCTTTGACACCAACCAGACCACGACCTCCCAATATCAACAGACTCAGGATGCAAATCATCCACATTTCCATGTCAAGGCAGTTACTGAAAGGGATGCCAAAAAATACCTCCTCAAGGTGTTCGGAAAATCCAGATCAAGTGGGGACACACTTGACTTGATGCTCATCGCCCTCACCCTTGACGATGTCCTGCACCCTCTTACCAAGATTATTAACCCGCCCCTAATGCTTTCCCAGTTCCCGCTCAAGTGGAAATCTGCCCTGGTGACCCCAATACACAAGTCTGGGGATAGGACATTACACTGTAACTACAGGCCCATCTCCATCCTACCCCTTTTATCCAAAGCTCTTGAAAAAATCATCGCAGACCAATTGGTGGAGTACTTGGAGAAATACAGCTTGCAATGCCCACAGCAACACGGCTTTTGCAAAGGACATAGCACCACCTCTGCCCTCCTTGAATTTACAGGCCACATTCATCTAGCACTAGAGCAAGGACAACTTGCTGGTGCCACCTTTATAGACCTCCCGAAGGCCTCTGATACAGTCAACCATCCATTACTATTGGAACAATTTGGCAATTTAGAGCTTTCTCATGACACTTTACAATGGTTCAACAGTTATCTCTCCAACCGGTCACAACAAGTTAAGATTGGTAACTCCCTCTCCTCCAAACTACCTGTCAAGGCTGGTGTTCCCCAAGGGTCAGTATTGGGACCCCTTCTTTTCAGCTTCTTCCTGAACAATCTCCCTTCTGCCTGTGATGAAAACATTATTCTATATGCTGATGATGCAGTGATTTTCTCTAAGAATTCTGACCCCTCCCTCTTGGAGAAACAACTGCAGGAAAGTTTCAAGCAAGTGGAGGCCTGGTTTGTCTCACAGAAACTAGTGTTAAATTACAAGAAAACAAAGACTATGCTGTTCCATGGCACACATAACAAACATAAACACCAACAGCTGGCAATCAAAAACAGCTCGGATGTGGCCCTGGACCAGATGCAGACTTTCAAATACCTTGGTATAACCCTGGACCCTACTCTGTCCTTCTCCAGCCATATTGATTCAGTTGTAAAATCTGTAAATATCTGTATAGGCCTTCTCTATAAAGACAGACACTGCCTGACACCTGATGGCCTTATGCTAGCAATACACAGCTCTGTTGTCTCCATCATTGATTATGGGCCTGTTATCTACAGAGCAGCCACAGCTACAGCACTACGACAAATTCTTACAGGGCTGAATATGGCCTGCAGACTGCTTACTGGTGCTTCCCACCGCATGCATACCTGCGACCTCTACGAACAGTCTAACTGGCTACAACTTCAGGGAAGGATTACTTTCCAAACCTGCCTGCTAGCAAAAAAGTAATTGATGCGACTCATGCCCCCTGGGGTTCAGTCTCTCTTAAGCCCAGCCAACCACCCCCATTACACAAGAAGCTCTGACAACTATTCTCTGGCTGTTTCCCACTGTCACACCGCCCAAGGCCAGTGGTCTTTTGCAGGTAGAGCCCCTAAGTTGTTTAACTCCCTGGGCAGCAAACTCACCAACTTAGGCACACTCTGCTCATTCAAACACAAGCTACGTCAAATGCTTGTGTCCCGAGCCACCTGTGACTGTTTCTCCTAACCTCCCAGGTAGTCATTTCTGTTCTTTGCACCTCTCTACTATCACCACCTCTGCCTGCCACCACCCTCCCCCCTCCCCATATCTACTTCTGCCTCTCTCCCTAGCCCAGGTCCACCACATTCTACATGCTGCTTGTCCCTGAACAGGGCTGCTCCAGCTCACCCACGGTTGGCCGGCACCCAGCCAGCCACTGACCAAGACCAGGACACCCGCCTGCAGCTCCTTGCAAGCTGCTTGTCCCTGAACAGGGCTGCTCCAGCTCAACCACGGTCGGCCGGCACCCAGCCAGCCACCGGCCAAGACCAGGACACCCGCCTGCAGCTCCTTGGAAGCTGCTTGTCCCTGAACAGGGCTGCTCCAGCTCACCCACGGTCGGCCGGCACCCAGCCAGCCACCGACCAAGACCAGGACACCCGCCTGCAGCTCCTTGGAAGCTGCTTGTCCCTGAACAGGGCTGCTCCAGCTCACCCACGCTCGGCCGGCACCCAGCCAGCCACCGACCAAGACCAGGACACCCGCCTGCAGCTCCTTGGAAGGTACGGGACAGCGCAGCTAATCAGAACACGGGTGCTTCCAGCAAACCCACTCTGATTGGCAGAGTTTTCCTGCTATAGACACCTGGCACTTTGTTAGACTTCCATAGAACTAAGCACATTTCTACTGTGTTATTAGGAGTTTTCTACTGTATTAGCTGGATTGTAATTTCTACTACTGTTTTAAATTGCTTACACCTCTGTCTGACTGCTCTTCTTGCAGCGCCCCCATCCAAGCACTCTGCCTTGGTGCCGATAAGTCTAACTACTTTTTTTTTTTTGCTAGTTTTCCATTAGCAGGTTATACAGACCTGCCACTAGAGGGATTCTGGTCTTCTACATAAATCACTTTATCCTTTCATGGGCACATGGCCTGCATTATCATTCTACTCTTTCCTGTTCTGCTACAAGGGACTTGAGTCTGAAGGGTGGTTGGCCACTAACTTCAAGCTGCTCCTGATCTCCTTGTTCCCTTTCTGCTGTATTTTCTCATCTAGGTTTTAATAGGTACCTAGGTGGGCAAATTTCTTGCCCTAGAAAATATTGCACTAATACAAATCACGAGACCACTCAATCTGGGACCATGGCTCTCCTTATGGTGTTTTTATTGCTCCTAAGGTGCAGAGTTTCTTCAGCACATTGCAATTTGAAGTACCTCAATGCAATTCAGATTCTCCAATGTACCTTATCAATACCTAATGTTATAACAGTCTACCGCAGACACTCTGTCATTCTTCTCTCCCTTTAGCCTATTCCCCTGGTTAGCCTACACCCTCTGCTACTGTCCTTACCTATGTCTACCCAAGCACTTACATTGATCACAATCAACTGTCATTACAGTGGCGCCGCCTCTGCGCAGACTATAATATGGGTTGCCAAGAAATAAAAAGCAGTCTCCATTCTTATAAGCTCCTTAAAGAAAGTTATACTTACTTCTTCTCTGCTCAGGAAATGTGGAGCTCACCCTGGCCTCCAACTTACCTCCCCTATCGATTTTGTTGAGGCACAGGTCTCAAAATGATGATGGTCAACATTTTAAGCCTGCCTCAAAAATCTTGTACAGCTGCAAGGCTGGGCTGCACATGTTAACCCAGACCTTATCATAATTACTGAGTTGTGGTTAAAAAGACAACACTGATCAACAAATATCACTGCAGGGCTACAATTTATTTAGAGCAGATAGAGAGTCTAGAGGGGGGTGTGGTTATCTATGCCAAATCTAAGTACTTGGTCACCAATATTAGTTGCAAATCTCTAGCCAAGGAATTTGAGTTAGTTTCGCTGAGCCTTCATCTCCTCCTCGAATGTATCACTATCCTAGGTGGCTATAGACCCTCGTCTGGTGGTGATGAAGTCCTTAATCTTTGAAATCCATGTTCATAGATGCAAAACTGAAACAATATTTCTAGGAGATCTAAATATGGACTGGCTGTCACCTAAATCACATGGACCTCAAATCCCTTTGTGACGAAGTAGGTCTTGGGCAATTAGTCAGAGAACCTAGTAGGAACAACACTCTCAAATACTGCCAACAGTTCCATTCTAGATGTGGTACTAACCACCAATCCACAAAAATATCTCATTTGGCAGTGTTTCACAACGACATGAGCGATCATGGAATTGTTGCTTGAATAAGATCTCAAATTAAGGCCCATCTCAACCCATCTTTAGTATAACAAAAAGATCCTTTCAGAAATTCAGTGCAGTAAACTTCCTATCTGACCTGAGTATGACTGATGGCAAGATCTTTACCTAGCCTAAAGATGTCAACAAGGCAGCTTGCATCCTTAATGACAAACTCACTACAATAATAAATAAGCATGCCCCTTTCATCAAAGTAAGGGTGGAAATTAATTCCAATCCCTGGTTCACCTCGGATCTCAAGGCAGCCCTTATAGCTCGAGATAAGCTCTGGGCTAAAAGCTAGACATTCCAAAGAATCTTTGGATTGGCAGGCCTTTAGAACAGCCAGGAATAACTGTGTGAAAAATTTCGCTCTGCTAAAGCTAACTATTATATTTCTACTCTCGTACAAGCTAAGGCAACCTCATAAAATATGGAAGACTATCAAAGCTATAGAAGGACGGCCCATGGCCCCCTCTGTCCCAACAAAGATAGTTGCAAGTGGCAAGATTGTGGAAAACAAGTCCCTAATCCTGGAGGAACTTAACTCCCACTTTTCCACAGCTGGATTAGCTTTTGACTCGTCACCTTATGCTTGTTCTGCGGTGTGCCAGCATATCCCTCCCACCACATCTAGTCCTGCACCCAGTCCCTTCCAACTGCGTGAGATAACTTATAAAGAAGTAGAAGATTCTCTTCTTAACTTAGACACCAAAAAAAGCGCAGGGGACAATGGCTTGGAACCCTTTTTCCTAAGGTCAGGCTATGCCCATCTCACTGCCCCAATTCTCCACATCTTCAATCTTTCCATTACATCTGCTGCTGAGCTGTCCTGCTGGAAATCAGCACATATCCTCCTCTATTTAAATCTGGTGACCCATGCATGTAAACAACTATAGGCTCATTCCATATTGCCTATCCTTTCTAAAGTTCTCGAAAACTGATCCATATTCAGTTAAAATCTCACTTGGAAACCTTCTCTCTCATTAACCCAGCTCAATCTGGCTTCCGGCTAATCATAGCACAATCACTGCACTAGCAAAAGTAACCAATGATTGATCTCTGCTATAGATGCTAAGAAGGTAACTGGTGCAGTCTTTGGACCTCAGCAAAGCTTTTGATACTGTTGATCACAAACTATTAGTCAATTGCCTTGCAAAGTTGGGTGCCACATACCATACCACCCAGTGGTTCTCTAGCTACCTAACTGGAAGATTCCAAAAGTAAAGGCAGAAGGTTTTTTTCTGCTGCCTTGCCAGTTGCAAGAGGAGTCCCCCAAGGATCCATCTTAGGCCCTATCTTGTTTTCTCTGTACATCAATGACTTAGGTGCTAACATATCTACGTCCAATCTGCACTTTTTTGCAGATGATACTGTGTTGTATACTTCTGGCTCATCGTTATCTGAAGTCAAGGGAGTGCTTCAAGTGGACTTCACACAATTTGAGCATAATCTAATAAAGGCAAAGCTTCTGCTCAATGCTAAGAAGACTAAAGCAATGATATTCTCCAGCAGTGCTGTCTCAGGCCCCCCAGTACTCTTGCCCAAGACTTCATTGTCACCACGCTAAACGAGCCTCTGGAAGTTGTAACCAAATTTAAATATCTAGGTATCTGGATCGACAATAAATTATCTTTCAGTGACCACATTGAAGATGTCTCTAGAAGGTTAAAAGCAAGGTTAGGTTTCTTCTTCAGAAATAGGCCCTTTCCCCTTCAAACTCGAAACAAGCTTTGTACAGGCCACTTTTCTCCCCCACTCGACTATGGCGATGTAATCTATTCCTCCACCACTCTTGCAAATCTAAGTAAACTGACATCCTTTATCACCATGCTACGGTTCATTACCAACTCCTCACTGCTCAGCACCACTGTGACTCTATATGCAGCTGTTGGTTGGACATCCCTTACTACTAGACGCCCTGCTCCATGCTGGGCTATGGACTCTTAAACTGCTCCTATGAAATTGCCAAGCTATCTCTTCCCTTATTAGTATCTCACATAATGTATACTGCTAAGAAAATCTGACTTTATTATACTTGACATACCAAGGACGCGGACTTCCTTGGTAAACGCATATTGCATATGCCCTTCCCTCCATTTGGAACCAATTATAAACCCGATTGAAACTAACTAGCACAGTTTCAATAAACTTCTACAAATCGCTAAGTTCAGACAAAATAAAAGACACCTGTAACTGTCATTAAGTCTCTTCCTTCCCCATGTGTCCATATTTATCCACTGGTAAGGAATAATTGATTTGTCATATTAACTGCTTCCCTTCCTCTACTCCTGGCTTTATCTTTTGCTACGCCCACTGCTACTCTATCAAATCTCTCCCCCATATCAGCTGTAGACTGTTGTTTGTTCTAGCTGCCAAAATACTGTATATGTATTGCACACACCAGTCATCATGTTTCATTTATCAGTATGCGACCTGTAAGTCGCTTCCCTGTCTCATATCAATGCTTACCACCTGCAGTCACCCTATGTGGTACCCTTGGATGTATATCCAGCCTGTATCATGTAACATGTATTTCATGTATATACTGTTATTACCTATCTGTGTTTGTACTTTAAGTGTTTATGTCACAGGACCTCCTTGTGAATGAGCTTGCTCAATGGAGTTTTCCAGCAATAAACTTTGAACTTGAACATTCCTCTCTTACCCGCCTTCAACTCCCTTCCTCTCTTCCTTTTCTAATCTGCTCACTCCACCCAGTGTTGTACTTTTTCCCCAATCCTTGCCTCCCACTCACCTCTCTTTCTACCTCCCTCCCAGTTACCCCTCTACACCCACTCTCTCTTTCACTTTCCTACGCTACCTGGCACAATTGGCAGCAACTCAATTTTTTCCACTCTATCTTTCCTTTTGACAGTGCCCTTCTGGCAGCTTTAATTCATGTGAATATTATTTGTTGTGACTTGTCATTCTTAAATGTATGCCTGATTATGTTGTTTTAACTATTATTTATATCACCTGTGGCTTTTGACCATGTATACCCTGTAATGAATTTTTTATTCAAACTGCTTTCCTGCTAATCTCACACAAACAGTACTTCTATTCTTTGTAGACTGACATGGAACCTTTGTAAAAGAGCCATTGGCTCAAAGGTATTTATCCAAAATTCTAATAAATAAATAATAAAATGTAATATCCGTGTCCCCTTAAGAAAATGAAAACTGAAGGGCACTAACTATTACTGGATTTACCCATCCCTATTCAGCCTCATGGCCACCAGGGACCACCTGTGTCACCGAGCCCAAGCCACAGGAAAGCAGGCAGATATCCAGCAATACAAAACAACCAGGAACACCTGCACTCGGGTGATCCGACTCACCAAAATTCATCACTACCAGTATAGCCTCGCAAATGCCTGAGGTGATGGCAGAAAATATTGGGACAACCTAAAAGATCTTATGGGCAAAACCAGCAAAATCTCCTCCTCCATGCTAGCAATCAATGGGGAAATCACCCAAGACCCCAAAAAATTGCAGATACAGTCAATGATACCTTCTCTGACCTTAGTAGCATACTCCATGCACCAACTTCTATGACATTACCAAAATCAGCACTGGTGCTGACTGAACTTGCTCACCACCTGCCCCCCACCCTTCCATTTCATTTCAAGAAAATCTCTGTATCCAAGGCCAGAAAATATTTATATTGAGTGCTATGCAAATCAAGGTTCAGTAGTGACTCCCTTGATCTCAAACTAATTTTCCTGACCTTGGAAGAAGTCTTAACCCCACTAACTAAACAGCTGAACTTATCCCTATGCCTTGCACAATTCTCCCAGTGCTGGAAAGCTCCAGTCCACAAAAACAGAGATCATGTCTGCCACATGAACTGTCACCCCATATCTATCCTACCACCACTCTCAAAAGCCTTGGAGCATGGCAAGCCCGGTAGTGCAGAGGGCTGAGGTGCTGGATGCCTAACCTTGCATCATGCCGGTGACCCAGGTTTTGGAATGGATTTGGGTTGCTCGGGGGGTCGGCCAGGGTGAGGAAGGACTACATGTCCACCAATAGCTCTCCTTCCTTGGGGGTGGGGGGACTCAGCATTACACCTTAGACTGACACCCAGTGGAGGCTGGGGTCAGCACAGGCGTGATGCTTGAAAAGGATGGACCCATGCACAGGGCATATGACTGCCTCCACAGAGGTGGAGACAGTCACCCAGCCCATTGCACTTGTGTGGGTCTGGGGAGAAAAATGGAAAAAAGGATTGGAACTGGCAGGCTCAATGATGGTAGGCTACACCTGTGCCTCCCGCAACAATCTAGATGTTGGCTTCCAGGGTTGGGGGGAGGCCAGCACCCCTCGCCACCGTCCCTGTCATGTGGGGGTAACCCGTGGGGGATGGCCAGTTGGGGTGCATGTGGGGAAAGTCTCGCTGGAGAAATGAGTCCCCTCTGAAGGAGGGGACAGAGCCATCTACCAGCCCCAATGGAGGAGTAGAATGCACATGGAAAAAAAAAAAAGCCTTGGAGTGCATAGTTTCTGATCAGTTGGTTGACTATCTAGAGAAGGATCAGATCCAATGCCCACAACAGCATGGCTTCCAAAAGGCACACAGCACCTCCATAGTGCTGCTCGAGTACTCTGGCTTCATCCATGAAACCCTAGACTGGAGTCGGATAGTGAGGGCAATTTACATCAGCCTCACTAAAGCCTTTGACATGGTCAATCACTCCATACTACTGGACAATCTTTCCTCCACTGGGCTCTCAACTGAAGTTGTGGATTGGTTCAAAAGTTATCAGGGGTGCAGATCCCAACAGGTCAAAATTAATGGAATCCTCTCAGACAGCAGACAGGTATGCACAGGTGTCCCACAAGGCTCGATCTTAAGTCCCCTATTCTTTAGTCTCTTCCTCAACCACCTTCCCAATGTCAGCACTAATAATATTCTCCACTATGCAGATGATGCCATCATCTTCACAAGTGAACCTGACCCTCACCTTCTGGAAATGTAACTCCAACAAAACTTTCAACTGTTGAATCATGGTTCTCAGATCATAAACTTCTGATGAACTGTAAAAAAATCAAAGACTATGCTATTTGCTAACCCTCTCAGCAAGCATCAACTAATCATACAGAACAACCATAATGCCCTGCTTGAAAAGGTAAATACCTTCGAATATCTAGGTGTAACCCTCAACAGCTCCCTATCCTTCACCAGCCACATTGAGAATGTGGTAAAGACAGTTAATACAAGGATTGGCCTCCTTTATACACATAGCCAGTGCATGACCTCAGATGTACTCTGACTCGTAGTGACCATCTCGATCATTTCCATCATTGATTACGGTTTGGTGTTGTGTGGCGCTGCCTCTGATACAACTCTTAAAAGGATCAACACAGCACTAAACAAGTCATGTAGGCTAATAACCGGAACCCACAGACATACACATACCTATGAATTATATTCTCAGACAAATTGGCTGCACCTGAAAGGCAAGATGTAATACCAAATGTGTCCTCTAGGGAAGAAAACCGGCCTAGGCCCAACCCCTCCAGCAATCCAGCAACTCCTCACTTCAGCGAACAAATTTCATCGGATGCGAGGCATGCCCAAACAGTCTATCCAATTCCCCTTCTGCTGAACATCACACCCTTAGCGGTCCTTTGCCTACCGTGCACCTTGTTGGCTAAATGACCTCCCCATGACATTATGTCTGAACCTAAACTAGGACTCTTTAAGAGAAAACTTCACCAACACCTAACCGCACTTCACAGCTGTGACTGCCAGTCCTAATCAGCATTACCCTCACCTCCTCCCCACATCATCGTCCTCCTACCCCCTCTATTGTCACCCTTACTCTCCTCCTCACTCCTACCTTACCTTCCACTATCACCACCCCACTCTCTCCACTCCCCACCCCCCTCTCCTGCCATCTCCTTCCACACACCCCTGTCACCCCCCTCCACCCCTTCACCACCCCCTTTGGCCCATGTCTTACATTCTCCCTCCCCATAACCCACCCCCTAACCATACTAGGTCAACTCTGACTGATTTTTTCCTGCTTGAAACAATGCTGTAATAATGTACAAATGCTGCTCACTTTGATTGACTCTCTGTGCACCAGTTTATCTGATGTTCTCTTGTATTTTTTGAAACCAGACAAAGTCAACTCAGATTTACTTCTGCCTGTCATATTTAGCAACATATGCCTATTCCTCTGTATGACAACTTTTTCAATTTTGTCCTTTGTATTGTTTAATTGTTGTATTTATGACATGGAACCTTTGTAAATGAGCTTTCAGCTTAAAGGTATTACAATCCAAGAATTAAATAAATAAATTAGTGATTCACCACACTAGGCACATTACAGGAAGGAGGGAAGGGAAAGGGCCAGTAAGGTGCAGTCCTGCAGACTATGGTAAAGGCAGCCAGAAAAACACATTGCTGGCCATGGGGATACACAAAGTAACCTTGAGACAGCACCAACAACAACTAACAATGAGAGCTTTTTATAAAATCATATACTCATCATAACCACACCCCCATGGCCAACTGGGTAAACAACTTTTGGGCAGATCTCCCTGTTCTCCAAATAACTCTAAGCAAGCTACGTCATTAGAGGCCCCACTCTCAGACAGTTAAATTGTGGCTGCTAGGCTAGCTTTAAACATCTTCAAGACCCTCAGTGAAGATAGCCTCTCAGTGGACTTTTTCCAAATTTTAGAGAAAGATATATTCCCTACCTTGCTTACTCATTCATACTATCTGATGCCTCCACTGCACTGATTTCCCTTTTCTGGCTGCTGCACATATTCACTGTGATATCAGGTCTTTGGGTCATCCATGGTAAAACATAAATCCTTCCCCTTAACTCCAACTAGAGGTGGGTGAAAGTTGTGAATTCTGCTTTCGTGAAATTTTGCAGAATTTTCCAAACTTCCACAATTGGCGAGATCAGAATCTTTCAAATGTGTTTTGTAGATTTTCACTCTGTTCTGTGGAATTTGTTTGCTGAACTGCGGAATGATACACATGAACTGTGGAATAACAAATTATTCCTCAATACATGTAATTAGTCCGCAGTTCAGTAATCAGTTCTGTGGACATTTTACTCCTCTATTGAATAGAATAATCTGCAGTTTATAAATTTATTCCACCGTTTTAAGTTGAAAGTTCTGCGAAAGTTGCTAATTTGATTTCTGCACTTTTGTGGAAGCGCTAAGGTTTTTTTGCGCACCTTTAACTCCAACTGCACTGCAGCCCAGTTTACATAGGGATGCTTGCAATGGGTGGAACAAGGTATTACTTACTGGGGCATCTGATATACACTGGGTCCTCTCTAAATAATGTCAGCTGAACCAGGATCCCCCCGTACATTCAGCCTGAGCAGTACTAGACAGATAGAAGTTGCTATCATTATCCCTGAGAGGAAAAATTGAGGTCTTTAAAATGGTAATTGCACCAAAATTCCTATCTGTGCATGTCCATTTACCATTACATATACCAAAAATCTAGTTTACCAAGCAAGATAAATTGACTGTAAACATTCTGTGAGAAGACAAACCTCCTAGATAAAACAAATATAAACTGCAAGTCCAGTGGCACAAGAGGAGTGGGGGTGGGGAAAGGCTTCCATGTTTTAAGGGTTATCATATGGTGTTCATCAGCATGCAGACCTTTAGATTGTTCTCCTCTGGGATGACCTATCAGTCGCACAGAGGACAGCTAGAGAAAATTGCAGCAATGAGTTTCTCTCCACTTACCTGTATATGTAACCAACACCAAAAAGTACACCTCCCACCCTGCTCTGTCCATTTCAAGCAATAGTTACTAGAATAATATAAATAAGGTATGATGAACTGATCTTAAACCTTTATGGCTGTCCCCACTATGGGGAATGAGGAACTGTGTGCTGGGGAAGTCCTCCTCATTGGCGGGACTGAGACCATAAAGGTATTTATCAGATAAAAGAGCTGTGCAGTCTACATAAGAAATTAATGGACTCCTTCAACTCATTCTCACAGAAAATCCACCTCCCAAACAGGATTTTTGGAATATATCCAGGTGAGGAGTTTCCTGAGTCCAAGGCTTTCTGAAATCCGCTCACAGAAAGTCACCCCTGTAGGGAGTAGACATAATGCAGGATCAGAAAGTACAGCACCAAATAGCCACAAATTGGTTGCACAGTACTATAACAGTTTCAGTGTAAAAAAAAAAAAGTTTATTTCATGTATGCAATTACTCAAGACCCACATTACAATCCATCAACATTTCATGCAGTGTATCTTAACACTTTGTCACCTTGACTTGACTTGTTAAAGTCAGTGTGATGTTATTTGGTGCTGGTCTTTCCAGTCTTGCTTTGGTACTAGTGTGTTGTCCAAGGCATACATACTCAGGGGGAGGAGCCCTGTTTGGCTGGCTGTAGCAAGAATGCAGCCTGCAGATTTCATACTTGCCTGGATAGCTGACTACTTTGCGAACATCAATCCAGGTAAGTCCCAAGCGGCGGATGGGATACACTGCAGGATCACTGTGAAGTTAAGGGAGCAATTGCTGGGGCTGTTTACAGTAATCTTTTATGAGTCTGGACAGATGTAACATCAAAGAACTAGAAACTGGAGATTGTGGTCTCCAGATAGTCTGACATCAGTACTGGGAAACATCCTGTAATCCATTAACAAAGACAGAATGGTGGAGCACTTGGTGGAAGACAAAGTTCTTGCCTCCTCTCAGCAGTAGGCTTTGTGAGGGGCAGATAATATCAACCCAACTTGATCACCTTTGAGGGAGTGACAGGGAGATGGACGGGCAGTGTCATATACCTAGTCTATCTGGACTTCAGTATGCCTTTGACATTGCAGCACATGAGAAGCTTCTGGGCAAAGTATAGAAATTCAGTATACAGAAAACATATGCAAGGTGGATGCCTAACTGGATGTATCGCAGGAAGCAGAGGGCCATTGCAGATGGATACAACTCCAAATGTAATGAGGCACTTGGTAACATCACTCAAAGATTGGTGCTGAGCCACTGCTGTTCAACATTTCCATCAAGGATCAGAAAGCTCAGCTCTCCAACGGGCTGGTTATGTTTGCCATTGACACTTCATTGCCAAGGTCAAGTGGGACCCTGTTGAGGATGGGGACAAACTTAATGGGGACCTGAACAAGCTGGGTGATTTGTCTGACTCCAGGAATCTGAGAATTAATGTAGCCAAATGCAAGGCACTATTCTTGAGGAGGAAAATAGAGGGAGGATCTACACACTGTGTTGGGATCTACCTGCTGTAGTGGATAAGGAAAGGAACTTGGATTTTACTCCCCAGATCCACTGGTGGTGTTATGCACAAGCAAATCAAGTGGCCATGTTGAACACCAACACATAAGGGGCACACTAAAGTAGAATGTATAAGCAGAGATCAGCTTGAAATGCAAAAAAAAAAAAAAGGTTAATATAAAAACAGAATTGTTGTCACCCTTGTGTTCAGAGAATTTAAATGTGGGGTGGGGTAGAAGGAAAGAGAAGGTGATCTAGGAGCAGTGAAGAGGGTGCAACAAAAGTGTTTTTTGTTTGGATCACCATTAGGTCTAAATCTGGTCCTGCCTGGATCCCCAGGGGATTCTAGATAGATTCTCTGTGCACTCTACTGAAAGGTTCTATGGCATTTCCAGTACTTGTCTTGCCCATGGGGTGGGGGACTGATTGATAGTTGGGAGGGGTTAAAAGGTGAGTCATATTTAAGTGTGAGAGGAAAGAGAGAGAAAGAGAGAGAGAAAGAAAGAAAGAAAGAAAGAAGGAAAGAAAGAAAGAAAGAAAGAGCTTACAGGAGGCTCTTCAAAGGCAGACCCTCAAATGGACACCTCTTAGTACCCACTCCAATTTCAAAACTGTTCCTGATCATCACAGAGCACCAGACAACTGACTGAAGTGGTAGAGGCTGTTAGCATCTTGTTGTCCATCTGGGGGAGTAGTTAGGAAGAAAGGATAAGAAACTTGGAAACTGACTTATGAGAGCTGAAAAAAGGAAGGGATAGACTTGGTTCAGAATGTTGCCATCTGTCATGGAACCTTCAGGGTTCAGAATAGTGTAAGTACACGTTGTCGTTTGGGAATTGGATATTACTGTATATAGGAATCTGCTATCACCCGCAGTTCCACAAAGTGAAAAGGGACCAAAACTCTGGGTCTGTGATCAAGTGTTAATTACAAACGGAACTGAATTGAGATGTCTGGCATGGCTGTGGCCACGATTTATAAAAAATGTAACTAAGTACCATGCTTGTGACATGGCCATGGCCCAGCTTCTGAGTGGATTTATCAGCCACCTGTGTGTCTTGACCTGCCTC
The DNA here is from genome assembly GCA_016271365.2 of Neoceratodus forsteri. Classification (NCBI taxonomy): domain Eukaryota; kingdom Metazoa; phylum Chordata; order Ceratodontiformes; family Ceratodontidae; genus Neoceratodus; species Neoceratodus forsteri. The sequence goes on along the minus strand of CM057449.1, from coordinate 938,334,558 downwards.
AGGAAGGTAGGATGGATGGCTGGAGTAGTGAAGAAGCACACGATTATCGATAACTATGGTTGTGGGAACCTGCTAAAATGTCAAGAGAAGGAAAAGTAACCTGCAGGTAGTGAATAAATGTTCTGCTAGAAATATCTACCTATCAGAGTGTACATTATGATTATTGACTTTTGTGTTCTGACCCCCCCACACGCACACTCACATACACAACTTGGTACCACAGTCTCATGTGCTCACCTTCAGGGTCTCCTTAACATTAGGATCTCTGACCAGCCCCCTCCCAAGGATGAGAGGGCTCAGTAGGTAACCAGTCTGCCAGGGGTCAGCTTACATGGGGGTGATAATAGTCAAGGGACTAAGGCATGAAAAGCAGTATGTGGCCACTGTCATGAAGGAAGGCAGAATGTCTGGGTACATCAAAATGGGAGAAGTACTAGTGCCAGTTTACAAGATCCAGGTCAGGCCCTAGCTGGATGAAGCGGGGGTAGGAGATGGGACATGACTAGCCTTGAGTCCGTTATGACCCTAATTTACTATGTTGCTTTGGCTTGAGGATGGGCTACACATGGTAGAACAGAATTTGAAGAGATTGTGGTTCTTGGCACAGTGCCAGGAGCTGGCTTTTTATGTTTGCTTGCACGCATGTGCAAGAAACATAGTGCCATCATCTGAGTTTTTCAGAGGTGTGTCAGCATCTTCCAATTCAGTCAGTGTGTTTGCAGGCATGGTCACAGTTATCCAATCACTGCTGAAGCTGTCTATGACAGCAGTTGAAAATGCAGTGGCATACAGTTGAAAGAGGGAGCTACGCTTCAGTGAGCAGCTCCCCCCCCCCACACACACATAGATCAACTGTGTCGGTTACCTGATAGGATGGTGTAGTCTTGTCTAGCTTAGAGAGACAAGCCACACATCATTACTTTAATAAACTGTTCTCTGCCAAAGCAGGACCACCAAAATGTGTGGGTGCCTAACAGTCCTTACACACTCCAGCTCTCCAAAGCACACCTTCATGTACTCCATGGGTTCTAATCCTCCAGAAAAAATACCTCAGCATTTGATGAAAACTCAGACTTCGCTAGTATGTGTAATTCCAAGTATTTTCTCTTACTAGACTCTGTCAATGTGAACTCCCCCACTCAAATCCTATGCAAACGAACTTGAGCTGTACTGTACTGCAGCTGAAGCAAAGAACAGCCAGAATGCACAAAGGAGAACATACTGCTATGCATTTCAGCAGCAGCCAGTGGGGGAGGTTTTCATGAATGAAGCACTTTAATGCGCCTTTTAATGCTATCATATACACACCCCTGTGTGGTAATTCACTAAACTGCACACTTAGTCCGGTAATGCAGCTTCAAAATATTTTTTTTTTCTCTGAATTGCCGTGAGCTGGCATTTAAATAGAATCACACAGCTCTTTCTCAAATCAGATGCTCAATGAAGTCACATCACCTTGTGACCCTAAACATCTTAGGGTTGGACATGTGCCCTAACAAAATAGCGAAAACTAGGTATAGAAAAAGAAAACACAAATTCAACCGTAGCTCACAATCGAATCCACCCTTTTTCTCCGTGAATCTGAGTCACCTAACAGCCCACCCTGTGTGCTCATGCCTGCCCTCCACCCGCACAATATGCGCCGACGGGTGCTGTTGCATTTTATTTCATAATTTCCTGATCCCGTTGTTGCCACCATACTGATACAGTAATACTTTTGTATGGCTCGAAAACTGCTTGACATTAGCTGAATTATAAATGGCATCCCTGTTTGACGCTGTGGTGCGGAATATGGTGGTGCTCAAATTTTAAGCCAAGTATTACATGCAGATATGTTGTTATTGACTCAAGTCAATTATCATTTTATACATCTATTGATTTTTTCAATTTACTTTTGCTGACAAATGTTGATCGCAGGGATTCTGGTGTCACAATTCAGTTCAGCGACGTGTAACATCTTAGTGCAGATGTTAAGTAACTGTTTTAAAATGCTGAAAAGTGCGATGAAAGTGCATGAACTTCTTTCTTCCGTGTCTGAGCTGTAGTGGTTAGCACAGGCGTATGTCCCTTTGCTCCAGATCTATCAGTGAGATGTCTATTCTGTGTAATGGACAGTGGCTGAATGTTATCAGCTGACAGTTTTCATTTCATTATCAACAGATAAATATTCAGGGCTTTGCAAATGCAACTTTGCTGGTAGCACAGTTTCATGCCCCAAGTGTTTCATCAGTTAGTGGTTATATCTTAACCGATGATCACAAAAAGTATGAAAAGATTTGCCGCTGAGTAATGTAAATGCTAATCCACCTAAGCACCTTTAGGCTGCAAACAGAATTTGAACATATAGGATTCTGGACCGTGTATCACCCTTGGCACAGCAACGTTAATAAGTTTAACATTCTCAGGACATTGTTTCACTTGCTCCTCTCCCCACTACGATCCTGGTCACCTGAAATAAACCTGACATTTAGTATCTGTTTTACATCTTGGCTCAGTTAGGCAATCAACGCTGTAAGAACATAAACGGACAATTAAATGGGGACTATAAGAACATGGTCACCTGAAATAAACCTGACATTTAGTATCTGTTTTACATCTTGGCTCAGTTAGGCAATCAGCGCTAGAGAACATAAATGGACATATAAATGGGGACTATAAGAACATGCCGTGGGTGCTTGTGCCTTAGTTCAGCTGTGCAACATCAGCCTGAAGCTCAGGTAGGGCTTACTGTCTCACCAGTTTGTTCACCCCCATGTACCTGTACCATTTCACATCCTCCCTTGCCTTAGTCCAGCTGTGCTACATCAGCCTAAAGCTCTGGTAGGGCATACTGCCTACCAATTTGTTCACCCCCATGTATCGCTGTGCTACATCAGCCTGAAGCTCTGGTAGGGCTTACTGTCTACAACTTTATTCACCCCCATGTACCTGCACCATTTCACATCCTCCCTTGATCTACAGTGAGTGGATCCTCATTCATACGCTCACATATGCACAAGAAAAAAAAAAACGGTCTTCAAAAATTAAGATACATTTATTATGTTTGTTATGTTTGCTTGCACGCATGTGCAAGAAACATAGTGCCATCATCCGAGATTTCGGAGGTGTGTCACCCGCCTTCCATTCAATCAGTGTGTTGGCGCGCGCCTGTAAGCTATCGCATGACTGAGCTGTCTATGACAAGCTCCAAAATGTAGTGGCATACAGTTCAAAGGGAGCTATGCCTGTGAGCAGCGATAAGATATCGCTTGCTCAAGTACAACTTCCCCCACACTGCATGTGCGCAGGCGTCTCACCTCCCCGCAGCGCACTCCACACTGTATGGCCGATGCGGGGTGCCTCAACTTCCGCCGGCTGTGCTGCACCCCACCCCCAAAACCTTCAATGCCATGCTGGGTGCCACCCCAGCATGGCAACCTGAACAGCCAGGGTGCCCAACTCTGCCGGCTCCACTGTTCTCACCCCCACTGAGTACTGGGTGCCACGCTGGGAGCCACCCCAGTGTGGCAATCGATGCTTTAGGGCGCGGGGTGCCCAATCCCATCGGGTTGAATGCCCCCCAACCATCCTTGTGCCATGCTGGGAGACCACCCCAGCGTGAGCAAACGCGCATGGTCATTGAAACAAAAGAACACTGTAAAGAAAAAATGTCCCACGAGTTTCCTGGCCCTCCCACAACCCGCACTCCACCCATCAGCGCACTTTGCCTCCCACACCCTCAATTCCCCATACTTACCCGGACCTCAGCGCCGATGATCTTCGTGGACCGGGAACACGCCTGCACTCTTCAAAGCCGACCGCGAACTGATGAAATGCCGGTAAGCTGTATAACGGGCTAGATAGGGGTTTTCAACTTTGTTGTATATCTCAGGCATTTTTGAAATTTTGCACCAAATTTTCAACATGGGTTTTGGGACCCCTTCATGAATGATGTCACTGTTATGGCGTTATTCAGGCTCAAAGGGTGATTTCAGTCACGCAAAAATCACCTTTCAGGACTGATTAATGAAATGACACTGCCAGTGTTCATAAGGTAGGCTCTCAAGAAGCCTATTTTGAAAATTTGGTGGAAAAATTTCAAAAAACGACTGTTTTACAAGTGTGCGTTGCGCAGTTCCTATGCACGCTCCTAAGCTCACAAATTTTCATTATTTTCACTCCAGATTTTCAACATTGCCATTTTACCACACCTTCTTATAAGTAGTACAGCTGTCAATTTTCACATCTTACACAAAACGTGTTTCCGCCCATGTAGCGTATAATGGCGTAGTCGGTAAAAGCAATCAATGTAATGGGACAACTAAGAAAATCACAGTGATACTGTTCATGAGCAGAGGTCTTAAAATGGCTATGTTGAAAATTTGGTAAAAATTCCAAATGACTGTTTTATCGGGCGTTGTGCAGTTCCTACGTGACTTCAGAAGTTCACTTAATTGTATTATTCCAGATTTTCAACATTGCCATTTTACCACACCTCCTTATGAGCAGTACAGCTGTCATTTTTCACATCTTGTCCAAAATGTGTTTCGCCCATGTAAGCGCACTATGGCACAGTCGATGCCAAATCAATGTATAGGACACATTAAGAAAATCACAGTGACACTGTTCATGAGCAGAGGTCTTAAAATGGCTATGTTGAAAATTTGGTGAAAACATTCCTAAAAATGACTGTTTTACGAGCGTGCGTTGAGCAGTTCCTGTGCATGCTCATAAGTTTGCAAATTTAATATTTTCACTCCAGATTTTCAACATTGCCATTTTATTACACTTCCTTATGAACAGTACAAGCCGCTATTTTCATATCGCCCAAATGTGTTTCGCACATGTAGCGCACAATGGTGCTGTTGGTGTGTGAAAGCAATGTTTGGGACAGATTAAGAAAATCACAGTTACACTGTTCATGAGCAGAGGTCTTAAATGGCTATGTTGAAATTTCCAGACAAAAGTCCATAAATGACTGTGTTACGAGTGAGCATTGGCGCAGTTTCACGCACTGTGAAGTTCATGACTTTGTAATATTTTAAGTCCAGATTTTCACCGTGGCATTTTTCCACACTGCCTTATTTACAGTACAGCTGTCATTTTTCACAACATGGCCGGCGTGTTTCCACACTTTCAGTGCAGAGATGCGTATCACTGTGGGAAATAATTGTTCGGACAGATAAAGAAAATAACAGTGACACTGTTCATGATCGGAGGCACCAAAATGCCTGAGTTGACAATCTGCTGTAAAAAATCCCAACCTAATTATATTACGGTGTGTGCCTGCATTGTTTCTGTACGCCATGACTTCACCATTTTTAAATATTTTTACTGCAGATTTACAACATTGCCATTTTTTACACCTCCCCATGAACAGTACAGCTGTCATTTTTTACATCCTGTTCGGAATGTTTTTGCACCTGTGGTGCTAAATGCTGTAGTCGCTGTTCATAAGCAGCTTTCAGCTAAGAAACTGATATTCTCCCTGTTCATGAGGTGGGGTCACAAAAAAACCATGTTGAACATTTGGAGTGAAAATACCAACGAATGCCTGAGGTGTTAGGGTTTCCAGCCATAACACCCAACCCTGTAGAGAATGACAGGCATCAGGGGTGTGACTTGGGATTCTTGCCTGTAATGCTCATACCATTCCACACCCTGCAGCCAGTGAGAAGCATTGAGGTATGCCTTGGACTCTTCGGCCCCAAAATTCACCCCACTCTCCTATATCGCACCCATCCCACTGTATTTCCTAATGGAATGGGGTGCGCATAAAGACCAAAGACCCCAAGGAACACCGTGGCACTTGCCAGTGTCTGCAGGGTGGGGTGTACTGAAATGGCGTGGCCGCTATGCCTGACGACCCAAAGGCACACCCCAATGCCTGTCTCTCTTTGCAGGGTGGTGGTGGGGTTGGCTTCAGTTCAATACTTCACTGCCATTACTATTACGCAGCTCTGTAACTTCTACACTACCACTGCCAATGCCAGCAAGCAAACATTCGGCATTGACAAATGCTTGTTTTCCTTCTTTTTAGCCTGTGTGATGACAGAGGACAATGTCAGAGGGTGGAAATGTTGGGGGTTAGGAAAATGGAATCCTTACTAATCCATTTAGTATATTGGCCAGTATGGCTCACACAAACAGTACAAGCATAACTGGTGAGGATTTTTGGATAGGCCCAAAACTATCCTGAAAATTTGTGCTGCTACAGATCTACCCCAGATAAGGTTAACTGCTAGATAGCATAAACAGTGTAGTTAGCTAGCTGATCAGCTCTAGTTATTACACAAGTCTAGGAATCAGGAGACCCAAGTTCAAATCCCACTAGCACCATTTACTTAACACATGATCTGGAGCAAGTCACTTCACCTCCCAGTGCTTCAGTCCTCATAGCTGCAACATTTGGTATAAAATGGGTGAGAACATCCCTGCATCCTGACTGGCTTTGACTTGGTTCTTGCCATGGGCTTGTGAATACACTACCCATGGCTAAAAAGAAGTCCCTGACAACCTGGGCATAGCACATTAAATATCAATGTGCCAGCATAGAATCTTAATTTTTCAAATGTCAACCATTTTTGTATTCCTACAGAGTAACTCCAGGCAGTTTAATAAAGCAATAAGACACAAAAAGGGTGTAGCTTGTGCTGTTTACCACATGCCCAGGGGCATTGCAAGCTAAGGTTATGGGCTGTCGTGGGGAGAGCTCTGTCTATATGACAATGCCAGTACTTTCTTGAGCATGGCTCCCACAGTTAGAAGCATGCTTCTGGCAGAGGTCTGCCACCACATCGTGCTGTTTTTGGAATAGTGTGAGTGTGGTGGTGGTAGTGGGTGTGGCTCAGAGCTCCTGATAATGTGCTCACTCTCAGCTCAGAGTTAAACACTTTGTGTCCCTTTTTTCACAGTGTATTTTTTAAATACCTCATTTATATTGCCAGTGGAAGAGAGTTATTGCAATTGCGATTGAGTCTCTCGGTGAGAGCAGGCGGGCTGAGTTAGCTGGCGGGAGATCAAGTAAATCAAATTAAAAAGATACAGTGATGAAGACAGTTAAGGAAGGGGGTAATTTTAATAAGCAACGAATGCTGAGAGCATGGTGGGAGCATACACTGTATGGTACTGAAGGTGTAGGTTGTACTATAATAAACTGGAGTTACTGTGCGAGAATACAAGAAAATGGGCGACATTTGAAAAATTAAGATTCCATGCTGGTACATTGATATTATGCCCAGGTTGGCACCGCTGAACTCTCACTATTCCAAAATCAGCGTTATATGGTAGCAGACCTCTGCCAGCAGCACACTTCCATATGCAGGAGCCGTGCTCAAGAAGAGTACAGGCATTAGTGCGGCTGTAATGCTCGTGGCTATCAGTTAGTTAAAAGCCAAAAGCAGGTGTACAAAACTAAGCTTCAACCCCTTGGGGCTAACAGTGGAAGCACATTAGAGTGCAGTTATAAAAAGTGCTAGTAAGAGCAGAAAAGCAAAGGGCAATGTCCACATTACAGCCTCTCACCTGCTTGCCAGTATGCCCTGCAACTCCTCCCACCCCTGGTCGAACTGCACAGCATCATCCCCTACATCCTGGGGGCAGTGTGGTAGTGTTTGATGGGACCTTCTTTCCCCAGAGAAGGATAGTGTCTGCTGGGACACTCAATCCTTCTCCCCCCAACCTGGCCCCTGGTAACTCGAGCTTGTTTCCAAACTTGGGTCGCTAGCATGCTGGCATCACAAGCGGAGGTGCTACTGTTGCACCAATGAGCTGGCCCCCAGGAAATGGGTTTCCAGTAGCAAATTAATCCTAACTATATAAAAAAATCAATGCTACTGTGCTCTAGGCCCAAACTTAGCTCTTTGAATGATAGTTTTCATATCTGCTGTAAAGATAATTTGCAACTGGAAAATGCTGGTTCTTGTAAAAACCTATGTATCCTACTGGACAACTCTTTAAGTTTTACTGTGCAAATTGAGGATGTTTGTAATGCTGTGAATCGTATGTTAGGAGTTGTGTACAGGGCTGAATAGCAACTCACTTCTCAAGCCAGGATGGCTATTGCCAAATGTTTGCTGCTTCCTCAGTTAGCTTACTGTTTTTTTTTACTCTGTTTCTCACCCTGGCTCCTGGTCAGCTGTTCCATTTGTGCTTCTTTATCTCCGGCCACTGTCCAGTCTTCCCCCAGTTCTGATTAGGGCCCTCGCCTTCTTCCCCTGTGGTAGGGTGGCGAGGAACCCCCAACTATCCAGCCAGATAGGATCCATTTCCAGCGATGCCCCTGAAGTCAGGACGCCCATAGATGGCCATCAAGCTGCCGTGACCAGGACACCTTTTTCCTTGTGTGGTTGGCCCCCCTGCCCCACAGAGCAGGCATGCAGTGACGCTGATGGGGGGAGTGTGCATGTGTCCACATGAGCTCCCTCCAGGCGTTGGCCTGTCTCCCCCCCTTGTCTACAGTGTTGGTGCGCTGCCCTTCTCCTCTGCTAGGGGCCAGTCTGGAACCAACCAACTAGTCCCCCCTGGAGAAGGAGAGCAGTCCCTCAAACCCTCAATCTTTTTCCTCCCCTGCCAAACCCCAGTGGCCCGTGCTCATTCCCGAACACGGGTTGCCAGCGTAGCGCAAGGTAAGGTGTTCAGTGCCTCAGCCCTCAGCACCACTGGATTGGCCCAGCTTACTGTTCTTTGATATATCTTTGATATATGTCCTGGACCTGGTCCTCTTCAATAGGTTCATCAGCAACATTGGAGAAAGAATCCAGTGCAGGTTGTGTCTCTTTGCGGAAGACACTAAATTCTGTGGGAGGGTGTATAGTGATGATAGAATCAGGGAAATGCAGAGTGACCTGCAAAGATTAGAGAGGTGGTCTAGGGTTTGGCAGTTGAAATTCATTGCCAAAAAGTGCGAGTTGATGCACCCAGGGAAGAAGAACCCCTGGACAGAGTACCGGATGAGTGGGCTAAGAGTTAGCAGTATGACTGAGGAACAGGACTTAGGAGTTATCATTAGTGACTCCCTCAAACAGTCAGGCCAGTGCAACAAGGCCTATAGTAAGGCAGATAGGATGTTGGGATGTATTGGGAAAGGTAATGACAGCAGAAGAAAGGAGGTAATACTACCTCTATACAGATCTTTGGTGAGGCCACACCTGAAGTACTGCATCCAGTTCTGGAGTCCTCACCTCAGGAAAGATAAGGACAGGCTGGAGACAGTGCAGTGAAGTGTGATGAAGATAATTCAGGGTCAGCAGGGCAGGCCTTAGAAGGATCGCCTCAAAGCAATGAACCTGTGCTCACTGGAGACCACACGTAAAAGGGGAGATATGACAGAGACCTTCAAGTTCCTGGAAGGAATAAACAAGGTGAACTGTAGGGAATTATTTAGCATGAGTAAGAGTTTGAGGTCACAAGGGTATGTGTGGATAGTAACAGGACGGAGATTTAAGAGGGATATGATAAAGTATTATTTTATAGAAAGGGTGGTGGAATCATGGAACAGTCTACCAGCCGAGGTGGAATCCAATTAGGGAGAACCATGCTCCATTGCTTACCCAGCTGGTGCAGCTGAAAGGGGTGGCTAGCCCAAAATGCAGTTCACAAAAAATCCAAAACTCTGCTGCCCTTGAGAGGAGTGTATTATGAAAATGACAATGCAAAGAGATTGAAAAGAAAAATGACCAGGCGTAAAAGCTTGGCTGTATAAATATTTGATTGCCTCTGGCAAGAACTAGAAATGTAACAGCCAGTATAAGTGCCTTGAAGCATATTGTTGGCCAACAGTGGAGGACAGTACCCCGGCGTTTTCGCCATAAGGCTTCATCAGTGGCATACCCCAGCTCTTTGTCCTAAGGCTTCATCAGGGGTCCGAGGTGGTGGGTGCAAAAAACATTAATGGTTTCAAGCATAGTTGGGACACAGTGAAGAGTATAATGGTTACTCAAAGCAACAGTAACAGGGAGAGAGTAGAAAGATGGATAGGGAGGGCTAGAACCCTGTATGGACAATAAGTCCTGAATTAGGTAGGGAACCATGGACAGACTGGATAGCACATCGGTCTTTTTCTGCCATCAAGCATTTTATGAGAAATTAGCCATACCAAGCAGTGAGGCATGACTGGCAATAAAATAGCACACTACTTTGTTTTCCAATGCATTTTAGTTGTTTTGAAAGCTGCCTGACATTCTTTGACAGCCGCTAAAGAGAACAGGAAATCTGTGTGACTTTGCAGCTGTTTGTAATGTTCCTATTGTCAGTAACACTATTCATACCCTCAAATGATCCCTGTTTAACTGTGCCTCATTTAAAGCTGATGTGGTAAACTGTGTTTTGAGTTGCTTTCTTTCTGTGGACAACATTCTGTATAGTTCTCTTCATGGAACCAGCAATCTGGAGTTTTGTCTGTCGCAGAATGGATATAGAACTCTGACCATGAGCTGCAGACCTGTCAAAGCAGTGCTCACAGTTCTGAATCTATGCAAAGACATAGACAAAAATCCAAATTTCTGCTTCCATGGTAAAATGTACTCTTATTTAATAGTGCTCAGACAGCATCTGCTGAAGTCAGAGACCACTGGATCCCACCCATTTTTTTCTGATTTCAGATGCCCTAGAATATTGATGGCATCTGACCATGGATCCAGTCACCTCGGATCCCATGCCAGATCCGATGCATGGATCCTGTCAGACCCCATTGGATTCCAGTTATTTAACTGCCTAGCCCAAAAATCTGACCTCCAATGTCAATATCTGACCTAGGATCCCCCAAATCAGACTGGGGATCCAAAATCCTAATTTGGTTTGTAGAGCTCAGATTTGGAGATAGATAGGGAGACTATCTGTCAGAAGACAGTCAGATACCAAACAGCACTACCTAAGCACCACTACTGTGAATTAATCTTCCTCTCAGAGGACAACTACAATATGTGGGGGAAATTAATTGAAAGTAATACAGTATAGGGCATCTGGGATGATTGATGGATTTATAGGGCCCTATTTTCAAAAGATGACTAGGTATCTGCATCAATCCCTGCATCCATCCCATGTATCGCCACAGCTGCTCCAAATCCAAATGCTACAACTGCACCTGATTTTCTTATTGCAGATGCAGTTATGACACTAGTACCTCCTTTACGCCAGCTTGTGACAAAGATTGGCTGCAAGTTGTTGGCAAGAGGCCCGAGCACTGATGCATGCCAGACCATGGAAAAGTGGTCTAGCGAGTGTCTAAATGACATATGAGATAGAAAATCCCATTCACATGGGGGTAAGTCATGCGAAACGAATCTGATAGGTTTCTTTGACTGGATGACAAAGGAATTAGATCATGGTGGAGTGAGGGTGGACCGGTGGATGTGGCCTATCTAGATTTCAGTAAGGTTTTCGACACTGTTCCACATAGGAGACTAGTAAGCAAGCTGGTCAGGTTAGGAGTGGGTCCAAAGGCGGTTAGGGGATAGGAGACAGAGGGTGGTGGAAAACAGAGTTCACTAGTGGGGTGCCTCAGCGATCAGTGCTGGTATCAGTCCTCTTTAATGTCTTTGCAAGTGACATTGCATAGGAGCTTGAAGGGAAGGTCTGCCTCTTTACTGATGACAGCAAAATCTTCAATAGGGTGGATATTCCCGGGATGGATGGTGGAAAGGATGAGTAGAGGCCTGAGAAAACTAGAGGAGTGGTCAACGGTATAGCAGCTAGGATTCAATGCAAAAAAATGCAAAATAATGCACTTAGGGCACAGAAACTCATGGCAGAGTACAAAATGGATGGAGTGATATTGACAGCTACCAAGCAGGAAAGAGACCTGGGTTAATCATATTGGATGACCTAAAGGTGGACAGGCAGCATAACAAGGCATTAGGGAGGGCTAGTGGGATGCTGGGATGCATAGGGAGAAGTATCACCAATAGAAAGAGGGAGGAAATGTTGCCTCTGTACAGATTGTTAGTAAGATTCCACCTAGAGTACCATGTCCACTTCTGGAGACCACATCTATGGAAGGCCATAGAGTGGACGTGGTCCAGAGGAATGCAACTTAAATGGTGCTGGGTCTGCATCAGAAGCCCTATGAGGAGAGACTAAAGACCTCAATATGTACACTCTGGAACAGAGGAGGGAGAGGGGGTATGGTAGACACCCTTAAATATCTCATGGGGGTAAATAATGTCCAAGGGAGTATTTTCAGATTTTCAGCAAAAAGGGTGCTTAAGAACAAGAGACATGCTGTGAAGCTGGAGGGGGTAGATTCAGGAAAGATGTGAGGATGTACTTCACAGATAGAGTAGTGGATTCCTGGAACAGCCTTCCAGCGGAGGTGGTGGGGACAAAAACAATGGTGGGGTTTAAAAATGCATGATACAGACACAAGGGAATCATAGTAGAATGGAAACAGGGAGGGGTAAAGACCTGTAGTTCAAGTAAAGTACATGATAATGTCTCCCACTTTAAATACCTTGGACTCACTCTGGATCCCTCACTTGACTTTGCCCAACGCATTGTCAATGCGTGCAGGTCAGTTAACCTCAAACTTGGCCTTGCCTTTAAAACTAGCTATGCCCTTACACCCTCTGCCAGAAAGGCTATTGCTCAGGGAATACTTCTTACTACCCTTACTTATGGCACTGCAGTTTTCACCAGTAATACTGAAACTCATCTTCAAAGATGGGACACTGCCTATAACAACATTTGTCACTTTGCGTTATCATCATACTGACCTATCCATCGCTGTTGGCTTTATAGTGAACTAAACTGGCTGTCCCCTGATGCCTACCACTCGAATGCTCTTGGTACTATTACTGATAACATTACTCATATCAGAGTTCCCTCCTTACTTGCCTCTCTATTGTCTTCCCCTCCCTCCCTTACCCTTTTCACTTAGTGGAGAGGTCCCTGCATTCTGTCCCTAGACACCTTATAAAGATGGATTCCCAGTCCTTTTCTCACTCTGCCCCTAAGCTGTGGAACTCCCTGCCAGTCCTGTTTAGGCTCTCCACTTCCCATGGTTACTTTAAAAGGGAACTTCACCACTATCTCTTTCTCTCCCATTCCAGTACCTGTCCCCCACTACGTAATTCCTGACCTGACAAGACACCTCTTGTCCTTCACCTTTTACTCCTCCAGATGCACTTATGCTATCTCCCCCCTCCCCACTCTGCTACTGCCCATACCCTCTCCCACTTGCTTTTTGCAATTTCATGATCAATCATTTATCCCTATACTTGTGTCTTGCATATTTTCCTACTCTAGCTTGATGCAATGTAGCACAGCAATTTTTTACCTTGTGTTTTATTTGATGCTTTAATTTTTTGTTTACACTGTCACTCAACATATTGCACTAAACTATATTCTGTGTTTTGTCTGTTATTCCTTGCACAGACCATACTACTCTTTTTATGCTCTAATTCTCTCAAGTTACTATGTATAACTATGACACTCTTATTGCTTTTTACACTCAGCTTTACAATGTATTCATGTAATTACTTGTCCTCTATTGTATTATGACTATTGTTTCTGTTATTACGTTGTGGTGATATGGGATTTCGGGGGGAAGGGGTGTCACTGCTGAGCCCATTGCAGTTCACAGAACCGGGAGCTTGGCAGTCTACCCCAATGACTACTAGGTGTGGTCCTGATGCAACTCTCTGCTGGGTGGGCTGAACGGTCATGCACTTCAAAGGACTGAAGCTGCTCTAGTCTGAGAGAGTTTTGCCCCTTTGATTTGCATGACCGTTCAGCCCACCTGGGGTGCCCAATCCCCATGTCGGTGATCCCCCTTCCCAATAGTGTCTGACATCGAGGTGCCCAGTCTCCGTGTCAGCAACCCCCCCAGTACTGTCCAATATAGGGGTGCCAAATCCCCATGTCGATGCCCCCCCCAGCATTGTCCGACATCAGGGTGCCCAATACTGTGTCTGCGATCCCCCCTGTACTATGGGACACTAGGGAGCCCACACCCAATGTCCCCAGTTATGTTACCCCCTCACCACTCTGGAACACTGGGGAGCCCACACCCGTTATCCCCATACATGATTTATCCCTGAGAAAAAGAAAACAGTCCCCCAACATTTTTTTTAATTAAACCTGTAAAAAAGAAAATGGTCCTCATCATCTATCCATCCTCCTCCTCCCCATCCCTCCCAACCCACCCTCTGCGCACCTGCCTCCCCTTACCCCCAGCCCCACACCACACTTCCTCAGGAGGTTGGTGACTGGCATCTCCTGTGGACTGGGATGCATCTGCACTCTTTAAATCTGAACAGTGAACTGAAGAATCAAGGTAAGTGTTGTATAATGGCAGTCAATGGCATTTTGAACTTATGTTGATATCTTGTCCTTTTTAAGTCTTTTTGCACCAAATTTTCAACATGGGCTTTTTGGGATACCAACTCATGAACACTGACACTGTTGTTTCATTACTCAGTCTCAAAAGGTGATTTTGTGGTCCCTGTGCGGAATCACCTTTTGGGACAGCGTAATGAAACAACAGTGCCACTGTTCATGAGGTGGCATCCCAAAAAGCCTATGTTGAAAATTTGGTGAAAAAATTCCACAAAATGGCCATGTTATATGCATGCATTGCACAGTTTCTACACAAGTGCATAACTTTGAAAATTTTTTATATTTTCACTCCAAATCACCAGCATACCAATTTTTTCACACCACCTCATGAACAGTAGAGCTGTCATTTCTCGCATCCTGCCCAAAGCGTGTTTGCAATCTGAGGCACGGAGTGGCATGATCTTTGCCCGAAATCACCATTCGGGGGGGAGTAATGAAATGGCAGTTCCACTGTTCATGAGGTGGGGTCCCAAAAAGGCCATGTTGAAAATTTGGAGCAAAAATACCGAAAAACACCTGAGTTATTCACACTCGTTTACATTTTTCTACACATGCGCATAACTTTGCCAATTTCACATATTTTCACTCCCAATTTTCAACATAGCCATTCTTTCATACCATCTCATGAACACTACAGCTGTCATTTCTCACATTCTGCCCCAAATTTCTTTCTGCATCTGTGGTGTGGAATGGCATTTTGCCACGGATTAAGAAATTTTCACCTATGGGGTTTATAAGGTAAGTTGATAAGAAGGCTATGTTGAACATTTGGGGTCAAAATGTGAACAAATTCCAAAGTTATCACAGCAACATACAAGCGTCTGCTTGCTGCACCTACATCCCTGGTTCAGAGATGAAATCGGGAGTTGGAGGGCCATCCGGAGTAGTAGGATTGAATGTCCATGGGACTGCTCTCCCTCTCTGGGGGAAGGGAGAATAGTGTCCATGGCATTGTGCACCTCTGGTGGAGGCTGGGGGTACCACCACTGCTGGCACCTCATGCAAGGGCGTAATGCAGATGCTGGCATCATTGCACGTCCCCGCTCCAGAGATCTTCAAAAATTAGCATATAAAAAATTCCCACACTATTTCTGACACCCCTGCCTCTGCCGCCACTTATACAGAAACTAGTAAAAGAGAGAGAGAGACTACTGGGGGCCAAAGAGAAATGTTATAGTCACAGAAATCACAAATAAAGTTTATTCTTGGCCCCAGTGTGGCTGTGTGTGTACGGAGGGCAAGAGCAGGCTGGCAAAATAAGTCTATGACATGTGTCACCTTGCAGAGGAGAAAAAGAGAGAGAGAGACTGTTGGGGGCCAAAGAGAAATGTTATGGTCACAGAAATTACAAATAAAGTTTATTCTTGGCCCCAGTGTGGCTGTGTGTATACGTGGGGCAAGAGCAGACAGGCAAAATAAATCTTTGACTTGTACCACCATACAGAAGGGAAAGAGAGAGAGAGAGAGAGATAGACTATTGGAGGCCAAAGAGAAATGTTATAGAAATCACAAATACAATTTATTCTTGGCCCTAGTGTGGCTGCGTG
Organism: Neoceratodus forsteri; assembly: GCA_016271365.2. NCBI lineage: Eukaryota > Metazoa > Chordata > Ceratodontiformes > Ceratodontidae > Neoceratodus > Neoceratodus forsteri. The sequence continues at coordinate 938,318,698 of CM057449.1, read as the reverse complement.
TGTGCACAGGGCAAGAACAGGCTGGTAAAATAAATCTTTGATTTGTACCACCATCCAGAAGGGAAAGAGAGAGAGAGAGAGAGAGAGATACTATTGGGAGCCAAAGAGAAATGTTATACTCACAGAAATCACATATAAATTTTATTCTTGGCCCCAGTGTAGCTGCATGTGTGCACAGGGCAAGAGCAGGTTGGCAAAATAAATCACAAAGTTATGAGCCTCCATTGAAATTTGTGAATGCAGGCTTGTAACTTTGGCAATCTTCAATATTTTGACCCCAAATTTTCAACATAGCCATTTATTCATGGCACCTCATGAATGTGACAGCTGTCAGTTTTCAGATCCTCATCAAAATGTTTTTTTTTTTGCATTCCAAAAGGTGATTTCGCAGTTGCTGCACAAAATCACCTTTCGGCAGGAGTTGACATTTTTCTCTGCACTTGTTCATGAGGTGGGGTCATAAGAAGGGTATTTTGAAAATTTGCAGCAAAAATATTCATAAACAACAAAGTTAGGAGCCTGCATCGAAATTTGTGAATGTAGGCTCATAACTTCAGCAATTTTCAATATTTTGGCCTCAAATTTTCAACATAGCCATTTCTTCACAGCATCTCAAGAATTTCAAAGCTGCCATTTTTCAGATCCTTGCCAACATTTTTTTGCATCCCAAAAGGTGATTTCACAATCACAGTGCAAAATCACCTTTCGGGCAGGAGCTGAAATCTTCAAAATTTGGGCTCAGAATTGCAAAGAAAAAAAAATGTTTAACAAGTACCCAATGTTCAGCATTGACAAATTCTTGTTTTGTTGTATTCTCCTGAGTCATACCTGAAAATAGGCATATACTATGTCTAGTGTACCTACCCGGTTACCAAAAACAAAAAAAACCAAACAAACAAACAGATAAATAAATAAAGTATATGGTGATACAGTAGGTGGGAAAAATTGGGCAGACTGGATGGGCCAAGTGGTCCTTATCTGCTGTCAAATTCTATGTTTCTGTGTTTCTAAAAATCCTGTTTTGTGCCGCTAGCCCGGTGTGCTATATAATTTATGTTCCCAGGACTTGTGGCAAAAAAAAAAAAAAAAAAGTTGACAGTCCAGCCCATGATATTTTTCTCTCCTTAATTCATATTTCTTTGTTTCTAAAAGAACTGAGCAGAGTGATCTGACATCAGGGGTATCCTTGCAGCAGGCCACACCTATAGAACTACAGCCATCAGGTAATAGGACTAGCAGGAAACTTTTCTAACTAGCAGTCTAACTAGGAGCCGCCCACTCTGACGTCACCCTCTGATGTCGGCCAACCCTATAAAAGTGGGAAGGTCCTGCTCCCTCTTCAGGTCATTTCCCACCATCGACCAATGCACATCAGACCTCCAGAGACCTCCGCAAGCTTCAGTCAACCGCCATTTCTCTCAAGTTTTTCTCAAATTTTCTTTTATTTCTCACCCTAGTTTTCCAATTTTTGGTTGATTCTTTTTGTATGTCACACCCATCCTCTTTTTTTAATTGGACCTCAAGGACGAAGTGCGCTTGATGGAAGCAGCTCCTTAAAGGAAAACTCCATGTTAAAATCAGAAAAAGATACGTAGTAGTCTTTTTTTCTGTGTTCTAACCAGTTCCCAGCATTTTCTTTTCCTCTGGCTGTGAGAGATGTTTTTTCTAACTTTCCCTAACTGTTTTATTGCCCTTGGAGGTTACCATTCTGGTTTCTTTTATGGCCTGTAGTCTTCCCAGAGTGCCCTTTGGTGTGATGTCTAATTGCCCCTGCAGTAAGCCAGTGTCTTGTTACAGGGTCTGTCACAGCTCAGCCACAGAGAAAATACTTCTTCCAGAGAAGACAAACTGCTAGATTTTGGGTGACTGTAATCATTATTATTTTTTGATATCAGTACCTTGTCCTGCTATGCTCTGCTGTGTGTGTGTGTGTGTGTGTGTGTGTGTGTGTGTGAATCATGTCACTGTTTACTCTATTCCTCTCAGTCACTTTCAGGTTTTGCACCAGTACTAAGTAGCAAAAATTGAACATCCTGCTAGGTTGTAATACAGCAGGACAAGGTACTGATATCAAAATAATAATGATTACACCCACCCAAAATGTAGCAATGTGACTTCTTCTGAAAGAAGTATCTTTGTGGCTGAGCTGTGACATACCTGCAAATCTAGGGGCATAGCTACATCACTGTCACATGAACCAGGGTGCATCGTAGGAGAAAGAAAGCCAATAAACCTATTTGTGATGGAGATCCCCAGGGGCCGTAAAACTACCATACAGCTATCAGGCTAATTTAGGAAAAACTCCTAATAGCAGACAGAGGGAAGGACACACTAGGACTTAACATACATATCAAAACACTCTACATAACATATGTTTTTTGCACATTCTGGGTGGACTTCTCCTTTAAGAAAGATGGCCACTCTGCCTGTGTTTGTTGCCTTGGGCCTGCCCACAACACCCAAGTCTGCACCATCTGTAAGGACTTCAACCAGGACACTCGACGCCATTACCAGTGGGCACTTGAAGAATTCCTCTTGCAGCAGAAGGTCACCAGCATGGAATGGGAGCAGTATGCCAGAAGTTCCTCTTCCTCTCCTGCCCTGTCTTCAGAGTCGCAACTGTCCTTTTCTGGGGGGGGGGGATCCAGTGGCAAATACAAATACCGGAAGGAGGACCATGAAAAACACAGGTCCTCATCCTGCTTGCAGTCCCTGCACAAGTCTAAGGCTGTAGCAGATTCAGTCCCCTCCTCAGGGGTGGCTTCTTCTGCCTCACATGCCCTATCTTCTCTTCTTAAGCCAGTATGGGTTTGGTAAGCTCGGGGTTGACCTAGGCTACCTGTTCACCACCTACTTCAGTACAGGCAACCTCCTCCATAGCCGTGGACCCTACACCTTCCATGGCATCTCCCAGGTCATCACCAGGTCTCCATCATTTGCTTCTGAGGTGCCTGCCACCGACGCTGCCCTCCAAGCGATGCCTTTTTCTCCTAACCCAGCTCCTGTGCCAGACAGGCCTCTCTTACCCCAATGCCTGTTCAGACACAGCCAGCACTCGCGCCAGCTCCTTTACCAATGCCAGCCCCTCTGCCTATGCTGTCAGCGGCTCCTCAACCGGCATCAATACTGCTCCCACCGATGCCGGCGACAGTTTCTCAACTGACACTGCCAGGCTACCTGATGTCGGTGACAGTGGACATACAGTCAATGCTGTCATCCCTTCGGGATTTTAGGCAGGCATGGATTGCACCACTGCAGGACCCAATCCTACATGGACCTACATGCCTGGTGCTGCTGCCTGACATTCCTAGAGACCCTCCTCCTTCCCCGTGTTGGCCAGTGTCTTACACTCCTCTCCAATCCCCGCTTGTGTCCGAAGTGTCTGGTGATGATGAGGATGAGGGGCCTTCCCCTCCCCCTCGATGGTGTCTTCAGATGGGGAGGAGACCCCAAAATGCATTCTAAGGTCCCCCCAGATGACCCATCATTTTGTGGGGTGATACACCAGATACAGCCACCTATGGGTTTTGAGACCGAGGAGCTGGACCCCTCCTGACATTGGTTGTCCACCTACCTCAAGCTGCCGGACTCTTCCCATCTAGTGGTTCCTCCATTGATAGACACTTTTCAGGATGCCACCATAGCCACCTGGCTTCACCAAACCTCATACCAGCCATGCCTAGGAAGGCAGGTGGACTATATACAGTGCCTGTGGGCAAGCCCTTTGTCAGGGAAGAACAACAAGCAGATTCAGTGGTTATCAATGTGGCACAGGACCATACTAAGAGACTAAAACATTTAAGTTCCCATCCTCCCGAAAGGGAATCCTGAACACTGGATCTCTTCAGGAAAAGGGCTTTTGCCTCTGCCAGCTTTGGCCATCAGGACCCTTAACTATATGGCCCATATAATCCAATACCAAAATGTCTTATGGGAACAGACTATGGAGATGGTCAAATCATCACCTGCAACAGCTCCTCCAGGCTCTCAAATCAGGGTTGAACATCAGCCGACACCTCCTACTCTCAGCCTATGATGCTGAAGATGCGACCGCTTGGGTGGTGGCAGTGGGCATATGCCTTCATCGGCACTCCTGGTTGTGGGTGTCAGAGTTTGTTCAGGATGTTCAGATGTCCATCCTGAATGCTCCCTTCAGGTGGTATAAACTGTTTGGGGCAGACATTCAGGACATTTTGTCTGACCTACAAGCCTCTGGAAACACTCTAAAATTGGTTCACTCGCTGTACCATACCCAGCAAAAGAGTGCCCCACATGTTCCCTTTCATCAGGCAACCCATATACCTCGACCTGCCTCTAAGCCCACCACACATAAAGCTTCCTCAGCCCTTCCCACCCCCTCTTTCTACTGCAGCAAGGTGCTTCTGGGGAGGAGGGGTGGCACCAGCCCCTGTCACTGCCTCAGCATGACTCCTTGCCTGCCCCCTTCCAGTGGATAGGGCAGAGGTGGTATGGGGTCAGTTCTCCCTACACCAAGACTGGTGGATGGAGATCACAAATGAAAGCAGAGTGCAGCAGCTCATAAGCCATGGCCACACTCTGGAGCTCATAGAGTGGCCCCCTTAAACACCCCCAATATCATCGTCTTGCCACTTGTCTCACTTACCTGTTCTTAAGGAGGAAATCCAGTGCTTACTATGGAAAAGGGCAATAGAACCTGTGCCAGAGGCCCAACAGGGCAGAGGGACTTACTTCCACTTCTTTCTGGTTACAAAATGCATGGGTGATCTCTGACCCATTCTGGACCTCAGAAAATTAAACCTGCTCATCCAGTACAAAAAGTTCCAGATGGTCACCCTTCAGGGGACTGCTGCTACTCCTGAACAAAGGGGGTTGGATATGCTCCCTAGATATACAGGATGCATACCTACATATAAAGATTTGTGCCCAACACAGACAATACCTCAGGTTTCAGTTTCAAGGGGCACACTTCCAGTTCTGGGCCTTGCCCTTTGGCTTGTCCATGGTTCCTTGGGTGTTTACCAAGTGGCTGGCAGTAGTCGCAGCCTCCCTCAGGAGGCAGGGAGTCTACATTTTTTCCTAATTGGATAATTGGCTTCTCAAAGCTTCATCCTGGGACAGCCTAGTCCTCATCCTGGAACACACCATCCAGCTGTTCCAGGACCTGGGCATTATTGTCAACTTGCCCAAGCATGTTCTAATGCCCAGCCAGTGACTCCCAGTTTATTGGGGTGGTCCTTGACATGGTACAGGACATGGCTTTCCTTCCCTAGGACAGGGCAGACCATCTTATTGCTTAGGCCAGGCTGGTATTCCACAGCTGCTATGTCTCTGCAAGAGAGTTTCTCAGGCTCCTGGGCATGATGGCAGTCACCATAGCCACAGTGCCTCTGGCCAGGATTCATATGAGGATTCCCCAATGGACAATGAAAGTCCAGTGGGAACAATGTATGAATGACCTGGAACAGGAGATCCTGGTCTCCTCTCCAGTGAAGGAGATTCTGCTTAGGTGGATGGAGCTGACCAACCTTCTCAGGGGGGTTCCCTTCACTATTCCCTCCCCTCAGCAGATTCTAACCACAGATGCCTAGGGGATGGGCTGGAGGGTACATCTGGGCCCACACTAGACACAGGGGATGTGGTCCCATTTGGAGTCCTCTTTACACACCAATGTCCTGGAAATGCAAGTGGTGCTGTGTGCCCTCCAGGCTTTTCAGACCTAATTGTCCCAGGCCTTCTTTTGGTGCAGATGGATAATGACTGTTGTCCACTACAAAAACAAGCAGACAGGTGCCCACTCATACCCCCTCTGCAGGAAAGTGATGAGAGTCTGGTACTGGGCTCTGGACCACGGCCTAGAACTGTCAGTCTTTCATGTTCCCAGTGTCCAAAACATCCTGGCAGACAACCTAAACTGGTCAAAGTCAAAGATGCATGAGTGTGAGCTTCTGACCTAGGTCACTGAAGACCTCTTCGACAGATGGGGTCATCCAGAGTTGGACTTTTTTGCATCCCCACTCAATGCAAAACTGTTGCATTTTTGCTCACTAGATTCAAGTCCTGGAGCTTTCTGGTGATATGCATTGTATCACTCTTGGAAAGGGAGGTTTCTGTATACCTTCCTTCTCTTCTCTCTGCTTCAGAGGGTGTTAATCCATCTACAGATAGAAGGGGCCATGATGATCCTCATTGACCCCTTTCAGTTTCGTCAGACTTGATTCCCCTTACTCTAGCAGCTGGCAGTTGAACCCTCCAGTTCCCCTTTCTCTACGCACCAGCTTGCTCTCCAAGAACCGGGGTACTCTGGTCCATCTGGACCTCAGGTCCCTGCATCTTCATGCCTTGCTCCTGAGGACATAGCCATGGTCCAGTCTGGGGTATCTCCTAAGGTGGCTGATGTTCTGATGGTGGCCAGAAAACCTTCTACCAGGGCCACTCACTCCATGATGTGGAAGCGTTTCTCACTTTGGGCTGCTTCATGTCAGTTGGACCCCTTCACCTGCCCTGTAAATCAGATCTTGGAGTATCTTTTGTACCTTTCAGACTTGGTCCTAAGGTACTCCTCTCTGAAAATGCACGTCTGCCAACTCTGCCTTCCATGTGCCCATTGTTGGCTGTATGGTGGCAGAATTGGAGGTGTCACATACTTTTTTGAGAGGCATCCTTAATCTGAAGCCTCCTATATGCAATCCTGTCCCTCTGTGAGACTTGAATTTTGTGTTGGAAAAGCTTACTTTGGCTCCTTTTGAGCCTGCTGTGACTGGCAAGCTATGCTTTCTGTCGTGGAAAGCATTATTTTTAGTTGCCATTACTTCTGCGCGAAGGATTTCCGAGTTCCATGTGCTCATGTGTAAGCAACCCTACTTGTTTTTCCACAAAGACAGAGTGTCTTTATGTACCAATAGAAACATAGACTTCGACAGCAGATTAGGACAGTTTGGCCCACCCAGTCTGCCCATTTCTCTACCTATTGGATAAGCTGCAGCTTCTAGTCTACCAACAGCGTACTTCCTCCTACCCCCACTATTATTACCTTATGGCTGTCCCATGCATTCTTGAATTTCCCCACTGTTTTTGACCCCACAACCTCCTCAGGAAGGTGGTTCCATGCGTCCACCACTCTCTCCAAGAAAAAATATTTCCTCACGTTGCCCCTGAGCCATTCCCCCTCTATCTTTAAATTGTGCCCCTTGTTTTTGCAAATCTCTTTTTCTGAAAGATACTACCTTCTGGGACTTTGTTGATTCCTTTGAGGTACTTGAAAGTTTCTATTCAATGTCCTACACAGCCAGTATAGTGTTATGCTTGTGCAACTGTGTTAGTTTGGTTTTGGCCATTTGCACTCTCTATTCCAGAGGAATTATCGCCCTGTAGGGGTACAAAAGGCAAGGAACCCTCAGAGAGGGTTCCACCCCTAGAGGTGCCACCGGACAATTCCCGTAGCTAAAGGTACCTTAAGAATCCCTCTAAGGAGTGAAGTGCTGCCGCTGGAGGAGGAGGGGAGGATGGTGGGGCAAAGAAAAAGTGCTTCACAATAAGGCTGAGAGGAACTGCTTATATAACTCAGGAAATGGGAGCGACTGGCTGCTTGTTCATTGAACCACAGGCCTAGCCTTCTAATTATGCCCCTTCCCTTTCCTCAAAGGTATACATATTAGTCTCACTTCATATGGCCTCTGATGCAGACCCTGCACCATTTTAGCTGCCCTCCTCTGGACCGTCTCCATCCTGTCTATGTCCTTGCAGAGATGGGGTCTCCAAAACTGCACACAGTACTCCAGATGGGGTCTCACCAACTGTCTGTACAGAGGAATAACAACTTCATGTTTTCTACTGGTGATGCCTCTCCCTATGCATCCCAGAATCCCCCCAGCTCTCCTTACTGCCTTCTCACATTGCTTGCCTACTTTAAGGTCATGAGATATAACTATCCTCAAGTCTCTTTCCATTTTGTTGTTATTAGTACCCACCCCCCCACCCCCATTGTGTACTCTTCACCTGGGTTTTTTCCCAGGTATATTACTTTTACTTCTTTGCAGTGAATCTAAGCTGCCATACTTTTGACCATTCCTCCAACCTTGCCAAGTCCCTTCTCATCTTTTCTACCCCCCTTGTGTATCAACTCTGTTGCAGATCTTTGTGTCATCTGCAAAGGGGCATACTTTTCCTTCCAGACCCTCTGCAATGTCTCCTGTAAAGACATTAAAGAGGACTGGTCCCAGTACTAATCCTAATTTTCTTCCTAAGGTGGTGTCTGAGTTTACCCTGAATTAATGCATCCACCTGCCTGTTTATTTTTCAGAACATGACAATCTGAGGGAAGCATTGCTCCACACATTGGACATGCATAGAATCTTTCTTTACTATGCACATCGCACTAAGGACTGTAGAAAGTCCAAACAGTTGTATGTTTGTTTCACCTCTGGGAAAGAGGGCGCCCCTGTTTCTATCAATCAGTCACTCAATCAAATCTTTATTTATCCAGGCGATCACCATTGAGCAAGCTCATTTACAAGGTGGACCTGCTGTTGGCAGGGAAAATTGTACTGTTACATATAACTATACATAATACAAAAGGAACAACGTGTTTACAATACTGATAGGAGCAGAGTATTTACATTCCAAGTCACATGTACAAGAGAGAGATATACATAACACAACCCGAACATGGTATGTATATACAGTTCCCACTGGAGCAGGATATGTATGGATGTCATATACAAACCATAGAAAAAAAAGAAAGGTTATTTGTATTCCTGTCCAGCAGTAACATGTTACAGGCCTGGCTGGAAATTCCTAGGCTACAGAGGTGCGCATAACAGTGTGTAGGGCTTAGGCTAATGTGGCAGAAGGGGGGTGGTGAATAAGAGGGGTGCAGAGGGTGCTATGGGCAAGTGAGGCAGAGAAGGGGGGGAGTAGTAGTGGCAAGGGCTAATTTGGATGAGCAGCTAGGACTAGGAGAGAGGAACAAAAGTCGAGCTGCTAGGAGCGATAGAAGCAATTACAGATTTCAGCGAACATTTTGTCATAGAGGGTCTTAAAGAAGGCAGGACTGACAGGGGAGCTAAGTCTCAACGATTTTTGTATCCTGTTCCAGAGAGTAGGCAGGGCATAGCTTATGGCAGCCCTTTCAAAGCGAGTGTTGGCCCTTGGGACTTTCAAAGAAATCTGTGAGTGACTTCTTAAGGCATAGTTCCTAATGGGACTAAGGGGGAGACAGTCAACAACATATTGTGGGACTTTGTTGGTAAGGGCTCTAAGCAATGTCTGTCCAAATGGTTGACCAACTGCATTACATATTGCTACAGGAAGTATGGTAAGGAACATCCTGGGGATGTTAAGGGCCATTCCACCAAGGTATGGCCAGCCACTTCAGCTGCCTGCTTCAAGAACATCTTTCTCAGCTGCATAGATCTGTGCAGCAGCTACTTGGAGTTCTGGCCACATCTTTACTAAGCACTACAGTCTGGACATCGCCTCTAGGCATAGGGCCAACTTTGGCCTAGCTGTTCTTCAGGACCTAGTTTCTTAGGCTCTTGGTTCACCTCCCAGACTGGCTTCCTATGTCAGAACTGCTTTTGACTAGTTCTATAGGTGTGGTCTGCTGCAAGAGATGCCCCTGACATCAGATAATACAGTTACATATGAACTTAACGAAACAGTAGATCTGTCAGGGGAACTCTTGCAGTAGGCCATGCCATCCCTCCCTCCTTCCCTCTAACTTTACTGTAATCTTTGTGTAATCTGTGGTTTCTTCTCTCCTTCCATGTTAGTGGGAACCCCCAGTACCTCCTCAGTTCTGCAGTAGGAGCCTTGTTGCTCTGGTCTCTGGTGGGAGAACTAAGGGAGCAGGGGCCCCTCACTTTTATTGGGTTGTCCGATGTCAGAGGGTGATATCGAAGTTGGCGGCTCCCAGTTAGACTGCTAGCTAGAAACATTTCTTGCTAGTCCTACAGCCTGATGGCCGTAGTTGTATAGGTGTGGCCTGCTGTAAGAGATCCCCTCCCAGATCTATTGTTACGGTAAGTTCTTACATAACTGTACTTTATTCACACGCAACAACAAAAGGGAAAACATGGTTCTTGCCAGTCACTTTTATTTAGGTATTGTCAGTCACTTTTATTTAGGTACAGTTTAATATAGACCCTTTGATGGTGTGAATGCCATTAACAATACATACATCTACAAATTTACAAAAACTTCCTGCCTTCTGTAAAGCGTACATCTACACTTCATCAAGTACTTGCATAAACATGACATTTCAGCTATTGCGATTTCGTAGCAAATACATTTTTTTTAAATTTATAGATTTGGTTTCTAGGGTTTATAACACATGTTAGTAGTCTATCAAAAAATTCAGCACAAAAAGCTTTGGCCTATTCTCTGTTGACGGTATAGAGCCTTTGTTTGTGACATAATGTTCACCATGACAAAATACTGTGATGTAACAGACAGCAATTGAGAGGTCAGTTGCAAACATGCTTCTGGAACAGTGCAGTAAACATAGAAACATAGAATTTGATGGCAGTTGAGGACTGCTTGGCCCACCTAGTCTGCCCATTTCCCTACCTAATGGATAAGATGCAGATCCTAGATAACCAACAGACTTCTTCCTCCTACCGCCCACTAGAATTGCTTTATGTCTGTCCTGTGCATTCTTGAATTCCCCCCACTGTTTTTGACTCCACAACCTCCTCAGGAAGGCTCTTCTATGCATCCACAACCCTCTCCATGAAAAAATACTTCCTCACATTACCTCTGATATGTACATTATCTGAAATCTTTAGTAGAGCTAGAACAGAAGAATGGAAAATAAACCCAGCAAACATTAAAGTTAAACCTAACTGTTGGAAATGTAATAGTTGTCAGTTTTTTTATTTTAGTAAAGAGCTGCTCTTTAAATTTTCCAGATCTATCAGGGCTGCATGGAACCTTGCTGTTCTTGGGTCAAAGGTTAAAACCTACCTCCTCAGATAGCTATTCCATCAGTAAAAAACGTAGATATGTTAGTACTTTTAAACATACTTTTTTTAAATTGTTTACTTACCATGGTTTGTTGTGTGACCTAATGCTGTACAGTATGCTGAGCTGCATTTACATTAATTGTATTGCTATGTCAGGAACAGCGGTACCAGGTCAATATTGTGCTACAATAATAGTGTGGCACGAAGCATGCTATGTAAAGCGCAAAAGTGTTTTGTGTGATAGGGGTATAATAGCAGTAGGGAATTACCGCTACCCCTGTCTCTCTGCACTGATACATGCAAGGGATCAAGTTACCATGTGTGTGGTACCTGTTTGAGCCGCTCCTGTGGTGGAGTTACTAAGGCACCAGCATACAGCAGAATTGGAGACCTGGGACCATGGTTCGGTTCCCCCCAGGTCTCCTGGTGTTACAATTTTTTTTTATTTTTTAGAAAATAGTATTTTCCCCATCCCAGCTTTCACCCCATCCCTGAGGTCCACACCTCACAACAGCCCCCCAGAGTTTGTTATTTTTAGTCGGGGGGGGCCAAGCCTCCCAGGTCTGGGAGTGCGTGGGGCAAAGGCCTCTACAAAAAACAGAAAATCCCATTATTTTAAACGGTCTGCACTTTTTATGTTGTGTCGGTGTTTTTACTGACATTATTTTGGCACATGCTGTTTTGCTTATGGCATTTATTGCCATGCTGTTTTTGTTAGCAACATTATGACCCTGTGCCAGGAACAGCCTATGAGAGGGTATTTAGTGATACTGCAAGAACCGTAAGCCCTGGCTGGGTTGTGTCAAGGGTCAGCCAAGTGCCTTCAGCAACCCAGGCAGTACAGTTACTAGTGTTAATGAAATATAAAATCACACATACCCCGATAATGCAAAGCATCATGGGCTGCATATGCAAATCACCACAGAATGTTATGCTGATTCAACTTTAAGCAGAAATGCATGCTGCTGAAAGACCTCTCACACAGTTTGCAAAGGGTGCCAACAGAAGATACAGACACGTGTTTTGTCCTACCAGGACTCATCAGTGTGCCTCATCAGTATGACAATCTAGTGGTGTACTAGTGTATTAGTGTTAATGCTTACCCAAAGTAGGTTATTCTGCTTATAACCATAATTCAAAGCCCAGCAAGTGTAATAAATAAAACTATGAAGATAAGGATGATAATAAATATGCCACTTATTATACAGGGGGTTGATGATAAGCATTGTACAGTAAGCTTGGATGGGGCTTCCAATGTAAATTCAGTATCATAGCTGGCAAAAAAGCTGTGCTAAAAAAGAGACCTCAGTTTGGCTTAGAGGTTAGAGTGCACAGCTATGATATGAAGACCCAGCTTTGAATCCCACAATTGCCCTTTGTTTGCTGTATGACCCTGAGCAAGTCATTTAATCCTTCCTCCACTGCAGATATCTGTAACCTCTTCCTTAGCTATCTCTGTGCTCTTGGGCTCTCTCTGGGTACTGAATGGCAACAATTTTCTCTACCCCTTATCTGCTGGATGATAAAGGGCTTTGGGATACAGTGCCAGTCACCAGGAAAGAATTTAGACTGGTTCTGCTTTACACAGGTATGTACCATATGATACAAAAGACCTCTCGCAAAAACTGAGAACAGAAGATACAAACATGTGTCTCATCCTTCTCAGCACTCATCAGCATGTCTTATCTGTATCTCAGCCTGGGGGAAGGAAAACCAGCCCTTTGATAGTTTTACGGATAGAAACACAAGCCTAAAGACAAAAAAATCTCAGCACTAAAGCACTGAGGCAAAGGTTACCCAGGAAGGATATTGACAATAAGGCCAGGTTTCAGATTTCTTTAAAACCTGGCTTTATTGCCATGTCCTTCCTGGGTAACCCTTGCCTCAGTGTTTTTGTGCTGAGTTGTTTGCAATTTAGATTTAGATACATTTGCTATGAAAGGGTGCCACATACTGTACAACCAAATTCCTTTCTTATGACAGTCAGTGATCTACAATCCTGTAAATCAGCATAAAAATGTATACAGCTGTTAACATTGTGCTGGTGCAGAAAAAACATATTTCCAAGTTTTTTCCAGGAAGTAGTCTATAACTTCCACAGGCAAATTCCTAGAAAGGTTTCAACTTTAACTTTGTTGTGGTTTTCAATGCACATCTCAGAAAGAACAGCAATTGTTAAAATTGGAAATGGGATGGGACTACTAGGTGGTGAATACAAGGCAGATATGACAGATGGGGTAGGAGGCTGGAGTGTCATTTCAGGGAAACCAAATGTGATGCAAAGACCACCTACCCATCATGGCAGCTGCCGTGGAATTGATTTATTTACTTATTTGAAAACTGGCAAGTAGGAAAGGTAAAGAGAAAAAGGAATATGATGGATGCCCTCTCTATTCTCTCTTGGAATATTGAGGGTATACATCTTAAAATTACAGATCCTGAGGTTTTGGGTTTTCTAGAGTCATATGACATAATAGGGATTCAGAAAACATGGTGCACAGAAGAGTTTACTCCTGGACTGGCAGGTTACACAGCCATGACCTTATCGGCCTCCAGAGACAAAAAAATTTGGTAGGCTTAAAGGGGGACTTACTTTTTTTATTAAAACACAGCTAGATCTAGGAATTACCCGAATAGGAACAAATTTAGAGGGAATTCTGACCATACAAATTCATAAAGGCTTAGAGAAAGCTATTCTTTGCAATATATATATTGCTCCTAGATTTAGATATTCTGAATCATTAGATACATTTATTCAGAATCTGAAAATTTTGTTAGATGATTTGTTGGACAGCTATGCAGATTGCCCCATAATCATTATGGGAGACTTCTTCCTGTCTTTCGGAAGATGATTATACTGATCTTATTCATTTGCTTCCCCTGGCTAACGATAATATCACCTATACAAGGTCCACACAGGATCTGGTACTCAATCCTAGAGGCAGGATCCTCCTGGACGTTTTTGCATCCAGGAATTACTGTCTCTTAAATGGAAGAACTCAGGGTGACATGTCGGGGAATTTTACTTTTAGGGGCCCGATGAGTTCTTCTACTCCGGACCTAATTTGGACCAATTTGGAGGCAACTCATATGGTACAGAAATTAAAGGTTAAGGATAGAATGGAATCCTCCCACTGTCCTGTTGTTCTTACTCTGAACTGTCCCCTAGGAACAAATAGAAAAACTGGTTTCCTGGAGGACAATTTGGAGATCATCAATGAGAAAAGAATTATTTGGGGACCTTTACACCATATGATCTTTGAGTTTATCTTAAACACTGGAGAGGTGTGTCATATACATGATTCCATTATAAACTCTTATGAATCAATTGATATTTTAGAAAGTTGGGAAAGGATATCTATGATATTAAAACCATGGTGCAAGAAAAAAATACCTTCTTGTAAGCAGATTTATAAAAAACTTGGTTCAATGCAGATTGCCTACAGGCAAAAAAACTCTTTGGTAGAATACTGAGGATACATAAAAATAAGAGAAATAAAACTATCACAGATTTAAAAATACTTAAGACAGAAAGAGAAAAGTATAAGTTAGCTTTAGAAAGGGCAAAAGAAAAATATTCTCATGGACTTTGGGAAAAGCTTAGACAATCTGTATTAAATAGAGATGGTATAGGCTTCTGGAAATTAATATCTCAGGGCTATAAAAATATTCTAATAGATTAGAAGCCTATATTACACCTGAGGCCTGGACTCTCTATTTTTCAGAGCTTTACTTTTCACAGTCTGAATCAGAGATGTCTTTAGCCCAAGAGCCCAGGGGAGAAATGTACTATCCATGGCCCATCTTTATTCGGGAAAGAGACATCTATCAGGCAATATTATTGTTGAAATCTAATAAGGCTCCAGGACCCGATGGTAACCTGGGAGACCTAAACAAATCATTTCCTAATTGGTGGTGTCCGCTTCTATTCCCATTATTTAGTGGACTCTTACAAGGACTTCCATGCCCCCCAAGTTGGTTAGGTAGTCATATATTCCCCATATTTAAAAAGGAGGATCCTTATAACCTGAAAATGTATAGACTGATGAGCCTTGTAGATGTTTCCCAGAAAATGTTCATGAAGATAATTCTGGGAAAATTATTAGACTGGGCTGAAGAAAACTCAATCCTGAATGAGGCACAAAATGGCTTCAGGAAAAATAGGTCCACAATACAACATTGTTACATTCTATATCATCTGATTTGGAAATACACTAAAATTAGAAAAAAACAATCTTTATTGCTGTTTTGTGGATTTTTCTTCAGCTTTTGATAACATCAGTAGAAAAATTCTCTGGACAACACTCAAGGCACTAGGGCTGGAGAGTTCCCTACTGGATGTCATCATTAGACTACACGAAAATACATGGGCTAGAGTTCAATACAATCAGCATGGACATTTGACTGAGAAATTCCCTACTAATGTAGGGGTTAGACAAGGATGTATCTTGGCACCCACTCTATTTAATATTTATATTAATACAATTTTGGAACAGATTTCTATTCCTGACTTCCATGCTCCTAAAGCAGACTGTACTAGGATTGATTGTCTTGCATACACTGATGATTTGGTTCTGTTGTCAACTTCATTATTAGGACTTGAAAGGAAATTGATAAAGTTTGAATCCCTCTGTGTTCAGTATAAATTAAAAGTTAACTATGGTAAAACCAAAGTAGTGGTGTTTGGAAGCCAGAGTAAAAACACTACTAAATTTAAGATAGATGGGGTAAACATAGATAGGGCAAAGTATTACGATTATTTAGGAGTTCGCTTTTCCTATAATCTCTCCTGGCATCAACACATGGAGATAATTCAAAACAAAATAAGATCATCAGGGAATGCTTTAAAAATATTTAATAATAAAATGGGGAAAACTTCAGTTAAGGGAGTAGTGAATGTACTCAATGTTAAAATAAGAACAAGCATGCTATATGCTTGTGAAATATGGGGATATGCACAGACTGGAAGGTTACAAACTATTTTAAACAATCTGTATAGACATATCCTCATGTTACCGCAAGGGACACCAAAATGTATTCTAGCATTGGAATTAGGACAGCGCACTTTATACTCACTCATTCAAGAGCAACAAATTATATTTTTACTTAAACTGTTTTTGTTGCCCGAAAGTAGATATCCCAGAATGTGCCTTGAAGAAAGTATAAGAATGGCTAATCTGGATTTTACTCATCCCAGTATTCAGTTTATCATGAAGGTTATGATGCCAGCTGGTTTGGGACATCTACTTTATGAAGTATATTATAGACCTCTAGTAGTAATCAAACGGGATGTCAAAATTAAGTTGGGAGCACTGGATGAGAATTCTCTGCTTACACAGGTCTCTAAGCTCAAACTTCATGACTATTACAAAACAATTAAACTTTCAAGTAGTTTTGAGCTATATCTTTCCAAGATAACAAACTTTAGGTTAAGGAGGATTTACACTAGATTTAGAACAGAGTGTTATACAGCAAATTATGTGCAGTATAGATATAAGGAAAAAGCCCTATCCTCCCCATTTTGTAAATGTGGCCTGGAAATAATAGATGATTTGAAACATGTTGTACTATTATGCCCTCTTTATGAATCATCAAGAAAGAAATGGTTAGGTGAATTTCTTGGAGGTCTTAGTCTCCCTCCTTTAAATATGTTGGATTATCTTTTCAAAACTAAAGATAAAAAAATCATTGAATTACTGGCAAAATTCCTTTTAGCTAAACATTTGTAAAGAATGGTTTTATTATTATGAAATCTATTTATCTTGACTAAAACAATAGATAGCTTATTTATAGTTTTAATATGGTATTTCCTGCTCTGGTGTTATATGTTGGGTGTATAATTAGACCTATAACATTAGTCTTAGATTTTTTATGATTAGTATTTCATGTGATGTGTATAAAACTTCATATTGTATACGGCTTATTGCTGATCAATAAATTGTTACTTACCTAAGTAGGAAAGGCACACTTAGCAAGAGCGCATTTCTAGGTGTTACCCGGGGGAGGGGGAGCATAGGGTAAAAAGACAGGGAGGAAATCTGCACTAGGGATGCAGCAAATTTAAATTTTGCCAGTGAAGTGCCAGCAAAGTGGCCAAATTCACCTAGTGGAGCAATTAGCGCTTAAATGTTTTCATTAGGCAGAATTTGCTGGCAGAGTGACAACATTTCACTGGGTGGAATGATGAATTTCACCTTCTTCGTAGAAATTCCACCTCTGGTGACAAAAATTTTGCCAGCGAAAGGTGAAATTTCACACACGGAAGGTGAAATTTCACCTTTTGCTGGCAAAATTTTGTCACAGAAGGTAGAATTTCACAGCAGAAGGTGAAATTTCATCATTCCACCCAGCGAAATGTTGTCACTCCGCCAGGCAAAATTTCGCATTTCGCTCCACAAAATGGGTGGAATTTTGCGGATTACTCTGCAAAGCAAATTTCGCTCACTTCGCCCACCACTAATCAGCACTATGTACAAGTGACAAGATAAATAAGGTCCTGAGAATTCTTGGTTCAAAAATCAATAAGTTAAATATAAACATGATACAGTACTGCAGTGGAGCCATAGAGCAAAATTAATATACACGGTGACAATGATAGGGTCAAAAAGTAAGAAATTTACATAAGGTGCAGATCAAATTGCAGTGACTTAACTAATTAACTATCAGGGGACCTGGATACATGGTTCATCAGGGTTAAGGAACAGCACAGTGAAGGCAGGTACAAGGGGAAGCAAAGTGAGACCAGAGAAGTGGTTTGGGGGGGCTAAACAGATTTATTAATTCCATTTTGGTAACCGGTTAGGCACACCGAGACCAGAGGTCTTTTTTTCAGTTTGCAAGGTGAATAAGTATATATTAAATTCAGACTGTTTAGACGGTAATAATTGAGACAGTGACTAGCTTACAGTAGAGGGTTTAGCTGCACAGTGATCAAGGGCATGGGGCAGAGTAAATTGTTATGAACAATAAAACATGGATCATTAAGTAGGGACAATCGCTTGTAACAGGTACATAAGCAGCTTTCAAGTAGATATGTCTTTAGCCCCTTTCTGAAGCAGGAAAGAGAGTTTTGTAGGACCTCAGGAAGGACATTCCAGAGAGAAGAAACCGAGAAGAGAAACAGCCTCTTCCCCATTGTTGTACAAATTTTAGGCACCTTAAACAACTTATTATTAGAACAGAGTGGCCATCTTGAGGGTTTATGGGCTAGGAGGCCAGCTGGAGAGTGGAAGCAAGTTCCAGATTGAGGGCAGGCAACCTAGGTCTCGCTAGTGTTTTTTTTTTTAAAGAAAATTAATGTAACAATCTCCATCTCTGTATCTCTGTGTACTTTCTTGTTCCCACTATTTATAATGTTCACTGTGTCTCATTGATGTTCCTGAACCAACTGTTATGCTATGCACATCTGTGTATCCTGATTTGCACTTTTACTATGTTTTTTTTACCACTGTAGATATAGCTGTTTGTAATATAATCTGGTCTTAACCAGGTCCATCTTGTAAATGAGCTTGCACAACAATGTTCGCTTGGATAAATAAAGATATGATATGATATGAACCCAAGAAAGAGAGTTGCCCTGCTGATGAAGAGATGAGAGAAGTAACAAAAGAGCAAGAGTTTGAGGAGTGTAGAGAGTAGGAGGGGGGAGCAGAGGGGCAGAGCATGTCTGACAGGTATGAGGGAAGTAAAGAAAACCAGAAATTAGAGATGAAGGAAGCATCATGGGAGAGGCAGTGCAAGTGAAGGGAGAGGAGTTGGTAAAGGGTACAGCAATGGGTGAGGGCAAGGCAATTGTATTTATATGGTACCCAATCCCAATGGATCTGGGCACTTTACAATACACAGCACAACAGTTCATTAAAATAAATGATAAACAACATATTGCAGACAATAGTTGACACCTGATAGTCTATGGTTAGCTTGGAGTACACAATGATCCCCAAATTCCTCACCCTATCTACGACTTTGAGCATGACACCATCCATGGAAGGAAACACAGTGTTGCCGCTTGTCTTTGCCAAACCATAACAATCTGTCTCCAACAGTAGAACCTACTTCTTTGATGGAATAAGTCTGAGTTAGCTAGCTGCCGTCCAGTCCTGAATTTCCCTAAGGTACTCACTTCTGAGACTGTCACATCTTCATCAGGGGAACAACACACATATAGCTGAGTATCAGTCACATAAAAATGACAACCCAGGCCATAGCATTTAATGATCTCCACCGATGGTAACATGTACACAATGAACAGCATGGGAGCTAAAATTGACCCCTAAGACACACCACAGCAAACTGCAGTACTGCTCGAGATGAAAGAGCCAAGTGCCATCTGTTGCACCCTGCCAGATAAGTAGGAATCAAACCACCCTAACGCTATATTTGTGAGTCCTACATAGTGACTTGGATGAGCCAATAGCTTCCCATGATCCATTGTGTCAAAAGCCAAAGAAAGATCAAGCAGGACATGTATGGAATGATGTTCATTATCTCTTGCCAGAAGGAGATCATGGTGCAGCTTGACAAGAGCAGTCTTTGCATTATGGAGAGGCCAGAAACTGGATTGGAAAGGCTCATAAATATCATATTTCCCCTGGTGTTGCTCCAACTGCACCACAACCACCTTCTCGATCAACTTCCCCAAAAGGGAAGGTTCAAGACAGGTCTGTAATTTTAGAGAACTTCGGTGTCCAATGATGTTTTTTTTTTAAATAGGGCTTCACCACTGCCCTTTTCAGTGTGGAAGGAAAAATCACCTCCCCAAGAGAACACCCAATGATCTCCACAAAAATTATTTCAAGCATTCCAAAGCTGTCTAGAACATGTTGAGTTGGCCCAGGATCTAATGTACACTAGGTAAGGTGCAGTCCTGAACTCACCCAAAGGACATTGTCCTCCATCACTGACTCAAACTCCACCTACAAAGATGGTGTGCCTGTGCCCATCAAAGACTGGACACTGCTGGTCAATGACAGGCCATTTGAGGATATTCCAGGCTGAATAGAAGATGCCTTTCCAGAAAAAACAAGTTAAACTCAGGAATATTGAATTTTTCAGAGTGCTTACCTGCTGGTACTCATCATATTGAGCCTGCAGTGTCAATTTATCATCCTCCAACCGGGACTTCTGCCAACAATGCTCCAACTTCCACCCCTTTGTCTTCAACCTCCTCATATTACCATTAAACCAAGGTGACTCAGAGTCGAACACAGCCACAAGAGCCACATTAGAGCTCTCCACAGGCTCCTTGACTCCCTTGGTAGTAATGGACCATCACCTAGGAGGTTAAATGCGGATCCCCACAAAGAAACTCCACAGTGTAATAATATGAACAAACAATCAGATCAACCTTGATTGACATTACTAATATAATATCAAGTCCCAACATGAAAACCAGGTCCAAGGCATGGCCTTGTTGGTGAGTACCAGTGGCAACTTTCTGTATGAGGCCCATTGAAGACATCAACTGGAGGAACTGCATTCCAAAAAGAGATGTTTCATCATCAACCCAGGCACTGAAGGGAAGGGTAGTTAGTGGCAAAACAACAGAAGAAATTAAACAGAGGGTCCAGTCTGACTGATATCGATTTATAAGCCCCACTGTAGCCAACATCTGCATAGTTAAACAGAGGTAGGATCATTTTGACCAAAATCTCCCACCAGACTAGGAATGGAAGACAGGATTTGTTCCTGTAAAGGGCTACTAATTTAGGGTGCAACTTCTTGATGATTATGTCAACGTGGGCCAAGAAGTTGAGACGACAATCAAGCCACACACCTAGGGACAACATTAAGCTGGGTACCATCAAGAGTAGAGAAAATAGGGGACCAACTTAGCCCACTAAGCCATTGGCAAGTGTCAAAAGTAATGGTAACAATTTTTTGGCCATTCAATGAGAGTTGGTTTGCACAGACCAAGTGCTGGCCATGGTTTGAATCCCACTGTAAGGCCTACTGAAACAGGTGGGCAGATGCCTCCTGTCCTACTGAGCCACTGGTGAGCAGTATAAGCCATGGAGACAATTATTTGGGGATGCAGTGACAGATGGTTTGCACAGACCCAGCGCTGGCCATGGTTTGAATCCCACTGTAATGTATGCTGAAACAGGTGGGCAGATGCCTCCTGTCCTACTGAGCCACTGGTGAATGATAAAAGCCTTGGAGACAGTTATTTGGGGATTCAGTGAGAGATGGTTTGCACAGAACCAGTGCTGGCCATTGCCATAATCACACTGTGCAAGGCCTGCTTCATCAGGTGGGTGGATGCATCCTGTGGCACAGAGTACAGTATTATTTCATACTGTGTTGAGACACAGGCAGAGAGGAGATTGTTAAGAAAAATGGAGGAGAGTATAGGCCCCAGAATAAAAAAATGGAGATGAGTATAGGCCAAGACTAGAGCCTTGAGGTACACTGCAAGCGATGGGGAGGGGGGAAGAGAGGGACCCTCCCACCTGGACTGAGTGGCAGGGTCCAGTGAGGTATGATCAAAGTCAGTCAAGTGCAGAGACTAGAGCTTGACACGCTGTACTTTAACTTACCCAAAAGTAAAGGGTGGGCCACTGAGTCAAAGGCCTTTATCAGGTTAATAAAAATGGCAGCAGAAACATGTGCCCTATCTTCTTTAGGAAAGGAGACAAAAAGAAGAGGAGTCAGAAAAGTTATAGAGTTGGGAAATGACAAGATTTTTTTGAAGTTTGGATAGAGAGGGAAAGTGATCTGTATTTGGAGGATGTATGCATGTTTATTCTGCAACTTACAGAACTACTGCTGAGTTGCTTTGGCACCAAACTTTGCCAGAATTTACCTGGGAAAGAGGGAGAGAGAGCAGTGATTTATGACCCCGGTGGCAACCCCTTCTTTAGTAAACTCATCATGTACGGATGATACATTGATGATTTGATTTTTGCCTGGAGTGGCATGGAGAGAGAGTTAAATAATTTTAAGCATGTTTCTAAGTCCGGTAATGGGAACTTAAGGTTCTTGATGAAATTCTGCAAGGAGCAAATTTATTGTCGGAACTTACAAATCAGCAGGAATGTTTGAGGTGGCCTTAAAACAGACATCCACAGGAAACTCACTGATTTTAACTCCTTATTCCATATCAGCAGTTGCACCCTAGGCATATGGTAAATAACATTCCCCTATTTCAGTTTTATAGAGTTGCGTGTAACTGCAGTGATATGGCAGATTTTGAGATCAGGGCCAGTGAGCTGGAATCACATTATAAGGATAGGGGTTGTGCTACAGGAGTCATTTCAAGTGGCAGAGAAAAAGCTTGGGGGGCGGGGGAGAACATATCTGCTTTATTTCCAATGAGTGTCTGGTATGACCTCCATTTGGACCCGATATTAAAAAAATATACAGGTGAACCACCAAGGGCATGGTACAAAAGGGGGAAAATGTTGGCAATAGGGTGATCAAAATTTCAACAACCAAAGACATGGCTTCCACCCGTACCCCCTGAGATTCATAGATGCAGCAGTTGTGTACATTGTCAGGCCATAAAGGTCATGGACACATTTGGGATGCATGAGGATAATAGGCAGTACAGAATCTGGGACATACCAATATATGAAGATACCAGCAGATAAAGGCCTTACAGTCTAGCTTGTCTGCTTAATTTTTTAGGTCACCCCTGTGTCTACAGTGGAACCTTCCTCCTCAAATCCTTCCTGGCCCCCTCAGTTCTCTCTTTCCCCTTCCCCCAGTAACTTTACCCTTCATTCTGTCCAATTCTGTCTTGAAACTATCCACCTCCTCTGGCAACTCATTTCACTTGGCCACCACTCTGTCAGTGAAAAAGTGCCTCCTCATCTCCCTCCTGAATCTGCCCAACACCAGCTTTAGGCTAGACCCCTAGTTGACCTTGTTCCCACTAAGACTGAAGAGGCTGTCTGTATATATGTAATACCATCAAGGTATTTGAAGGTCTTAATCACATCCCCCTCTCCCTTCTGTCCTCAGGGGATTACACATTAAACCCCTTGAGCCTCTCCTCATAGGTGTTGCCCTGCTGGCCCTGGATAATCTTGACTGCCCTTCTCTGAGTTCTCTACAGTAAGTTGACATTCTTCTTAAGATAAGGCACCAATAATGCACACTACTCTAGGTGTGGTTTTACCAGTGACTTGTACAGCGGTAGGATGACCTCTGGCTTCCTGCTGGTAATCCCACTGGCTATGCAGTCCAGCATCTGATAGAGTCTTTGTATTTGTTCCATATCAGCTATTTTCTATATGGCAGAATATGTCTTTGGGGCCTGGACTTCAGGAGGGCAGACTTTGCAAAGTTGAGGATATGTCTCAGGAAGGCCATAGCAGAGGAGGACTGGGGGCGGGATTGAGGTACAGTGGGCCCATCTGAAAGGAGCCATAGTGGAGGCAACAAACCTTTGCGTTAGGTAAATAAACAAAGGTAAGAGAAAAAGAAAACCACTGTAGTTCTCAAGGGAAATGGCCAAGAAGGTAAGAGCAAAAAGGTTGGCTCTCAGGAAGTACAAGGAAACACAGAAGGAGGAGGACAGGGTAGTGTATCTGGACAAGCAAAGGGAGGTAGGGAGGGCAGTCAGGAGTGCAATGGTGCAAACAGAGTAAAAAATAGCCTAGACAGTAAAGGAATGTGACAAAATATTTTAGGTATGTTATTGAAAGGAGGAAGACAAGGGGTGGGATCATAAGGCTTAAAGGTGGAAGATGTGGAGTGTGTGTAAGTGGACTTGGAAAAAGAATCAGTCTTGAACAAATATTTTTGTTCAGTGTTCACAAAAGAGGGGAAGATGAGGGACCACAATTAAGTGGCAGGAGCAATAATGGCAAGAAGGTGGACACCAGTCCATTTACAGAGGAGAGAGTTCTAAAGGAACTCGCAAAACTGAAAGTGGACAAAGCAATGGGACCAGACGGGATACATCCTAGGATATTAAAGGAGCTTAGGGAGGTGCTGGCTGCACCACTGGCAGCCCTGTTCAATAAATTGCTGGAAACAGGAGTGGTTCTAGAGGACTGAAGGAGAGCTGATTTAGCCCCTCTGCACAAAAGTGGGAGCAGGGAGAAGACTGGAAACTACAGACCAGTCAGCCTGACCTTAGTGGTGGGGAAAATAATGGAATCACTGTTAAAAGAAAGGATTGTGGAACATCTTGAATCAAGTGGAGCACAGGATCCAAAGCAGCATGGATTCACAGCCAGAAGGTCTTGTCAAACAAATCTGATAGATTTCTTTGGGTGACCAGGGAAGTGGATCAGGGGGAAGTGGTGGATGTGGCCTACCTGGATATCATCAAGGCCTTCTACACTGCTACGCATAAAAGGCTTGTAAGCAAGTTAAGTAGCCTGAGAATGGGCCCCAGGATGGTAAACTGGGTTAGAAACTGGTTGTCAGATAGAACACAGAGGGTGGTGGTAAATGGATCTCGTTCTGAAGAAAGGAGAGTGACCAGCGGGGTGCCACAGGGGTCAGTTCTGGGGCCAGTCCTATTCAATATCTTCACAAGTGACATTGTAGAAGGTCTGGAAGAAAAGGTATACCTATTTACAGATGATACTAAGCTCTGCAATAGGGTAGACACTCCAGGAGGGGAAGAAAAAATGAAGAGGGACCTAGGTAAACCTGAAGAATAGTCAAGAGTGTGGCAGATAAGAGTCAATGCAAAAAAGTACAAAATCATGCATTTGGGGCTCAGAAATGCAAGGGAGGCTTACATGATGGGGGAGAGATACTGATGGCAATCAAACAGGAGAGGGATCTGGGATAATCATATCAGATTATCTATTAGTGGCTAGGCAATGTGCCAAGGCTGTGGTCAATGCCAGTGGGGCACTGGGGTGCATAGGGAGAGGTATCACCAGCAGAAAAAAGGAGGTGGTGAAGCCTCTATATAAATTA
This sequence comes from Neoceratodus forsteri, assembly GCA_016271365.2. NCBI lineage: Eukaryota > Metazoa > Chordata > Ceratodontiformes > Ceratodontidae > Neoceratodus > Neoceratodus forsteri. Next base: position 938,293,871 of record CM057449.1, on the reverse strand, counting down.
TTAGTGAGACCAGCTCCTATTCCAGGCACCGTACCTCCTGCACCTGTTCTAGTAGTTTCCTCTTCCAGTACAGGTGCACATGGATCCAGCTCCTCGATGCCTACTGTGTCTCCAATCCATTTGGTGCCCAGTCATCTCTGCAAGGATATAATTGATGGGAAAGATGTCAAGCTTATTTCATTACTTATCTCCTGACATGACTCTATATAAAACAGGGTCATATCATGTGGTGATATCTCCATTGTTTCGTGCTCAAAGGACCCAAGGTTAACAAAGAAGTTAACCATTCTGGAGTTTGTCTTAGCATTCAGTCTCTACAGAGCATCCTATGCTCCCCCTTCCCTACCCATCGGGAAGAGCTGGATGCTTACCTCTATTTGGTGGTGGATTTAGGAGTCCACTACGGTGGTACTCACTTTTTTGAGTATCACAAGGCTTTCTCTGCAAAGGCTGCAGCCGCATTGGCTCATTTCAATATTCGGCTGAATTGGGGATCGCTCGACAGTTAACTATTCTGTCGCCACTTTGCAGGACAGCTAACTGTGACCTGTCAACTATGCAGCTCCTTTTCTCATGCAGCTTCCTTATGTCCTTTGTCTGTGCCTGATGCTTCCATGTCTCGTACTTCGTTCTCTTCAATATCATCTATCACTCATACCGTTCGTAACCCAGCTGCATATCCTCATTTCTCCCATGACAGGTATGGCCGCCCTATCACCTTTATTGCTGGCAGGCCAGTTTGTAATAATTTCAATGCCATAGGATGCAATCGACATGGCTGTCATAGCTTGCACATCTGCAGTCTTTGTGGGGGATGCTCATTCTAAGTCTATCTGCCCTGCTTTTTGGACTAAGTCCTGACTGTCCCAGCATCCCTTAACTCCCATCAATGTTGAGGCTTTCTCTCGATTGCTAGTCAATCACCCTTCTCAGCCTTTGGTTAACTTCCTAGTCTCCGGGTTTATGCCTGGATTTCATACTGGTGTGTGTACTCTTCCTCAGAACTCCTATGGATGCAAGAATTTGCTTACTGCTATCTTTCAACCTGATGTGGTCAAGCAGCTTCTTCAAAAAGAGCTGGGCAAAGGATTCCTCATTGGTTCTTTCAAACAACTGACTTTTCCCGTGTTTCGTGTTAGTCCCATTGGCATCGCTACTCATAAATTTTCCAGAAAGAAGAGACTCATATTTGATTTGTCTGCCCCACATGTTTCTCGTATTCCCAGCATCAACTCGCTTATACCATCCTAGGACTTTTCATTGAATTATGCTCGGATTGATGATGCAATATCTACTATCAAACGGTTGTGTAAAGGGTTGTGGCAGGCTAAGTCCGATCGATATTTCGGATGTCTTCAAATTGCTTCCTATCCACACTTCTCTCTGGCACCTCTGTGGTATTAAATGGGATGATTAATATTATTTAGCTGTGTGGGTAACTTCTGGATACAAGAGCAGTCCTAAGTTATTTGACCTTTTTTCGGATATGTTATGCTGGTTGTTGCTGAATCATTGTCATGTCACATCCATCATTCATTTGCTTGTTGACTTTCTACTTATTGAACCTCCTTTGGCTCCTCCTGCTGCAGCCCTCACTTCACTACGGCATCTATTTCATCAATTAGCTGTGCCTATCTCTGAGGAGCAGACGGTGGGCCCTGCAACTGAATTGGAATTCCTTGGTATTACACTTGATTCAGCTCGCATGGAAGCCAGGCTTCCTCCAGACAAATTAACCTGAATTCAAGCCTTGGTTCTTTTGTTTTCTAAAAATTCTGTCCCTGTTGGGTTATCTTAATTTTGCAATGCAATTACTCCCCAAGGTCGCTCCCTCATCTCATACCTGCTCGACCTAGTCTCTTCCATTACGGCTTTGAATCATCATGCCACCCTTACTGCTGCTGCAAAATCTGACTTGTCTTTGTAGTACCTCTTCCTTGACCAGTGAAACGGCTGTTCTATGTTTTATAAGGATGTATCTCCTGACCATTCTCCTTGTGTCTTCATGGATGCTTCTCCTGCCTTTGGGTTCGCTGCTATTTATAATACTACTTGGATATCCACACCTTGGCCTTCTGAATTTCTTCAATTGCCCAAATCTACTACTTCTTCACCATTGTTTGAGATACTGTCTCCTCTAAACCACCCTTTCCCAGGCCCCACTCTCACACAGGAGAACCGCTCACAGCGCCTCCCTCATAGCTAAATATTGGCTAGGCTCCCTACCCCCCCGCCTCACTTCCTGCCTTTCGCCAGCCAATTCCCTCAACTACTCCCTCTGCCACAGGGACACACGCACTTTCCACCTCTCGCACCTCCACAACGCTGCTGGCAAAGCTGCCTTTTCGTACAATTTTCCCCTCCTATGGAACAATCTTCCACCTTACCTTCACCAGGCCTCCTCCCTCTCAGCCCGTTAAACACCTCCTTAGGCTCCTCCCCCCACCTCCCTGCCTCAGATGCCCCATTGAGCCCACCCCATTTGTGCCCAACTCTCAGAGGCAGCTATGGCCAATCCTGTACCACAGGTCTCAAAGTAAATTCATGCCTCTCTATCGTATATTTCAAGGACTTGCCTTACCATACTGCAATCGTTTAAAACCTGCACTGTTTTTCTGATGAAGTACTTACTGCCTGTATTCTGTAATTACTATTTTGTACTTTATTTTGATGTTGCTCATACAGCCTGTATTCCTAAATACTTTTGTACCTCTTGTATAACTCAGTGTACTATTGTACCCAGGTCGCACCTGGAAATGAGCCTCGGCTCAGTGTGCCTTTCCCGGTAACCAAATTTTAAACAAAATAAAATAAATAAAAATATCCACTAGTGGCTGCAGCATTTACCTGGAAACGTCTTTGGTCTTTGCACACTATATCCATATATACGGATAATCAAGCAAAAGCTGACATTATAAATTGAGTCAGATCATCTTCCCATTCAGTTATCCTATTTCTGTGGAGATTGACATGGCTTTCCCTTATACATAACTTTTCAATGCAATGTTTCCATATTCCAGTGCTTCTCAATATTGCAGCTGATCATCTTTCCCAGTTTCATTTTCAGGAATTCCAACTCCTGCTACCCTTTACAAATCCGTTTGCTACTCCTGTTCTCCAGTTTTGGGACCTCATCATGACATAGCTGGATATCTATGCACAGCCAAAGCTATTATGTGGTCCACCTTGTCTACCGGCACCCAATCAGCCTATTCTATAGCCTGGATGAAATATTCTTCATTCTGTGCCTTGACAGCCACTTCTGCAATACCCGTGTCATTGACTACCATTCTGGCATTTATTACATGCTGCCATATGACTCACAAGCTGTCTCATACAACCATCCACCAATATTTGGCAGGTATTCAGTTTTACCTTTGTCAGTTCAATCCAGCTTCAGTTTCTTTTATTTCCAACCAGCAGTCAAACTGCTTCTTACAGGCATCCAAAAATCTTCAATCAAAAAGCCTCCTTCCTGTCAACATATTGATGATATCATATTCAAGCAACTGATTAACTTACTCAGAACTAACCAACTGGACGCTTTCTCTAATATCATTCTCTCTGCTGCTATCTGTCTAGCTTTTTATGGATTTCTTCGTCCAGGAGAATCCACAGTTTTCGCTGCATCAGCAACTCACTTTCTCATGGTGAAACTTCTCAGCAAATGTTCTGATCATTATGTGCTTCATCCTCCTTCCTCCAAAACAGACAGACTCATGAAAGGAGTGGACATAAGCTATTTTCCTACAGCTAATGCCTGGTGCCCTGTATTTTTTTCTAGACCAACTGCTTCTTCTTCACCTACATTCATCACCTGATACTCCTCTGTTACCTTCAGCAAACCGAACTCCATTGACTACCAAAGAATTTACTGACTTAGTTTGGAAATTACTACAGCACCTTGGATATAATCCTTTTTCCTATTCAGGACACTCCTTTCACATAGGAGCCACAACATTAGCATCCAGAAAGAAAATACCAGCTCACATCATCACGCGCCTAGGAAAATGGACGTCGTCTTATTTTGAAAGTTACACTCCTAATCCTGAACTCAAATTACGATCAGCTGTTCTTTCCATCTCCTCTTAGTATGCCCAGAGGAAGGGCAGCTTGGCGGCCATGGATCCTCAGAGGTTTCCTCCAGTAAAGGGTTTTTTTCCTCTCCTGAGTGCCACCAGGTACACTCTCCGTGAGTTGGAGGAGATAGATTTGTACTTTACCTTTTTTGGGCCTTTACACCTATCTGAGCTCTTCAAGGATAGGAATGAGCAAGGCCAAACACAAATATGTTACATCAAGCATACAGTGGCATCAAACATTCAGTGATATTTATATGCCCGCACAGTGAATTGAAGGGCCCCGCCCATAGTTCAATGGGTGGGGATACCTGCCTACAAAAACCAACACTCCCTAACCACTGGCATTTAGCCGTCATTTCTCCTCCACCCTCCCTTCCTCCTTCTCCAGCACTCTTTTCATCCTCAGGGCCTTTACACCTATCTTGGTTCTTCAATGAAGGGAATGAGCAAGGCCAACACAAATATGTTACATCAAGCATACATTGGCATCAAGCATTCAGTGACATTTATATCCCTGCACAGTGAATTATTATTATTACTATTATTATTAGGGAGGCAGTATAGTGCAGTGATTTAAGGCTCTGAGCTGCAAATCTAGAGATCTAGGTTTGAATCCCACAGCCCCCACTTGCATACTGTGTGACCCTGAGCAAGTCACTTAACTTCCCTGTGCTTCCAAGTCACACCTGTAAACAAACTTTCAGCTTAGTGTGCCACTCCTGTTTAAACAATTGAAAAAACAAAAATTTCTGACAGTGTCACATCAATTGCACCTGCTGCAATTATAGCTGTCTGCAGTAGAGGGCAGAAAACCTTGACAAAGTGCATTCACGTGCAAAATGTTGGGTTGTTTTGCCCCCAGGACCTGTGTCTGTTGCTATTGTGGCTACTCTTTATACACTTTATTTGAGCACCTTAAATAAAAAGCAAGCTGTGTACAATGTTTTCAGTCAGATTGAGACTCTGGGTTGTCTGGTATGGCTATACTTTTTGAGTGCTGGGTTTACTGTGAAGTGGTTACACAGAAAAAGACATGGGGCTCGATTCTCAAAACTCGGTGCAAGCTGCGCCAGTGGCGGCTTGTACTGATAATCAATGCATCAGGGACCCTACGCCCGATTCCCTATCAGGCAGGGTCCTGGTGGCAAAGTCCCGCCGCTTGCAGCAAGAGTAGTCAATGTGCCAAACAGATGGCACATTTGGATAGGTTGCTGCAAGCTGCAGGGCAGCCATGTGCCACTATAGGACATCCCTGGTGGCTAGCAGTCCCCCTTGGCCCTAGTCCCCTAGTTATTAATATTACTCACATCCCTGGTGGTCTAGCAGGCCCCCCACCCCGATCCACTATGTTTTAAAATATATATCACTTTCCCTGGTGGTCTAGCAGGCCCCCCGCCCCAATGCACTGTGTATTAAAATATGTATCACTTTCTTTGGTGGTCTAGCGGACCCCTCTACCCTGATCCCATATGTATTAAAATACATATCACTTTCCCTGCTGGTCAAGTGGACCCCCAATGCCCCAGTCCCATATGTATTAAAGTATACAACACATTTCCTGAAAGTCTAGCAGACTCTCCCCCCCTTCCCCAATCTGTCCATCTTAGCATAATCATTTTTCCTGATGGTCTAGTGGACCCCGCATTCCCTCACCCAGGAAGACAGTACCCACTACCCCTCTCCCCCCATCCCATCACCAAGTTGGCGACCAGCACAGCTCTCCACTCTCCACCATGGCCAGTTGCTGAATGAGCTGCCAATGAGTGCATACTTTATGCAGCACATGCTCATTGATTGATAAGTCATTGACAGTTCAGTCAGCAGCCACCTGTGGTGGAGAGTGGAGCACTGTGCTGGTTGCTGGCTGAGGGATGGGACGGGGGGAGTTGGGTGGTGGAGTACTGCCTGCTGGGTTGAGGGGGTGAGGTGTCCACTAGACCACCAGGGAAAGTGATACATATTTTAATACATAGGGGATCAGGGCAGGGGGATCCACTAGACCACCAGGGAAAGTGATATATATTTTAATACATAGGGGATTGTGGAGGGGCAGGGGGGGCCACTAGACCATCAGGGATGTGAGTAATATTAATAACTAGAGGATTGGGGCTAGGGAGAACTGCTAGTCACCAGGGAAAGAGATATATATTTTAATACATAGGGAATTGGGGCAGGGCCGGGTCCATTAGACCACCAGGGAGAGTTGTATATTTATGGGACAGATCAGGGATAGGGAAGGGGGGCCCATGCCACATGAGGATTCCTACCACCTGGAGATGGTGCAAGTTGTCTAACCCTCCCAGAAGACACACTTCTAATTTCCCTTGACTAGCCTGACTGGTCTAAAGGTACTTAGAACTGTGCCCTCTGGGAGGGTTTAGAGAATAACAAATTAGGGGATATGGCAGCTTGTGTCTGCTGCAAGCCCCCTAGTGCCATGCCGCAGACCATTTTGTGCTGCAAGGATGGTGCAAGCCCCCTTTGGTGCATGAAGCATGCATTTGATGCATGCTGCTTTTGTGAATTGCTCCTGGCACATCTTTTGGCACAAGCTGCACTTTGCACAATTCCTTATGGCACAAGACCCTTGTACCATTCAGGGGGGCTTTGAGAATCGGGCCCATGGTCTGCAACAGCAAGTGTTAGAGCCAACTCAATAAAATAGAACATTTGCAACATAGAGACATATGGCTAGAATGGTAGGCATTGTCACTAGCTGAGTATGTTAAGACTAAAAGGGAAGGGATATGCAAGAACTGTTCCCTCAGTTTGCTGGTCATAACTGAGGCCATAGCTGAGGAACAAAACAAATTAGCCTGTGAAATTAATACACAAAAAGAACATAATAAGACTTTAGATGTAGAAGAGTTAGATGAATATAAGGAATATATAAAACAATAGAAGATGAAAAACTCAAGAGAAATATATAGGATTATAAAGAAAACAAAGTTTACACTTGGTTCCAGACAGTGTAGAAGAACACTAACATCCAATTCCAGCTCTGATAGTGGTAACAGTTTTGATGCACATGGTTACAAGACAAACAGGACTGAGGATAGAGAGCCTTTTTGGAAACAGAGGCAATGGAACCTGGATCGAGCACAAGGAAAGAGCCTTCAGAAATAGAGAGGGAGGAACCACAAGGGAGATACAATCTGAGGTGAAGGCCACAATATGTAGAGGAGCATTATATAGAGAGGTTTGACTGCATCTGATGGAGGTGATGAAGGAGGTGGAAGAGGAGAAGGCAGAAGCAATAGCAGAGGCTACCTGATTCAGATTAGGTGATTTTCAGTTTAAGTTCCAGACCTGTGAATGCTACAGGAATTTTTTTTTTTAAAAAAGGACTCTCATTAATTGTTAATGGCACAAGCCCCTTGTACCATTCAGGGGGGCCTTGAGAATCGGGCCCATGGTCTGCAACAGCAAGTGTTGCTATTGTTAAAAAATGGACATTTGCACCTGGGGCTATTAAACTAACATTTGCGGGGGTAAAAAGCAGACTGATTAATTTAGACATTAATAAATCTCCAGGCCCAGACAATATTCACCCAAGAATTCTACAGGAGCTTGCTGATCAATTGGCTAAGCCATTGAGTTTCTTACACCAAACATCCCTAGATAGAGCTGAGGTTCCTCAAGCCTGGAGGAATGCTTTGGTTGTTCCCCTTCACAAGAAGGGAACTAGATCTGATCCAGCTAACTTTAGACCGATTAGTTTGACATCACTATTGGGCAAAGTCATGGAGGGCATTTTAAAGGACATTGTGATTAATTACATTTCATTAAACAATTTATCTGATCCTGTACAGCATGGATTTATTAAGTCTAGATCATGCCAAACAAACTTATTATCCTTTTATGAAAATGTTAACTCAGAATTGGACCATGGCAAACCAGTAGATGTGGTTTTTATGGATTTTGCCAAAGCTTTTGACAAATTACCACATGCAGAACTAATACAAATTCTGATTAAAATAGGCATCCACAATAACATTGTGAAATGGATAGCTAATTGGCTGACCGATAGAAGACATAGGGTGGTTGTAAGGGGCGTGATGTCCGAGTGGTCTGCAGTGATCAGTGGGGTGCCGCAGGGCTCAGTATTGGGTCCGCGTCTTTTTAATATCTATATTTCATCCTTACATCTTAGCAATCCTTCTATATGGATTTCAAAATTTGCAGATGATTGCAGATTAGGCATCACAGTGACTTCTACGACCGATTCACTTTCCTTACAACAAGCTATAAATGAAGTATATGAGTGGACGAAAACTAGCAAATTGGAACTTAATATCTCCAAATGCAAAATTATGCACTTGGGTAGAACAAACAACAATTATACCTATAGCATAGGGAACAATACTTTATTAACAACATCTGAAGTGCGGGACTTGGGTATCAAAATTACATCTTATTTAAAGTTTAATTCACATTGCAAACAACAAGTTAAAAAAGCTAACCAGATTCTGAACTGCATTTTGAGACATGTTTCTAGCAGACACCAAAATGTTATCATGCCCTTGTATCAGGCCCTGGTTAGGCCCCATTTGGAATATTATGCACAGCTGTGGTCCCCACAGTACAGAAAGGACATTATAAGATTGGAGAGTGTGCAGCGCAGAGCGACTAGATCAGTATTCAGACTAAAAAATGTACCTTATGATGAGAGATTAACTAAATTAAATTTGTACTCACTGCATTATAGAAGATTAAGGGGAGATCTTTGTATGATGTATAAAATATCACACGATGATACATTGAGAGCTGACCTAAAAATGACCTATAAAATAGGGCGTTCTAGCACCAGAAAACATAAGTTGCAATTTATATTGCCTAAATGGAATACTAACATAAGGAAGCACTGGTTTACTGTAAGGGTAGTGTCAGTATGGAACGACTTGCCTGAAAGTGTGGTGGGTAGTTCAAGCATCAATGTATTTAAGACAAGCTTAGACAAACATTTTTCTTGCAAAACTACTGAATTTCAGTGTCATAACAAGGCAAGCATTATGGTCGCATGTATCTCAGCTTGAATTAACTTATGAAACTTATGAATCATACTCTCCATACAGAGACCTTAATACCTTTGATTTAGAAGTAGATCTCCATAAATTCTTTACAACAGTATGTCTAGCAGATTTTTTTCTAAAAATGGAACATAGAGTAGATGGCAGATGGCCCAATGACGCTGAGAACTGAGACGTTAGGCTTCTTACCTCTCGCCATGCCAGTGACCCGTGTTTGGAAATGAGCATGGGTCACCAGGGGTCAGCCGGGGGCTGGAAATGGATAGAGCAGCCGACAGGCAGCTCTACATTCCCAGATCTGTGAGGTCAGCTCACTCCACCCAAGACCACAACTACATGGAGGCATGATGGTGGTGCAGGCCATGAGGGAGTCTGGGGCTAGGCCAGGGGTGGGCAGAGCAGAGTCAGCCAAGCCAAGGCATGTATGTGCATCTCCAAATGCACAATCAACCTTGTTTGGGGCACTGGGTAGTAATGGGACAAAAAACACAAAAAGCAGGGGCAGCAGCTGGATGATGTCCTCAGGTCATCTCTGGTGATCCTGCTGGGGTAGTGGGGGTGGCCCCCGCAGGGACCTGACGCGGTTCGCATGGTTGGCTGACACAAGCCGCCCACTGGGGAGGATAAAACCTACTGTATATGGGAAAAAAAAGAGTAGATGGCAAAGTACCATGAAAACAGGATTAGGGAGAAAATCCAAGTTCACTCCACCAGCAGAACAGTTGCACAGGGTAGAAACATAACAACAAACAAGGTAAAAGAAGGAATCAATAAGATACTGGAAGACAGAGAAAGAGAAAACCACACTTACCATAATCTTGCAAAAGAACAGAGGACAGCACTGGAAAATGTTGAAAAAAAAAAAGTATTATCCTAAAACCAACAGACAAGAGGGAAGGAATAACTATCATGGATTATGGAAAGTATCAAAAAGAATTCTTAAAGAGCTGCTGCTGATGCCTCAAAGAAAACTTTAAAAAACATAATATTTAGGTACAATTCAGCTTGCATGCCATGTATATTCTATATATTTCTCCTGTACAATATCTATTACTGAGGAAATTTGCATGAAAACATGGTCTTTATACTTCAGAACTCATCTGCCTCTGTAGCTTACTCCCTACTTTGTGTCATAATCCTATGTTGTAACATAATCTGTTGCCATGGGAGTAACTGTGATGTCACAAGCAGTGCATTATGACTTCAGATAAGGAGAAAAAATAGGAATAGATGAACTCTTCAGGAGCACAGATCCTATTTTCATGTAAATTACATTAGTAATAAATAATGGAGAGGAGAGCTAGAGAACTGATGTGAAATACAAGCCAAACCATGTCTAAATATTACGTTTTGTTAACGTTCTCCTGAAGGCATCAGCTGCTGTTTAAGACAGCTACAGTATCATATAGGATACAGAACACTGGAAAGGATCCCTTGGATGAAATCAACATCCAGATCTAATTTGTGTCAAATGAATCTGACTGACTTCTTTGATTGGGTCACTGACTTCAACAAGGCTTTTGACTCTGTACTCTACAAGAGGATGATCATGAACTTAGCAGATCTCAGGGTTGGGAGAAGTTGACCAGATGGGTGGATAATTGGTAGAGGAGCAGGACCCAGATAGTGGTGGTGGGAGGTTAATTATGTAGCATGAGGGAGGTCACCAGTGAAGTCCCATAGGGCTCAGTGCTAGGGCTGTTGTTGTTCAATGTCTTCATCAGTGGTATTGGAGATGGCATCAAAGGCAAAATGTGACTATATGTGGACAACATCAAGCTCTGTGGAAGGGAGGACACAACAGAAGGGATACAAGATCTAAAGCAGGATCTGGAAAAACTAGAAAGGTGGTCTGGGATCTGGCAACTTGCTTTTCAATGCAAAGAAATGCAAAATTATGCACCTTGGAGCCAAGAACCCCAGGACTGAGCGCAGCCTGGGAGGGGTCTGGGTAGCTGCATCATAGCAGGAGAAGGATCTGGGAGTGATCACTAGCAACCTGAAACGCTCCACACAATGTAGAAAAGCAGCAACAAGGGCAAATAAAATGTTGGGCTGCATTGCCAGGGGGGATCAGCAGCAAGATAGAAGAGGTTATACTGCCCTTGTACAGGTCTTTAGTGAGGCTGCATATGAAGTATGGTTTACAGTAATGGTGCCCATACTTTAAGAAGGACATTAATCTGCTGGAGACGGTCCAAAGGAGGGCAACAATAATATCATGGGTCCGCATGGTAAAACATATGAGGAGAGGTGGTGGCCCTGAACATGTACTCCCGGAGGAAAGAAGAGAGAGAGGGGGCATGACAGAGACCTTCAAGTACTTGAAAGTGATTAGGGTGGATAAGGAGGGTCTCTTTAAGCTAAGTGGCATCGGAAACATGAGGGGACACAGTTTTAAGTTGGAGGGGGGAGGTTTAGGAGGGAAGCATTTCTTCATGGAGAGAGAGGTGGTCTGCTGGAATTGTTGCTGGAAGAGGTGGTTTTATTGTAGATGGTGGGCAGCTTCAAGAGACACTAGAATAGAGTTTACGGTAAAATAAGAGTCAAGAGAGGGGCAAATAGAAAGGATGGGAGGTTTGGGGAGGGGGCAGGGTCAGTAGCTTAAACTGAGGACCCTATAGTATGAGCAGACTGGATAGACCATATGGCCTTATTCTGCTGGCTTCTTCTTATGTTCGCATGTAATTCCTACTAGAGCTAGGAGTTCAAAAGAGGTGGATCACAGAATGGGAGGCAGAGATTTTGACAAAATCAAGTCCAAAAACACTGGTATTCTATATGATGCCAAAGCTCCACAAAAGCCTGACGGACCCACCTGGGAGATCTATTGCATCAGGAATAGGGTCAGTACTGAAACCTCTGTCCACCTGCATTAATTTAGATATTCAGACACTAGTGGAACATATGGACTCATATGTGAAAGACTCAGGTTACATGCTTCAGCTAAGAGCAGAAATAAACTGACAGGGCTTTTACCTTAAAACAACTCACTTAGTGACAGTGGATGTTAATGACCTGTATTCAAGCATGCCCATGAGACAGGACTGCAGGCTATGACTGAGGCCTTATGACACAGAACAGAATGAAAAACACCTAACCAGTTCCTTATCATGCTTGGAGAAAATATAATTATTTAACAAAAAAAAAAAAACCTACTTTTCATTTGAAGGCAAATTTTATGAACAAATCTTAGGGACTGTATTGGGTAGCACTATGGCCCCATCATATGCCAATTTGTTACACAGAAACAGAGGAAACTTAGAAACATAGAACGTTTATGGCATATGGGGACCGCAAGAGCCATCTAGTCTGTCTGTGGTTTTCTACTAACATAGAAACATAGAAACATAGACTTTGATGGCAGATAAGGACCACTTGGCCTATCTAGTCTGCCCATTTCCCTACCTACAGGATAGGCCGCAGATCCTAGTTAGCCAACAGCCTATTTCTTCCTACCCCCCATAAGAATAGCCTTATGTCTGTCCCATGCATTCTTGAATTCTCCCTCCCCCTTACTTAGCTTGTTGCCTGCTTGAGTGCCCCGCACTATCTATCCCATGCTGGCTTGAATTCCCCCACCATCCTTGCTCCCACCACCTCCTCCATGTTGTTTATGAAAGAGTTTGAAGAGCAGCATGTCACTCATGTCACAAATCCTTATAGAGATCGTATCAGATGCTAGAATCACTTCATTGATGACGTGTTTGTTCTGTGGGAAGGAGAACAAGAGAGGCAAGAATTTACAACCTATCTAAAAAGCTAAACTCACTATTTATATTTTACACTGAATTACAGATCAGAACTTAGAAACATAGAAGAATAGAATTTGTCTGCGGAAAAGGACTGCTTGGCCAGTCTGCCAGGTGGTCCCTGCCTAGTCTGCCTCCACAGACCCTGACTGGTCTCCAGCGACCCTCCTCCACCATGCCTATTCATTAATGTTCCCTTATGTCTACAGCAAATTCCTTTTGTTGCTCTTTCAATATATAAAACACACTATACACTAGAAACCCCACTTTATAGAAAACCTACAGGAACACAACCCTCCATAGAGACAGCTACCATGACCCTAAATAAAAATGCAGTATACCCAAAGCCCAAGTTATGAGGGTGAGAAGAAATTGTAGTGAAGAAAGAGAATTCAAAGGGTCAGAGGAGAAATGGAAGTGAGGTTCCAGCATAGAGGATACACCTAAACATAAGTCTGGAGAGCTTCTGAGGAAGTACACCAACAAATCAGGGAGGAAATTGTATGAGGTTCAACAGGTAGAGATATTAGTGAAGGGATAGTTTTCCTAACCGATACATAGTATGCAACATTAAGATTAGACATGAGATGTACAAACTATGGCACATTTTACAAGGTGGGGGTACAATAAATCCCAGATTTACAGAAAAAAAAAATATTTACTTCCAAGAGAAATCCAACAATAAAGGAGAGACTTGTGCACACTAACCACCAAATATCAGGACTACCTAAGAGACAATTACTACAGGGCCTTCTAACAGAAGGGATGTTCCCATACAGCAGGTGTGCACGGTGTGGAAATACAAGTAGACAAGAAACTTGTGAACATCCACACACTAACAAAATTTACCATACGAAGGACCATATGACATAGAAACATAGAAATTGATATAAGGACCGCTAAGCCCATCCAGTCTGCTAGTTTACCCTACCTTTGTTAGTGGATACTGATAAGGACTGCTAGGCCCATCCAGTCTGCTTGTATACCCCTAACTTTATTAGTGGCCGCTGACCCTTTTTGGTCCTTGGCTTTAGCCTCTCCTTCTGATCTCTAGGGTTCCCTTATGCCTATCCCATGCATATTTAAATCCCTCACTGTTCTTGCCCCCGCCACCTCCCAAGGCAAGCTATTCCATGCATCCACTACCCTTTCCATGAAAAAAACTTCCTCACATTTCACCTTATCCTGCCCCCCTCCAATTTCATATCGTGCCCCATCATTCTCATACCTCTCATATACTGAAAGATGTCAGCCAGTTGCACCTCATTTATGCCCTTAAGATACTTGAAGGTTTCTATCATGTCCCCTCATTCCCTCCTCTCTTCCAGTGTATACATATTGAGGTCTTTTAATCTCTCCTCATATGTCTTCTGGTGCAAGCCCTGCATCATTTTAGTCGCCCTTCTCTGAACTGCCTCCACCCTGTCTACATCCTTATGAAGATGTGGCCTCCAGAACTGCATACAGTATTCCAGCTGTGGCCTCACCAGTGTTTTGTATAGTGACATCATCAGCTACCTCCTTCTGCTAGTGAAACCCCTTCCTATGCACCCCAACATGCCACTGGCCTCTACAGCCTTTGTACTCTGTTTTGCCACCTTTAGGCCATCTGCAATGATAACCGCCAGATCCCTTTCTTCACTGGTGACTGTCAGCAACCCCCCGGCCCATCCTGTAGCTCTCTCCAGGGTTTCTGCACCCCAAGTGCGTGACTGTGCACTTCTTTGCATTGAAACTCAGTCGCCACACTTTGGACCATTTTTCCTAGCTTTCTTAGGACCCTCCTCATTTTTCCACCCCATCTGGAGCGTCTTCCTTGTTGCAGATCTTGGTGTCATCTGCAAACAGGCAAACCTTTCCTTTCAGCCCTTTCACAATGCCACTAATGTACCAGTGATCATATTAGCAAAATACTGCAGTGCCCCCGTGATAGACTTTATACTGTCAAGATGAAAATTGAACTTTAGAGGTGCATTAGTGAACATAAATGTTCTATAAGACAGAATGATGAAACCTCTTCAGTAGCATGCCGTTTTCATGCAGCAGGACATTCAGTAGCCCAGTTGCATTTTTTTGGGGGGCTTGGAACTTCTAAGAAACCCGACCGGAGGGGACAACTGGAATGTGGCATTGATGAAACATGAAGCATTTTGTATTCACACTATGGGTATTTAAGCAACTAAGTGGGTATGAATGAAGAAATTAACTGGAACATTTTTTGGTAATGATATGTAAATCAATGAAGAGACAGTAAGTGACTTAGCCACTATGGACCGGGACAGGGAACTGGACTGTGTTCTTCAACATCTAATGTACTGTATAGTCCTGCAGATGACAATGGAGAATTGTCCTCCATACACTGTAATAGATAGCAACTCTGTGGCAATAGTACACAGTGTGCCTCTTCATTTTAAAGTGTTCTTTGTGTATGTTTATGGCCTGGTCCTCTTCAGTGCCTGTATGAAGAAGGGTAGATATTGTAGAACTGTTTGTAGACAGTGTAGCCTGAAGATGGGTGTGTAAGGGGTATATTGCAGTAAATGTGTTTGTGGATGAGGCAGTCAGCAGTGATTTTGGTGAATAGGGTATACTGTAGTAATGTTTGTGAATGGGACAGTCAGCAGTGATTTTGTTGAATGAGGTATACCACAGCAATGTTTGGGAATGGGGCAGTCAGCACTGCAGTGATTTGGGGGAATGGAGTATACCTTAACCACAAGATGGATACTTCACATTGACTTCTAGACGATGAAAATACTGTCAGACAAATTACCACTGTGTATCTGTTCACTTATGCACAAGTCGCACAGTAAATACTTACTACGGAATTCTGAGCTCATTCTATTGCCCAGAGTGCACACTAATCATGGCAGAGGTGCTATTAGCTTCGTTAATCTGTCAGTCTGGAATAAAATGCAATCTAATCTTAGATTCACAGAGTTTGTCTCTGTGAACTGTTTTAAGGCTCTGGCCAGGAAATCCTTTAACTTAGCATGCCACTGCCCCAAGAGCTAAACACCCCCCATGAAACCCATCAGTCCACCAGCTGCCCTCTCCCCCTTCCCTTACCCACCCTTGTCCTTCAAATATATCCATCCTTCCCCAGCTACCACCTATCCTTGACCCCTACCCTTGCTCCTCTACCTATCCCAATCATCCCTCCCTTCACCATCTATCCTGACCCCCTCCCCATATCCCCCCCTTATCTTATCCCACCCAGCCTATTCAACCACCAGTTGTTTCTTCCTCTCCTCAACTCCCTTCATCCCTCACCTTAAGTGCCTGAAAGATATGTTCCTATCCACGTCGCAAATAAATGCCATGTAACAACGAATGCCTTTGCCTTTAGTTGTCTCTTACTGTATGTAGGCCAGTGCCTTGTGTTATAGATTTATATAACTTCTGCACTTAGCTTCTTTGCACTAGCAATACACTTCTGATGTTAGCATTACCACATGGTGTGCTACTGCCTATATCCCTTCTGCATATGATTTGACAGGACCCTTGTATGTTTTAGTATATCATTACACTGTACCAACATATTCCCTTATTTGTATCTACCTTAATGTGATTTTGTGCCTTGTAACTCTTGAGTGTATCTACCTTAATGTGGTTTTGTTGCCTTGTTACTCCTGCTGATAGAAATTATGTATGTCTAAATCTGCCTATGTAATTCAGGACCTCCTTGTGAATGAACTTGCTCATGGAGTTCCTCCTGCAATAAACTTGAACTTGAACATACTAAAGTAATGTTTATGAAAGGGGCAGTCATCAGTGATTTTGGTGAATGTGGTACACAGCAGTAATGTTTGCGAACAGGGCAGTCAGCAGTGATTTTGAGGAATGTGGTACACTGCAGCAGGACCGGCCTTAGGGAATGTGGCACCCCTAGGTGAATTTGCAAATGTGCCCCCCCCCCCCCGGCAGGCCTGATTCCTGGATTTTTCCATGGGGGATTCTTTTAGTGAGCGGTAAAAATATATTTTGGATGTAGTGTGCGAAAAATGTTTGTAAAAAGTCAGGGATCTGGGGACCGGTCCAGAAGCTCTAAGGTTTTAGGTGCTCTTTGGTGCATTTTAAGGATTACATTGAGGATAAAAACAAAGTTCTGTTATCTTTCAAGGGCATCTTATACATTAAAGTGAGTGGGGGCAGTGAATTTCTTCAGAATTAAAATATTTGTGTAAGCCCCTTACTAATAGGGTTTCCTATAAATGTCTTCCTGGGCTGCCTCATGCCCATGTCAGGATGGTATCCTGTGTCTACAGTAGCTTTATGTGTCTGTAGGGGACAGCTCTACTCAGCCTGCATGCCAGTCTCTTTAAAAGAACCATTATGCTATGTTAGGCAATTAGTTTGGGCAGGGTCCGAGTGATTTAAGGCTCATAACCAGCCTGACAGTTCGTATCTCTGCTCCATTCTGCAGTCGCTATCTGTGCAGCGGGAGTTCTGTTAGAAGAAGTGATTATTTGTTGTTTGTCTGTTATAATAATAATGATGCAGGAGTTTGTCTAACCTGCTTCCATTTGCAGCATGAACATTTGAATTGGAGCCATCGTTTTGGTTCTGGAACTGCCAGTGTTGGACCAATCGGAACCTCAGGGGACCTAAGATGGAGACTGTCCCCAGAGATCTTGAGGGATTGAAATCTGTAGGAATTGTAGTTTTTAAGGTTTGGCACCTAAATGGATCTGGAGGGGGAGCCCTTACTGTGATAGTCAGCTCTCTCAACCAACCAAACCTTTTGGATCTCTGGGAAAGCCCAGAGCTGCCTGCAACAGTATGTCAGTCAAGAGTTGGAGTTTGAAGAGTGAACAGCTCTAGCCATTGAGCAGCTGCTCCTGCTAGGAGCATGGGAGAATTGTCGGGAAGGCTCTACTGGCCTGCCTGTCACATCTTCCAGTGTGATGCATTGCCTTGAGAATGAAACTCAGATTTTATTGGATTAGTGGAGCAAGACCTGAACTTGAAGAGAAAAGTGTGTTACTGCTGCCTGCAAGTGGACTGAAGACTTGCTCCAGAAGTGATCAGTCTGCCATGTACTGAAGTGAGCCTCGGATAGAAAGGTTTGCACAAAAGAAGCTGTGATTTGCAAACAGGCTTTATTCAAACTGTGGCAAGTTACATTAAGTTTTATAGATGTGCTGAATGTGTTGCATGGGTCGTGATTTGGTTCCCCACACTGAGTTCTGTTATGCAAGCTGGAGGCTGTTCCAGTGCTTATCATGGCCTTCATCCAAACTGTTTGCCCTGCCTGGGCCCTGCCACCTTGGCATAGGCTGCCACTCTTAATTCAGAGACATTTCTGGCTAAAGACCCACTTGTGGATTCGGCCCCCTGCTCAACACCACTGAACAGGTAGTGACCATCATGGTGAGTCTTGTAGGCCATGCTTCGCTTGCCGATCTAGTACAATTTCCATGAGGTCTTCATCTCACCTGTCCTGCATCCTAATCTGGGAAGCGTGAGTACAAAACAGATTAGCTCCTTGCAACAAAGCTGCAATCATGTATGTGTTTATCTGATTTTCTTGTTTTTGGGTTTATTGCAACAGACTGAGCCATCCGGCTCCAGATTACAAATATTTCGGTTGAGTGCATGTTAACTGCATTTTTTCTTCCTAAGACCCCAACAACAGCTGCAATGCTGACCTACCCCATGCAACGCTTCAGGCTAGCCTGTTCACCAACTGGGTACTCAGGGTTGTGGGACTGTGTCAGAGGGACTTACAGTGCATGTTTTATCCACATGAATATAATTAGAATTGCTAATCACTGACTAGATTTACACCCCACCCTTGTTCACATCCTCTTGAATAAATCAGATTGTGGTTTTTCATGTTTAAATTGACTAGTGTGTACCTTCTTGGTGTGGATACAGTACCACTATTGTATTGTTGCATTGCTGGTTTTATTTCACAGGGGGTCTCCAGGAAAATTGCTGAAGATCCAGCCCTGGTGGCAAGTGCAAGGCATGTGAGCATATCGTTACTGTCATATAATAAAAGTGAATGTTTTGTTGCTGGACTATTTGGACAACTAGAAGGGTTGGTGGGTGGTTACAGCATCCCAGAGGGCTATACCAACAGCAGTTATGCTACTAAAAACCTTTCCTCCACATGGAGGCACCCATTCACCGAGCTCAGGCCCCACAACGTGTGCCTAGTCATGCAGGCAAAGGTAGTAGCCCATAGGACAGCACCACCTAGGGGTTACATCTTGGAGGCACTGCTGGGATTAGCACCCCCCTAGTGGCTTGACTACTAAATGTCTGACCATCCTGAAGAACTTGGCACCAAAGTGTTTCCCACCTTCACCATGGACTATGGAGGGTGTGTTCTCTGGGACTGTCCCCACCCCCAGTGTAGAGAAGGACTGGGAAACCTGGACATGCAGCCTGGATGTTAGGCAGATGGCCGAGAACTGATGAGCAGAAGCAGCTGGAGATTTTGCTGACTCTGCAGGGACCTGCTCCGGATGTCATACGAGGAGTTCAATCTACTGAGCCTACTGCATCTGTGCAGCAGTACTTGGATTCCTTGACCTCTATGTTTGATCCTGATGAGGATGTGAGCCATCTACTGTGGGAATTTAAGACCATGAGACAACAAAAGGGAGAGCTACTCTCAGACTACCTACTCCGGACTGAACATGTCCTGATAAAAATATTTGAGCGGGGAGGAGTAGCTCCTAGAGACTTGAATCAAGTCTGGATTGATCATGTTTTTACTGCTGTGGAAGATCCCAGGTTTCTCATATTTAGGCTACATAATCAGCACTGTGCAGAAGACACCCCATCCTTTGTTGAGCTGATGCAGGCTGTAAAGAGGGCTGAACACCAAGCTGGAAGAGAAGGTGTGAGGGAGCCCGTTATGGCCACAGGTGAGGTTGCAGACAGTGTCCCTTCTGAGCACCCTGAACCAGAAGCCCTGCCGTTGAAAGAGGATGTGGTGGCCCCTTTGTGGAAGGAAGAATTCTGCAAGCTGGAGGAGCATTTTGACCACCTCTGCGACATAGTCATGGCTATGTATAAAGTACAACAACAGCTCTGCAGTAGGGCCAAGAAAAGAAAACCAGCACCTCCAAGAGGTGGTACTCTGTTATCACTGTGGGAGGAATGGCCATACACAATGTCAGTGTCATTTTCTCAAAGATGCTGACAGAGTGAGAACTCGACTCATCGGGCTCAGGAGGTCTTTCTTTCAGGCCTCCCCGATGACTGGGCTCTCAAAGTCTGCCCCCCAGAGGCCATTCTGAAGGCCTTGATGGTAATATGTTCCAGACTGAGCTATTCTGCTACTTCCAAGTTAACTGTCAAGCCATCAACCCCTAGTGCCACTGCCCCATGCAGCCCCCCTGTAGGCAATAGGGATGGGCCCCCAACTATGTTGACTGAAGTACAAGAAATAGTACAGACCTGAATGGTCAGAGTAATGTGGTTATCTGTTTGAACTGTTTTTGAAATACTGTTATGTGTATGACAAATGTATGAAAACTGTTATCTTTGCAGAAAAAAATATTATCATGAAGAAGTATAGTAATGCTTAATGCAATTTACTTTTACTGATGCATCAGTCTTCTTTTCTTTGTGTTATACCTAATGAAATATGTATGTATTTTGTATTATAATGTTTTCCATATAGAATATCATAGTAAGTACAGACTTGACACAGACACCAAGTTTTCCAGGCAGGGAAGAGTGTAACCCCCCCTTCCAATAGGGATTCCTATAAATGTCTTCCTGGTCTAATTAATATCCATTGTCAGTGATGTCCTGTGTCTACAGTAACTTTATGTGTCTGCATGAGAGTGCTCTATTAAGCCTCCATGCCTGTCTGTTTAAGAGAACCATTATGCTGGGTTACAAAATTAGTCTAGGCTGCATCCCAGTGATTTAAGTCTCATGACCAGCCAGATAGTTTGTATCTCTGCTCCATTCTGCAGTCGCTATTTGCGCAGAGGGAGTTCTGTTAGAAGAAGTGATTATTTGTTGTTTATCTGTTATAATAATAATGCTGCAGGAGTGTGTCTAACCTGCTTCCATTTGCAGCATGAACATTTGAATTGGGGCCATCATTTTGGTTCTGGAACTGCCAGTGTTGAACCAATCGGAACCTCAGGGGACCTAAGATAGAGACTGCCCCCAGAGGTCTTGTAGGATTGAAATCTGTATGAATTGTAGTTTTTAAGGTTTGGCACCTAAACAGACCTGGAGGGGGAGCCCTTACTGTGACAGGCAGCTCTCTCAGCCAACTGAAACTTCTGTATCACTGGGAAAGCAAAGACTTGCCAGAAGCAGTATGTCAGTCTAGAGCTGGAGTTTGGAGAGTGAACAGCTAAAGCCATCGAGCAGTTGCTCCTGCTAGGAGCACGGGAGAATTGGCAGGAAGGCTCTGTTGGCCTGCCTGTCACGTCTTCCAGTGTAAAGCATTGCCTTGATAGTGAAACTCGGATTTTACTCGATTAGTGGATCGAGACCTGAACTTGAAGAGAAAAGTGCGTTATTGCTGCCTGCAAGTGGACCGAAGACATGTTCCAGAAGCTATCAGTCTGCCATATACTGAAGTGAGCCTCAGATCGAAAGGTTTGCATAGAAGAAGCTGCGATTTGCAAACAGACTTTATCCAAACTGTGGCAAGTTATGTTAAGTTTATAGATGTGCTGATTGTGTTGCGTGGGTCGCAATTTGGTTCCCCACACTGAGTTCTGTTACGCCAGCTGGAGGCTGTTCCAACACTTATCACGGACTTCATCCAAAATGTTCACCCTACCTGTGCACTGCCACCTCGGCCTAGGCAGCCGCTCCCGATTCAGAGACATTTCCAGTGAAAGACTCACTCGTGGATTTGTCCCCCTACTTAGCACCACCGAACAGGTAGCGACCACCATAGTGAGTTGTGTAGGCCTTGCTTACCCTGGCAGTCCAGTACAACATCCACGAGGTCTTTATCTCACCTGTCCTGCATCCTGGTCTGGGTAGCATGAGTACAAAACAGGGTAGCTCCTTGCAACAAAGCTGCAGTCATATGTGTGTTCAAATTATTTTCTTGTTTTGGGGTTTACTGCAATGGACTGAGCCATCCAGCTCCAGATTACAAATATTTGGGTTGAGTGCATGTTAACCGTGTTTTTCCTTCTTAAGGGCCCCAACAACAGCTGCAATGCCAGCCTACCCTCGGCAACGCTTCAGGTTAGCCTGTTCACCAGCTGGGTACCCAGGGGTGTGGGACAGTGTCAGAGGGACTTACAGTGCATCTTCTACCCACCTGAATATAGTCAGAATTGCTAATCACTGACTAAGTTTATGCCCTACCCTTGTTCACATCCTCCTGAATAAATCAGATTGTGGTTTTGCATGTTTAAACTTGCTAGTGCATACCTTCTTGGTGGGGGTACAGTACTTCTATTGTATTGTTGCATCACTAGTTTTATTTCACAGGAGGTCTCCAGAGAAATTGAAGAAGATCCAGCCCTGGTGGTAAGTGCAAGGGGCATGAGCATATCATTACTGTCATATGGTAAAATTGACTGTTTTGTTTCTGAACTATTTGGGCCACTAGAAGGGTTGGTGGGTGGTTATAGCATCCTGGAGGGCTATACCAACAAGCTACCCCAAAAGCATTCCTCTGGGTGGAGGCACCCTCTTCACCAAGCTCAGGTCCCTCAACCTGTGCCTAGTCATGCAGGCAGGCGTAGTAGCCCATAGGATAGCGCCACCTAGGGGTTACATTTGATTATGAAAAAATGTCACAAACCCAAACACTGAAAAACCCGTACCTCAGCAACACTTTTTTTTCTCTTTGACAACACAATTCAGTCACGAAACACTACATTCTTTAATCCCAGCTAGATTCAGCTGGCTAATTAGTGCTCATTTCTGTTTACTGAAATGCAGCTGCAGCCTGCCAGCAAGAGCGTGCATTTTGTTTTGTTTTGGGTCAAGTTTGCTGCAGGTAATAAACTGTCTGACAGCAACCACTCCAGGAAAAAGACTTTTGTTTCTCTTTCCCCCTTTCTACCATTCAGGCAGTGATACAGCACCTCCCAGTTGTGTCTTGCCACATGGCACAGGCTGCTTTAATTTATTTTACACAATATAGTACTATGTTATCATTTGATATTGCAGAGTGTTTCCACCATGGGGGAACCGGGGCAAGTCAGAACTGGGGCTGAGGGTCCACAGTCCAGGAAGTTCAAGAACAAGAAACAAAATGTCAGGAAATTGCAATTTTTTGTCTTAGCCCAGCTAATTGGCTGCATCTCTTCAGAAACATCACTAAGTTTATCACTGACCTTGTTAGACAAAATGGTCCTCCTCATGCCAAATTGTTGCTCTGCTGGTCTGGCTGCCCCTCAGGAAACAACTTGACTGCTACCAGTCCACGACCACATAAACTCAGTGGACCCCATGGAATCCCCTGACTCCAACAGGCAGTTGCTTATTTTTCCCCCCTCTGTCCCGAGCTTTGGAAGAAACTTTCCTTCTCTGGGATGCCGGGGGGTGGGGGGGGTGGACCACCAGTCTGTGCTGCACAGACAAATCTGAGCTGTTCCTGCTGCCTGGGCCTGCTCTGCTCCCCCTCCACACTTGGCTGGCTGCTGCTCACTCTCTCTGCAGTCAGTGGCCTGCAGGCCGTATTCAGGACTTTACTCCCACTACTCCAGTCCCTGCTCTTGAGGGGTCTATCTCAACCTTTCTGACCAATTCCCAGACCATTCACACTGCGCTGCCCTCCCCAATGATGATGAGAAACCACTCCTTAATTGTGAATCCACAATGGTCTGATGCCGTCTGGCTGCTCTGTGCGCTAACCCCTCAGACCTTGTCTTCTCCCCAATTCTATCTAAACTCAGCAAGTCTTGGCTGCTGCTTGCTCCCATCCCTCCCATGTCACAGCGAGCCAGCTCTGGTGCCTTTAGCAGCATAGCACCCCTGTGCCCTCCTCCCTAGTAGCTCCCCATGCTCTACACACTGACCTCCAGTCTTCTTTGGGCTTTGTTTCTTTTCTTTTTCAAGTTTAATACTGAACTCAGCTCTCCCTCACCACTGGCTAACACAACTGCTCAATACCTCACTGCCTCATGGCTGTCAGCTCGCAACACCAAAGCTGATTATGCCAAGTGCCAGGCACTCCCAGCCTGAACCACTCTAAGCATGCACTCCAGCCGTGCTGGCATCAAACATTAAACAGACAGCAGCAGAGATCCAATAGAAACGAGAGTGGCTGTTTTATGGGTGGGTCAGACAGACAGGTATACAGCAATGAATCTGATGGGCAGATTTTCATCCATCCCACAAATAACACCAGATTTGGCCATGTTAACTGTCAGTCCATGCAGGTCATTTGCAAAAAAATAAAATAATTTAAAAATAATTAAAATTTGTTTGATGGTGACGGTGCGCCCTACTAAATGGCACTCTAGGTGGCTGCCTAATTCACCTATACTTAAGTCTGGCTATGCATTGAAGTAATGTTTGTTTATGGGGCAGTCAGCAGTGATTTAGGTAAATGGGGTATACTGCAGTAATGTTTGTGAACAGGGCAGTCAGGAGAGATTTTGAGGAATGTGATATATTATAGTAATGTTTGTGGATTGGACAGTCAGCAGTGATTATGAGGAATGGGGAATACTGCAGTAATGTTTGTGAATGGAGCAGTCAGCAGTGATTTTGGTGAATGGAGTATACCGTAGTAATGTTTGTGGATTGGGCAGTCAGCAGTGATTTTGGTGAATGGGTTATACTGCAGTAATGTTTGTAAATGGGGCAGTCAGCAGTGATTTTGAGGAATGTGGTACACTGCAGTAATGTTTGTGAATGGGCAGATAGCAGTGATTTTGGTGAATGTGGTATACTGCAGTAATGTTTGTGAATGGGGGGTGTCAGCAGTGATTTTGAGGAATGGGATATACTGCAGTAATGTTTGTGGATGAGGCTGTCAGCTGTGATTTTGGTGAATGGTGTATACAACAGTAATGTTTATGAATGGGGCAGTCAGCAGTGGTTTGGGGGAATACGGTATACAGCAGTAATGTTTGTGGATGGGGCAGTCAGCAGTGATTTTGGTGAATAGGGTATACAGCAGTAATGTTTGTGGATGGGGTAGTCAGCAGCGATTTTGGTGAATAGAGTATACAGCAGTAATGTTTGTGGATGGGGCAGTCAGCAGTGATTTTGGTGAATAGGGTATACAGCAGTATTGTTTGTGGATTAGGTAGTCAGCAGCAATTTTGGTGAATAGAGTATACAGCATTAATGTTTGTGGATGGGGCAGTCAGCAGTGATTTTGGTGAATAGGGTATACAGCGGTAATGTTTGTGGATGAGGCAGTCAGCGGTGATTTTGGTGAATAGGGTATACAGCAGTAATGTTTGTGAATGGGGCAGTCAGCAGCAGTTTTGGGGAATGGGGTATACTGCAATAATGTTTGTGGATGGGGTGGTCAGCAGTGATTGTGAAGAATGGGATAGACTGTAGTAATGTCTGTGGATGGGGCAGTCAGTGGTGATTGTGAGAAATGGGCTATACTGCAGTAATGTCTGAGGATGGGGCAATCAGCAGTGATTTTGTTGAATGGTGTATACTGCAGTAATGTTTTTGGATGGGACAGTCAGCAGTGAGTTTGGTGAATGGGGTATACTGCAGTAATGTTTGTGGATGGGGCAGTCAGCAGCGATTTGGGGGAATGTGGTATACTACAGTAATTTTTTGGGATGGGACAATCAGTAGTGATTTTGGTGAATGGGGTGTGCTGCAGTAATGTTTGTGGATGGGGCAGTCAGCAGTGATTTGGGGGAATAGGGTATACTGGAGTAATTTTTTGGGATCGGGCAATCAGCAGTGATTTTGGTGAATGGGGTGTACAGCAGTAATGTTTGTGAGTGGAGCAGTCAGCAGTGATTTGGGTGAATGTTGTATACAGCAGTAATGTTTGTGAGTGGGACAGTCAGCAGTGATTTGGGTGAATAGAGTACACTGCAGTAATTATTTTGCATTGGACAATCAGCAGTGATTTTGGGGAATGGGGTGTACTGCAGTAATGTTTGTGGATGGGGCAGTCAGCGGTGATTTTGGTGAATGGGGTGTATACTGCAGTAATGTTTGTGGATGGGACAGTCAGCAGTGATTTTGGTAAACAGGGTATACAGCGGTAATGTTTGTGGATGGGGCAGTCAGCGGTGATTTTGGTGAATAGGCTACACAGCAGTAATGTTTTTGAATGGGGCAGTCAGCAGTGGTTTTGGGGAATGGGGTATACTGCAATAATGTTTGTGGATGGGGTGGTCAGCAGTGATTGTGAAGAATGGGATATACTGTAGTAATGTCTGTGGATGGGGCAGTCAGTGGTGATTGTGAGGAATGGGGTATACTGCAGTAATGTTTGTGGATGGGGTGTCAGCAGTGATTGTGAAGAATGGGATAGACTGTAGTAATGTCTGTGGATGGGGCAGTCAGTGGTGATTGTGAGGAATGGGGTATACTGCAGTAATGTCTGAGGATGGGGCAGTCAGCAGTGATTTTGGTGAATGGTGTATACTGCAGTAATGTTTGTGAGTGGAGCAGTCAGCAGTGATTTGGGGGAATGGGGTATACTGCAGTAATTATTTTGGATGGGGCAGTCAGCAGGGATTTTGATGAATAGGGTATACTGCAGTAATATTTGTGAATGGGGCAGTCATCAATGATTTAGGTGAATAGGGTATACTGCAGCAGTGTTTGTGGATGGGGCAGTCAGCAGTGATTTTAGAGAATGAGGGCTACTGTATGGATGTCTACGGATTGGGCAGTCAGCAGTATTCGTGGGGAATGACATATACTCTATTGATGTCTACAAATGGGGCAGTTAGCTGTGATTTTGGTTAATGGGGTATACAGCAGTAATGTTTGTGAGTGGAGCAGTCAGCAGTGATTTGGGGGAATGGGGTATACTGCAGTAATTATTTTGGATGGGGCAATCAGCAGTAATTTTGGGGAATGGGGTGTACTGCAGTAATGTTTGTGGATGGGGCAGTCAGCAGTGATTGTGAGGAATGGGGTATACTGCAACAGTATTTGTGGATGGGGCAGTCAGCAGGGAATTTTATGAAAGGGGTGTACTGTAATAATATTTGTGAAGGAGGCAGTCAGTAATGATTTAGGTTAATGGGGTATACTGCAGTAATATTTGTGGATGGGGAAGTCAGCAGTGATTTTAGGGAATGAGGCCTACTGTATGGATGTCTACAGATTGGGCAGTCAGCAGTATTTGTGGGGAATGGCGTATACTGTATTGATGTCTACGAATGGGGCAGTTAGCAGTGATTGTGGGGAATGGGGTATACTGTAGTAATGTTTGTGAGTGGTGCAGTCAGCAGAGATGGATGAGAAGTGGGTATACTACAGTAATATCTGTAGATGTGATATCCAACTCAGATGAGTTGGGGAAGGGGTATATACTGCAGCAATGTTTATAGATAGGGCAGCCAGAAGACGAGTGTAGAACGGGGTAAGCTACTGTAATGTTTGTAGATAGGGCATCCAGATTTTGGATATGGAAGGGGTTATAGTGTAGTAATGCTTGTACTTTGGGAAGCCAGCAGTGGTTGTGCTGTAGATGGTATAGTGCAGTAATGTGTGTGGATGGGGTAGACAGCTGTGATGGTGTGGAGTGGGAAGTGCTGCAGAAATGTTTGGGAATGGGGCATGCAGCAGTGATGGTGTAGAAGGGGGTATACTGCAGTAATGTTTGTGGATTGGGCAGCCAGCAGTGATGGTGTAGAAGGGGGTATACTGCAGTAATGTCTGTGGATGGGGCAGCAAACAGTAGTGGTGTGGAAGGGGGTAAACTTGCAATAATGCTTGTGGATGGGGCAGCAAACAGTAGTAGTGTGGAAGGGGGTAAACTTGCAATAATGCTTGTAGATGGGGCAGCCAGCATTGATGGTGTTGAATGTGGTATACTGCAGTAATATTAGTGGATGTGGCAGCCAGCAGTGGTGGTGTGGAGTGGTGCATACTGTAGTAATGTTTGTGTAAGGGACATCCAGTGGAGATGGAGAAGAAGTAGGTATACTGTGGTCATGTTTGTAAATGTAGCATTGATCTAAGATTGGTAGGGAAGCAATATACTGCAGTAATGTTTGTGGATGGGTTATCCAACAAAGATAGGTGGGCAACACGGTATAATGTCACGTGTTATAATGAGCCTTCTTAATGTTCAAGAACTGTGAAGCAAAGTTTAGTGGTTCTGGAAAACTAAGGGGGCTTTGAGATGATACCCAGAATTGGCCAAGGGACATCACCTTTCCCCTATTTAAAGAACAAGTGCTTAGTAAAGTTGTGCATGAAGGTTTGGGGCCTTTAGATGTCTGTGTAATAATTTTGTTTGATTTTATTTGTTTCTTTAATTACATTTTCATCATCTTATTTGTATTTTGCAAACTACTAGTAAAAAAAAAGAATCCAATGGAATTCTTGTATTATGGTGTCAGAAAACGGTTCTGGCAAGGCTGGCGGTGTATTTCAATGGGAAACTGTGAACCGGTGGTTAGATTTTTATAGAGAAATAAGGCTGTTTATCACAAAAACATTACATATTTAATAGAAATAAGTGATTTTTAGCAACCTATAAACTTTTGTTATAATTTAGTAGGTGACATTTCATTCATAACCAGATTTTACTTGGGAAGAAGAAAAGAGAAGCTAGTTACTGTTCTATAAATTGTAAAATCATGCAGATGGACAGTAACAGTGCAAACATAAAATGCTAAGTTGTTTGCTGCAAGAAATTTCTATTTCTTTTTTTTTTGTTGTAACTTTTTATTGACTTTCAAATTTTTACAAAATCTGAGAACAGGAATGTATGTCTGCAAATGGTTACAGAGTGCAGAGTTTCAACAAGCAGGTAAATATTGTATACAACACTCTAGAACATCCTGAGTGGGTGGTTCACACATGGGCAGGGAGGCTGCAAGAACAGAGACCAGGGTGTTGGACTTCAGGCTAGCCAACTTTGGTAGGATGGGGTATATAGTGTCAGGGCACCTAGCCAGCATCCTTCCACACATGGATGCTAATCAGAGATGGGAAGTTATCAAGCTAGGGCTTGCAGAGCCACTAGCTCTTGTACTAGGATACAAAGCAAAAAAGCTAGATCCAAAAAAGAAACAAGTTGGTTAAGCAGGGAGGTGCTGGATAAGGTGAGGGTGAAAAGGGCAGCCTTCAGAAGGTTCAAGAGATCCAACAGGGGGGAAGATAGAGAGGAGTACCTGAAAAAAACAAGAGAGGTGTCCAGAGCAGTCAGGGCAGCAAAGACTTCAAGAGAGCTTAAACTGACACAAGGCATCAAGAAAGGGGGAAAGGACTTCTTCAGGTACATAAGGGAAAGAAGGACTTGCAAGGATCAAATTGTAAGGCTTAAGAAGGATGGGGAGTGGTCAGTAAAGGGGCTAATCCGGCAGAAGCACTCAACGAGTACTTCTGTTCTGTATTTACTAAGGAAAAGGGGGGGTCACTGCCTTAGGAGTTAGGAAGGGTAGGCACGGGGGTCAGGATGACAGATGGAGCAATGTCAGTGGCAGGGTATTGGAAGATCTAAGCACACTGAAGGTGGATAAGGCACCTGACCCAGATGGCATACACCCCTGGGTATTGAAGGAGTTGGCAGAGATCCTAGCAGAGTCATTAGCTGACTTGTTCACTACATCTCTGGAAATGGGGTGCATACCCCAGGCCTGGTTGATGACTTACGTAGTGCCCATCCACAAAAGTGGACCTATGGATGAGCCAGGCAATTATAGACCAGTAAGCCTTACATCCACTGTGTTGAAGTTAGTGGAGACGATCCTTAAGGAGAGGTTGGTAACCTGTCTGGAAGGTAATAGTCTCCAGGACTATAAGCAACATGAGTTTGTCTCTGGAAGATCCTGCCAGACCAACCTGGCTGACTATCATGACTGGGTGACTAGGGCACTTGAAAAGGGCCATGAAGTGAATATCATGTATCTGGATTTCAGCAAGGCCTTTGATTCGGTGTCACATGGGAGGCTGATTAACAAGGTGGAATTCTAGGAAGTAGGGACAAAGATGGTGAACTGGATCAAGAACTGGGTGCAAGGGAGGCATCAGAGAGTAGTGGTGGAAGGGGAGTCGTCATCTCCGAGGGCTGACAAGCGCAGTGCCGCAGGGCTCGGTACTAGGCCCAGTATTGTTTGGCATTTTCATAGCCAACATCTCACATGGCATTAAGAACAAGATTAGCCTTCTTGAATATGACACAAAGATCGGGGTGATGGTAGATGACACAGTAGGGAGGCAAGGGCTTTAGGATGATCTGGCTAAACTTGAGGGCTGGTTGAACACATGGCAGCTGGGGTTCAATGCAAAGAAATGCAAAGTCATGCACTTGGGAGCAAAGAACCCAAGGAGGTGTCATCAGTTGGGAGGGGTACAGATAACCACTGCAGAGGATGAGAAAGATCTGGGGTGTTAATAACAGAGCACATGAATCACTCGACACAGTGCAGGCAGGCAGCAGCTAAAGCCAAAAAGATGCCGGGGTGTATTGCCAGAGGTATCACCTCCAGGAGAGGGGAGGTGATCCTGCCACTGAACAGGTAATTGGTGAGGCTGCACCTGGAGTACTGCATGCAATACAAGCATCCATACTTGAAGAAGGATGTGAAGTTGCTGGAGTGGGTACAGCGCAGAGCAACAAGGATGATCCAGGGAATGGAAGACAAACACTACATGGAGAGGTTGAAGGAAATGAACATGTATTCCCTGGAAGAGAGGAGGGATGGGGGGATATGATAGAGACCTTCAAATATATGAAAGGTATAAACAAGGCAAGTACAGAGGGAATTTTTAAGTTAAAGGGAGGGAGGGAGGGATACGAGGGGGCATGGGTAGGCTGGTGGGTGGAAGATTCAGGACAGAAATAAGGAGGCACTTTTTCACAGAAAGGGTGGTGTCCATGTGGAACATGCTGCCTGAAGAGGTGGTTTCCTGCAAGTCAGTGGGCAGTTTTAAGAGGGGATGGGACAAAGTGAGGGGGAGGGTCCCTGTTATGTGGGGAGGGAGGGGCAGCTGCAGTGTAAGTGGATGGTTAGCTGCACACTCGAGCTGACTTGATAGACCATGTGACCTATACCTGCTGTCAGTTTTGTATGTTCGTTTGTAACTAATTGTGCCTGAGTTGAAGTGTACCTAGGTGGGAAGTCCCACCCACTATCTATAAATTAGGGGAGCTGGGTTGTGAGTGGTAGGTACTTCACCATTTGAGTGAGTCTCAGGGATAGTTTCCTGATAGAATCCTGATTTTTGAGCTTCAGAGCATCCTGTAGGATCCTGCACTGAGTATGACTCCATTCTGTACCTGGAACTCCGGGACTCTCTAGAACAACCAAACATAAACACAAAGAATACCAGACTCTACTTAACAGCTAGATTACAAACATACTGTATATTATTCAGAACACATTAAATCATGCAAGAAAATGCTGACCTGCTGTTCTACACTAATCCAGATACAGCTTAGGTTGAAGGAAAGGAGATGATCTGAAGTGAGGGTGTTTGGGTAATGTAGTGGGGTGAGGCTCCTCTAACCTATCCAGCCAGGGAAGGAAGACAAAGGATGCAGTCTGAAACTCTGTCCACCTGGAGGAAACCCATTTAGCCCACACCTGGGGAGGGCAGGTGTATGCCATGTACAGGCCCAGCAAGCATGGAATTTAGGCATCTGGTTCAGCTGTGAATGGGATAGCCTGTCCAGCCCAGCTAGAGATGTATGGGAGGTCAGGATTTTTGCAAGGGTTGGCACAAACGTGGATCTCCACTTACAGAGGATTGCTCTTTTGGTCCGCAGGGAGAGGAGAGCAAGCCATCTGTACTTCAAGCATTTAAGTTGAGAAATAGCTGGTTTGATTCCATGTAGAGAGAACAAAGGTGAGAGAGGGAGCTGTGTCAGGAGGACTAGGCTGCCTGTGTGGCAGATTTGCCCCCAGAGGTTCTGGATCTTGGGGCATGCCAAAGTGTGTGGTACAGGTCTTCCCCATTGCAAGGCATCTCCAGCATCTATCATTATCTAGAAGTTTGGCCTTGTACAGGACAGATGGAGTTCTGTACCAAGCATGTGAGATTTTATTCTGTATTAATCTACTACAGGCATCTTTATATCATCCATGGGTATCCTTCCATGCCCTGCACCACTGTGCCTTGGTGATCTTGCAACCTATCAGTCTCTCCCACCTGCACCTGGATTCCTCTGATTGGGAGGGCAGGGAATCCCTTAGTTTTGCATATATTTTAACAGCTATGCCTTTTAAATTGGCTAGCCAGCAGGAGACCTCACTTGGGGGTGGTGGTGTAGCGTAGCTTTTCAGTAGAGGGCAAGTTGCTTCCATGATTTGGAAGTATCACCAAAAAATCCTTCTTTTGGAGACCCCACCTCTCTTGCAGTGCTAGGAATGGTGCAACTCTGAGTTGAGGAAGGTCCAGAATATCCTCAACCTTAGAGATACCCATGGCTAACCAGTGGGGCTAGGAGATGGTCTTGTTATCCACTGTGATAATTGGGTTCTGCCAGAGGGAGGCTATGGAGAGTGGCAGTGTTGATATCTCCAGTCGTCTGTGAGTGTGGTGCCAGTAGGTGACTGAGAGG
Organism: Neoceratodus forsteri; assembly: GCA_016271365.2. Classification (NCBI taxonomy): domain Eukaryota; kingdom Metazoa; phylum Chordata; order Ceratodontiformes; family Ceratodontidae; genus Neoceratodus; species Neoceratodus forsteri. Next base: position 938,261,368 of record CM057449.1, on the reverse strand, counting down.
GCGATAGTGGGGTGTGGGTGTTTTAGGCCACCCTTAGTTCAGTATGGTAGTGAGGTTGCCTCTACAACATGAACCATTGACATCTCCATATCTAACCACTACAGGGAGAAGTTTGACCATGGATTGAGCCAATGCATTGTCTGTGCAGTCTGAAAAGCCCATTTAAAGCCCTCCATCCATGGAAGATTCCAGACCCCCATTGACCAATGCACCCTCAGCTTGTGGTGGCTGAAACATAGTTTTGCTCCCTCACAGAGGGAGTCTGCAATTAGCTTATCGATAGCTTGGGGCCACTTACTGGGGAGCTCTAGGGGGATGTGGGAAAGGAGAAAAAAAGAATCTGGTGCAGTGATCATTTTAATAGCTGCTATCGTACCAGCTAGGGTAAAACGCAGAAGCCTCCATCTGTCAAATTCAGTTTTGGAGGTTTGCGACAGAGGTTAGAGGTTGGCCTTCCACATGTTGTCAGCCTTAGGGGTATCCTGATACCCAGGTATGCAGTCTCATGTGGGGCCCATGGAAGCTCTCATTCTGAGGCGATGTACTGATGACAGTGCTTGTTGGGCAGCATTATCTCAGTCTTAGATTTGTTCAGGTGGAGAGGTGAGTACTGGGCGAATGAGTCAAGGAGTGTGGGGGGGTGGGAGAGAGGCTTGGGCAACTTCCAGGGGAATAAGGAGGTCATCCACATACACCAGTGTTGTGTATCTCCTAGCACCAGTACCCATTCCTATGATGTCTGGGTGTTGGTGAATAGCCACTACCAGGGGTTCCACCTTCAAAATGAAAAGTAATGGGGAGAGGGGACAGCCCTTTTGGGTCCCTCTCTCCAGGGAGAAGATAATGGGTAGTAGCAGATTAGTGGTTACCTTGGTCATTGGACTAGCATAGACAGAGCACTCCCACACTCTATGTCTTTCACTCACTCCCAGGTGAGCCAGGACCATTTGGAGGTAGTCCCATTCCAGGGAGTCAAATGCTTTCTTGAAATCATCCACAATGGTGACTGCTGAAGTTCAGAGATCTTTTGCTCTGTGCATGAGGTTCATCAAAGATCTTATGTGATCTGTGCTTTGCCTCCCTGGGATGAAGCCCACCTAGGATGGATGAATCAGAATGGCCAGTAGGGGGCTCAACCTAGTAGCAAGCACCTTGGTATAAATCTTGCTAGCTACGTTAATCAGAGAAATTGGCCTATAGCTCCCTGCAGCTGTGGTATCTTTCCTTTTCTTGGAAATTACTGTGATTACATCTTCTCTCAGCATGGGGGGTAGACATCCGAGTGGTTAGGCCTTGGCATACATCTTTATTAGGAGGGGGCTGTCTGATTGGAGCGAACCTGGTAGAAGTCCACTGTGAAGCCATCGCCCCCCTACGGACTTCCCAGTCTGTAAGGCCTGTATGGCCACCTGGACCATAGCAGTGTCAGTGGCTCAGCAGGTTGCACACTTGCCTCTGAAGCTGGAAGATCAGAAGACTGTGGGTTCCATCCCCACATCAGGCACCTGGGTTAAATCCCAATACTGACACTGTAGTGTAGCATGAGGGGGGTGCTGCACTCCTGAGGTGCCGTCTTTTGGATGAGATGTTAAACCAAGGTTCCATCTGCCTGTTCTGGTGGTAGTCCAGGTGGATGTTAAAGATCCCATGGCACTTCTCGAAAAGAGCAGTGGAATTTTCCAGGTGTCCTGGCCAAATTTCTACCATTCACTAAAAATACCACCAATAGCTTAATCTAGTTCAATGTCAGTTGGCATCCATCTGTATTCCCTTCCCCCAGGACAAGGCTGAAAATAGACAGAACTGTCTAGTCTTCCTTTTGAGGTCAACAAAAATGAAATAAATAAAAACATCCTTTGTAATTGGGGCATCCATCTCCTGGGTTTCTTTCTGTGTTATTTGGGGAAGGTTTAGGCTATCCAGAAAGGGTTGGGTCCCACTAGGGGTACCAGGGTGGGCAGAGCTGTATAGGCCTGAGTAAAAGGATGCCATGACTTTATTAATTCCTTGTGGACTTGTCACTATTTGTCCCAATGGGTCCCTCAGAGCAGGTATGTGCCTTTCCACCTGCTGCTTCCACAACTGGTAGGCTAGCACTTTGCCCCCTTATCCCCCCTTCCCAAAATTTGTGCCCAAGTCTTGGGATAGCTGTTTCAGCCTTTCTGGTCAAAAGCTGATTGATTTCCAGTCTAAGCCCAAGAACATCTCTCCCTATGGGAGAGTGTGGTGTAAGGGAGGCCATGTTCTTATATGCTGATTCAGATTGCATAAGCCTTGACTCCAGCTCTGCCAGATGTCTTTCCCTCTCTCTGCATTTAGCTGAGGCATAGCCTATAATTTCCCCTTTAATGGTGGCCTTGAATGCCTCCCAAGTGTTCCCTGCCGAGGTCTCTGAAATGGGGTTATTGTCTAAAAACATGGAGGTTTCCCTTTGTACCCAAGGAACAAACTCAGAGTCCCTCATGAGGATAGGGTCAAGTCTTCAGTTACCCCCCAGGGGAAGGGCAGGGCCCCATGTAAAGTGGAGTTGGACAGGGACATGGTCAGATACCAACCTAGGGAGAATGGAAGAGTCTAACAGTTTCTGTGTCAGTGAGGGAGAGGTCAGCCAGAAGTCTATTCTGCTATGGGAGGCATGTACCTCTAGTGGAAGGTGTAGTCCTGGGAAAAAGGGTGGAAGAGGTGCCATGCATCAGTTAGCCCAAGATCTGTTATTAGCTAGTACAGTGCTCATCTTCCTCTGGTGTGGGACTCCCTACTGGATGTATTTCTATCAACCTGGGGAACTAAGGTAAGATTAAAGTGACCCCCAGCAGCAGGGGACAGTTGGGTGTGATCAAAGCACTGATGGCCCCTGACAATCCATGGAGGAACTTTAGGTCATTCATGTTGGGAGTGTAGATATTACACAAAACAATCGGATCCATGGGGGTACTGTAGTTAGCCATTACCCACCTGCCTGCCAGGTCTGCCACTGATGCAGTCAGGGACCCTTGGAGGGACTTATGGATAAGTATAGCCACACCTTGTTTCCTCGTTGAGGCCCCTGCACATACCTCCTGCCCTACCCAGTCTCTCACCAGTGATGCATGATCATTTTAAGTTAGCTTAGTTTCTTGGAGAAATACCACCTGAGACCTTAGCAACTTTAGGTGGGAGAGGACCTTTTTCCTTTTGACAGGGGTATTTAGCTCTCTGACATTCCATGTGTGACATACAATCTCATAAGAGGATAATTATAGTCAGATTCAGTGTAGGCAAAGCAATAGCAGCCAAGGCGAGGTAGCCCTTCTCCAAGTGGGGCAAGTCACTGTACATGTCTCTAGCAAAGCATATGTAGATCCAGCCTGTTGGCACCCCTCACAATTGCCCCATTGCAGCACCTCCTAACAAACCTACTCCTTTTCCCTAGATGTGAGAAGGTGGGATTAATGAAAGCAGGCATACTTCCACACTAAATTAATTTACACAATTTCCAAATAAACAACTATATACAATACCATTAACCAAATGTTTTCTTGGGGTACAAGTCTGACCCATGGCCGTCTGCAAGCTGTGCAGCTTGACTGGTTCAGCTAACCTTGGGGGGTATAGGTGGGATATATATCCCGGGCTGTCTAGGTGATTCTTAGCAAAGGGACAAATTAGGGGTAGGCTGCTGTTTGCTGCTACCCAGGGCTGCTAATATCTAGGACAATACATCTGAACAGCTGATCTGGTCACTGAACCGTTCGGGGGGTGTATCCCCACCTTTCCATCCATCGAGCTCTCTATGCAGTCTGTCCTTGAGGGCAATATGCTGGGGTGGCAGGCACGATTCAGGAGGACCCTTGGGCCACTTACCCCTTGATTAAACTAATATTGCCAAGCAGCATAAGAGCAAAAGAGGTGGTGGACTTGCCTTGTATTGTGCAGAACACCTAATGGCACACGAAATCAAAAACAAAGATAACATAACACCAGAAAGTGAAATAATATGGGCTTAAATCCAGACACAACAGAAAAATATAACAATCTGTCTTGGGTATAGATCTCCAAGTCTCAACACAGATCAGAATAATAAATTTATAAGAGACTTTGAATATATGGAAATAAAAGGTAATTGTATACTTATGGGAGACTTTAACTTCCTTGAAATTAACTGGGATACTATGAAAGGTTCAGGAACCATAGAAATAAATTTATTGAGCTAATAATTCAAAATGACTTAGCCCAATTAGTAAAGGAAGCGACAAGAGGGAATAACGTCTTAGACTTAATTTTCACAAACATTGATGTAGGTACGTCAACACCAAAACTCTTAAACCTTATTATTTAATGCTTCAGCCTGTGACTGTCCATAACCCTCTCTTCCTCCTGCTCACCCCTCTTGGTGGGGCTCTGTAGTATAAATCTACCTCATAAATGTTATGATATACATGGAAAACAAAATGTGTATTCATGCACTACCCAAGTATTATGCATATTATAGATAACACTAGGTCCTCCTCTCCCAAAGACTATTATTTCAGTATCCCCCATCTGTGTGTTTTTGTGCATTGTTTTTCTTCCATGATCACTGTACTTATAATATTGTATAATGTTTTGTATGCATAACTTTCATTACTTGTTTTCTGTCTTGTTTCTATTACCTGAACACTGTATTGCTTAATACTACATGTATGTCCTTATTGTTGTTTCACATGGAGCCTTTGTAAAGGAGTCTATGACTTAAAGGGTTGTAATTCTGAATGTTATTAAATAAAAAATAAATAAATAAATCCACTTGGCAACAGTGACCATGACTATGTATTATTAACTATAAAAATTCCTCATATTAATCACCTGAATGGAAAAACAAAATTCAGAGATTTCCATAAAGTAAGATACATCAACACTGAAATACATCTTCAGTTATGGAAGTGGGAACTGGAGCTAAGAAACATAAAAATGGAGGAAATCTGGAGCAGGTTAAAACATAAAATTAACTACTGCATCAGTCACTGGGTACCAGAGTGAATCAAATATAGTAATAATCATAGACTTCCACCTTGACGGAACAATAAAATTAAAAAAAAGTGTATAAATAAAAAGAAAAAAAAAACTGTATAACAAATTTTAAAATAAACCAACAGAAGAAAAAGCAAGACAATATAAGAAAATGGTGGGGAAAACAAAACAATTAATAAAAAAGGCAAAACAAAACTTAGAACTGAAGCTAGCAACATCAGCAAAAGACAACAAGAAACAGTTCTATAATTATGTGGGTAACATGAGAGCGAACAAAACAGGAGTCGGTCCCTTTCTAACAGATGATGGTATTGTCACAGATGAAACTAAAATAGCTACAGAACTAAACAAGTACTTCCATAGCATTTACAAGAACAAGGAAACCATAAGCCAGATAAAGATAGATAAAAACACTGTCTTAGATCTTCTAACACCTGCAGAGGTAGAAGTAGTAATTAAGCCTCAAAAAGCAAGTAACACCTTTTCGGGAGGAAATAAAGTACGGTTTGGACCCACTATTAGGACTAGAACATATGTTCACCCCTGAAATTTGTATCATAGGGGTCTACCTTGGAGGCCCAACAGGTAACCAGAAACCACATATAGCTTTAACTGCTACAAGCGCAAAGAAAATCATACTACAGCACTGGTGTGACAACCTTATTCCTACCAACACTGAGTGGTATCTGGAAATCCTTTTTACCCTTCAGGCAGAACGGAACGTAGTATTGCTAACACATCAGGTCACAAGGAAAGATTTGTCAAGTTATGGGAACTCCTTTACACTTTGCTAACATTATGAGCCACTTCCTAATTGATAGATAAGAGATTTTATGTAATATAACCCTTTTGAAATAAGGATCAAAAACTTCTCACATTCCATTTCACCAGTTAAAACCTGGTGTAAGTTGGAGAAGAGTGGGATGGGGGGATGGGTGATAGGGTGGGACTGGTAGTTAGTTGGGGGATGACTTAGATCTTTTTTATTTAATTATTGTTTTCTTTTTTTGGGGGGGGTTAATAGACAGGTGTATGGTTAATATTCACTTGATTGTACCATATATCCCTTTCTTTTTACCATGTGATTGTATTAGGTCATAGGATTAACATGGTGTACAGTATGTGATCTGTTAAGTATGATCATCAGTTATGTAAACCTGTCTGAAAAACCTAATAAAGTTTATTAAGTTTGAAAAAAAAAAAGACTAAAAAATCAAATGGGGCACTAGGACCTGAAGGTATGCCCCCAATTTTTCTAAAAGAGTGATCAACTGAACTGTCAGGACCACTGTCATTATTACTTAACACTTCACTAAAAGAAGGAAAATCTTTGACAGAATGGAAAAGTAGCAACAGTAACCCCAATTCATAAAGGTAGAAGTAAGGGTGAGGTACAAAATTACTGGTCTATAAGCCTGACCTCTGTGATAGGGAAATTATTAGAAAAATTAATACAGCAGCGAATAACAACACACCTGTTAAATCTAGGACACCTGGATGTTACACAACATGGGTTCTTCCAAAGAATATCATGTTTAACAAGTCAGCTTCAATTTTTTGAACCTATAAGTGCAGCCTTAGATAAGGGCTTACCAGTCAACATAGTTTTCCTGGATTATGCCAAAGCTTTCGATACTGTATCCCATAAGATCTTAATAGACCAGTTAATAAGTATAAAACTACATCCGAACATAATCAACTGGGTAATATCATGGTTGGATAATAGACAATAGAGTGTTGCAATCTGAGGTTTCATGTCAAGCGCAGTATTGGTAACAAGTGGAGTCTCGCAGGAATCTGTCCTGGGACCCACCTTATTCAACATTTTAATAGCATCCATGCAGTCTCCTAAAAACACATGGCTCAGCAAGTATGCTGATGATTGTAAAGTTGGGGGAATAGTAAATAATCGGGAAATAGCTTATGAATTTCAAAATACTCTGCTGTCACTAGAGACTTGGGCAACAAAAACAAAATGATTTTTAATTAAAATAAATGTAGGGTGAGACACCTAGGACACACTAATCCTGGTTATCAATACAAACTGAATGATACAGTTTTACAAACAACAACTAACGAAAAAGACCTAGGGGTAACTGTAACTCATAACCTAACATTTGAACAGCACACAAAGAACACTGTTAAGAAATGTCAGCATTTTAGGCTGTATACTCAGAAACATCAAGAGTAGCGAGCCTGAGGTGATGATCTCCCTTTACACCAGTCTGTTTAGACCTCAGCTGGAATACTGCTCCCCATTTTGTGCCCCACACATGACTGGAGGCCAAAAATTGATTGAAGGAATACAGAGAAAACTTACTAGAAAAGTCACTAACATGTTTGAAATGAGTTATGCAGCTAGACTACAAAAATTAAATCTGTACTCCATGAACTATACACATTTAAGGGGAGACTTAGCCTAACATATAGGGCAATGCATGATGAAGTGATCACTGAGACTATTGACTTCTAGGAAAACAAAGTGAACTTACAAGCTCAAATGGGCAGACTGGGTGGGCCATAGGCCCTTATCTGCTGACAGTGTCTATGTATCTATGTATTGGTTTAGTCAAGCAACAAAATAACAACAATACTAGGTCACACAAATATAAAATAAAAGGGAACACAAATACAATAAATAAGCATAATTACAGGCTTACACAGAGGATAATCAATTCATGGAACAGCTTACCAGTGGACGTAGTGGAGAGTGATACCATGTTAACCTTTAAACAAAAATTAGATAAATATATGGGAATGCAAAAAAAATTCTCTTACCACCATTGATAGATGGTGGTGAGTTCACAAAATGCCTTCAGTGACTAGAACTCATACGACTATGAAATCTATGAAATTAAAGCCCATTTGCAGATTGCAAGCATGAACCAGGAGGGGGGAGTGAAGAGAGAGCTGCAGGGTAATCAGCCCATGGAAGTGGGTGAGGGAGGGAGGGGAGGGTACACCCTGTCCTCACTCAGCCCACCAACCTAGGACTACTAGTTAAGCCAGACCCCGTACCCAAGCTGTTCATTATGTCAGTCAGTTCTCAGTACCAGACATGACATGCTAATTGCACAATCACATGCCCCAGGCTCCCATTAAAGTGGACTGAGGAAAAGGAGGGACTATAGAGCCAGTACACTGGGGAGTTGGGATTCAGAGGGAAGGGGGGTCCCTCCCCTACCTGCAGCCCTTGCTGGTGTTCTGCCACCTTCATGGAAGGCGGGGGGGTCCTACTCTGTCTGTAAGATTCCCAGACTGAGTATGTCCAGAAGGGGAGTGGGGAGACGGGAGGCACAGGCACACCATGGCTAGGGTGCTACTCCTGCAGAGTACATGTCGCATCGAGTTGCAGGAGCGATACTGGGTGGGAGGTGGGAAGGGGTGGTCACACTAGAATTGTTTCCCAAACATACAACAGGTTTTACCACATTTCCATAGTTACCCTGGTCAGTATAAACATATTGCAAGAGGTTCAGTAAATAAGTGAGAATGCCCTTCGTGATTGGGGTTGAGCCGGGGGGGGGGGGATAGAGCAGAACTTACTAGGCCCATTCCCTTTACAGTTGTATCTCTAGTTTAGTCAGGAGTGGGTCAAGTTCTTAGTTGGATCTCTGCTAGGGTCATCAGAGGAGAGATCAGACCCCCCCCATCCCTCAAAACATACCCTCCTCTCACTATCTGTACGCCTCATAGGCGCTACCCCCAAGAAGAGAAAACTACACTTATCTAATATCACCAGCCTTCACCCAGCTTCATATTGGAAGGTGGTTATGCTGGTCTCCCTCTTCTGGTCCTTCTTTGCTCTATTGCTGTGCCATTAGGGGAAAGAGGCCTGCAGCACTACTGAAGTCCTCGCCTCCATTAATAGGTACTTTCCACAGTTGAGGCCCAGGATTGCTGTCCTGGGCTTAGGCCCTGCAATGGAGGAGGGGAATCACAAAGTGCATAGCTGTGTTTTCTGTATGGCTGTGGGTAGGCAAAGGTTGCTGGAGTGGTGCAAACCTGTTTTGGGAGAAACAGGGTCTGACAGTCTCTAAGTCCTGGGTCAGCTCCTCCACTTCTAATCCTTTGCTGTAGGCCATTGCATGTTGTCTTTCAATCGGGGGGGGGGGTGGCCCTCCTTGAGCGTCTGGAGTGTTGGGATCTTTTTTGGGGCCTGGGGGTAGGGACCACTGGTCTTCTCGGGACTTCGATTGAGTGTTGTGCTCCTTGGGGCTCTGATGGGGTGCTCCCTTCTCTCTGGTGATTGGATGGGCCCCTGCTGCTGTGGTTATCTCCTCCTTCTGCCTGATGTGAAACTGGGAGACAGTCTGTTCGTCGATGGTTAGTTCCTGTCCAAAAACTCCATGGTTGCCTCTGGTGTGCTGAATTGCAGTGTGGTCTCATTATGGATTAGCTTCAAAATGGTAAGATACCTTAGGGAGAATGGGATCTTGAGGTCATGAAGATGTTTTCTCACCTCAGAAAACACCTTCAATTTCTGGGCCAGATCCCTGGAGTAATCTTGAAAGATCAGGATCCGATGGCCATTCCAGTTCAGGGGACCAAGCTCTTTTGCCAATGCCTGAATAGCTTCTTTCTTGGCAAAACTTTAAAAATGTGCCAGTATTGGCCTCAGTCTTTCCCCATCTCACGACTGAGGTTGCAGGGATCTGTGTGCTCTCTCAATTTAAGTCAGGTGCCTTCAGGAAGTTTAAAGACATATGGGAGGGCCTTCTAGAGGAAGTCTGTTGTCTGGCTCCATTCAGTGCCATCTGAGAAGCCCAGGAGCTGCAGATTGTTTCTGTGGCTCCTGTTCTCAAGGTCATCCACCTTTTCCTGCAAAGCCTGGATCTGCTGGGCCTGCCCGCTCATAGTAAAGCAATGGCCATCGAGCATTTTATCCCTGGTCTCCAAAATGACTTCAACAGAGTACAGTCCTGGTTCCAATTAAACAAGCTCAAACGTAATGCCAAAAAGACAGTCACCAAGTTTTTTGGTTCCCAACAGAAGTTAAACTCCCTTATAGCACACCCCCAGTAATCACCACCCTGGATAGGTCCCCCCTTGAAACAGTGCCCACCTTCAAGTATCTGTGCATCTGGCTTGACAGTCACCTTTATTTCTCTTCACACATTGATGTCATCTGAACTGAACTCTGGCCCAAACTCGTCGTCCTTTACTGCCACAAAGACAGCCTCCCACTCCCAACCCTGCAGGAACTAATCCTCAAAACAGTTTTGCCAGTCCTGGACTATGCCAACATAGTCTATAGCACAGCTCCACTCTACTCCCTCTCCAAACTTGACACCCTACTCCATTCCTTCTGCCGCTTTGCCACCGGCTCTCCTCCTCTTACCCACCACTGTCTCCTCTACGCTCCTCTCTCCCTCACCTCACTCTCCCACAGGAAAGTGATACACTGTACCTCTCTAATTGCTAAGTTTTGGTTTGGCTCTCTATGCTCTAACCCATCCTCTCGCCTTGCACCTGCAAAGTCCACAACATACTCTCTACACCACAGAGAGACTCGCACCTTCTTCATTCCCCATCCTCACACCACTACCGGCCAGTCTGCCTTCTCATATCATTTCCCCCTATGCTGGAATAACCTACCCTCCGACTTTTGCCTTGCCTCCCCTCTCTCATCCCTTAAAATACTTCTTAGACAACTCCCCTCACCTCTGTGCCCCCAATGCTCCTAATCTTCTCAGTGTGTTGTATTTTTTTAATCTCTAATGCCCTCTGCTCAGTGCTCACTGATCTTTTTCAGCCTGTGCTGACCACCTTCCTGACTCTCAAGCCCTCTTTCTGCCTGCCTCAGGCCCTTACTAGGGGCCCTTTCATGACAGTAGGTATAACTGCTTGTCAAGCACAGTATTCCTGTAAATTTTAGTTCAAGTGTTTACCTGCTTCCATTGTACCTAAAATACATTACTCTCTTTTAACTCATATTTATTGATTGATTGTTTTGTTACACTTTGTAAACTTCTGCGTGTACCTTGTACTCGGGTCACACCTGGAAATGAGCCCCGCTCAGCGTGCCTTTCCTGGTCACCAATTTTAAATAAATAAATAAACATAGTGTAGTGAACTGTTAAATTTTCTGTGCATTACCTGCAGTGTATGAGTCTGTGTGCATGCCATCAAGTCAGACATATTTTATTGTGCCACACAGTAATCATGCACTCTGAATTGGTTATCCATCTGAAGTATTGTTTACTGCTTCCTTCTATCTAGCTAGTGGACTGCCACTGCAGCGCCCTCCCCAACCCGCAAAAGGTGTAATTTATTTTTCCAGTTTGGGATTTGTGTGACCACTGGTAAAGGTGTTTTTGTGCCTGTGTGGCTATATCTCTTTATAGTGTGCAATCTCCATTTGCGTTTACATCTGTTTAAGCCCCAATCTGCATCTATAAACCACAGTTGTTGTTTTTTGGTTTTCCATCCACCCCAAAGTTCAGAAATTTCAATTTGTTATGAATTTTCTGTGTAATCCAAAAACATGCCTGCAAAGAGACATGCATGCAAAGATGTTTCTGGCCATGGCATTGCTGCCAGTGGCAAGAGTGGCTGTGGGCATGGAAGTATGCAGCAGAAGTGTATAGTTGATGCCAGTAAAGGGGTTTCTCCGACTATATTTTTCACAGCACAGTCAGTAGCTTCAATCATGATTGGAGATGCTGATGTCCCCACTGGCGGTAGTAAAGTTGCTGATGGCATGAGTATTGCCTCAAATTCAACCCGTGACAAGTTAAACGGTTTCCAAAATATTGTGGAGTCTAAAGCAGTGACCATGAGTCAGAGAGTAGTAGATGCCACACTCCCCGATGTTTGCATCCCTGTCCCCACATTGGTTGAACATGATTCTGATGCTGATGATGACTTGTTGCAATCTCATGTTTCCAGCACTGTTGATGAGGTCATGCCTGTGCATGACCAACCCTTCAAATGTTGGAGAAAAATTATTATACTATTATAATGAAGCTGTGGTTGGTACATGTTCTCCACAGGGCAGCATTCAAGTTGAAATTGTGGATGTGGATGAGGAATATGATGATGATTTCAGTGACCCCAGTTGGGAACCAGAGAAAAAGAAATTAAAGGGGGCTGTGTATAAACAGTCTCAGTCTGTCAGTGTTAAGTCACCCTCTCATCAAAGCTGTGATGTGGCGGTTTCTGTTGATGATGATCCAGTAGTAGTCATCATAGATGGTGATAGGCAGGTAGAGCCCAAGTGTGGCCAGCAACAGAAATCATGTAGTAGTACACCCACCATGTCATTGTCTAAAAAATGGAGTCCAATCTGCAGCATCAGGGACCTGTGAAAACTAAAAGTAGGGGATCTAAATCCCTCGTTTGGGATTTCTTTTGTACAAGATCTAAGTGATGAAGCAGTGGCCACCTGAGAGATTTGCCAAGTGTGTGTCAGTTGTGGTAAAAAGGGTAGTCATCTGGGCACTGGGGGCCAGCATACACATTTGAAGAACCAGCACATGGCACTGTGGACTCTGCACCAGTGGGGAGCTAATGCCATAGTGGGGCATTCACCCCCATCCACCTTATTAGACATTTTAACCCCTTTCATGACTGTAAGTAGCCCAAGTAGCCATGTCTGTAGTAGTGGTGAAATAACAGCTGAGGATTACTACAGGCATGAGGAGGATGATGATTCTGAATTGTTGTCAAGTGGTGGTCAGAGTAGCAGCAGTGGTGGTGGTGGTGGTCTATGCAACAGTATTTGTAGTCCAACATCAACCCCTGTGCTTAAAAAGGGGAAACTAACATCGTTTGTGGACTGGTCAGTGTCACCTGTGCACCCCTCTTCATCACACAGCAAAAGCACCCCATCCATGGCCATTCATAGAGCAGAGCCATTTGGCACACCACGTGCAAAACGGGTAACAACTCAGCCCGGAACATGGAATACCCACCCAGTCATGCAGTGTCACATGTGCTGAGGGCTGCTATAGTGGAAATGCTGGCAACTGACCTTTTGCCCTTCTCCTTTGTGGAGAATTTTGGATTCTGGCATTTTGCGGCACATGCCTGTCCCAAATGGAAAGTCCCATCCAGGACATACTTTTCCACCCATGCTGTCCCAGAGTTATACTGGACTGTGACACAGTCTGTAAGACATGCCCTTAAACATTCCTCCTCATCATTCATCCACTTAAGTATGGACATGTGGACAAGTAGCAAAATGGCAGCAGTTCATATTTGTGTAGTATTGCACATTGGGCACAGGTACCATAGGTTGTCTGTACTGGCGGTATTGGAAATCGGTGTATAAAGGCAGACTGTCATGGTAGCAACCTTCTGGGAATTCAACAGCACGCAGTGCTTGCAATGCACAGTGTGGCTGGTTCCCACACTGGTGAAATGCGCTTGACTTGCTATTGATCAAAATTGATGAGTAGCTGAACGCCCTGTCCCTCAACGCTAGTTTTATAGCGAGTGGCAATGGCTCAAACATGGTGAAATGTATCATCGATGGTGGCTTTGTTTGGATTCCATGCATGGCCCACTGTTTAAATCTCATGGTCCAGGAGTTTCTGCAGCACCCTGACATCAAGGAAATGTTAACAGTTGCATGCTGCATCTGTACACACTTTTCATGCTCTGGAAAGGCCCGTGACCAACTTCAGCAGCTGCAGATTCAAAACAGCCTCCCTCAGCACCGTCTCAAGCTGGAAGTTGTCACGTGCTGGAACTCAACTCTTTACATGGCAGTGAGGTTGTATGAACAGTACAAAGCCATCTTGGAATACCTAGTCATGCACACTAGCCGCAACACTTCAGGGGCCGCGATGCCTATGACAACAGAACAGTGGCACCTCATAGACTCAGTGATATCAATGTTGAGGTCATATGAACATGCCACACAGGCAGTGAGTGGTGACTCTGCCTCCATAAGCCAAGCCATTCCACTGCTGTGGGTGCTGAGGCAAACATAGAAACATAGACTTTGACGGCAGATAAGGACCACTTGGCCCACCGTGTCTGCCCATTTCCCTACCTACAGGATAAGCTGCAGATCCTAGTTAATCAACAGCCTATTTCTTCCTACCCCCCACAAGAATTGCCTTATGTCTATCCCATGCATTCTTGAATACTCCCACAGTTATAAACCCCACATCCTCCTCAGGAAGGCTGTTCCATGTGTCCACCACCCTCTCTGTGAAAAAAAATACTTCCTCACATTGCCCCAGAGCCGTCCCCCCATTATCTTCAAATTGTGTCCTCTTGTTCTTGCACATCTCTTTTTCTGAAAGATGCTACCGTCTTGGACTTTGTTGATTCCACTGAGGTACTTAGAAGTTTCTGTCATGTCCCCCCGTCCTTCCTTTCCTCAAGGGTATAGATACTAAGCTCCTTTAGTCTCTCCTCATATTGGCTTTTCTTGCAGACCCTGCACCATTTTAGTTGCCCTCCTCTGGACTGCCTCCATCCTGTCTATGTCCTTGCGGAGATGGGGTCTCCAGAACTGGACACAGTACTTCAGATGGGGTCTCACCAACTGTCTGTACAAAGGTATAAAAGCTTCCTGTTTTCTGCTGATGATGCCTCTCCCTATATATCCCAGTATCCCCCCAGCCCTCCCTACTGCCTTTCTCACATTGCTTGCTAATCTTAAGGTCATCTGATATGATTACCCCCAGGTCCCTTTCCATTTTTGATGTGTCACTACCTCCCCCCCCCATTGTATAATCTTCCCCTGGGTTTTTGTTTCCCAGGTACATTATTTTGCACTTCTTTGCATTGGATCCAAGCTGCCATACTTCTGAACATTCCTCCAACCTTGCCAAGTCCCTTCTCATCCTTTCCAAGCCTCCTTGTGTATCAACCCTGTTGCAGATCTTTGTGTCATCTGCAAAGAGAGGCATACTTTTCCTTCCAGTCCCTCTGCAATGGCACTTATAAAGACACTACATAGAACTGGACCCAGTACTGAACCCTGCGGTACCCCGCTAGTAACCCCTCTTTCTTCAGAGTGGACTCCATTTACAATTATCTTCTGTGTCCTGTTGTCCAATGTTTTACCCAGGCTACCACCCTGGGACCCACTTCCAGGCTGGTTAATTTGATTATTAATCTTTTTGTGTGGGACCATGTCAAATGCCATGCTAAAGTCTAGGTAGGCCATGTCCACAGCCCCTCCCTGGTCTACTACTTTGGTCACCCAGTCAAAGAAATCTATTAGATTCGTCTGACATGACCTTCTCATTGTGAACCCATGTTGCCTTGGGTCCTGTGCCCCACTGGCCTCTCGGTACTCAACAATTCTTTCCTTCAGAAGTGATTCCATCACTTTCCCTACCACAGAGATCAAACTGACAGGTCTGTAGTTTCCTGCCTCTGTCTTGCTCCCACTTTTGTGAAGGGGAATCACATCCGCCTTCTTCCAGTCCTCAGGTACCACACCATCCTCCCATGATTTGTTAAAAAGGGTAGTCAGTATTGTCACTAGTTCTCCCCTTAATTCTTTTAGAATTCTGGGTGAATTCCATCAGGCCCCATTGCTTTTTCCACCTTCAGTTTTAGGAGTTCTTTCAGAACCCTTTCTTCTTTTTTTGAAATTACTCTTTGTCCGCCTACCCCAGCCTGCCACCTCCGACCCCATCAAGGGAGACATGGCAGACATCCCACTGCCAAGCACCCAGCCAAGAACGGACCCAGAGACCCCATGGAGCCTTGGTTTAACCCCCTGGGTGGGGACAAGGTGGGGGCACTAACACCCCATAACTTATGTGTTGTCAGCTCGGGTCCATCGGGCTGGTGCAGGCACATCGTGGGCACATCTCCCGGCTCCCCATCTCCCTGGCGGTGGCAGGCCCTTTTCTCCTTTTCTCACCTCCCCTACAGTGTGAATCCCCAGATGTCATGGCTTGGACCACTGATGTCCATGCTGTACAATGGCCACCCATCCCCTATAATTGGGGCCTGCAGTACTCCGAGCCTCTGCTCGGAGTCAGGCAAGTGCGCGGGCATTTGCCTCTTCCCTCCCCCAAAGAAGGTGAACTGTGGTGGGACGCTCAAGCCTATCTCCCCTATGCTGACCCACTAGCAACCTGAGTCCATTCCCAAACCCAAGTTGCCAGCGTGGCACGAGGTGTGGCTTCCAGTGCCTCAACCCTCAGCGCCACCGAGCCTGGCCCCAGAACCCTTTCTTCTGTGAAAGGGCTGGGATCGACCCCCCTATCCAGAGTGCTTCTGTTAATTGGATTAGGCACCTCCCCTTCCTCCTCTTTTGTGAATACTGAGTAGAAGTATTCATTCAGTATCCCTGCTTTTTCACTGTCCCTGTCTGCCCACCCATTGTTCATTCTATTCATCCTCACTATCCCTCCCTTTGTCTTTCTATGTTCCCTGATGTAGCTATAAAAGGTTTTATCCCCCTTCTTAACTAAGTTGGCTATCATTTCCTCAAGTTTGGGCCTTTGCTATTCTGACTTCCCTCCCTGCTTCCTTCTGCCTTAACTGGTACAGTTCTTTGTCCTGCTCCTTCTGTGTTTCCTTATACTTCCTAAATGCTATCTTTTTCTCCCTAACCTTCCCTGCCACCTCTTTTGAGAACCATAGTGGCTTTTTCTTTCACTTTGATTTGTTTATTTGCTTCACACAGAGGCTTGTTGCCTCTGTGATGGCAGTTTTGATGTTTCCCCATTGTGCTCTACCCCTCCTTCTAGCCTGTTTGCTAGTGCTTTTCTAAGGCACTCTCCCATCTTGCCAAAGTCAGCCCTCCTGAAGTCCAGTACCCTCACTTTTGTATGGCTTTACTCTGTAGCTGAGTTTATCATGAACCACACTGTTTGGTTGTCACTTGTTCCCAAATGGCTACCCACTTCTAGATCTGAGATCCTCTCAGTGTCCCCATTTGAGAGTATGAGGTCTAAGATTGCTCCCTCACGAGTGGTTTCCAACACTAGCTGTCTGAGGCATGCCACCTGTAGGGCATCGAGAATGGCCCTGCTCTTGGAGGTGGCTGCAGCAAAGGTGCTCCAGTTAATATCCGTGACTTTGTTGAATCTGCAGCTTAGCCTTGATGTGTCCAGAAATTGTTCAAGCAGTACGTTACTCAAATACATGCTGACAGTATTCAACCACAATCGTCACAGTGCAAGTATTGTGTGAAGTGCCGAATTCAGAATTGCAACAATGTTGGTGTCACAGCGTGAGGAGCTAAACTTCGGATGAGGCAAATTTACAGGTTTAAAACAAACCTTGGCGTGATATTTATTTTTCAAAAGTTCGAAAAATAATAAATGAAAAAAAAAATTGTAAAGAAAATCGCTACTTAACATCAGTAATTTCTCCCATAATACAGTCCTGGATCTTAGAGCGCCTAAGACCCTTCTCATCTGCATTCAACAGCTTGTCTACAGTAGCTGTAGAACCTCTCTCTCTCTCTCTCTCTCTCTCAGGACTTAGCCCCACTGGGCTGAACTGAAGTAAACTCTGTGCAAAGGTTTTTATATCTTTTTGGTAGGGTCGCCTGACTGAGCCCTTACATGTCTGGACATGTTTCAAAACCAAGGGGGGGAAGGGGTTGTGTCAGGGGATTTCCTGGTTCAGTTGAAGGTACAGTGTATATATCCACAGATATTGACTTTCTATATCTCTGATCCACAGTGATTAAGCTCTTTTATACATAGAACCTAGTCTAAGATCCAAGATGGCGGCCGCGCTACGCTAGCCATTAGTTTGTACTGCTAGTTTGCCATTTGCCATTTGCCGTTTTATTTTTTGCTGCTCTGAGAATTTTTTAATTCTGTTTTGTTTCATTTCCCACTGTCGCTGTCTGGTGTAATATTACCACTGTGGTATTCGCCACCGTGCTATCGGCCTCCCTTTTTCGTTAGTGCACTTATTAGTACACTTGTCTCCGCTTTCTGCTTTTTGTTTTTTCGGTTCTGTTTGGGGTAGGGACCGACTATATTGATAACGATTACCATGGACAGCAAGGAAGACCTGTTGAGATTTGTTGCGGAGGCTTATTAACAAAGCTTGTTTTGTTGATTTTCTGAACTTTTATTGAGCCCCATGTTATACTTGGACTGTGTTTGGACCTCGTCTCGGAGTTTTTATCTGTCTTTTCACCCTTGAACTTTTGAATGGTGACTGGACTAGATGGGGATTACAGAAAACATTAAGCCGAACCCAACCAACCCAGGGTTTGGTGTGTGTTGTCCCAGTGCGCAGTTTCGAACTATCGGCTGTGTTCCCGGAGCATCTTTGGACTGCACGTATTGATGATATTAAGACTACTGGTTAGCGGTGACTTGAAAAGTAATTTGGGAGAGTTCCGAAACTGAGAGAGATACCAAGAAGTTTCTGCTGTTTTTCAGAGTGTTGTCTGCTCCTCACATTTGCGACCGGGTCACCTTGGTCTGCTGGGTTCCTGAGAGACTGCAGGGTTAGTGTACCACACAGGGGTGGGAGCGGGGCAGGCTGGAGGGTCTGCCCACTATTTCCCTTCCCCTAGACTTTTGGGTTGCCAGCCGGGGGGATGGCCTCTCCTTAAGTTGAAGTAGTGAACCACTGACTTTTTGGGGTAACCTTTGAAGGTTGATAGGAACCTGTGGCCCGTTGGTGGCCTTTTGAGGTTGCAATTGAAGGTAGAATCTGGAAGCCTGAAGATTGGAACTTTATCTTGCTTGCTGTTTTTGCTGACATTGGGGCTGGTTTATTGATTTTTGAACCTTGGGCTTATATTAAACTGTGTTTGTAAGTGTTCACAGCTTTTCGGGATCTCTGCTGACTGCATGTACTTTTTCTTTTTATTCTTTTGAAAATATTGTAAGCAGTGAGAGTGCTCTACAACATCTTTGAATCCATCTGTTTCCCGATATTGTGAGAGATATCATCGAGAGGGTGGTTTCTAAATTATTTCCTTTATTTATTTATTATTTTATTTGTAATATTATTTTTATGTTTATTTATTTTTTGTTGTTTAATAAGCAGTAAGAGTGCTTAGTTTTAGTAGGCACCAGGTAGTGAGAGTGCCTTGGTGCAACATAATTGTTTTTGGTTAGTTTTATTTTGGTTGACCCCCAAGTTGTGAGAGAACCTGCGGGACTAATTAATAAATAATATTACGTGTTAGGGAGGTTTATATGTTTGATATTTAGCTTATCTAATTTAGTTGTTTGTTATTGTATATATTTTTATCTGAAGTTGTATATTTATTTAAGTTGTGGGAAGTGTAAGAGAAGTTCAGGATTGGTGGTGTTTTTTGGGAATTTTTATTTACAGTGCTTTTAATTCGAGCAGCTTGATGTGCCTTCTTGCCCCTCCTGTACTGTGCTACTCGGCTTCCGCTCTCCATGCCCTCCACCCCTTCTCTCCTCCCCCCCCCGCCTGCTCATACCTATCACTGCTGTCGGGTGTTGGGAATCGCTCATAAGGGGGGATGGGGGGAGGGGGGTGTGGTCAGTGGAGCAAGCGGAGCTCGCCCATAGGGGTGGTTAGGCCCAGAAGACACCCTGGGGTGAAATGGTAGCTAGAATGAAGTGATTCAGTTCTGGTTCCCATACCCAAGGGCACCTCCAGTTTAGGTGGGCAAGTGGTTGGGACTACTTGCCAACCTCGTCCAACTTGGGCATTGTTATGCTATGCCAGATCTGTCTGCAACAAGACTGGTCTTATCTCAGACTTTGTTGCGAAGGCAGATCTGGCTTGCATTACCGAGACCTGGTTGGATGAGAATGCGGCCCCTTTTTTATAGGCAGCTGTTCCCACCGGGTACTCGGTTATACATCGCCCGAGATTGGATCGCGGGGGAAAGGGTTGTGGTCTGTTTCAAGACCGAATTGGGCCTAACTGGTGTACCAGTTGAGGAGGCCAGGTCATTTGAGTGCACTGTAGTAGCTGGTGTAGGGTGCAGGATTGCCATCATCTACCGTCCACCAGGTGATGAAAAGCTTTTCCTGCAGGAAATAGCAGATTTCGAGTCACCCAGACTGATGGTTCTGGGTGACTTCAATGCCTGGGTCGATGATGAATCTTCACTTTTTGGACAACATTTCCTCCAGGTGATGAGATCTCTGGGCTTTACACAGGTTGTTTCCTCAGCTACACATAAGGGAAGCCACTCTCTTGATCTGGTCTTCCTCCTGGGGATCAAGGCCTCCGATCTGGTGGTGGAACCAGTCGGTTGGTCCGATCACTACTCTGTTGGGTTCAATTTTGTGGCCCCCTGGGTAGGTCAGCCCCAGTGGAGTTGGACAGGTACCACCCTTTGCGGGATGTGGTCCCTGATGACCTGATGGCGGTTATTGACCTCTCATTGTTGGACGAGTTTCGCAATGATCCTGAGCAGTTGGTAGTGGCCTATAATGAGGCCATAACGACAGCCCTCGACCAGATTGCACCTGTCCGTGTTCGCCCCTTCCGCGTTGCCCTGGAGGCCCATGGTTTGATGGGGCCCTAAGGGAGTTGCAGAGGTTGGGACGTAGGTTAGAGCATCATTGGAGGAAGTCTGCCACTGATGCCGACCACTGTATTTTGCTAGAGCACTATGAACTCTACCAAACAGCAATTTCCCATAAGAAGGCAGTATTCCTGTCCAGGGAAATTTCTGTCACAAAGAATCGACTGGCTCAACTCTTCAGAACTGTTGACAGACTATGCAACCCAGTCTGTCAGCAGCTCCGTCAAGTTTTTGCACAAACTGATTGTGATGAGATCACTTGCTTCTTTGCGAATAAGGTTGAAGACATCAGGAGGGAGTGCCACCAACTTCACTCTAAGGGAGTTGCCATTGATCAGTGCCCTGTCGCAGAACCTGGAGCTTCCTGGAGTACCTTTGGACTGCCGTATTTCATAGACACTATGAGGACTGTCCAAGAGATGCGTCCCATATGCTGTAGTTTAGACCCAGGCCCTACTTCCCTGATTTTGGGATGTAGTGAGATCATTGGTCACGTCTTAGCTCTGATTGTCCGGTGCTCTTTAGATACAAGAGTATTTCCTAGCTCCTTGAAGGAGGGGGTGGTGACACCCCTTCTGAAAAAAGCTTCTTTAGACCCGGAGAACCTAGCAAACTAGACTTCCATT
Organism: Neoceratodus forsteri; assembly: GCA_016271365.2. Lineage (NCBI taxonomy): Eukaryota > Metazoa > Chordata > Ceratodontiformes > Ceratodontidae > Neoceratodus > Neoceratodus forsteri. Next base: position 938,240,338 of record CM057449.1, on the reverse strand, counting down.
CTAACCTCCCTTTTGTGGGGAAGGTTATTGAGAAAGTTGTGGCTGCTCAATTGGTTAACCATTTAACCATCCATAGTTTATATGAACCTCTCCAATCTGGTTTTCGTAAGAGGCATAGTACTGAGACTGCTCTCGTTCGGGTGCTCAATGATCTCCTGATGGCGAGAGATCAGAGACACCGCTCCATCTTGGTTCTCCTAGATCTATCATCAGCTTTTGATACTGTGGATCATGGGGTTCTGCTCGAACGCATGAGGTCCATCTGCAGACTGTCTGGTACAGTCCTCAGATGGTTTTCATCTTTCCTCACAGGGAGATTGCAGAGAGTGGTCTCGGGTTTGTTTTCTTCCGGGACTTTCTCTCTGCTATGTGGGGTACCTCAGGGCTCGGTGCTGTCCCCCATGTTATTCACAGTATATATGCTACCCCTTAGAGACATTGTTGGATGTTATGAGCTGAGGTTTCACTGCTATGCTGATGATACCCAGTTCTACCTGTCTTTTGCACCTGACCAGGTCTACAGTTGAACCCAGTTAAGACTGAGGTTTTGGTTGTGGACTCAGGTCATAGGGTAGAGGAGTTGAGGACTGGGCTTCCTTCCAGTTTAGTCCTGGGGGAAGACCAGATTCTCTCCTCCAAATGAGTGCGTAACCTGGGAGTGGAGCTTGACGTCGGCTTGACTCTTCAACATCATGTGTCGGCAGTCGTCAAGCTGGCCTTCTTCCATCTTATGAACATTGCCAGGATTAGGCACCTTGTTCCACCCAGTGATCTGCCTGTTCTAGTCCGTACCTTTGTGACATCACGCCTTGATTCTGTAATTCCCTTTACCTAGGGCTTCCTGGGGTTGATATCCTCCACTTACAGCTAGTGCAGAATGCGGCAGCACGTTTGTTGACTGGGGCATCAAGAAGATCCCACATTACCCTGGTGCTGCATGCTCTGCACTTGCTGCCAATACAGTGGTGGATCACCTTTAAGGTAGGCCTTCTGACCTACAAAGCTCTACATGGTCAGGGTCCTGACTACTTGAAAGAACTCCTGGTGCCTTACACCCCTCTGCGACAGCTCTGTTCGGCTGACGTAGGGTTGCTGGAGATTCCGAGGGTAAACTTGAAGTCATCTGGTGCTCATGTTTTTGGATTTGTGGCACCTACCCTCTGGAATTCTCTGCCCCGCCAGCTCCGGGAGTGCAGGACAGTGGGATGTTTTAAGCAGGCGCTAAATACTTTCTTATGGGCAAAGGCATTTCCTGTTTTATCTAGATTTTATATTTTATGTATTTGAATATATGTTTGTTTTGTATTTTTGCTGTACAGTTCTTTGAAATTATGAAAGGTGCTTTATTAAATAAATGTTATTATTATATTATTATTAACCTTATACAGTAACAGGTTTATAGTGTGAATTTGTGAAAATACCTTAACGATTTCTTATAACTATATTAATCATGACATTATTATTGCTTTATATGGCTTCTGAATCCTTTTATTTAAAAAGGCTTTATTAAATGTATTCAGTTATGCTATCTTAAATGGCTTTCATGCTTTTTGTACTCAAAAATGCATTTATGCACTTTACACAACACCTCTCTGGGTGTTTGGCATCATTCCAGGGACTGGATGGATGGAAATGGCAAAAAAAATGGAAAGAGAGAAATAGTAGGCAGTTTAGTAGGAATAGTAAAAAACTACGTTAGGTGGCCAACCTAGGGTAGGGGGCAAAAAGAAGAAAAGCAAAGAGAAAAGCGTTAACTGTTGCCAGGAAATAAGGAGTTAGAAAAGTGGTCCATCAGTCACAGCTGAGGGTGTAGCTTAACTCCACCATAGTTGGATCCATGATCCATGATACAAACATGGAAGTGCATCCTTACTGGAGGGAGGGCCTGAACAGGTTAAAAATCTCAATGGACAACTAGTGCGATTGGTTCATGGGGCAAAGAAGTCACGTGCCAAGTTCAGCAAACCACAGCAAAACAAGGCTGAAGGTCACTGTGGACTAGTAAGCACATCCAGTAAGGCGACTATGGGTCCAGGTGGGGTGTCAGCAAAACTGTTTGCTATGAACCCACTTTGGGGTGCCTAGTCCCAAGTGGGAATCTGTGACATCGATGAATCCAGTGAAGAGGAGGATGACTCAACAACAGGAGTGCATGCAGCACAGAGAATGATTGACTCATATTTATCTGAAAACAGGCATCTGTCAGTAATTAATGATCCTTTGCTGTACTGGAATGGAAAGGTGAGTGAATGGCCAGAGCTGACTTCAGTGGCACTGTAGTACCTGACCAGCCCACCCTCCAGTGTAAGTGTGGAGAGGGTATTCAGTTCTGTGGGGGCAATAGTTTATGATCATCATACCAACCTCTCACTGACAAATGTCAGCATGCCGACATCCATAAAAATGAATGAAGGTCACGTACCAACTCGAACTACCACATCTGTGTTCATACCCCTTCATCATGATGGCTGCACTGATGATGTGGGAGAAGCAGGCCATCCTGGTGGAAATGTCAAATAGCTTACCATTGAGGTTGACAGTGCAATCATGGACAAAGAATCCCCTAGTGGGCACAATGCAAACATTGATGACTGTGAGGGCAGCCTCCTTTTTGATGAGGATGAGGTGGATGTTGCTGGGATTTAAGTTAATGAGTTGAAAGGCTGTCACATTTTCTTGATGGTGCATTTTTTGGTTTTAATAAAATAAAAACAGTGTTCTTGACTGACTATCATTCCATAATTCAGATTTGCACAAATAATGACCCATCACAATCATTCTATTTTACCTTCCACTTGGTATATTTTCTAGTTACACTTAAACAGCAGGTACCCAGCCCCCTTCACACATATATAATAGCTGACCTACTCCACTATTGAAGGGTATTAAAAATTCCATGTGCTTCTCTCCAGTTAAAAAGTTATAGCACCCTGAATGTGCACCCCCATAAAAACAGAGCCGTTCCTGACAAGACCAGGGAGGTATCCTGAGCCACCTTTTGTGATGTCAGAAAATGAAGGCTGTGTATGTGTGCTCCATTGACCTGTATTGGCACCATTTTTCAATGACTTTTAGCACTATTTAGAGTTGCCACTTGGAAAAATGAAAGCAACCACCCCAGTAAACAGGGATTGCTACTCCAGCGGCTGCTTGGATTTTTCTACATGGCACCTCTAAATAATACTAAAAGCCATAGAAATATCACATACATACAGATTAATGGAATGCACACTCAGTATTCACTTTATGACATCACAAAAGGGGACTGGGGGTACCTGTCTGGGGGTGTGTCAGACATGATGCTGTTTTTATGGGTGTGCAAATTTGGGGTGCTATAACTTTTTAACTGGAGGGAAGCACATTGAATTTTTAATACCCCTCAACAGTGGAGCAGGTCTGCTATTATATACGTTTGAGGGCAGCTGGGTACCTGACTGTGGGTACCTGCTCTTTAACAGAATGTGTGCTGTCATTAGCAAACATGGTCAGCCTCTTAAACACAACTGTCCATTTGTTGTAGCCAATTTAATCCTGCTGATTAAATAGAAATACCATACCAAACCTGTGCACCACATATAGTGATGCCATACCCCTGCAAGTAACATTTCTGGGAAATGGTCCTCAAAAGAACACAGTACTTTTGCTTTAAAAAAGCTTGTAAAATTGTGTTCAATGGTCTTGCTTACTTCCCGGTATATAGAGCTGCCCACGCCTCACTACCAGGCACTGCCACATGATGATAGAAAGGCAGGGAGTGCATGGGGACATGATCCATTATGATTAAATGGTGATTAATCAAGGGCACCGATTGACAAACAAGGCCCTTGTTAATCGATTGGTGACCTTGAGTAATCGCCATTTGACAATATAAAATAGAAAACTAATTGTAAAGCTGCCTGTGCCCACCATAGGCTATAATAGAGCATGTCCCCATGCACTTCATGCCTTTACACCATAATGTAGATGTGCACAGGGATATTGCATGTGCAGCTCTATGTACCGGGAAGTAAGCAAGATCCATTGAACTGAATTTTATGAGCATTTTTACAACAAAACTACTGTGTTATTTTGTGGACCATATGCAGCTATTTGTTGTCATGACACACAAGGGGTAATGCACCACTATATGTGGTGCAAGATCTACAGTGCTGTTCCTTGGTAAATCTTCCTCCTGAGTGACTCTGAAATAGTGTAGCACACCGTATCCAGCCACCCATCTTGATTATGGAGAGAGAGCATGGTATCCAGTGCCTGTGCCCTGAAGAAACCCGCAGCCAACCAAAGCCATCCATTTCCATGCTGACAGGGAGAGAGAATGGTATCCAGTGCCCATGCCTTTGTGTGAAGCAAATAAACAAAACAAGACGATGTAAGAAACCACTATGGTTCTCAAAGGAAGTGGCAGTGAAGGTTCAAGAGAAAAAGAAAGCATTCAGGAAGTACAAGGAATCGCAGCAGGAGCAGGACAGAGAACTGTATCAGTTAAAGCAAAAGGAGGATGGGAAGGCAGTCAGAACAGCAAAGGCCCAAACTGAGGAAAAGATAGCCAACCCAGTTAAGAAGGGGAATAAAACCTTTTATAGGTACATCAGGGAGCAAAGGAAGACCAAGGGAGGATAGTGAGGCTTAATAAAGGGAGGGAGGGTGGGCAGAGGGAGAATGTGAAAAGGCAGAGATACTAAACAAATATTTTTGCTCAGTATTTACAAAGGAAGAGGGGAGTACATAAAACAAACAGTAGTAACACTCTGGATACAGAAGTGATACCAGCCCATTTACAGAAGAAAGGGTTCTGAAAGAACTCTTAAAACTGAAGGTGGACAAAGCAATGGGGCCTGATGGGATTCATCCCAGAATTCTAAAAGAACTAAGGGTAGAACTAGTGACACCACTGACTACCTCTTTAACAAATCATGGGAGGATGGGGTGGTACCCGAGGACTGGAGGAGGGCAGATGTGATTCCCTTCACAAAAGTGGGAGCAAGGCAGAAGCAGGAAACTATAGACCTGTTAGTTTAACCTCAGTGATAGGGAAAATGATGGAATCACTTCTAAAGGAAAGAATTGTCAGTATCTGGAGGCCAGAAGGGCACAGGACCCTAGGCAGCATGGATTCACAGCGGAAGGTCATGCCAGACGAATCTGATAGATTTCTTTGACTGGGTGACCAAAGTAGTAGATCAGGGAGGGCTGTGGACATGGCCTACCTAGACTTTAGCAAGGCATTTGACACAGTCCCACACAAAAGATTAATATATAAGTTAGCCAGCCTGGGAGTGGGTCCCAAGATGACAGCCTGGGTAAAGAATTGGCTGGAGAATAGGACACAGAGAGTAATAGTAAATGGAGTCCACTCAGAAGAAAGGAGGGTTACTAGCGGGGTACCGCAGGGTTCAGTATTAGGACCAGTCCTCTTCAATGTCTTTATAAGGACATTGCAGAACGACTGGAAGGAAAAGTATGTCTCTTTGCAGATGACACTAAGATCTGCAACAGAGTTGATACACAGGGTGGGGTGGAAAGGATGAGAAGGACTTGGCAAGGTTAGAGGAATGGTCAAATGTATGGCAGCTTAGATTCAATGCTAAGAAGTGCAAGGTAATGCACCTGGGAAACAAAACCCAGGGAAGAGTACACAATGGGAGGTGAGATACTAACAACAACAAAAATGGAAAGGGACCTGGGGTAGTCATATCAGATGACCTAAAGGTGGGCAAGCAATGTGAGAAGGCAGCAAGGAGGGTTGGGGGATACTGGGATGCATAGGAGAGGCATCACCAGTAGAAAACAGGAAGTTATTATCCTCTGTACAGACAGCTGGTGAGACCCCATCTGGAGTACTGTGTGCAGTTCTGGAGACCCAATCTCCAGAAGACATAGACAGGATGGAAGCTGTCCAGAGGAGGGCAACTAAAATGGTGCAGGGTCTGCACGGAGGACATATGAAGAGAGACTTAAGGAGCTTAATATGTATAGCCTCTAGGAAAGGAGGGAGAGGGGGCATGATAGAAACTTTCAAGCACCTCAAGGGAATCAACAAAGTCCAAGGGTAGCATCTTTCAAAAAAGGGTGTGCAAGAACAAGAGGGCACAATTTGAAGATGGGGGGCGCTCAGAGGTAATTTAAAGATATTTTTCACAGAGAGGGTTGTGGATGCATGGAATGGCCTTCCGGAGGAGGTTGTGGAGTCAAAATCAGTGGTGGAATTCAAGCATGCATGGGATAGTCATAAGGCAATTCTGCGGGGTGGGGGTAGGAAGAAGTAGGCTGCTGGTTAACTAGGATCTGCAGCTTATCCAGTAGGTAGGGAAATGGGCAGACTGGGTGGGCCAAGTGGTCCTTATCTGCCGTCACATTCTATGTTTCTATGTTTCTATGTTTCTATGCCCTGAAGGAACCTGCAGCCAGTCAAAGCCACAAGTTTCCATGCTGACAGTGAGAGAGAATTTTATCCAGTGCCCATGCCTTGAAGGAACCCTCAGCCAGCCAGAGCCACCCATTTCCATGCTGACAGTGAAGGAGAATGTTATCCAGTGCCCATGCCTTGAAGGAACCTGCAGCCAGCCAAAGCCACCACGCTTCTTATTATCAGTAGTTTACAATAAATATTTACTAATTTGTCATACTATGTTTTTTTCTTGAGCAGTGTGAATGCTCCCTTTATCAATTTATAGATGCACTTATCAACAAATACTGTCAACTGTTTTTTTTTTACGGGTTCCAGTTTCAAACATGGTAAGAAAACATGAGGACAGGAGTACTGTAGTACTACAGCCACCTATAGGATACCATTTCCAGGTAAGTATGTCAGCCTTATTTCATCTGTTCTGTTTTGTCTTTCATTTTGTCAAGTTGGTGTAAAGCATAAAATGGAGGGGACATATATGTCAGATAATATATTTTTCATGCACATATGTAACTGACTTACTTCAGTCGGCCATGGGGTTGTTCAAAGTTTTATCCTGGTCAGGATGACAAGACGTCTGTAATGTTACTTAAGTTAAGACAGTGGGCAAGTGCATGCCACATGAACTAAACTTGTTAGTTGGTCAGTTGTGGTGACTTACTAGTAGCTTGGTATGTTAAGCTGGATATAACAGACAGGAACAGCAACACTTAGAACAGAATGTGTTAGTGTGTTCAATGAAGTCAGAATAATTTCTTCTTTGTTTGTTTGCAGTTGCAGGTAACATTTCAGTGCTATGTGCTACCATCGGTACTTTCTTCACATCAGAACACATGCAACTTCTATGTATCTGGATCTGGAGGATACACAGAAAACCTGTAAAGAAGACAAAACTATTACTGAAACTTTTCCCCAAATGATGTCCTAAGTTCCCAACCCCCCCAACCCCCCCAAAACATGAAGACTTACCTTTCATGGCTTGGCATGTTTTCTATGGCCAAAGTCAACAGCAAGCAAAAAGTGTGCAATCAAAGTATGACTCTATGACCTGTGAGAAAAAATAAAAATGATTATATATATATATATATATATATATACTAAATGTATGGGTCTGTGAAGAACCAGAGCATGAAATGTACAGTAACTTACCAATGGTGGTATGAATACGCACACATAGCCAGGGCAGCATGATTCAGTCAATGCAGCAGATGAATGGTCCTCCAGAACATCACATTATGGTTCACCCAATGGTCATCTGGTCTGTCTGTGGTCATCATCATTTGTTAATACACTGTGCATCAGGGCAGTCAGCAGAAGGACAACAGCAGCAGCAGCAGGCACAAGAAGTTGTGGCTGTTGGTGTACGCTTCAATCAGTACATACTGAATTAATTGTGACTTTTCAGAACATTTTCTCATGAGATTTTTCTTCATCTGGGGTCGGGCCTTTTCATGACAGTTTAACAACAGCCATTTTAGTGGGCACACTTATACAGAGGTGTGGCTGTTGGTGCATGTTTCATTCAGTGCATCCTGAATTAACTGACTTTTCAGAACATTTTCACATGTGATTTTTCTTTATCGGGAGTTGGGACACTAATACTCCATGCTGAATGATGTAGCAATATAGCAGTATAGGCATGCTACATTCACATATCACACTAATTTGTTTTATGGGTGGTTGTACAGTAATTATATTATGTTGAGTGATGGCGGGGTATTTTGATTGTGGTTGTTGGAAGTATGCTAAGAAAACAGAACACAGTCACCAGTACCCAAAAACTTATATTGCATGACAAGTACCGCAGCAGTGCAATAATCTGTTGACAATCTCGACCTGTATTTTTCTACGCGATTTGCAATCAGTAGTTATTTATTGACTTGTCTATATGATACCCTCATTTCCACAATTTACAACTGCTGGACTAGGTTTTTTCACATATGACATAATAAACAGCACTACTTTTAATCTTGCTTGCGGTTGGTTTACATCAGTATTCACACTGATTTTTGTACATCTGTCACTTCAAATCCTTGATGTTGAGACTCAGACAAAGTACCATGCAATCCAGCAGGACATGGTAAGCTGCCATTACATTATGGAGCAGTATGTGTTCAAAAACAGTGGGGAAAACTGATTAAAACAACAGTTAAAAACCAGATTAAAAGGAGCACTACTGTATTTCATATCTGAAAAAAGGTAATGGTATCATGCAAACAAATCAGTAAATAAGGACCAATTGAAAATAGAATAGAACTCTATAAGTCCAAATTGTTCAAGAGCAGGTGTGCATTTGTCAGGTGGTTATTGGTACCCAATAGCACCACTCAAACATACATGATAGCCGACATGCTCCAATGTTGAGGGGTATTAATAATACCATGCGGTACTGTCCAATAACAAAGTTAGAGCACCCAGAATGTGTACCCACAGAAAATTACAGCAGTGTCCAAAACCAGCTGACACAACACCCAGACAGTCGCACCAATGTTACTTTGGGGGATGTCAGTAAATGAACTGAGACTTTCAGAGTATGCACTCCACTGACATGTATGGGCATGATTTCCTGGAGTGTCTCGTACTACTTAGTGTTGCAATTCACAGAAATCAAAGCAATTGCAAGAGAGGAGCAACAGACACTGTTACTCAGCAGTCACTTTCAGTTTTCAAAATTGCAGCCAAAAATAGCACTAACAGCTAAAAAAAGATCACGCCCATACAGGTCAGGTGAGTGCACACTCACCATTCATTTTCTAACATCACAAAATTAACCTGGGGGTACCTGCCTGAATGGTGGCATGTCAGTAGGTTCAGGAAATGCCTCTGTTTTTCTGTGGGTACACATTTGGTGTGCTATAACTGTTTGACTGGAAGAGGAAGAACAGTCAGTATGGCTCTCGATCACTGTCCACAGCGTAATGATCCACAATCACTGCAGTAGGATAAATTCCACATTACATGATTTACCACCTCAACCTTCACACAGCGCGAGTAATGAGCAACAACATTCAGATTGATATGTGGAGAGGGGCACCTATATCCTTGTTCTGGTAAAATAAACTATTGGGAACTGTATTCTACTGCAGTTGCTGTGGATGATTAAGCTGTGGCTAGATGACTGACAGCCGTACTGACTGTTCCTACTTAAATGGATGAGACCACATGGTATATATTATTTATACCATCAACACTGGATAAACTCATCTATCATATATGTTTGCCAGGGGCTTGGTACATGACAGTGTGCACCTGCTCTTAAACAGATTATTGCACTGCTCACTGCTGCGCTTCAACAAACAACACAACAGAAATAAAACATTGCTGTGAAAAAAATACAATTTCCTATTTGTAAACAACACAGATTATAGTAACTAGGAATTTAAGGAAGGGAAGGACACCATTTTTGTAAGGTTATTGTCTTTAAACTGTTTTTGGAGGTGTTAATAAAATTATTGTGGTGGCATCAAGGTTATGAGAAAGAAAGACAGAACGAAAAATTAAAATTAGACACCAAACAGTACACAATGGGTGGTGGTGGTGGTGGGAGGGGGGAATAAAAACTGCACAAATGGAAAGGGACCAGAGGGTAGTCATATCAGATAACCTTAAGCTAGGCAAGCAATGTGACAAGTCAGTAAGGAGGGCTGAGTGTATACTGGGAGGGAGTGGGATGCATAGGAGAGGCATCACCTTCAAATCAGCAGTACAAAGCAGGAAGTTGTTATCCCTCTGTAAAGATACTTGGTGAGACCTCATCTGGAGTACAGCATGCAGTTCTGGAGACCATATCTCAAAAAGGACATAGACAAGGACATAGACAGGATGGAGGTGGTCCAAAGGAGGGCAACTAAAATGGTACAGGGGCTGCACTGGAGCCCATACAAAGAAGGCAGACCAGGGTTTTAAATAATTGATTAGCAGTTTTTTTCCTGGGACAATACTAACTGTACAGAAAGTATTTATATAGGTTTTCTAAAAGTGTTATGTTTGTTAAACACAATGAGGCAAGTGCTATGCATGTTTACAATGTTTTAGCACTTTTATGAGCAAAACGCTAATCAATTTTTAGAGTTAAATAAAACCCTGCAGACTAAACGAGATTAATACGTATACCCTTAAGGAAAGTAGGGGGGTCATGATAGAAACTTTAAAGTACATCAAGGGAATCAACAATGTTCAAGATGGTAGCATCTTTCAGAAAAAGAAATGTGCAAGAACAAGGGGGCAAAATTTGAAGATAGAGGGGGACAGATCGGGGCAACATCAGGAAGTATTTTTTCATGGAAAGGGTGGTGGATGCATGGGCAATCAGAAACTAATGCTCCACATTATGGTGTGAGAGCAGTAGTTGGAGCATGCCCATAATTTGGAGTTGGTGACCCTCCATGTGCTCCAACCGCTGCTTAATGTTTGACACCCTGTTGCTCAGGTGGTTCACCTCACTCCACATCAGGCTCAAACTGACCTGTGTGACAGGCATTATTGCAGGGTTGCCAGCATCCCCTACAGGTGCTGGAGCAGCCATTTGCTTCATGGCCCGACCACACTTAACCCCACGTACAGGTGGAGGCCATGCTGCCACCTGGTGCCCAGCAGGGACAGTAGGTGCATTCCATCCCTTTTCAGCAACCTTGGCCTCCTACGCTGCATGGTGGTGGTTTGAGGTTGGTGTGCTTTCCACCTGTCCCCAGATGACTCCCCTTGGGCCCACAAAGCACAACCACACCACAGATTTTACATTTTAACAACACTGGGGTCATCAACACCAGGTACTGGACTGAAAAAATCCCACACAACAGAGGTGCAGGAAGGACTGGGCACAGGCGGGGGTGGGGCCCCAGGTGTTATTTGCTGCTGCTGCACAATTGGAGGGGGAGCACCTGCTGCTGCTGATGATGAGACTGCTGCAGCTCCTCTATCAATTCCTGCTGCTGCTGAGCCACTGGCGCAGGGGCCATGGCAGGTGGTGGTGGGGGGGCACTAGTAGTAGGTGATACCACTGGCGGGGGTTCTTCCATGGCACCACTACCTCCGTCTTCAGGGAGGGGACCACTCGGATGATATAATGTGCTCTTTTTCAGATGCAGGGTGCCACCACACATCCGTACCCCCACACACTCTTCTCTCCATCCACCAAAGGCACCTCTCTCCATTTTACTCTCTCTCTCTCCCACACACACACTGTGCAAAAGCACACACACACACACACACACACCCACACACACAAATTAACAATTAACTACTGTACTGGAAAAAGGTGCACAACTCGACACAAGGGGCAATCAAAATATAAAAGAAAACAACTAATTAACAAGAAAAGTCAAATGTGAAGCAGATTCAATCAATACATGTCTCTCTCCTGTCTCCTCTCTCACAAAACCTCTTTCTCCCACACTAGGTAAGGTGAAAGTGAAAGTCTTTCACTGTCTTGCCTGATTATCTTCCTACCTGAGCCATGTGACCTACAGACTGTAACACATGTGGACTGTGGGCTGTTTCAATTATGACTCACATCACGTTCAACAAAAACAACGCAAAGTGAACGCGAAGTCAGCATAATGTGAAGTCATAATGGGGCTAAGCCATCATAAGACAAAGTGATGTGATTCTATGGGGACTTCGCTTAGCATTTGGTGATGCGGAGTGGGCGACTTTGCCCAAACTTCGCTGACAGAGTTAAACTTCACTGCATTTCTATATGTAGCAATCCGTTTTACAATAATGTCATCCACTGGCATAGGTTTATTGATGACTTACTGTGTACAAGGATGGGAGAAGCAGAACAAAAGACTTCCTTTATGGACTATATTAATTCTAGCAACAAAAAGCTGAAGTTTACATATGAATGGAGTAGAGTCCATCAAGTACTTAGATTTAAAACTACGCATAGCAGAAGATTTGTCAGTTCAGAGCCTAGGTTATAGAAAACCCACAGCAGCAAATAGCATATTACAAACCAGCAGTGCACAGCCTGCTAAATTTATAGAGTCCATACCTTGCAGTCAGTTCACTAGGATTAGGAGAAACTGCTCTTGGGATGCTGACTTTAAAGAGCAGGCAAAAGATACGACAAACAGATTTTTAGAAAGAGGGTACAAAAAACAGACAATGTTCAAGGCTCTAGACAAAGTGTTAGAATTAGACAGAACTACTCTGCTGAAACCTAAGAAAAAGGGAAGTGAAGATCCAAAAAGTGTGACTGTTTCCAACATATACAGTGAGAAAGCAGGTCAGATAGGGAATATCATACATAAACACTGGCCAATACTATACACAGACCAGGTTTTAAATAAGGTCATAGGAAATGAACCACGTGTCACTTTCAGAAAAGCAAAAAATTTGGGAGACCTGTTGACAGCCAGTCACTACAAAGCCACCAAAAGGGAAAACACAAGACATTGGTAACCACCTAAGCCACAAGGCCTCAAAAATGTGGGAACTGCTATATATGCAAATATGCCCACGGAGGGAAAACATTCAAATACCCTAATTCAGAAAAGAGAGTGGTGATCAAAAACTTCATTTCTTGCATTACCACATTTGTGGTGTACATTGCCTGATGTGACTGTCCACAGCACTACATAGGAAGAATGATAAGACCACTTAAAAACACATATTCAAGAACACTTGAGGGCCATTATCAATAGTAGTGACAGGAGTGTACTAGGAACCCATTTTGCCCTATGCCATAATGCGGACCCCTCAAGCCTGAAATTCACAGCACTTGAATCAGTGGGCCCATTAGAGAGGGGAGGTAACAGAGTAAATAAATTACTCCAGAAAGAGACAAAATGGATTGTTACCACAGAAACAGCACAGCTGGCTGGTCTGAATGAGAAAGCGGACTACACACCACATATCAAAAGTGATTAATAACATCACCATGTCTGGGAAAATTGAAAATAGTGTTGTAAAATGAATTGTTTAAAATTGCTCAGTGAGATCCTTCTCACCTGTTTCTTTAGTTCAGTTTTCAGTTGATACAGTTTATGTGTTTTGCTTTTTTCTATGTTCGCTCATGTCTTCTTTTTTTTTTTTTTTGGTTTTACAGGCATTGATTACCCATAGCACCAAGACCTCATTTTGTTCGCCTATATCCTTGACAGGATTTTGAAGGACACTCATAAAGTATGACATCTGAGGAGAAACTGGAGCAGACTATGAAAACGTACAGTACTCCATGTTTATCACTTGGTTCAGCCTAACGTAAGGACTCCTCTGCCTTTACTTACCCTTTCCAAAAACCTGGGTTTTTAATACTAAAAAAACCTTAGAAAACTAACACTACGTTCAACAATTCTTTTCCCTTCCCTGCCCTTTCCACATATGTGTGTGTGTGTTTCACCTGATTATAGTCTTACCATGTACCCACACTTCTTAACCTTCCAGTAACCTTTATCTCTTTGTTATGCCCCCCCCTTCGCTTGCTTTTATTTAACACTGGAATTTTGTATGCCCCATATATTGGGCAAGTTGCCCTTTGAATGAAATAATTTAAAAATCCTTGAAAAATAAAGGTTTAAAAATAAAGAATTAAATTAAAATAATTCTGAAGGGGCAATAAAGAAATACATATATCTGTTTATGAATTTTGTTTAAAAGAATTACATGCAGTTAAATACAGTTAACTGTAAGTACTTGCTTTTGACCAGGTCAGTGACCATTTATAATAATTTTTGCTGTAGTTACGTGGTGGCTCCATTAAACACATGACTTAAAAAGGTGATGGGTAATGCAGTAAGACACACACCCCTGACGAAGGCCCTATTGTTGGACCGAAGCACTAGAATAGGATCGTGATTTTGTCTGTTAGACTACTGGAGAATTTGCCTCAATAAATCACTATGATTCTTTGAAAAATGAACTGCTGTCTTTTTGAGTGAGTACTGGAGTGCCTGACTTAAAATCTTTGCTTGGACTGATGTTTTGGAGGGTAAGCTCCCTCTACAGTCTGGCACCTGCGGAAAGTACCTGTGATGCACCCCACAAACTCCATTGTTTCTGATACTCAGCCCCACATGTCAAGAAATAAACAAAATGCACCCCTCCACTGACATACTGCTGTTACCTGTGAGTTTGGGCCTCTCCATAACTTCCAGCCTGCATCATACTAATGTGGGAGACTGGACCAAGGGAGATTGATGCTACACACCTCTGAGACTGTAATCCTAAGTGCATGTGATCCTGGCTCCACTGCCTGACTCTCCCTCTCCCGCTGTCTCTCCTTTAGTGGTACTCGGTCTCAGCTCTGCACTCTCCTTAACATATACACAGGGTTCACATTGCTATGAATGCTTTTACTCAACATGCTGAACAGTGAAGCACCTGCCCCTGGTCCACCACCATTGGCTAACAGAGCTATTCAGAATCAAAGTATTTTGGAAAATATGGAAAGTATAGACATCATCAGTCTACCATACTTCCCTCCCAGGAAATAAAAAAATAAATAAATCTGTCCCCCTGCCCACAACTACCAGATGGATGTGGTGCCCAGCCTCACAAGAGGAAAAAACATCTGCCCCCCACCAAAATATGAGCGGCTCAGTGCTTTACAAAACACAAGAGTTAGATTCTGGTAGAACAGGGACTATAGAATATAATAGAATTTTATTTTTTATAATGACTTTCATACATATGATATCCTAAAGTGTTTTACATGGCACAGGAGTTTCATACTGTTAGTGTTGGGAATGTAGAATAGAATACAAGTATCGGTGTCCAACCTGTCTTGATGGCAAAGGAAAACAAATCTGACCCCCTCTCTCAACTGCTTGATGGGTCCAGTGACCATCCAGCCTGTCAGGGAAGAAAAACAAAATCTGCCCCCTCCTTCCAAATTCCTGATGGGTTCGGTGTCCAACCCAGCCTGGCATGGAAAACAAATCTGTCCTTACTCCACACCCCAAACTATGACAGGTCCGGTGTTCTACAATGTTATATTCTAGGAGTGCTGGGACTATAGAATGCAAAATAATTAGGGTTTAAATAATGACTTTCATATACACTGTATCACAAAATGCTTTACAAGGCACACAAGTTCCATACTGGTAGCACAGGGAATGTAGAATAGAGAATAATTTCTGGTGCACAACCTAGCCTGATGGGATAAAAAAAAAAAATTGACCCCTCTCACAACTATATGATGGTCCAGTGACTGTCCTGGCCTATCAAGGAATAACAAAAAAAACTGATCCCCCTTCCCCAACCACCTGATAGGTCTAATGCCCAACCACACCCATCAGGGAATAAAACAAATCTGTCCCCTACAACCTGACAGCTCCAGTGCCCAATCTGACCCTTCATGGTAAAAACAAACAGTCTGGCCATCTCCCCCTCTAACTACCTGACTGGTCCGATACCCAACCCCACCTGTCAGGGAATTGTCAAAAATAGGTACCTCTCTCCCAAACTACCTGATGGGTTTGGTATGCAACCCAGCCTGACAGTGAATAAAACAGTATGTCCCCTCCCCCAAAAACCTACAGATCTAGTGCTCAATGCAGCCCATCAAGGAATGATAAAAATATGTCCACCTTCCCCAAACTGCCTGACAGGTCCAGTACCAAACCTGGCCTATAAGGGAATAAAAAAACCATCACCCCTCCCAAACAACCTGACAGGTCCAACTTGGCCTATCTAAGAACCTGGCCTGTCAGCGAATAAAAAAAAAACAAAAAAAATCTACCCTCCCCCAAACAACATGACAGGTTTGTTGTTCAACCTGGCCTTAAGGGAATAAAAATCTGACCCTTTCCCAACAACCTTACAGATCCAATGCCCAGTCTCAGCTGCCAAGAAATAAAGAAAACCTGACCTTATCTCCCCTCAGCTATCTTACCTGTCTAGTGTCCAATCTGGACCATTAGGAAATTAAAACAAAATCTGTTCCCCTCTCTCAAATACCTAATGAGTCCCATGCCCAACCTAGTCTGTGTATTAAGCCTGATGGAGATCAGTAGGAGCAGCGTAAAACGAGTGGCAGGTGGAATATGCAAGGTAGTAAAACACTGCTGTCCTTGTACCCATCCACTCAGGCCACAGTGAGGGGTTCAAAAATTGTACAAGAGGCTTGGGGCTGCTGCCGCACTGCCTGCTATTACTCTGTTCAGCTGTCTCTGCTTCCTCTGAGGGGGACCAATGGCATATACCTCTGAGGCTATAGTCCCAAGTTCCTTCTTGTCTCAGTGCTCAATCTCTGCTCTTGTCCCAACACACACATAGTGCCAACCATGCTCAGACACATCCTGCTGCACAGCAGTATGGTCCAGTGTCCAACCATGCCTGTCAGGGAATCAAATTATTTTCCGCTCTAGCAAACTACCTGATGGGTCTACTACCCAACTTGGCTTATCAGGAAATTAAAAAAAATGTGATCCACCCCACTCCTAACTGGTTCTATGCCCAGCATCATCTGTTAGAGATTAAAATAATCTGTCCTTCCTCCACCACCCAACAACCTGATGAGTCCATGGCCAATCCTAAAACTCCACTTCCCCTCAACAACTTGACTAATCCCAAGCCCTACCATGCCTTTCAAAGAAGAAAAGAAAACATGTCTCCCTCCCTCAAACTGCTTGACAGTTCTGATACCCAACCTGGCCCATCAGGAAATAAAAAATATATGGCCATGTCTCCCAGCTACCTGAAAGGTATGGTACACAACTTGGCCCGTCAGGGAATAAAAAAATCTGTCTCTCTCCCCACAACTACCTGATGGGTTCTGTGTCTAGCCTGGACCATTAGAGAATATAAAACATTGGTGCTATGCAGGGCTATTATAAGTGAGTTTGGCGAAGGGGAGATATAGAGGATAGTGGATGGGCAACAGTGAACAACAACACTGTTGTTCACTTTGAGAGGTTGTCATGACAACCAAGTAAACAGGTTTTGGGTTGTCATTAAACCTCGAGAAGTTACAACAGTGTTGTTGTTTACTGATGCCCATCCACTGTCTTTTATAACGCATGGGCAAAAATAAATTAAAAACAGCTTGTGCCTTCCTCCTCAGTAGTGCCGTAATGTCGGAGACCCACCCACCTCCCCGCCCCACCATCTTCAAACACTCCGCTCATTCCCGATCCATAGCGATAGTTATTTATTACCTTTGACTGTTTACTACTATGTGCCAGCAAAGATTTAACAAAAACGGAACTTACTATCTCCTTCTGTGCCTTCGCTTAACTGCCGTCCATTGTATGACTGCCTATATAGCGTGAGTTGCGCATGCACAAATGTAATCCGTGCTGTTGTACCATCAATGTGATATCATAACGTCACATCAATGGTACAACAACACTAGGGAAAGCTAGATTTCCAGTGAATACAATGTTCTAACATACACTGTAAACTAATTGCATGGTGGATTTGAACCATTGTGTACAGTGTAAATAGCATTACTAAAAATCTGTTGTGCTGCAGCAAAGCCCTCCCTGTGGGCACTGTATACAAAAATATGTAAAATTGACAATGGTTGTGATCCTCATGTAACTTACACAGTGGGGAAACAGAAAATGTGGAAAACTTTAAACATGTAGGATATGCAGCTGATTATACATAATCATTTGAGAATCACATAAATGATGAGATCAAACCTATGTGAGACTTGAGCAACTTTACTAGCTAAAAAAAATGACTGCAAATTCAGGGAACTTTTAGTTCAGTTATTACCAGTTTCTTTATTAAACTACAGTCTTTTGGTTTACATAACAGCTAAGGACACCTTAATTTGTAGAGTAAACTTTGTGCACAATTCAGTTTGTCAATTTGCCTTGTCTGGTTTAAAAACAACACATCATTGCAACCTATACAACACTTTGAATTGGTTTTCTTTCAAATCTCAATATATTTATTTTACATTACTTAGCTTTAGATGCATACTGCATCCTTTGTGTGGATTTTGTAAATAACATCGATACACACATCACTAGATTTGTCAAGGGGAGGTAGTGTAAATCAATTTTCTTTACATCTTCACTTGGTCAACAATCATATATTTTTAGAGCGATAAAATATTGGAATTGTCTCCCTTCAAGTATACAAAATATTCAATCAGATAAAGTCTTAAAATCTGTTTTATAAAACTATTAAGTGTCCCTGTACTTATTTTGACTGAGAGTCTAGTTTTATATTCTGTGTATATTTAATGTAATATTTGTTAAATGTGATTTCAATATGATTGTTATATGTAAATGTGTGTATGATTCTGACTCACACTTGAAAATGGTCCTCTATGTCCTTGGGTTCTTACCTGTTAACACATTTTAAGTAAATAAAAATAAAACTACAGTTATAACAGTGGTACTAATGAGACTGTACAGCCTGCCAAAAAAAGTAAAGAAGAAAACATAAAAAGCAGGACCAGCCTTGTTGGCACCAGCCAAGCGTGTTTTTAACTTTTAAGGTATGTCTAACTAACAGTAATCAATGAAGGTACAGTATGACTATGAGTGACACTGACAAATGGAGCTGAATCATACCTAGTGTGGTGATTCATCACTTTGGAAACACAAAGACTGCAGCTTGTTGTGGGTAAACTGTGTCATCTAAATCATAGGAAAACAGACTGACAGATCTCTAGGAACGTGTGAGTTAATGGGCCATATATTACGTAGACTACCTGGACAGCGGATGTAATGATACTGGTATTTTTTTACAAGTGAAGCTGGATGTTGAGTAACCTGGTGATGTCTGTGCTAGTACTTGTAATTACAAGCATTTAAACATGAGCTTATTTAGTGTTTTAATAGATCAGGAGAAAAAGACTGGTGTCTTGTTTTACAGTGGTTTGTGATGTTCTGCAATTGGTAGTCATTTAGGAGATGTTGAGAGTTTCAGCAGTTTGAAAGAATTTAGATTGTTGATATGGATTCAGGTTGCAGCATGTGGAGCATTCTTTGCTGTATAGGTTTTCACATGCTGCAATCTCTATTATTCACTTTAATGGAGTGAAAAAGAAACACATAATTTTATTCATTTATTTAGCTTTTGTTTACCAGGTAATATTAATTTTCTATTTCCTTATCCTCTCAGTTTGAGTGCATGTCCTATAATTCTGCTAGCACTCACCTGCTTAAACATCTGTGAATACTCTCTGTCCATTCCTTAAAGTATTCGGAACACTGCGACTATGTGCCCTCTCAGCCTTCTCTTCTCTAAGCTAAATAATTTGAATAATTTATATTCCAGTCTCCTCTCTTAGATCTTGCCCTCTATGTCACAAATCAGCTTGATTGCCATTAACAAGACCCCTTTAATTTCTTCAGTTTCCTTTATACACTGTGGTGACCAGAAGTAGGTACACTAACTTCCGGTTCATCTAATCAAGGCATTGTACAGGGAGAGGACCACCTCCCTTGAACATCTACTTACCCCCATTAATGCATCCTGAGACTGTGTTTGCTTTCTTGACTGCAGCAGTGTATTTCCTACCTGACCATCTTATGGTCCACAATTACCCCTTCACCCCTCTATTCAGTAGTGCTGTCCTCTGTTGCACCAAACAGAATGTATGTGTGACCCAAATTCCTCACCCCTAGGTGCAGTACCTTGCATGTCCTCACTATAAATCTAAGTCCCTATTTCTCAGCCCACTCTAATGTGTGCATCCTCTCCCTATGCCGGGTCATCTACTCTTTCCAGTTTAATCTCATCAAACTTCAGTAGCCTGCTGTTGACCTCTTTTCCAAATCATTCACAAATATGTTAAAGAGCAAAGGACCCAGTGCAGGCACTGGGGTATTGGTACTCAAATGAGAACATCCCTCTGCTATAGATACATAGAAACTGATAGCAGAAAAAGACCTACCAGTCCATCCATTCTACACACCCTTCTGAGCTGTTCTGCACTGGCCTTAGTGTCTATCCCACACCTTAGTTTCTGTCCCCTCTTCTGACTAAACCCATGTACCTGTCCCATCCCTGCTTGAAACTGTTTACTGACTTGCCCTTTATCACGTCTTCCTATAGCTTGTTCCACTTGAAAAAATGTGTTTGTGGAAGTTTTCTTAAATCTCTCCCCTGCTAGTTTAAGTGTGTTCCTCCTCCTCCTCCTCCCTGTATTTAAGCTCAAGTAAAGAAGTTTCTTGGCATTCACCCTTTTTATCCTGTGCAAGTATGTTTCAATCATATATCTCCATTCCCATTTCTTCTCAACAGTGTATATGTCCAAGTTCAGATTCTGCGTGTATGACTTTCCCCCAAGTCCCTGGGCCATCTTGGTTGTTCTGTGTCACATTGCTTCTGCTTTGTCACAGTCTTTCCCCTGGTATGGATTCCAGTACTTTGAGCAGTACTCCATATGTGGTCACACCAATGACCTGCACAGTGGGAGTATTACCTCCTGACATCTGCAGTTTAAACCCTTCCTTATACATCCGAACATCATGTTTGCCTTTCCCAGAGCTCTGTTACAGTGTGCTGTGGATTTCAGGCTCCCTGAAATTATGACTGCTACTGTACCTCCTTTCCTTGGGGCTTTCCAGCACTGCCCCCCGATCCCCCAACATTTTATACTGCATTCTTGGATTCCATGCCCTTCCCAATGTGCATCACCGTATGATTTTTTTGTGTTGAAGCACAGTTGCCATATATTTGACCAATTCTCCACTTGCCAAGATCCTCCTTGAGTTCTCTTGTCCCTTCCTCCATGTCAGCCCTTGTACAGATCTTTTGTGTTGTTTGTGAAGAGGCAGATCTTGCTCTTTATGCATACAAACATACAAATTAGCCAGTAGAGAAAGGCCTTATGGTCTTTCTTGTTTGCTGGAATGTGCAGACCCCCCTCCGTGTCTACAGAGGTAGCTGCCCTCCTCCCCAGCTCCTCTCTGTCACCCTTCGAGCCCCCCTCCCTCCACCACCAGCAGCTTTCCCTTTCACTCTGTCCCATCCTCTCTTGAAACTAACCACTGTTGTCAGAGAGACCACCTCCTCTGGCAAGTCATTCCTCTTGTTCACCACTCTCTTGATGAAAAGTGCCTCCTCATCTCTATCCTGAATCTTCCCCTTGCCATCTTTAGGCTTAGCCCCCCCAGTGGATTTGTTCCCAAAAAGGTAGAACAGGCTCTCAGTATTCACCCTATTGATATCTTTAAGGTATTTAAAGGTTTCAGTCATAACCCCCTCTCTCTCTCTCTCTCTCTTCTGTCCTCAGGAAAGTACATTTTGAACCTTTTGAGCCTCTCTTCATAGGTGTAGTTGCCTTTCTCTGGACTCTCTCAGGCAAGTTAAAATCCTTCCAAAGATAAAGGCATCAATACTGCACATTGTACTCCAGGTGTGGTCTCACCTGTGATCTGTACAGTGGTAGTAGGGCCTCTGCCTTCCTGCTGGTAATCCACATGGCTATGCAGTCCAGAATCTGATTTGCTTTTGCTGCTGCTGTCCTGCACTGGGCTGATTGCTTCAGGTCACTCATGATGATTACTCGAGGTTCTTTTCTTTGTCTGACTTGCTTACCTGCACCCCTCCCAACCATTATTTGGTCTCTGGGTTTTTTGCACCCAAGTGCATAACTTTATACATTTTAGAATTGAACCCCAATTGTTTGTTTATTTGTTTAATGAGTTAGCATACTGGAACATAAGTACCATCTACAGGTGTGACTCACATAATGCACAATACAGATTAATACAAAATTATAACTCTTGGAACAGCAAATTCCACATCAGACAGTATAATACATAATTTAAAATGGTTGCAATCAGCTAATTCAGTAAAATGCAATGATGTCATTTCTGAAAAAGAGGTTACAGTTACTTGATTCCATATTCAGGGTCACTCACTGGATCTGGAGTTCACCCTGGGGATGGACATCACCGGACTGGTGGTGGAACCAGTTGGGTGGTATGACCATCACTCTATAAGGTTAAATTTTACAGCCTCCCATGAGACCAACCCCTTTGGAGATGGTCCAGTACTTCCCTTTGAGGGGTGTTACCCCTGAGGGTCTGATGGCGGTGCTGGACCTATCGGGTAGCCTATGAGTGCTTGAACCAGACGCCTTAGTAGTGTGCATTATAATAATATGGTGCTGAAGGCTTTGGATTCCATAGCACCTGTCCGAGTTCGCCCCCTCTCCCTCCGCCCCGGTCCCCCTGGTTTGATGGGACACTGAGGGAGTTGAGGAGAGTGGGGCGAAGATTGGAACGCTGTTGGCGGAAATCCGGCTGACAAAATGACAGGCTTAGATTGATGGCCCATTATTTGGATTATCAATCAGAAATCTCCCGTAAGAAGGCAGAGTTCCTGTCCAGGGAGATTGCTGTATCAAGGAATTGACCAGCTCAGCTCTTCTGGACTGTGGATAGGCTGTGCAATCCAGCCTGTCTGCAGGACCGGACAGCTTTTTCACAATTGAAATGTGATGAGTTTTCTCAGTTCTTTGATGATAAGGTGTCAATGATCAGGTTAGATATCCACAGAACGCATTCAAATGGGCATAGCAGAGATTGATGTGAGGTTACGGGTGCTTGGTCTGTTTGGACTGACTTCAACCAGCCAGCGATCATGGATATCATGAAGATTGTCCAGGGCTTGCGGCCGACTTGCTGTAGTTTGGATCCTGGTCCCACGCATCTCCTTGTGGGTTGCGTGGATGTGATTGGACCAGTCCTTGCTGAGATAGTCTGTTGCTCATTGGACCAAGGGGTGTTTCCAGAGTCTCAGAAAGAGGCTGTTGTGACACCCCTTTTGAAGAAATCTTCCCTTGACCCAGACTGTCTTGCTAACTACAGACTGATCTCTAACCTGCCCATTTTGGGTAAGGTTATGGAGAAAATAGTCACGCTGCAGCTTGATGACTTTCTTACCACCCATGAAATCTATGATCCTCTCCAGTCTGGTTTCAGGAAGAGGCATAGTACCGAGATGGCATTGGTTCGGGTACTTAATGAGCTTCTAATTGTGAGAGATCAGAGGAGCCGTTCGATTTTGTTTCTCCTCGATCTCTCTGCTGCATTTGACACCGTGGACCATGGGTTACTGCTGGAGCACCTGTGGCTGATCTACGGACTGTCTGGGACAGTCCTCAGATGGTTTCATTCTTTCCTCATGGGCAGAACTCAGAGGGTAGTATCAGGAATTTTTTCCTCTGCACCCTTTGCGTTGTCCTGTGGGGTGCCGCAGGGCTCTGTGCTTTCTCCCATGTTGTTCACAGTGTATATGCTGCCATTGGGAGACATTATAAGGCATTATGGGCTGAGTTTTCACTGCTATGCAGATGATACTCAGCTCTATATGTCCTTTGTACCCGAAAAGAATGACGCACACATGGTCTTTAACAACTGCCTCGCTGAGATTCAGGACTGGATGCGTGCTAACTGGTTGAGGCTGAATCCGGACAAGACTGAGGTGCTGGTGGTGAACCCTGGTCACCATGCAGAGAAGTTGACTCCTGGGCCTCCCTTTGGCCTTGTCCTAGGGGGTAACCAGTTGAGACCTTCTGAACAGGTGCGGAATCTGGGCGTAATACTTGATAGTGAGTTGACGCTTAAGACTCAGGTGTCAGCCGTTGTCAAGTCCACATTTTACCATCTGAGGAATATAGCCCAGATAAAGCACTTTGTTCCACATGATGACCTTCCTGTGTTGGTTCACGCCTTTGTTTCCTCATGCCTAGATTACTGTAATGCTCTATATCTAGGGTTGCCGGGGGTAGACCTCTGCCACCTGCAGCTGGTGCAGAACGCTGCAGCCAGGTTGTTGACTGGGCTAGCAAGAACTTGCCACATCACACCTGTTCTGTGCGAACTGCAGTGGCTGCCAGTGCATTGGAGGATTATCTTCAAGGTCGCATTGCTGACCTATAAGACCCTACATGGACTGGGACTGGGCTACTTGCAAGATCTCCTTCGGCCCTACTGCCCTCCACCCACTCCGTTCCGCCGATGAGGGATCGCTATAGATTCCCAGGGTTCATTTTCAATCTTTGGGGACCAGAGCTTTTTAATTTGTGGCCCCAACCCTGTGGAATTCTCTACCTCATCGGATTAGAGAGTGCCTGTCCACAGAGTCATTTTACGGCTTCTTTGAAGAGTTTTTTGTTTGAATTGGCCTATGAATAAATTTATTTTGCTGTCTTTTTAACTGTTTTTATATTTTCATATTTTTATGTATTATTGATGTATGTTTTTGTCATGTATTTGTGCTTTGGTATCTGAAAAGTGCAATATAAATAAACTGTGATTTGATTTGATTTGATATTAAGTGGAAGACTATTCCAAATACTTGCTCCACAAAAAGAGAAAGTTCTTTACCCACTAGAAGTTCTCATAAAAGGTACCATCGAGGTTTTATTATGTATCCTTTGCCTAGAGTAAAAGCCCACAGAAAAGGTTGAAGATGTCTAGAAAGACTTAGGGGAATTGTCAAATGCCAGACCACTTCTCTAACCTAGCCTGGTCTTCCCTGAGTTCCTGCCTCCTGTTCTCTGTGTCTACACTCCTACAGAATATTGAGTTCTCTGTGAACAGGCAGATTTTACCTTTGAGCCCAACCACTGGGTTACTGATGAAGATGTTAACACAGAAACATAGAATCTGACGGCAGATAAGGACTGCTTGACCCACCTAGTCTGCCCATTTTTCCTACCTAACGGATAAGCTGCAGATCCTAGTTAACCAACAGCCTGTTTCCTCCTACCCCCGACTAGAATTGCTTTATGTCTGTCCCATGCATTCTTGAATTCCCACACTGTTTCTGACTCTACGACCTCCTCAGGAAAGCTGTTCCATGTATCCAAAACCCACTCTGTGAAGAAATACTTCCTCACATTATCTCTGAGCTGTCCCCCCTCTATATTCAAATTGTGCCCCCTTGTTTTTGCACATCTCTTTTTCTGAAAGATGCTACCCTCTTGGACCTTGTTGACTCTCTTGAGGTATTTGAAAGTTTCTATCATGCCCCCCTCTCCCTCCTTTCCTAGAGGCTATGCATCTCTAGTTCCTTTAGTATTTCTTCATATGTCTTCTGATGCAGACCCTGCATCATTTTGGGTTGCCCTCCTCTGGACAGCCTCCACCCTGTCTATGTCTTTGCGGAGATGGGATCGCCAGAACTGTAGCCAGTACTCCATATGTGGTCTTACCAACTGTCTGTACAGAGGTGATGCCTCTCCCTATGCATCCTAGTCTCCCCCCCCCAGCCCTCCTTACTGCCTTCTCACATTGCTCGCCCTTCTTTAGGTCATCTGATATGACTACCCCCAGGTCCCTTTCTATTTTTGTTGTTGACAGTATCTTACCCCCCATTGTGTACTCTTTCCCTGGGTTTTTGTTTCCCAGGTGCATAACTTTGCACTTTTTTGCATTGAATCTAAACTACCATATTTGACCATTCCTCCAACCTTGCCAAATCCCTTTTCATCCTTTCCACCCCATCTTGTGTATCAATCCTGTTTCAGATCTTTGTGTCATCTGCAAAGAGACATACTTTCCCTTCCAGTCCCTCTGCAATGTCATTTATAAAGACATTAAAAAAGGCCAGCCCCAGTACTGAACCCTGCGGTATCCCACTAGTAACCCTCCTTTCTTCACTATGGATTCCATTTACTATTACCCACTGTGTCCTGTTGTCCAACCAGTGTTTTACCCAGGCTACCACCCTAGGACCCACTCCCAGGCTGGCTAATTTGTTTATTAATCTTTTGTGTGGGACTGTGTCAAATGCCTTGCTAAAGTATAGGTAGGCCATGTCCACAGCTCCTCCCTGGTCTACTGCTTTTGTCACCCAGTAAAAGAAATCAATTAGATTTTTCTGACATGACCTTCCTGCTGTGAATCCATGCTGCCTTGGGTCCTGTGCCCCACTGGCCTCTAGGTACTCAACAATTCTTTCCTTCAAAAGTGATTCCATCATTTTCCCTACCACTGAGGTCACATTGACAGGTCTGTAGTTTCCTGCCTCTGTCTTGCTCCCACTTTTGTGAAGGGGAATCACATCCACCCTCCTCCGGTCCTCAGGTACCACCCCATCCTCCAATGATTTATTAAAAAAAGGGTAGTCAGTGGTGTTACTGGTTCTTCCCTAAGTTCTTTTAAAATTCTGGGGTGAATCCCATCAGGCCCTATTGCTTTATCCACCTACAGTTTTAAGAGTTCTTTCAGAACCATTTCTTCTGTGAAAGGACTAATATCAACCCCCCTATCCAGAGTGCTTCTATTGACCGGATTAGGTATTTCCCCCTGCTTTTCCATTGTGAATACTGAGGAGAAGTATTCATTCAGTATTCCTGCTTTTTCACTGTCGCTCTCTGCCCAACCACCTTCATCTTTCTTCAGCCTCAGTATCCCTGCCTTAGTCTTTCTTTGTTCCCTAATGTACCTATAAAAGGTTTTATCCCCCTTCTTAACTGAGTTGGCTATCTTTTCCTCGGTTTGGGCCTTTGCTATTCTGACTGCCTTACCTGCTTCCTTCTGCTTTAACTGGTACAGTTCTCTGTCCTGCTCCTTCTGTGTTTCCTTATACTTCCTGAATGCTATCTTTTTTCCCTTACCTTCCCCGCCACTTCTTTTGAGAAGCATAGTGGTTTTTTCTTTTGTTTTGATTTATTTGCTTCACACAAAGACGTGTTGCCTCTTTGATGGCAGTTTTAATGTTTCCACATTGTTGCTCCACCCCACCTTCTTGCCTGTTTGCTAGTGCTTTTCTGAGGCACTCTCCCATTTTGACAAAATCAGCCCTCATGAAGTCCAGTACCTTCATTTTTGTGTGGCTTGACTCTACAGCTAAGTTTATTGTGAACCACACTGTTTGGTTGTCACTTGTTCCCAGATGGCTACCCACTTCAAGATCAGAGATCCTCTCTCCATCCCCATTTGAGATTACCAGGTCTAAGATTGCTCTCTCCTGAGTGGGTTCCAAAACTAGCTGTCTGAGGCATGCCCCCTGTAGGGCATCGAGAATGGCCCTGCTCTTGGATGTGGCTGCAGCAAAGGTGCTCCAGTCAACATCTGCCATGTTCAGGTCCTCCATCAGCAATATCTCCCCTTTCTCTGCCATCCAAGGATGCCTTCTATCATTTTCTTCTCCATTTCGTCCCCCTGAGATGGGGGTCTGTATGTAACCCCTGTGCAGATTTTGGAGCCATTTCCAGTCTCCAGGGTGACCCACAGTGCCTCCTCTCCTCCCCTCCCTGTTTACCCTTTAGTTCTGTTGCTTTTATCCCTTCCCTTACATAGAGAGCTACTCCTCCTCTTCTTACCTCCCTGTCCCTCCTGTAGATTGTGTACCCTGGTATGTTGCCATCCCAGTCATGGTTCTCTGCGTACCATATTTTTGTGACTACTACAATATCCAAGCATCCCTCTTCCATCAAGGCCACCATTTCAGGGAGCTTTTTGTCTAGACTACAGGCATTGGTACTCATTACCCTCCATTTTTTATGGCTTTATTTCTTTTTGCCCCATCCCTGTCCCTACTGCCTTTGTCTTTTTCTCCATTTACCCCTGCCCTTCTTCCTATCGACTTCTCTGTTTTGGTGTTTACCTCACTAATTACCCTGATTTTTTTTGGGGGGGGGCTATGATTTACCTTCTCCTCTTCAGTGCCTCCCCCCTTGGCTAATTTAAATGCTTACCACTGAATCATTTAAACCTGTCACCTAGGATCCTGGTTCCCCTCCAAGATAGATACAGATCATCGCACCTGTATAGGCCTGCATCCCTCCAGGTAGAGCCCCAGTCCCCAATGAAGCAAAATCCCTGAGCTCTGCACCAGCTTTTCAACCAGTCATTGAATCCCATGGTGCAGAGTGCCCTAGCCTCATCCATGCCATAGACAGGTAGCACTTCTGAGAAAGTTACCATGTGTGCTACTTGTCTAAGGCCCATCCCCAACTCCACAAACTCATGTTGCACTGCTCCGATCCCATTCTCAACCAGGTCATTCTTCCCTAGGTTGATAATGACATCCAGCTCCCTCCCCCTTGCCACTGCTCCCATGATCCTGGGGATTCGTTTCCTGTCCCTCCAAGCTTTGGCACCGGGCAGGCACCTTTCCTCCCTTTCCCCTCCCTCCCCCAGTTCTACCACCCCTAACAATTGAGTCCCCCATCAATAGTTGTTTCCTTCCCCTGTGGGGTCCTGGGCCACCCTCCTGTGGGTCTCCATTGTGGAGGTTCCCAGCATCCTCTTTGGTCTCCACTGCAGGTGCCTCCATTGAGGAGCCATGCTTCACCAAAGTGGCAAATGAATTGTGGAGAGGTACAACTGCAGGGATGCACCTCTGTTCCACCACCCTCACCCTCCCTGAGCACACCGTGGTCCAACCACTCCTCTTTCTTGGCAACCTCTGAGGTAGTGGCGGTGGCCTGGGTGGTTCCTGGGTGGGGAAGCAGGATTCCCAAATCCTTGCCAGATCAGCATGGAGACGAACAACCACCTCCCTCAGACCAGAGAGGTGCTTGAAAATAGGGCAGCAATGCAGTTTCCAGAATGTCTCCCGGAAGACTGCTGCTCCACAGCCAGTGCATTGCATCACTCTCCACATGACTGTGTCCCTTCCAGTTACAGATTTTTTTTGTTTTTTGTTCTTGTTTTAGTGTGTGCAAGCTTGTGAGTGTCTCTACTCCCTATTCAGTGTGCTGTGCCTTTAAGGATATGAACAGGTGAATGTTGTTAGCAGTTTTGAAGAAGTGACGTCAGAGCCCCTGCTATAAAGGAAGTTATGCACCTGGGGCAGGTGGGGTGAGGGGAAGGGTGGGTGGGAGTAAACCTATGCTGTCCAGAAACAATCACCTACAACTCTTACCCTTCACCCTGGGGAGTGCCTTCCTTCCTTTCAGACACCTATTTCACAAAGGCTAAGTAAGAGGTTTAGTCACAACTGACTGCAAATATCTCCCAGCTACAGTTCCTCCCTGGCAAATTAAAGTTAAAACTATGAAAACACCACCAGACTGAACGCTGAGCCCTTTGGGACCTCATTGGTCACTGGCATAGTTTCCTACAATCCTCCCCCCAGCCACCACCTTTTGGCTTCTGTCTTGCAGCTGGTTTTTGACCAAACTAGCAAGATTGGCCCCCACCCCAAAGTCTTCTAGCTTCCTGACCAGCATCCTATGAGGCATCGAGTCAAAGGCCTTGCTGAAGTTCAGATACAGGACATCAACTGCTTGACCCTTGTCTACTGCCCTGTTTACCCAGTCAAAAAAGTCAATCAAATTAGGCTGGCAGGACCTCCCCCCTGACACAAACACATGTTGCTTGCCATCCTGCATCCTGTTTTCCTCGTGAAAGCTCACTAGTCTTTCGTTCAGGATAGTCTCCATCAGTTTCCACACTATTGAGGTCAGACTGACTGGCCTGTAATTCCCCGGTTCATCCCTTGGGCCACTTTTCACTTTTTTGTGAGTTGCACCTGTAAATGGAACTTATTGTCCAGTGTACCTACTCATTAAGCAAACAAACAAACAATCAATCAAACAAACGTTTAAGGAGAGGCACCACCTGTGTAGTTCTCCAGTCCCATGCACACTCCTGGACTCCTTAGAGGTGTTAAACAGCTCTGCCAGGGGACCCACCACCACCTTCACCAGTTCCCTTAGGACCCTTGGGTGTGCATCATCTGGCCTTGGCAATTTGTCCACCTTCAGGGCCTTTTGGCTCATATGCACACCATCCACCTGTATTACACTGTCCATGACACACCATTCCCCATCTCCACCCCCCTGCTTCCTTGTGGCACTAGCCCATTCTTCTTTCTGCTTATTCTCCAGCTTCTCCTCTCAGTCACCCTTCTCATTGCCTTCTTCCCTGCTGCACCCTGCCACTCCCTCCCACCTGAACTTTTTCCCTCTCATCTCCTCTCCTTTACATTTTTGAAGTCCTTCCTCCTGCTGCATCCTTCCTTCCCCATCCCACTGTCCTTTCTGCCCATCCAAGTTTCCCCTATTCCATTTTGGCCATTGGGAGAAACCTGTTCCATACCAGCACCCCTGGAGGGGCTTCCACTGGACACCCTCCCCATCCTTCCTTTCTGGTTTGGCTTAGTGTTATCCATGACAGTACCCTGGGCCTTCTTTCCCACTGGGAGAGAGGGATCCTTAGGACCTGTCTACTACCCTGCTTCTTCCTTTCCCCTTGCATAGCCCCCCTTCCCTACCTTAGCTCCCCTTCTGTTCTCTCTCCTTGTCTGTCTCCAGGCTCTGTGGGCCCTCTCCCCCTCCCATCTTTTACCTACAAATCCCCCCCCACCAGCACATCTATCTTCTGTTTCAGAATGCACATCACCACCCTCAGCTGTCCAATATGTCTACAAACCAGGCATCCCCCTGTCTTCCAGAGAGCTTCCAGAAACACTGCTACTCCACACCCCATGCTCTCTGCAACACTACCTGCTCCCCCCTGCCTCCATTGATTGCCTCCTCTCCACATATTAACATTCTTGGCACCCCTTAATAATGCACTTAGCTATTTACCCTAATGAAGTTTTTAACCTGGACCTGGATAAGAGTAGTTTAAAGAAACAACACCTTCCCTCCCTTTTAATCCATTAGGACCTGGCTGGGAGTGGTTGAAGAGCTGCACCCCCTTCCTTTTCTGTTGACTAACTCAAACCTAAGCTATGCTCTTATCTTGTTGGTGCCAGCATTTGTGACTGCAACTTCTAATGATCCCTAGCGCTACAAACCTGCACTTGCCAACCCAACGTCCCTTACCACTTACTTCCTCCCCATTAATTCCCCTTCAGTCATGACTCCAAACTCACTAACAATCCTCAGTTTATCAACTAGGTCCCTGGTCCTACCAAGACCAGGTAGCCCCTATGGTGTCCCCCTCCTCCCACCCACTTACTATTGACAATCCCTAGCTTCAGGTGTCTTTGTAACCACTGTCCTTCCACCCTACCATTCCTGTCCACTCTCCTCTTTACTGCACTTACTACTAATATGTTCTTTCTACCACCATCCCCTGCCACACCTACTACCCCCAAGTCTTCCCCCCTTGTTTCCTATCTCCTCTACATCTTCTCATGCTTCTTTCTCTTTCTTAGGTGCAGAACAAATTAGTAAGGTTTTTCACTCTCTGCTATGTAATTTTTCTTCAACTCAAATGTTGTTCCGAGCAACTAATCTGTAAACAACTGCTGCAAATCTGTACTTTATGTATTATTGTCTCTGCATTGCAGTGTTTATCTTGTATACTCCATTATGTGGAACCTTTGTAAATGAGCTTCCAGCTCAAAGGTATTAATCAGAGATATCAATAAATAAATAAATTAACAGCTTTGCTGCCTAGTTGCCTGTTTGACTTAAAAGCAACAACCTCTTCTCACTGAGTTTTTTACCTGCTAAATCCCCTGTAGGCTGACCTTAGGTAAGGAGTAACAGAGACCCTTCACTAACCCTGATGCCCCACTACCTCCCCTACAGGCTGACCCTAGATAGGGAGTAACTGAGACCCACTACTAACATAGGTATGAACCATAGGCTTTCCTACTGAATTTCCTACCAGCTGACTCCCCTGTAAGCTGGCCCTAAACAGGGAGAAGCTGTGGCCTACTAGCAGTACTACTCGCAACTCATAGCTGAGAGACAGCTGCCCCCCCAACAGAATAAACTTACTGCTAGACTAGTTATAGACCTTGTCACAAATGCACCTCTGCTCCCACACTGCCAACCTCCAAGGGCAGTAATGTGAACAGTTAACAGACAGGGTAACCCTCCTGTCTGCTTGTGGGTCTGAATCACCTTTAGTCTCAAGTTCTGGGGGGATTCAAACTGTGAACCTTATTCTAGCATACCCAAATGTACAGGCTCAGATAATATTCTCTTCGGGGGATGCAATATATCTTTCACCAAAGGACACCTAACCAGGTATGCAAAATGAACCCTTAAAACTCTATAAAAGACCTTAGGTATATTCTTACCTTTTCCCAGTTTAGTAACACCATCAAGCTCTTGGGCAATTGTCAGACTTAACCTTCTATACGTCACATGCAAAGAGAGAACTGACAGACCCAGGCAGTCTTTCAAAATAAAGGGTACTTTACTTAAAGATGATAAAAATATAAAAAATGTAAACTCAGAACAATATATCAAAGTGCATACAATCACTTAAAAGAAAACAAGGAAAAGTACAAACAAAAACTCCTACCACAATACAGTTAGACTTTTCTATCTAATGTATTACCTCTATAGTGCTTATAGTTAGAGCTTGTTTCTTAAGAGGCCAAAAAGATATGTCACAAGTTCAAACACAGTATACAGTTTAAAAGTCTGTGTTTCCACATGCCTTCTATTATGTCATCTAGCTCCTTCTTTTAGAATATAAAAAATATACAAACAGGATGTCCTATCAGGAGGTATATTAAGTAAGGTGACATCAGCAAAAACTAATTTCCCAAATATGACTCCTTAATTAACATTTTCTCTTCAATCTTGAGCAGTTCCTATTCCCAAGGCAAATCAAAGAGTTTTATAACTTTTGGCACCATGGTGGTATAACATGTTTTTCCTCTAAGACATCACAAAAGTTTACAAGCCCTATATCCTGGCAGCTGGGTCAGTTCTAATTAAGACAGAAAAACAGGGGACCCTTAATTAAATCTCTCTAGTCTTTTAATTGCCTCCTGGTTTCAGGTCACTTGTCACTGTAACCTGGGGGGGCACTCATGGAAGCACTGTGACAATCACGCACTATATTTTTATATTACAAATATCATAGAACAATCATAACCAACAGGCCAAGCATCACAGGTCTACCCTAGATAGTGACTAGCTTCAGCCTCTACCAGTATTATCCCCTCTGGTGACAGCTCCAGCTAGGTAAAATCTGCAGTTCTTATTGAACCACTACTTACATCTCCCTATCCCCACTTGCCTTACCTGCCCTCCTTCGTGCAGTGTGGCCTGTGGATTGCAGTCCTCCCTTCCAACCTCTACCAATGCCCTGCCAACACCCCCAGATGCCACTTATATAGACCCTGTACTCCTGCTTTGTGGCACTCGTGTTTAGGAGTAGCTCATGCAAGAGGTTGCTTGACCCTCTGGGCATTAAATAGGCTTTAGAGACACCCTATTGTATGGCTGTAACTAGGCAACCATGCTGGCACACAAATTGGGCTGGGTTGCCTCTCAAAAACTCCTGTTCTAGTCCCTCCCTCTGCAACCCTCCACCTGCCCTCCCACAGTCACAGACCCATCATTTATAACACAATACAGCAATTATTTTTTTTTTTTAATAAAATGAGCAGTAAACTCCTCAGCACTTCTCTGTGCTTTGCATTCACTCTCCCACTCCTTCTACACTGGCAGTCTCACTGGGAACGGAACCGCAAACACAGCTTTATGAGCTTAGATTACAGCTGCCCTATTGGCTGGCTGTAACCAGGCAACCACGTTGGCACACCAAGCAGGCCAGGTTGACACTCAAAAACTCCCATCCTCATCCCTCCCTCTGTAGCCATCCTTCTTCCTCCCGACCCCCAGCAGTCTCAGACCCAGCATTTCTAGTGCAATGCAGTGATTTTTTTTTTCAAAATAAAGTGAACAGTAAAATCATTAGCACTTCCTTGCACTCAGCATTCACACTCCCACTTCTTGCGCATTGGCAGTCTTACTATATGTTTGCCAGTGTTACAGATGAATGCATTGAAAAGGACAGGGCCCAGCACTGATCCCTGTGATACTAAACTCATAACCTCCCTTACCTCTGAGAACTTTCCATGTACTATGACCCTTTGCAGCCTTCCTTTCAGACTGCTTTACACACAAGCCAAACATTTTTCCTTCACCCTTAAGTCCCGTAGCTTTCTGACCAGCCACCTGTGGAGGACTATGTCAAAGGCCTTGCTGAAATCTTACAACAATGTATAAACTGTGTTCCTTATCAGCTACCCTAGTTACTCAGTTGAGAAGCCAGTTAGAGTTGCCTGACAAGGCCTCCCTCTTGTAAATCCATGCTGCCCGGGGTCCTGTAGCCCATTTCCTCCTAGGAAGTCCACTAGATCCACCCTCAGTATGGACTCCATTACCTCTCCACTTTAGATGTCTGACTGACTGGTATGCAGTTACTACTGGCTGTTTTTTCTTTCCACTCTTATGCAAAGGGACCATGTCTGTTGTACTCCAGTCCTTAGAGACCAACCCCAATGTCAGCGAACAGTTGAATATATTTGCAAGTGGTGCTACCCTTGCTTCCGCATCCTCTTTGAACATACTAGGGTATACACTTTCAGGTCCCAAAGATTTATCTATTTTCAAGCCTTGTAGCTTTTCCAGCACCCTTTCCCCATTATTTTGTCCATGTTACTTATGCACCCACTCCCTCTTGTTCTCTCCTCTCCCCACATTCTGACAGTGGACCCCCTTTTTCCCATATTAAATACTGAACAAAAGTATTTGTTCAGTATCTCTACTTTACCTTTGTCGCTTTCTCCTTCCATCCCTCCTCTTAAGCTTCACTATACCCCCTTTCACCTTTTGATTATCTTAAATGCATCTGAAAAATGCTTTTTCACATTGCTTCCCCTCCATTGTGAGCCTAAGTTCTGTCACTGCACTGGCCTCCCCGATCTTTCTACCAGTTACTTTACTGCCTTTAGGTATTCTTCCCTATCCCTTCCCCTTTGGCTTCTTCATATTTAGTGAACACCCTCTTCTTGGCTCTTATCCTGTTCTTTATGTGTGCCATGAACTGCATTTGGCCCCTTGATACTTTTCTCTTTGATAGCCTTGCAACTGAGCTTTCTGCTGCCTCTAGCATTCATTTTTTAAATTATTCTAATTTTTCCTCTGACCCTTTCAACTTCCAAATTCTTTTTGTGTTTTTTCTCAACACCCATTCATCCTATCAGATTCTGCTTCCTTGTCATACCTTTACTGTATTTGCCTCTTTGGGAGTTCCCTTTTGGGACTTCCAACCTCACTGTTTTGTAATAGCTGGATCCTATCAGTTTATGGACTACCACATTTCAGATCTTCTCACTGGTGGCGAGTCCCAGATCCAGAAATGTCCCTTGTTGCAGAGTGCTGCAATATACTGCAGGAACAGTGCAGTTCAATGGCAATTAGACCTTTTGGTCATGCAGTATTTAGTGACATGTCATTTACTGATAAGAAATGCATTGTGTCCTAGCTTTGTTCCGCTGTATATACCTATGGCATATTTGTGACATAATCAGCACTACCTCCAGTTCAACCTGAAACTTTCCCATAACCTCTTCCCCAAGTTGGTCATGCATTTTGACTTCCTGGCAAAATACTGACACAGAGTAGCTGTTCAGTGTCTCTGCCAACCACCCTGTGTAGTTCAATGGTTTCTCCTCTCCAGTAACCAAGGGACCCACCTTATCCCTGACTCTCTTTTTTGTTCCTTATGCATTGACTACATGGTTTATTATTCCCATTGATCCCCCTGTGCAATCCTGTCTTCCAGACTTGTCTTAATCTACATAATCATGGTCCTGCAGTCCTTCTATAATGCTCAGTACTCCACTTCCATTGCTGTGTCCCCAGAATCTTTCCACTTATAATGTACTCCCTGTTGCTTCCTTAACTTCCACTGGAGTTCTTTGGACAACCGCAGCAGAGGCCTTTCCCTGGAGCTCTAGCCCTTGTTGTGCATAGGAATGCATCTAGTCACTGCCTCCCGCTCTATGGCATATTTGTGAATTTAGCCATGATTATCTCCCTCAGTTCATCAAAATTAGCTCTCTGGAACATACCTCTCAACCTTTCTTCCCTGAAATGTGTGACAAGATATGTGACAAATGATCAAAATGTCTTGACATATCATCAAACTTGGCACTGCAAGTTCAGAACACTATTGCTGTCAGTTCAGTAATGTTAATCATGTTTGCTGATAACAGAGCATAGTAAATAATTATGAATTTCTGCTTTAAAGTCTGAGTGGGAAATGTGGAATATCCCCTTCTTCATCTGGGGCAGAGGACTTCTGAAGGATAAAATGAGTGACGTACCTCGTAATGTGTGACAGTTGAGAGGTATGCTCTGGAAGTTTGTGTCCTGTTTCCATGTTTTTTTGATAACACTGCTTCTCCCTATCACCTCATATTTAGCCCCATTATGGTCACTGTTACACATTGGCTGTCTGATCTTTTCTGCTGTGATGATGACATCCTCCCTACTCAGCAGTTGATCAGAAACCACAGCATCTGTTGTCCTGTGCCTACATAATGATGAAGAAAACAGACTTTCCCTTCACTACTGCCAAGAAATCGCTTCCTGCTTTCCTGTGGAACTTTTCATCTGCCAGTAATAAAAGATTTTAGTCATATTGGTCCTTGGAAAACAGGAGTCGCTGGATAGTTTGAGACCTTTTATTGGACCAACATATGTCTAGTACAAAGATGGTATAGTACACAAACTTTGGGGGTACCACATGTCCCTTCTTCAGGTGACTAGCCTGTCAAATCTCAATGACTAGATGTATTTTTCCATGTCCCATGTGTTTGCATTCCTATGCACAACAAGCTCTAAAGTTCTAGGTAAAGGCCTCTACTGTGGTTGTCTAAAAACTGTGGGGAAGTAAAAGGGGAACAGTCAGCATCAAGGGCCCCACTCTCAAATGTGGGACTTATCCCAGTGTGAACTTTGTGTGCAAAATCATCTTTGTTTACTTACTATTTACCATAGTGTAATATATTGTCTCA
This sequence comes from Neoceratodus forsteri, assembly GCA_016271365.2. Classification (NCBI taxonomy): domain Eukaryota; kingdom Metazoa; phylum Chordata; order Ceratodontiformes; family Ceratodontidae; genus Neoceratodus; species Neoceratodus forsteri. The sequence goes on along the minus strand of CM057449.1, from coordinate 938,203,323 downwards.
GATTAATTTTGCTTAGTTGTAGGCTAAGAACTTCAGTTACTACAAATCCCAGAATCCTCTACAGCTGACATCAGTGCAGTAGGCAGTGGGAGATTTAATAGACTGCAGTACATGTTAGAGTTTTTGCTGGTCCCACTCCCCTACCTGGGCTAAGTACAGTCAAAAAGCACTGTACTAAGCCCCTTGGCCCCTGGAGAAAAGCAGACCTGGAAAACATCTGATCAGAGACTGTGAAAGATCAAACACAGGCTATTGAATCTCCCACCACCATACCTCTCAACATTCTGTCACAAAAATGATGGATACAGACACTAAAAATGATGGACAATGAGGGACACTGGCCCTCATAATAAGGCACACATCTTCAAATGTGGAGACACAAGCTCAGAACACTGTGTTTACTTCAACAAAGTATTTTTTTGATTTATCAGCTTAGAAAAACAGCACATTCTCTGTGTGGGCAGCATCTTTTCCATGAGGGATAGAGCAATTTTAAGGGGAAAAATGAGGGACGTCCCTCATAATCAGGGACAGTTGAGGAGAATGCCCAACACTGCCTGCTGCTCTGATGTCAGCTGCTGGGGGTTCTGGGAATTGTAGTAAAAGAAGATGTCAGCCTAGAACTAAGCAAAATTAGTCTGATGCAGTCTACTATACTACAGTAAACAGTAAGTAAACCAATGTTTTTACACACATAGTGCACATTGGGACCAGCACCATACTTAAGTGTTGAGCCCTTTGTGCTGACTGTTCCCCTTAAAGGAAACAACAGAGGTAATCTCCCAGTCAGATTCAGGTAAATTGAAATAATCTCCCATGAGAGCTAAGTGCCTCATACAGTAGTCATTGTCCTTCTTATTTGCTTTTCCAATTCAAACCTTATTTAGTTTACCAATTCCAAATCCTGCTCTGTTATACAACCTGGTGGTCTGCAATGTGCTCCCAGAATTGTCTTTTTTCTCTCACATTGATCCTGTTTCCAGCTAATGGCTTTTTGTAGGGCTATCATTTTTCATTATTCTCTTTCTCTCTCCCTCTCTCCCTCTCTCTCTCTCTCTCTCTCTCATTTGCATCTGTATGTTATTTGACATGAAACATTTCCTCTGACACTCTGATCCTCTCTGTGTTTGTCCCTCTTGATGAGATGGTGCCCCTTAATCACTGTTCCCCAGTTTATTTCTTCATTCCACCAGGTCTTCATGAGTCCTACTACAACTTAAGTTGCCTCAAGAAAATCACCCTCCAGTTCATCAATTTCCTTAGCTACTAACCTCACATTTGCCATCTTGCAATAAAGATCTGCCTTTCTCGCCCTCTTCCCTCCCTCTTCCTGCTTTGAGCCCCTTGGAGATGATCATTTTACCTCCTGTACCTGGCTGTGACATGAGTGTTTAACTACACCTATCTCTGCCAACCCTGTTCTAGTTTAAAACCTCACTCACCACTCTGTGTATCCTGTATGCAAGCTCCTCAGCCCTTTGGATTTTGGGTGAAATCTGTTCATAACATATAGTCTTCATCTGCCCCCGAATGTCTTTCATTTTGCATGGAGCCTAAACCTTTGCTGCCTGCACCAAATCCTTAGCCACACATTTGCCAGCTTAAAAGCTTACTGGCCCTGCACATGGCATTGGTAGCTCACAGAATACTACTTTGGTAGTCATGATTTTTAAAGTTCCTGTCTGGTTCCCTAAAACAATGCTGCAGAACCTGTGATCTGTCCTGGGCTGCATGTGTCACTAAAATGCCGACATATACCATAATGGCAATTTCTATTACCCACCATACACAAGCTTGGCCACTCTTGCCATAATGTCTGCAACTCACAAACCAGGTAAGTAAGTGACTAAGCAGTCCACACAGCTCCACGCCCACGTACTTCACTTATCTTGCTAATATACCTTACAGTAGAGTCCCCCACCAATATTATCTTCCTGTTACTGCCCTTCCATTCTTCCCTCTCCAGTTCCTTCTGTACTATGGGAGCACCTGGGCCTGGGCCCACAGCAGTAGTTCTTACTTCTCTGTTGTTGCCCACTACCTTTCAGCCAGTAGCAGGTACCATTTTTGGATGACTACTGGTGGTAGCCTCAGCTTCACACAGTGTCTGCCCCCTCCTGTTACCCTAACACAGTCATTCTTTCATTCACCTGGACCTATCTTTCTGGTCCCCATCCCCTGTGACCCATCCGATTCCTCTCATACCTGCATTCTGTAGTATTGATAGATGCCCCTCATTTATGCCGGCTTTGGTCTCAAGTGCAGCATCCAGCATGCAGCAGTTGAAAAACAACCCATTCATGGCCATAGCCAGGTATGTGTACATTCCACAGCCCCTGCAACATACCGGCTTCATTGCCATAGCCCCAAGTTTTAAAATATTCTCACTCTATCCTGTTAAAAACAGTTGTTTTTTCACCTGGCTAACTCCCTTTCTCCACAACTCTCATGAAGTGAACTCCCATTTGCCTTGTGACTATTCACTACTGGGACCCATTTGCTGCTGTTTCACTTAGTTTCTGCCTTATCAGGATTTGTGTACCTCTGCATATGACACCCTACTTTATACATCACTGAGGAGTGCAATAACCATGATTACGAATCAAAGAGCTATTACTGGCCAGTACCTATCACATGATGGTGTGACAATATCGCTTAAAGCAGTTACAAGTTTTGGTTTCATATTTTCATAGTTAAGCACATTTTGTAAGTGGAATAACACACGGCAGAGTGTGCATGAAGCTATAATCACTGTGTTTCTCAGTTCACTGAAGGTCTGTAGCCTTGTACCTCACAATGCTGCCAGGGTGTGCAGCAATGAAGCAATAATATATGACAGGATGTGGTATATTATGTGATATCATCACACCTTGGGTGTTTTATGAGGCATAAGGCTGAAGGCCGAGTGTGTCATGCACACAAGAAGTAATAATATTTCATGACATACCAAACCCTGGAGTACAATATTGTTATTATGCAGTGGAACAATTTGAATGTATTAAAAAGCAAAATTCAGAAATGAAAACAAAAAGTTTTATATTTTATTGTGTCTTTTTGGTTTATGTAAACATTTTTAAAAACATTAGATCTGTTTTATTTTGTTTTGACCAATAAGTGATGCTGTTTTGAAGGATATGTTAGGCTGTGGGGGGACTGAAAGTAGGTAAAAGAAACCTGTTGGTTGGGGCATTTTCTTATCTGTAACTATGTACTGAGATTTGATCACAAGTAAGAAGATGTCTCAGCCAATCAAGTTGCTGAATTCTTTCTATTAATTGAATAATATAGCTTATTGCACACCCTGTTATGTGTTCCTATTTACTCAGCTCCTACCCCCTGTCACCTCCTTCATACCTAGAAACCACTCACTCAGCCCTCAATAGCCTGTAATATTCTATCCAGCTGTTAGCTTCTCCTACTACCATTGATTAAAATCTAAATAATTCCTCACAAAATTATTCAAAAGAATGTACCTACACCTAAACAGGTTTACACAGAACACAGAACGTGTCAGCAGAAAGGGACTGGTAGGCCCATCTAGTCGACACTATTTTTCTTGCCTTTTCCTACACCTCAGACAGACCCTATCTGGTCACAAGTGACACCTCCCTCTTCCCTTTTGTAGCCTCTTTTCTTATGTAATCAGTATCAGCTCCCTCAGCTCTAAGCTCTTGTGGGATATCAGTTTTTAAAATGTAAATGATTTTTAATCTCCTATCTCTACCCTCCCCTTCTCCCTCCCTCACTGTGCTCTGCTGAGCAGAAACTTATGAAATGGTATTATACTGCTATGAGATTAACAGGACCAGTTTTAGACCTGATGGAGTGCCAAGCATGAAATACTTGCGGCACCCACACCTCCTCACCACTCCCACTGCCCCATCTCCATCTTTCTCCCCCACCTCATATTCAAAAAGTTGTAACATTTCTATGAATACAAGGATGACAACAACAATTTTCTTTAACATGAAAGATTTCATCGAAAAGTCTCAAAACAGTAGCATCAATCCTATTGTAAGTCCAGAAGACAATTTTGTTTTTTATATTAACACTTTTTGTAATCAAGCTGATCTTTGCTTATACTTTCTACTTTAGTGCACCCCTTCTGTACAGTACTGTACCTTCTGTGCTGGCGCTGCAAGTGTCTGTTTGGTTCACTCATGCCTAACACCACCTATGGAGATTAACCAGCTTTGGTGCAGCCCAACCAATCTGGGGCTGAAGGTCAAAGTGAATAGGGGGGCACCCAAGACTAACTCTGCTGGGGCTTTCATAACACAAGGCTATTTGGGTCTGCTTGCATGAAAGATGTGTAAGGGAGAAGGCAGATAGCAGAAATATGTGCATGTTAGACAGGAAAAATCATTGGTGGAGGGGATTGGGAAAAAGTGCAGAAGTGGCAGGAAACTGAAAAAGCAAAATGTAGATCCAAGATTAAATAAAAATAAATCAGTGCTACATTCATTTAAGACAGATGCAATATGCAAATTTCTAAAAGGGCTCTGTCTTGCAGTATATTTCATATACTTACACACTCTGTACGTGGTTTTTCATTTCATACTTTTTGTTTTCTTTGTATGTTTCCTTGCAGAATATTCAGCACATTTAAATATTTGGCAGGGTTTCTTGTAACCTAAATGTGAGTCTGGCAGGTGTGCATCCCCAAAAGGCAATAGAAGGAGCAGGAGTTACATAAATAACCATTGTATTGGCTTCCTGGTGGTCTTTGTTCATATTCATTGTTGTCAGTAGTAAAGCTCCGTGTAAGGAGCTTCAACATTTAAGTGCCTGAGGCAAACTGAGTGACACACATGATAAAGTAACAGGACTGTTATGTGAAGAAAAGGGGGACAATCAACACAACAGGAGGCTGCAATCTCTCTATTGCAGTGGCAGCTCCAGCTCTGTAGCAAAGTAACACTCCCCAGCCCCTTGAGCCAGCCAGCAGCAGCTGTTCCACAACTTAGAATGACACAGTGTGACCCAAGGTCAGTTTGTAGGGAATTGCTAAATAGGAGATGGAAGAACAAAACTGGTGTTTTGAGATTAGCCCTTCATCAGTGAGAAGTCCTTTTCTCTCCGATATAGAGTTAACCTCAATGTGTTAGTGTTTTATTGTCTTTTTTTATCCGAACTGAGGAGCTACTGTCTTTGGGCCCCGAGTTTGCCTATCATCACAGCACTACAAGCCCATTTTCCTTTGCCCTTCAGATTACTGCCCCCTTCATTCTTGTGGCTTTGCCACATCTGGCTTCCCCCTAAGTGAGGCCTACTCGTGAGGGGTGGGGAGTAGCAAAGGGATCAGTGTGCCAGTGGTTCATGGCTTAATGAGAGTTTCATGCTATTGTACTCTTCTCATTATGCCCCCATTTAAGTTCCTGTCACTATCCTATCTGATCTGTTACACCTGGCCATTGGCATGGGGCAGGCTAATGTGTGTTTACCCATAACATCAGTGCCACTCCAAATTCCAAGGCAAAATGTGCTCAAACAGTAAATGGACCCCTTCTACTTGAGTCTGAGTGCCTGCCGCCTCCACAGTGTGCCCCAGACAGGCCCAGTGAGGGAGTTCAGCTCAGTCAGGTGACAAATCCTAGGCCTCCCAGAAGGTTAGATTCTTCCACATGGCTACTATCAGTGTCATTTGGTCAGACACAGTTTTGTTATTTTTCTCAAGGTGCAGGATTGGTTCTGCAACAGAACTGAATATGTCAAACTTCAAGTGTCTAATTCTCATAGTTTCATGCAAACTTTTGGTCTAAACTCAGCTGTGAATTTTTAGTTTAGTTGGTTTACATGGTGTGAACCAGTGGAAGTGGTTAACAGATGAATCATGGTTTACGTGCACACATGATCACATTATTGACAGACAGGCAGTAACATGGTGCACAGCCTCATTTTCATGTCAGCTCAGTTATTGGCAGTTATAAAATAGGTTTGTAGAAAGTAGAAATATGATTGGTCTAACTGTATCACCTGACCATTGATTAACTCTCCTATTTAATTAACAGTCAGGCAGTATAACTATGTCTGTGCACACCCATCAATGATATCCCTCCCTACAGGGCCAGGAAAGAGTAAGGCAAAAGTAGTGGGGAACAGAAACCTGAAAGAGGGAAACCAGGACATTGGATCAGGGAAAATGTGCCCTGAAGCCATTACCTGCAATGGATATAGGAGTGCGGGGTGAGTGCTGGTGATGCCGATGGTTGGTCGGGCATGGGAAGGAACACTGGACTCAAATAGGAAAGAAGGGCTCAGAGACATGGTAGTGAATTGGTGGTGAGGGAAGCAAATGGATGGGGTGAGTTTTGGTGGGGCAAGCAGTGCAAGGGAGAGGGAGGGGGAGACAGAGACACGCACATACACACTGGGGCTGTAAGATCAGGGAAAGTGTGCTCCTATGTGGGCACAAGACATCTTTAAAATTAATACAGGTTCGCAGTGCAACATGCTGCACTGAAACTTTCAGGATCAACTTCATGGAGCTTCATGGAGGGTGGGGGGGTGCAAAGTAAAGCATTTTCTGAAGTGTTAGAAAGTATTTTATGAAAATAAAATGTCTGAAATAAAAGAAATGAAATATGCATCATTTGTTGCTGACTACTTTTCAAAGCAGCATGATACATTTACATTTTTCCTACTTAAGCAGGAAGAACCCCCTTTCTATAATTTTTTTAACAATAACCCATTTTATAAGTGCAATAACCCACTCCAGGGTATGGGGCTGTTGGGAATTAATGCACGTCCAAAGTGCTGTGGGGGAACTCAGCCTGCGGCCTTGTGCCTTGCAATGCAGCCGGAGTGTGCATTAATTCCTCATAATCCCATTCCTTGTCATGGGTTATTGCTTCCAAACAGGATCCCACTCCCATGCCAAATGTTGTGCTGCTGTGAGAGACCTAGATAAGTCTCTCTGTATTTAGTTTAACTAAGTTTTGTCCAAAAATGGACTTAAATGAAAAATCTTCTATGAAAAATCTCTTCATGATTTTTTTTTTCTGCTAAAGTGATACCTGAAAGCAACATTTTTTGCAGCTGCTTTTACCAGTGTTGGAAATAAAATTTGCTGGGAAAACTAGCCATGTTTGTTGGAGGATCACATGTTGCTGATGGGTCTGGGGCACATTTCCTTATTTGGTGTTGCATTATTACACCTCATTTGGCAGTTTTATGTATGTATTTATTTATTTATGCATGTATTTGTTTGTTTGTTTTTGATAATCAGCTAAGACACATTAGGCGTAACTACCCCCCTATTTTCAGGCATGACCCGGTAGAGTTACAATAACTATCATGAGCAAAAACAACTATAGAATACATTATCAAACAATAACATAACAACAAGTGGGAACAGACAACAAGACTTTACAGTTGAGCAAAATTTTAACTTACATTTAGAGTTAAATAGTGTAATGAGTGCAGCACAACACCCATGGTGTGGGGAAGGGGTGCATGTTACACAGGAACTGTCCTTTCCCATCTTGCCCCTGGAACTATGTCAGACTTTTTTTTCTCTCGTATAGCTGTACGATCCCTGTTGTCACCTACTCTTGCCATCATGCCCCCCCCACTGGTCTCCAGTCCTGTTGCCACTCCCCCCTCATTGTCAAGCCAGCGGGGATCTGCACAGTGCAGGACCGACCATTGGTGTCATCAGTCTTGCAGCAATGCACATGGGTTTTTACGGTTTTTACCCCCCTCCCTTTCAGTCACATCAGCCACCCCAAACATCTGGCATAGCCTCTGGTGGCCTCAGTTGCAGTAGCATACATTGCGCATGTGCCACCCCTAGCAAGGGAGTAAACTCCCTTATTCATCGTGAGGAGTCGCTACTATGCGATTCTGGGCCATCTCCCTCCCTGGCTGGCTCGCACTCCCATTGGGAGCACTCCCCAGCCTGACTGGCTGACCCATGCGAACCCTGGCTCACTCCTGAACCTGTGTTGCCCATGTGGAAGCAAGCAGCACTACCACTGAGCTAACGAGTGGCCCCTCCACATTGGAATTTTAATATTACTCCTGAAACTGCATTACCCCAGCTCCCCCTTCCACCACTGACTTTTACTTTGTATGTGTCAGGCTGAGTTATGCTGCTAGGCCCTGGGGATTGGAATAGCATAGAGAGGGAGTAAAAACTGTTGTCAGCCAGTGGGTCTGGGTTGGCAGCCTGGCAGTGTCCACTACCAGTTACTTGACATTTTGTTATGCATTAAAAAAGTAACCACAAGAAAATAAACTTTTTTTTCTACAACAATTGCTCTTTGTATATCAGTCTGTGCTGTCCAGGGCAGGTCTCTGAATTCTGGGATGGAGTATAGGGGAGCAGCGATGCCCACTACTAGTTACTTTTCAAATTTTTACATTAAAAAAAATCAGCATCAGGTGAAAACATTTTTGTACTGGATTAGCTCTGTGCATGTCACATCGAACTAGGCAGGTCCCTAAGGTATTGTGGTAGAGAACTGGAAGGGTACCTGGAAAGGGGACTGTATGTTTGTTTTTTATGCCGCTGACAAGTGGCCGCTAATATTTGTCACTTTTTTCTATGCGTTAAGAAAATATAATAAAAATGTAGAGATAAGAAGTTTCACAAAAAGTTTCTGCTACAGGTGTGTGTGTGTGTGTGTGTGTGTGTGTGTGTGTGTGTGTACACTCGCACGTGCACACATATGCGTGTGTGTGGCTAAGCAGTACAAGTCCCTGAGACCTGTGGGTAGAGTACACGGAGGGATCCTGGGCAGTGATCTCAAAAGGCAGCAAGTGGGTGTGGGTGAATCTGAGTTAGTCAAGCAGCAATGGAATAGCAGAAAGAAGAAAGAGATGGGAGTATGAAACCACTCTGAAACAGCAATGCCATACCAATACATTGCTGGGCTCGCTACAACTCCTCAAAGGAAACTGAAAAAAACTGTTCATAAGTATCACACATTGTAGGCACCATTTGCAGTGGCACTGTGAGAGTTGGGATTTGTGCACCTATAATAGCAAAAAGCAGCAGGCAGTCAAGTGGAGGAGGAAGAGGAAGATACTGGGTAAGGGGACTCGGGTGAAGAGGCACTTATCTTGATAGTATGTACCCAATAGTAGTAGTAGCAGCAGCAGCAGCACCACCAGCAATTCAGAGGGAGGAAAGGATAAAGAAGGGGAGCAGGTGGGATGAAGGGCATACAAGAGATTAAATAAGATGGCGGCCCTCAAAGGAAAAGGAAGACAGAGGCATTGCAAAAGGAAGGTAAAAACTAGTGCTGTACAAACCTTTCAATTTCCAGAGGAACAAAATTCCTTTACATTTTGGAAAATTCCAGCTAGTCCCTGAAATTCTATAGGAAGCGGAATGAGGAATGCAGTGGTGCCTCAGGCATTGGTGGGGGATTAGTCAGACTACCCAGGACATTGTATCCTTAAAGGAGAACTGTGCTGCATCTCCAAGTCATTTTTCCCAGTAGGAGCTGTTTTTTTAAATACTGGTTTAAATTCTGTCATTGTTCTAGCTATGACGTCTTTTTTGTTATCCCAGTGGGTTTTTCTGATTTACGTGCTGCTGATAAGGACCATTGTTGAACTCTGTGATGTAGTTTATGTCCTTCCTCTGCTCTTCTATTGTTTACACAATGCATCTGTGTTCTAGTACAGAACTATGTGGTTGTAAGGGACATAAACTACATCATATAGTTCTAAAATAGTACCTACTAGCAGAATGTAAATCAAAAATATCTACTTTGGTTACTAATAAGCCTGTATTGCTGGAGCAGTGACAGAATTTTGAACCAGTGCTTAAAAGCAGCTTCTACTGAGAAAAATGGCTTGCATGTTCCTCGCAGTTCTCCTTTAAGGGAAGAGGTAGGCATTACTAGGAGGGCACTGAGACCCCAGTGTGTCTGTAGGGGTAGACAGGCATGGTCTGTATGTTGCCAGGTGGCTGACTGCAGGACTCTGGCCAGGGACACAGGTGATCTCGCTGTTTGCATCCAGCAGGAGATGTGGATGCCACACTGCCCTAACTGCTTGAGGCTGGCACAAGATCAGGGGCACCTTGCGGCTACATGAGTGCTGCAAACATTGAGAGGCCTCAGGCATGTGGGCCTTGTTCTGACCAGCCTCATCGCTGCATGATATTTGGGGACTCGCCAAAGTGTGCGAATACAGTAGGACCTCCAGGAGGGTTTGGAAACCCCAAGGTGTGTCCCCTCAAGGCCTGGAAGACAGTTTCTCCAAAGTGGGATAATTAGAGGCATTCTTGGAAGAGGGTTACCTGGAGGTGGAATGCAAGACCAACAGCACCCCATAGGCAGTGAAGCAGGTACTGCTGAATGCAGCAGCCAAAAGGTCAGAGACTGCAACTACATGAAAGAGAGGGGTAACAGAGCCTCTGAGCCTAATAGTGCCTCTGTAGCCTGTCTTCCAGAATGACACCCAAGGGGTGGATTACAGACAGCCTGTAATGCACACTAAGGAAAGGTGTTAATCATGCCAGCCTCCCTCCACGTGACTCAGGGAAGTGAGAAAGCACTGGGGCATGGTAAAGAAAAGCTAGCCAAGCCTGGTACCCAAGCAAAAAATAGTTAACCCTGAGATTGGACACCAGTCTGGCATACTGGTAGAGTATTTAAAGGCAGTGAAAGACCTTGGGACGTGGCACCCATAGACAGCTAGAAAACAGCAGAATACCGATAGGGGACAGGGAAACCCTGAGCACTGGTGGCACATATGTGCCTTGACACCAGCCATGCATTTTGGTATCAGCTGATATACTGAGGGAGTAAATTAACTGATGGAGCGAGGTCTCTAGACCTGATAGCATCTTTATGAAAATGTACTTTAAGGAAAGTACACCACTGAGAAATGACCAAGTTCTTAAAGTCCAGAGAGTGCATGGTTTTCATACCCAATGTCACTCACATTTCAACATCTCCGCAGGGTGTCAGGCAACCCATTACTCATGGAATGCAAGGGGCTTCTCATGAGCATACCAACAATACTTCTGGACATGGGAGTTCTCTGGTTCATGTACACACCCTGATTCAGACATCCATACAGGTCAGTCACTGTGCCTCCTAAAGGGGATACATTGGAGTCCTGTCATATTTGTAAGAAGTTTCAACATAGCACAGGCAGTGGTTGATGACTGAGACAGAGGGAGTAGAAGATACAGGACATGTGATCAGAGGATTGCAAACATTTGGCTCATTGGTGCAAAGAAAGATGTGTGAGCTGAAAAAAGTGGGCTTGTGAGTCCATGAGCAGCTTGATACTATGCAACAGCTATGGCCCTGTGTGAGAAAAGGGGTGCAGGTGTTCAATTACTTTGAGACTACATCAGGATGGCACCAAAAGGCTGCATGGTATCAAATGAAAGCATGTGGCTGTGTTAGACATAGACTTACAATTGGCTGTTCTTGGTGCTGACTTGCACATGCAGATGGAGGTGAAAAACTGGTACATGTAAGGCTTGGAGCTGAAGTTAAGTTCAGTCAGTAGAGAGAGATGTTACTCAAGCCTTGCTGTGCAGAAGCTTTGTCAACGATTGTCCACCACAGAGTGCAAAGTGGAGACAGGTCAATTATCCTATTGCCTTCAACAAGGAAGAAGGGCACACAGTGTGGCAACTGACTCCTGAACAGGAGGGACATGAGTGCAATCCACTATACCATACGAATGGTCATGTTCACAGAGGCCTGATACATCTGGGTTGTTGCAACTTGCTTAGTCACCATGTCTTCACCAGAATGGATGGTACAGGTTGTCCAGGACCAGTGTGGGGGGAGGTGACAACTGCTTGTGGGCTTCAGGATGCCAGTGCTGTGATGCAAAAGTGAGAGACAGCAAATCTCTGTGACCATGCAGCCAGTGCTGGGAATAATTACTGGGAAGCGGACTTGGGGACCAGAGGATTTGGCTCCATGTTGCTACAATGTTAGGAGAATTTGAGGCATGGCATTAAGCATCGCAGTTGGGGTTCAATCCCAAAAAGTGCAAAATTATGCACCTAGGGCATAGGAACCCAAATGCTGAGTATAAAATGGGTGTAGGTACTGAACTACTAAACAGGAATGGGACCTTGAGGTTATCATATCTGATGACCTCAAGGGGACAGGATAGTGTAACAAAGCAGTGGGCAGGACTAGAGGGATGCTGGGGTCCACAGGGAGGGGTATATCCAGCAGGAGGATGGAGCTGGTATTGCCACTGTATTGCTCACTGGTGAGACCCCACCTGGAGTGCTGTGTCCAGTTTTGGAGGCCATACCTCACAGAGACATAGATGGGGGAGAGACAGTCCAGAGGAGGGCAACTAAAATGGCACTGGGGTTGCACAAGAAACTCTATGAGCAGAAACTGAGGGATCTCAACCTGTACACCCTGGAAGAGAGGAGGTGACTTGATATAGATGTACAAGTACCTCACAGGGGTAAACAGGGAGCAGGAGGGAAGTCTCTTTCAAATGAGAAGGAGCACCTGGACAAGTGAGCATGTGATGAAACTGGAGGGAGGGGAGTTTAAGAAAGATGTGAGGAAATGCTTTTTTACTGAAAGGTTGGTCAATGTCTTGGACAGCCTGCTAGCAGAACTAGTGGAAGCAAAAGCAGTGGGGGTCTTCAAGCATATGTGGGATAGGCATAAAATTGTAATAGAAAAGAGGCAGGGAGGAGGAAGGGTTGCCAGAGATCAGTTAGAGTCTACGGAGACAGATTAGGCAGGAAATATCTGGGCAGATTGGGTGTCTGCAGAGACAGATTAGGCAGGGAATATCTGGGCAGATCGGTTGGGTCAAGTGGTCCTTTTCTGACAACAAATTCTAAATTTCTATTTTAGCCAAGGTAGAGGAAGTAAGGTATGACCTCCCTGCACTTGGATCACCTCCTGCACTTGAACTGGTAGAGGAACAGCCACATTCACAGCATAGTGACGGTACTGTGCTGCTCGACCTCTAGCCCAAGGAGTCAGAAAGGGGACAAGATGGAGCTCTGGAAAAGATGGCATCAAGAGTGCAGGGATTGCTGGAAGAACTGAAAGGAGGGGGGATTGGGATCTGCAGGAAGAATGGAGGTGGGCTGAGCAACTGCACTTTGAGTCATCCCCCCTCCAGATTCAGATGAACTCATTGGAGGCAGACAAAGACCAAATCTCAGCGCTCAGGTACTTTTCAATTGCAAATGGCCTACTTTGGATGTCAGTGGACAGCCACAGCCACTCACTTTGAGCTGAGCAACAGCCCCCAATAACAGAAGAGATTACCTGTGGGATAGAGGACACTGAACAGAGTGGAAGACTGTCCCACCCTCCTCCATTGAGCAGAGCATTTTCCAGACTACTAGTGACGTCTTGATCAGGCAAGGGTGCAGTTTGACTTTTTTTCATCTGTTGACCTGTGACAGTTGGCTGCAGCCACCATAATGACAATCTGATCTAGACCGCTAGTTGGAGGCAGAAACAGGCCCTGTCAATCGGCTGAGATTGCACCAGACAGACCGGAAGAAAACCCGAGTAGTTGTGGATCACTGGGGTTACAAGTTTTCATACTATGCAGTTTGGGTCTGGCATACAGTAGATGTCTAGTGAGATGAGAGGCCCTGTAGTGGCAGACTATCTCAAGTATGGATATTTTGGCCCATTGAATTCTGTGATTATGCAGCCATGGAATTTTCCACATAATTTGCATCATGCTGCATAATATATATAGTGCCACAGACTTCATGGTTCTTGGTGAATTTTCATCCAAATATAGGGTTTTTCTATAGTGCCCTTCTTCCTTCTCCATCTCGTTTATCCTGAAGCCCCTCCTCTATGCTCTGCACGTGACATCATTGATGACATCACATCATATTTAGCCAATGAAAGGACTGCATTCTGCCACAGAAATGAGTAAATCATGCAGTAGAACTCAGAACATGCTGCCACAGAATCCTAGGAGCTCTACCACAGAAATCAGGACAAAGTGCCACAGAACACTAGGGGCCCTGACTATGAGGAGTTACTAGAGTACCTTTTCACCAAGTGTGAAATTAGGAGTGCGTGAATGTACAGTATTCTGTGCACCACCAGAGATCGACAAGTATCTCAAAAACAGGTTGAGTACTGGGATGAAGGCCCAACCCTGCCACTACCAAAGCCCCCAAAACAATTGTCCCTTGAATACACTTGAATAGTGCTGTCTGTTGCAGCTATCTGCATGATCCATCAGCTAATAGGTTTTCACAAGTTAAACTGTTTGACCCATTGGTGGGTATTCCTTACCAGTTAAACTTCCTAAAACTGCTGCTGGATATTATTTTTGCTGAACTTCAGCACTGAAACTATACACAAAAAATAGATATGAGTTCTCCATGCCTATGCTATAGTGGGGCAGGAGGGACACAAAGGTCCAGTAATGCTGTGCATTGTTTTTTCTCATTTCTCCCTAGGTCTAGTGTCACAGTAGAGAAGGAATGACTAGCAAAAAAAGTAGCTGGGTAAGTGACCAGGTGACACATGCTGAATTAATAGGCTTGCAGGGAAGGAAAACTCCTGTAAGGACTACATTCAGGGGACAGTCCCTTTGGACTTTCAAAAACAGAAAAGTAAAATGACACAACACCATGATTTACCTGTATAGGTCAAATGCTGCCTCCCAAAAGAAAAATCAGTTTAAGTATATATGTGCAAAGTGAGAAGATTTTGTATAGTAAAGATTATATTTTTTCTAGCCTTGACTGTTTCTCTCCTTTAAGGATACCACCAGGTGAGAGTTGGGTATGGGTACTCCAGGTATGTGTATGAGCAGGGTGAACCAGGCAGGTAGTGATCCTGGGAGGTGGGGTCCCCATGGCAGCCATAGCACTTGCTGTCTGAGGTGGGCACTTGCTCACTGGGGTTTGTAGGTATTCAGTTGGGTTGTATAAATAACTGATTTGTCTCACTGTGGCCACAAGGGGTGGGGGTGGGGATTAGGGTTGCTATATACCAATTTTAATATGTGGAAACTATATGAGGTACCACACCATTGATCTGTGGCCTTGTATCTGTATACTGTCCTTGGTTATTGAGTGTAGGGGACATGGTAAGGTGGGTGGAAATTAGACATAAGAACCCTAACAGGACATTTCCTAACCTTGTGGGCATTGTGTTTATAACCCTAATAGTTTATTTCCAACCATTCTGTGGTTTGCATTTTATGCAGTAGCACCCCTTAAAAAAAAAATAACCCATTACAGGGTGTGGGTTTGTAGGCATTTAATGCACACCTGGGATATGTTGTGAAGCTCAAGGCCATAGGTCTAGTGTCCTCACAGCACCCCATGCATGCATTAAATGCCTATAAAACCACACCCTAGAGTAAGTCATTGCACTTATAACATGGGTTCTGTTTAAACAAGGGAAAAAAAAACTCAGAAGTGATTTTTCCACTGTTTAAACAGGAAAAAAGGTACTGTATCCTGCCACCTTGCAAAATAGTCCCCAACCAAAACTGCATATCTACATTATGCTATGGTCATACAAATGTCACAAATACAATAGTTCCTGAGGAAGTGCGCATGTGCTAAACTGGTTGGGCCTAATAGGGAGAGGGCTGCACACTACATGGCATTCGTTCTGTATAAGTTCGTTTTTTGCTGTAAAAATTAGCAATAAACGATGAGCTATTATCTTTGTATGGTGGACGGTGCCCTTTCTTCATGTTTTGGACAAATACAATAGTGCCACACTTTGTGACATTTCCTGTGCACAATATATAGCAGAACAGTAGGGACACAATTATTTCAGATGTCCTGCTGACTGCTGCACAGCTGCAAGAGGCACAACACTAAGTACTGTTGAGAGACAGAGAGACACAGTAAACTGTGAGTGCCGCATGGAAAGCCAAGTTCATTTGCTATCTGTGTCATTGGCACCTCTCTCTGTCACTGTCTTTATGTTCAAGGATTTGCCCATCTGTGGGATGCAGGGGAGGCCCCTCCTGGGAACCGGCAGGTATGTGAAAATTCAGGAGGACATGGTAACACTTGCTCAGAGGCAGCACAATGAGAGACTCTGACCATGATAGGCAGAGTTGTAAGTACGCTAACTACTGTTGAGAGGCAGAGACAGAGACAGAGACAAATGCAATACATTGTGAGTGCCTCATGGAAAACCAAGTTCATTTTTTGTCTGTCTCATTGGCACCTCTCTCTGTCAATTCACTGTCTCTTTACTTCTTTGTCTCTCACTGTGTGATGTATGGGCACTTGCCCATCTGATATGGGAAGGGGAGGGCCCCCACTCCACTTTCTGCTAATTAATGTTGCTGGTGTGTCACTGACATAAATGAAGGGTGACCGGTGAGCGATGGGGGGAAATTGCACCGACACTAGATGGGACACACGGCGACGTCTCTGTCACTGACTGAACAGCTGAAGACATACACAGTGACTGAGAGAACAGCACTGTCATTGATTGCTATGTAATGGTCACACCGCACCCCCTGCAAACAAAGAATAGTTCACAAACTGCAGCTCTGTCTTGCAAATTGGAGCCACACAGAGTTTTAAAGCAGAGGACTGAAAGACCATTATGGGAAGGGAATGGGAAAGCAAGGTTGCTGTCACTCAGTCATAGTGATGGGGAACTGCTGGTGTGTGTCTGTCTCGCTCCTCATCATCACCCAACAAGCCTGCTCCGCATCTATGCACCAATATAACCCTGCCACTCTGTTGCCTCATAGTGTCTGTCTCTGCACATTGGGCAGGATCCACAGGACTGCTCTTATTTGTTCAGGTTTTAATTTCAGGTTCTGCTGGGACTGCTCACTCTTGCTTCACTGTGCACTTTGTGCCCCGAGTTCTGTTGGGCAGGTGGGTGGTAGACTGAGAGCTGTGAGGGGCCCCGGGAGGGGGCAACCAGGCACTCCTAACAAAGACCAAATAAGAATATGACTTTCATGACACAGTCACTGACAATCCACTCTTCTACACTGAACTACAACAGTTGCTCCATGGAACTGAGAGCTACAGCTGCTGCAAAAACTGTGATGTGGCTCTCGCTTCTTGACAATTACAAATGGCTGCCATACACATTTCAAAACTTAACAAGTTCTGACAGAACTGTCATTGAGTCCCTCCACAGAACCATGCATTAAAAAGATAATTTAATGCATGGCCACGCAAAGGGACTCCACCAATGGGATGGTACATGGCCACACAGAGGGACTCCATTAATGGGATGGTACGTTTTCACTAACCCATGTTACAATGTGCATTAACATTGTTTTTTTTCAATAAATGTCCTTATTTTGTAATAAAGTTGTGCAGTAACATAATTTGCTCATCCCTGTAATTTTTTTTAACTGTTCTTACTTTGATTGAACCACACCCTTTTTATAAGTAATAAAGTATTATTTAAAAATCATCTAACATTGTAGTAGTTGTCCTTTTGATTAGTCAAACATTATACAATGTGAAAGTGCAATACATCCATGTATTAAGTTAAACGTGATTGAAGAGGTAGATTAAAATTAAGTTTTCTAAGCATAAAAATTAAGTTTACTGAAAGTATTCACAAAACTCTTTATCTCAATTAATTTGCAAATTGTGTATATTTTCTAAATTAATGTGCAAAGCTTGCACATTAAAACACAAAAACCATTGCGCAGCACAAATAGTTTTCACAAGTACTTTTTACTGCATGAAGATTTATATGTTTCATAAATCTTCACAAAACTTTGTACTATATGAAAATTTTATCTTTTATAAATCATCACAAAGCACAAAAACTACCATGCAAAAACACTTTATCACTTCACAATCAGTTTGAAAATATTCACACAGCACAAAAACCACTGTTCAGCATGAATATTTAAAAAAAACAGTTTTCAATATTAGTGATACATGTAGATTTTATAGGAAAAAATATTCATGAAAGATTGCTTTGTGAAGACTTTCAGATTTCATCAAAGATAACTAATTACTGTTAATTGTTTTAAGAAAAATACATTTTCATACTAGGATGTCATACTAGGAAAATACAGATGTACAGAAGACTAAGTAGCCCATTTATATACATCTCCTGCCATAGCAGATTTATTCCCATCCTCCAGGGATTAGTAGAAAGTCGTCAAGTTTGTTCTTAATGCAGTTAAAGGAATCAACTTCTACAATGTCCCTGGGAAGAATATTCCAGATGGGGATAATACGTTGAGTATAAAAATTTCTTCTTAGCTGACCTTTGGGGTTTGTAAGTCTTAGTTGACTGCTGTGACTTCTTAATATAAAGTCCCTTTGGACCCGAATAAAGCCTAAATACAATAATAATAATGGATCCCTTATTATTCTGAACATTAACAAAAGGTCTCCTCTTTTTCTCCTCATTTCCAGAGGATAAAGATTTAGAGAATGTAACCATAATCAACTCTATGGAGTCCATGAACCATTTTAGTGATCCTCCTCTGGACCACCTCAATTTTCTTAACATCCTTACGTAAAAAAGGGCTCCACAAAGGTGAACAATAGTCCAAGATGGGCCTTACATAAGCCTTATATAAGGGAATAAGACAAGCTCTGTTTCTAGAAGTGACTGAACATTTAATACAGCCAATAAGCTTATTTGCTTTCTTAGTTAATTCTGTGCAGTGAGTACTGAATTTAAAATCACTCAAGATAATAACCCCCAGATCCCTTTCATTTTCTACGGACTTCAATGGTTGACCAGATAATATATATTTATAACACGGATTATAATTTCCCAAATGAATGACAACACTTTTATCCAGGTTATACTTCATATCATTACTGTCTGCCCGACACTCCATTGTTAAAAGATCATTACAAAGTTTTTGATACAGATCCTCGCTACTTACATCTATAGCAATTTTGATGTCATCTGCAAACTTAACTGCATGTCCATTCAAATCCTTGTCAAGATCTGAGACAAAGACAGAGAACCATGAAGGGCCCAGCACAGACTCCTGGGGCACCCCACGTGTCACTCTCCCTTATTAGAAATGAAACCTCTAATTTTAACAGCTTGCTCTCTATCCCTTAACCATTCATTAACCCATATAATAATAAAACTATTAATCTAAACTTTCAGCATCTTCTCTATCAAGGTTAGGTGGGGAACCTTATCAAAGGCTTTACAAAGGTCTAGAAAGATGATATCAACTGATGTTTTGTCCTCCGGTAGTTTACTAACAGTTTCATAAAAACACAGATTACAGTTAAACATGATCTATGAGGTTTAAAGCCATGTTGAGACCTATCTATAAACTTTCTTGATTCAAGATCAGAAAATAGTTTGTCCTTAATGATGGCCTCCATTGCTTTTCCTAAGATACAAGTTAAGCTAATTGGTCTATAATTTATAGTACTGCTATGATCCCCTTTTTTCTAAATAGGTACTACTAAAGCATATCTCCAGTCATCTGGCACCTCACCAGTACGCAAGGATTTTTTATAAAGGATGTATAATGGCTCAACCAGCCACAATTTGTTGGCCCTCAAAACCCGAGGGTGGAGTGAATCTGGACCAGGGGAAGTGTTGATTTTAATGCAATCTAATTTGGAAAGTATTTCTTTCCTATTAATTTTAGGTTCCTCTTTAGAAATATTCCCATAATTAACTGTACTGTTGTTGTCATTCTGGGCAAAAACAGAACAAAAGTAAAGATTAAATTCATTAACCATATCAGATGGCTCACTTATAGTTGTATTTTAAACCATTAACTGACCAATTGTATTAGATACAAGTTTGTTTTGTTTAAATAGGAATAAAAGGATTTCCCTCCATCTTTCAAATGTGCCACTCTAAATTCAATCTTCTGTTTTTCATTTTTAATATTGGTTTTACAGACTCGTAAAGCCTCCATATATTTATGTTTGTTATAATCATTATTATCTCTTTTTACAGCCCTATAGGCCTTTTTTTTTTGCTAAGATAGATTTACGGACTTTATTTGTGTACTACATGGGTAATTTCCCTTTCTTATTGTATAAGGTATAATTCGGAATGTTTTTATCACTTAACTCATGAATCTTATCTTTTATGTTAATCCATAATTCATTTACAGATGCACATTCATCCCTCCAAGTCCAATCACATAATTCTTTATTAATAGCATCAAAGTTAGCTTTTCTAAATTCATTTACTATAGTGATGCCAGCTTGTTTAACATATTCATTATTAATGGAGAAGGTAATGATGTTATGATCACTGTTAAACAGTGGATCCAAAATGTGAAGATCAATTATTTTGTCAGGGGTATTTGTAATGACAAGATCCAATATATTACTTCCCCTCATAGGTTTGTTGACTACTTGTTGCAGCCCATTTATAAGGCAAAGATCCAATTGTGCTTGATCCTGAGTGGTGGAGGCAGAAAAGTTGTCCCAACTTATCCGTGGGGAATTAAAATCACCAAGTAATAAGATATCCTTATGATTTAATCTATTTGAAATATCATTAGTATGGCCGAATGATCAGACTGGTTAGTATCAGGAGGCCTATAACACATACCCACTAATAAATTTTTACTATTTTTTATCTCTATTTCTACCCATAAAGTTTCATTTGGCCCATTTAAGCTAGCAGTCATTTGTCTAAAAGTAATATTTTTATTCAGATAGAGCGCCACGCCCCCACCTCTTTTATTTATTCTATCTTTATGAATAAGATTGTAGCCAGGCATAGATTTATTCCAAATAGAGGTCTGTGCAACCAGGTTTCTTAGAAAGCTATGATATCAATGTTATTTTTTAATAAAAATAACTCAAGTTCATCTTTTTTTATATAGTGTAGACTTCTTGCATTGGTAAGCAACACATTTAGCTTAGATTTAGATCTTTTAGTAATAACAGCAGCATTATTAGAAGTTGATTTAGTACATGCCCCTTGTTGCCCCTCATTGACTATTTTTTTGGTGTTACATTTTGGCTATTAATAGCCTGATGGAAAATGTTGCCTAATAATTTGGCACCATACTTGCTTAGATGAAGGCCATCTTGACAAAACAAATGTTCATTTGAGAAAAAAGTTCCCACGTCCTTAAAACATTTTATGTTGTTCTCCAAACACCATCTACAGAGCCAGTTGTTGTAAGCTTTTATTTTTTGCATTTCAATTATTGATGCTGTGGGTGCTGGTAGAACCTCAGAGATAATAATATTTGCATCTAGACTATTTAGAATATCCACCGCTTCAGTCATCTCTTTAATAATATCCTCTATATTGACTTTATTTATATTATTTGTACCAGCATGTAAGATAACAGTTTTATGTTCCTCAGGTTTGCTCAATATACCCGGCAACATGTCAGATATATCTTTTATTGTAGCACCTCTATAGCTACAGCTAATCACATTCAGATTGTTGCCTCTAGTAGAAAAACAATCCATATACCATACAATTGAGTCCCCCAGGATATAATATTATCTATTTATTACTGTGTCAGAGTTGTTTAACTCTTCAGTCTCCCTTGAGATAATTATATCCTTCCTCATATTGATTTGCAATGCCGTTGAACATTCTTGATGTAATGCAGTTTGCTTTTTCGATAGTTGATATAACTACCTTATTGCTTAGATTATTTGTTACAGAAGGGCTAGCTGTTGCTTCAGCTAAATTACTAGTTAGATAACAATTATCATCAGAAGGATTACTGAGACCTGACTTTGGGTCATTACATGTGTTTGCCTGGTCTATAGCAACATTATTTACCGCCAAATCTGGCTAAATTGAGCTAAGTGGGTCGAAGATGTTCAAGAAAGGTAATACAAAATGCTCTGCTTTACATCCTTTTTTTTGCTACTTTTTTGCTCTGAATTTTATACCACCCCTCATCGTTAGAGTGACACATATCATCTTCACAAACTCTTTTTATCTTACTATGTTCTCCTACTTGACTAGCCAGAAGACAAGGTGTAAGGGTATCAAGATTATTAAGGTGACTGGTACTACATGCTTCAGATGTATTCTCTAAGGTTTTACCAAAAAATAATGGGGGGCAAGTTTGATCAATAAGTGAAGTGTTACAGTCATTAGTTTTAT
Organism: Neoceratodus forsteri; assembly: GCA_016271365.2. NCBI lineage: Eukaryota > Metazoa > Chordata > Ceratodontiformes > Ceratodontidae > Neoceratodus > Neoceratodus forsteri. The sequence goes on along the minus strand of CM057449.1, from coordinate 938,181,328 downwards.
TCGTATGGCTTTTAGGCATAATAGGACATGTTTGTTTTGCTAGCTTCAGAGCCATAGTCTGCTGTTTGAGTTAAAGGCTCTCAAGTCTATTATGAAATGTAATGAGTTCATGCAATGCATTCTCATGTTCAATGCACTTTGTACATTTGTAGGGCATTAGAGGTAAAGGCGCAGTCATTAAACTGTACATTAAGCAACTTAAGCATTTTAACCCCGTAACCCCATCCACAGTTACAATAATGTCTGCCATTTTAAGGTACAATTTAAGCCGCACACCATGTTGTACAACTCCCAAGAGTAATCCTAAGCAGTATCAGAGGGCACTTTGATTTTGCAGTACCTTGGAACTACAGCGCTGATACCTTCTATCCTGCTACACTGCTTAACATGCATAACACACACTAGGATGCGTGTGTTTTTGCATGCATCTTCATGCGCGACAGACATGCGCTCGCTCGCATGGATCACTCTTTAAATCCCAAGGGAACCGGAAGTAACAAATCAGGGCTCAAGACCCACACAGCGCTGGATCCTTATCTCACAAATTAAAACCTGTCAGGTGTTTAGTAAGGGCCTGAAGAATGTCTAGCCAAATCAAGTAGCCGTGCTATTTGCACTATATTGCCTCAAACACAGCAGTTAAACACTCCACGGCTGAAGCTACAAAGCCAATTAGTGGAACCCCAATCACTCTGGTAAACAGTAAATCCTCACACAGTGATCAAGCCCCAAACTAAGTATTCATTAAAAATAAAAACTAGAAGAGTTAGATTTTAAGTGATTCATGCAGGTAAACCGCTGCCAATCTGTCTCACACTGAAGTATCTCGCAACAGGTGGTCAGCGGCAATAAACCTGTACTACGCACGGAGCACTCTTTAAATCCTCAGGGACCCAGAAGTAACAAATCAGTACTCAAGACCCACACAGTGCTGGATTCTTGCCTCACAAATTAAAACCTATCAGGTGTTTAGTAAGGGCCTGAACAGTGTCTAGCCAAATCAAGTAGCTGTGCTATTTGCACTGTATTACCTCATATACAGCAGTTAAACACTCCACGGCTGAAGCTACAAAGTCAATTAGTGGAACCCCAATCACTCTGGTAAACGGCAAATCCTCACACAGCGATTGAGCCCCAAGCTAAGTATTCATTAAAAATTAAAACTAAAAGAGTTAGATTTTAAGTGTTACATGCAGGTAAACCGCTGCCAAGTCAGTCTGACACCGAAGTGTCTCACAGCAGATGGTTGGCGGCAATTTTGTAACTCATACTAACCCTCCCTCACAAACACTACAGTCTCACCCTTAAATTTTACCAAATGAAAATGTTATCTTACCTTAACCTTTTGATTGTGTTGAACATTAATGTGAGAAAAGTCTACGCATATTTCTATCTGTTTTTCTAGAGGTTTTTTTTTTTGAATGCTCATGCATGAACAAGTAATTGTAATTAACTCACAAACTGATTAATTTATTTACCTCAAACCCTTAAAGGATCTATTGCCATATGATACCTACAAAACCTCTAAATTTCATACCTCAACTCTTTACTATTTCTTAGTGTAGCTGTCTGAGCACAAAAACAGAGGTAGAAAATCTGGCATAAATATGCAATTTCAGCCTTTAATATCTCAAAACATACAAAACCAATATTTATAAAATTTGGGAATGTAAGAGACCATAAGACTTAGAAAGAGCATACCAAATGTCACAGTCCTAGTATCAAAGACAGCTGAGATAGAAGACTCTGGAAATTATCATTTCTAATGAAACCCCAATGTAACCCTAATATACAGGTGCTACCACTCCTATATTTTTTATTTATGTATTTACTAGTTAGTGACCTGGAAAGGCACACTGAGCCAGGCTTATTTCCAGGAGCAACCAGGGGGCAGGGTACAATACAGTGATAAAATAGCATTTAAAAATAGTACAATAAAACAATACCATACAGAAAAAATATAATAGATAAAAAGAAATGAGCTACAGTATATAAACAGTAACAGCAGAAAATATTAGATACTGTTCAATGCATTCCAAGTTTAGATAATGTACAAAACATTGCAAGTAGTATATATACAATAGCAGCAGATTTATTTAATCAATAGCTGTGCAACACAGTGCAAAGTGAGGAGTAAAAGAGCACATGATGGGGCATGGGGAAAAGTTAATGAAGGAGACATACTGTAGATAAGGATATAGTAGGAGAATTTGACAGGAGATTCAGGCTGGCTGTCTGTGAAGCCTTAATAAGTATAAGGAAAGGTATAGTACATTGAGAAGAGGTGAAGCTAGTTAGGGAATGGTGTAGGTGTGGTCTATGGTGGAGGGGAATGACATAAGCATATAGTGGTGGTGGCAGCTCAGAACAGGGATTTAAAGGCAGAGAAAGTGGGGGAGTGGCGAGTGTCCCAAGGGAGTTGATTACAGAGATGTGGGAGATGGTAAGAGAAGGTGGCCTTGCCTGAACAAGTGCAAGGATGGAGGAGGGAAAATGTACACGCATCCCTGGACCAGAGGGAGTACGTGGAGGAGTGAATGGGAGACAAGCAGGAGTTGAGGTAAGGGGGGAGGGTCTCAAACCAGAACTTGGAAATGAAAGTGTGACTATGGATATGGCACCTAGCAGGTAGAGACATTAGGGAGTGGGAGGAATAGACGGTGCAGTGGTGAGTGAAGGAGTGGAGGTGGCAAAACAACAAAATGAATTTAGTACAGTATCAAGTCTAGCGAGGGAAGTAGCAGGTGCAGAGCCATAAACAGTGTTTGCATAGTCGATAACCAGTAAGATGGCTTTGGTGACTAGATCACAGGGGTGGACAAGGGGAGGCAATCCTTGGGGTTGTAGAAGGCTCCTAGTTTAGGTCAAAGTTTGGAGTAGACGGAGTCAAAGAGGGCAGTGAAGTTGAGGTTGCTGTCAAGCCAGACCCTGAGGTATTTGAAAGAATTGACTAGTTGAGAGCTGTCCATGGTGGCAAATGCAGGGGTGTTCTGGAATTTGGATAATCTTTGCCTCGATACGACTAACATGGTGACTGTTTTTTTTTAGTTTAGTTTGAACTGATTTTGTCTAAACCAAGACTGCACTTTATCGAAGTCATGCTGCAGGGGGTATCTACATCAGTAGCATTTGGACCTGAAAGGTATATCACCATGTCATCCACGTACATGTGGATTTTGGAGGGATAACAGATGGAAGGGAGGTCATTTATAAATAGTGAAAATACGATAGGGCCGAGCATTGATCCTTCAGGAAAAACAGTTTGGAGAGGGAGAGATGGGGAAAGGGTGTTGCCTACCTGAATAGATTGCTGTCTGCCTTAGAGGTATGAACTGAACCAATCTGCAGTGGATGGGGCCAGACCAGAGGAAAGAAGTTTTTGGATCAGGAGATGCTGAGAGACAGAGTCGAAGGCCTTTGCCAGGTCTACGAAAGTGGCGGCAGTGACAAGGCCTTTGTCCATGGCTGACTGGATATGGTCAGTGACTTGAAACAGGGAGGAGACTGTGGAATGCTGCTTCCTGAAGCCTGATTGGAAAGAAGAGAGACAGTTGGCAGCAGAGAGATGTTCCAGGAGCCTCGAGTAGATAAGAGACTCCTGGAATTTGGCGAGAGCAGGCAGGAGAGAGAGATAGGTTTATAGTTTCCAGGCAAGGTGGGATCACCACCTTTATAGAGGAGGATCACCCTGGCCACTTTCCAGGCCAGGGGACAGTGCTAGTAGTGAGGGAAAGGTTTAGGAGATGAGCAAGGGAGGTGGCTATTGCAGGTGCAGATATGCAAAGAATCTTGGGTTGTAGGCCATCTGGACTAGTTTTAGTAGGGTTGAGTGACGTTAGTGCCTTGAAAACCTCTTGGGAGGAAAGGGGGGGATGAAACCAAAGCCAGAAAGGGATGGAGGTGGTCCTGCAAGGGTAGGAATGGGATGGTCAGGGAGGGCACAGGCTGTAAAGAAAGTGTTAAAGGTATCTATGATTGAGCTGAATCTATGACTGTCAAACCTTCACAGTTTAGGATGAGGGGGGCTTTGAATGTAGAAGGGTCTAAAAGGGAGTGAAGAACTTTCCAAAAGTTAGATGGGGAGTTGGATCTATCCTACAGCTGGGATCTGAAAAAAATCGATTTGGCCTTGGTTGGTTTGGTTCTTTTGGCCTTGGTGCAGGTGTTTCTGTGGGACTTATAATGTTGGAGATGTGATGGTAGAAAGGAAGCTTTGTAATAGGCCCAGTATTTATTACAAGTTCTGCAGAGGGCAAGGAAATCAGGAGTAATCCATGGATGGTGGTAGTGCTTTGCTGTGGCTTTTTTTAGTAGGGCATGGATATTCCATATACTATTTAGGGTATTGGAAAAGAACTGGAAAGCCGAGTCGACAGCCGGGGCTATGTATCAAGGGGACCAGTCGGCTTGAGTCAGGTCCTGTAGTAGGGAATTAGTGTCTAAGATGCGAAGATGGTGATACAATAAGCATTTGGGGGCTGATTGGGGAATTGAGGCTTTCCTTGTGCAAAAAGTGATGCAATGATCACTGAGGGCATCAGGGAGAACTCCAGCAGCTGAGATGCGGTGGAGGTGGGAGATGAACACCCAGTCAAGGAGAGAGTGGTTTAGAGATGTGGAGTTGAGGTGAGTTGGTTCAGAAATCAACTGACAGAGATTTAGTGATTCGATTTTAAGGGTAGATGATTAGGTGGAGGGGGAGAGCCAATCCAGATTGAAGTCAATGAGCAGGATGAGCTCACCCTTACCTGAGTTAGATGAGATGGCAGAGATACTCTCAAACATAGAGTTGCGAGATGCTTTTGGTGGGCTGTAAATTACTTCAAATGTAGATTAGGAGGGTGGAGGGAAGGGAGAGGTGAACAATGAGGAGCTCATGGGAGGAGGGGCCAGCATCTTGGTGGGAGAGAGAGAGCATGAGAGAGATTGTCTGGTATAGATAGCCACGCTGCCGATACACTTACCACGGTCTTGGCAGAATAGGTTGAAACTAGGGATAGAGAGGGATGAGTCTGGGATTCTGGTAGAGAGCCAAGATTCAGTCACACACAGAACATCAGGTGTATGTTGGGTGACACAGACTTTAAGGGTGTCCAGTTTGGGTAGGAAGAAATTGGCTCTGAGATGGAAAATGCATAGTCCCTTTGGCTGGGCAGAGGAAGTTGGAGTGGGTGGTGGACCCGGATTTAGTTCAACATCCTCTGAGAGGAGTAGAAGGAGCAGGTAGAGGGAGAAGTGGGGGGGTGGTACTTGGACCTTCTGGCAGAGTGAAAGTGGGAAGAGGGTGTGGAGAGGCAGACACAGAATAGGAGGGCCTCAAAGTTTAAAGAAGAGGAAGAATGAAGGCTAGAATGAGTATGTGGTGGGGCAGAAAGAATGGGGGAGTAGGCAACTGAGATGTACATCGATAGTCAGGGGGATTGGGAGAAGGGGAGAGAGTGTGGAGTAAACTGGTTGGGCTGTGGAGGGGTGGGGTGGGGTAGGTTGAAATTGGGGTGACTGGAGAGTGGAATGAAAGGGATACAGGGGGGCTGGCTGAGATGGAGGTTTGCGAGAAGGGATGAGAGTGGTAAAGGGGGAGGAAGGAATAGCTGGTCTGCATAGGAGAAAACAGAGCAAGATTAGTGAGAGTGTAGGCAGAGTAGAAAGTGAAGAGGAAGAGGAGGTAGGAGAGAGAATAGGGCTCATAGCTTGTGTGACAGATGTAGGTGGGCCTGCTTTTGGAAATGAGAGAGGAAAAGGGCCTTTTCAGGTGGGAGAACTAAACACTGATGAGGGTCTGGTGAGGTAAATTGGGAGGCTTATATAAGTGAACACTCCCCAGGGAGGGGGGTGGAGGTGAGTGGCTTGGCATGGCACCGTGAGCAGCAGGGCCATGGCGAGAATCAATCAGGCAAATCTACCTTGGTGTCCTGGTGGTAAGGTGGGCAGCAGCCAAGTCTCGGGGAGGGGGGAGGGTAAGGACCTGGGATTCAGCCCACCCCAGTGGCTAGGAAGGGATTTCTGCAGTGACAAGAGTTCACAGGGGAGACCTTGGCATCCTGGTGGTGCGGCAGGTGGCAGCCGAGTTGGACGGGAGGGGGGAGGGTGAGGACCTGTGATTCAGCCCACTCCACCCTCAGCAGTTGGGAAGGGATTTCTGTGGTGGCAAGAGTTCACATGGGAGACCTTGGTGTCCTGGTGGTGTGACTTTATGTATAATATAGAACAAGTTATGGAAAAGCATGGTGTACAAGGAAATAATACCACTGAGGGGTCGAACAAGCCATAATGCTATCAGCCCGAAGGATGAGTGACCTTTACAAACTTGTTTGACCCTGAGATGGTAGCATTTCATGAGTATGCCAGAGTTTGCCATTTTTATTTTATATAATGCATTAGGGTGTTTTTTTTATGTTGTTTCCTATAGTGTAGATATTTTCTGTAGTGTAATGGTTTGTATAGTGTTTTCCATAGTTTCTGTAGTGCAGGATTCTTAAGGAACTGTTGTTTTTTTTTCACAGTGGTGTTTCTGTAGTGAAGGGGCCTCCTGTTAAAGGAGGCATGGCTCTGGCAGTAGTTCCTTTACAGGAACGATTGCAGAACGTATACGGCTGTCTCAGGAGTGGTGTGCGTGGTCAAGCAGTCATGCAGCATGATTTGCATTCTGGAGCAGGCTTGGAGCAGCTGTGGAGCCGCCATTTCAAATGGGGCACAGGCACACATTGGCAATGTTGTGGGACCATAATGCAGCATGGTTTGTGGTTTGGAGTGGGCTGGGAGTGACTCTTCCTATAGCTGGAGTGATGTTTATTAGTGGGCCTCAGTGAGAGCATTGTGGAGCCTGTCACAACTGTCTGGAACAGTGGCAGCATGGAGGGCCTATGAACAGCATATTTGAGGCACTGCTTTGGTGCTTTATTAGGGTAGGTTTCTACAGCTGGGGGGAGAAGGTGGCTGTGATATGTTATGAAGGGACTTGCTACATGTGTCATTATGGGGCTTGTTAGCTATGTTATTGGGCTTATTATGTGTTATTGGGGTGGTTTGTAGTGAGTTGGGTATTAATACACTATTAAGGTGTTAATAATTTATTTATTGAAATGTTTCACCAGGAAAGGCTCGCTGAGCAAAAAGACGCTTGTCTCTGGTGCAACCGGGTGGGGGGGGTTACAGAGGAGAGCAACTGTATACATTTGTACAGGAAACAAAATTACTGTACATGAATGAAATTACATGACAGTACATAGGTATAACACCACAGGAACATGAGGTAGGAGGAACATAGGAATCATTGCCACAGAGAGGTATCCACATTGTTGTCCATATTGTTACATGGAGTGGGGGAAAGATTGTACAAGGATTATAATGACAAAGGGTGTAAAATATGTCTCCATACATGTCGGCTACTAGCTACGGTAATGTGGAGGACAGAGAGTCAAGGTTAGAAGTGCAGTAGGAGGTAAGTGCAAAGTTTGGAATATATGCCAGCGTTTGTAGCCATAGCTAAGGCCACTGGTCAGGCTGCATAGGGTCTCCGATAGGGCAGAGGGGGGAGGAAGGGAGAAGGTAAGAGAGAGGAAGGGAGGTTAGTGACACTGGCAGTTTACGGCACAGTAGTTTGTCAGGGCAAAGGAGATGGAATACCTAGAGGAGGAGTGCCGGATTTGTGCCGGCAAGTCAATCCAGAGCTTCAGGAGGTGGTAGGAGAAGGCCGATTGGCCAGCATTGGTCCAGCGGTGAGGGATTACTAACAGGCGAGAGTAAGTAGATCTAAGGGCATGAGCGGGGGTTGGGGTTGGGAATAGGGAGGAGGTGAGGCAGGGTGGAAGGGATCCGAGCCAGAGGTTTGACACAAATTTAGCACAGTGGAGTAGGTGCCAGCTGTCGAGGGAGAGGAAGGCCAGTGCATGGTAAAGCTTGCAGTGGTGGGTGCGAGGGGGGGCATTGAGGGCAAAGTGACAGAAAGTGTTGAAGATGGGGTCCAGTCTGGATAGCGTTGACTTAGGAACAGCACTGTAGACTAAATCACAGTAGTCAAACGTAGGTAATATCATTTTCTGCACAATTTCGCATCTCACCGGTAGGGGGGAGGCAACCGTGGTTTCTGTAGAGAGCGCCAAGCTTAGGGCGCAGTTTTTTCAGGATTGCATCCACATGAGCTGAGAAGGATAGATGTTGGTCAAGCCAGACGCCAAGGTACCTGAAAGCTGGCATGTCCTCAAGGACAGTCCCATCAAGGGTGTGGAAGTTCAGGGGAGTAGTAAGCCTGGATAGACTCTGCCTAGTGCTGAAGGTCATGGAGACCATCTTTTTGGCATTAAGAGAGAGTTGATGGGAGCTAAACCAGTGCTGAACTTTGTTGAAATCTGCCTGGAGACTGGTAGTAACCTCCTCGGGGGTACGGCCTCAGTAAAAGAGGACAGTGTCATCTGCATACATGTGTGAATTGAGGTAGCTGAGCAGGCAAGAAGAAGATTGTTTAGGAGGATGGAGAAGAGGATGGGGCCTAGTGCTGAGCCTTGAGGGACACCAGTAGTTATAGGGAGTGGGGTAGAGGTGGAACCAGTAATTTTGATGGATTGAGTTCGCCCTTCCAGGTAGGCTCTGAACCAACTGGAGGCAGGCATGGATAGGCCGGCTTCAGAAAGACAGGATAGCAGCAGGGGGTGGGAGACAGTGTTGAATGCTTAAGCTAGGTTGACAAAGATGGCTGCAGTAATGAGACCCTTGTCCATCCCAGAGAGGGCTGTGTCAGAGAGTCATAGGAGGTAGGTGGCGGTAGAGTGGCTCTTTCTAAAACCAGACTGGTAGGGGGTGAAGAAGTTAGATTCTGAGAGGAAGTTGGAGAGTTGAGAGAGCACAAGGTGCTCCTGGAGTTTTGCTAGGGCAGGGAGGAGGGAGATGGGGTAGTAGTTGGCTGCAGAGGTGGGGTCTCCTCTTTTGGGAAGTGGGAGGACTATGGCATGTTTCCATTTCGCAGGAACTGATTCAGAGGCAGACAACAGGTTTAGTAGGGCAGCTAGTGGAGCTGCAATGGCAGGGGCAGAGAGGTAGAGGAGTTTGGGGTCTAGCTCATCAGGGGACTTTCCCTTGGTAGGGTTTGGGGAGAGCAGTGCAGCAAGAGTTTCCGATGGGGAGATGGTCCCGAAGTAGAAGGTGTTAGATCCAGGTGGATATGTAGCTTCAGCATGGTGGGTAGGTGGAGCTACCATTGGTAGGGAGGCAATGTAGCACATATGGTGAAGTAAGAATTGAACTCGGAGGCGACTGTGAGTGGGTCTAAGAGAAGAGTACCATTTGAGAATAGAAGAGGGGTAGGATTTGACTTGGGGGGGGAAGGGAGTGGATAACTTTCTAAAATTTAGATGGATTAAGCAGGTTGGCATTGAGGCTGGAGTTAAAGTATTAGGCTTTGGCTAAACGGGTGGCCTTGGTGCACTTGTTACGGAGGATACGGCAGATGATGTAATCACTTGGGAGGAGTATAGACTTGTAGTTTTTCCACGCTATGTCCCGAGCATTTTGACATGCTATTAGTTATGGGGAAATCCAGGGAAGGTGTGTCCCCTCAGACCCTGATCCGACGCATGGGGGCATGTTTATCCCAGATGCTAAGGAAGATATTCCGGAAATGTAGCAGGGCATCATCTATGGTGCAGTTACTATGGTTGGAATCCCAGTTTGTGTGGGCTAATTCATCCAGAAGGGGGTCAATGTTTCGAGATTTATAAGACTTTTGAACAAGAAATTTAGGAGGGGATTTAAGGCGATGGATTTTACGGACTATGTAAGTGATATGGTGGTTGCTTATAGAGTCAGGAAGTAGGCCGGCTTTGAAGACTTGGTGGGGGTTGGAGGTGAGGGCCCAGTCAATCAGGGAGTGGTTGCCTGTCTTGTGGTTTGAGCAAGTTGGTTCTGAGATGACCTGGGTTAGATTGAGGGCTGTGATCTCTGAGCGGGCTTTGTTAAAGGTGGGTGAAGGCCAGTTGTGATCAAAATCACCCAAAATATAAAGTTCTCCAGATGGGGCTAGGGGGGCTATGAGGCTTAGAAGGTCGGTGACTATCATGGCAGGAGTTCCAGGGCAGCAGTACACGCCTGCAATATAAATAGGGAGAGAGAAGGGGAGGGTCAGCTGGAGCATGAGCAGATCAAAGGCTTTGGGCTCTGATTTAGCAAGGGTAATAGAGAAGTGTAAGTCTGAGGCTGTATATATTGCAACTCCTCCGCCTCTAGTGGAGCGGTCTTGATGAATGACATTGAAGCCTGGGATGGCGATGGATGTGTCCGGAAAATTAGGGTTTAACCAGGTTTTCGATAGGATAATTATGTCAGGAGCATGCTGGATAGCTAAAGTGTATTTAGCTAGATGGGGCATGATACCATAATTGGCTACTATTTTATATATACAGTATATCTATGTACGAACATACAAACATATGAAACTGCCAGCAGGAACAGACCTCATGGTCTATGTATTTTAGGGGCACAGTTGTGCCGCTATATTTAGGGTTATACCAGCACTTCAGTGTTAAACCCCAAAATTTGAACTTTATTAACTTTGCAACTGTTCAATAGATTTGCATGAGATTTTGCATGTGTGGTCTCGTGGAGCAGATCTATTGACATACCAAGTTTTGTTCTGGTTGGATGTGCGAAATTTGAGGTACAGATAGTGCAAAAAGTACATTTTTTGGAATTTTTTCCCATTGGTTTGAATTGGTTTTTTGTCAACTTGGTTAGTGCCCAGACAGTTTTGAATTTTGGCCTGAAATTTTCTGGGTAGAAATGGGCTGGCCCAGAGATGTGACTTTTGCTTGTTTGGTGAAAAAAAAATAATTAGTTCCAAAGTTCCTTCATTTTTAAATTTTGAATACTTAGTTCTGAGCATGCTCAGTAAGCACTGAAAAATAGCTGTATGGAACAAAAAAAAAAGAATATTTTTTCATAAGTGGAAAATCACTGTTTCATTTGCCACCATCTTGTTTTCCCTTTTTTCATTTGAAAACCCACAAAAATGACATTCCTAAGAGCAACCAACATATGTACAGTAGCTTGCTTATCGGGATCCCCTTAGCTGGATTCTGCACTTAACTGTTGCAGAAATTACCTTAAAATGTTTTTTTAAGGTTATAAATCTTGTTTCATGACTCGAGATATGGCACAAGATTCTTGTTTCATATGACGACTAACGAAAAAAATCTTTTTCATATGAGGAATGAGTGTATTTCAATGGGGTCTTCAGCTTTGGTGCATAACTTTGTAATTAATTTTGACACCAAATTTTCAACATACCCATTTTGATACTCCACCTCTTGAACAATGTTGGTGTCATCTGACAAATCCTGCCTAAATGGCAATTTTGTGTTCAGTTGGTAACATCACCTTTCTGGTGGGATTTTAAAATGTCCACCATACTTGTTCATGAGGTGGGGTTATAAAAAGGGTATGTTGAAAATCTGGGGTCAAAATATGCTAAAATGACAAAGTTGTGAGCATCTGTTGACATTTTGCTATGCTCGCTTGTAACTTTCTTAATTTTCAGTATTTTAATCCCAAATTATCAACATAGATATTTCTTTACACCACCTCATGAATGTGACAGCTGTCATTTTTCAAATCTTTCCCAAAATGTCTTTTCATGCCTCTGCAGTGGAATTGCACTGTGCTGGTGTGGAATGATGTTTAGTTGGGGATTTGACCATTTTTACTACCGGGTTAATGAAATGGGAGTAACAGGAAGGCTATGTTGACAGTTTGGTTGCTGTTGTCCTACAAATGGAAACACAGGGACTAGATGGCCCTTTGCTTAAATATAAACATACATATATGCATCTATGGAGGGATAAGAATGCAGGGCCCTCTGGGCCTGTCCTCCATTAGACAAATGAGGATATGATTACGCTATCTCAAAAAGTACAGATGCATGGCAGAGCAGGGTCCAGGCTCCAACAGGAAAATGAGGATGCCATTATACTATCTCAAAAGTAAGGGAATTCCTTGCAAAAAAATGCATTAATGTAACATTTAGGATTCAGGCTAATGCGACAAAGGTAGGGAACTGTAGTTTTATGGTTTCCAACCCTAAAACCCCAATGCCACCCCTAAAGCAAATTAGGGGTTGAGTCTTTCTAGATCCTATACCCTCCCGACAGTGACACCGGAGCAGCAAACGACACTACAGTGCCCTGTTGCTGTAGTGTCCATGCTGGATCCCGGCACTGTCTGTTGGGGGTCTTGCACCCTCCCAAATCAGCTCTGACTCGGAGCTGATAATCCTTGGGGTGGGGGTGCAGACCCCTGCATGGGGGGTTTGGGGCAAAGCCTTCCTGAAGAAAACACTTTGTTTTCTTTGGAACAGGCAGCCGATCATGAAAAGTGGTCAACCTACTGGTTTCGCTGTCTGGTCGTTTGACAAAATTTTTGTCGATGACCAGTAGTGGATCCTTTATAAATGTTGTCAACCCTAAAGCTCACCCCATTCTTTACACTCAAGAAACATACACCTAATGGGGTGAGCTTTAGGGCTGACAACCTCTAGGAAGACTCCACCCCTAATTTGCTTTAGGGGTCAGATTGGGATTTTAGGGTTGGAAACCCTAAAGCCACATTTCCCTACTTTTGTCACTTTAGCCTGAACCCTAAACGTTGCATTAACACATTTTTTTGTCAACTTTTGTATTGGTCAAATGTGCAGAGTTCTAGATCTGGATAGTGAAAAAAGTAATTTTTTTCAGTTTTTTGGCTGTGTTTTTGTCAGGCTGTAGCATCCAGATGGTTTGGAATTTTGGTCTGAAATTTCCAGAGTAGGAATGGCCTGCCCCACAGTAGTGCTTTCCACTGGTTTGGTGAAAAAATATTATTCCATTCCAGAGTTATTCATTTTTACATTTCGGTTCTTAGCATGCTCAGTAAGCACTTCAGGATAGCTGTATGAAACAAAAAAGAATCCTTTTTCATATGGGGCCAATCCTTTCATAAGGGAAAAATTATTTTTCATTTGCCACCATCTTCTTTTACAATTCAAAACTCACAAAAATGGCATGTTGCAGAGAGACCAGTAAATGTATCTTGTTCATCGGGACCCCATTAGGTGGATTTTGCATTTAATTTTGGTAAAAATGACCCCAGATGTGATTTCTTTATAATTATTTTATTTTCACATCCTTTTTTATGACTTACTTCTGCTTGTTTCATATGGCCTTTTTCATTCCTATGAAAAAGGATCCCATCATATGGAAAATTATTTTGGACTTCATTTTTATGGCTGCATAGTGGAACTATGCCTGACGTCTTGCTGTTACACAAAGGGAGAAGGGAGCTCCAGAACATCACCAGATTTGTAGAACATTTAGGTGAAAAATAAGCAACTGTAATGTCCTCAAATTCACTGCCCTACAAGCTACAAAGAATTATAAACGTTTTGCCATGTATATAAACTTCCTGCAATATTTCTCTCTTTGCAAAGCTTGCCAGGAACATGCAATGAAGTGTATACTGCAATATGTATTAAAATAAAATTAAATCCAATAGCATACAAAAGTTGCAAAGCAGATGTTATTAATTTTGCATGTACCTGTTGATTCTGTGTGCTCATCCACCATGATTTTGTTGCTATTGAAACTGCTTCTAGATTGCAATGTGATTTCAGAAGATTGATATGTATACACACACACACACACATATATATGTATAGATGTTCAAAGTTATTTTTTTTCTTGTGCTTGGTGACAGATGTGAGAGATGTAGTATGTGTGTGCAGCCCAGCACAGAGCTAGCTATAATGGTTATCGAAGGGTCGTCCACTCATGCCTCAGACATGAGTGCAGCCTCGTCTGTTGATGCAGAACATGCTTCTCTCTCTTGCAGAGTCCTTTCTAGGGGCAAGGTGGATGAGCCAGAGGAAGGGGAGACAGCAGCTTTGTCCCCAGGTCTCCCAGAGATGGTCTCCAGCATAGTGGGTTGTGGTTGCTTCAGGAAGTTCATCACGGCATTCCTGAAAAATAACCAAGGCACATAGCCACACACCCATTGGAGCAATGCTGCAGGACATACCCAGGCAAGCTTGAAAAGGGTGGGTGGAGGCAGTCCAATATAAATGTGTGAGCAGTGGAACAAATAATACCAGGCAATCTTGTTGGGATTCTGTTCCCTGTGTTTGGTGGGGGGGGGGAAGGATGCCTCTGAACATGTTGGAATGATACACATATAGGAATAAGAAACTGGAAATGAGCAGATGCCCTACCTAGGTGCAACACATGGAAAGGAAATGTGCACCAGAAATGGGGGGATCTCGAGGATGTGCCCTGAATCAGCAATGCCCTCTTCTCTGAAACTATAAAGGAGATGAAGTGGATGTCAAAAGAAAACATGAAGACTTGGCTCTTCAAGCAGTGCAGGACCACATCCTGGAGTTGCATGGCAACAATGGATGAAAATTCAACCATGGACCCCGTCAGGAGGCAGTAGCTGGGTTGCTTATAGGTCATCCGTTCAGGCAGGCAAGTGCTCATGCCAGCTTTGTGGAGGTGGTGGATGGGAGGAGGTGTGGAAGATCGCACCTTTAGTAAGTAACATGTCCAAATGGAGACATGGACCAGCAAGGATGGTGGCCGTGATGGTCAGTGTATGCATGTGGGAAGGGGGGGTACAGACTTCAAGTATTTGGGCAATCACAAACCTCTAGGAGCACAGGTATAACTGTCAAGGGTATCAATGCATTTCCCTGCTACTATTCCTCGATTAGGTCTTATTCCTGGTGGCTAGTTGGAACATGTGCAAACCTTCGCAATTGTATATGCAAACAACAGGACTCAGCCATTGACCTGCAGTCACTGTTGTTGCCGTTGTCGTCACCATGGTTGTCATTTTCATCATTATCAATGGATTCCCTACACAGGGTCTTTGTGGCTATGTGTCGACAGGAAGCCCACAGGGTCTGAGCAGTCCACATCCTGACTTTTGGGAATGACAATCACGGAGTTGTTGAGTTCGGTATTTAAACTGTTGAAGCTCATTCACAGCTCATTACTGTAACCTAGGCTATACTGCCAGCCCATGGATCCCTTCAGTATTATGAAAACCGTGATGAGGGAGGTCTCAGGACTTTGCCACTCCTGTGTTATCGTCCTGGCTTCTCATTGCACCTTAAGAATACGTCAGCTAATTACACCTATTAAAAGTTACTCAGATCTCACTTACATACAAACATGGATTTACTCCAAAGCAGTATATAGTATTTGCCAGGCTGCAATGACAAAGGCAAACTGATTTGCTACAAATAAAACAAAGAACTAGAAAATACTTTGTACTATGTGCTACCCTGGCTTGTTTTAGCAAACTTGCCTGTATCAACTCATTATCTTGATTTGTTTAAAGCAGCAGTCCCAGTTAATAAAACTGTTTTTTTTACAATAGTTACTCTATGTCAAACAATTCCCATAACTGACAAAACTTGAATTATTTGCTTCTATTTTAGTTTGTTTTGTTTTCTTCATATTCTTTATTTTTTAGTGATAGTTTAGCACAGACCCTTGCTGGGGCACCATATTGGATTTTGAGGAAAATGGGGTGCTGACATTCTCTCACTGGTTATTTTGTCTGATATAACTGGAATGTACCTCCCCTTCATTAGACTGCTGAGTGTTTATAGGACAAGCAATGTAAAAAAAGGGTGAAAAACAGGAAATCATATAGGGGCTGACATATTTCCTGTGGATCCACATAACATTGTAAATGTATTAAAAATCAAGGGAACCAATGATCAGAAAACAGTAGTAAACAGCAAAAGTTAAATCTGAAATCTTAGACTACCATGCAGTGCAGAAATCTGGGAAGTGATGAACTCTTCCTGGTTAACTAGTACTGCTGCTTTAAAACCTTTATTAAGTTTATTAGGTTATTTGAGAAGGAATTATATGTACACAAGTGCTACAACTATAACATTTGTGTAATTAAATTTGGCCTTTATTTGTGCTACCGTATCCCCCAAGACCTAATAGAAATAAAGTGTGTTCTTGGTGTTAAACAAGTGTAATGTAACAAATAAATATGACAAAGCAATCAGTGGGAAGGGGAAGAGGAAAAAGGGGGAAAACCAAAGATAGGGGGAGAAGAGGCGAGTATGGACAAGACAAAGTTAGTACAAGAAGTAGGCAAGGAAATACAGAGTCAAGGTGAAGGGTGGAGTCACTTAATGCCTGCAGTCTCAGCAACAAGATGGCAGACATGCAGGCCCTCTTAGTGGAGGGGAAGGTAGACATATTGGCAGCCACCAAGACCTGGGCCAGGGAGCACCATGACTGGGACCTGTTGATCCTGGGATACAAATTCTATAGAAGGGACAGGGAGATAGACAATGGGGGAGGGGGGTGGCAGCCTACATCAAGGAGGGAATAGCATGCTTGAGGGAAGAGAATGAGCTGGGGAAGGTAGAACACACTATGGCTACAACTACAGACTACAGGGAGAGGAAGATCAGTGTGGGTAGTCTACAGACCACCTAAACAGGATGTGGAAAAGGACAGAGAACTATTCTCAGATGCTGAAAGTGGCAAAAATGGGGATGTGGTAGTGGTGTGGGACTTTCAGTCAATCAATCAATCAATCAAAATCTTTATTTAGCCAGGTGGGCACCATTGAGCAAGGCTCATTTGCAAGGTGGACCTGGTCATGAATACATCAGAGTACATCAAAGACTTTAAACTGCCTAAGGTTGACTGGGCTATACCGGCCACATCCTGTGCCAGAAGACAAGAGATCCTAAATGTGATACAGTGAGGGTTCATGACTCAGGTTGCTAATGAACCCACTAGGGAAGGGGCAATCCTTGACCTCGTGCTCACTAATGGGAACCACATGCAGGAGTTAGAGGTCAAGGAACCTCTGGGTGGTAGTGATCACAGTACAGTGCGGTTCAGTTTGGACATGGGCAGGGAGAACATCCGCACCAAGACCAAAACACTGGATTTCAGAAGGGCTAATTTTAGGATGATGGGAGAGGTCTAAGGTCACCCCTAGTGGGAATTAAAGAGGACACGGGGGATGGACCAAATAGGGGCCATCATCAGGGAGGCAGTTCTGTTTGCCACGATGGATTGTACCAGGCTTAGAAGGAAGAAATTAGGGGCTGAATCATCATTCTGGTTTAACTTTGAGGTAGCCAGAGTGGTGATGGAAAAGAGGCTGGCCTATAGAAAATTCAGGAGAACTGCAAGGGAAGAAGATGAGGATGAATACATGAGGTTGGCTAAAGTGGCAAGAAGGGAGGTGCAGCATGCTAAGGCACAGAAAGAAGATCAAATAGCTGAAGAGATCAAGAAGGGGAGAAGGCCTTCTTTCACTTTATAAGCAAAAGAATGAGAAAAAGGATGGAATAGTTAGGCTAAGGACAGGGGATGAGTGAGTAGAGGAAGAAGTGAGCAAGCAGAAGTATTGAATGATTACTTCTGCTCTGTCTCTATAAGGGGAAAGGATAGGCCGGTGCCAGTCGGGGGGAGAAAGCGGGAGGGGATAGAGGGGGATAGAAATGATAAAAACATGTTGAAAGAGTGAAGCAAGGGCTGCTGGTACTGAAGATGGAAAAATTCCCAGGATCAGATGGCATACACCCTAGGGTGCTAAAACAGCTAGCAAAAGAGCTGGTGGGGCTGCTGACGGATCTCTTCAGTAAATCCCTGGAGACAGGCATTGTGCCAATGGACTGGAGAATGGCACATGTGGTGCCTCTCCAGAAGAGCAGAACAAAGGATGACCCAGGGAACTATAGGTTGGTCAGTCTGACCTCGATAGTATGTAAACTCATGGAGACCATACTTAAGGAAAGGCTGGTGAGGTACATTGAAGAAAATGGTCTTCGGGATGACAAGCAGCATGGGTTTGTGGCAGGCAGATCATGTCAGACAAACCTGATTGAATTATTTGACAAGGTCACAAGAGCAGTGGACAAAGGCCATGTGATGGACATCATATACCTGGACTTCAGTAAGGCCTTCGATTCTGTACCACAAAGGAGGCTGACCAGGAAACTGATGGATCTAGGGGTGGGAGAGAAAATGGTAAGATGGGTAGAGAGCTGGCTGAGGGGCAGAACCCAGAGAGTAGTGGTGGGGGGAAGAGTTATCCAGCACTTAGGAGGTCACCAATGGGATCCTACGGGGATCGGTGCTGGGGTGAGTGTTGTTCAATGTCTTCATAATGACATTGGGGAGGGTATTACAGGCAAGATGTCCCTGTTTGCGGATGACACCAAACTCTGTGGGAGGGTAGACACAAAGAAAGGGATACAGGAACTGCAGGAGGACCTCGGTAAAGTAGAGAGAGACAGTCAGGAATCTGGCAGCTTGGCTTCAATGCCAAAAAGTGCAAAGAGATGCACATCAGGGCCAAGATTCCTAGGATGGAGTATTATATTACCTGGGGGAAGGGGTCTGATTTGCTGCTTCAGAGGAAGAAAAGGATCTGGGGGTTGTGATTACTAGAGACCTGAAACACTCCACACAATGCAAGAAGGCAAAAGCAAGGGTAAACAGGATGCTTGGATGTATAGCAAGGGGATTCAGTAGTAGGCATAGCAAGGTCATTTTGCCCATGTACAGGTCACTGCTAAGACCACATTTAGAATATGGGGTAAAATATTGGCATCCATATCACAAGAAAGACATCAGCATGCTGGAGGGGATCAAAAGGAGGGTGACCAAGATGATCATGGGTCAACAGAACAGGTCCTATGAGGAAAAGCTGGGAGCCCTAGAGTTGGTGCTCAGAAAAGGGCCACACCTTCATCGGCAACTGGAAAGATTTCTGAGAAAGGACTTACTTTAAATGCAACAGCCTTCATCTCAACAGGGAAGGGGTAAGGGCATTAGGGCAAAAATTTGACATATTCATGGTGAGTTTAAACTAGAGGATGAGGTGGTGGTGACCAGATGGGAGCAGAAATATAGAACTCCAGTCACCACACCCCCCCAAAGCCTTGTAACAGCACCTAGCATCAATCACATAGACATAAACAACAGGAGCGCATGAAGGTCATACAAGTTAAACAAAGTACAAGGAAACAAAGGATCAAGGATACTGGACTCTGGAAGGCAATGATGACCAATGCCCTGAGTCTGACTAGCAAAATCCCAAAACTTTCAGCCACAATAGCAGAGGCAGGATTGGAATGGGTCACGGTCGTAGTCACTGAAACATGGCTACACGAGAGCCATGAATGGGATTGTGCAATCCCAGGTTACAAATTATTCAGGAAAGACAGAAAAGGATGTAGGGGTGGGGGGCTTGCATTATATAAAAGGTAGGACATAAAAGCTATGGAGGTTCAAAGGTCCCAAGATGAACCTGAGATACTCTGGGTCACTCTCGAACCGGGCTCATGCTTAGCCCTCAGACTAGGAGTGATATACAGGCCCCCCTCACAAGGAGCAGAAGAAGACAAAACAATGCTTGAAAACATGCTAATGATGGCCGAAAAATGGGAAGTTGTGCTGATGGGGGACTTCAACCTCCTGGATGTGGACTGGAACTCCTGCACAGCATCCACAACTAGGAGCAGAAATTTCCTAAACACCTTGGGAGGGTCTGGCCTTGATCAGCTTGTTGCGGCCCCCACTAGAGAAAACACAGTCCTGGACCTGGTGCTCACAAACAGCAGCAAGGTCCAGGAGGTGGAGGTGGGTTGTCATTTGGGGTCAAGTGACCACAAATCTGTCTGGTTCAAGGTCAAAAAGGCCAAGGAAACAAGCCACACTAAGACATAGACTTCAGAAGAACAGACTTCAATCAGATGAGAATATGTGTTAGGGATATCCTCAAGAAGGCAAAAGGAGGGGTAGAGGAATGTTGGATAAACATAAGAGAAGCACTAGTGGAGGTTACTGCAAAATACTCCAGGCTAGTCAGTAAGACGAAGAAAAAAAGAAATCTGCTATGGTTCACAAAGGAGGTGGCAGCTGCAGTGAGGGAAAAGAGACTGGCATTCCAAAGATACAAGATCTCAAACAGAGAAATAGAAAGGGAGGCATACAAGTGCAGCTTGAAGGAGGCAGGATGGGTAATCAGAAAAGCCATAGCGTGGTGGGTTAAAGGAGGCAATAAGACCTTCTTTAGGTACATAAGCGACAAAAGGAAAAATAAAGGAGGCATTGCCAGGCCCATAAACAGGGATGGGAGGAGGGTAGAAGAAGACAGTGAAAAGGCAGAAGTCTTAAATGAGTACTTCTGCTCAGTCTTTACTAAGGAGGCACCTGGTAACAGACCCCCCCCCCAAAGGGGGACAGAAGTCACCTGGGGGGGAATGGACTCAAGCCTGTTCACAATAGAGAGGGTAGAGATGGAGTCCACCCACACATATTGAGGGAACTTAGTGATGAATTGGCAGCACCACTAGCAGATCTTTTTAGCAGATCCTTAAGAGAAGGGACAGTTCCCCAGGACTGGAAAAGAGCAATAGTGGTCCCCATACACAAGAGTAGTAGCAGCGAGGAGACAGAAAACTACCGGCCGGTCAGCCTCACCTCGGTGGTGGGTAAGATGATGGAGTCACTGCTCAAAGAAAGGATACTAGCATTCCTGGAGGAATCTGGACAACTGGATGCCAAGCAGCATGGCTTCACAATGGGAAGGTCCTGCCAGACTAACCAGATTGAGTTCTTTGACTCGGTTACTAGGGCTGTGGACCAAGGGGAGCCATTGATGTTATCTACCTTGACTTTAGCCAGACCTTTGACTCTGTACCACACAGAAGGCTGCTAAACAAACTCAACCATACAGGAGTGGGGCAGGAAGTGGTAGCATGGGTGAGTAGCTGGCTTGAACAAAGAACTCAGTCAGTGACAGTAAATAGGTCAGCATCAGGGGATAGGGAAGTGACAAGTGGGGTGCCACAGGGGTCCGTCCTTGGCCCACTACTCTTTAATATCTTCATCAGAGATATCACAGAGGAGTTGAGTGGGAAGGTGTGCCTCTTTGCAGATGACACAAAGTTCTGTAACAGGGTGAACACTGTACAGGGGGAAGAACAAATGAAAAGTGACTTACTCAGGCTGAAACATTGGTTCAGCTTGTGGCAGTTAAAATTCAACATGGAAAAGTGCAAAGTTATGCATCTGGGCAGAAACAACCCAGAGACAGACTACTACCTGGGAGGGGAGGAGCTAGAAACCAACCATCAGGAGAGGGATCTAGAGGTTATCATATCAGACAATTTGAAGGTAGGCGGACAATGCAAAAAGACAACAAAAAAAGCCAGCAGGATGCTGGGATGCATAGCAAGGGGCATCACAAGTAGAAGAAAGGAGGTGATCCTGCATACAGGTCCCTGGTGAGACCCCACCTTGAGTACTGTGTCCAGTTCTGGAGACCTTATCTCAGGAAGGACATAGGTAGATTGGAGACAGTACAGAGGAGGGCAACAAAAATGATACACATTCTCCATAAGTTACCATACGAAAGCAGGTTACAGGAACTCAACATGTACTCCCTGGAACAACTCAGGAATAGAGGGGAGAAATTGAGACATTCAAGTTTGTGAAGGGTATAAACAGAATCTCCACCCAGGAGCTCTTTATGGGTCAATAACACCAGTAGGACAAGAGGACATGAGGACATGAGATGAAACTTAGGGGAGGAAGATTCAGGGGTAACATGCAAAGGTTTTTCTTAACAGAGAGAGTGGTTGAACCATGGAATGGTCTACCGGCTGGAGTTATTGACTCCAAAACAGTAGGGAAATTCAAAGCAGCTTGGGACAGAATAAGGGGATTGTCTCACAGAAATCCTGAAGAGAGGGGTAGGGCTCAGGGCAGACTAGATGGATCTTTGGTCCCCATCTGCCATCAATTTATATGTTTCTATGTACTCCATGGAGGAGGGAGGGTAATATGATTGAGACCTTCAAATACTTGAAGGGGATTAACAGAGTGTAAAGAGACGGTCTCTTTAAAATGAGTGACAACAGAACACACGAGGGGGCACCACTTAAAGTTGATGGGGGGGGTCAGAAGGGATGTTAGGAAGCATTTTTTTTATTGAGAGGATGGTGGCCCCATGCAATTCACCGCCTGAAGAGGTGGTCTCAGTAAAGAAGGTGGGG
Organism: Neoceratodus forsteri; assembly: GCA_016271365.2. Lineage (NCBI taxonomy): Eukaryota > Metazoa > Chordata > Ceratodontiformes > Ceratodontidae > Neoceratodus > Neoceratodus forsteri. The sequence continues at coordinate 938,159,253 of CM057449.1, read as the reverse complement.
GCCTTCAAGACAGCCTGAGACAAACACATAGGGAAACTAAGGGACCGTGCAGGAGTAGAAGGAAAGGAAGGGATGACACGGGGGCAGGGTTGTGAGGCATAAGCCATGGATTCAGCATCATTTACCAAGCAGACATGATAGATCAAGTGATCGTCTGCTGGCTTTTTTGGTATATTCATAAGACAAAGGGTCAGATATTCAGAATGTCTGTGAATGAAATCCCCAGAACTTGCAGTAATTATTAATTCTAATGGTCCTTGAGAACAAGCACAGTCCTTTTTTGTGCCATGCATTTTAAAATGTGCAGGAGCAACTGAACTGAACTGTACATGTACTATTTCTGAACAACTGACCTGATCCATGTGTGGCTTCCATTTTTTGAATGGCCGTATTTATTTTGTATTTAAATTTTGGTAACCAGGTAGGCCAACTGAGACCTTGATAGTCCCTTTTTCAGTGGTGACCTGGGATTAGTTACATGTACCTAAGAGATAAGAAACCAATGCTTTGATACAAACAAGGGAACAAGGCTTACATAGTGCATAAGAACTTCCATTGCAGCATGTTATACATCACCTACAGAATCCAAACAACAGCCTGGACATTTTAGTTAGAAACAGACAGATCAACAAAAACCACATAGAAAAGTGCCCTTGCAATAATATTCTGTTCTACTTTGCAACCCCTTCCTTCTTTAGACTGTGAAACCTTTCCGACCACACCCCTCATATGAAGAAACTTTTGGGCGGCCTCAGTTGAGGCAGCTGCACAGAGCCCCAGTGTCCTGGTGCATTTTTAGCACTTTCTTAAAGCCCCCAGGAGTGGGACAGACCTGTATCTCTCTCGAGAGAGATTGTTCCAGAGTTTGGGTAGGGCTGCTCTGGCAGACCGAAGGCCAAGGGATGATTTGGCTCTGGGTATTTCAAGTAACTTTCGATCTGTAGACCTGAGCTCTCTTCTGTTTGTTTTAGGGGCTAGCAGGTCCTGTAGACTTGGGGGGGCAGGTTGCTGTAGTTTAAAAGCCAAGCACTAGGAAGGATAAGCTAGTCTGGCTTCGAGGGATGGCCACTCAAGAGCCTAGAGCACCTTGCAGTGATGCTCCATCCATTGAGCCCCAGCTGTAAACCGTCCAACCCTATGGTACAGTGCACCGAGATGTTGTCTTTCTGTTGGCCTCAGTGTTTGGAGCATGGCCGTTCCATAGTAAAGAGTGGGTAGTATTGTCCTGTTGCTGACTGCTTTCCTAGTTTCCTTGTTCAGGAAGGGGTTTAGCCTATCGAGAAGGCCCAGTTTTTGGTTTACCACCTTTGTAAGGTGGTCCATATGCTTCCTGAAAGAGACCTCCTGGTCTAGGTACATCCCTAGATACTTGATGTTGTCCACTACCTCGATCCCCGTCCCTTTTAGGGTGGTGAGGGACAGAAGCTTTGATCTGTCCGGGACAAGTTTTTTTTGGCCAAAGGGCATGGCTTTAGTCTTTTTGCTGTTTAGGACCAGCCAATATTCCTGGCATCAAGCTTCAAGGGTTGTGAAGTCCTGTTGCAACTCCAGATTTAGGGACCCCGTGTCCTTCCTAGTTCTGTACAGTACTGTATCATCAGCATATAACGTGACTTTCGCCCCCCCCCCACAATGTAGGGGTAGCTTGTTAATGTACAGGGAGAATAGTAGAGGGCCTAAGATTGACCCCTGCAGAACTCCATCAGTTACTGGGTGCTCTCCTGATTTTGCCCCATTCCAGCATACCATTTGTGTCCTGCCATGGAGGCAGTTTGTGAACCATTTTAGGGCTTGCACATCTAGACCTAGTCCCATTAGTCTTTCTAGTAGTAGCTGGTGTTCAATAAGGTCAAAAGCCTTGGTTAGGTCGATGAAGACTGCCCCTAGCATTTTGTTCTGGTCTAAGGCTTTGTACACGTCTGTGATAAAATTTATCAGGGCTATATCGGTGCCATGTTTTTTTCTAAAGCCAGGTTGTTGATCCGCTTGAAGGTTATGCATTTCCAGATAGTTACTGACCTGTTGGTAGACTACCTTTTCCAACACCTTGCTTAAGGTGCAAAGAATAAAGATAGGTCTAAAATCTTTGATGTCTTCATGCGGCGAACATTTCAGGATTGGAGTAACTAGGACGACCTTCCATAGGTCGGGAATTTTTCCTTCAGTCATGGACCTGTTAAATAGCTGGGTTATAGGTCCTGCTATAACTGGGGCTTCTATTTTCAACAGCTTGGGTTCGAGATTGTCATGCCCTGAAACCCCATCAGGTTTCAGGCTCCTGAGCAGTTTTAGGACTTCTCCAGCTGAGACCAGCTTAAGGTGAAAATCAGGGCCCGGGGGGGGGGTCCCTGAGTTCACCTGGCTACCCTGGCCTTGCCTGGGATAATTGGTTCTGTACCTCTGTAGATCCAAAAAGAAATCATTGAATGCATTTGCCATATCCTGTAGGGAGGAAAGAGGTGTCTTGTTTGCTTTTATTACCCCTGTCCCCTTGTTCTTATTTCCTTTTAGTAGCGAGTTAATATGCCCCCAGAACTTCTTTGGATCTGAAAGGCTCCTGGTTTGCAGCCCGTGCAGGTAATTCTTTTTTGCTTTTTTGAGTTCTCTTTTGCAACTGTTTCTGGCTTCCCAGTTTTTCACCCAGTCCTGTTGCAGGTTTGAGTGTTTGTAATTCCCTCAGGTTTTGCCTCTTTCCTTCATCCTCTTCTTAAGATCCTGATTGAGACACCTGGCATCCTGGTCTTTAACCCCAATCTTTCTTAGGGGTGCATGCTTGTTGGCTACTGACAGAAAGTGTTTGGTAAAACCTTTGAGGGCTTCGTCGAAGTTAGGAGTATTGAGGGCCTGAGACCAGTCCACTTCTGATAAGGATCGAAGGAAGGAGTCTATGTTTAATGTCAAGAAATTTCTTGTCCAGAAAGTTCTGGAGGGTTGCTTGGGAAAGTTGTTCCTCCATACCAGAAAGACCGGGGTATGATCACTAAGTGAGTCTGCACAAGTCCCAACCTTTTTGTCCCTGTCCAGGTTGGACACTAGTACCCAGTCTAGTGTGGTATGGTTTCCCATCTTTTGGTTGATACTTGTAGGCTCTCTTATCAGCTGTGTTAGATTAGCTTTTTCTAGGCTGTTTGTAACTTCTCCATGTAGCTTTTCACCCCAGTTTAGGTTGAAATCCCCTAATATAATTTTCTCACAGTTTGGTAGAGTAAGTACGGTGTCTGTGAGAGTTGTTAGGGCTACAGTTGCCTTCTTTGAATATTGCAAGTGCAGCTGACAATGAGTGGTTTAATTCCCCCTGGAGAAGTTTTACAAATATAACTTCACACCCCGCCCCGTCTAGATCCAGGGTAGTAACCACTGTGGCATTGAGTTGGGATCTGACATAGAGAAGGACTCCCTCACACTTCTTCACCTTCCTATCTTTCCTGAATGTATTAAAGCCTTGGAGTTCCACTTCGTGCGGAAGTATATTTGGCTTCAGCCATGTTTCTGAGATACCAATTATGTCAGGGGAGTAGAGACTGGTCCAAGCCTCAAGTTCATGCATCTTGGGCCTAAGGCTATTAATATTCATATGGGTCATCCTCAGCCCCCTGGCATTGACCCACTTGGGTGTAGTGGATGTTAGATTAGGGATGCTGGTCACTGGGGGGCCAGGGTTAGGCTCTATGTTGCCCCCCATAAGAAGCAGGAGGCTCAGATGAGTTGTTAGGACTTTGCCTGGGACATCGGAGAGGAGGTTTTTTATATTTTACTGGCAACTAGTCTAGAATGAAATACGCCTCTTGTAATAATTTGCAAAACAATTATAGTGGTCCAGATGTCTTGCTGAATTTTTGAATGAGCTTGGTACATCCAAGAGACCTGGGTTTGATTCCCACAACCTCCCCTTGCATACTGTGTGACTCTAAGCAAGCCACTTAACCACCCCTTTGATTCCTGGGTTGCCCCTGAAAACAGGCACTTGTGCCTAGTGGGCCTTACCAGGTTACCAAAGAATACAAAATAAATAAACAATTTGGGTGACATGTATACAGATGTTTGAGCTTATTATTGCTCATGCATGCAGAACTAGAGGGAAAGCCTAAAAATTGGGGAGGGGTAGACTATGGGGAACCATTAGAAACCATTACTTCACACACAGGGCGGGTAAGATGTGCAGTAGCCTACCAAGTGACTTTGTGGAAAAATGTACTAATAAGTGACTTCTTTGCAGCAAAGATGGCCAGCTGTGTACCAAAGTATGCATACCAAGTCTTTAATCTGTGCTATGGAGTTAAGGACCCACAAAGGTCCCTTCACATCTGACCTGGGCTGGGATTTGAACACAGGTCCCCAGCAGTAAAGAAAAATGACCTAACCATTAAGCGGACCCCTAGCCCTGCAGTTTATTGGTTTTAACCAACATAATTTAGTTAGTGAGGAAATGGGGGTCTCAATACACAGTTGCAGTGGTGGCAGCACAAAATCCTGGTGCACAGAGTCCCACTGTTGAATATCACTTAAAACTGCCATGTATGAAAAAAGGTGCCAGGAGAGTCCCCCCCACCGTTGTTAAGCTGCTATGCAAATGAGACTCCTAGCTGTTAGTCAGCACAGACTGAGTTTGCAGCTGCTAATATGATGGCTAGTGACAGCCACAGGAGTTTGGGTATGGCAGAGTGCTGGTCTCCTGGCCCAAATTCATGCCTAGACTGCCCCTGGCCAGTGGCACTACAGCCATCATTATTCCTCTTGCTCCTTACCTAGATACCCACCTGTGGGCCAACATAATTATTTTCTTTTTTCTGTGTGTTCTTCCCTGGTGGACCAGCCCCCACCCCCAACACAAATGAATTTAGTTGTCCTGTAATTCCTCTGTCCCTGAGTCCGGTCCCATATTTGAAATATAATTGCCAGTGGACTCTTTCTTCCCAACCTCCACCAGAACTTTTCCTTTGGTTCACATTTGCCCCCCCCAAAAAAAAATTATTTAAACAGCATAATTCTATAGCACAGGATGGTGCTGTGACTTGCAATTGGAGGTGCATGGGTCAATGAGCATCTAATCAAGGCTCAGTGGCTACTCTCTTACTCCAAGTTTGGGACAAGATACAGGGAGAGAGGATACCTAAGAGTGGCACTAAGACAGTAGACAAGGGCCAAGTGGTAGACATCCTCTGTCTAGATTTCAGCAAGGCCTTTGACTCTGTTCCCCACAAAAGGTTGATCAGGAAGTTGATGGATCTTAGGGTTGGGGAAAAGATGACCATATGGGTGGAAAACTGGCTGAGGGACAGAACCCAAAGGGTGCTTGTGGGGGGAGAGTTATCTGGTACCAGAGAGGTAACCAGTGGGTTCCCACAGGGCTCTGTGCTGGGGCTGGTGTTGTTCAATGTCTTCATCAGTGACATTGGGTATGGCGTTAAGGGCAAAATGTGCCTATTCATGAATGACATCAAGTTCTGCGGGAGAGTGGACATAGCTGAAGGGATACAGGACCTACAGGAAGATCTGGAAAAACTGGGGAGGTGGTTCAGGAACTGTCAGCTTGGTGTTAATGCCAACAAATGCAAAGTTTTGCATTTCTGAGCCAAGAATCCCAGGACAGAGTACTACCTGGGTGGAGTCCAAGTATCTGGATCAGAGGAGGAGGAGAAGGACCTGGGAGTGATGATCACTAGTGACCTGAAGCACCGTACACAGTGCAAGAAAGCAGCAGCAAAGGCAAACAAGATGCTGGGATGCATATCTAGGGGGATCAGTAGTAGGAGAGAGGAGGTTATACTGCCCTTGTATGGGTCACTGGTGTCACAACCCCACTCAGCAGGTCAGACCCTCTGCTCCCACAGTGCCAGCCTCTGAGCACAGTATTGTGAACAGTTAACAGAACAGGGTAACCCTCCTGTCTGCTTTGGTGGTTTGAATCAACCTTTGGTCTCAAGTTCTTGGAGGGATTCAAACTGTAAACCTCTTGCTAGCGTACCCAATGTACAGGCTCAGATAATTTTGCTCTTCGGGGGGGCCAGATATCTTTTGCCTATGGGCACCTAACCAGATGTATAAAATGAACCCTTAAAAACTCTATGAAATACCTCAGAATAAACTCTTACCTTTTCCCAGTTTGGTTAAAGCCAGTAAGCTTTGTACAGTGTCCGCTTTAACCATATATGCTTCACTTGTCAAAGAAAGGATTTCAAAGGCACACCATGTAGTCTCTTAAAATTATATGTTTACTTAAAAAACAGATAAAAATGTGAAATGTAAAACACAGAACCATATTTCACAAAACATTACAATCACTTAAAAAAACAGGTTTAAAGTGCAATTTCCTACCAACCATACACTTAGCCTTGCCTAGCTAATGTATTCTTATATTCTTACTGTGCTGAAAGATGTTGTAGCTTCAGAGTCCAAACGTGTGTTTTAAAATGGAATACAGACTACAATTTAAAACTGGTTTTGCCAACTTCTTTGCATGAGGTCACCTAGCTCCTCCCTATCAGAATATAAAAAAATATATATAAAACAGGATGTCTCATCTTTCAGAAGGTGACATCAGCAAAAACTTGTTTCTCCATGTCTTTTTGATCTAGAGTGTCTTCCTGTCTCAAGGACATCAAAGGACTTTTTATGACTCTCTGCCAGATCTCACTGAGGTGTCATATGCTTTGTGACACCAGTCAATTAACTGGGTTTTCCTGAGGACATCATAAAATGGATATTCCACTTCTAGTTTTCAAAGCAAACTGAGAAGTTAATTGTATTCAGAGATCTGCTGTTTAACATATATGCTGTCTTTTGAACTGATACCTGGGGGGGGGGGAGGCTGTTTCAGCATGTCTCATGAGAGACACTTAATAACACATGTTTTTTTATATTACAAAAAAAAAACATACAGTAATCAGAATCAGCTGTACAAGCGTCACAATCCTCCCTACCTAGACTGAATTTGGGGGCTCTATCCCCTGCATGGGATAAGCTTACCAAATCAGTTCACTCCTCATAGACACGAGACAACCCATCTGAGTTCTGATTGGTCATTCAAGCCCTATGTAGAATTGTCATGTCATATCCTTGCAAAGCAAGACTCCATCTTAGCAATCTACCATTGTTTTTTCCCATCTGCATCAGCCAAACCAGGGGGTTGTGGTCAGTCTGTACCACAAAATGCTGCCCATACAAGTATGGCTCCAACTTCTTTAGGGCCCACGCTATGGCAAGACACTCCTTTTCCACAACAGAGTATGCTTGCTCCCTGGGAAGTAACTTTTTACTCAGATATGCTACAGGGTGATCTTTCCCTTAGCTGGATGTCTGACTCAGTACTGTCCCAATACCCATGTCTGAGGCGTCAGTCTGAACTATAAAGGGTTTGCTATAGTCAGGACTTGTCAAAACAGGAGCACTGGACAGTGCTTCCTTCAGTCTGGTAAAGGCTTCTTCACAGGCTGGTCCCCAGGTAATTTTCTTTGGCATCCTTTTCTTTACCAGGTCAGATAGGGGAGCAGCCAGAGCACTGTAACTGGGTACAAATTGTCTATAGTACCTGCTGTCCTGAGAAAACTCCTGACCTGCTTCTGCATTTCTGGTCTGGGCCACGCTTGGATTACTGCTATCTTTATTTGGTTAATATGGAGCTGTCCATAGCCTACCGCATGCCCGAGGTATGCCACTTCTTCCATGGCCACCTGGCACTTCCCGGCTTTGACAGTGAGCCTGGCCCTCTGTATCCTGCCCAGCACTTCCCTAAGGTGGGACAGGTGTTCCTCCCAGCTGGCACTAAAGATGGCAATGTCATCCAGGTACGCCATGGCATACTCCTCAGCACCATTTAACACCTGGTTCACCAACTTTTGGAAAGTGGCCAGGACGTTCTTCATTCTGAAAGGCATTACTTTGAATTCAAATAAGCCTATCAGAGTGATGAAGGCCGACCTCTCCCTAGCTCTGTCCGTCAACTCTACCTGCCAATACCCCTTTGTCAGGTCATTGGTCATAAGGTAGGTCACCCCCAACTTGTCCAGGAGTTCGTCCATCCAAGGCATCGGGTGGGCGTCTGACTTTGTGACTGCATTCAGTCCATGATAGTCCACACAGAAATGAGTAGAGTCATCTGGCTTGGGCACAAGGACTACTGGTGAGGCCCAGGGGCTGTGGGATCTCTGGATTACCCCTAAGTCCAGCATCTCCTCCACTTCTCTGCTAATGTACTTTTGAACAGCCTCTGCCACCCAATATGCTGTCCGCCGTATGGGCCTCTGTGTCCAAAGGGGGTTAGTCCAGGCTTGGTGCTAAACAATGGAGCGAAGTCTACTAAAACTCCCCTTACTTCCTGGATCTTGTCCGGGGTCAGCTGGGGAGACAATTTAACTGCCTCCACAGAGGACTCCCACTTACTTTCTTCCAGCAAGTCCAGAAGGGTGTTTCCTTCATCTGTCCCTTCCCCAGGACTACACACTGCAAACACCATGTCAGCCCTATTTGCATATGGCCTCATCATGTTGACATGGTACATCCTTTCTGTTTGTGTTCTGTCAGGTTCACATCATTTACCTTCCTAACCACTTTGTATGGTCCTGCCCACTCAGCCTGCAGCTTGTCTTTCCAGACCGGAATACTGACCATGACTTCCTGAACCACTATGTACGAGCGAGCTCTGGCTCTGCGGTCATACCACACTTTTTGTTTCTGTTGGGCAGCTGCTGGGTTGCTCTGTGCTGTCTCCATAAGCTTCTTCAGCATTTCCCTAAACTTAATGACGTAATCCACTATGGGAGTTCCCTGGGTGGTGTGCTTGCCTTCACAGTCCTCCCAGATCAAGTCTAGGGGCCCATGTATCTGGCATCCTTATAAGAGTTCGAAAGGGGAAAATCCTGTCTACTCTTGGGGCACCTCCCTGTATGCAAACAACAGGTGGGGAAGGTATTTCTGCCAGTCCCTCCCATGCTGTTCAGAAAATGTCCGGAGCATTGACTTCAGGGTACCATTGAATCTTTCCACAAGCCCATTGACTTGTGGGTGATACAGTGTCATGCATCTTTGCACCACCCCACACTTCTCCCATAAACATTTCATCAGGTCCAATATGAAGGAACCCCATAGATCGGTGATAACATCCTGCGGAAACCCAACATGGGAGAAAATCCCAAGTAAGGCATCTGCCACTTTTTCTGTCCTCAGTGAGGATAGGGTGACTGCCTCTGGGTACCAGGTGGCATAACCCACCACAGTCAGGATAAATCTCTTCCCTGAGGAGCTGGGGGTATTTAAAGGCCCCCCAATATCCATTCCCACCCTCTGGAATGGCTCCTCCACTATGGGCAATGGAATCAGGGTGGCTTGGGTTTTCTTACCTGCCTTCCCTGTTTCTTGGCACCGGTGACAAGACCTGCAATACTCCTTCACCTGCTGGGTGAAGTTTGGCCAACAGAAATTCTGGGCCAACCGCTGTGTAGTGCGCATGATTCCCAGATGACCAGACAAGGGAATATCATATGCAATCTTGAGCAACTGCTCTCAATACCCCTGGGGAATGACAAGCTGCCTACCTAGCATCCCTCCCTCTATCTGCACAGCCTGAGTGTGCATAAGTCCATTTTTCCAATAAACCTTATGTCTGCTGTCACCTCCCTGTGCTCTGTCAGAGTCTGCCCAAGCCCTCAGCTTTCTATAGACTAGTGTCACTTCTGTAAGCACCTGCAAACTCCTCACACATTCCCAGGCATGGGACAGGTCCCCTTCAATTGCTAAACTAGGGTCCCGAGCATTAGCGTCAGGGCACTCAGGATCACTGTCAATCCCAACCCTCTGACAATGAGTCACCCCTTTCTCCTCAGAGCAACCCTCTGTAGCTGTGTGGTTAACTGCTGCTGGGGAAATTTCTACCCCCTTTTCGTTAATCTCCATATCAGGAGACACAGGCTTGGGAACCAGCCTCCCAGTGGTTTCCACAATGGCTTCTGTGGGGTCCAGGGAACTACAGTGTTCCCTTGCCGTTTGGCTATGGGTAGCTGCACACACCATCCCTTGTTTGAGATTGTTGCCCAGGATCACATTCACTGCTAAGGTTTTGGTTACAGCCACCTGTTGCACAGTTCCCCCTGTTTCACCCCAGTCTAGAAGAACACTAGCGAGGGGCAATGTTTTCTCTTCACCAATAAAGTCCTGTACAGTGATGTATTTATTGGGTATAAGCTGACCCGGCTTTACTAGATCCCCCTTTACCAAGGTCAATTATGCCCCTGTGTCCCTTAACCCTTGCGTCTGTACACCATTCACCATGACTGGGTGCATGTGTTCTTTCATGTCCACTGGCATGCTTCCAGGGACACACAAACAACCCACTTCTTTCCTAGCCCCCTGTTGTGTTGCTCACCTTTTTGGGACACTGCCTGGCAATATGCCCAGTTTCTTTATACAACCAACATTCATTTCTTTTCTCAGAGAAATCTTTTCTCTGAAAGCTGGGGCTAACTGGTTTTGGTGGAGGCAGTGAGGTTTTTAGCTGTCCTGAAGGCGCGCTTTTCCTTTTCTGCAGTGCCACGCCCACCCCATTCACTCTCAGAGCAGGTCTGCTCTTGGCATAGCCATCCGAGAGTTCAGAAGCCTCTTGCATCATTTTGGGTTCTCAGTCCTCCAGTCAGGTTTTCAGCTCTGTTGGGCATGCCCAGAAAAACTGTTCTAACAAAATCACATTTTCGATTTTATCATCAGAATTTGCTTCAATTCCTTCCCACCAATGTTTTAAAAACTGAAGTTGTTTCGTGGCTAGCTCCTCATAGCTCATGTCAAGGCTTCTTCTGAGCTTATGGAATTTAGCTCTGTATGATTCAGCAGTTAATTCAAATTTCTTTAACAGTGCAGTTTTAAGTTTGCTGTAATCATCACTGTCCTCATTGTCCATTTGTCCCAATGCATCCTGAGCTTTCCCGGTAAGTAGCGGGGACAGCTGGAAGCTCCAGAACTCCCTAGGAATTTTAGCCTGAATACAAACTTTTTCAAAAGAATTTAAAAAGGCATCCATATCCTCCCCCTCTTTAAATTCGGCTATCAATTTGGAATTCAATTTGTAACCCAGTCCTGTAGTCCCAGTTAAATCCAAGCCACTTACCTGCTCTGGTGCCGCTGGTTGGAGTCATAGCTTCTCCAGTTCTGGTGCCTCTGGCGCTCATGCTCCTCACAGTCAGTGTCTCGCTGTTCTTGCTCTGCCTCTTGGCATTCTCGTTCTGCCTCCCGGCATTCTTGCTCCCTCTTCTCCTCTGCAGCTTGCTGTTCTCACTCTGCCTCTCGGCGTTCCAGCTCTGCCTCCCTCTGGAACTCCAGCTCCATTCTGCGCAACTCAATCTGCAGCCTGAATACTTCTGGCTCCAGAATGCTGGTGACCTTCCCCTGCTGTTGTGGCCCTTCACTGACAGTGGCCATGCTGCCCTCCCCATTGGATCTGGACACTGCACTGGCCACTAGCCCTTCCACATTCAAGGTTAGGTCCTTTACAGTTACTGTCTGTAACTCGGTGCTCTGGGTATCTGCTACCACCAGGGCATCCACAAGGTTCTACTTGGTGGCTTTCACCCCTCTGTCTCTGCACAACTGCTTTAAGTAGTCTACAGTGTGCTTGCAGTAGTTGGAAGCCATCTTCTTCCCTAACTATGGCTACTCTGACCTGCACTTTATAAAAAAAAATAAAACAGGTAGGAACTCGACTGTAAGCCAAGTGATATAGTTCTGTTTCCTTTTAAAAATAAATCACTGCCTTTTTTCTTCCTTTGCAAGTGAGCTGACAGTCTCAAGCTAACACACTGAACAATAAAAGATTATAATACCAAATGTATGCACACCGCTGCCAACCAATCTGTCACAACACCACTCAGCAGGTCAGGCCCTCTGCTCCCACAGTGCCAACCTCCAAGCACAGTATTGAGAACAGTTAACAGAACAGGGTAACCCTCCTTTCTGTTTTGTGGGTTCAAATAAACCTTTGGTCTCAAGTTCTTGGAGGGATTCAAATTGTGAACCTCTTGCTAGCGTACCCAATGTACAGGCTCAGATAATTCTGCTCTTCGGGGGGGCCAGATATCTTTCACCTACAGGCACCTAACCAGGTGTACAAAATGAACCCTTAAAAACTCTATGAAAGACCTCAGAATAAACTCTTACCTTTTCCCAGTTTGGTAACACCAGTAAGCTTTGTACAGTGTCAACTTTAACCATATATGCTTCACTTGTCAAAGAAAGAATTTCAAAGGCACACCAAGTAGTCTCTTAAAATGGGATGTTTACTTAAAAATAGATAAAAATGTAAAATGTAAAACACAGAACCACATATCACAAAACATTACAATCAATTAAAAAACAACAGGCTTAAAATTGCAGTTTCCTACAAACCATACACTTAGCCTTGCCTAGCTAATGTATTCTTATATTCTTACAGTGTTGACAGATGTTGTATCTTCAGAGTCCAAACATGTGTGTTTTAAAATGGAATACAGACTACAGTTTAAAACTGGTTTTGCCAACCTCTTTGCATGAGGTCACCTAGCTCCTCCCTGTCAGAATATAAAAAAAATATACAAAACAGGATGTCTCATCCTTCAGGAGGTGACATCAGCAAAAACGTGTTTCTCTATGTCCTTACGATCTAGAGTATCTTCCTGTCTCAAGGACATCAAAGGACTTTTTATGACTCTGTGCCAGATCTCACTGAGGTGTCATATGCTTTGTGACACCAGTCAATTAACTGGGTTTTCCTGAGTATGTCATAAAATGGATATTCCACTTCCTAGTTTTCAAAGCAAACTGAGAAGTTCATTGCATTCAGAGATCTGCTGTTTAACATATATCATGTCTTTTGAACTGATACCTGGGGGGGAAGGGTTATCCCACAGGCTGTTTCAGCATGTCCCTTGAGAGACACTCAATAACACATTTTTTTATATCACAAAAAAAACAGAGTAATCAGAACCAGCTGTACAAGTGTCACAACTGGTAAGGCCTTATCTAGGGTATGGAGTTCAGTACTGGTGCCCACACCTCAAAAAGGGCACTAACCTGCTGGAGAAGGTCCAGAGGAGGGCTACAAAAATGATAGTGGGTCAGCAGGGTAAGGCATATGATTAGAGATTGAGGGCACTGAACATGTACTCCCTGGAAGACAGGAGAGAGAGGGGATATGATTGGGACCTTCAAGTACTTGAAAGGGATAAATAAGGTTGATAAGGAGATTCTCTTTAAGCTGAGTGGCAACCATAACACTAGGGGGGCGTAGTCTTAAGCTGGAGGGTGGAAGGTTTAGGAGGGAGGTCAGGAAGCACTTCTTTACAGAGAGGGTAGTGGACACTTGAAATGCACTACCAGAAGAGCTCATTTCATTGAAGACAGTGGACAGCTTTAAGAGAGGCTGGGACAGGCATAGGGGGAAAGTAAGGATCATGGGTAGGGACGATGGGAATAGTGGGGAGGGAGGGCAGGGACATTAGCTCTAGCTGTGGACCCTGCAATACGAGTAGGTTTGATAGATCAAATGACCTTCTGCTGGCTTCTTTGTATGCTCGTATGTACCATTGTAGTTACCATGGCAGTCCCAGCCAACTTCTATGATCTGTTACGATTAGCTTAGCAACTGCCTCGACTTCTAATCCAGCAGTACATAGTCCCATAAGGTACAAATCAAGGGACCAGCACTGCATGGTCACATTGCACACAAAAATGAAATGCTGAATCCACCAAAGGAGGTCCTGATGACAAGATACATGGTCTCTCTGAAGCATTTCACTTTCATGGGTTTTGACATTTTTTTTAAGAAATTGAAAACAAGATGGCAGCATCCGAATCAGGATTTTTTTTCTAAGAAAAAAGGATTAGCCCTCATATGAAACAGAATCTTGATTTGTATGGCCAATTTTTTTTTTGTTTCAAACATGTAGTCTGAAGTGCTTACTGAGCATGCTCAGAACTTGAAATTTTACAAATGAGTAACTCTGAAACGGATTAATATTTTTCCACCAAACCAGCAAAAGGCTCATCTGTAGGCCAAGCCCTTTCTACCCTGAACATTTCAGACAAAAATTCCCAATCACATTTAAATAAAAAAAAAAGATAAATAAAATGGCTTCCAGAATTTGGAAGGTGCGTATATATCCAACTAAGGTAGGGTCCACCTGAAGATTTCCAAGCATCCAAGTGGGACAGAGAGCCACTGGCCTTAGCTCAGCTTCCAGGGGAGTGCAGCCCCATTTGATAATTTAGCCTTTGCTCACAGGATAACCATGACTGGATGAAAAGAGAGACTTGGTTTACTACCCATTCACACTGGCAAGGGGGGCCACTGAAGGTATTTCGTTTCTCTATACCTTTCAATTCACCCTCATTGGGAGGGATGTCTCTTATTGTAGCACACAAAAATTGCTCTATCCGTCATCCTTCCTAATAGAAAAGGTGCTGTCCACACAGTGAAGGAACTGCAAATTCAGACTTTAAAGTAGAAATTCGTAACATTCTAACATGCAAATCAAGAATCAACATTGTACATATAAAGACAGTGGTTTCCACAGTGTTCTGAGCTGTTAACTTCACGTTTGAAGATGTGCCCCTCATTATGAGGGTCAATGTCCCACATTGCCCCTCATTTTCAGTGCTATGTCATTTCAGTGATAAAAAGTTGAACGGTATGGTTTCTCACAATGCCATACAATACCTGCATGATGGAAATGACCTTGTGCTGTGGAGAACTGCTGGACTACTGCAGTGCCATCTAATCTCTTGCCTTTCACTAGCACATCATGGATACAAAATGTGACTAGGCATACTTTTTTTGTTTTGCCAAATAAGAAAGAAGCTTTTGCTTATGGTACACCATTTTATTGGAAGAGACAAAAATGAAAAGTCTGAACAGTATGGAGCAAATTATTTACAAACTAGGTACTCCTTTTTGTAATTAAACTGCCAGTTTAACAGTTCATAGCTTTTGAAAAAATTGACAGGTTATTCCAGTGGCATCAGGCTGATAATTCCTATTTGTTTGTTTATTAATATGTTGATAATCAGAAACACCTTTGAGCAGAGCTCATTTACAAAGGTTCCATGTCATATTTACAAAGCTACAACCATAGTATTAGGACATAACACACAGTTAATTAAGTGTACACTTACTCACTCTTTAGAATTGATTTAGGTGATAAACTTTAATATAAATGGCATTTTCAGTCGTCTAATGGCAGTCAAGCTAACTCCCCATTATATGTTTTCCTTTCCCTGGTGTCTAGCGGCACCCCCCACCCTCTGATCCACCGACCGCAAAATCTTCTTATCTTTCCCTGGTGTGTAGTTGCACCCCCACCCCACCCCAACCCTGATCACTGCCCTAATATGTTTTCTTTTTTTCCTAGTGACTAGTGGCATCCACCACCCTCCGATCACTGTCCCTGTATTTTTTTTTTATTTCTCTGGTTTCTAGTGGCACCCACACCCTCCGATTGCCATCTCCATATTTTTTAAATCTTTCCCTGGTGTATAGTGTCACCCCCAATCCGATCGCCATCCCCATATTTTTTAATTTTTCCTTGGTGTCTTGTGGCAACCCCCACCCTTGGATCACAGCCCCTGTTAAGATTTTGTCTTTCTTTGGTGTCTAGTGGCACCCTCCACCCTCCGATCGCCATCCCTGTCACAAATAAAGAAACAGTCACTTTATGTTTTTTTTCTTAAAGCTGCAAAAAAGAAAACAGCACCGGCTGATCTGACCTCCTAACCCCCACCTCCCACTCAGCATCCACCACCCCGCACCCCCCACACTCCCCACACACCCTCACTTACCTGAACAGATCACAGGGCCAAGATCCATACTCCAATTGAAGACACGTCTTGCTGCTGGAACTGCCAACTGCAGTATGACAAACTAAGGTAAGTGCAGTTCAATGTATTTCAAAGGGGTTTTGAACTTTTAGCCATAACTTTGTCTTTTTGCATATTTTGAGCCCAAATTTTCAACATTGCCTTTTTGGTACCCCACCTCATTAACAATGGTGGTGGAATGACACAAATCCAGCCCAAAAGGTGATTTCATGGTCGCTTGTCGAAATCACTGTGCATGCAGGATTTGAACATTTTCATCACCCTTGTTTATGAGATAGGATCATTAATAAGAAAGCTGTGTTGAAATTTGAGGTCAAAATATGTAAAGATGCAAAGTTATGCACATACATTGAAATTTTACTACACTCACTCACAACTTTGGTAATTTCAGATATTATGACCCCAAAATTTCAACATAGCCATTCTTTTACACCACCTCATGAATGTGACAGCTGTCATTTTTCAAATCCTGGCCAGTGTTTTCACATCTGTGGAGCAGAATGACATTGCAGTGGCACAGAATAACATTTCAGTGGTGATTTGAAAATTGTCAGTACAAGGGTTCATGAGGTGGGGTAATAAGAAGACTATTCTGACAATCTGGTTGCTGTATTGCTACAAATGCAAGTGCAGGGCCCTCCAGACCCTGAGCTTCAACAGCAACATATGTGTACGCATCTATGGAGGGATGGTAGGGCCCTGCACTTCCATAGGCAAATGAGGGTTCGATTGTACTATCTCAAAAAGTAAGGACATTCTTTACAAAAACTGACCCTAAAACCCCAACCCCACCCCTGAAGCAAATCAGGGGTGCAGACTTCCATAGAGTTGCCAACCCTAAAGGTCACCCCATTCTATACACTCCTGAAACATACACACACCTGTGTCTATCACATCTGAGCTTTCTTGCTGCAGTGGGGTGAGCTTTAGGGTTGACAACCCCAAGGAAGACTGCACTCCTGGTTTGTTTCAGGGGTAGGGTAGGGTTTTAGGGTTGGAAACTCTAAAACAACATTTCCCTACCTTTGCTGCTGTAGGCTGAATCCTAAATGTTGCAGTAGTGCATTACCTATCATATAATGGATAGAATACATTTGGATGTTTACTAATTACCCAGTTTTGCAGCTGTAGGTCATTTTCCTAGTCTGTCATTTAGGACACTTTCTGGTTGCTTGGTTTTTGCCCCCTGATATTTTCCACGGTGTTGTGGGTTTTGGCTTTTCCTTTTTTTTTTGTCTGGTTTCATTTTCCACAGCACGCGACTTTCTATATAAGGGGGTGTGCTTTAGGCACTTTTCCTTTTACTTCAGTGATGGTGTGTAGTAGGTGCAGTCATGAGCTGGTTGAAAATGCAGCCAGATAACAGTCTGTGAGTGGCATGGTAGTGTGGCGGGTTCAGCATTTTGTTGGTGTCTTGTGAGGTCGGGAGCCAAGTTAGGAATGACTACCAGCAGTGAACCACATTTAAACAGCAGCATGGGGTGGATGGCATTGTGGGATATGAAAATCTGCATCATGGAAGGCCTGGACTGTAGCATCATGGAAGGCATGGCAGCTGGTAGGTGCTTGGGGCCTTAAGGATATCCTTGCTTGTGAGAGTCATTTTATGTGATCTTTTTTCATGGTTTAGGTTGTAATGTTTTCTTTTTGCAGGCTAAATTGTGTAAGGTTCAGGCATTATGCTTTTAAGGCTGTTTTTCAGGTTGAGGCATTAATTGATATTTTAATTGGTTAATTGCTGTGGTAATTAGTTGTAGTTAGTGTGGTCCCATGTGGTGTATGTACTGTCAGTATAAACTTTTAATAATATTAGTATACACTTCTAATTGGTGTAGGTATATACTTTTAATTGTTTGATTAGTGTAGGTATATACTTTTAATTGTTTGATTAGTGTAGATATACACTTTTAACTGACTTTTATCAATAGGTATACAGAGAAATAACTGATTGACTTTTCTGTGTAGCAAATCTCCATCCATGTATTTTATACAGGGAGAGAAAAAGAGAAAGAGAGAGAGAGAGAGAGACAGACAGATTTAAAGATAGATGGATAGATGGATAGATGGAAAGATGGATAGATAGATGGAAAGATGGATAGATGGATGGATGGATGGATGGATGGATGGATGGATGCATCCTGGAGGGTGGGTTGCATGGACGTTGCACAAATATGTAAAAGCAGGATCTCTCTAGAACTTATATGCTGAAGCTCAGTTGGGCTATCCTGGGTAAATAAATTGTAAAATAAAATATATTGCCAGCAGTAACTGGCTCTTTCCAGTCATCCTCCAACCAGACAGAGGAGGCAATGTTGTTTGATTGTTAGAGCACTGTTGAGAATTGGAACTTGGAGATCACAAATTCAAACCCTGCTAAAGCCACATATTCACTGAGTAACACTGGCTGACCCTGAGCTACTTACTTAACCTGCCAGTGCTCAGCCTGGTGGAGCTGAGGGTTGAGGCGCTGGACGCCACACCTCGCCACACTTCACACCACACCAGCGACCGGGTTCGGGAGTGAGCTTGGGCCGACAGGCGTCATCTGGGGAAGGGTTGAGGATGAATGCCCTTGTGGTGCTCTCCTCCCCGGGTAGAAGGGCTCTACACCTCTTTCAGTAGGATGTGTAGAAGTTATCTGCCCAATCCTTGCTGACATTGTCTGGAAGTCTTTGGAGAGGGGAGCCTTTCCTGACCCCCTTAAGGAGGTGGTCATTCGACCACTCCTTAAAAAACCCTCCTTGGATCCAGATTGTCTAGCTAACTACCAGCCTATCTCTAACCTGCCATTTGTTGGTAAGATTATTGAAAAGGCAGTTGCGTTGCAATTGGATGATCATCTTATAACTCACAATGTCTATGATACTCTCCAGTCTGGCTTTAGGAAGAGGCATAGCACGGAGACTACCCTTGTCCGGGTATTGAGCGACCTCCTAATGTCTAGAGATTGAAAGGCACGTACCATTCTGGTCCTTCTCGATCTCTCTGCTGCATTTGACGCTGTAGACCATGGTGTGCTGTTGGAGCGCCTGTGGGTTTTTTGTGGGCTGTCTGGTACAGTCCTCAAATGGTTTCATTCTTACCTCACGGACAGGTCCCAGAGAGTTGCCACTGGAATTTATTCCTCTGGCGCTCACTCCCTGCCTTGTGGGGTACCGAAGGGCTCCATTTTAGCTCCCATGCTGTTTGCACTGTATGTGCTGCCACTGGGAGAAATCATCAGGCGATACAGTCTGAGTTTTCACTGCTATGCAGATGATACTCAGCTGTATCTGTCCTTTCTCCCCAGTCAGGGTGATGCACTCTCTGTACTGAATAACTGCCTTGCGGAGATCAGACTTTGGATGAGTTCCAGCTGGCTGAGACTGAATCCGGATAAGACTGAGGTATTGGTAGTGGACCCAGGTCATCCGGGGGTGGGTTTGGGAGCTGGACAACCATCAGGTTTGTTACTTGGTGGTATACCACTCTCTACCTCCGATCAGGTGCAAAATCTGGGGGTTATTTTTGATGACGGTCTGACCCTAAAATCTCAGGTGTCAGCTGCCATCACATCCTGATTTTACCATCTGAGGAATATCGCCCGGGTGAAACACCTGGTTCCTCCGGGTGATCTTCCAACATTGGTCCACGCCTTTGTCACTACCCGTCTGGACTACTGCAATTCCCTCTACCTAGGGCTACCTGGGGTTGATATCCGCCGCCTGCAGTTGGTGCAGAACGTGGCAGCCAGGTTTTTTACTACGACTTCAAGAACCAGTCATATTACGCCTGTGCTCCGCGAACTGCACTGGCTGCCTGTTTTGCGGTGGATCACCTTTAAGGTTGGTTTACTAACCTTTAAAGCCCTACATGATCAGGGACCCAGTTACCTGAAAGATCTCCTGATTCCCTACTGCCTCCTCCATCCTCTCCGTTCCGCCAACGAGGGATTGCTGGAGAGTCCCAGGGTTCGATTAAAGACATCAGGATCTCGTGCTTTTGCTTTTTCAGCACCAACCCTGTGGAATTCTCTACCTCGTTGGTTGAGAGAATGCCCAACCGTCGATAGTTTTAAGGTTGGTTTAAAACATATTTATTTAGTTTAGCTTTTACTTAGTCATGGTTGATATGTTTTATTGTTTGCTAAAATTTTTATTATTGTGCATATGTTTTTATGTACTGCGCCTTGGATTTGAAAGGCGCGCTATATAAATTAAGTTGGATTGGATTGGATTGGATTGGATAGAAGGGGAGGGATGTCCTGGTGTGCTGGTGTCCCCTGGTGTAAGCCAGGGGCATTAAAGCAACCCAGAAACGCACATACTCTAGCGTGGTAGATGCTGGCAGGGTTGCCGTGCACCATGGGCATCGACGTGCACCACTCAAGGGAGGGGGGCGGTACCACACAGAACAGGGAAAATAACTGCATCATGGAGAGGCGATGGCACCTATCCCCCATGCCCCTCACCGGGACCTGTTCTGACTGTCCTTCCAGGTCCTCCTCCAAAGGGGCCCTACCTTGCGGCCAGAGTCTGACTAGTAAGTGTGCCCAAGAGGAGAGGGTGACCCACCCCAGGTGGGTTAAACTGGGGGTGCTGGCCATGGGGATGGGGGGAGAGAGGAGATACAGATCAGAGAGGCTTCAGGCTGGGCAGGACAAGGATCAGGATGCCTGAGACAAACTCCATGGGGCCACGACCCCCCTCACTCCTTTTCTTATTGCTACTCCCTGTGAAACTATTAAGTCATTTACAAAGTCCCCAATGTGCTTGAACTCATTCATGGTTTTTGCACCCACTACTTCTTCTGGTAGGCTGTTACATGGCTCAGTCACTCTCTTAGTAAAGAAAAACTTTATAACATTCCTCCTGACTTCCTCCCCCACCCCCACCACTCACCAGTACTACCAGCATATATTCATGTACCCTTGTTTTTTTACCCACCATTCCTGCCAAATAGTTTCTCACAGTTTACCTTATTCCTTCCAAAAACTTGAAGGTCTCTATCATGTCCTCCCTCTCCTTTCTGTCCTCTAACGAGTATGTGTTCAGTGCCCCTAATCCGATCCTCATAGGATCTGCCCTGTTGGCTCTGAATCATTCAGGTTACTCCACATTGTAGTGTTTCCAGCCATTCTCTGTCTTTCCTCAGGTGAGGACTCCGGGAACTGGGCTCAGTATTCCAGATGGGGTCTCACCAGTGATCTATAGAGAGGTAATATTACATCTTTCCTCCTACTGTCAAAACCCCTTCCAATTCACCCATACATTCTGGTTGCCTTGCTGTAAACCTTGTTACATTGACTAGTTTGTTTCAGGGAGTCACTTATGATAACCCCCAGGTCCCTTTCCTCTGAAGTAGTGGCTACCTTAAGCCCTCCCATCCAATATTGCTTCCAGGGGTTCTTGTTTCTTATGTGCATGGTGTCACTTTTTGGCATTGAATTTCAATAGCCAGATACTAGACCACTTCTCTAACCTTTTCAGTCCCCTCTGCAACTCCCTTACCCTTCCCTACACTGTCTACCCTGCTACTGCGCTTTGTGTCAACTGAAAAGAGACACATCTTTCTCTGTATTTCTTCTATGTCACTGATGAACATACTGCAGAGGACTGGTCCCAGGACTGACCTCTGTGGTACCCCACTTGTGACCTCCCTTACCCTGATTTGACCCAATTTACCACCATTCTCTGCTGTCTTACCCCTTACCAACTTCCCACCCATTTAACTAGGTCCTTTCCTGCTCTCAAATCCTCCAATTTCTTCAACAACCCTCTCGTGGTAAATAGTCAGATATTTTGCCGATGTCAAAATAGAGTAAATCTACTGCTTGTCCTGTATTCTTCACCCTTGATATCCAGTCGGAATACTGTCATGTTGGTATGACAAGACCCTCCTGTCATGACCCCATGCTGCTTACTATCCTGGAACCCATTTCTCTTCAGATAATCCACTTGTTCTCTTTGACTAGTGTCTCTATCAGGTGCATACTGTGTGATCCTGAGCAAGTCACTTAACTTCCTTGTGCTCCCAGGTCACATATGGAAATAAGCTTCGGCTTAGTGTGCTACTCCTGGTTAAACAATGTTCCCTTTCCTTTCCCTTTCTATCAGTTTACCTACTGCTGAGGAGGCAGACTTCACAAAACACAATTTATTTTAATTTTTGGTGGTCTCCACTGCTCCTTTCATTGTGATCCCTCCTATATAGCCTGCATTAGAATACATGACTATGGCTGCTTGGTGTATGCCTAGCACTTTGCCTACAGAGCCTAAGAAGGCAAATAAAATATCCTGCTCCTACTTCTATTGCTATTATTATGGCTATTATTACTTCTTTTCAGGGTTGTATTGCCAGAGGCATATCCTCCAGGAGGAGGGAGGTGATCCTGCCACTATTCAGGTCACTGGTTAGACCACACCTGGAGTACTATGTGCAGTTCAGGTGATCGTACCTGAAGAAGGACATTAGGTTACTTGAGGGGATGCAGTGCAGGGCAACAAAAATGATCCATGTGCTAGGGGACTTACTCTATGAGAGCAGGTTGAGGTGGTTGAACATGTACTCCAAGGAGGGGCGGAGGGATGGAGGGACATCATTGAAACCTTCAAGTACATGAAGGGAATAAATAAAACATGCACAGAGGGGCTTTTCAAATTAAGGAGGGGGAGGTACACTCGATGGCACGATCTGAGATTGGAAGGGGGAAGGTTCAGGAGGGAAATGAGGAGACACTTTTTTACGGAGAGGATGGTACCTGGGTGGAAGTGATTGCCAAAGGAAGTGGTATCCTGTAGAATAGTGGGCTGCTTCCAAGGGGATAGGACTGTGTAATGGGGAAGGTCACTGGAGGGGGGGGAAGGGGGGAAGGGCAGCTGCATTACAAGGGCTGCTAGCTGCACAATCAAGCAGACTTGATAGACCATAAGGCCTTTATCTGCTGGCAATCTTGTATATTCGAATGTATGTTCTAAGGCATATTATGCATCACAGCCTGAGACAAACTCTGTAGTAATCATGGCTGCTTCTGATAGGTCAACAGCAACAAGACACTTGAGCTCTTTACCTCCTGATAAGGAACACAGGAGGCTGGATGTTAATGGAAAAAAGAACTTATGCCATTGCTTTGCTGGGCCTTAGGATTGCTAACTATCAGGATGATATGATTAAATATCAAACTGTCCTGTGGAAGTCTGTTATTTCTAGCATTTCTGCCTTCCCTGAGGGTTCAGTCATATTTGACCTTACTGGAACTGCAACAGCAGGTTTACAGGCTGGTAAGCATTTACTGCAATCTGCTCATGATGCATCTTGACATTTCTGCCTGGACTGCAGCTTCTGTTACTGTATTTGCCTCAGATGTTATTCATGGCTAAGAGTAACATAGGTAACATAGGTAGATTCAGAGCATGGTAGACAATTGTCCACAATAAAAGACAAAGAACCTTAGTGCGCACTAAGGTTCTTTGTCTTTTAGCTTGTTTTTTGGTTTTATTGGGCTCACCACAACCCAACCCAGACAGACCAACTTAGGGTAGCCGGTTCATTTCACTGGGGTGTCATACAGAAGAGGCACACTGATGAGTCCTGGTAGGACAAAACACATGTTTGTGTCTTCTGTTGGCACCCTTTGCAGACTGTGTGAGAGGCTTTTTGGCACCATGCATTTCTGCTTAAAGTTGAACCAACATAATATTTTGTGGTGATTTGCATATACCGCCCCAGATGCTTTGCATTATGGGGGTATGTGTGATTTTGTATTTCTTTGAAACTTGGCTTCCCGGTCAATGCCCTTTGGGGTAACCCTTGCCTCAGTGCTTCCGCACTAAGGTTCTTTGTCTTTTAGCATGTTTTTTGGTTTTATTGGACTCACCACAACCCAACCCAGACTGACCAGCTTAGGGTAGCTGGTTCATTCCACTGCGGTGTCATACAGATGAGGCACACTGATGAGTCTTGGTAGGATGAAACGCTTGTCTGTGTCTTCTGTTGGCACCCTTTGCAGACTGTGAGTGGCCTTTTGGCACCATGCAGTTCTGCTTAAAGTTGAACCAGCATAATATTTTGTGGTGATTTACATATACAGTCCTTGATGCTTTGCATTATGGGGTATGTGTGATTTTGTATTTAATTGTCCATAATGCTCGCCAAATATTTAAAATACCCTTTTATGTTACTAGTAACACAGTAACTGTCAAATTTCCTTTTAAACTCATTCATGCTTGCACATCCAACCACCTCCTCCGGTAGTGAGTTTTATTGCAACTACCCTCTGGTTGTACCAGAAAACCCTTTTTCTTGAGTGGCACACTTCCCATTTTATCTGCAAAATGTGTGATCTAGTATTGTATGCTGTGGTGTTCATCTCTAAACCTAACGTGTCCCATAGGTCATGATTTGTCAGGGCCTGAAATAACAGGCACATATCTCCCTGTAATTTCCTATACTTGAGTGTAAACATTCCTAACATCTCTAATCTATCCTCGTATTCAAGGCCCCATGTTTCTCTAATCAACCTGGTGACCCTTCTCTGGAATCCCTACAGCATCTTAGTCTCTTCCCTTGTACTTGGTGCCTGAAATTGAGCACAATACCCCAAATGGGGCCTGATGAGCGCTCTATACAATAGCAGCACCACGCTTCCCTCTCAGGATGATATATTTCTGATTATACTGGTTAGTATGTCATTTGGGCACAGGACCCAGGGCAGCATGGGTTCACAGCGGGAAGGTCATGTCAGATGAATCTAAAAGATTTCTTTGACTGGGTGACCAAAGTAGTAGACCAGGGAGGGGCTGTGGACATGGCCTACCTAGACTTTAGCAAGGCATTTGACACAGTCCCACACAAAAGATTAATAGTCAATTAACCAGCCTGGGAGGGGTCCCAGGGTGGTAGCCTGGGTAAAACATTGGCTGGACAACAGGACACAGAAGGTAATTGTAAATGGAGTCCACTCTAAAGAAAGAGGGGTTACCTGTGGGTACCGCAGGGTTCAGTGCTGGTCTAGCCTTTTAATGTCTTTATAAGTGACATTGCAGAGGGACTGAAGGAAAAGCATGCCTCTTTGCAGATGACACAAAGATCTGCAACAGGGTTGATACACAAGGAGGCGTGGAAAGGATGAGAAGGGACTTGGCAAGGTTGGAGGAATGGTCAGAAGTATGGTAGCTAGGATTCAATGCAAAGAAGTGCAAAATAATGCACCTGGGAAACAAGAACCCAGGGGAAGAATACACAATGGGGGAGGAGGTAGTAACAACAACACAAAAGGAAAGGGACCTGGGAGTAATCATATCAGATGACCTTAAAGTTAGCAAGCATTGTGAGAAGGCAGTAGGGAGGGCTGTGGGTATGCTGGGATGCTTATGGAGAGGCATTACCAGCAGAAAACAGGAAGTTGTTATCCGTCTGTACAGACAGTTGGTGAGACCCCATCTGGAGTACTGTGTCCAGTTCTGAGACCCCATCTCTGCAAGGACATAGACAGGATAGAGGCAGTCCAGAGGAGGGCAACTAAATGGTGCAGGGTCTGCAAGAGAAGCCTCACGAGGAGAGACTTAAGGAGCTTAATATGTATACCCTTGAGGAAAGAAGGAGAGGGGGGACATGATAGAAACTTTAAGTACCCCAGTGGAATCAACAAAGTCCAAGAGGGTAGCATCTTTCAGAAAAGGGACGGCAAGAACAAGGGGACACAATTTAAAGATAGAGGGGGCAGTTCTAGGGCAATGTGAGGAAGTATTTTTCACAGAGAGAGTAGTAGATGCATGGAACAGCCTTCCTGAGGAGGTTGTGGGGTCTAAAACTGTGGGAGAATTCAAGAATGCATGGGACAGACATAAGGCAATTCTTGTGAGGGGTAGGAAGAAATAGGCTGTTGGTTAACTAGGATCTGCGGCCTATCCTGTAGGTAGGGAAATGGGCAGACTAGATGGGCCAAGCGGTCCTTATCTGCCGTCAAAGTCTATGTTTCTATGTTTCTATTTGCTCTTTTTGACACTACCTGACAATGGCTTCTAAAGGTTAAATCATCCATAACCCTAATCCCCAGATCTCTTTCCTTGGATACCACTCTCAGTCTTTTTCCCTTTAATTTGTTTTCTGCCATGTTCTTTCTCCTACCAAAGTGCATTACCACACATTTATCTATTTTAAACTCAAGCCTAGTCCTATAGCTCACTTTTTTAGTTCATTTAAGTTTTCTTGCAGTTTTTTAATGTCCTTTAACTTCTAATCTCGGTAGTCTCTATTACTCTACCTGATGATCTAAGTATTTCAAATTGTTCCATGGCATGATTGCTGTTTCCTAATGGTACAGTTACCATACATTTCTGTATGTCATCACCCATGTTAAGGCAGTATAGTGCAGTGGGTTAAGGCTCTGATCTGCAGATCTGGAGACCTGGGTTTGAATCCTACAATCCTAGGTGAATACTGTTTGATCCTGAGCAAGTCACTTAACTTCCTTGTGCTCCCAGGTCACATCTGGAAACAAGCTTCGATTTAGTGTGCTACTCCTGGTTAAACAATGTTCCCTTTCCCTTTCCCTTACCTAGGACAAGATCATGGATATCCCCCCCCCTTGTAGCCTGGTTTACATATTGTTCGAAACCCACATTCTCCAAACATTCCAGGATCCTTTCCTCCATGGAAGACGAGGCCTTTCTTAGGTCCCAGTCCATGCCACGCATGTTAAAGTTCACTGATATGATTATATTCACATCTGGGTCAAGATTTTCTATCTGTTGGTACATTATTAGATCTTTCTTCTTGAACTGAGAGGGTGGCCTATAGATTACTCCCAATATTATCTTTCTACTATTTTTTGGAAATAGTTTGATCCATAGTTGTTCCAAGCTGTCTATACTTTGTTCTACTAATTCTGTCTAGATAGAGTCCTCTTTATATGCCACAATGCCTCCACCCTATCTACATGGCCTTTCTCTATTGTACAATATATCCTGTAATGTTTCTATTCCAAGAATCTCCTTTGTCCCACCACTTTTCTGTGATTGCACATATTTTTTATAGATTCAGTGCATAAAATATACTCTAATTCCTCCTTCTTCTTGACTAGGCTTCTAGCATTAACCAGTAAGCATTTCCACATTGAGTTTTCCACTTCTATATGATTTCTTGGATAATACTGTCTCTTTGCAGTTTCACTGTTTATATTCCCTCCCTTCTTACCACCATTTGGTCAGTTTAAATCCTATGTGACAGCAGCATTGATGCTATATGTTAATTTCCTACTCTCTTGCCTATTTAGATGTAATCCATCAGCCCCAAAGAATCTGGTATCCATAAAGGCGCCAAGTACAACATAAATATCTCTTGGACCTGTGAGTGTAATAAACCTTCTGCATTGTTTAGTGGAGGCTGGTGCTGTGCTTTTTGGGTTTGGATATCCATAAAGACATCCCAGTGGTTTAAGAACCCAAATCCATCACAATGTCTGGATCTGACACTGAAGTCTAACCAACTTTCTTAAATGCTCCAGGTAAGGGCAATAAACTGTTTGATCTTAATATAGAAATGACATTTTGTGACCTTGAGTCATCTAAAATGACTTTGAGGTCCCTGAAGCACTTGATATCAACCCTCTACAGGGCATGGTAGGGGTACTTTTCATAGAGAGTAGTGCCCATCAGCAGCCCTGTGCTCAGGACCATGAAGCCCTCCCAGGCCCCTTGCCCCCAGGTGCAAACATTGAAGCCTCTTAAGGTATCAGTACAGGAGGCACTCCTGCCACCCCTGGCACCTTCTGACTCTCCTATCCTCTCCTTTCACCAATAGCCCTGGTGATTCAGGTGGGGGGGAGGCATTATCTCCCTAATCCTGTTAAAATGGAGGGAGATCTCTATAGACAAGTGAGATCTAGAGGTTATAGAACAGAGTCATGCCCTAGAACTGATAGCAATACTTGCAGTCCATCCTTCAGTACCCTGTTGTTTCTCTCCAAATCACATGTCCCAACTGAAAACGAAAGTTCAGTCTTTACTTCAAAAATGGGCCATATGACCTCTACCTGTATGGGAGATGAATCAGGGGTTCTACTCCCATGGATCCATAGGAGCACAGGATCCAAGACAGCTCTGGGTTTACAACAGGAAGGTCTTGTCAAACTAATCTCATAGATTTCTTTGACTGGGTAACCAGAGTGGTGGACCAAGGGGGAGCAGTTGATGTTGCCTACCTTGACTTTAGCAAAGCTTTTGATACTGTTCTACATAGAAGATTGATTAATAAGCTGGGTAGGCTTGGGGTGGGTCAGATTTTGGTCAACTGGGTGGCAAACTGGTTGACGGGCAGAAAACAGTGAGTAGTGGTATGCTGTCAGATGAGATGCAAGTCACATGTGGGGTACCTCAGGGATCAGTCCTGGGGCCAGTCCTCTTCCATATCTTCATCAGTGACATTGTAGATAGACTGGAGGGTAAGGTTTGTCTATTTGCAGATGACACCAAGATCTGCAACAGAGTAGATGATCCAGATGGGGTTGGCAGAATGAGAAGAGATCTGGATGAACTAGCAAAATGGTCAGAAGAGTGGCAACTGGGGTTTAACACAAAGAAGTGCAAGTCATGCACATAGGGAAGAGAAACCCTGAGGCCACCTATAGGCTGGGAGGGGAGTTGCTGGCAGTCACAAGGGAAGAAAGAGACTTGGGCGTCATCATCACCGATGACCTGAAATCATCCAAGCAGACCTCTAAAGCAGTAGGTAAGGCTAGAGGGATATTGGGGTGCATTAGTAGGGGTATTACAAGTCAGAAGAGGGAGGTAATAATCCCTCTTTACAAGACACTGGTTAGGCCCCATCTGGAGTACTGCATGCAGTACTGGAGGTCACACCTTCACAAGGGCATTAACCAAATTGAGGCAATCCTGAGAAGGGCAACCAAAATGGTGCAGGGACTACATCAGAAAACATATGAGGACAGATTAACTGAGCTCAATATGTATACCCTAGAGCAAAAGAGGGGAGAGGTGATATGATTGAAATATTCAAACACCTTAAGGGCATTAACAAGGTGAAAGAGTCTAACATGTTTCAATATAAGAAAATAGCAGGACAAGAGGACACAGCATGAGATTAAAGGAGGCCAATTAAGGGTAATGTGAGGAAGTTCTTTTTCACAGAAAGGGTGGTGGATGCATGGAATGGCCTACTTCAAGAAGTGGTGGATATGAATACAGTGCAGGGCTTCAAACAGGCATGGGATAGGCATAAGGGAGCAATACAGATGAGCATGAATAGATAGGCCATTGACAGAGCAAAGGTCTATGGCACATTCATAAAGTAGAAAAAGAAATGGGCAGATTGGAAGGGCCTTGCGGTCCTTATCTGTCGTCAGCTGCTATGTTTCTATGTTTCTATTTCCTGTCTGAAAGTTGATGGGAGACTTCGACCACCATTGGACCTTCGATTTCCAAACAAGTACATTGAATACAGAATGTTTTGGATGGTCTCCATTTAAGCTCTCATTCTCCTATTACAAAAGGAGGACATTGCTGTATGCTTTGGACATGAAGGATTCATACCTTCAGATAAAAATCAATTGCATTTAGATAGTATCTGAGATTCAAACTGGAGGGTCAGCATTTTCAAGTTCATGTCTTGCCCTTTGGCTTGTTCTTTGCACCATGGGTTATCACCAAATACTTACCAGTGGCAGCCACAGCCCAATATCTGGACAATTGACTCCAGAAGGCTCCATCCAGGTGTGCCATACTCCACACCCTGGCCAGGACCAGACAACTGTTCAACCAATTGGTTGTGATAGTGAATGAACCAAAGTCAGTTCTGACCCTACACTAGTGCCTCCAGTATATAGTGGTGGTGCTGGATAGTGCTGTGGGCAGTGCTTTTCTACTGGAGGACAGGGCAGATGCACTCATTGCACAAGCTCATCTGATATACACCAGCCCTTATGGCTCATTAGGTTCATTGTTGAGAGTCTTGGGTCTCATGGCAACTGCCATTGTCACTGTCCCATTTGCGCATCTCCACATGTGCATCCTGCACTGGTTGCTTTGTGTACAGCTGGATAAATAAGCAGACAAGCTGGATCAGATAGTGTTAGTGACACATCTGGCTTATGAAGTGCACTTCTATAGTTATGGTTGCACCTTATTGTAGATAGGTTTTAGTACACTGCAAAAAGTTGTAGTACAGTTCAAAGGTCAAAAAAGTTGTTGTACTACTGTAGCCACATTATTACTGTACCCCTCACCCCAAAAGTGGGGGGTTACCTTATGTTGTCTCCCTGGGCAACTCCTCTGCCCTCTGTCTGTCCATGTTCCAGCCCAGTGTTCTACCCTTTTGAACCTGGGCTAATATCCAGCATAAGGTTTGAATTTATGTAAAATATTGCTTTGTCTACAAATGCTGTTCGAATGTGTGAGCTGACACTGTCTTGCTGTTGCTTTACCTTTATATAGTGCTTATGGCCTGTGCTGACTCTGAGTAATCTAGGGCTCATGATGGGCTGGAGAACCCTCCTACCAACTCCACTCATACACTGGATAATAGTGCTGAGGGAACGCTATTGAATGCTGTAAATGTTTACATTTAAAACTGAACTGTTAGTTTATAAAAATGGACTTTAAAGTTGGACTGCTATCTATCTGTCCTCCTGCAACCATCTTGTCACGTTGAACTTTTGTTTCAGCCAATTGGGACTCAAAGGGTCCTAAGGGGTCCTTAGCTATGGTTGCTGGGAAGAATTGAGGACTGTGTGTTTGGAGCCCTCTGAGTGGCCAGTTGGAGAGCTGAAACTGTAATTGACAGCCTCATCTACCAATCGGATTACAATATTATGTTCTCTTCAGTTACAGAGGGATTGTTGAATGATACAATTATGTGGGATCCTCCAGAGAGTGAGGAGACTCAGACTGTGGGCTCTGCAAGAAAGTTTGGATGCCTATCTGGACTTCCACAGCCAAATAGTCCAGTGTGGTCTGCTTGGACTCTAATATAGGCAGCAGTTACTGAAGCTCTTGAGTGACCAAGGGAGGGAGCTTTTCTGTTTGAGCCAGTTTTGGGCATTTGCCTGAACTGCATCAGGGACTGTTTTGTACAGCCAGAGCCAAAGTGTGAATCCTGCATCAAGCTGCCAGAGTTGAATTTGGGAACTCAGCCTGTACAAGGGGTCTCACTAGTCAAAGAATTATTTTGCTCCAAGCTACACTTGCCAAAAAGGTACAGCCTATGCAGAGCATCCAGAGTGAATTTGTTAAGGCCTGTTTATGCAGCTTGTTGATTCAAAGTATCAGATACTGCATCCTGAGCTAAAGCTGCATCTGCATCTGAACCAGTGTGGGAGTCAGCTACTAAGGCAACCATCAGTGTTGGTTTGCGGCCATCTGGGGGGTTATGCTTTGACATGGGGATGAGTCATGCCAGCCCTGGTCCTTTCTGCTGGTCCTTGCTCCTGAAGCCAAAAGCCGACAGCCTAAATCTGAGACTTCAGAGGTTAGAGACTGACAACCACCCATCTCGACTACCCTTCAGAGCCTGAAGAGCTGCAGAGTCATGAGTAAATTCAGGGCTAGCCCTGCAACAAATGTTCAGTTGTTTCAAGTTGCTGTTAAAGTGTTTTGCAGGCCATTGGGCCTGGGGTACAAATACCAGTTTGCTAAAGAGACAAGCCATTTGTTCTTTAATGTTCAGTCACCTTTGCATAGTTAAAGAGTTAATTCAAATCTGTTTTTTAAGTGCACCAACACCAGCCAACCAGCTGCAGTGTGCCAGGCCTGCAACGGTTCAGTTGGGGTACCCAGTGAAGATAACTGGGACTGTCTATTTGGACAATTAATTTCGGCCTTACATGGTTTTGCCAACCAAAAGCATATGCAGTTACCCAGTCTTTTATTTGCATCTATTTATCCCATTGTTTATTCCCCTAATAAGTTAGGTTTATTGTTAATGTTAACACTATCCATGAGCATATTATTACAGGGTGCTAATTTTCTATGTCTAACTGTGAAGTGTATTACTGTTGCTACTAACTATTCCTTGCAGGAAACTGGAAGTACTGGCAACATCCAGAGCCTGTTGGTAAGTGTAGCCCTTGTGAGCATCTTATTAGCTATCGCCAATAATTGTGCAACATTATGCAAGTTGAATTGTTGTATGCTAATCCATGTGTGGGACAACTGGTTGGGGCAGTGGGTAGGTACAGCATCCCAGAGGGTTGTACTAGCTTGACATCGGACCCACTTATAAAAGATTCTGGGTGAAGGCATTGAGCTATTTATTCATCTTCTGATAATGAACCCCATTTTCCATCTGAGATAGAGCCCAGGGCCCTCAACCTGTATTGTGGCCATCAGTCAGGGGTAGTAGCCCGGTGGTACACAGTGCCCGGGTTACACTACTGCGATACAACAACTTTTCCATTTTAAATCCATGAGCACTGTCTCCCTCATACACTTCTCTACCAGTTTGAAAAGGTCTATCTTGACTCTAAATACAGCGTCATCCCCTGAGGGAGAGAAATGGCTTCTGCTGCCTACTCAGCACTCCATCCAAATCACTTTCAGTGGGCTACTGAGGGGAATCGCTGCTGGTGGTCTGTTTCTCAGCCCGACCAGCCCACTGTCATGGCTGGCTCTGCCTCAGCTTCACCTTTGCTGCTGATGCTCACTGTGTCTGACCCTCTCACCACCATGACCATCAAGTATGTGAAAAAAGCATTTTGTCTCGGTCTTTTTTTAAGGGGAAAACCATGTACTGCATAAAATATCAGATAGCAAATAGTGCACAGACAAGGCAGTGTTTTCATATTGGAGATCTGATGACATCCTAGAGACCTCTTGTGCGTCACTCTCGTGATCTGTAATGTTATTAAATCCCCTTGATGGAAACAAGGGCTTGTTGTGCCCAGTTTCCTATCTATTATTCTATATGTGATGGATGGAGTACTCCAACCTTAGGGTGGGCATCCCCTTCTTTATTTTATTTATTTCAAATGTTTTACCAGGAATGACATACTGGGTGGTCTACTGGTGTACAGCAGTAGTAGTCAAGTTAAGTAGTAGAGACCTCCCTGCCCCTCCCACCCCAGCAGGTAGTGTCCCACCCCGCTCCTCCATTCCAAAATGGAGCAGGTCACTGGCACAACCCTCTGCTCTCAGTGAGCTACCGGCTGTGGAGGACAGCAGAGGACTGTGCCAGTGGCTCACTCTGTTTTGGGATGGGGGAGCTGGGTGGGACACTACCTGATGGGGTGGGAGGGGTCACCACTACTTAAATTGACTACTACCATACACCACTAGATGACCAGGGAGTAGGGAGTTGGGACTCAGGGATGAATTTGAATTTGGAAATTGGCACCCCACTGGTGGCAGGCTGGCAGCCAGGCAGGCACTGACTAGGGTTGGGAATACATTTAAAAAAATAATTCTATATTTTATTTTTTACACATGGGGATTGGGATCAAGGTCCGGGGATAGGGAGGGACTGGGGAAGGGGTTCATTACCACTAGACCACCAGGGAGGATATTTTACTAAATAGGGGATAGGGATGGGGGTTACTACAAGTATGTATGAGACTCTGGAGTCTGGAGTCAGTCATGGGCAGGTGATAGGGTGGGGAGGACCACTAGCCACCTGCTTTTTTTATTTATATATCGGCTGCAAACGATTGAAGCAGGCAAGAGGGGCCGCTACTCATGGGGGGTTATTTAACACATTGAGGGGGTGGAACATAGCCTGGGGGGGTGGAACAGAGCAAAATTTCTCTGTAAATTTTGGGAAGTTGGAAGCTCGGAAAGTTCTGTGAAAGTTGCCAGATCTCGCAAAAGTTCTGCTACTGCAGAAATGGCGACTATCACACACCTCTACTTAGTTGGCAACTAAAATTCAACATGTATAAGGTAAGAGTTACTTACAGGTTCAGCACATTTCCCCCATAAATGTAACTGATTTAACAATACAATTAAGACACTGTAATGAAGACAACAAAATATAAATATTGCTGCAGAGTATAACACTAGAATTTGGTGGCTACTAGCATGGTAAATCCTACAATGTGGTTATAATAAATTTACATATCTTCCATGTGAATGATGTTGACATTTTGCATTTAATCAAAGATTGCATATATAGTTAATAGTAACAGCTGTTGAACATTTATGATTGCAACATTTAGACATTCTGTGGCTTATATGTTAGTTAACTTTCAAATTACAATTTCTTGAATTTTTACATTACACATCACATAGTATTAAGTATTATCCACTGTTATTGTTTGCAAATCCTTATTATGATTGCATCACATTCAGTGATTTCCATACGGTATGCTTTTTTTTAATAAATGAATGTATACATGTAAAATACAAGATCCTGGAATGCTTAGAGAAAAAGTAGACCAGAGTGATTTGACTATAAAAGATTTCATAATTTATAAAAAGTCAATACTGTATGTCAGCTGGACATTCTTCATGTTACTGTATCAGTGTCATCTCATGCAACTTTGAGCAACAATAACTGCTTTGCTTTGCTCTTTAGTTCTCAGTTCCAAACTTAGAAACAGAAACATAGAAAATGATGGCAGAAAAAGACCAGCGTTACATCCAGTCTGCCCAACTTCCCTGTCCAGCTTTGGGATGTATTGTCCATCCCAGGTTCTAGCCCCCTCCCACTCTTCCCCCTACTCTCCTTCCTGATTCTGTCACCCTGAGTGACCACTATACCCTTTACACTGTCCTAGCTATGCTTGAAACAGACAACTGTTGTAGCCCCCACCACCTCAGCTGGTAGACTGTTCCACGGATCCACCATGCTTTCAGTAAAATAATATTTCCTTATGACCCTCCTGTCCTCCCGCCTGTCAGTTTCCATTCATGGCCTCATGACCTTGAACTAACAAAGTTCACCTTGTTTATTTCTTTTTGGAACTAGAAGGTCTCTCTCATATCCCCCCTCTCCATTCTGGTCTCTGCTGAGTACCTGCTCAGGGCCTTGAGGTGCTCCTCATAAGACTTGCCCTGTTGGCTCTGAATCATTTTTATCACCCTGCACTGCACCATCTCCATCCTGTTCCTATCCTTCCTGATGTAAGGGCTCCAGAACTGGGTGAAGTACTCCAGGTGCAGCCTCACTGAAGCTCTTTAATGGGGTAGTATTACAGGTAGTGTTACTGCTTTCCTCCTGCCATCAGTACCTCTCCCTTTACACCCCAGCATCCTGCTTGCCTTACCATAGGCTTTGTTGCAGTGGCTTGAGTGATTGAGGATGTCACTGATGATACCTCTTAGGTCACATTCCTCAGCCATAATGTTAAGTCTCATCCCACCCATCCAGTACTCTGTCCTGTGGTTCTTATTCTCTAGGTGCATTACTTTGCACTTTCTAGCATTGAATTTTAATTGCCAAACCTGAGACCACCGCTCTAGCTTTTGTAAGTCACTCTGCATTTCCTTGATTCCCTCGTTACAATCCACACCCCCACATATCTTATAGTGTCATCTGCAAAGAGGCACAGCCTGCCGCGGATACTTTCTTCAGTGTCGCTGATGAACATATTGAAGAGGACAGGGCCCAGGACAGATCCTTGTGGCACCCCACTCCTGACCGCTCTCTCTTCTGATTTGACCTCATTGATCACAATCCTCTACTGCCTACCACTCAACCAGTTTCCTACCCAGTTCACTATGTCCTTAGCTGCACTCAGATCCTCCATCTTCTACAGCAAGCATCTGAGGGGCACCAAATCAAAAGCCTTGCTGAAGTCAAAATAGACCAGATCCACAGCATGGCCTCTATCCAATTTCCTCATCATCCAATTAAAGAAAAATCACAGGTTCATCTGACAGGGCCTCCCTGCCATGAGCTTATGCCGTTTACTATCCTGGAGACTGTTGCTCTTCAGGTAGTTCAGGAGATCTTCCTTAATCAGTGACTCCATCAGTTTCCCTACAATGGAGGTCAGATTGGCAGGTCTGTAGTTCCCCTCTTATTCCTTGTCCCTCCCCCCCATGGAGTGGAACAATATCCATCACCCTTCAGTCCTTCCAAACTACCCTGCCATAGTGGTCGGTTGAATAATCCTACCAGGAGTTCAGCCAGTTCTGCTGCCAGTTCCCTGAGAATCCTTGGATGCACTCTATCTGGCCTTATCCATTGTTATGGCCACCTGCCCTTTCTGGACCCTGCCGCTTATAAATATTGGTTGTCTCCTCTCCAAGGCATCCTTATCAGATGCTTTGATGCCACTATCTTTGATGCATGAGATTACATTCTTACAACACATGGGCATCTACAGATGGACATATTAACATGTTATTTTTTTTTCTTATCAAGAGTTGCTTCATTAAGATAACTCATGGTTTTCATCAAAAGACGAAACAGCCTGCTGTGATACTTAGGCACATTTACATCTACTCTGTGTTGTACAGTTCCCATGGATTTGCTTTGTGTCTAATATTGGCAGCTACAATAACATTTTCTAAGCCTCCCAGACTGAGTACTCGGTAGGCAGGCAGGCAGTCCTGCACCAGGGCTTTCTAAGGTTTTAATCTGGCTCCTGGCATCTCTTTTGTATTTTGTGTTTTTTAAATGTTTACACAGTTCAGTGCACAGGGAAGGCAAATGATTGATTGTGATGGGAACTGAAGCCCTCCGTTTGCCCACAGGCCAGGTGCTGCAGTGTGAACATCTGAAGTGCTTCGAGCATCACTGTGTGTCAGTACTGACCTGGAGATTGGAGAAATAGAGAGAGAGAAATACTACCTTTCTGGGCTGAGATGGTAATTTAATTCAGTCATCACAGTCATGCAGTTCAATCCTTCATGTAAGCAAAAAGTACTGATTTTCTGTAGTTGTGCCAAAATGGGTAAGGGTGGCTTTGTGATGAGGCATGGTATTGAGCAAATACCCTGGATTAGGGGCGTTGTGAATTTACAGCATTCATTTAAAGTAGTTTACATTATGCAATTTGCTGCAATTATGACAAATTTAACTATGCAAATTGACAGAGTTTGCACTTTGCAGTGAACTTTGCAATGAAGTGCTTCAATTCACGAAGTTAAATTCACCACAACTACATAGTGCTTGTATGGAGCAGCAATTTATTTGTGTAGTAAAATTCACACAATTGCACATATTTTACTATGCAAATTGTAGTACTATGCTCTGCACTGTGTGAATTGCAGAGTTTTTTTAACTTTACCTACAGCTACCCTGATTTGGCCCAGACTGAACAGTTCAGTCCAGATCAGATAAACATCCATCCCATTTTCCACTCAAATTGTGAATGATCCTTTGACATAGCCTCTTTTTAGTGGCAGCTGGGTTGCCTACCCCTTTCTGGCCACCAAATATCATAGCTGTTATGTGTCTTGTTTGTCATGTAAGTTATCATTACATACTGGGGTTCAGTAGTTGTTCGTCTTTTAGGTCCATACTGTTCTCCACTAGAATTAGCTTGTATTTATTTGCACTATATTTGTACTGGTATTTTGTTTTTGCCTATACAATTTATTCTTCTTCATACCCTTCTCCTAAGTAGCTTGAAAACTTCTATATGACTATTTAATGTGTTTTTTTTTTTTACTTGGTCTATTGGCTCAGAAACACATACCTTTTCGGTAACTACACAGTAATGTATGCCACATGTGATTTTCCAGATTGCCTCCATGTCTTTTATTAACTATTTAAAAAAATACTTTAACAGTGGGACATAAAAAACACAAAAGCACACACTTTGAACCAATCTCTATCAAACCTGAAAGTTTCAGGTTTCAAAGTCTCCTATTGTTTTAGTTATTGGGTGGCAAAACAAAGTCAACATTTTCAAAAACTGAGGCTTTTGCATTTTTTTGCACATCTGTAACTTTGCCTCCCCTAAACCGAGCTACATGGAGTTTACAGGATCAAGAGTTCCTGACACAGAGGCTGGACTTTCTAAATTTCATGTAAATCAGTTGAAAGGGGGCAAAGTTATTAATGTGCAAAGCTGGCTTTAAAATTCACAGCTAAAAATGATGTAAGCATCAGTGTACCATCTGTTGGCCAATCAAGGGAATTGCAGCAACAACTTCCAGATCTCAGATCAGTTCTTCACAGGGACATTGTGATGTCATAAGCATTATGAAAGCCATTCTGTTTGATCCAATATGCCATTGTGATGTATCCACCTTTGCTAGACATCAGCTGTGACATTCCCCAAAATGCATATCATGATATCTTGCAAAGTGGATCCAAAAATATCAAATTTATTTTGTGGCATTTCTCTCTACACTTGTTGTAAAAACAGTACGCTGAATTTGTATTTTGGAGAAATATAATTCACTGTTTCTGAACATATTTTTTTATGATGTTGGTTGTTGTCCTCTGAGAGCAAAGTGCTAGGGACTGGAAACCAAGTCTTCATCGCTGAAAGTCTAGTGAACAATCATATAAGCCAACAAAATGGACCCGTGATGTTTTTGAATTTACCACTTTTATTTATTTATTTGTAAATGCAAAAGCATCATGAGCTGTGACAGCTTATTTCCTGGTGCTTTCTAGGGGTGGGTTGCATGGGCCAGGCAGAAATGTTGCCCAGGACACCAGAGAAAATTATGTACTCTCATGATAGTGGCATATATGATCTTTAATTTCCACCTGGACAGCCACCAGAAATGGGCAGATGAAACCTCAGTTTAATGTCTGATTTGAAGTGCAGCACCCCTGTAGTGTTGCACTGCTTTGTCAATACTGGGTATTAGCCTAAGTTCCTGGTGAGGGACTAGAAAGCATAACTTGCTGATCTTTCAACCCCAGAGGCAAGTGTGCAGCTTACTGAGCCAGCAGACACTGCTAAGAGAGAAATTAATTGCTCTGCGGAAAATGTCAATCCCCCCCAGTTATTTGCTCACAATATTTTGTTACCTACAGCTGGAGTAGCCAAGTATCCCTTGCAATGACTTGTTTATTGTTTTAAATAAAATTACCAGCTCTTGCTCTATAATTATAACTTTAGCCTCTCATTAGATTGTGAGGACATGCTGAATGACTGATGGCAGATCTAGGCTAAATCCAACCATTTAGGTCTGAGGACTGCCTATCTGACTAGTCTTCAGGCATGTGATCTGTTGTTATGATACCGAAGATCCCAATTGCAAATTAAGATAGCATAAATAAAAAAAAATCCTGGCTAATTAAATGCTGTTGACATTTCTGGATCTGAGTGTTTTAATTACCTAAATATTAGAAGTAATGATACAAACAGAGCAATTAGCCACTAAATAACTACTATGTTTACATCAGTTATCTTTAAGGTTAGTGTTTTCTAGTTTTTCTTTTAACTTTCTGTTGGTCTTCTGCATTCGCCAGGTAAGTTATTATATTCCACTTAATCCAGTACTTATCTCACTGTGCCTTTTTAAAAGAATTTGACTGTCCCCATGTGACCTCCAGTAGGTGTTTGCGA
Organism: Neoceratodus forsteri; assembly: GCA_016271365.2. Classification (NCBI taxonomy): domain Eukaryota; kingdom Metazoa; phylum Chordata; order Ceratodontiformes; family Ceratodontidae; genus Neoceratodus; species Neoceratodus forsteri. The sequence goes on along the minus strand of CM057449.1, from coordinate 938,120,015 downwards.
CATTACTGTCTGAGGTCATGGTAAACAACACTATGATATCGTAAGGAAAGACACCAAGAGATCAGTTGGCAACAGTCAAATGCTTTTGATACAGACTGCTTAGACAGGCTGACGAGATGTATTATAAGCTCTGGGAAAGAAAATTATTTTTTTCAGTTAGTGATGTTTCTCCCTCAGACTCAAGCTGCCCCCAGATACTGCCCACTCCATCCCCACTCCAAATTTTCCTCCACAACTTATCTTCATGTTAACACAGCATAGCCTTGGTGCTCGTTAGGTGCAGGGCTGCCAGGTGGCCTGGGTCAGCAGCAGCTCAGGAAACTATTTCCTGTATTCTTCCTGAGAGATGGCATCCAATGCCATCAGACATCACCACATACACTCCATGTGTGGAGTGTCAGTAGCCAATACTCCCTCCCCCTAAGTCAACAGCCCCAGATTGCCTTACCTGCATCCAACTCTAGGGGCCAGGTGAACACCAGGCACTTAAACCCTCCCTCCCCGGGAGAGGAGAGCAGTCTTCCAGACACCCTATCCTCTTCCTTCCCAGCTGACCCCTGGCAACCTGAGTCTGCATCTAAACAGAGTTGTTGACATCATGTGAGGTGTGGCATCCAGCACCTTAACCCTCAGTGCCACAGGGCAGCTCTTGGAAAAGAAAACTAAAAAAATATATATATATATATAAATTTCATTGCAAAAAACTTCATTAATATATCAGTTAGAGTTGTTACTAAAGTTACAAAAGCGGAGAAATGTGGTGTTAGAGTTTCGAACCCTAACACCCCACCCCCACCTTGCTGACACTGGCAGGTATCGGGGTATGCCTTGGGGTCATCAACCCTAATGCTCACCCAATTCCTTAAGTAAATAACTGAGATGTGTACAGTAAAGGAGAATGGGGTGAGTGTTATGGCTGATGACTCCAAGGCATACCTCAGATGCCTGTCAGTGTCTGCAGGGTCGTGGTGGTGGGGTGTTAGAGTTGGAAACCCTAACACCACATTTTCCAGCTTTTGCCACTTTAGTAACATCCCTAACTTATGCATTAACAATTTTTTTTGCAATTAATTTCCTGACTTTTTCAGATAGTATAATCATATCCTTATTTGTCTGTGGGGGTGCAGTACCCTCTGGGCCCTCCGCGCTCATCCCTCCATAGATGCTTACATGTATATAGCTGTGGAAGCACAGAGCACAGAGGGCCCTGTGCTTCCAGTTATAGGACAGCAGTGACCAAATTGTTTGCACAGCCATCTTATTACCCCACCTCATGTATCCCGGTACAGAAAATGTTCAAATCCACACCAAAGCGTAATTCTGCACAACTGCAATGACATGCCATGCCACAGTTGGAAAACACAGGGCAGGATTTTAAAAATGACAGCTGTGACATACATCAGGTTAGGTAATAAGAAGGCTGTGTTGAAAATCTGGCATCAAAATTTCTGAAGTTACGAGCAGTCATACCGAAATCACAACAAATGGTCATAACTTTAGCATTTTTTTCATATTTTGACCCAAAATTTTGAACATAGTCTTCTTATGACCCCACCTCACAAACTCCATAGGTGAAAATGTTCAAATCTGTGCCAAAATGCCATTCCGTGACACAGGTGTGAAAACACATTTTGGGCAGGATTGAAATATGACAGCTGTACTGTTCACGAGGTGGTGTGAAAAAATGGCTATTTATTCTATTTCTTTAGTGAATCAGAAAAGACCTTTGAGCGCAAGCTCTTTTACAAAGGTTCCACGTCATGGATTGCAAAACAAAGTATAATAGGAGAAAGCAAAGGTACATCACAATGAACGATACAGGTTGAATGCAGAACTTAACAGAATAACTCAAAACATAGGTACAATTTTAAATAACAAGAAAAGCACTTTATGAGGGTGGAGGGAGGAATAAGCAGCCACAAAGTGCCTTGTCAGTAGTTCAGAGGGATGGGGATAGCTGGCAGTGGGGTGAAGAAATGAGGTACGAGAGAGAGGTAGGTACTGCAGTGGAGGTGAAGGGTTGGGGAAGAAGGGCGATAAGGTAAAGGGAGAAATCGGGGTGAGGGAGGCTGAGTGGAGAAGACTTGTTAGAGTAAATGGGGTGTGTGAGGGGGCATGGTCAAGCAGCCTGCATTAGTAGTGACTGTTAGGGAAACTCACAGGACTGGGAGTTGGGGGAAGGGGAAAGGTGGGGTGGCTGGTGTCGAAGGAGCATGACGCAAACTGATTGCTGAGGCAAGTCATGAGAAGGGATAGAGGGAGCTATGTGGAAAATTTAGACTCAAAATATTGAAAATTACCAAAGTTACATGCGTGAATCGAAACATTTCAATGCACACTCATGACTCGGTCATTTTTAGGAATTTTTTCACCAAATTTTCAACATGGCCTTTTTGGGACTCCTTCCTCATGAACACTGACAGTCAAATTTTGTTATTTGGTCCCGAAAGGTGATTTTGTGCAGCAACTGCAAAATTATCTTCTGGGCCCAGTAATGAAATCACAGTTGCAGTGTTCATGAGGTGGGGTCCCAGAAAACCCATGTTGAGAATTTGGTGAAAAAATTCCTAAAAATGGCAAAGTTATGAACATAAGTTTAAAATGCCATTGAAATACATTATACGGCACTCATCTTGATTCTTCAGTTCACGGTTCGGCTTTGAAGAGTGCAGACATGTCTCAGTCCTGAGAAGATGACAGCCTATGACATTCTGGAGGTAAGTATAGGGTAAGGGTGTGTGTGGAGTGGTGGATACTCAGTGGGAGGGTCAGGATGGGGGTGGGGGATGGCGTGGATGACAAGGGAGCATTTTGTTTTTTCAGGTTAAAAAAAGACATTGGGAGGCTGTTTTCTTTTTACAGGTACTACTATATTAATATTTGGGGACACTGGAAGTGGGCTCCCCAAAATCCCACACTGTGAGGGGAGAGGCTTGTAATGTCCACATGGGGACTGGGCCCACCATGTTGGCAAATATTAACAGATTGGGCTGTGGGGGACATCTGACACCAGGGGTTGACATCCCAGTGTCAGATTATATAAATAAATAAATAAAGTATGGGAATCGGAGGGTGGGGATGGTGCCACTAGACACAAGGGAAATATATGGGGGGGAGTAGTGTGACTAAAGACAGTGATCGGTGGGTGGGGGGTGCCACTAGACACCAGGAAAAAGGGTGATTTAAAGCTACAACTGCAGCTGGCAACATGAGTTCCAGCTGCAACTGTAGAAGTCAAGAACACCCTGCTGTTCTCATAAACATGGGAGAAGCGGTCCTCTCACTAAGCTCAGCACCCAGGATTTCAGGTGCCAAGAAAAGGTGTTTTTTGCCAAACAAATATCAGAATATAGCTAAACGGGTCACTTTTAACTAGGTTCTGATGTTTGTTTTTTAAAATCCATTAATTTGCATGTGTTTTCTTTATTTCTTTCTCTCACTAACTGAAAAACAAGATGGCAGACACAGAAGAGCTCTGCGAAAATATACTAGGCTCCCTGTGACACTATGGCACCCCAGAGTCCTAAATGAGATGGCAGAGGTCCTGGCAGGACCTCTAGCAGACCTATTCAACACCTCCCTAGAGATGAGATGCGTAACCCAGGACAGGAGGATTGCACTTGTGGTGCCCATCCATAAAAGCAGGCCCAAGGATGAGCCAGGGAATTACAGACCAGTCAGCCTAACCTCCATCATGGGGAAGCTCATGGAGTCCATCATCAAGGAGAGGATTGTAGCATTCCTGGAGGAGAATGGTCTTCAGGACAACAGACAGCATGGATTTGTCTCTGGAAGATCATGTCAGACAAACATGGTGGACCTCTATGACTGGGTAATAACAGCACTAGTCAAGGGTCAAGCAGTGGATGTCCTGTACTTGGACTTCAGCAAAGCCTTTGATTCAGTGCTGTATGGGAGTTTGATAGGCAAGTTGAGGAACCTGGGAGTAGGGGAGAGGATAGTGGGGTGGATCAAAAACTGGCTGGGTGATAGGCAGCAGAGAGTTGTCCTACAAGGGGAACTCTTACTGTATCACCGAGGGCTGTGACGAGTGGAGTTCTGCAGGGCTCAGTGCTGGGACCAGTGCTGTTTGTCATAGTCATTGCTGACATACCAGATGGTTTGAACAATAAGATCAGCCTGTTTGCAGATGACACAAAGATAGGTGCAGTGGTGGACAACACAGAGGGCTAGCTAGGACTGCAGGAAGACCTGGATAGACTCATACAATGGTTGGACATATGGCAGCTGGGTTTCAATGCAAAAAAAGTGCAATGTTATGCACTTGGGGTCAGGAACTGTAAGTTTAGCTACAAAATGGGGGGAATACAGTTGGGCAATATGGAAGAGAAGGGTCTTGGGGTACTCATAACAGGGTAGATGAATCATTCAGCATAGTGCAGGAAGGCAGCAGCTAAAGCTAACAAGATGCTGGGGTACAACGCCAGGGGAATCTCATCAAGGATGAGAGAGGTTATCCTGCCACTGTACAGATCACTGGTCAGGCTGAACTTGGAGTACTGTGTGCAGTTCTGGTGTCCCTTCCTAAAGAAGGATATTAGGCTGTTGAAGGGAGTCTAGCACAGAGCAACCAGGATGTCAACAGGTATGGAAGGGAAACCCTACTAGGACAGACTGAGAGAGCTCAATATGTACTCCCTAGAAGAGAGGAGAGATAGAGGGGATATGATCGAGACCTTCAAATATATGAAGGGCATAAACAGGGTCAGCACAGAGGAGATGTTTAGATTAAAGGGAGGGAGGGCCACTAGGGGGCATAGTCTGAGACTGGAGGGGGGCAAGTTCAAGAGGGAGTTGAGAAGACACTATATCACAGAGAAGGTGGTGGCAGGGTGGAAAGCACTTCCCAAAGAGGTGGTGTCTCTGAAATTGGTGCACAGCTTTAAGAGGGGTGGGATAGGATCAGGGGGAGAGAAACTTGGGAATTGGGGGTGGCAGCTGTGGAGTAAACTCAGATAGCTGCACACTCAAGCAGACTCAATAGACCTCAGGGCCTGTATCTGCTGCCATTTTCATATGTTCATATGTGACCCTGTCTGTGAAAATACAACAGCTCCTGTGAAAATAAAAGTATTTTCGTGTGGAACATCTTTTACCACAGGAAATAATAACTTTGGAATGGATTAATATGTTTTCACCAAACCTTCAAAAGGCACATCTGTGAGGCAAAGGATTCTACCCTGAAAATTTCAGACCACAACCTAAAACAATTTCTGAGATACAGGTGGACCAAGAAACAACAAAAAACATGTACAATTTGGGATATTTGACACTGTGTTTCTCAGAAACTACACAAAAGATTCATGCAATATTTGCTACATCAAGAGACCTACACCAAGAGATTATGCATGCAAAATGTCATGTAAACGCCTTGAATGGTTGCTAAGTTATTAAGGTTCAAAAATTTGGCTTTAACATAGACATGAGCACTCATCCCTAACTATAGTGGTGCTATGTATGTTTTATACATATGTTTTATACTCAACCTATGGACAGCCTATACTGCAAACAACCATGTGCTTGTTACTGATTCACCCATGAGAAAAAGCAGTGAGCTAAAAAAGTAATTTATTGCTACACAAAGAGGGGTTCCCTTGGCCATGAAGTGGCCCCTTTGCATATTAGGTGCACTCCATGGGAAACTCAAACCCTAATGTCTTCTCCTCTGTACTCAATCCCACTGTACCTGTGTGTCTATGTGGGCAGCTGGGTCAATAGTTGGCAAAGGGTGGGGATGTGCACCTATGCAATATATCAAGTATGTTCTGTATTGGGGTAGTGTGAGAAGAATATCAGTATTATATAACCCTCGGAGCTGAAGTAATGCTTGTGCACCTTCCACCATTGTGTCTGTCCCTGCACCTTTGAGACTTCTGAAGCTCAGCTGGGCTGTATCCACTTCCCTCCAGCCTCCTGAACTGGCGTGGAAGACTGGAAGGCTTGATTGTACCTACTATTTTTGATTAACATTTTCCAAATGGGATACAGCCAGTGTTGGAATTACAGGGGGCTTGCCAGGCTCAACCCCTAGCTCTTAAGCAAGCCCTGGTAGCTCACATATCACTGCTACTGACCTTTAATAATAAGAAGCTCTCAATTTAAGGATCAGGCCCTTATGGGCCCACCTAGCTCCAAAAAGCTAATAAAGTGTAGCTCCAATAGTGGATGCAGCAGTCACAGGAGAACTTCCATATCCCATAATCCCTTTCTCCCTGTGGGGCAGAGAAACTGCTCTGACACTGGACCAGGCATCTGATTAGGCTGTACTGTGCCCCTGAGATGTCACCTGGCCCCTTAGTGCTGCTGTCCATGTCCAGAGCATGGAGTCTGGGGGCTGTGGATGCCACCACAGGTGCAGCCATCCAAGGATATGAAGCATCTACATCCAGATACATGTGTAACCCCCTTGTTCCCAGGGGTTACTAGAATCCCAGTTAGAATCAGTGACAGGCAGGGAAGGCAGCTTTTGAAATGTCAGGTAAATGGGTTTCATACTGTCACACTCTGTTTTCAGCTTCAGCTGAGCTGGAATGATGATGTAATCTTAGAACTCTCGCAGATGCATAAGCCACACTCTGGCAAGCAGTTGCCAGCTAGAGTAGAATGTTCAGTAAGTCTGTGAGTGAGTCTTCCTGGAGGAGGCTGCAGCTTGCTGTGCAGCTCTTCAGACAGCTCTGTTAGAAAGCTACCTTTTTTGTTTTGGGCAGTCTGTTCTCACCCTGTAACACGAACATAGAAGACAGTGTCTGAAGTGGTGGAGATCTTGCTAAGTGGGTTTTCCTTTGCCCCATCAAAGAAGGGATGGGGGCGATCTTCAGAGTTCAGGGGCAATCCCCTCAATCCATTCTATCTGGTGAAGTTGCCTTGGACATCTTCATTTGTTGTGAGTACAGCTTTTCCATCCATCCATCCATCCATCAATCAATGTCTTCATTTATCCAGGCAAACACAATTGAGCAAGCTCATTTACAAGGTGGAGCTATGTCACACAAGGTCAAAGAACAATACATTTGTGTACAGACAATAAATAGACATAGTTATACATAAAAAAAAAAATTCTTCTGTGTAAGCCCAGGAGGGGCACCTGCAATACCTAGGGGTGTATTTCTATGACAAAGGGACTCTGTCACCTAGACTTTCTGTGTTTTAAAAGTGTCTGCCTATGTTGGAGTCCAGTATGTGACTGTCCAAGTACAGAACTTTGAACTTCTGACACCTCACAGTGTGTGTGTGTGTGTGTGTGTGTGTGTGTGTGTAGTATGTTAAGGGTGAAATACATTTCAAGACAGCATCTACAGTTTTCTACAGTTGTGTGGTGCTTTTAACCAGATGAATGGCCGAGTATAAACTTGGAAGCAAAAGATGGTAGACGCCCCCCCCCCAATCTGGAGTGACACTGTTTACCTCTCCGGGTTCAGTTTGGGCACCGGTACTTTTTCATTTAGTGCATCTGGCCAATGCCTAATGGAAGTAATTACCCCTGGATATGGGTTGTTTTGTCTCAATTTACCCCAGTATGGTGGGTTCTGAAAGTTCCTGAGCCTGGATGTGCTCCTTTGTGATCATGTGTACCACCTTCATTCCTCATGAAATATGGGAAAGTCTACCAGTACTGGCCGTGTGTGCCTAGTTGATGGGAAAGTGTCCTAGTACTGGCCGTGTGTGCCTAGTAGATGGGAAATGTACCAGTTCTAACCGTGTGTGCCAATCTCCATTTCAGAACCAGGGTGTTCGCTGTTTTGTGTTACTTCAGCCTATGCTAAACGGGAATGTCAGGAATTTCTATACCCTGGACAATCTGCAGTACCAGTATGTGTAGCCCTATGAGGGGCCATCTTCACTTTGTGAATATTCCTACTTTGTAACGTGAATAAAAGCCATACTCTAGAATCCCAGCCTGGTTTGGACAGTATTGTTATTGCTTCCTTGTGTCTGGATTTACTTGGGGGCCCCTGTCCAGAAGTGCAAACCTAGCATAATTGTGAGCAAATGTTTTCTCTCAGGGACCTGGGTTACTGGCCATGGTATATCCCCCAGGTGTGTGCCATGTAGCCACACTTGGGTTTGACTGTTGTAGTGTAACAGTTGGGTCACCTAGCCTAATGGTGGCCATTTCTCTGTTTTCCAAATCTGTATTCACTTATGTAAACCCCCACCCCTCTCGTTTGCTCCTAGACATCTGTGGTGAGAGGAGGAGCAGCCCTGCTAGTTAAACAAGGGGGGTTGGGGGGTACACATGCCTTTGGTGCAAATGTAGGCCATCTTTGTAAACTGGGCCTGTAGTTCTTTATTAAGTCACAACAGTATATTACTATGGAAAGATGTTAATTTTAGGTACAGTAGCAGATAGCTCCTATGGTTAATAAATCAATTACCATTTGGCTTTCTGTTTTTTTTTTTGCAATATAGATGTTTCTCCTCCTTGATGCTGTGGCTGGCCCCTTTGGACTGCAGTTGATGACCTCCAAGCCTCAACAATTAGGGTGCAGCTTTAACTCTATAGCATGGGATAAGAACTGAGAGCACAGGGGGCTGTCATCCTGATGGCCCTGGTGTCCTCCATTTGTACCCACATCCTCCCCCCTCCCACAGATGTTGTAGTCCACTCTTGGATCCACAGCGACCCTGTGGAGGAAGAGGCAGGGGTGCATCTGCCCTAAACCACAGGGGTCACTGCAGAAGCAGCAGGATTATGCCCCCTTCCTCCACAAGGAAAAGAAGTTGCAAGCAGCACCTCTAACCATAGAACATTGGACACACAGAGACTGTGGGGTTGCTCCCAAACTGGGCTGCCTACACAGCAGTGCAATGCAGTACCACAGACCTGTCCAGACAACCTGACTGTCTCTTTTGAGGAAATCACTATGAAAGGAAACAAGCCTTGTAACGAAATCATAGCCATTGATAATTGCCCTTCCTTTAGTATGAAAAATACTTAACTTGCAAGAAAAGTAGTTTGAAAAACAAATGTAATGGCAAGCATTGCAGGCAAATAGGGTTACATCAATGGCAAAAAGTTAAAGAGCAGTTGCTGGATGTTATAAAGGTGTGCCTCTGCATTTATTTATTTATTTGGGCTGTGTGAACATCCTGATGTTAGACCTTGCAGACTTCAAATGTGGAACCAGGCAAAGGTGGCCAAAATTCTCTTAGTGGCAGACTTTTTCACACTGGTTTGACCATTAAAAGTTATTAGAAAATGGGATAAATCAAATATGACATAATGCACTGGACCGATGAAGCAACCAAAACAGCAGGATGATGCGGTGGCCTACATAAAGGGCAGCTGGTTCCAAAAATTGTCTCTGTTCAGTTGGTGCTTAACATAAGTACACGGGTAGCAAAGTTCAGTAGAAAATCTTTATAAAGCCCATGTATTTCCACAGCGTAGACTTTAGTATCGGTTGAAAAAATGGTGTGTCTGCAGGGGTAGTGTCACACATGAACAAGGCATTCTGTGATGCCATGGATGAGTGTTCTACAGACTGGTCTCATGGGCAGTGTTGCCCAGAAAATTATTTATTCAGCTTGTGTAGTACTGACGAAAATTTATAAATCATTAATCTTAAGAAGACTGAGTGAAGACAACAGTGCAGCGTCTGACAGTGTAGGTTATTGGTTCCAAAAAGCGTGTGCTGATTGGGACAGTGCTACACATAGGCAAGGTTTACTGACATAGAAACATGGAATTTGATGGCAGATAAGGACCGCATGGCCCACCTAGTCTGCCCATTTCCCTACCTAACTGATAAGCTGCAGATCCTAGTTAACCAACAGCCTACTTCCTCCTACCCCCCACTAGAATTGCCTTATGTCTGTCCCATTCATTCTTGAATTCCCCCACTGTTTCTGACTCTATGACTTCCTCAGGAAGGCTGTTTTATGCATCTACAACCCTCTCTGTGAAGAAATACTTCCTAACATTACCTCTGAGCCGTCCCCCTCTATCTTCAAATTGTGCTCCCTTGTTCTTGCACATCTCTTTTTCTGAAAGATGCTACCCTCTTGGACTTTGTTGATTCCCTTGAGGTATTTGAAAGTTTCTATCATGTCCCCCTTCTCCCTCCTTTCCTCAAGGCTATACATCTTAAGATCCTTTAGTCTTTCTTCATATGTCTTCTGGTGCAGACCCTGCACCATTTTGGTTGCCCTCCTCTGGACAGCCTCCACCCTGTCTATGTCTTTGTGGAGATGGGGTCTCCAGAACTGTACACAGTACTCCAGATGTGGTCTTACCAACTGTCTGTACAGAGGGCCAACAACTTCTGTTTTCTACTGGTGATGCCTCCCCATGCATCCCAGTATCTCCCAGCCCTCCTTACTGCCTTCTCACATTGCTGGCCCACCTTTAGGTCATCTGATATGACTACCCTAGGTCACTTTCCATTTTATTGCTGTCAGTATCTCACCCCTCATTGTGTACTCTTCCCTGGGTTTTTTTTTTCCCAGGTGCATTACTTGCACTTCTTTGTGTTGAATCTAAGCTGCCATACATTTGACCATTCCTCCAACCTTGCCAAGCCCCTTTTCATCCTTTCCACCCCACCTTGTGCATCAACCCTGTTGCAGATCTTTGTGTCATCTGCAAAGAGACATACTTTCCCTTCTAGTCCCTCTGTAATGTCACTTATAAAGGCATTAAAAAGGACCAGCCCCAGTACTGAACCCTGCTGTACCCCACTAGTAACCCTCCTTTCTTCACTGTGGACTCCATTTACTATCACTCACTGTGTCCTATTGTCCGGCCAGTGTTTTACCCAGGCTACCACCCTGTGACCCACTCCCAGGCTGGCTAATTTGTTTATTAATCTTTTGTGCGGGACTGTGTCAAATGCCTTGCTAAAATCTAGGTAGACCATGTCCACAGCCCCTCCCTGTTCTACTACTTTGGTCACCCAGTCAAAGAAATTATTTAGATTTGTCTGACATGACCTTCCTGCTCTGAATCCATGCTGCCTTTGGTCCTGTGCCCCACTGGCCTCTAGGTACTCAACAGTTCTTTCCTTCAGCAGTGATTCCATCATTTTCCCTACCACTGAGTTCAAACTGACAGGTCTGTAGTTTCTTGCCTCTGTCTTGCTCCCACTTTTGTGAAGGGGAATCACATCCGCCCTTCTCCAGTTCTCAGGTACCACACCATCCTCCCGTGATTAATTAAAAAGGGTAGTCAGTGGTGGTACTAGTTCTACCCTTAGCTCTTTTAGAATTCTGGGGTGAATCCCATCAGGCCCCATTACTTTATCCACATTCAGTTTTAATAGTTCTTTCAGATTCCTTTCTTCTGTGAAAGGACTAATATCAACCCCCCCCCATCCAGAGTGTTCCATTGACTGGATTAGGTATCTCCCCCTGCTTTTCCATTGTGAATACTGAACAGAAGTACTCGTTCAGTATCTCTGCTTTTTCACTGTCACTCTCTGCCCAACCACATTCCTCTTTATTCAACCTCAGTATCCCTTCCTTAGTCTTTCTTTGCTCCCTAACGTACCTATAAAATGTTTTATCCCCCTTCTTAACCGAGTTGGCTATCTTTTCCTCAGTTTGGGCCTTTGCTATTCTGACTGCCTTCCCCGCACCCTTCTGCTTTAACTGGTACAGTTCTCTGTCCTGCTCCTTCTGTATTTCCTTATACTTCCTGAATGCTATTTCTTTCTCCCTTGCCTTCCCCCGCTACTTCTTTTGAGAACCATAGAGGTTTCTTCTTTCATTTTGATTTGTTTATTTGCTTCACACAAAGGCTTGTTGCCTCTGTGATGGCAGTTTTAATGTTTCCCCATTGTTGCTCCACCCCACCTTCTTGCCTGTTTGCTAGTGCTTTTCTGAGGCACTCTCCCATTTTGACAAAATCAGCCCTCCTGAAGTCCGGTACCTTCACTTTTGTGTGGCTTGACTCTACAGCTAAGTTTATCATGAACCACACTGTTTGGTGGTCACTTGTTCCCAGATGGCTACCCACTTCAAGATCAGAGATCCTCTCTCCATCCCCATTTGAGAGTACCAGGTCTAAGATTGCTCCCTCCCGAGTGGGTGTCTGAGGCATGCCCCCTGTAGAGCATCGAGAATGACCTTGCTCTTGGATGTGGCTACAGCAAAGGTGCTCCAGTTAACATCTGGCATATTCAGGTCCCCCATCAGCAATACCTCCCCCTTTCTCTGCCATCCCAAGCATGCCTTCTATCATTTCCTTGTCCATTTCCTCCTCCTGAGACAGGGGTCTGTATACAACCCCTGTGCAGATTGTGGAGCCATTTCCAGTCTCCAGGGTGACCCACAGTGCCTCCTCTCCTCCCTGTTTACCCTTCAGTTCTGTTGCTTTGATCCCTTCCCTTACATTGAGAGCTCCTCCTCATCCCCCTCCTCTTCTTCCTTCCCTGTCCCTCCTGTAGATTGTATACCCTGGTATGTTGACATCCCAGTCATGGTTCTCTGTGTACCATGTTTCTGTGACTGCCACGATATCCAGGCATCCCTCTTCCATCAAGGCCACCATTTCAGGGAGCTTTTTACCTAAACTATGGGCATTGGTACTCATTACCCTCCATTTTTTATGGCTTTATTTCTTTTTGTCCCATCCCTGTCCTTACTGCCTTTGTCTTTTTCTCCATTTACCCCTGCCATTCTCCCCATCAACTGCTCTATCTTGGTGTTTACCTCACTAACTACCCTGATTTTTGGGGAGGGGGCTAGGATTTCCCTTCTCCTTTTCAGTGCCTCCCCCTTTGGCTAGTTTAAATGCTTGCTAATGAAGCATTTAAACCTATCACCTAGGATCCTAGTTCTGCTCCTGGATAGATGCAGACAATTGCACCTGTATAGGCCTGCATCCCTCCAGGTGGAGCCCCAGTCCACAATGAAGCCAAATCCCTGAGCTCTGCACCAGTTTTTCAACCAGTCATTGAATCCCATGGTGCGGAGTTCCTTAGCCTCATTCATGCCATAGACAGGTAGCACTTCTGAGAAAGTTACCGTGTGTGCTAATTGTCTAAGGCCCCTCCAACTCCACAAACTCCTGTTGCACTGCTCTGATACCATTCTCAGCCAGGTCATTCGCCGCTAGGTGGATAATGACATCCAGCTCCCACCCCCTTGCAGTTGCTCCCACAATCCTGATGATTTGTTTCCTGTCCCTCCAAGCCATGGCACCGGCAGGCACCTTACCTCCCTTTCCCCTCCCTCCCTACCCCAGTTCTACCCCCCTAACAATTGAGTCCTCCACCAGGAGCTGCTTCATTCCCCTGTGGGATCCTGTGCCACCCTCCTGTGGGTCTCCATTGTGGACATTCCCAGCATCCTCCTTTATCTCCACTGCGGGTGCCTCCATAGAGGAACCAAGCTCCACCAGAGTGGTGAATGAATTGTGGAGAGGAACAAATGGAGGGATGTGCCTCTGTTCCACCACCCTCACCCTCCCTGAATCCACTGTGGTCCAACCACTTCTCTTTCTTGGTAACCTTTGAGGTAGTGGTGGTGGCCTGGGTGGTCCCTGGGTGGGGGGAGCAGGATTCCCGCATACTTGCCAGGTCAGCATGGAGACGAACAACCTCCTCCCTCAGACCAGGGAGGTGCCTGCAAATAGGGCAGCAATGGAGTCTCCAGAATGTCTCCCAGAAGACTGCTGCTCCACAGCCAGTACATTGCATCACTCCCCACATGTCTGTGTCCCTTCCTGTTACAGATGCTTTTCTATTGTTGTTTTTTTTGTTCTTGTTTTATAGTGTGCATGGATAAGTGTCGTACACACAGGTTTCATAGAAAATGTGGAGAATATTGCCCCACAATTATTCATTTGACCTGTGTAGGCTTGCCAAAAATTCACAAAACATTAATCTGAAGAAGTCTGAGTGAAACAGACAGTGCAGAATCACGCAGTGTAGGTCACTAGTTCCAGAAATGTTGTGTCCATTGGGACAGTGCCACATGTGGACAAGGCTTACCAAACTGCCATGAATAAGTGTTGCACACACTGATTTAATGGGCCGTGTCATCCCAAAAATAATTAATTTGGCCTGTGTAGGCTTGCCAAAAATTCACAAAGCATTAATCTGAAGAACCATGAGTGGAGACGGCAGTGCAGCAACCCACAGTGTAACCTTCTGGTTCCAAAAACTGTGTGTCCATTGGGTCAGTGCCACACATGGACAAGGCCCCCGATTATATCATGAATAAGTGTAGTACACACTGGTTTCGTGGACAAAATTGCCCAAAAATGTACATATTTGGCCTGTGTAGGCCTGACAGAAATTCATAAAACATTAATCTGAAGAAGACGGAGTGAAGACAAGTGATAAAAAGTGAAAAGGAACGCACAGGAACTCAGTTCCTGTACCTTTTTGGCAGCAGGAATGAAGTTCCTGTACTTCTTCCCACTGACACTATTACTGGAATTCTTAAACCAGCAACATAATGACAGTTTCTGGGCTTGTGATCTGAAATCATGGTTTCCATAACAACATTTGACTTGTACAACAATGCTATTTTCCTAGAACTACTTCAATATCTCTAACTGAATCTACTCATGTCTAATCGGATAAATGTGTCTTGACACAGCTATCCTTCAGATTGAGGATCTTCATTCTGCATTTCATATTTGCCAGTGTCTGAGTTCCAGTACTTCTTGTCTACCACTTGCACCACTGGTGAAGACAATAATACAGCATTCCATAGTGTGTATGAAGGCTACTAGTTTCAAAAAAAGATGAATGTACAGAGAAGCCCTCCGCATCCACATCATCATCCTCTTTCTTTAGCCTAGCAGGCTGCATAAGAGATTTATCTTCCTTATACTGTGACAAATAAGGCTTTGGGAACTGGAGCAGGTTATTTTTTTCAAAAAGTGAGCATTTCTTCATTTTGGGTCAAAAGGGACATTGTCCTGTTGGTGAGAATATTGCTTGTAGCACTGAAAATTCTGAGTAGTGTATATACTTGAAGATACATAGCTGAGGTGTTTAACAGCCACCTGTGTCAAAGAGTTCCAAATGATCATTTTTGGTCCAGTACAATAGATGCTTGTCTCTTTCTTCTAGCAGCATGTTCTCATCCAGCTAATCCTGTACCATTGTTTTAACTATTTAATCAACATTATTGGAAGACAGCATAGAAAACCATACAACAAGAGAAACATACAAACAAGAAACCACGTAACAGTCTATAATACAAAACAAAACTAGAAAAATTAAGACTCCCAATAAACATCCTGTACCATTTTGTTCGCTAGTGTCTAAGGCACAACTGTGTCAGACAGTGACTTGCTTTTTCATCAAGCTATAGCCAGATAGTTGTTCCCAGAGTGGTTTATCTTCAGTGAATATCTTTCAGGGGTTGCAGCAGCAGCATCATTAGCTCTTACTTGACTTGGTGACAAAAATGAGTGACACCTGTGAAGTTCTGCAGTAGCAGTGGGAAGAGCTTGGTATCCTCTTTCTTCCCTCTCCTACACCCGGCGTGTCTGTCTAATCACAAGAGAAATTGAGAGTTTTTCTTTTCTTTTTTATATTTAAATATTATTGTTTTTTTCATTCATTTACAGTTTTACAAATCAATTGTTTAAACATCACTGAAGAATTGTTCATTATGAACAATTCTAAAATAAAAAAGTAAAATCTAATAGAAATTAAATGAAAAATAATTCACATATATAGCTTGACTTGTCCTAGGGAAGACAGGGAGATCCAATAAGCTTATATATAAGTTAACGCATTCATCTCCGTTTGTATTACTATAAGCTGTGTAGTAACACATGGGTAGTACAGTTTTGCTTCTTTCCAAAAATAAATTTGGACAATTTACAGCCCCCAGCAATAGTATTTTACTAAGGAAATATTTCTTTATGATTCTATTAGTAAATCTATATTAAAAAGGTATATGGGAAAAACAACAAAAATCAATAATTTCTTTGTTATATACTGTATCATTATAAATCATTACTTCAGTTAAATAATATTATTAACTCCAGATTCACTATTCATATCTAAACCTTTCTATAATAAAGTACTTCTCTTGAACTTATTAAACAATTTCATCATTTTATAATATATTTGAACCAAAGAAATAAAATAGAATAAAAAATTATATATATACAGTATATTAACAACTTAGTAGTCACTGTTCATATTTAGACCATTCTGTAATATTGTATTTTTCTTTATTTATTCAGTTTGCCATTTTATGGTAACTTCTATTTTTTCTGACTTTCCCGTCGGATTCTGATGAAACCTCAGGATCCTGCTGATTTTCTGATGTTTTTTTTTTCCTGAACTGAGAGTTTAAGAAATTTGAAATCTGCTCCAGCTCCAAGAAAATAAATCTGGATCCATTATAGTTGATTGAGCTTTTTTCTGGATATGGTCAGAAAGGCACAAGTGGCTCTCAAAGTATTTCTTCTCTACAGTATATGCAATAATGTTTTCCTGTGCTCTTCTGTAAGCAGAGAAATGTCTGGAAATATATTTGGTGATTTTAAACAACAAAGCACCCTTACTCCTAGCTGCGCAGATCATATCCCTGTAAGTTTCCAATGAAAAAGTGATCATTATGGTAGTCTTTATCTTGTCCATTTCAGAAATAGGTAGTGCGGTAGCAGACTGTGTAGCTCCATTTGAGGGATAAATAGTTTGCGTCTTTCTTGGAGGCAGTCTATAGGCCCTTGATATATATGGGAAACTGTCCTCTGATAAATATATGTATGATGAGTGTTTTTCTTGTGCAGTACTTGGGATCCTGGGCTTGTTTTGTGCTTTGCATACAGAGACCAGATTGATAGGCCAGGCTTTACAGGACTATTGATCCTTACCACATTCTTGCGCCTCAGAGAATGGCTCAAATGTGTCTTTGAACTGAGGATCCAAGAGAGTGGCCAGAGTTTAAGCTCTATGCATTGCTTAAATGTGTGTGGCATTCCAGAAACACATTTGTCTTCTTTCTATTACATTGGCATCAGTAGGACCCTCCTTGTCCACATATTGAGCTTTCATGCAAACAAGCCACAGATGAATCAGGGCAATGAGGGGCATACCTTGCTTAGACCAGCTGCTTCTGCACTTACCACAAATGTGGTCTCCTCAAAGGGCTTCAACACAGTGCAGATTGTCTCCATCAGATGCCGCTGATTTGTGCAGATGTTTCCCAATCAGTTGCCAAGAGCATGCTCAATGGCATACTGGGGGATAGCCATCTGTTGATATAGCAGCCACTACATCATGCTACAGGTGGAATTGCACCTTGTTGCCACATCTTGTTTCAGTTTGTGGAGGGGAAGATGGTTCCACTGCTGAATGTTCATAAAAGACCACATGACTTTACAGAATGGCTAAAATGGCCAGAAATGTTCTTGGCCAGATCTACATGGGTCTGCTTGGTGGTGGCTTCCTCATTTAGGAATCCCTGAACTGCCAGATTTATTCAGTGAGCAAGATGAAGTTCAATTTTATTTGCAGGAAAACTCCATTGAGCACGCTCATTTACAAGGAGGTCCTGATGGGACAACTTAGTACAAAGTATACACAATATTACAATGCAATACAATACAATACAATATAATACAGTATGAGTGTGATACATCAAGTTCGAACAGTGTTGAGACAGGTAAACAATTTACAGTAATACAATATAATACAATTGCAATACATCAAGTTCGAACAGTGTTGAGACAGTTAAACAATGTACAGTAGGAGGGGAGTTATGGCTAAATTATATACATTTCAGGAACTAAGCTAACAGGCAGGAAAGGAGAAAAGGGGGAAACATGAAAGAAGTTTACATTCAAGTGCTTTATGAGACTATAACAGTTTCTCCACTAGGAGGGCTACGTGGTGCTTTGGCAGTGGCAAATTTCCATAAGCGCTTTGTTGGCCAGGGTCTTAAATATGCTTAAGGAGACTGGTTCAGGGAGTTTTAGTGTGGCTTGTAGTTTATTCCAGGTGGATGGGATTACACGGATAAATGCAGCTTTACCATAAAGTGTGCGGAATCTGGGTACTTTTAGTAGTATGAAAGGATTTTTTCTAAGGGTGTAGGAGCTATAACAATGATGAAAAAGGGAGGTGATGTAGGTAGGGACTTTGTTCTGAAATGTTTTAAGAGCCCAAATACTAATATGTGGCATCCTTCTTGTGGCCAGGGAAGCCCAGCCTACAGCCGTGTAAAGGACACAATGGTGGGTTCTGTAGGGTGCGTTAGTTAAAAAGCAGATCACGCGGTGAAACAGGATGTCAAGTTTATAAAGACTGGTTACTGTGCTACTGTTATAAATGATATCCGCATAGTTGAGTAAGGGAAGGAAGGTGGCTTGAACCAGCCTTTTCCTAATATCTAAATGAAAAAGGGATTTGTTTCTGTAGAAAAAGAAGTCTTATTTTCAGTTTCCTAGTGAGGGATTCAATGTGGTACGCTAGTAAGGATAGTTTGCTATCTAACCAGCAAACGAGCAAAACATGGAACATGTGTATAATCACCTTTGTCAGCTGTCTTTACAGTGTAGTTTATATTATCTGATACTATAAAACCTGGTGTTAATTTTTATATATATATTTGTTTAATCTAGTAAACACAAATTAGTCCCTAAAATGTATTTTCATCTATAGTTGCTTGGAAAAGCCTCCATATTAAATCATATTACTTGTTATGTCTCTTGGACTTATTTTTTTTCCCAGTAGCATGCAGTCTATTCAGAAGTTTTTTCAAAGGGCAAATGTTGGAGGGTTTGGATCCTTCCATAACTTGGCTATGCCTTTTATTGCATTAAAAAAAAACTTGTGTTAATGAGTGTCATGTCAACCACTCATCAAACTTCTGCTGAAGGAAGTGTAACAGTTTTTCTGTACGATGGCCATTATCAAAGCCAGCAATACATAAAGCTGCCTGCTTGCAGAGGCTGGAGAGCCCCAGTTACTTGTGATTACTGCTACTGCTGCTGCTGCCGGCACTTAACCCAGAGGAGAAGGAAGAGGGAAAAGAGACCCAATGGGCAGTCATGTAATTAGTAGTCTGACCGCTGGTCTGTATGTCAGTGGTGATGTTAAATGCTGGCACAAATGAGGCTTTCAGTGCATGTCACAGTCTCGTAGACACTCTGATACAAATCAGAGAGAACCACTGTGTAAAATTAGTTATGGCTGGGCACTTGATACCATGGCACTGCAACTTGTATTAACACTAGAAACCTCCATTGCTCACAAAAGAGAATGGCAGTAAGTTAATGGCTAACATTTCCACAATTGCTCTTAATGTTTTTCACCTCAAGTCTTTTGGCTTTCAGTTTCTGGCCCATTTTCAGGGACTCGACCAGTGACTGTTGAGTGCAATTTTCCCTGAATGTGACTGCTGGTTCCTCCTTTTGTTACTCCTGGGGTGGAAGTGGCAGGAGATATGTGGCCTCTCTGGGGTGTGGGAGGCAATGGGCAAAAAAATCTATTAATGAAGATGTTGGAGTTTTGCATTGGTTACCACTTGAATAACTTTCCTCCTTTTCCTCTTTACTTGGTCCCCAAAGATTCTCCTATCCCTGCATCATCATCATTGTCAGCATCACATCATCATCAGTTTTACTACTCCTAGTGCTGCTGCTGCTGACACCATGCTTTGACATGTCTTCTTACATACTGAGATCTGTGGGACTTCCATAAATGCCTTTTCATGGAAGATGTTCCCAGCCTTGTTCCCTCCTTACCCTGACTCAGGCTGTAATTACATAGAAGACAAACTACAAATGTCCATGATTCTTTGCTGGCTTGAAAGAAATTCCACACCACCAACCTCACCGGTTTGGTCTTTCCTGCTGGTTCTCTCTGTTGTTTCCTGGGGGTGAGGGCTACTGTGGCCTTCTTCACAATGGAAAAGCAGGGGGAGAGACCTAATCCAGTCAATAGAAGCACTCTGGATAGCAGGGTTGATATTAGTCCTTTCACAGAAGAAAGGGTTCTGAAAGAACTATTAAAACTGAAGGTGGATAAAGCAATGGGGCCTGATGGGATGCACCCCAGAATTCTAAAAGAACTAAGGGAAGAACTAGTAACACCACTGACTACTCTTTTTAATAAATCATGGGAGGATGGTGTGGTATGTGAGGACTGGAGAAGGGCAGATGTGATTCCCCTTCACAAAAGTGGGAGCAAGACAGAGGCAGGAAACTACAGACCTGTCAGTTTGACCTCAGTGGTAGGGAAAATGATGGAATCACTTCTGAAGGAAAGAATTGTTGAGTACCTAGAGGCCAGTGGCACACAGAGAACCCAAGGAAGCATGAATTCACAGCAGGAAGGTCATGTCAAACAAATCTAACTGATTTCTTTGACTGGGTGACCAAAGTAGTAGAACAGGGAAGGGCTGTGGACATGGCCTACCTAGACTTTAGCAAGGCATTTTGACACAGTCCCATACAAAATATTAATAAACAAATTAGCCAGCCTGGGAGTGGGTCCCAAGGTGGTAGCCTGGGTAAAACACTGACTGGACAACAGGACACAGAGGGTAATAGTAAATGGAGTCCACAGTGAAGAATTGGAGGGTTACTAGTGGGGTACCGCAGGGTTCACTACTAGGGCAGGTCCTTTTTTATGTCTTTATAAGTGACATCACAGAGGGACTGGAAGGGAAGGTATGTCTCTTTGCAGATGACACAAAGATCTGCAACAGGGCTGATACGCAAGGTGGGGTGGAAAGGATGAAAAGGGACTTGGCAAGGCTGGAGGAATGCTCAAATGTATGGCAGCTTAGATTCAATGCAAAGAAGTGCAAAGTAATGCATCTGGGAAACAAAAACCCAGCGCAAGAGTACACAATGGGGGGTAAGATACTGACAACAACAAAAATGGAAAGGGACCTGGGGGTAGTCATATCAGATTACCTAAAGGTGGGCAAGCAATGTGAGAAGGCAGCAAGGAGGGCTGGGGGATACTGGGATGCATAGGGAGAGGCATCACCAGTAGAAAACAGGAAGTTGTTGGCCCTCTGTACAGACAGTTGGTAAGACCACATCTGGAGTACTGTGTACAGTTCTGGAGACCCCATCTCTGCAAAGACATAGACAGGGTGGAGGCTGTTCAGAGGAGGGCAACCAAAATGGTGCAGGGTCTGCACCAGAAGACATATGAAGAAAGACGAAAGGAGCTTAAGATGTATAGCCTCAAGGAAAGGAAGGAGAGGGGGGACATGATAGAAACTTTCTTTTTTTTTTTGTTGTTTTTACCACAACTTTCAATTTTTTTTATTTCACACACGCACTTGCCCCACTCCTGCATGGTCTGCATCCTCCTCCTCCCCCCCAGAACTGCTGCTGCTATCAGTTTTATCAGGAATATAGTCACGTTCAATGTGTGTCTGTTCCCAAGCTCCACCAAATCACTTTACTCCAACTCCTCTTCCTGTTCCATTGTTTTCACCTTTTTTTTTACATTGATTGCTCATGTTGCAACCCTTGCAGGACTACTGTGAAAGGTTTCTACAGTATGTGGTATTTTGCAGACTGTTTAACTACCATCCTCCTCCTTTGTAGTTCCCATTGAGTAAGACAGAGAACCTCTGCCAAACCCCTCCACTTTGAAGCAACTGGATGATCCCATGCCACAATCTTCTTGCCTCTCTTTTGCTCCATTTTTTAAAGCTTTCTTGAGGATTCAGGAGGAGGAATTTCAGCCACATGGGGGGAACATGAAGACCTTTTTATTTTCTTGTTTGTTTTTCTTTTTTTATAGTATGCCACCAAGGTGCTATCTACCAGTGGCCAAGCACCGGCATGCTGCCAGCTGGAACACAGTTGCTGCCCCCTGCCCAGGTTACAGTGCAGCAGCACAGCTGAGGACTACATACAGACAAACTGCTTCAAGACTCAAAAGGAGGAACTTCAGCAACTTGGGGAAATGTGTGTTTCTTGTTTTTTTTTTTTTGTTGTTTTTAAATTTTTTGTAGGATGCCTGCAACATACCAACTACCAATGGCTGGACACAAGCATGCTGCCAGCTAGCACACACTTGCTTCTCACTGCTCAGATCACATAACAGCAGTGCAGCTCAGTACAACACAAAGACCGGCTGCTTCAGGACTCAGGAAGAGTGAGGAATTTCAGTAACTTGGGGGAATGTGAAGACTGCCACAAAAGAAAAAAAATATTTTTTTATAATTTTTTTTTATAGGATGCTACCAAGGTACCCGTGGCCAGGCACCATTACGCTGCCAGATGGCACACATTTGCTGCCCACTGCTCTGATAAGCACAGCTCAGGACTGCACACACAGGCTGCTTCAGAACTCAGGAGGAGGAAGGAACTTGGTGAAATGTGAAGACTGCAACAAGAAAAAAACAGATTTTTTTTTAATTTAAAAATGGTTTATGGGATGCCACCAGTTATTTGCATATATGTACACACGCTGAGTAATTAGCTATGAAAATGCTATCAGAAGCAATTACTGGCATGCTTGGACTTGGAGTAAAACAAAAAGGTAATATTAAATGAAAACTAAAGTCAAAAGTTATAAAAAACTGTTGTGCAGAGTGTTTTAATTTGTAGATGTACTCCTGGTAAGTCCATCCCAGTGTTTGCTGACAGTAGTTTTCCCAAATTTCCTGCTAGTTTTAAGACCCCTGGAGATCTCCATGTTAGCAGTTTTTTATGGCTCTTCTTGTTCCTACAGTGCCTCCTGTCCCATGTGATAGTGATGCAGAATTCAACAAGTGCTGTTTTTTGTCACGTTTACAGTAGTAGAACTGTGATTTTAAGTAACTCTTCTTGTCCAGGGGGCTCTAATGAAGGTTACATTTACAGATGGCAAATGCCTGAGGGATAATTGAGGTAACAGCTAGAGTCTTCACTAATTATATCATCTGTGACCTTGGGTGATTTGTGTGCTTTTTAATGGTTGTTATGTAGTTTGATGAAATGAAAAGCTTTCAAAACATAACATTTAATTCTGCTGGCTAGATCTAGACACATACCTACAAAACAGAAAGTTTTGATTAGACAGAGTTACAGTATTTAGTTGAAGACAGAATATCAGGATCCTAGCAGTAGATTGGTACTGCAGCAATTATTACTTGTGGAATCAGTGGTCTTGGATGTATCACTGTCACATTGGACTAGAGGCATTGTAGAAACAAGAAGAGCCATAACAGTGCTGACATGGAGAAGACCAGGGCAAGGGCAGGTCATAGGGTATGTGGCCCCCACCCTGGTGAACTTTCAAATGGCACCATCTTGGCCCCTATAATTTTTTTTTTAATTTGCCCCCCCCCCCAAAAAAAAATGGCATTCATAATGGCAGTTAATTTCCTAACTCTGTTCATACTGTTTTGTCCATGTGTGCAGTGGTAAGAAGCAGAAAAACTCTTTGCCATTCCCTGCCAGAAAGAGATAGGAGGCTTAAACTAAAACAAAAGACAAGAGATGGAGATGGACTGAATACTGTAGATGGGCTGGCCTGTAATTCCAAGCTGGCCAGCCATGGAGAGCACTGATTCATTCACTCTTCATCGCCAATCTTCTGTTTTAAGTCCCTTATCTCCTTCTAGCAGGTAATGGCACACTGCAGAATGTGGGGTGCGACCGGATGAAGTCAGAATAGGGCTGGGGTCTGGGAAGTTTGCATTGCAGCAAAACTTTACTTCATTTGTGAAGATGGTGCAAAATGGAAACTTCACTCTATGCATAGCAGGGGCAAAGTTTCCAGACTTTGACCCAGCACAGAGCTTTATTTTCATAAAAAAAAAAAAAGTTTTTAAAGCTTTACTACACCTCCACTGTGTGAAATTATTTCCAATTGCCCCAAACACTTGAAGCCTTCCTCCCTCCTTTCCCCATAGTCCCAGTGAAGTTTTTTAAAAACATATTTAATTGGTTTTCCTAGCCCCACCTGCTTCCTGTTTGTAAAATGCACAGACACCAGCAACCCCCCCCACCTGTCCTCTTGAGTCATACATAGGGAACACTCACCTTACCCATCTTCAAGAACTCAACTTCCATCCTCCCTCTAGCCCCAAATTAACAAACATATTAGTCTAACGTAACCCCCCCCAAAAAAAAAAATAAACAGAAAATCATCCAGTGTTGGAGTGAGATGCCTTCCCTCTTTAGTGTCCTGGTACAGAATGATGGAAAGATGATGCCTTCACCTACAGTAACACCTGATTGGCCACATGCCAGCCAATCAAGTGCTATTATAGGTGAGGACATCATTATCAAGTGAGAGGAGGAAGGTGGGTGCTAAATGCTGGCAGTATTAGGGTACTATCTTTACAGCGCATGGGTGGTGTGAGGTGGTAGGAACAGTTCTGTACATTGTGTGGGGGTAGATTACTGCTTGACAGACTTTTGTTTCAAATAGTAAACATTCTGAGTAGTTTGTGAAACTACATGTAGTGGCACTTTGCCAGCAGTTTCACTGCAAAAGTGTCACTAGGCATAGTCTTTGGATGAAGGAGAGCATTCTGCCAGTGAAAACTGTGTGAAGTGGGGCCTTAAGTGAACTGAAGTGAAGTTGGGAATACTTGGCGAAGTACTTAAAAAAGGAAGTTCCATGACTTTACCCATCTCTACCAATAATTACTAGTCTATTTTCTGAATTTTTTTCTGGATTTTACTGTCTAGCTTACTGTTATGCATACCTCTCAGCTGTCTCTGATTATAAGGGACATCCCTCATTTTTCCCCTCAAAACTGCTTTGTCTCACATCCGTCCCTAATAGAAAAGGTGCTACTCACACTGAGAAGATGTTGTAAATTCAGACTTTAAAGCAGAAATTGATAGTATTTTAACTTGCTAAATCAAAAATAAAATTTGTACAAGTAGAGGCAATGGTTTCTACAGTGTGTTGATGCTGTATCTTCATGTTTCAACATGTGTCTCTTATTATGAGGACCAGTGTTCCATCGTCCCTCATTTTGAGTGCCCTTGTCACTCATTTTAGTGACGAAAAGTTGAGACGTGTGTTATTATGTTTACAACAATGTAGAATCAAAAAGAAAGCTACATATACAGCAAATTAAATAATGCAAACTGAAAATAGTACAGGGAATTGTTTATAGCAAAATACAATACATGTTATGCAGAGTCACTGTTTTGGTATAAAATATCCAATTCCTTGAAATTCTATGATTTTTATCAATGTGCAGTCAAGATTTGTGATTTTACCTTTATTTCTAGTACAAGAATATAAATCAGTGGCCTTGGTCATAGCACTTACTATCATCACAGACTGTGATGTCACAGCAGTAATTCTGAGGCCTGTTGATGACCATCAGATGTTTTTAGAAAGACACCTGGAAATAAGTACTGTACTGTTTTATCACAATCAATCAATCAATCAGTTGGTTCAATGAATCAAAAAAGAAAGTCCATTGAATGTATCTCATTTACAATTGTGTCCTGAAAGTTAACTTAAAGGGACACTGTCAACCATTTGCTCAGTGTGTGCTCTGAGGACAATTTATGCAATTTTTTTTTTTAATATTACAAGTTCCTGCTGAACTCACCCTTGCTGTCTGCGTTTTCTTTTAACCATAAAAAAGTAACATATTCTAGCAGGCTGCAGGCATAAAGTCAGAACAGGTGCTGGGCATCCAGGAAGTTTGGTAACAAGAAACAAAATGTCAGCAAATTGCAACTTTTGTTTAGCTCAGCTAACTGGCTGCTTCTTTTCAGAAATTCAGAATCATCACAGTCTGCACTGACCTTCCTTGTTAGTCGAATCTTGTCTCCCTCTTCAGTTGTGCCTGCTGCCCTGCCAACAGACCACGTCCACAACACTGGATCAACTTCTTTCTGCATTCTCTTGGCCATCTCCAACCCAGGCCCCTTACTCGCATCTCAGTCTCCTCCTCTCCGCCTGTGCCATGCTGGTTAACTCAGTCCTTTCTTCCTGTACAGTTGTACCTGCTGCTCTCACTG
The DNA here is from genome assembly GCA_016271365.2 of Neoceratodus forsteri. Taxonomy (NCBI): domain Eukaryota; kingdom Metazoa; phylum Chordata; order Ceratodontiformes; family Ceratodontidae; genus Neoceratodus; species Neoceratodus forsteri. Next base: position 938,094,121 of record CM057449.1, on the reverse strand, counting down.
GATGGTATCTTGAGTCCCACTCCAGAACACAGCTCAGGCTGCTGACTCAGTGATCACCTGATGAGAACCGATGATGGCCCAGCCACCCTCCCTGCCTAATCCTTGCATCAGACAACTTCTACCATGCTTCGTTCTCCCATCCTCATTCTTCTTCTACACCAAAACTGCAGCTGCCAAGAACTGCTCCTCCTACTGGCTACATCTGTGGCTGCACTGAGCCCTCAGCCTCTCACCATCATCTGTCTGCTTGCTGTTGATGGGGGGGGGGCACAGAGGGCATCTGCTGCCTAGCCTCACAGATGTTGATTTTTTTTTAAGTGGAACTTTCTTTTTCTTGGTGCCTTCTCTTAATTGGCACTATAGGTGACTGCCTAGGTGGCTGCCTAGTTTGCCTATGCTTAAGGCTGGCCCTGACCAGGGTCCATAAAGCCAGCAAGCAAATTTAGAAAAAACTCCTTTCAGCAAACAAATTGAAGCACTTACTAGGAGTACACCTTCAAATCCAAACACTCTGCACAACATTTTTTTTTGTAACTTTTGACTTTAGTCCCCCTTTAAATGCATGCTGAAAGTAGAAAAAGGTCTTCTTCAGGAGTGGTCTATAAAGAGAATATAGCAAATTTAGTCAATATTCTATAGAATAACATTGCTACTTTCTGTCCATATATCATTTCTGGAGAAGCTCTATGGTTGAAATGACAACTCTAATTCTGTTTTTTGTGTTGTGTACCATTTTGTTTTAAGCCCACATACTTACACATCACCTTTTTTTTTTTTTTTTTTCACTTATAGTACTCTTTTAATGCTTTTTTAATTTATCAGGCATTGGTTACGTTTTTATTTCCCTTTGTGAATGCATTTTGGAAATTTTTTTCCTGCAAGTAGTAAAAAAATAACACAAATCACAGATCACAGATGTTTTTTTAGACACATCTACCTGCATCAATGCGCAGCAGCTATGGCAGTTTGTCAGATGATATGAATGTGCTGTAGTAGTGTAGATTATTACCCTTTACTTGAAGGGTGTGTGTGTGGGCAAGAAGGCCCTTGTAAAATCCCAGTCTCAGATGACCACTTGATGATATAAATGTATTAACATAATTTATTCTGCTGTTATCACTTACCATCAGAGTACGTATTGTTTAAGTTCCACTGACAGCCTCAAGTTTTGCATTACAGCAGATTTCTGCCCATCTATCCATACAGTCTGTATAAAAAGGCTTGATCAGGATTATAGTTTCATAGCGCACAATAGACTGGTCTTAGTCACTATAGTTTTGATGTGCATTCTTGCTACTGTATTCATATAGTATGTTTTTTAAACACACAGATACACTGGTATTGGTGCACAACCCCTTCTAGCTGAGTGGGGGTTAAAATTAGTTTGATTACTAGCCCTTAATTATGGGCTCATTAACTATACCAATGCTGCTAAGTCCCTCTTGTCCAAATGGGATGAAATGTATAATAATATACGTAATGTTGCCCTCCAGTAGCCCACCTCACATGCCACTGTGTGCTTTATGACAAACTTTGATGGTTATCTCTCTTTAATAGTCATATTTTTGTTCTGAGGTGTTTTATAGATAAGGTACTCTGAACCACCAACCATCCCATCCTGGCTGAGAAGCTAAAGGCTGCAAACTTTGGTTACCCCTTAAGATCCAGTGACTTGTCCCTGCTCGCTGTCTCTAAAATGTGCACTGATATGGATGATCAGGCCTTTGCTGCATGCACTCCTAGGCTCTGGAACACCCTCCCACTATCAGTTTGGGGTGTCTCCTCTCACTACCTCTTTGAAAGAGCTTTATTGAACTAATTGAAAGACGCCTCTGCTTGCACTTGCATGGGGTGGCTGGCCCTTCCCTTAATCTAGTGACTGTGAGACTGAAAATTTCCTCTTGGGGTTTTCCTGTTGGGTCATGCTGTACTACTCATGATATGTGTATTTTGATCTTTACCTCAGGTCTTGTGCTGGTACTGCACCAGATTTTTATATTGTCTCTTCTAACTGTACAGATTATTCATATTATGTACCTTGATCTTGCTTCTTTGTATTATTAATATTTTGTTCCTGTTGTTATCTTATGTGCTTATATTATGTACCTTAGTATTGCTTCTTTGTATTCCTATTATTTGTTCTTGTGGTTTTCTTATGTACTATAATTCACTGGTTTATATAAACCTATTGTAACCTCCTGGGTTGTACCTCAAAATAGGCATTTACTTGTCTAATGTGCTTACTTGGTCAATAAAAATTTAATAAATAAATAAATAAATGAATAAGTTCTGCACAAACAAGTCTTCTCTGAGTAAGACACTTAATATTATAGGATGTTCTGTTTTATGCTCTGAGACCTTGGAATGACAAGAAGCCCTGACAGGAATGGCTTGTCAAGACCCAGCCATGGTTGCTATGGCCATGGGAGTTACTATATGTGGCAGCAGAGTGGGACTGGCCCACTAGGATACCTAAAAATTTCTAGGTGGGCACCCCCTGGAGTGGGTACCTGGCCACTTTCAAAACCTTGAAAATCTTTGCATTTATCATTTCATTTCTAATATAATGAGCTATTTTAGTCCCTGCAAGTAAATGTAAGATGCAAATATAAAGCTAGTTTCAAATGTAAGTGGAATACTATTTATTTTTATTTATTTATTTCGTTTTTGTTGACCGGGTAAGTGCACTAGACAAATCTTGCCTATTTTCAGGCACGACCCGTGGGAGGGGGATACAGATGAATGCCAACTGACTTTGAACCAGATTAAGCTGTTGGTGGCATTTATAGTGAATGAGGGAAATTTGGCCAGGACACCGGGGAAATTCCCCTACTCTTTTCGATAAGTGCCATGGGATCTTTAACATCCACCTGAACTACCACCAATCCAGGCAGATGGGACCTCGGTTTAACGTCTCATCCGAAAGACGGCACCTCAGAAGTGCAGCACCCCTCTCATGCTGCACTACAGTGTCAGTACTGGGATATTAACCCAAGTGCCAGATGTGGGAACTGAACCCACAGCCCTCTGATCTCCCGGCCTCAGAGTAGAGTGTGCTACCTACTGAGCCACTGACACTGCTAATACTAATATGAATGTGTCACACCAGGCCATCCCCTATTGATTTTCCAGGTGGACCACTGTATCCACTTTCCAGGTTGGCCCTGTATACCCCAGTCTGACCCTGTATGGCAGGGAGACTGGGAAAATATTGGGGATGAGTAGAGCAAGGTTCGAGAGATTCAAGAGAGGAAGAGAAGCAGCCATGTAGAGCATTTCAGTTTTGACCCTTGCACAGAATTCTGACTGTGAGTGGTTGGGATAGGGAAGACTTGCCAGGATCATAGGTTGGCAAAATGTGTCCTGATTGGGGTGTGACATAACTCATCCGTCGGGCCTGGTCCCCGCACAGCAAATTGTCACAAGCAAGGTGAAACTGGAGCAGTGTTGAGAGGCCTTAAGAAGGGTCCCTCCCTCAAGAGATTCATCTGTTTGTTTTCCACAATATGATCTGTTCCTGATTTAGAGATTATCTCAAGGTCAGTGGCCACAGTACCAGGCAGTGATTAAGGTATATTGTAACATGGCATAAATTTGCACACTGAAATATTGAATTTCTATTGGCCTAAATATAACCGGTGGTACTTCATTAACCATGATCTAATTCCCAAGCAGACCATGGTTTGTGATGTATTACCTTGATGATCCACCATAGGCAAAAGCGGTATACAAATAAAAACAGTAGGCAAATATTTTGCTGTTTCTGCTTGCTCCAGCAATTATTTGCTCAAGTGCAGTTCCCATGGCAGCCCAACAGATGGCTGCAAAACAGTGCTGTGCTGCTAGCATCCTTTCACAGCCATCATGAAACAGCAGAATTCCCTGATTTTCCCACCGAGTGGATCACCATTCACAAGTGAAGCACAGAAGGAGAGCAATGCCTAATTTTAATGTCAGCTTTTGTATGTGTGAAGTTGTGGGCATCACTACCTTGGTAAATACACACTACTGTAAAGATGAGCCTGTACCATCTTTAACTGAAAGCAAAAATAACAAAGACAGTGAGATAAACAAAACAAGATCAAAGAAAGAGGCTACTTCTATGGGTGAAAAGAAAAATAAAGAAAGTGAGAAAAACAAATGGGAATCAAAGAAAGAGACTAACAATACTAGTCAAAACAAGTATTTGAAAGGTTAGAGCAGCAAAAGTCATGTTGTTCTATTTCCTGCTGAGCTAGATAATTTAGAGAGGAAAAAAAGTGAAGGTAATACTCAGAAAAATAGTACTTGGTCTAGGAAAGTTTTTTCAGATTGGATCGATTTAGTACATATGGAAATTGATCTAAAATTGCTTTAAAACAGTGCTGTGCTGCTAACACTGTATCACAGCCATCAGTTGGCCTGCCAAGGGAACTGCAGGAACAAAACATAAAGATCTACCCTAGCACGGTCCCATCATGCAGTGCAACACATATCTTGTAATACAGACAGATGAAAATCGAAGAACCTAGCTTAGAAAGTTAACTGCGAGTTATTGAAAGGTTTTAAAATATGTTTCGATGTTAGAAATCTTAAAACTTGTAATGAAAGGCTATTTTTGCAAAAGTTAAATAGCAGCCATGATATTTCCAATGGATGTGTTCCGGTTGTTTTGTACTGTATGTACACCGTGTTTAACAGCTCAGCATAAAGCATTCCAAAACTAAATCAGTCTGTCTGTTCTCATTTATTCAGAGAATATTAGTCATAAAATCATTGCTATGTTATAAGTGAATTAAGCCACTTAAAAGGATGGGTCTACTGTGGAATTAATCTATGGTTGGGTTATTGGAGGCACTCAGCCCAACCTTCCCCCAACAATGAAATTATTCTACAGTAGACCCATTCTTTCTCATGGCTTAATCCTTACAGGGCTGTCCGTTAGCATAGGTGTCCACAGCTCAGATATACAGTGAAGGAATCAGCCAAGGCTGGTGCATGGAACTGGGAGATGAATGTTAAGAGCCAAATCTAGCCTATATGTTTGCCTCTCTAGTAAGCTGCCTGGGTAAAGATCATGCTCAGGAAGTAGGCAGCCTGGAGTGAGAAGGACAGTGACCTGGGAGGAAGATATGGCATGATCAGGTGCCACTGATACCACGGAATGGTTGCTGAAATAAAGGAGAAGGATTAATGCCCTAATATTTACCTGAGGGAGGAAAAGACATGCAGGGGTGTAGTATCAGTGCCAGGCAGGAGAAGGTCACAGCAGTCCTAAACCATACTTAGGAGCACCATGTAATTAATTGTTTTTATCCATGATACAAGAAATGCAGTAACGAAATGCCTACTGAATGTTTCGTGTTCAAAGCCTACCATGGACTTCTGGCTTTTGACAGGAAAGTTGTGAGTTGAAGCCCCAATTGGATTGTAATGACTGAGTAATAGAAACATAGAACATGATGGCAGATAAAGATCGCCTGGCCCACCTAGTCTGCCTATTTCCCTACCTACTGTATAAGCTCCAGATCCTATTTGTTCTGCGTCATGCATCCTCCTTCCTACCACTAGTTTTGCCTTCTGCCTGTTCCATGCATTCTTGAATTCAACAACTGTTTTTGCCCTCACAGCCTCCTCCAGGAGGCTGTTCCATGCATCCACCACCATTTCTGTGAAAAAATACTACCTCACGTTGCCCTTGAGTCTTCCCCCTTCAGCTTCATATTGTGACCACTTGTTCTTGCACATCTCCTTTTTGAAAGATATTACTCTCTTGAACTCTGTTGATTCCCTTGAGATATTTGAATGTCTCTATTATATCCACCTCTCCCTCCTGTCTTCCAGAGTATACATATTGAGTTCTCTCAATCTCTTCTTGTATGGTTTCTGGTGTAGCCCTGCAGCATTTTCATTGCCCTTCTCTGGACTGCCTGCACCCTGTCAATGTCCTTTCAGAGATGAGGTCTCCAGAACTGCACGTAGTACTCTTGATGAGGCCTCACCAACTGCCAGTACAGCGGCATCACCACCTCCTGTTTTCTACTGGTGATACCTCTCCCTATGCACCCCAGTATTCCATTGGCTTTCCTCACTGCCTTCTCACACTGTTATGACTACCCCCAGGTCCCTTTCCATTTTGGTTATTGTTAGTACCCCCCATTGTGTATTCCTCCCCTGGATTTTTGTTCCCCAAGTGCATGATTTTGCACTTCTTGGCATTGAATATGAGCTGCCACACTCTTAACCAGTCCTCCAACTTGCCCAAGTCTCTCCTCATTTGCTCCACTCCTCCGAAGTATCAACTCTATTGCATATTTTGGTGTCATCTGCAAAGAGGCATACTTTTCCTTTGAGACCATCCGCAATGTTGCTTATAAAGACATTAAAGAGGAACAGCCCCACCACTGAACCCTGTGGCACCTTACTGGTTATCCCTCTTTCTTCAGATTGAGCTCCATTTACCACCACCCCCCTCTATGTCATGTTGCTAAGCCAATTTCTGACCCAGATTACCACCTTGGGACCTACTTCCAGATAGCCCAGCTTGTTTACTAACCTCTTGTGTGGGACTGTGTCAAATGCCTTGCTAAAATCTAGATAGACCATGTCCACCCCCTTCCTGATCTACTACCCTTGTCACCAGTCAAAGAAATCTATCAGACTCATTTGACATGACCTTCCTGTTGTGAATCCATGTTGCCTTTGGTCCTGTGCCCCGTTGGCTTCTAGATATTCTACAGTCCTTTCCTTTAACATCAATTTCATCATCTTTCTCACCACTGAGGTCAAACTGACAGGTCTATGATTACCTGTTTCTACCTTGCTCCCTGAATACTGAGCAAAAGTATTTGTTCAGTAACTCAGTCTTCTCCAGGTCCCCCTCCATGCACTCCCCCCCCCCATCCTTTACTAACCCTCATTATCCCTCCCTTGGCCTTTCTTCTGTCCCTTATGTACCTGGTAATATCCACCATTTGCTCCATGCAGGAGAGAGATGGTACCCATAAAATACCATCTATGTCCATTAGTGATGGGGAAATCAGTTCGTTATGCATTAAATAGACTCACCATGGTGAAACTTCCCTGGCAAAGTATAGTATACTCTATGAAGTGTGTGCTAGAGCAGATTACATCTGTCTTTCATATGAGACATTAAACAGAGGTCCCATTTGCCTGTTCTGGTGGTAGTTTAGGTGGATATTAAAGGGACACTGTCAGCTTTGCACCTTGTTTTGTAGTACAATTCAATAAATGGGTCTATGGGCATATAATCACAAGGCATATGGTGTAGAATGCTTCTGCATTAAGAAAAAAAGTTTCTAGCTTACCAATTTTTGTAAAATTAGATCATTTGCCATTGCAGGCAGTCCGACTTCTAATATCCTGCCACCGGAAGCATCAGTGCTGAGAAATAAGAACGCGTTATCTACAGAGTTGCCAAGACAATACACAGAGCTTCACTATTCATTTCAGAGCATAGCCTATTAGAGTGTGTTAGAGGCCCTGGTAACTATAGAAATAAAACTATGAGTTCTGTTTAGCTGCAAAATACTTCCCATGCTATGCTTCTTAAATCCACGCATGTGCAATAGTGGCACATTCATGTACTTTATGGAGATCTTATTCCTGCCTACTATTGTGCATGCGCGGGATTTGGGCACCAGCATGGGGAAGTATTTTGCAGCTAAACTAGTCCTCGGTTTGTATCTGTAGTTACCAGGAGCCTTTCTGAATAACACACTCTAATGGAGGCTGTGCTTCTCCACAGGTGGATAGTGAAATGTGTATGTTGTACGAGCGCTCCCCGTAGATGTGTGTTCTCGACTGCGTTCTCAGCACTGATCAGCTTTCAGTGGCAGAGCAGACCGCCAGCAATGGAAAATGATCTAATTTTAGAAATATTGGTAAGCTGGACACTTTTTTCTTGACGCAGAAGCATTCTACACCATATGCCTTGTAATTATGTGCCCATAGACCCATTTATTGAGATGTACTACAAAACGAGGGGCAAAGCTGACAGCACCCCTTTAAAGATCCCATGGCACTTCTCAAAAAGAGTATGGGAATTTCCCTGGTGTCCTAGTCAAATTTTCCCCATTCATTAAAATACCACTGACAGCTTAATGTGGTTCAATGTCAGTTGGCATCCATCTGTAACCCCCTTCCCCGGGACAAGGCTGAAAATAGGCAGAATTGTCTCGTCCTCTTTTCCCGGTCAACAAAAACTAAATAAATAAATAAAAGGATGGTCAAATGGTACACATTGCTGTAGAAAATTCCTTGTGGTGCTCCATGCCTTCACAGACAGTGTGAGAGCAGAAAGAGTTGTATGTGTTTCGAACTGATGAACGAAATCATTTGTATTACTTTGAAAAAAAAAAATCACGCTGCACAAATCGTTGTTCAGCTTGATTGCTGAGACTTTGCAGTATAAGTTTTATAGCTTCTATATATCAAGACATATTACTCGAATTATTTCAAATACTGTAGTATGTTTATTTAGTTATTAGAGGAAGATACATTCCTTGCTCTCAGTGTTGATTTTACTGAACAACAGACAAAATGAGCTATGCATCACTCCCAGAATTCCATAAGAGGTCTCAACTTCAGCTCTTAAATTGTGAACTGGAAACCTAACATATCAGTCCATATCCCATACATTACAACCCTTCTTAAGTTTATAGAAGACTTTTTTTATTCCATTAGAAAACAACAAATTTAAAGTTTTCTAAACATCAGTGTCTTAGGCTGACAGAATATGACACATTTAGAACTTTGAACCATTTCTGACATACAGAAACAATCATACCTCTCAACTGTCCCTGATTTTTAGGGATGTCCCTGATTTTGCCTAAAAAATTTCTTCTGTCCCTCTTAAATTTGGCATTTCTGTCACTGAAGAGTAGGGATTTGAATCACAAAAAAATGCCATCAATTGGTGTTACAGTCTAGTTCTCATTAAGAAAATGCTATTCATACTAAGAAGCATGTTGTACACAACTTCTGGAACTAATATTACTATTTTTTCAGATGTGTCCCTGATTTTGGTCATTTGTCCCTGATCATTTTAAGGCTTGTCCCTGATTTGTGTTGAGGGAGGTTGAGAGGTATGGAAACAACATGCTTCAACATGTGACAGAACTATCTGTTTACTAAAAGTTCTTAGTGTGGAAAGAGTTCATAACACTCAATCAGGTGACTTGGCATGCATCTGTTCCTTTGTTCTGGGTTTTGTCCCATTGGTGCAGGTAGTAGTAAACAGAGAAGCACAGACCATGATGGCAGGAAAAAGATCAGAGTTCCATCCAGTGTGCCCATATTCCCTATAATCCCTGGAACTTATTGTTCCTCCATGGTACTAATTCTCCCCATTCTATCCTCATTCACTTCTCTGGTCTTGTCACTCTGGGTGACCACTATTCCCTTCATTCTAGCCCATTTCTGCATGAATCCCCTGACTGTGTTTACACCCACCACTTTGTCTGACAGACTGTTGCAAGGTTCCACCACCCTTTCCATAAAGAAGTATTTCCTCATGTCCCCCTGAACCTCTCTCCTGTTAATTTTCACCTTTGAACACATGACCTTGAATTGGTATTCAGGATAAATATTTCCCAGCAGTTTACCTTGTTAATTCATTTAAGGAACTTGAAGGTCTCTATCATATTTCCTCTTTTCATTTTTTATGTTGGCGTGCTTGCTCAGCCTACATCTTGGAGTAGTGCAGATTTGGAGGTGTGGTTGCTGTTGGGCGAATGCAGAGCACGCACCAGTAGGTGCGTTCCTCATTCCCCAATTAGCCTGCATGCCAGTGCCACACCACCTGGGTGAGCACATCTAAGCAAAGGTCTGCTGTAATGCAAGCAAAGCTCATCACACACAGTGGACCCTTTCTACATGCTCACCAGCTGGAAACATGGCGGCACAGTGGCCGCTAAACTGCCGACTTCAGGGGTGCCCAATCCCCCAGTCGGCTTATCCTGCCCAAGTATGTGCTGACAGGGAAGCCCACTCTCCATCGGCAGAATGTTTCCACCCCCCAACTTTCGTTGTTTGCCGACGGGGGTGCCCAATCCCTGTCAGCATCCGTCCCCCCCTTCCCAGTTTAATGTGCCAACGGGGGAGCCCACTTCCCATCTGCATGATGTCCCCCCCTTCTTCTGAGCTGATGGGGGTGCCCAACCCCCCGTCGGCTACTGTACCCCCCAAAAAAGAAACCACCTGTAAAAAAGGAAACCATTCATGATGTGTTTTTTTAGTACCTGTAAGCAGAAAACGGTCCCTCGTCATCTTCCTACTCAACACCCGCACCCACCCACTGCACACCCTGCCTCCCCACACCCCCTCCCTCACCTCATACTTACCTCAGGAGCTCGGCGCAACGATCTTCGGTGGACCAGGAACACGTCTTCACTCTTCAAAGCCGGCCATGAACTGAGGAAATGCAGGTAAGCTGTATAATGGAATAAATAGGTTTTTTTCAACTTTGATGCATATCTCGGGTATTTTTTGGAATTTGTGCACTGAATTTCAACATGGGATTTTTGGGACCCCTCCTCATGAATTCTGTCACAATTATGACGTTAATTGATCCCGAAAGGTGATTTCGAAGTCACTGCGTGGAATCACCTTCCAGGACTGATTAATGCAAGGACAGTGAAAGAGTTCATGAGGTGGGCTCTCAAAAAGCCTATGTTGCAAATTTGGTGGAAAAAATAAAAAAAATGGCTGTTTTACGAGTGTGCGTTGCACAGTGCTATGCACGCTCATAACTTTGCGAATTTGCAATATTTTCATGCCAGATTTTCAGTATTGTCATTTTTCTACACCTCCTTGTGAACAGTATAGCTGTCATTTTCCACATTCTGGCCGAAATGTGTTTCTGTACTTCTAGCGCACAATACCGCAGTCACTGTGGGAAATCAGTGTTTGGGGCAGATTACAAAAATGACAGTGACACTGTTCATGAGCAGAGGTCCTAAAATGCCTGTTGAAAATTTGATGATACTCCATAAAATGACTGTGTTACGAGTGTGCGTGCACAGTTTGCATGCACGCTCATAACATTGTACATTTGTAATATTTTCACTCTGGATTTTCACCATTGGCATTTTCCACACCTCTTGATGAACAGTACAGCTGTCATTTTACATATCCTGCCCAAAATGTGTTTTCGCACGTCCGGCGCAGAATAGTGCAGTCGCTGTGCGAAATCACTTTTTGGGACAGTTTGAGGAAATGACAGTGACACTGTACATGAGCAGAGGTGCTAAAATGCCTATGTTGAAAATTTGGTGCCAGAACTCCATAAAATGACTGTGTTACAAGTGTGCATTGCGCATGTCCCACACACCCTTATAACTTCGCAAATTTGCAATACATACATGCCACATTTTCACCACTGCCATTTTTTTACACCTCCTTATGAACAGTACAGCTGTCATTTTTCACATGCTGCCAAAAATGTGTTTCTGCACTGCACCACCAAAGCCAATGCTTGCCAGTACAACAACACTCAGCATTGACAAATGCTTGTTTATTATTGGTCATGAATGAGGCAACCCTATTGGAGTTGTGGCTGTAGTAGTTGTATAGTCAAAGTGCACATCTGCAGCTTTCTATGCTACAGAAGGGAACAGCAGATCTCTCCTCGATTACAGGACAGCTACAGAACTTGAGCTTCTACACATCATTAACTTTTTGATGCCACATAACTTGGCAACACATCCACTAGTTGTGGAATATCCCAGTGTGTTTGAAGGTATTGGTTGCTTTAAAACCCTGTTTGTACATCACAGTTGTACCTATCATTCAACCTCACCACAGGATCCCTTTTCACAATACAGAAGAAGTCGAACAGTAACTGGATTACATAGAGAAACTAGCGATCAAGAAAGAGCAGTTGGACTTTCTCCCTGGGTGTCTCCGGTAGTTGCTGCACCTCTAAGCAAATATCCAGGAAAAGTGTGCATCTGTAGTGTGCAGCTGGATCAATATGAGCCTTTCCATCAGAACAATCAAGAGGGATTACTACATCACCTTTTCAGTTGATGACATCATCCATGACCTTAACAGAGACAGTCTTTTAAAAACTAAACCAAAATGTGGAGTATCACCAGTTGGAGTTGGTAGATCACCGCATTCTCCACCCACAAAGACCTGAGACCATACATGCAAGAGTCCAGAATACCCATTCTCCTGCAGCAGAATATCTAGTTCTGTCTGGAAGAGTTCTTGTCTGGCAACAAACTAATAAGTCAACAAGGAAAGATGAAACTCAATATCTGAAACTTCAAGAAAGTAATCTTTTTTGTTCAGATGGCTACTCTAGTCCCAATGTTTTGCATCACATGCTGAATCACTGGAGGTGGTCCATTACATCTCTATGCATTTCATATTTGTATATATTCATTAAAGTCTGCAGTGAAAATCTAGTTCATAGATATGTTTTTGAGATGCAGACAACTGCTGTGTTCTATGGCTCATACCATCCATTGCTATGATGTGCTTTCATATCCAATAAACAGTCTTTATAAGGGATGATGTCTTATGCAGTTACAGTACCATGATTAAGCATGTGACACAAAATGCTGAGACCAGAGTGGCAATCTGAACAATCAAATAAATTTGAATTTCTTAAAGTTTCAGAGATTCAGTTTTGTCTTTTCCTTATTGGCTTCCCTAGAACATGCAAATGTCTGAACTTCAGAATATCATTTGCTGCAGAAGTGTTTCAAAACGCCATGCAGCAGTCACCACAGGGCATACCAAGTAGCCGCAGTTTTAGTGATGACATCTTCATCTGTGGTATAACCCATGAGCATGTGATCATATTCTCAGACAGTGTTTTGGTGCCTCCATGAAAATGGGCTTACCCTAAACAGCAAAAAGTGTGAATTCAGCAAACCACAGTTACAATGTTATGGATACAACTTCTCACAAAATTGCAACATGCTTGATCCCATGAACATGGAATTTATTTATTCCCCATCCATTCCCAGTGAAGTTAGTAGTTTACTAAGGATGATGAACTACTGTGCCAGTTTCATCCCTGACTTTGTAGCTATCAGTGCTCCACTCTGGCAATTTACAAAAGAGGATTCTGAGTTGCGCTGATGACCAGAAGACAAAGCTGCTCTAGATTAGTTAAAATGTGTCTTGACCATCAGTACAGCCATGGCCTGCTTTCATCCAAGCAAATACAATATTTGGAAGTCATTGTAGATGCCAGTCCAATGGGTCTTGGGACAATTCTTGCCCGATCCGACAATCTTTAGAATGCTCCAAACATTATTACCAGTGCTAATTGTGCTTTGACTCATGTTGAACTGACTACTCCCACACAGAAAGGGAAGCAGTTGTAATAGCCTGGAGTTGTGAACATTTTTACTTTTTCCTTTACGGGTTACGCTTCACCTTAACCACAAACCAGAAGCCACTCAAGTTGATATTGAATACCAAACGAGAAACCCCCTTGTTCAGATTCACCAATGGGGACATCCTATCCAGCACACAACTTTCAAGTTCTTCACAAGTCAGAGCTAATTATACAATGGACTATGTATCCTGGCATCTATTACCTAAAAGCAGCTAAAAAAATGAATGCCATGATAGGCTAACTATCTGCAGCAGAGGAAAGGAGAGGAGAGATTTTATTACATTTTATGTTTTGCCTGCATTAATTTAGTTAAATCTTTTGTCTTACTAGACAGTATTTTTGGAATAGTTTAATGAGGTAGAGAGTTGCTTTTGTGTACTATTATTTTTAAAATCCAATCCTATTTTTTGTTTGCCAGCTCTTATTAGACCAGCATTATTTGATGGCCCCATTATAACATTCCAGTGTTAGAGCCGAGTATTGAATATGCCAGAGTTGGCAGACTTTTCTGACAAACTCCTATCTGTCCCTGGGAATTGCCAGTGAGGTAATTTTTTTTGTTCCAAGGCCTGCCTATGTCTTGTTGCAAGCTTACTGTCTGAGTTTGAATCCCCCTGTCCCGTATTGTCTGAAGTTAAAGAAAGCATAGAGAAGGAAGGCTTCTGAGCTGCATAGGCCTGGCTCATCACCCAAAAGTGAAATCAGGTTCCTTTTCTTTCTAGTGGAAAAACTGCAACATGAAGAAAAGCAGTATCCATTTGATCTAAGCTGCAGGAGTCATCAAGCTCTCAGTGCAGCAGTCAGGTGAGAGCTGTTCATCTGTTTGGTGGAGAATCTTCTGGAAGCAGGACAGTGTTTATGGAAGAGGGCTGATACAGTCCACTAAACTGTGAGATCTCGAGTGCTAAAAAAGCTGAGGCCAGAGGATAGACCTAGGGTGCTGTAAGAAAGTGTTATCAGAAGAAAAGTATTGGCACTTAAGGAGAGAAGCCAGAAGAGCCACTGGAGTATTAGTGCAGTGTTTTAACAGGGTTTTCCCTTCTCTGGCTAGTACCTATCTGATTACTTTTGGGACAAATATGCAGGTTCCCTTGAGATTGAGAACATTTGTGGATTGTGCCTGTTTTGGGAGATTATAAAGCAATTTACTAGAGTGGTGAATCTTTGGACTGTATTCCATATTGAGGAGTACATACTGAACTGTGGTCAGGTAGAGGCAGTGCTGAGTGGAAGCTGACCTTGCTGATGATGCTGAGAGTTTGGACAGTAAAGTTTTATCTTTCAGAACTGGCAATGTTAATTTTATTTATTTATTCGTTTTTGGTAACCAGGTAGGTACACTAGCAGTTGAATGCCTATTTTCAGGTATGACCCAGGAGGGCACAGAACAAGCTTCTTCAAACAAATACAGAGACAAGTTTAGGGAAATCACAGTTCCAAGGTTGGGAAATGTGAGGCAATTACAAATTACAATTAGGGCACATAATACAAAATATGTTCATCAGGTACAAATTGGAATACAGGCAAATTTGAGGCACAATAAATAAGCAGGGTTACAAGCAATTAATGAAGCAAAGGACAAACAGTTTGAGGAGGACATTGGTAAAGTGGAATAAGAAGCATGGAAGTGTATGGAAGTTGGGGCTAGAACCACTTGGAGGTAGTGAATATAGTGAGATGAGAATTAAGGGCAGTGTTGAAGGATGACAGGGTGGGAGAATTGTGGACATTGGAGGGGAAAGAGTTCCAAAGCCTGAGAGAAAATGCAGAAAAAGCCTGTTGACCCATCTTGGTCGAACATTTAGTGGTGACAAGTGAGGTAGTTTCCAAGGATCTAAGTGAGTATGTAGGACGAGCACCATGAAGTAGGGAAATTGTGGTGGTTGGGGTGTTGGACTGGAGTAGCTTTTAAAGGAAACAACTTACTACATAAGAATGGGAGGCAGAGGGTGATAGCCACCCTAAGGAAGAATAGCAGGAATAGTGATGTGTGAGGCAGGAAGATGCAAGGGTGAAGCAGCATATGTTGTTGCAGGTGAAATCCCATTTATGTAGGGAATAAGTGGGGGCATTAGGAAAGAGATGAGAACTATACTGTAGGCAAAGGAATAGGATGCCTTGGGTGATTGTTGTGCATACTTTTGGAGTAAGGAAATGGCGGAGGAGACAGGCCAGACTGACTCTGGAATTAAAGGATTTGCATAGGTAAGAGATGTGCAATTTAAAATAAAACACAAAGTAAAAAGTAACGCCCAAATACTTAAATTGTTTGACTAGGGAGAGAGGAGAGTTTTCTACACACCTGATGACCAGGGGGTGTGAGCAGGAAGATCTGAGAGCCCTGGAGCCAATAACATTGCTTGAGTTTTGGAGGCATTAAGAACTAAGAACTTAATGATTGTACTTAAAGACAAATTATTTTATTTCTGTACTTTGGAATGACTGGGGTGTTTATTTTTTTGTGTGTGTGTGGTGTGTTTGAGGAGGGAGTTAACTGGGTGAGAGTGGTGGGGATTGTTGGTTTTTGTGTGGTGGGATTAATTTATGGAAATCTGTTATGCTGTAATACTATTGAGGGTGGGGTACTGTGCGGGTGGAGGGAGGCCTGATCCATTGTGGGCTATCTGTTGGGGAATCAGTCCGTTAAGACCCTGGTTCTCCAACTCCCCTGACTGGTTCTTTCAGCTCTATCCTTTCTTTGTTCTCTCAGTCCTTACAGTGACTGTTCATTGCTGCAGGTAGGTGTGGATTGAGAGGGCTCAGGGCCACCAATAGAGCATGTTTAATGGAGGAAAGTAGGATGAGGGTTGGATCAGAAGCAGAACAAGGAGGTGCTCTGGCTTGAACTGGTACCTGAAAAAGTGTCTGCCATAGATTATGTCACCTCTTACCCTGAGATTATTCCCCTGTATTTCACTACAGCTTGGTCAGCTGCCAAAGAGTTGATATGTGTTTTCCCTAATTGGACTGTCAAAGGAGGTCTTACCTGATGAAAGCACTGACTTTATGTCAACACTTATGAGAGCACTGTGAGCTTTACTGGAGGTTAAGTCCATCCAGACATCAGTGTATCAGCTGCAGACCAACAGCTTATTGGCATACTTTAATAAAATCTTAAAGAGTATGCCATGTAAATTTGTGTCAACTGAGGTAAAATACTGGGATGAATTGTTACTCTGTTTAATGTTTGCAGTTCTGGAGGTGCCATGGTCATCCACTGGGTTCTCACCCTTTAAATTGTTGTACGGGTGACAACTTCAAGGGATGTTGGACCTCGTAAAAGATACGTGGGAAGATGAGGCACAGAGTCTCCCTAATGTGTTCTAGTATGTGTTACAGATGAGAGAAAGACTGGACACAACTGGAAGATTTGCTACAGAAAATTGAATAAACGCAAAGCAAACTCAGGCATGACATTATAGCTAAGGGACCAGGCTACAGTAGTTCAAGCCTGGTGACAGAATATGTGTTATGTTTCCTTGCTTTGAGAGTAAGCTCCTGGTAATATGGCAGGAACCATAGAATGCCCTCCAAAAAGTGGTACCAGTTAATAAAAAAAGTCTTACAGCAGGATAAGAAAAATAAAAATAAATTTACCATGTTAATTTGTTAAAATCCTGGATAGACAAGGAGATATTACTCATTGACTCAGATGACACTAAAGGGGACCCAAGTCAGGAGACTGAGGAAGACATTGAAGAGGGAACCCTAGACTTAGATCTTCAAATTGAAAAGGACCTGAGCACTGTCCCAATGTGTGACTGGCTGAACCAGTCTCAAAAGCAAGAAGCCCAGATGCTGGTAGACAATTCTGAAGATGTAGTCTCCCTGAAACCAGGATGAACCCATGTGATTCAACATAACATAGACACAGGTGCCAAGATCTGCCAAGAACCATATAGACTACCAGAAATAATCTGAGAGACAGTATGGAGGAAATCTTGGCTATTTTGGAATTAGGAGTCATTAAGGAATCTCAAAGTAAATGGCCTAGCCCTATCTCACTAGTCCCAAAACTGGATGGATTCACATGGTTTTGTACAGACTTCCAGAAAGCTAATGCTGCATTCAGGTTTGATGCATACCCTTTGCCAAGGGTAGATAAACTTTTGAACTAACTGGGAAGGCCCATTACATTAGTACCCTGGCCCTAATCAAGGGGTATGGCAAATCTTGTTAATTCCTGAGTCTCGTGAGAAAATGTTTTTTGTCACCCCATTTAACCTACATCAATTTATGGTGCTTCCCTTCTGATTGCATGGAGCCCCAGGCACATTCCAGAGGATGATGGATAGTATCTTCTGCCCCATGGGCTGTATACAGCAGCATACCAGAATGGTGCTGTCACATTTAGCCCTGATTGGGACACCCACCTGCATGACGTGGCCACTGTACTTCAGTTACTTGGGGAGGCTGGTCTCATGGCCAATGCCCCAAAATTCTCCTTAGCGCAGCAAGAGACAACACCAACTGGGGTAGGAAGGTACACACAAAATACAGAGGTAGAAAAAGAGCAGCCAAATGAGCAATTCATGGCAATATAAACAGTGGACAATTAACAGAGCATGGTCCCTATGCACTAAAGAGTGGGTTGCTTACCCACCACTGATCCACAATGTGTAGGCAACCCTACGTCTGAATGCCACAAACTGGGGACCCCTGTGTGCATTCACAAAGGGACACATGTCCCTTCCACACAGGATCTCCTGGCCAGTCATGCAGATATGCATGTGGCTGGTCCAAAGGCATGTCTGAGGGGTGTGCCTATGCCCTATACTATTCATGGAGGCTGGGCAAGAGGAGCATAGAATACGGTAACAGAGACACTAGTGTACCTTTTCCGTACCCCCTCAGCTAAGATGTGCCAGTTACAGTGGGATGAGCAATTCCCCCTCCATGCTACATCAGCCGTCTGGGGCAGCCATTCAGGCACTCACCCATCTTTGAAAAGCCAAACATCCTAAGCCTTCCCAGAATCTCCTGCTCCATGTGGAGCAGGGGATCCATTAGGGTACCAGAAGGGGCAGCGGATTGCATGTTCGTCATTGTCCTCCAATTTGCCCCTGCAAAGCAGCACACTGGGGCCAGGGCCACAGACAGGCACTATATGATTGCATGCATTTGTGAATGCCAGCCATTGTATGCTTGCCCGCAGGTGCAGAACTGCAGGGCCAGGGTATGCTCCTGTCACGTGTACTTTGTGCCACATAATGCATAGCCCTCAGTGTGTGCAGTAAGTTTGTAGTGGCATTAAAAACAATAACATATGCAACAACTGTAATGCAATCAGGAATGCGTGAAGAAAGTGAATTTAGGAAATTACTCAAACCATGGTAGACTTTCAGGTTACAAGTATAAATTAGGTGATGGTCCACAGAGGCCACAAACAACCTAAGAGAAGGAGAAGGACACAGGGCAGACTTGACAGGCAAAAGAAGGAGCAAAGGGGTGCTTCAGCTGATAGTTTGAGTGAGTAATAGGAGGAGGATAGACAAAGTATGGGGAAGAGGTTGTTCCAGATGAATTTAAGATGGGAGGAGAAACAGCATTGCCTATCAGCAGATTTGGAGTAGGAAATGGAGGATGTGTGGTTGTCCCTTGAGCAAAGAGCATAGAAGGCAGAACGGACAGGAGAGAAGGAGGGAGAGGTGACAGCCAGTATTTAGAAACAAAATAAATGCAATGAATAAGGCTGTGGGAGGCAAGGGGCAGAACCAAGAGGTTAGTGTAAAGAGATCAGTGATGGATATGAGAGGAAGAATTAGATGTGAAACAGCAGAAGGCATTGCAGAGAGTAGCCATTCTGGTGAGTGAGTAGATGAGGTGGCGCCATAGACCACGTCTGTATAATCAGACACTAGAAGCACCATCTTGAGGACAGTTTTCTGCTGGACTGGGAGTGGTAGGTGATCCTTGTTCATTGGAGGGTACCGAGTTCGGGGCAGGAGTTTTCTGTAGATGCAGTGATACGTGTGAAGTCAAGCCTTCTATTCAGCCACACACCCAGGTACTTGACGTGGGGAATGACTTCAAAGGGGTTGCTGTTCAGTGTAGAAAAGACTGGGGGGGGGGGGGGGGGGGTTCAAACCTTGAATACTTATGGCTTCTGTCAAAGGTCCTAGACACCATCTTCTTGGAATTGACCTAAAGATTGTGGTATTGTAACCAGCCTTGAATGGTACTGATGTCACGTTAAAGAGATTTTTTTTCAAGGCAGACTGAAGCATTTAAGAAACAAAGTACAGTGTCATTGCCATATATATGACTACTGGAGCTGACACAAACTGAGAGACCATTAAGGAAGATACAGAACAAGAGGGCCCCAGGATGGAGCCTTGAGGAACTCATGACTGTCATGGGGCGGGGGGACAGGGCATAGCCGACCTGAACCAGTTGAAGCTGACCCAAGAGGCAGGATCTGAACCAGCTGACCTGTAAGTCTCAGTTTATCTAGAAGGAGGGAGTACACGACCATGTAAAAGGTCTTTGCAAGGTCAATAAAGATGGTAGCAGTGATGTATTCCTGGTGCATCCCCTTAAGTACACAGTCAGTGACACAAAGGAGTATTTTTCACAGAAACCAGACTGGAACTGAGAGGAAGTTGTTGAAGTAAAGGAAGTCTGAAAGTTGAGTACTGATAAGCTTCTCTTGCAGCTTGGCAAGAGTAGGGAGAAGAGAGATAGGTTGAATGTTGCTGGGGGGGGGGGGTGGTGGTGTCACCACTTTTGTGATAAAGAAGAACCTTAGCAGACTTCCAGGATTGATGAACAGAGCTGTGGGAAAAAGAGAGGTTAAGCAGGTGGTTGAGCAGTATAGCAATAGTAAGTGCAGAAAGGTGGAGTAGACTAGGCTCCAACCCATCTGGGCTGAGGCCTTTGGAAAGACTGGAGAAAGCATGTGGGGTCTCAGAGGGAGAGATAGGAGTGAAGCTGAAGCAGAGGTCAGGAAAAAGTAAAGAGGAGGTGGACAGGGCCTGGAGGGGAAGATGAGAGTTGCAAAGGATGAGGATGGGCACAGGTTGTGAAACTAGGATGCAGCCTGAGCAGTAAATCATTCAGCAGTGTTTTGCAGATCCACAGATATGAATTGTATAAACCCCTTGTACTCAAAAAAGACCAGTCATGAGCATAATAGATATTGCAATAATGCATTCTAGGACTTGTACCAGTTATAAAGCAAAGAGCCCTTTGATATAACACATTTAACTTAACAAGATGGCCAGAGGGGCACCACCTGTATAATAATCGCTCCAGTCCAAGAGTGGCAAGAATGTCCCTTGTACAAGCCTTTTATAGCTCCTGTTCCTAAAATAAAAACCTTGTCTTGTCTAACTCTTTTGCAAAGGATGTCAATACACTGTATGTTTGGCTAAGGAAAGCCTAATGTCAATCCACAGTCCCAAGTATTGTATACAGCAACTAATTCCAGTCTGTCAACCATAGTGGAATAAGGAATAAGTGGCAGCCATAGGACAGTCATCTTTCAGTGTGAATTGTATAATCTTAGTTTTTGTTGCATTAAATAACATTTTATT
Organism: Neoceratodus forsteri; assembly: GCA_016271365.2. Lineage (NCBI taxonomy): Eukaryota > Metazoa > Chordata > Ceratodontiformes > Ceratodontidae > Neoceratodus > Neoceratodus forsteri. The sequence continues at coordinate 938,073,229 of CM057449.1, read as the reverse complement.
TCTAAATAGACTGAAATCCAAGATGCGAAAAGCAACCTTTAGATCATATTTAACTGTACCGTAGAAGGACTAGCCACATGCAAGGCAGTATCATCTACATAAAAATGCAATTTGGTTCCATGTTCCTGCCTAGATCATTTATGTAGATTATGAAAAAAAGGGGCTCGGGCTTTAACCCCTAGGATTCCTTTTTGACAAAATAGAAGAAAACATAAACATAGAAACATAGAATTTGATGGCAGATAAGGACCGCTTGGCCTACCTAGTCTGCCCCTTTCCCTACCTACTAGATATGATGCAGATCCTAGTTAACCAACATCCTTCTTCTTCCTACCCCCCACCAGAATTGCCTTATGTCTGTCCCATGCATTCTTGAATTCCCCCACTGTTTTTGATCCCATGGCCTCCTCAGGAACTCCGTTCCATGTGTCCACCACCCTATCTGTGAAAAAAATACTGAGCCATCTGAGCCATCCCCCCCCCCCCCATATTCAGATTGAGTCCCCTTGTTCTTGCACATCTCTTTTTCTGAAAGATGCTACCCTCTTGGACTTTCTTGATTCCCTTGAGGTACTTAAAAGTTTCTATCATGTCCCCCCTCTCCCTCCTTTCCTCAAGGGTATACATACTAAGCTTCTTTGGTCTTTCTTTGTATGGCTTCTGTTGCAGACCCTGCACCATTTTAGTTGCCCTCCTCTGGACTGCCTCCATCCTGTCTATGTTTTTGCGGAGATGGGTCTCTAGAACTGCATGCAGTACTCCAGATGGGGTCTCACCAACTGTCTGTACAGAGGGATAACAACTTCTTGTTTTCTACTGGTGATGCCTCTCCCTATACATCCCAGTATACCCCCAGCCATCCTTACTGCCTTCTCACATTGCTTGCTTGCCTTTGGGTCATCTGATATGACTACCCCCAAGTCCCTTTCCATTTTTGTTGTTGTTAATACCCCCCCATTGTGTACTCTGCCCCTTTAGTATTTGTTTCCCAGGTGCATTACTTTGCACTTCTTTACATTGACTCTAAGCTGCCATACTTTTGACCATTCCTCCAACATTGCCAAGTCTCTTCTAATTCTTTCCACCCCCCCTTGTGTATCAACTCTGTTGCAGATCTTTGTGTCATCTGCAAAGAGGCATACTTTTCCTTCCAGTCCCTCTGCAATGTCACGTATAAAGACAGTAAAAAGGATTGGACCCAGTACCTAGTACCCCACCAGTAACCCCTCTTTCTTTGGAGTGGACTTCTTTTACTATTACCCACTGTGTCCTGTTGTCCAGCCAATTGTTTAGCCAGTCTACCACCTTGGGACCCACTCCCAGGCTAGCTAATTTGTTTATTAATCTTTTGTGCGGAACTGTGTCAAATGTCTTGTGAAAGTCTAGGTAGGCCATGTCCACAGCTCTTCCCTGGTCTACTACTATGGTCATCCAGTCAAAGAAATCTATTAGATTCATCTGACATGACCTTCCTGCTGTGAATCCATGTTGCCTTGGGTCCTGTGCCTCGCTGGCCTCTAGGTACTCAACAATTCTTTCTTTCAAAAGTGATTCCATCATTTTCCCCACCACTGAGGTCAAGCTAACAGGTCTGTAGTTTTCTGCCTCTGCTTTCCCCCCACTTTTGTGTAGGGGAATCACATCCTCCCTCCTCCTGTCCTTAGGTACCACACCATCCTCCCATGATTTGTTAAAAAAAGGGTAATCAGTGGTGTCACTAGTTCTTCCCTTAGTTCTTTTAGAATTCTGGGGTGAATCCCATCAGGCCCCATTACTCTGTCCACCTTCAGTTTTAGGAGTTCTTTCAGAACCCTTTCTTCTGTGAATGGACTGGTATCGACCCCCAGTCCAGAGTGCTTCTATTGATTGGATTAGGTACCTCCCCCTCCTCCTCTTCTTTCATGAATACTGAGCAGAAGTATTCATTCGGTATCCATGCTTTTTCACTGTCCCTCTATGCTCACCTTCTCTCCCCTTTATTAAGCCTCACTATCCCTCTTCACTCCCTAATGTACCTATAAAAGGCTTTATCCCCCTTCTTAACCAAATTGGCTATCTTTTTGTCAGTTTGGGCCTTTGCTATACTGACTACCTTCCCCGCTTCCTTCTGCTTTAACTAGTACAGTTCTCTAGGTGTCAGCGTGGCTCAGTTGGTATCACATCCGCCTCTGAATCAGAAGGTCATGGGTTCTCGTCCCACATTGGGATTGGACTTGCACCTAAAAATCGCTGGCATCTGAGTGCAGTATTGAGGGGCGCTGTACTGATGGGGTGTGCGTCAACCCGGATGAGATGTTAAGCCGATGTCCCTTTTTGCCCATCCTGAGGTGTTGTCCGGGTGTCCAGGTAAGCAAAGAACCCAGGGCACTCTTCGCAAAGAGTAGGGAACATTCCAGGTGTCCTGGCCAACATTCCCCTTCCCTTAAACCAGTTCATGCAATTATCCAGGCTGTGTGTGGGTGATGATGTGCGATATGGCCGACACAAAACATTCAGTCACTTCTCTACCAGTCTAGCATTGCCTGTAAAGCACTTTGGGATACACTGTGTATGAAGAGCGCTATATAAAGGCTGATTCTTCTTCTTCTTATGTCCTGCTCCTTCTATGTTTCCTTATACTTCCTGAATGCTATAATTTTCTTCCTAACCTTCCCCGCCACCTCTTTTGAGAACCATAGTGTTTTTTCTTTCGTTTTGATTTGTTTATTTGCTTCACAGAAATGCTTGTTGCCTCTGTGATGGCAGTTTTGATGTCTCCTCATTGTTCCTCCACCCCCCCTTGCCTGTTTGCTAGTGCTCTTCTGAGGCATTCTCCCATTTTGAAAAAGTCAGCCCTTCTAAAGTCCAGTACCCTCCGTTTTGTATGGCTTGTCTCTGCTGCTGTGTTTATCGTGAACCACACTGTTTGGTGGTCACTTGTTCCCAGATGGCTCCCCACTTCTAGATCTGAGATCCTTTCTCTGTCCCCATTTGAGAGTACCAGGCCTAAGATTGCTCCCTCCCGAGTGGGTTCCAACACTAGCTGCTTGAGGCATGCCCCCTGTAGGGCATCGAGAATGACCCTGCTCTTGGATGTGGCTGCAGCAAAGGTGCTCCAGTTAACATCTGGCATATTCAGGTCCCCATCAACAATGTCTCTCCTTTTTCTGCCATCCTAAGGATGCCTTCTATAATTTCCTTGTACATTTCCTCCCTCTGAGATAGTGGTCTGTATTGAACCCCGGTGCGGATTGTGGTGCCATTTCCTGTCTCCAGGGTGACCCACAGTGCCTCTTCTCCTCCCTATTTACCCTTTAGTTCCATTGCTTCCATCCCTTATCTTACGTAGTAGAGAGCTACTCCTCCTCCTTTTCCACCCTCCCTGTCCTTTCTGTAGATTGTGTACCCTGGTATGTTGACATCCCAGTCATGGTTCTCTATGTACCACATTTCTGTGACTGCCACAATATCCAGGCATCCCTCTTCCATCAAGGCTACCAGTTCAGGGAGCTTGTTACCTAGACTACGGGCATTGGTACCCATTAACCTCCATTTTTTTGATGGCCTTACCCATTTTTGCCCCATCCCTGTCCTTACTGCCTTTGCCTTTTTCTCCATTTATCCCTGCCCTTCTCCCTATCGACTTCTTTAGCTTGGTGCTTACCTCACTAACTACCCTGATTTTGGTGGTGGGGGGGCGACTAGGATTTTCCTGCTCCATTTCAGTGCCTCCTCCCCCTTGGCTAGTTTAAATGCTTGCCAATGAAGCATTTAAATCTATCTCCTAGTATCCTGGTTCCCCTGCCGGACAGATGCAGACCATCACACCAGTATAGGCCTACATACCTCCAGGTGGACCCCCCAGTCTTCAATGAAGCCAAAACCCTGAGCTCTGCACCAGTTTTTCAACCATTGATTGGAACCCATGGTGCGGAGCAGCCTAGCCTCACCCATGCTATAGACAGGCAGCACCTTGGAGAAGGTTACCATGCGTACTACTTGTCTAAGGCCCCTCCCCAACTCCACAAACTCCTCCTGCACTGCTCTGATCCCTTTCCCAGCCAGGTCGTTTGTCCCTAAGTAGACAATGACATCCATCTCCCTCCCTCTTGCAGCTGCTCCGGTGATCCTGAGGATTCGCTCCCTGTCCCTCCAAGCCATGGCTCCAGGAAGGCACTTTACCTCCCTCTCTCCCCCTCCCCCAGTTCTACCCTTTTAACAATGGAGTCCCCCACTAGGAGTTGTTTCCTTCCCCTGTGGGGTCCCATGCCACCCTCCTGTGGGTCTTCTTTGTGGAGGTTCCCAGCATCCTCCTCAGTCTCCACTGTGGGTGCCTCCATAGAGGAACCACACTCTGCCAAATGGCGTACAAATTGTGGAGATGTACAACTGGAGGGATGTGCCTCTATTCTACCACCCTCACCCTCCCTGAGCCCACTGTGGTCCAACCACTCCTCTTTCTTGTCAACCTCTGAGACAGCGGCGGCTGCCCTGGTGGTCCCTGGGTGGGAGAGAAGGTCCCCTGAATCCTGGCCAACTCAGCCTGGAGATGAGCAACCTCCTGCCTCAGTCCAGAGAGATGCCTGCAGATGGGACAACACTGTATCCTCCAGAACATCTCCCTGAAGACTGCCACTCCACAGCCACTGCACTGCACCACTCCCATCATGTCTTATTTGTGGCCGCTCAACTGTATTTTGTATGCTTACTCTTTCCTCTCTCTGTTTATTTTTTTTAATTGTATATATTTTTTTTCTCCATACTTTCCTACTGCCTCTGTTCCCTTAAAGCTCCTGCTCTTCCTGTTCTGGGACAGGAAGTTCCTGTATTCCTCAGTAGTCTCCTTCTTACGTGCTGAGAGTCAGACCTCCATCAGCTGGTGGTGGGGGGATGGAGAGCTACTCTTTTCCTTCTAGGATGGTGAGTCTTTTTTGCCCTTGTGATAACTCCCATCCTGCTCCCAAACAGGAAGTTCCTGTTGTTAGTCAAATCCTGTGCCTATAAAAGTAGAACTGGCTAAGGGTGGGGAGGTGGCAATAAGGGCCCCATATTCAAAGCTGGCTGTGTGTACCACACAGACAGAAGTGCTGTATAACACATAGCACATAGCTAGTGTGGGGCAATATTCAGACAACATGCTGTGACCAGAGTATGACAACTGTCTGAGTACATGGTTGTGCCAGTACAATGCATAGTGACTGACACAGCCAACGGCTGAATATGGCCCACAGGTAAGCTGTCTAAGGATAGCACTATCTAAATGAGAGAGCGGTATGGCTCCTTTGGGCCATATTCAACCCTAGCATGCTAATGAATTCATTTGGGCATGCAAGTGACTAATGGGCTGTTTGAATGTTCATTATGGGCTCATTAGCATGCCTGCATAGTCCCTGAAGCACCCATCTTGCCTATACAGACACATACCCTGGTGGTCTAGTGGTCCCCCAACTGACTGATTGTCCATTCTGTTGATATACTCCTATTCCCTGTTAGTCCAGTGGACCCCCCACCCCTGATTGCCCATTCTGTTCAGATATGCCTTGTTCCCTGGTATTCTAGCAGATCACAACCCAGATCTTCCATTCTGTGCCTATAGCACCCATTCTCTAGTAGTGTAGTGGACTCTGATCTCTCCCAATTACCCATTCTGTTTATATATCCCTGTTCCCTGATGGTCTGGTGGACCCCCAACCTCCGATTGCCCATACTATGCATATATCTCTATTCCCTGGTAGTCTAATGTATCTCCACCCCCAAGTGATCCCCCAACTCCCTACAAACCCACTTTCTCATACAGTACTTGTGATCGTTTGGTGAACATCAGACATTGCTGGCCAAGGTGGTGCTAGGAGGGTTGTGCTGGCTGCTGTCTAACCTGCCAAGTTCTTGCTCAGTGCCTGGGGTGAGTGCAGTACAGAGTGGAGGGTTTGGAGCAGGCGAGTCAGAAGGGGACAGGCAACTTTCAGGGTTGGGGGATCTACTAGGCCACCAGGGAACAGAGATATATGAATAGGATGGGCAATCGGGGCTGCAAGGTTCACTAAACTACCATGGAATAGGGCTATTTGAACAGAATGGGTGATGGGGTTCCACTAGACTACCAGAGAACAGGAATATATGAACAGAATGGGTGATGGGGTGTTGGGTCCACTAGACTACCAGGGAACACGGTGATGGTGGGCACTGCCACTGTACTCGGTTAATGGCAGGGTTTCAGCAGCATAATACAGCACTGTAATAGTGGCTGTTTCATGTTGCCAAAATCTTTAACTACACTGCTGAGTCCATTATGCATGAGGGCTCCCTCATTTGCATAGGTGCAGCAGTATATTACACACAGTGGTGCTCTCTGGTTAGTGCAGTGCACTGGGAGCTTCTGAATATTGCCTCTGCCCCAATGGCAGACACAATTGGAGGTTAGTGCAACACTAACCTGGTTAAAGCCATGCTAAATGTTTGCATATGGGTTCACTGCATTTTAACTGCTGGCAAAGCCCAATAAGGTAATTAATACATCAGGTGAGAGACTGGGGACTAATGCCTAGTGTAGAGAGTTTGCTAGTAGCATACCTTGATCATTCTTATCAATTATTCTACTGAGGTTGAGGGAAATGATGCCACAAAGAGCTTCTGATCAAGTGAGGTCTTCCAGTTATTAGTGACTTTGACCAATGCTGGAAGGTATTGTACTTTGCTCTGAAATCAGATTGTGAGGTGTGATGATGTTATGTTGATTTAGGTAATTCCAAAGTTGTTTGTTAATCAACTTTTCAAGTAGTTTTCCCTAATATTGATAAATTATCTATTTGTCTGTAGAGTTTTTAAGTCAAATGTGTCTCCAGTCTTGAATATGGGCATTATGTAAACTGTTTTCCATACACTAAGTATTTTGTCAGTGGTTAGAGATACATTGAAAAATATTAATGCTTAAAGTTGAGCCAGATTGGTGCGGCCTATAGAGTGCATCACTCACTCACCCACCCCAGCTGCTAGGATCTCAGTAGCGAAGGGTGTTTTACTCCCACAACTCCTATATGCCCTCCCTGTACTCTCTCATGCCAATGCTGGGGTACTTCGTAAGTGAGACACTTCCTACAACAATATCTGTAGATTTGCCTTATCAGCTCCTCTCGCCTAACACATCACCGCCTACTCTATTCTGTCTTTAACTGGCTGTCTCCCAATGCCCTCCGTTCATATGATCTAGGCTGTTTTGTTGACTCCCTTACCAGAACCCCTCGTCCTGCCACTCTGGGTGACTTGTTTACCCCATCTCTCACTCCAACTCCCTTAGATCCTCCTCCTTACCGTTGCTCTCTGTTAGGCCCTGCACATTTAAAACGGGTGAGCAAGCTTTTTCCTATTTTGCTCTTAGTTTTTTGAACTCTCTCTCTCCCCCCTTCATATTAAGAACTCCTCATCTCACCTTACTTTTAAGCATTTGTTGTTTTCTCACCTCTATGCTCTTGGTAACTGTGACTTCACTTAACTTCTGCACTGTCGCCAGCTGTGTACTGGCCCATGGCTGTGAAGGGACTTAAAGACATTTTTGTTTAGATTGGCTTTTCCTGAATAATTTGAAATTGGTATCTTGCAGGATGTTTTATTGGGAACTGTCCAATATACTTTGTTTTGAATCATGTTTATATTTATTATAGGTTGCAATATATATTGATATACTCTTAGTCAAGGTGTGAGGTATTAAAATGCATTGTAATTCTCAGAATGTTGCTAGGTCTCACGCTGCTTGTTTTGTTGAGCATAGCCCCCTGAACCTGTGGGTTAGGACACCAAATATAATTTTGTTTACTTATGAACCTGTCTCAGTGCTTCTAAACTGAGATTACACCATCTGATAAACACATAATACTTTAACACTAGGAAAAGTGTGTGACATGCCTTCACAGAATACCACTAGTATCTTACACATATCTGACCCCACTCTGCACTCTAGTTCAGCTAGGGGCCAGAAGGTGAGTAATTTATTTATTTTTTTGACTTTCTTTCCCTCCAGTTGTGGCTGTGTGGAACCTCTCTCGGGCACCTAGTCCTGAGTCCTGCCCACCTAAGGCCATCCCGATCTGCTTGGCTCCTCCCCCCATGACCGGCCCCCCATTTAGCCCACCTGGGGCAGTTTGCCCCTCCGTGGAGCAATCTTGCAAGTCAGACTCTGGCTGCAGGGCAGGGCTCAGATGGAAGAACTGAAAGGCCAGTCGGGAATGGCCTGGCGAAGGGCATGGGGGACAGGTGCCGTCGCCTGTCAAAAGAGCCATTTTTTTCCTTTTTCTGTGCATTACCCCCAACCCCTCCCTCTCCTTGCATGGTGCACGTCAACACACTGGCACACGGCAACCTGCCAGCATCAGCCACGCTAATTACGTGCTTGCTTGGCATACTACAGTGCCCCCGGTCTCCACCGGGGGGCCGCTGTTACGCCAGAGCAACCCACCCTTCCTTCCCGGGGAGGAGAGCGCCATGAGGACACTCATCCTGAACCCTTCCCCTGCTGACCTCCGGCACCTGAGCTTGCTCCCAAACCCAGGTCGCTGGCATAGTGCGAGGTGTGGCGTCCAGCGCCTCAACCTTCAACGCCACTGGGCAGGCTCGAGGTTGAGTAATTTTACCAGCTTCTATTCTTTTCTCCCCTCTGATCTCCCCAAGTACCACCCAGTGAGGTTTTTGCTGTCCTGCCTGAAGCCACCATCTGCCCTGAGAGGGCTCAAAAGCCCACCATTTTTGTCTGTTTCTCCTCCACTAAAGCCAACAGCCAGTCGCTTCCTAACGAACTCAGTCCAAGGACTGGTAGGGGACAGAGGGTGAGTTACTTTTGTCATTTTAACTCCTCTCTCTCCCTTGATCTTCCTCAACATCCTACAGAGAGATTTCACTGTTTGAACTTGCCAGCTTATAGCTATGCCTCCTCCTGAGGGCGGTATCCAATTCCAGAGCCTACTTCTGCAGTGAGGGCAGGGCAGGGCAGGGCAGCAAAGTCTGCTGAGTTTCAAACTTCCCCATTAAGACTGCCAACCAGATGTGTTTCTAGACACTCTGCACTCAAGTTCAGCTAGGGGCCAGAGGGTGAGCAATTTTACCAGCTACTATTCTCCTCTCCCCTTTGATCTCCTCTAGCATCCCGCAGTGATGTTTTTGCTGACCTGCCTCAAGCCATCATCTGCCCCGAGGGCTGGGCTCCAAAGTCCTCCATTTCTGCCTGCCTGTTTCTCCTCTGCTAAAGCTGCCAGTCAGCCACATCCTAAGGAACTCATAGTCCAAAGAATGGTAGAAGACAGAGACTGAGTTATTTTTGCTATTTTAACTCCCCTCTCCCCATGAAGCTTTCCTGTTGTCCTACAGAGGGATTTAATAGTTTGACGCTGCCAGCTGATAGCCACGCCTCCTGCTGAGGATGGCATCCAATCCCCTGACCCAGCTTCTGCAGCAGAGGTAGGGCCACATAGCCTGCAAAGTTTCAAGCTTTCATACTAAGACTGCCAGCCAGACAGCTGTTTTTCTAGACACTCTGCACTCAAGTTCAGCTAGAGGCCCCAGGGTGAGTAATTTTACCAGTTATTTCTCTTCTCTCCCCTCCGATCTCCTCCAGCATCCCCCAGAGAGTTTGTTCTGACCTGTCTCAAATCATTATCTGCCCTGGGAGTTGGGCTGAAAGTTCTGCCATTTTTGCCTGTTTCTCCTGTGGTAAAGCCACCAACCAGACACCTCTTAAGGAGCTTATAGCTCAAGGACTGGTAGAGGACAGAGGATGAGTTAGTTTTACCATTTTAACTTTCTTCTTTCCCTCGATCTTCCCAGACATCCTACAGAGGAATTTCATTGTTTGAAGTTGACAGCTGAAAGTCGCGCTTCCTCCGAAGGATGACATATAGTCCTGGAGCCAGCTGCTGCATGGGAGATGGGCCCCAAAGCCTGCTGAGTTTCAAACTTCCCCTTCATATTATGTTCTTTCCAAGCAGCCCTCTGTTGGGGGCGTGGCCAGCAGCTGATTGGAATGGACTCTTGAGCTCTGATCTCCCTGCAAAACCCCGTAAAATCCTAAGAATATCTGGATCCTTTCACTGCATGGCACGACTGAAACAAGTTTTACTGATGTTATAGCTACTTGCCCGTCTAGTAATCCATTGATTGACTCTTGGTCTGCAAGACAACACAAACTGTTTCAATTTGCTGTACCAACTCAGCTGCAAGGCCTTGCAAGCCTGCTCATTCCTCGGGATGGAGCCTGCTGTAACACCAACTGAATCGGAGGGGATCCTCACCAAAATCCAGCAGATGTTTGCCAAAATCCTGCATCGGATGAGCAATCTGGATTTGGCTACAAAGAAAAATACCTCAGATATCATAGATCTCTCCCAGAGAGCTTGTGTCATGGAACACAGACTAGCTAAAGCAGATGATGGCTGGCACCAAACCAGAGCTAGGCTCCAAGAACAAGACAGGCTGATCAGTACGCTCTGGTCCAGAGTGGAGGACCTTGAAAATTGAAGCCTCCGGAATAATCTCTGGTTTATTGGGTTCCCTGAGGGCTGCGAAGGACCTGACATGATCCTATTTTTACAGAAGGAGCTACCTCCCTTACTGGACTGGCATGGAGGAGCCCTGCCTGAAATTGATAGGGCTCACAGATCACTTGTCCCCCAGCCTACACATGGGGCCCACCTGCGCATGATCCTTGCCCGGTTTCCCCAGTTCCAAGACACGGAAACCATCACCAAACTTGCTAGTGAAAAGAAAGAGCTGTCCTGGCAAGGCCATCATATACAGATTTATGCTGATTGCTCGCAAGACGTGACCGTGAGACGGAGGGCTTTCACTCCAGCACTTACAGCCTGTGCTGAACTTGGGCTTGAGTATTCCCTTAGATAACCTGCCTCCCTCAGAGTAATTTTCAGTGGCTCCCCACGGCTGTTTGATAACCCCACAGCTGCTGAAAATGTTCTGGTAGCACAAGCTCCTAAATTGAACTGGGGCAAATTAAGAGATTATAGCAACCCTGGGGTTGTCTCAACTAGGCCAACACCAATGGAAACAGGACAGCAGGAGATCAGCCCAGCAGCTCCAAAGCCCTCTAACCTGCCTTCTTCAATTCACACCCCTTCCAAGAAATCCCCTGGCATTAAGCGGAAAAATAGGCACAAGGCGAGGATAGTTGGGGCGCACTTTGATAAAACTCCCCGGCTTCGCTTTAGAAGCCCAATGAGATCCCTGACTCGATTGCTTCACTCAGCAAACCAGATATGAGCAACAACTAGTTTATCGCCTTGATGGATTTACCGACAGATGGCCCAGCGCAAGACTTGCCCAAGCCCCCCAGGAGTACACCTACAAAAAACTGTAAGCCTCAGCCAGCAAGAAGACTTTCATGGGCTGAATCAGCAAGTTCCATCTCTTCTGAGGCCTCTGCGAGCATTGACACATCATCTACCAAGCCTCTGTCGGAGAGCACATCGCTGTCGCTAAACCGTGCCATGGACTCTGAGCTGATTCTAAATCTGCTTCCTTTTTTTCCTCCTCTGGTTAATCTACACTCCGGTGAATCCAACCGGACTTCAGCTGGTTTACCATACTGTTAACCCCCGACTTGGGGGCAGTAAGTATGTGGGGATGCATTAGCAGTTGGGCTGTACTGGGGTTTGAGAGGTTGTTTATTTAATAGTTGCTAGACTTTTATTTCCCTTCATATGGTCAGGCCTTTATCCCACGTTCTAGGTTCATAGCATGGTTTCCATGCTTTCGCCCACTGGACTTATTCTTAAGAGAATCTGGCACATAGGTACCCCTTAGCCCCAATATATCCCCCTCCTTGGATGGGGATGGGCACAGGAACAAGGGTTCTACCTGGCCTTTGCATAAGCTACTTACCTGGGTAGTAGCTCATTAAGCTGTACTTGATGAAAGGCTCATAGCACTTGGGAAATAGGGGAGTGCGGAGAGACTTCAGAACTCAGGTGGTCCTTTCTCTCCTAGACGTTCTCTAAAAGTTACTCACCTCCAGCGACCTCGCTGGTATCCTGAGCTGTGTGTTACAGTGGATGCTGGTCTATTACAAGAGTGTTAACAAGGGTTTGGGGGTGGGGGCTTGGGTTATGTTAAATACTGTGCTATCTGTTTTGCATGGTTATTTCTAATTCTTATGCTTGAGGTATTCTTGTTAGTTGGTGGCCAGTTTGAGTCACATAGTTATGTTTCTGAATATGGCAATCTGATGGAAGAGGGTAGGTCTCAATACTGGTATAAGGGGGACAGATGCTGGCTAGCTATGGGTGCCAGTTATAGCTTTGCCCTACAGGGTTTCTTGTCTCACCCATCTTCAGCCATGATATACTCGAGGGGGAGATGGAAACTAAATTGATATCCTGGAACGTTAGTGGGCTTAACTCTCCAGTTAAAAGAAAGAAGGTGCTGCTTCATCTTAAAAAAATAGGTCTTCTTATAGCGTTTCTACAAGAAACAAAGCTTTTCTCTACCAAGGCAAAGAAACTCAAACAAGGGTGGGTGGGCAAAGAGATACATAGTGTGGCTAACTCTCACAAACGAGGAGTCTCTATACTTTTCCATAAAAAATTGGGATGAAAATTGATCAGGCACACCCATGATAAGGAAGGAAGATGGGTCATAGCTGAGATTGAAACCCCTGAGGGCTCACTGATCCTATCCAATATTTATGTCCCTAATCAAGACTGTCCTCAGTATTTCCATACTATCAATCAGGCTCTTTCTGATTTCAACTCAAAACAAGCTCTGGTATTAATGGGGGGGGATTTTAATTTGAGACTAGATCACATAAAAGATAGGAGTAATAAGACCTCTGAACCCCACAGAAAAGCTACGCTAACAGCACAGGGACTAATGAGCGAACAGGTAATGCTGGATGCCTGGAGAGCACAGCACCCAGGTGAAGGTGATCATGATTTTACTTGCATTTCTCCAGCTCACGGGGCATCCAGCAGAACAGACCTTTGACTTATCTCCTCTGGGCATATGAAACGGTTGTCCACTCCCATATACACCCGTTCATTATTTCAGATTATGCACCCTTAGAACTTTTGATTAGGCAGGGGTTAGACCCCCCCCCATCTTCTGCTTGGCGCCTTGACTTCCTCTTGTTAGATGACATAAAATTCCAAATGTGGCTTGGCCCTGAAGTGGCGGACTACTGGGGAAATAATGACAATGCGGAGGTCTCTGATTTGACCCTCTGGGAGGCCTTCAAGGCAACTATCCACGGCAGAATAATTGCCTTCACTTCTGACAGGAAGCGTCGATGAGAGGCTGATCAATGAGCCCTAGAGAAACAACTAATATCCCAATATAAGGCGTTTAATTCTCAAGCTTCATCCCAGACTTTGCTAGCTCAGCTGATTAGCACTAGAATTTCCTTTATTGCCCACCTAATTAGCCAGGCCGAGCTGAACCTTAGAAGGATATGCCATGCATACTGGGAAGGGGGGAGAAGGACGGCAAACTCCTTGCCTATCATTTGAAACATCAACAAGCCTCTTGCACTATACATGCCTTAGCAGACAAACATGAAGTTAAATATCACTCCAAAAAAGGGATCAATGAGATCATGACATGGTTTTATGAACAACTATACGCATCTCCCCAACCCCCTGACCTGCACAGAATCCATGGTTTTCTAGCCCCGCTACCTATCCCTCGACCCCCAAAGAGTGATTCCCAAGCCTTAGAATCCCTGATAACAGAAGAAGAGGTGACTGATGCTATTAAATCCATGAACCTTCGTAAGGCCCCTGGTAGGGATGGGTTGCCCATATACCTCTACCGACTCCCAGGAGTCAATCTGGCTCCATATTTGGTCCGAGCATTTTGTTATTCCCTCTCGATTGGTTGCCAGCCTCCTTCCTTGAGAGAAGCCACAATCTCGGTTCTCCCAAAGAAGGGGAAAGACCTGCTTTCCCCAAGTAGTTACCACCCTATATCATCCATTAATGCTGATGCCAAAATTCTGGCAAAAGTTCTGTCAACCAGGCTTGAGCACATCCTCCTGGGCCTAATCCATCCCTCACAGGCCGGTTTTGTTAAAGGCCATTTAGGATCAGACTATCATAGAACTCCGGTCTCACTAATGCACCTTACCAAACTGTTCAAAAAGCCCTCTGTAGCCCTGGCCATCGATTTCGAAAAGGCGTTTGACTTGGTAGAGTCATCCTTTCTATTCCACACCCTCTCCACAATGGGAATGGGTCCAAACTTTACCTCGTGGATCAAACTCATATACGCCTTACCCATGGCCCCAGTCCTGACCAATGGTATCCTTTCTACACCCTTTCAGCTACAGAAAGGCATGAGGCAAGGCTGCCCCCTTTCCCCACTCTTATTTGTCCTAGCTATAGAACCCCTGGCCATTGCTCTCCGGGAATCTTCCCGATTCCTGGAATACGAGGAGGTGACTCCATATTCAAAACATTCTTTAATGCAGACGATCTCCTCATCACTACGGAGTATTCTCCCTAAGTGATTAAGGATATCTTCAATATTCTGGCTGAATTCTCTCAGGTATCAGGACTTAAGCTGAATCAGTCCAAAACTGAGGTCCTCCCAATGAACTCAGTGTCCTCAGGGGAACTCTTCACTACTTTAGGGCTAAAATGGTCACCCAATAGTATCAAATAGCTGAGCATTATTCTCCACCTGAACTTGGACAAAATGCTCTCAATCCAGTTACCCTTCCCTCCACAGCGACATTTCGCCAGCGAGGTCCCCCACAGAGACTACAGCGCCTAGCCGTGGTGAGAGACCCACTGGAACCCGGCACTGTTTGTCAGGAGTCCTGCAACTCTCCCAATCAGCTCCAACTGGAGTTGAGAATCCTTAAGTGGGGGTGTGTGGGGGGCTTAGCCTCCTGCATGGGTGTTTCAGGGCAGAGCCCCCCGAAGAAAACAAAGATTTAAATAGCGAACCAGCAGCCGACTGCAGAATGCGGTTGACCTGCCGGTGTCGCTGACGTGACGTTCAACAAACTTTTGTCGGACTCCTGTCGTGGATCCCTCTCAGTCAATGTTACCAACCTATTAGACTCACTTAGACAGGATATGGGAGAGATGGAAAGCCCTGAGGCTCTCGGTAGCAGGGAAAATCGATTCCATTAAGTTGATGGCTGCCCTGAAGATATTATATATTCTGGCTCATTTACCGTGTCCATCCCCCAGAAATGGTTTCAAAAAATGGAGGCCCTAATGGGCAATTTTTTATGGGAAGGGTCCCATCCCAGATTCAGCAAACTTAAGCTGCGGCAGCACTGGAGTAGAGGTGGGTGGGGACTCCCCTGGCCTCAAGGGTACCACATGGCCTATGTTTCAGCTCAGACAACCAGATGGTTCTACAAAATAGGTCAGGATTCTTCTTCTTGACTTCTGCTGGAGGCGTCTCTGGTGCACGATCCCTCCTCTTCAGTGGTTCTATATGGTAAGAAGTCTCCCCCTTCTGGTCTCTCTCCCTCCATACTGATTTCAGTTAAGTACTGGAAGAAAACCCTTGTCCACCTTGGCCAAGATCCGACTCCATGGGAATTTAGTCTTCTTTGGAACAATCCTGCCATACAAATAGGGAACCACATGCTCCATTGGAAGCTGTGGAAAACTCAAGGTAGCTCCTTGGTACATGACTTGTTACTCCCGGGCACCTGCTCTCTTGACTATTTTGAAGACCTGAAAACTCAAGTTCATCTCCCCATGACTCACTTTAGGAGATATCTCCAAATCAGGGACTCCCCCACCCACTTACCCAAGGCCCCACTCCAAAAGAAGCTCTCTCAAGACCCCCACCCCATTAGTATATGGGGTAAGCGCCTTAAAAATCGAGCAAGTGTGATATATACAGCTCACAGAGATGCCTCGAAGGACCCTACCCGGACCGCTAGAGCACAATGAGAGTCGGATTTACAGATCCCTATTTCCAATCGCCAATTGACTCATGGCTGGGTAAGAATCCACACTGCCTGTAGAGATGGTCATACCCACTTTATAATGAATAAGACCCTACACAGGTGGTATTGAGACCCTGTCAAATTTAAGTGCATGGGTCTCATTACAGCTGATAACTGCTGGAGATGTGGCAAACAGGGGTCTAATCTAGTTCACATTCTCTGGGCCCGCCCCTCTCTTCATTCCTTCTGGCTATCAATCCAGGATATGTATAAGCAAATATTTTCTATGGTTACCCCTGACCCCTCTCTCCTTCTATTGGGGTGTAGAAGTCTGTCCACACCAAAACACTGCCCCGGGGACAAATGGATTACTGTAATAGGGGCCATTGCCAAAAGACTCATCTTGATGAGATGGAGATCCCCTGATATTCTGACTTTTCAAGAATTCCTTCTGGCATTAGCTCAAGGAGCTATGTTGGAGAGACTCTCCTGCTCATTGGGGCCTAATCTCTCCATTTGAGGTATGTTGGCAGCCCTTCCTTAGCTCAACGTATTGTCATGACACCCACCTAAAAGCTGTCTTACAAGACTCCCCACCTTGCTCTGGAGGGGGTGCCCCATCCTCCTCATCAACAATACTGTTTCCCCTTGATGATATAGAATTTGTTAAATAACTGATTCCCCTTCTTTTAGATTGGATTGCCTTCTTTTTGTATATAGTTCATATTAGTACAAGCATAATTATTGGGTCGCACATCTAGTCCTAATTTGAGACTGTTTTAGGCCCCTCCTGTTTACTTTGTAATGTCACAGAATAATATACCATAGTCTCTTTACTTGACTACATATATATGTACCTAGTCATGCCATAATTTGTCATTCTCATGCATTACCATGTCTTTGAATTTGCTTAATATTTTGCTCGGACTGGTCTTTATTTATATATGTTACTGCTTCTTGTCTCAATGTATTTATCTTGAGAAGTGGACATACTAAATGTTGCAGTATGGTATGGTCTTAGATCCTGTGTGTACTAATGCGTGCATGTGGTACTTATTCCTTTTACATTAATAACATTTTTAACAACAAGCAGCCCTCTGTGCTGTGGTCTCCATGCCAAGAACCGAGCACAAAGGACATCACCCTGAGGAGTCTGCCTGGATTCAGCCACAAGTGAGCTGTTATGCCAGCCTTGCTGCACCCCAGACCAGACTTTTCCAACCCAGCTACAACTCTGCTTTGTTCAGTGAGTACCATTTTTAATGACTGTAGGCCTCCTGCCAACTGTTGTACTGCATTGCTGATCTATCAATCCACTTGAAACTAGTTTTCTTGTAATAACCTGACATGCTCCAGGGTTAGTTGGTTTTTGTATGTTTACCTTCAGTGCTACCTGTCTAGTATCATTGTTTGCTTATTACTAGTCATTTACTCAGTTCCCCCATCATGTTATTTACTGCTTCTAATCCAATTAGCCACTGGGGAATGTTATGACTGGTTGATTAGGTTTACTTATACAACAATCTGCTAGTTATTGATCATTCCTTTCCTTGGTTCCACATTTCTGTCTCTTCTTCATGTTGCTAGTGAACAATTTAAATCACACTCCCCTCCTATGAACTAGAGAGTTTGTTGCTCTTGATTCAATTGTTTTGTCATTGTACTTCAACTGTTTTGTCATTGTACTTCCTCTTCCACTGTTCACTCCCTCTTCTGGTAGCATCTAGAAATGAGTCTTCGCTCAGTGTGCCTTTTCCAATTACCAGTTTCTAAATAAATAAATATTTCAGTATACGTCAATTCACTTTATTATTTATTTTTATGTTTGCTTGCACGCATGTGCAAGAAACATAGTGCCATCATCCAAGATTTCGGAGGTGTGTCACCTCCTCCTCCAATTCAGTCAGTGTGTTGGCAGGCACGGCCCCTGTAAGCCTATGCATGCTGGAGCTGTCTATGACAAGCTCCAAAATGCAGTGGCATACAGTTGAAAGGGGGAGCTATGCTTGAGTGAGCAGCGATAAGATATCACCTGCTGACGCGCAGCTCCCCCTACACACACACACACACACACACACACAAAACGCATGCATACTGCGTGCTGCCCCCCTGCACACACCCATAATAGCAGGGGTGCCCAATCCCCGTCGGCTTGTCCTACGCTCCCCAAAGCCTCCCCAAACTCATAGCATAGCCGACGGGGGTGCCCAATCCCCTGTCGGCTTCACTCCCCCCCAGTACAAGATGCCACGCTGGGAGCCCACCCCAGCGTGGCAACAAATGACAAGGCCGACGGCGGTGCCCAATCCCCTGTCGGCTGAACGCCCACCCCCACTGTCCTTGTGCCACACTGGGAGCCCACCCCAGTGTGGCAAATGTCCTGTGTCACCTATCTTTTGTTTTTCAACCTGAAAAATAAAAACGGTCCCACGTAGTCTCCCAGCCTACCCTCCCACAACCCGCACCCACCCACTGTGCACCCTGCCGCCCCACACCCCCCCTCACCCCATACTTACCTCTGGAGCTCAGCACGACGATCTTCGGTGGACCGGGAACACGTCTGCACTCTTCAAAG
This sequence comes from Neoceratodus forsteri, assembly GCA_016271365.2. Classification (NCBI taxonomy): domain Eukaryota; kingdom Metazoa; phylum Chordata; order Ceratodontiformes; family Ceratodontidae; genus Neoceratodus; species Neoceratodus forsteri. The sequence continues at coordinate 938,054,771 of CM057449.1, read as the reverse complement.
CCGACCGCGAACTGAGGAAATGCCGGTAAGCTGTATAATGGGCTAGATAGGGGGTTTTCAACTTTATTGCATATCTCAGGCATTTTTTGGAATTTTTGCACCAAATTTTCAATATGGGGTTTTTGGGGCCTCTTCTCATAAATGATGTCACTGTCATGGCGTTATTCAGGCACGAAGGGTGATTTCGCACAGTGACTGTGCAGTGATCTAAATCACCCTTCAGACCTGAATAATGCCATGACAGTGACATCATTCATAAGAAGGGGTCCCAAAACTCCATGTTGAAAATTTGGTGAAAAATTCCTAAAAATGACTGTTTCTGACGTCGCGGTTACACTTCCTATACTGCCGGCGAAGTTCGCTGAACTTTCAATATTTCACTCCAGATTTTCAACATTGCCATTTTACCACACCTTCTTATGAGTAGTACAGCTGTCATTTTTCATATCTCACCAAAACATGTTAGTCCATGTAGCGCATAATGGCGCCAGTCGGTGCGTGAGATCAATGTACGGGACAAATTAAGAAAATCACAGTGACACTGTTCATGAGCTGAGGTCTAAAATGGCTATATTGAAAATTTCGAAAAAATTCCAAAAAATGACTGTTTTACGAGGGTGCGTTGTACAGTTCCTACGCATGCTCATAAGTTTGAGAACTTTCAATATTTTCACTCCAGATTTTCAACATGTCAATTTTATCAAACCTTCTTAGGAGTAGTACAGCTGTCATTTTTCACATCTCACCCAAAACATGTTTCTGCCCATGTAGCGCACAATGGCGCAGTTGGTGTGCCAAATCAATGTACGGGACAAATTAAGAAAATCACAGTGACACTGTTCATGAGCAGAGGTCTTAAAATGGCTATGTTGAAAATTTGGTGAAAAAATTCCTAAAATGACTGTTTTTTACGAGGGTGCATTGCGCGAGTTCCTACGCACGTCAGTTCGCTAATGTTCAATATTTTCACTCCAGATTTTCAACATTGCCATTTTACCACACCTCCTTATGAGCAGTACAGCTGTCATTTTCATCTTGCCCAAAATGTTTCCACTTCATGTAGCGCTGATGGCGCGATCGATGTGCAAAATCATGTATGGGACACATTAAGAAAATCACAGTGACATTGTTCATGAGCAGAGGTGTTAGAATGGCTATCGAAAATTTGGTGAAAAATTCCAAAATGACTGTTTTACGAGCGCGGCGTTGTACAGTTCCTATGCATGCTCGTAAGTTTGCGAATTTAATATTTTCACTCCAGATTTTCAACATTGCCATTTTATTACACTTCCTTATGAACAGTACAGCTGCCATTTTTCATATGTCGCCCAAAATGTGTTTTCGCCCATGTAGCACACAATGGTGCTGTTGGTGTGCGAAAGTAATGTTTAGGACAGATTAAGAAAATCACAGTTACACTGTTCATGAGCAGAGGTCTTAAAATGACTATGTTGAAAATTTGGTGACAAAAGTCCATAAAATGACTGTGTTATGACTGAGCATTGCACAGTTTCCATGCACCCTCGTAAGTTCATGACTTTGTAATATTTTCAGTCCAGATTTTCACCAGTGGCATTTTTCCACACTTCCTTATGAACAGTACAGCTGTCATTTTTCACAACATGGCTGAAGTGTGTTTTCACACTTTCAGTGCAGAGATGTGTGGTCGCTGTGGGAAATCATTGTTCAGCACAGATAAAGAAAATTACAGTGACACTGTTCATGATCGGAGGCACCAAAATGCCTGAGTTGACAATCTGCTGTAAAAAATTCCCAACCTAATTATATTACGGGTGTGCGTTGCACAGTTTCTATGTACGCTCGTGACTTCACCATTTTTTAAATATTTTTACTGCAGATTTGCAACATTGCCATTTTTTACACCTCCCCATGAACAGTACAGCTGTCATTTTACATCCTGTTCAGAATGTTTTTGCACCTGTGGTGCTAAATGCCGTGGTCGATGTGAATAAGCAGCTTTGCTAACAAACTGATATTCCCCTGTTCATGAGGTGGGGTCACAAAAACATGTTGAAAATTTGGTGAAAATACCAGCAGAATGCCTGAGGTATAGGTTTCCAACCATACTCAAACTTGCGAGAGAATGACAGGCATCAGGGGTGTGACTTGGGATTCTTGCCCTGTAATGCTCATACCATTCCACACCCTGCAGCCAGGAGAGGCATCAGGTATGCCTTAGACTCTTCGGCCCCAGAGTTCACTCCATTCTCCTATATCGCACCCATCTCACCATATTTCCTAATGAAATGGGGTGCGCATAAGGGCCAAAGACCTCAAGGAACACCGTGACACTTGTCAGTGTCTGCAGGGTGGGGTGTGATGAAATGGCGTGGCCGTCATGCCTGACGACCCAAACACACATCCCAATGCCTGTCACTCTCTGCAGGGTAGTGGTGGGCTTGGCTTCAGTTCAGTACTTCACTGCCATTCCTATTACGCAGCTCTGTAACTTCTACACTACCACTGCCAATGCCAGCAAGCAAACATTCGGCATTGACAAATGCTTTTTTTTTCAAGTTTACTAGGAAAAGCATACTGAACTGAGTAAATAGTTAATTTCTAGAAGTGTCCTGGGGGAAAGGAGAATGGAGTGAATCCAATACAGTACAGTATATATAAGAATTATAGGAGAACAAACAAATGTTATGGTTCTAAGTGTACTGATGTATAGCAATGGTTTCCCAGGGTGTCAGTGTATGGACACTGTATCGAAAACAAGGTGACCTGAGGCCAAGCTTTCAATTCAAACACAATTTAAGTTCCTAGACCTGATGGTTCCAAATTTACCCATTGTCAAAGAAATATTTTTAGAAAGCGCTATCTTTGGAACAGTTAGGACTCTGAATATTTTCTGAATGAATTGTTGGTGTTAGGGCAACACAGATAAGTTATGTTGAAGCAGTTTTCAATTATCAATAAACTGATCATTTTAAAATATGCATAAAAGTACTGGTAATATTTAAATTTATCATATAAGAAAACTGTATTGGCATAATTTATGTACATTAAATGATACCATGCTACTATTGTTATTTTTAAAGATTTTTAGCCCTAAAGTTTCCCAAAAAGTTATGCCTTTCAAAGAAATGATTTTTTTACAGAAAGGGTGAACTTTTGAATAGTTAGTACATAAAATGAAACTTTTTTTTAAGAAAGTTTGGAGTCAGGGCAGCATAGATTGATTAACATATTTAAAAAGTATCAATCAATATTATTGCATGATGTCTTAAACTGATTATTTTGTTAAATGTTTTTTCTAAACTTTCTCAGATTTTTGGTTCCATTTCAAACCATGTAAGTATCCACTCATTTTCATGATCATAATACATTTACAAAGTACTACAGCTGCATCACAAAAACTAACCAAATCCTCATATCATAGTAAGTGATCACACAATATTCCTCACTTTTGCAGGCTTTGCAGCAAAAAGGCAGTAAAAGGTAATAATGTTTACAAAACAATACATAGCAGACTAGGCAGTTGCTCTTTAAACCCTATTAAAACACTCACTTTGTATGCCTGCACCTTTCTAAGTGGGAGTTATGTGTTCTCAGTGTGGTGAGCCTGCTGTAAGGAGTATTGTGGAATTACTAGCATAGTGAGTGTAGCAAAATTATCAGCCTTTCTAGGATCTAAAACTTCCACATGGAACATTCAACAGTAAGGCATCTAGCAAGACAATCCATTTTTGCAGTGTAAAACAGCTCAAGTCAGAATATGCTGCATAATGTGGAATGTATAGTCATATACCATATAACTGGTTATATTATCAGAAGAGAACTTGACTGGAAGGAAGACATGATCATGGGAAGTTTATATATAGTTTTCTATAAGTAATAATATGAACAAAGGAAGTTTCTAATTATATTAAACGTAGCCTGCAGGGATTTGGGGCAGGAACTAAGAGAGACACACTCCTGCTGAAAATACAGAACCACATTGTAAAAAAATGTAGACAAATTCCTGTGATCTTTCACTGCCCTGACATCTACAACAAATAGCACCAGCTCGAGCTGAACATTTTCCTGTCCTTAACTCAGAACAGACCCAGGGAGTTCAGTAATCCCTCCAGAGGAGGAGAAAGAAACAGGCGAAGGAACAGCATGGCAGGCGTTTTGAGTAATGCAGGAAGTGCTTAGGATGAGGCAGTGAAATTGGCACCGAGGCAGGTAGCCAGTATCTCAGCTCCTCAGCTGTGGCTGCATGTTGGGATTAACTCAAAATGTACTGTCATCCATTCCAGTTAATTTGCCAAATTCGATGCAGAGCCATACCTTTAGTGAATTTCTGAAAATGGCTTAGCAATACAGCATGGCCTAGTTTTCAAATCATGTTTAAAGGTATGAAGGGTTTTTGATTCATATATTTCTAAAAGCTTTTTGCGTTCCAGATAAAAAAAAAAATCCATGAAAGATTACTTGATTGGGTGTTATTTTTGTACCTGGACAGCTGTTGGAGCATTGCTTAAAGATATCAATTGAAGCAAGTTGGGTCAGGCCAAAGAATGAACAAAATCACATGGCGTTATGATATTGAATCATTTATATACTAAGAAGTAAAGTATACATTTGCAAACATATAGAAACCAAGTATAAAAGGCAAATACTTTAGAAGGATACAGAACTAAATAATCTGGGAAACATGCTGCTCTTTTTCGCCCCAATCATTTGATTTTGATGTGGACAGAGAACCTCTAGTTATCACTTCTTTTTGCAGTCCACTAGTTAGCAAAAGATTTCCTGGGAGCTTTTCAGTCACTATAAAACATGAGGTACTGCAGAACAGGCAAAAAAGCATGTTTCTCTCTTAATGCAGGAATTTCCCTGGGAAAGCAGCTCTGGACTAAATGTTTACCAAGTACTTGGAGGGCTTTGTTTAACAAATGAAGCCTAATTTCCCAACTAGAAAAATAAAAGGGTCTAGGTGCTCACTGCTGGGACTCCCCTATCATATCAAGTTATCAAAGAAGGCAGTGTTGATGGAAAAGTGGAAGCATTTCTTTACAGAAACAAAACTTATGTGCACAAGACACATTCTCCCAATGCTTAAGGTGTTCTGCTTCTTCTCTGGGGGTTGAGGTATGCTCTGCCCCACACCACCACCACACCCTTTTTATATCGGGGCTTAATTTCTAAAAGTCGGGACTGGCACAAGGGGATTTTCAGTAAGGAGAAATGGCACAAGGAGCTTCTCGTGCTGCATCTTTTGGCAGTCCTTATTCTAGAAAGAACTGTGCACCACTGGGGTGGCCATCTGTGCTAACCGGACTTGTATTGTCCTTTTGATGGTCACATTGGTGCACCATGGCAGAAGGGGCTAGCCCCACAGTGGGGCTGCAGCATCCCCTAAATTAGAAGTTTGAATGCTCGGCATGGCCACAACTCACAGTTGTGCTTAGACCAGTCAAGTGCCGGTCTAACAGTCCTTACTACAAATGTCATACCTATGCTGGGGGCAATCTGTAACCAGTGTGGAACACTGAGCAGGGACCTGTGGAAGTGCCACAAGGGGTGCTTTGGGCACAGATGGCAGTGCCAGGTCAAACAGTGGTACCTGGCAGGTGTACCTGCATCAGGCTTTTAGACCCACAGATGGGGTGCCACTTAGTTGGGCTTCCTGTACAATGTGCACAGAAAGCCCAACTAAGTGGTAATCTGTTTGTGAGTCTGTGAGCCTGATGCAGGCTCTCCTGCCTAGTGCCACTGTTTGCCCTGACACTGCCATCTGTGCCCAAGGCTCCCTCTAGGGCACTCTGACAGATCCCTGCTTAGTGTCTCATGCCTTTTGCAGGTCCCCCCATCCCCTGTGCTGCTATACTGGTGCCAGCTGTTCACCATGGGGCCATGATGGCACCCTCCGTCAGACCCCTCAGAAGCCACAAAGATCTGCATGGTTGATACACTCTTTGTCACAGCACCCTGCCTGCAGCAAATCCGAGGACTTTGTTGCAGGGACCCCTGTTGTTAGGGAATCTGATTCAGGGTCCCTGGTGCATCCAAGGTTGCCACAGGCGAGGGTAATTTGGCCAGGCGCCCACATGAACATAGTTCCACCACATCTTGAAAAACTATATGAGAGTTCCACCACCTCTGTCATCTTTCTGTATGAGAGTTCCACCACATGTCATCTTTCTCCATTGACTACTATGGGAGAGTTCCACCACCTGAAAATGACTATTTTGCCACCTAGAAATCTAGATGTGAGAGTTCCTCCTCCTAAATATTTCCAATTTAACTACTGATACTCAGAGCCTTATATAGAGAGGTGTCAAAAGGGGAGATCATGGCAAAGGGGACAGTTCGCAAAAAAAAATATATCTGTGCTGTGCTGCCTAATTGTGCCTAGCAGTTGGTCAAGTCTTTATAAAGTGACTTCTAGTAATATCATCTACCTAATGGCAGCTTGAGTCGGCAGCTCTGTCTACCCCTCAGACAAAATCTATTAACGTCTACCATAAACATGATTGATTCAATAGCAATGGGCATCCACTCAAAAGCCCAACCATCCAGGCAACCAGTGACACTGGCACAAAAATTAAAGGCACTCAACTCAGCAGAAAGAGTCTGTAGTTTGGCTGATGCAGGAACCCAAGAAGGCCTTGAGGAGCAAAATCAACTTGATGCAGATCAAACCCTGGACTTGGTTGCCACAATCAAACAAACAGCCAAAATGGTCACCAAAATTGATTATTCCCTCACACAGCTCCACTCTGATATAAAACAAATTGAACACTGAACAGAATAAGTGGAGGAATGCATAACAACTGTGGTGGAGCAGACAGAGAGACTCAACTGATTACTACTTTACCTGCTGGCTCAAGACAAGGAGCTAACTCACAAACTTGATGACCTTAACAATGGATATTCTGATTTCCAAATGGAGGTGTGGGTTCAAATCCCACTTCTGACACAACCCTCTTCAGAGAGGACTTATCTTTTGAAGGTAAAGGTTGCTTTTGTGAAACTGAACTTGGAGCTGGGAAGGATGCACAATCTTGAACTAGGAACTAGGAAACTGGAGGATTAAGGCACAATCTTGCTCAAATTCTGAGGAAAGTGGGCCTTACTTTTAATTTTACACTGGTTTTTGCTTGTTTGAATCAAGAAGCGGTTTGCAATACTGCTGATCTTTTTGTAGATTGCTATTTTACATACAGAGGGATTAAAATACTGTTGATTCTTTTTTTTCCTTTTCTGGGAATCTGGTGCCTTATTTGTAGCTTGATAGTATTTTGGTGACTTTTTGCAACAAACATTGAAGTTTTCACTGGTGTGTTCTTTAATTCCTGAAGTCAGTCGAGTTGTATATTAGAGCCAGACAAAGCCTCAGAAGGTTCAAACTGGATTGCTCCAATTGTTCTCATAACACAGAACAGATGGATTGGGGGAGGGAGGGAAGAGGAAGGTAAGATGCCTGCCTGGTGCCATGACTTGGAGGGACAGGAAGCGAATCCTCAGGATCATGGGAGCAGCAGCATGGGAGAGGAAGCTGGATGCCATTGTCCACACAGGGACAAATGACCTAGCTAGGAATGGGATCAGAGCTGTGCAGGAGAAGTTTCTGGAGTTGGGGAGGGGCCTTAGATAAGTAGCATGCGCAGTAACCTTCTCGGAGGTGCTGCTTGTCTATGGTATGGGTGAGGCTAGGGTACTCTGCACCCTGGGATTCAATGAATGGTTGAAAAACTGGTGCGGGGCACAGGGTTTTAGCTTTATTTGGGGACTGGGGTTCCACCTGGAGGGATACAGGCCTATACTGGCACAATGGTCTGCATCTGTCTGGGAGGGGAGCCAGGATCCTAGGTGATAGGTTTAAATGCTTCATTAGCAAGCTTTTAAACAAGCCAAGGGGGAAGGCACTGAAAAGGAGCAGGGAATACTGAGCCTCCCCCCACAAAAGCAGAGTAATTAGTGAGGCTAACACCAAGGTAGAGAGTTCAATAGGGAGCAGGGAAGCAGTAAATGGAAAAAAAAGGCAAAGGCAGTAAGTACAGGGATAAGGCTAAAAGGAGTAAGGCCATCAAAAAATGGAGGGAGATGAGTATCAGTGCCTGTAATCTGGGTAACAAGCTTCCTGAACTAGTAGCCTTAATGGAAGAGGGACACCTGGATATTGTGGCAGTCAGAGAAACCTGTTTCACAGAGAACCATGACTGGGATATCAACATTCCAGAGTACACAATCTACAGGAGGGACCTGAAGGGTAAAAGAGGAGGAGGAGGAGTAGCTCTCTACATAAGGGAAGGGGTCAAAGCAACAGAACTAAAGGGTAAATAGGGAGGAGAGGAGGCACTGTGGGTCACCCTGGAGATAGGAAATGGCACCACAATCTGCACAGGGGTTGTATATAGACCCCCATTTCAGGGGGAGGAAATGGACAAGGAAATGATAGGAGGCATCCTTAGAATGGCAGAGAAAGGGGAGATATTGTTGATGGGGGACCTGAATATGCCAGATGTTAACTGGAGCACATTTGCTGCAGCCACATCCAAGAGCAGAGTCATTCTTAATGCCCAACAGGGGGCATGCCTCAGGCAGCTAGTGTTGGAACCTACTCAGGTGGTAGCAGTCTTAGATCTGCTACTCTCAAACAGGGATGGTAGGGGGGATCTCTATTTAGAAGTGGGTAGCCAACTGAGAACAAGCAACCACCAGACAGTGTGGTTCACAATAAACATAGCTATTGAGTCAAGCCATACAAAAGCAAGGGTACTGGACTTTCACAAGGCTGACTTTGGTAGAATGGGAGAGTGGCTAAGGAATGCATTAGCAAAAGAGCAGGAAGAAGGGGTGGGGGAACAAGGGGGAAAATCAAAATTGCTATCACAGAGGCAACAAGCCTTTGTGCAAAGCAAATAAACAAAACAAAATGAGGGAAAAAAAGCACACTATGGTTCTCAAAAGAGATGGTGGGGACGGTTAGGGAGAAAAAGATAGCATTCAGAAAGTATAAAGAATCACGGAAGGAGCAGGACAGAGAACTGTACCAGTTAAAGTAAAAGAAAGTGGGGAAGGCAGTCAGAATAGCAAAGGCCCAAACTGAGGAAAAGATAGCCAACTCAGTTAAGAAGGGGTATAACACCCTTTATAGGTACATTAGTGAGCAAGAAAGATCAAGGAGGGACAGTGAGGGCTCACTAAAGGGAGGGTGGGTGGGCAGGGGTGACATTGAAAGGCAGAGATACTGAATGAATACTTTGTTCAGTATTCACAAAAGAAGAGGAGGAGGACATACCTACGAACATACGAACATACGAAATTTGCCAGCAGATAAAGGCCTAGAGGTCTATCAAGTCTGCTCGAATGTGCAGCTAGCACCCCTTATTCTGCAGCTGCCCCTCCCTTCCACCCTTCCCCTTCATTAACCCTCCCCCTTGTCCTGTCCCATCCTCGTTTGAAGCAGTCCACTGTTCTACTGCATACCACTTCTGCAGGTAACGCATTCCACCCAGCCACCACCCTCTCTGTAAAAAAGTGTCTCCTCATCTCCCTCCTGAACCTTCCTCGCTCCAGTCTCATATCATGGCCCTGGTGCCCTCCCTCCCTTACTTTGAACAGCCCCTCTGTACCTGTCTTGTTTATTCCTTTCATGTATTTAAGGTTTCAATTATGTCCCCTGTCTCTCCTCTCCTCCAGTGAGTACATGTTCAACTCCTTCAACCTCCTCTCATATGATAAGTCCCCCAGACCCTTGATCATCTTTGTCGCCCTGCGCTGCACTCCCTCCAGTAACTTAATGTCCCTTTTCAGATACGGACGCCAGAACTGCACGCAGTACTCCAGGTGTGGTCTAACTAATGACCTATACAGTGGCAGAATCACTCCTCCCTCCTTGAGGATATACCCCTGCAATACAACCCAGCATTTTGTTGGCCTTTGCAGCTGCCTTCCTACACTGTGCCGAGTTGTTCATTGACCCTGTGATAGGCACCCAGATCCTTCTCCTCCTCTGTCTGGGCTAGCTGCACTCCCCCTAGCTAGTAAGTCCTCCTTGGGTTCTTCATCCCAAAATGCAGCACCTTGCACTTTTTGGCATTAAAGCCCAGTTGCCAGGTGTCTGACCAGGTTTCAAGCTTTGCCAGATCATCCTGCAACCCCTGCCATCCCCTAGGTCATCCACCACGCGCCAACCTTGGTATCATCAGCAAACAGACTGATCTTGCTCTTGATGTCCCATGATATGTCTGCAATGAATATCCCAAACAACACTGGTCCCAACACCGAGCCCTGTGGGACACCACTGCCACTGCCCTTGGGTGTGAGAGCTCCCCACCCACCACCACCCTCTGTTGCCTTCCCTGCAGCCAGTTTCCTACCCATCTCACCAGCATTGCACCTGCCCCTGTGCCTACTAACTTCCTTCCCAGCCTTCCATGTGGCACTGAGTCGAATGCCTTACTGAAGTCCAGATACAGGACATCCACTGCATCCCCGTCCAGTTGCCTAGTTACCCAGTCATAGAACCCGACCAGGTTGGTTTGGCAGGATCGCCCACGTATGAAGCCATGCTGTCTGCTGTCCTGTAGTCCTTTGGCCTCTAAGAGGCCACCAGCCTCTCCTTCAGGATAGTCTCCATTAGCTTACCCACGATGGATGTGAGGCTCACTGGTCTGTAGTTTCCCGGTTCATCCTTGGGGCCACTCTTGTGGAGGGGCACCACATGAGCCATCCTCCAGTCCTGAGGTACACACCAGAATGTAGTGAGGCATTAAATAGGTCTGCCAAAGGTCCTGCAAGGACCTCTGCCAGCTCCTTCAGTACCCTGGGGTGGATGCCATCTGGGCCTGGTGCCTTGTCCACCCTCAGTGCCTTCAAACCCTCTCGAACTCTGTCCTCCATGATTTCCCCATCTGTCACCACTTCCCCCTCGTCTGCCATTTCACCCATCTTGGGTGTCACCCCTCTTCTCTTTAGTAAATACTGAGCAGAAGTACTCATTTAGTGCTTCCGCCTTATCATACCCTGCTTCCACCCAACCCCCCTCCTTCCTAATCCTTACTATGTGGAACCTAAACCAAACAAAACAAGCACTCTGGATAGGGGGGTCAATACCAGTCCATTCACAGAAGAAAGAGTCATGAAAGAACTCCTAAAACTCAAGGTGGACAAGGCAATGGGGACTGATGGGATTCACCCCAGAATTCTAAAAGAACTAAGGGGAGAACTAGTGACACCACTGACTACCCTTTTTAACAAATCATGGGAGGAGTGCATGGTACCAGAGGACTGGAGGATGGTGAATGTGATTCCCCTGCCCAAAAGTGGGAGCAAGGCAGAGGCAGGAAACTATAGACCTGTTATTTTGACCTCAGTAGTAGGGAAAATGATGGAATCACTTCTGAAAGAAAGAATAGTTGAGTAACTAGAGGCCATCGTGGCACAGGACTCAAGGCAGCATGGATTCACACAGGAAGGTCATGTCAGATGAATCTAATAGATTTCTTTGCGTGAGTGATCAAAGTAGTAGACCAGGCAGGGTCTGTGGACATGGCCTACCTAGACTATAGCAAAGCATTTGACACAGTCCCACACAAAAGATTAATAAACAGATTAGCCAGCCCAGAGGTGGGTCCCAGGGTGGTAGCCTGGGTAAAAAGCTGGCTGGACAAGAGGATGCAGAGGGTAATAGTAAAAGGAGTCCACTCCAAAGAAAGGAGGGTTACTAGTGGGGTGCCGCAGGGTTCAGTACTGGGTCCAGTCTTCTTTAATGTCTTTATAAGTGACATTGCAGAAGGACTGGAAGGAAAAGTATGCCTCTTTGCAGAAGCCACAAAGATCTGCAACATGGTTGATACACAATGTGGGGTGGAAAGGATGAGAAGAGATTTGGCACGGTTGGAGGAATGGTCAAAAGTATGGCAGCTTAGAGTCAATGCAAAGAAGTGCAAAGTAATGCACCTGGGTAACAAAAGCCCAGGGGAAAAGTTCACAATGGGGGGGGGGTACTAACAACAACAAAAATGGAAAGGGACTGGGGTGTAGACATATCAGACAACCTAAGGGTAGGCAGGCAATGTGAGAAGGCAGTAAGGAGGACTGGGGGGATACTGGGATGCATAGGGAGAAGCATCACCAGTAGAAAACATGATGTTGTCATCCCTCTGTACACAGTTGGTGAGACCCCATCTGGAGTACTGCGTGCAGTTCTGGAGACCCCATCTCTGCAAGGACATAGACAGGATGGAGGCAGTCCAGAACAGGCAACTAAAATAGTGCAGGGTCTGCACCAAAAACCATACAAAGAGAGACTAAAAAAGCTTAATATGTATACCATCAAGGAAAAGAGGGAGAGGGAGAATATGATAGAAACTGTCAAGTACCTCAAAGGAATCAACAAAGTCCAAGTGGGAAGCATCTTTCAGAAAAAGAGATGTGCAATGACAAGGGGGCACAATTTGAAGATAGAGAGGGGATGGCTCAGGAGCAACATAAGGAAGTATTTTTTCACAGAGAGAGTGGTGGACACATGGAATGCCCCCTCTGAGGAGGTTGTAGGGTCAAAAACAGTGTGGGAATTCAATAATGCATGGGACAGATAAAAGGCAATTATAGTGGGGTGTAGGAGGAAGTAGGCTGTTGTTTAACTAGGATCTGCAGCTTATTCAATAGGTAGGGAAATGAGTAGACTGGGTTTTGGGGTTTGTACTGCTACAGTAGAAGACTGTGTTGCAATGTAAAAAACACGCTTTCTTACAGTTATAATTTATTTATTTGTAATTCTTGACAGGAAAGACAGTCTGAACTGTGACACCTCATCACCAAGTGGTTCATGGAGGTGGTTTACAAGAACCTGTTGTATTGATGGGAAAATGTTAGCCAGGAAACAGTGGAAAATCCCCTTCTTTAATATGGAGTACGCAGGATCTTTAACTTCTAACTGGACAGAGACCAGGATCAGACTGGGGTGCTGGAACCACCTGAAAATGTGGACTGGCAGCCAATATGGAAAATTAATAAAGGGGCTGGGGGGTCTTATTCATATCAGCTTTACACATCAATTTGGCACAAAGGCTCTATTTTTGAACTTTATGTTTTCCTGCAGTGATCAAAACACCCCATTTAAATATAAAAGAGTTGTTAAATGTAAGGATTCTCAGAGTTTGTACATTGGGAAAGAGCCTAAGCAAGGGTATCCCACCTGGAATTTTCCCGGTATCCTTGTGGGCCAGTCTGAAACTGACAGAGACGGACAGAAGAGACCTTGGTTAGACATCTCACCCAAAGGATGGCAACTCAGCAGTACAACACTCACCCCAGTGCTACACTACAGTATTAGCCCAGGTTTCTGGTGTGGTACTAGAACCCATGACCTTCCAATCTTCCTGCCCCAAAGGTGATTGTGCAACCTACTGAACCACAGACATTTATGAACTGTTTCATAGAGCTGCAACATATTTCTATTAAAAATGTACCTGCCATTTAAGCAAACTGTGACAAACATTTGACAAAATGTTCATAAGGGTCATAACACTGGCATGTTGTTTTCAGGAGGAACATACTCCCCGGCAATCCAGAAAATGTGTTTATCCATTTGTACTTTTCAAAGCAGCACTATACAAACTTTCTAAACCCAAAGCTACTGAAAAGTCCAAATCGTTGCCCAAACAAGTTTAAAATTTTTCTTTATCCAGTGTAAGCTTAACTGAGATGCAACAACTCATTTTCTGTGGGGTCCTGATCCTATCCTAGTGCAGCTGGGAGGACTGAAGCAAAGGTCAGGTGATTCATTTAAGGTCAAACAGGGATTTGAGGGATGTGAGTAGACATTAACCTGTGATTGTGTGGTAAAACACTTGTTCCAACCAGCACAATCAGACTTCGACATTTACTGTGAACTAACATGAGTAGGCTTCTTTTTTTTTTTGCCATTCACATTTTATTCACTTTTATGCAGAGACAACATATATGAGACATAGACATATCAGAATATGAACTAAAATGTAACAATAGCTCATGAGAATCAAAATGTTACAATTTCTCTGCCAATCCCCCCCCAATACCGATAACAATAAAAATACCCCCTAACCTCCCCCATCCCACTTCCCTCCCTCACACAAGGCACTAACACCTAGTTACCGCCAAATAGGGTATATTCTGACTTCATCTTGAATAGATTGAATAAAGCGGGCCCAAATCTTCTCGAATAGAGTATTTGATTATGTAGGGCAGCTATCATTCTCTCAATCCTAAGACTCGTAAGAAGCTCGCCTAACCATTCAGAATAAGAAAGCCCCATACTGTCCTTCCAATGTCTGAGAACTAACTTTTCACAGTGATTGAAATCAAAGCCTTGTGGAATTTCCTAATCCTAATCGAGAAACCAGACATATCCCCAACAAACATACCTCAGGTCTGAACATATCATCCAGGCCCAACAAGGGGTCAATCTTTCTCTTAATTTCTGTCCACAATGGATAATTTTGGACATTCCCAAAAAATATGTAAGAGATCCCCTTATCCAAGCCACATCTATAACACCTAGGATCACTTAACAAATTCAGATCCCCAGTTTTTGAGGAGTAATAAATATTATGTAAAATTTTAAACTGTATAAGCCTCAATTGATCTTGTGAATAAATCTATGACAACCTTGCCAGATCTCAGACCAATCCAAAGTTACATCAGGAAGAGCAGCAGCCAATATGAACTTGGGGCAAGATTCACTGAGTAGGCCCAATGAAACAACACTCATGTGAAATCTTAGAGACTGCTCATGGATTCCTACCAATAAGCAATCCGCCAAAAATGCAATCCGTGGGGGCTGCACCAACCCATTACCAACCTTTTGAAGCAATAGATGACGAAGTTGATATATTTTGAAAATATCTCTGGTAGATAAATTGAATTTATTTAACAGTTCCAAAGCGGAAATTAAACCTCCCTCTTCATTGAGAAAATCTTTCAAGCAACATTCATCGGGTAACGTCAACCGGGGTGGGTCAGAAGTTGGTCAACTGGGTGGCAAACTGGTTGACTGGCAGAAAACAGAGAGTGGTGGTAAATGGTATACAGTCAGAAGAGATGCAAGTCACAAGTGGGTACCTCAGGGATCAGTCCTGGGGCCAGTCCTATTCAACATCTTCATTAGTGACCTGCATGAATGGACTAGAGGTAAGGCTTGTCTGTTTGCAGATGACACCAAGATCTGCAACAGAGTAGATGATCCAGATGGGGTGGGCAGAATGAGAAGAGATCTGGATAAACTAGCAGAATGGTCAGAAGAGTGGCAACTGGATTTAATGCAAAGAAGTGCAAAATCATGCACATAGGGAAGAGAAACCCTGAAGCCACTTATAGGCTGGGAGGAGTTGCTAGCAGTCACAAAGGAAGAAAGAGACTTGGGCATCATCATCACTGATGACCTAAAATCATCAAGCAGACCTCTAAAGCAGTAGGTAAGGCTAGGGGGTGTTAGGGTGTATTAGTAGGGGTATCACAAGTCGTAAGAGGAGGTAATAATCCCTCTGTACAAGACATTAGTTAGGCCCCATCTGGAGTACTGCGTGCAGTATTGGAAGCCACACCTTCCACAAGGACATTAACAAATTGAGGCAGTCCAGAGAAGGGCAACTAAAATGGTGCAGGGACTGCATCAGAAGACATATAAGGACAGATTAACGGAGCTCAATATGTATACCCTTGAGCAAAGGAGGAGAGAGGTGATATGATCGAGACATTTAAACACCTTAAGAGGCATAAACAAGGTGAAAGAGTCTAACATGTTTAAATATAAGAAAAATAGCAGGACAAGAGGACACAGCATGAGATTAGAGGAGGCCGATTAAGGGGAATGAGGAAATTCTTTTTCACAGAAAAGGTGGTAGATGCATGGAATGGCTTACCACAAGAGTGGTGGCTATGAATACAGTGCAGGGCTTCAAACAGGCATGGGATAGGCATAAGGGAGCAATACAAATGACTATGAATAGATAGGTCACTGACAGAGCAAAGGCCGATGGCACATTTATAAGGTAGAAAAAGAAATGGGCAGACTGGATGGGCCTTGCGGTCCTTATCTGCCGTCAACTTCTATGTTTCTATGTTTCTAACCAATCGGATCTAATGGTCCTATCTCCTATCAAGAACCGAGGGTTACCCCTAATAGGTTGAGCCCAGTCTTTGACCTGATCATATTTTAAAAAACTGCAAAGCTGATTATGAATCTTTAACGACACCCCTATCGGGGATTTCTTCAAAGAAGGGGGAAGTACCTTGGGAGTTAAGTAAAATAAAGCCTCCGGGGTAATACCAAAATTTTTAATAAGATTAATTTCCAAATTAACCCACAGGGGCACATAACCTGATGTTAGAGACAAATCTTTATATAAGGCCCATCTACCATACTTATTCAACTGAGCTGCCCAAAAATAGAGAGCAAAATGGGGTAATCTCAAACCCCCAAGTAGTTTAGGGGCCGCCAATTTTTGATAGGACATCCTGGCCTTTTTATAACCCCAAACGAAATCAGCTATCATCCCATGGAGTTTTTTGAACCATGACATAGGAAGCCAAATATTTAGCATACTCAAGGGATAAAAAAGTCTAGGGAATATATTCATCTTAACTATGTTTATCCTCCCCCATAGCGACAATGGAAGTTGCGCCCACCTTTTGAGATCTAAATCTATAATGTGAGCCAGGGAATCTAAGTTTAACTGACATATCCGTAGCGAACTTCTCGTCAAAGTAAGACCCAAATACTTAAAGGAGTCGGAATTCCACCCTAAGCCCAGCTCAGTAATTTCCTGCTTAAATAGCTTATTATTGAGGGGATAAACCACAGTTTTATCCTGATTCAATTTATAATTGGCAAGAAGACCAAAATTATGTATTAATTTTAGCAACTTTGGAATGGACCTACTAGGCCTCAGATATAGACCAGAAGATCATCTGCATATGCTGTGACTTTAATATTCTGATCCAAAATTTTAATGCCTTCAATCTCTCGGCTACTAACTATACTTCTTATGAGAGGCTCTAAATAAAATTAAATAAAAGGGGATAAAGACATCCTTGTCTTGTGCCTACATATAACTTAAAGGGATTTGAGAAGGCCCCATTACAAGTGACTCTGGCTGAGGACTTGAATACAATGCTCCGACCCACTCAATAATCTTTCAGGAAGCCAAATCTCCTCATTGCATCAGATAAACCCCCAATTGTACCCTATCAAAAGCCTTCTCGGCGTCCAAGGAATAACGCCATCGGAAGGTTGGTCTCCTCAAAACCGAGAAGCGTGTGCCAATGTCCTAAAATGATCAGCCGAGGACCTACCTTCATAAATCCTACCTGTTCTACACCTATCAATTTAGGTAATATTCTGTTGATTCGATCAGCCAATAGTTTACCCAAAATCTTAATATCATAATTCAACAAGAGATAGGCCTATAACTGGCTGGTTTTTCAGGAGGCCTACTAGGTTTAAAATTAAGACTATAAGCGCCTCTGAAAGAGTCTTATCCACCTCCTGACCAGAGAATATACTGAAATAACCTAAGCAATAAGGAGCTAATTGCCCAGAAGATTTTTATAAGTTAGGCGAAAACCCGTCTAGGCCCGGTGTTTTATCCGTAGGAAGATTCTTAATAGCTAACTCTATCTCCTCTTGGGTTATATCCACACCGAGAGAGATTCTATCGGATTCATCCAATGTAGGGAGTTCCAGACCTTCCAAAAAGGCTGAGATCTCTGACTTAGTAGGCGGGAGCTCCATAGCGCTATATGGGGATTCAAAATATTGTCGGAAAACATGGACAATTTCTTCTGGGGAGGTTTTAACACAACCATCCTCTTCCGATAAGATCCCCTCAATCAATCGGGAAGATTCAAGTTGTGCAATACGTCTAGCCAGAAGTTTCCCAGACTTTTCCCCCTGATCTAAATAATTGGCTCTCGTCTTAATTAGAGCTAATTCTGCCTGCTCCCCTAGAATTCTAAGATAGGCATCTCTTACTTTAACTAATTCTTCTTTATCTTCCTCCCGTGGATTTAGGGAAATATTGGATTCTAGAGTCCTGATTTGTGTCAGTAAATCCAACATAGTACATTCCTTCTCTCTCTCTTCCTCTTAACGGCCAGACTAATTAATACACCTCTCATATAAGCCTTAAGTGCCCCCCAGAAAATATCTGGACGGACACTGTCATTTAGGTTATTTAGGGTGAATTCTTCTATTTGCTCCGATAAGAATTGGGCCACCTTAGATATTCTCAAGATCTGATTGTTCACTTTCCACCTATTACCCCTTTTCGTAAGAGACGGAAAGGAAATTGAAACTGCCACCGCAGCATGATCCGAAAGAGGGCCTGTTACAATTTCCGAATCGAGAACTCCTTTGAGAAGGGTTCGGGAAAGAAATATGTAATCAATACGAGAGGCAGTCCCGTGGGCTGGGGAGATGAAAGTGTATTCCCTAGACTTTGGGTGGAGAACTCTCCAAACATCTGCCAGTCCTAACCGATCCAACAGATCCCCAAAGGCACGGGAAGCAGGGGTGTGGTATATTTGCGATCTGGCGGACCTATCCATTAAAGGATCCAAGGTTAAATTAAAGTCCCCACCCAAAATCATAGGGAGCTGATTAAATGGTAAGAGCACCTTTAACAGACTTACCACAAAATCCTGACTGTCCACATTGGGACCGTACACCGAACCTATCAGAATCTCAGTATTCTGCAGTTTCCCTTTAACAAGCACATATCTACCCTCCTTATCTTGAACCACTTGCGTTGGAGTAAAAGGAATTGATCTATGCACTAATATCATAACACCTCTACTCTGCGTGCTACCCTGAGAAGAAAAAACTTCCCCTATTTGTAACCTCCTCATGCAACTAGCCTCCACTTGAAGTAAATGTGTCTCTTGTAAAAACACCAGTTTCACTTTCACAGCTTCTATATGCTTCAGAATCCTATACTGCTTAGCTTTAAGCCGTGCCCCTTTAACATTCCAAGTAAGAAACTTAACTGATATGTCCGTCCCCATTCTTGTTCAGTTGACCCACAGTATAATGTGGCCACCCTACTATGGTATGACAATAATTAGAACCTAAAGCCTTGTGACCCTCCCCCCCCAGTGCCTCGCATCCTATAATCCTACACCAAGTACCCCCCCAACTGTTATCCTCCCAGAGCCCATCCCAAAAGAAACCCCACCACTGCCCCTCCCCTCCCCTGACCTTCCTTCTCCTCACGGCCCATGACAACAGCCCACTTAGCTCATCCACCAGCGTTCCTCCCACACCATCCCCCTAACCTTATAGCAAAAGCCAAATTTGCATATGCCCCAACAACATATTTATTCAGATATATATCTGACTTAGTAATAGAAATGACCCCCAAAATCTCAAAGACCTATTTCTTACACTACCTATAATTAATACAAACCAATAAGAGGCAGAAGTAGAAAGAGAAAAAAGCAAAGGGAAATTGTTACTAATCTGGCTGAAATTAAACCCCGAATAACAAAGGCAATCCACACCCATTAATTCAAAGGATAACAGCAAAATCAAATAGGGAAACACCCATTATCTATAGCCCCCAGGGCGCTAACATGTAAAAACCACTCCCAGACTATGTAAAGAAATACATATTCTAAAGCAGCATAACAAAATTAATGCAGCTCTCTGGCACCCTCTTGTGGCCAGCATATAAAATATAAGACAGTCCTCGTCTTCCAAGATGACATAAAATCCTGTCCGAAGTGGGCTTAAGTCCATCCCCTAAATTAAATGTAGCACAAAATGAGAAGCGGCAATTTATATCTTTGCTGCCACAAAAAGAAAATAATGAAATAATAATACAAGGGGTAAGCACCACGAAGACGGCACAGTGTTAAAGACTAAAGGGGAAGCCTCACTCACAACCCCCTATTTTAAATCGCTTCTCTTAATAACAGCAAACTGCTGAAACAACATAAAGTTTATCTCATTAAGCATAGTCCCAGAACCAAGATCCCAGAAAACGGATCCCAAGCTGCTTCCTCAGCATGTATTGCGGCCTCTCGCTCTCTCCCGACCACTCAGGGAACCTTAAAGAGGGTGGGGAAGGCCAACTGTAATGCAACTGTAGTGGATTCGATGGAATCAAATGCCTTCCATTCGTCTGCAATGAGAACCTGGAATTTCGCAGGGTAACCCATACGAAACTTGATGTCAGCCGCAATTAACCTCTTTACCAATGGGTGAAAAACCGCCCGTTTTGCCTGATCGAGTGGGAGGTCTTGAGCTACCTAATTCTGGTGCCCTCCCAATACAGCTCCTTGTCTTCTTTAGCCTTCACAATAAAGATTTGTCGTTTCTGATAGTTAAGAAAGCGAAAAATGAAAGTCCTGAGTGGTGCATTAGGAGGGGTAAAGGGCAAAGCTCGATGAGCCCTTTCAATTACATAGGAGGACCCAAATGGAAGGTCCGACTACTCTCGACCAGTCTTTAGGCAAACTTAGTCATCAGGCCCTTCCTTTTTCCAGTAGTCCAATGACTACCACGTTGTTCCGGCGACTCCTGCCTTCCAAGTCTTGATTTTCAGTTCAAGCTTATTAATTTTCTGCTTCAAAGTATTCACCACCGGGTCCAATCGCTCTTTACTCCCTTCTAAAGATCTGATTCTTGCCTCATTATCAGCGGTCTTCTGGGTCAAATCCTCAAGAGCGGTAGTAATATTTTTAATTTCACTCGCCATATCCTGCATGTTAGCCTTGAATGGTCGAAACTCCTCCAGAAATCTGAATAGCGTAAGGGGCTCATCTTCTGAGCTTCCATCACCAGTGCCCTGAACCGGCTGAGAGGCCGAGGCCTTGGATTTTTTAGCAGCCTTCTCCGGAGTCGCCGGCGGAGTATGCTTCGGAGGTGGTTTGCGCATTTCTGCCTCCATGCGAATTGTGGACACAGGTTCTCCTCTGTGTCCAACACCGCAAAAAACCCTTTGGACCGAATTTGTTGGGGTTTTATATTACAAACGAAGGACGGGTAGTCGGAGCGCTTGAGAAGGCAGCTACTCTGTGCTCTGCATCACGTGACTCCCATGAGTAGGCTTCTTTGACCAACTCCATCATTCAGGTTTCCAGGATATAAATGGAACTGAAAAAGTAATTCTGTATTTCTTCCTGTGCCTGTAATGTGTAGTTGGAAAAGGCATAGAGATTCACCTTTAAATGGCTTCTCTGACTATTAAAATGGTGGCCATCCTACTTTGGGGGTGCCCATACCTCTCAACTGCCCTCATTATGAAAGACAACACCCATTTTACCCCTGAGAATTTTTGTCATCCCTCATCCGTCCTTCATAGAAAAGGTGTAGCCCACACACAAAAAAGGTGTTGGAAACTCAAACTTTAAATCAGAAATTAATTAAGATAACTAGATGTTTTTTTGTGCAGTATTAGTCACTGTTTAACAATTAAATCACAAACCGTAGTGAGAAAGACATAATGTGACCTACAGGAAATTGAACCCAGACCCCCAGAATACTGTCCCAGTGCCCTAACCGCTGAGCTACAGGCTCACATGGTTGGATTTGGGGTTCCCGGACACAATTCAGTAGAAATGAATGAAACTCTATTATGCTATAGTAAAATTAAATGTGAACAAATAAGGGTACTAGTTTTCAGAGTATCTATCTTTATGCTTGATGACTGCCTCACATTTTGAGAATGACATGACTGGCTCTCATTTTCCCCCATTTTGCATACCAGTGTCTCACATTTCAGTTACACTAGTTTGAGAGTTACAGTGATACCTAGCCTTGTTAGGAACTGCTACTATTAAACAAATTAAAAAATGTGTCTGTCTTTCTCTTACAGATTTCCCGTTAAAAATGGAAACTGCTAACTTGGACCTTTCTGTATACTCTGCAGGAAGATACAGATAGAGAGCATCATTTTGACAAGTTTTACTCTTCCCTGCATCTAACTGAAGGCCAGTCAAACCCAGTCAGCTGTTTTTGTTTGTCTTACAATGTATTTCCCTAGGGTAGCCTAACTGCAACTGACCATCTTTATTTTCCATGAAGTCCTCCTTTCTCTCAGTTGTATGGCTTGGAGGACTGGAAACTAAATAATTTGTTCAAGGGTGCATAGTCAGCTAGTGGTTGTGGTGGGATTCAAACCTGTGGTGGGATTCAAACCTGCGATTGCCTGATCCACAGTGTAGTATTTCAATCCTCAGACCACACTACTCTTCTACTGAGGGGTAATAGGAAAACTAGTTTTTTATGAGAAGTATAAAAGAGGGAAAAATTAATGTCCCTCGGGGAGCATGGGCAGCTAAGAATGCTCTAATGGAAAGTCTTTAAAAAGTAATAAAACATTTTTGTTTTCTTGTGGCAATGTTTTAGTCAGGGATAAGCATTTCAAAGAAGTAATTCCCTCATTTTTAACAGGAGATCATTCATTTCACTTCAAAGGGACTTCCTTCAGTGAACTCGAGCCTCGTTACATCAGAGCATGGTAGTGCCAGCCATCTCTCATTGTGCTGGCAAGTTCATGCAGAAAAACAAGGAGGGCTGTAGGGTTGATGGACACATTTATTCTCCTAATGACCCAGTGCTTTAATGTAGAAGAGGGGGCATAGCATCCTCTACTGTTCTAAAAGGGAGCTGCCAAACCTTCTTTATGGTAAAGATATTTCATTATTGAAAGTCCATATGCCTCTTTTGCTGGTTGTGCAGGTGGAAGTGAAAGATGCCAGGCACCATTGTCAATCACTAGGGACTGGAGAAAAAAGTGTTAACATGGCTGTTTTGTGTTATTCCCTTGTTTAAACCCCCTTCAATCTATGAACTTAGGGGGTCCCAGCCCTTCCCTCATGGGTGCTAATTTCACTGTGTCCATGCAGGAAAGGGGACAGAGGTCACAATGTAACTGGTATGTGCCCTCCATGATGCATGGCGACCCCAGTATCCTGACTGCAACTTTCATGACACTCTGCACTTGGAGAACTTTTACTGGTAAGCAGTTGCATGTCACTAAAGTGGGACTAGGAACCATGGAGCTGGAGGAGGGCAGAGTTAAGTGAGTGATCACAATGACAGGGTCAGCATGCAGGGGAATGTGATTTAGGAGGGGAGTTCCATTGGATGCCATGAACAGTAACTGGGCTTGGGTTTGAAGGAGGGGGTGACAAAGGACCAATGAGAGGGACAGGAGCAGATTGTGATACATTAGCTCAGAAATGAATCTAAAGGGAAGGGGTGGGTGCGAGAGAACACTTTGGTGGTACTTCTGGTGCCTCGAAGGAGCTATGCTGCTTTCTATCATAGTTGCTGGGGGATCTTCTTTCCCCGGAGACCATGACTGACTTCTATGTATAGCTGCAAAGAGCTGCAGTGCAGCAGGGATACTGTTTGCTCCCTAGTTTGCACCTCCATATTATGCAGCTGAAAATCCGGTTCATCATGTCTGTGGCAGTGTGGGGAGGCTGCTGGACTGTCATGCTTGTCTGCAGTACACAGTTTGGGAATTACCAGCATAAGGTGTAACTTTTTGGTTTTCAAAGTGCTCTGAGGTAGATGATATATTGTGTATTTCGTGACTGTATTGCCTTTTCAGTTTATATTCTTTCTTATCTGGCATGCTCTGTTTCTTGAGCAAGGAAGAGAAAACAAGGTTTGCCCCACAGAAGTTCCTATTCTGTTTCTCGATGACAATTTAACCACTCCAAATTATAGACTGAGGATATGGCGGTTTCCTGTGGTGTAACAGATTTACCTGACACATCAAGGAGGACATGATAAGGCCTGTAAGTCACATAATGTGTTCAGAGATCTGATGCATAATGAAAGCAATGAAAAATGTTGTGCGTCGGAAGCATGTAAAAGAAAAAAAAAAGAGAAACACGTCTGCAGCCGAGGAGTGCAAAGGAAAGTGGTTTCCTGTTACCCACCTTTAGTATCTTTACTTGCAGGATTACCTGGCTGCATGTTGCTGCTTTCTAAACTCATTGGTTTTTGTTTGGCAGTTCATTTATCCAGGAAAGCACGGCTAGGGAGGGGAGTCAGAACATTGCAAAAGTGTGTTTATGTAGGTGGTGGTGGTGGTGGGGGGGGGGTTGCTGAAGTTTGAGAGAGAGAGAGCACCTACAGCTAATAATGGTGGGTTACATTTAGAAAATGCTTCAAATATATAATGGGCAGAACGGTAAAATAGTAGGGGAGGGCCTGGGTGGAGGGTCTCTCATCTCCCCCCCACCAATATGGTTCTGAGTATACCCACAAGTCAGTAGGGACCTGCTTCTACCCATTGTTTCAGCTTGGCAAACTGAAGCTTTGGGAGCTTACAGCATATACAGATCTCTGGTCAGGTCTCACTTTAAATGCAGTGTGCAGTTCAGGTCCCCATATTTGAGGAAAGACAGTGATATGATGGAGTAGATGCAGAGGAGAGCAACCAAATTGGCTAAAGGCTTCGAGATCATGGTCTATGAAGACCATGTGACAGACTGGAGCTGTTTTCCATGGAAAAAAGAAACAGGGGGGACATGATCATGGGGTCTTCAAATATTTGAAAGGGATAAAAACTGTCTGACCAAAAGCAGTTCTTTAGGACACATAAGGATAAAAGGAATAGGGGACACACAATGTCATTAAAGAGAGGATGATTTAAGGGAAATGTAAGGAAGACATACTTCACAGAATGTGGGGTGGACACTTGGAATGAATTACCAAAGCAGGTGGTATTGGCTGACACTGTAACAACAGCTAAACACAGATTCAGCAAGTACTTTTTGAAACAAGCATTGGCCAAAGCCTTAATGTTTACTTGCACTTTTTATTAGTGAAATTGTTATGCCTTGTTGGTTACTGAGGGTAAAATAATTTAAATAAAAATTTACCTGCTGATAAAAAGCCCACTCAGCAAGCAGTACAGGAGCCACTGCTGGCAGCAGCAAGGAAATCCCATTCGGTGGCAAGTATAGGAGCTGCCACATGTCACAGCAGGGAATGTCTGCTCAGTGGACAGTACAGAAACAACCATGAGGGGACTGACACTACAACGAGCAAATCATAATGAACAAGAAAATATCCATAGACTGTGGAGCACTGTGCCATACAGTTGACTGCAGCTAGGTACATGTATGCATGCAAATGGACCCACAGGCCCACAATACTACTGGCTGGCAAAGGGGAGCGGTTCTCCATAACTCACTTGCCACCAACCTCACACACACACACACACACACACACACACACACACACACACACACACACACACACACACACACACACACACACACACACACCACACAACACAACCACACACACGCACACACACACACACACACACACACACACACCATCATCCCAGCATGTTTGCTTATGAATGTAACAAGTTTTGCTATTTTAATGGGCCATATTGGTGTGCCTATCCTTGCACTTGTTCTCCCCAAAAGCAAGGACTCAGAGTTTTCTGAGGAAAGGAGGGGGCCCAGATTCTCGCTTCTTTCCCTGGACCTGTGGGTTGTCGAGTATGCTAAGTGACAGACCCAGGAACCAAATAAAGAGGGGTCTGCTGGATGTAGATCTATATCTTGGGTTGGTTTCATGCTTTCAAGATTTTCTATACTGGGAGTAGATGCAAACTGTGTCAGCCCAGGCCTACAGAGTAGAGGACAAACATTGAAGAATGTGACTCAGTCTGGTGAGGAGAATGGTATCTACCTACTAGGCTGCATGACAGATGATGCTGCAGAGACAGCATGGAGCAGAGAAGCTAAGTCCAGAACTGCTGATCAGGGACAGCAGTGGATCAGAGAGAATGAATCTGGAGAGGAGCCTACCTGCTTCAGAGATGCCCCGAGAGAGCTGAGATCCAGTAACTTGCAGTGTCAGGAGAAGCCATCTATGCTAGGGAACCATGAATACGCCACAGGGTGGTCCTGCTTCAGGGAAGATTCATCTGTATTTTGACTGTTTGCAAGTTTGCGGACCATCAGCTGAACGAATGCTAGCATGCTCATGGTAATCGGAATACTATGAGCTTGTGCAGTCTCATTCCTTCAGAAAGCAGCTGACTGAGGTGGTGGGAGGGCCTGCTCTATGTGAAATAATGGAGAAAGTGTCACAAGGTCGCTTGTAATTTTTCCAGTGCTGCCAGTGCTCAGGGGCTACAGGTGGGAATAGGAGAAAGAAAGTGCTGCATAGCAGCTTAAACTTTTACTGCCACTGTGGGTGTTTGGAGGCTGAGAGGGGGACTGGGAAGAAGTGCTTCCTGTGGTATACAGAAAGTGGCGCACAACATGCAGCAGGTTTAGCCAAGCCATTAAAACTCATCCACTTAGCATATGTAATACATAGGGCATCTCTTATCTGGGTCCTGAAAAGCATATAGGGGTCATTAAGGAATGACATCTGAAAGACCTAAAAGACATTTTTAAAGTGGGTCACGAGGGATTTGTTGTTCTTGAGGGAGAGAAATGGGGCATAGAGGGGATCAGCATCCTGTCTGACCTGTAGAAATGGAAGGTAAAATTGGCTATTGGGGGGAATAATAGTAGTGAGATATGTGAGAAAGCTATGGAGAAGTACAAGGGGTACAGAACAAATGTAAAAGTTAAGTAAAAGCTGTTGTAGAGGAAAAGGTACAGTGTAACTATAAGGTGAAAAAGACAGTGAAAATTGAAAAGGAAAAGCTGAAGGAGGCAATAGAAGAGACAGAGACACTGAGAGCAGTGTTTAAGCTGTGCATTTCCAACCGTAAGAATCCAGAGCCTTTCGGCACCACTGGCTAGCAAGTGGGCATGGTAGCTTTCTGAACTGATCATTGCCTACCAGTCTGATGCACCTACAGATCCCAACTACCATGTCAATATTTTTGCTTTGCAATTTGCAAGTAAACCTAATAAGGAGGAGATGGGAGGGGACCAGTTAGTCGTAATGCTGACTTGAGAAGCCTAGGCTGACTCTTTCCTGGTCATATCCCTTATCACTGTTCCCTCTGTTCCTCCATCCCCATCTTACCTCTCTCATCATGTCATCATTCCCACTGTGCCACTTTCATCACCAAATATTGGTTTGGATCCTTCCCACCCTACCTATCATCCATCATCTCCCCATTACCTCCTCTTCCAATGCTCTCCACTCCAAGGATTCCCACACCTTCTCCATTCCCTATCCTCACTCATCTGCTGGCCAGGCTGCTTTCTCCTACTGCCACCCCTCCTTCTGGAATCTGCTCCCCTCTCCCGCCTGTTCCCTTCATGCTTTCCTTTTAAATATCAACTAAGGCAACTCCTTGCACCCTCCTATTCCTGTATACCCCCCTTCCTAATCTCTTATCCTCTGTCTTGACCCTTCCCTCTTCAACCCCCTTCTTTTGAGGCTCTTTAGCATAGCCCCCTGCCCCAGCATGCAGTGGGCACTTTGCCTTCATCTATGTCTGTCCACCCTATCATTGCTGCATCTATACTGCTATTTTATGATGCAATTTCATTTGCTGCTACCACTATATATTTTTTTGTCTGTATCTGTATTTTCAGTATGTAAGTTCTCCCCATATTTTTCCCCCAGGTTGCACCTGGAAATGAGCCTCAGCTCATGCGCCTTTCCCAGTTACCAACTTTTAAATAAATAAATAAATAGTATGACTTTATGTACTACAGGACCAATATGCTAGGAAATTCCTTTTCTAGCTGTCATGACAAGCCCAATGAGACAGTGCATGCTTCCCAGCTTGCCATTGTAAAGGTGACAAACTTTTTGATTTGCCTCAACACTGACTTAAATATGCACACAATTCAGGCTGGCCCGGTGGAGCTGAGGGTTGAGGAGCTGGACGCCACACCTCATGCCACACCAGCGACCTGGGTTTGGGAACGAGCCTGGGTCATCAGGGGCTGGCAGGGGAGGGAAAGGACTGAGCATCTGGGGGACAGCTTTCCTCTCCCGGGGGGGGGGGCTCCTGCTTGATGCTTGGCTTGCCTCTGGCAGAAGCTGGAGGCATAGCAAGCATTGGAGCATAGAGAAGGGTTTGGAGTGGCAGACATTGGTGAAACACCTTGATGTCAGCATGCTGGCCACTCCCCTACAGAACAGGGGAAAACCTTCCATCTCTGATGGAGACGGAGCACTGGAGCTTGCCCTCTATTTACAGCCACCCTCCTGGCACCCCTCGACCGACGAAACTAGATGTTCAGGGTGTTTGGGCCCCACCTTGTCCCTGCCCAAGGGGTAATCCAAGGCTCCATGTGTGACAGGGGCAGACCAGGTAAGGTGGCTTGCAGAGGG
Source organism: Neoceratodus forsteri (assembly GCA_016271365.2). Lineage (NCBI taxonomy): Eukaryota > Metazoa > Chordata > Ceratodontiformes > Ceratodontidae > Neoceratodus > Neoceratodus forsteri. The sequence goes on along the minus strand of CM057449.1, from coordinate 938,026,534 downwards.
ATGACTCCTAAGTGCTTCCGATGGCTATCGGAGCTGGTGGGAGGGAACGTGAGAAAATAGAAAGTACAAAATAAATAAATAAATATTCACACAATTCAGCACTCACCACCAATGAAAAGCTCTGCTCCTTAATATCAATAAAAAAATGGTGCAATGTTATTGACGTGTTTAGGACGTGTTTTTATTCTGGCACCTCAATAAAATTGGCACAGTTTATCATTTATATTACAAAGCAGCATTTCTCATTGGTCATGAGTGCTGGATTGTGTGAATAGATTTGCCTTTATTTATCCTGAACACCCCATCCTTGTGCAGTATCCTGTTTTGCACATTGCTCAGCACTGACTTGTTAAAAAATGTGGCTCATTTTGTGTGGGGGGGGGACTGGAAATTACTTTTGTCATGGCTCAGGCTACAGAGAACTCCTGATTATTTGGTAACTGGCAGTCAGTGTGATCTGTCATGGTGTCAGTTAAAAAGGAATCCTATGAAAATCATTCCACTAGGAAAGTGTTTTTCTTTCAATAGGTCACTCAGTGAGTGCACCCTTCCATGGGTGTAAGAAGGAATATTTCAAATAAGCCACAAATTATAAGTTAATGGGTGAGGGGTGGCATTCTGGGCCCTGATCATTGATTTTGGGTACTCTTCCTGTCTGATATCCAGCCCGTTGGTGTTACAATATGAATGTTGAACTCTGTTTGAATTAAACATAATGTAAATTCATAAAACTAAGTATTGTCATGTTTTCTGCTCTCATTATGCAGTTCCTAATGTAGAAAATGGCATGTACAAGGGGTTTGGGTAACAAATGTGCTCATGTCTACAACAGGGGAGGATGAGCGGCAAAGAGGCACTAAAGGGTTCTGGCTTACATATTTTATTTTTCTATCTACACCACTTCCCTCTTTCTCCCTATCTTATAAAACATGCTTCCTATTCTACTGCTTGTTCAGCTAACCATAGTTAAAAACATCTACTGAAGAATCCATCACTGACTGTCTTAAACAGCTTCTTCTTTTTAAATACAAGCAGGTGTTTTCTCAGTTCATTTATTTCACGATTACATTTAAGTCCTCCGCCATTTTTGAGCATTCCCTTTCTATTTTGGAAGCAGAAACCTTAGAGCGACAATTCATGTCATGATGAAAAATACGTATCTCTGCCTGTTTATTCCATTTTATACTGCTCTTTTTTCCTATTATGTAAGATGCCCCTTTTTACTGTCTTAAAGAAGCAATATTTCTTAGCAGAAAGAAAACTACCATACAGGTTTTTAATAACAGTACAATACTGGTAAAAACATGACTACATAATTTTTATTTTCAGTATATTTCCCTCTTGAACTGAGATTTGGGGTTTTGAAGTGTTAAAATGTCCCTGGTCTCTGGCCAGGCCCAGTATGCATAAACATTTGGGTGAGGTGCTGTGCTGTTTGCCACAAGAAATGTATGCTAGCACCCTCATCATACATCCACAGTATGAACCCATCATATCAACTCAAAAAGTAACCTCAGGGGAAGGGAGTTTTAAAAAATTGCTAGGGACGGACAGCTTTATTGATGTGAGTCATTAAGTATAAAACTGATAATAAAAGCTGTTTTTAAAACCTCTTGGAGAAATAAAAATGTATGATGAAGGTGTCAGAAATATAGTAATAGTGAAAAAAAATGATATATGAACTTTTTTGCTGACTCACAAATAGTGCTGCATTGAATGTTCTGGTGAAACATTTGTATCTATAACTTTTGATTTTGTTTTAGATCACCATGTTTTTTCCTGCTGTGTAAGATGTCTATTTTAGCATTCGTTTTTGATCTGAAATAATGAATAGAAAAACACCTTTTAATGTAACTTCCCCTAGTCTTCTTTCCATAGGCATTTGCAGCTGTTTACAAACACCTACTGTTCCACAAGGTCCGGGATTTGTTTCTTTGCATGCTAGTTCATCTTAGTCGAAAGAAAACTGATGGTAAACAATAGAGGCCCCAGATTCAGAAAACACTGCAATTGTGGTGCAAATGTTTATGCTGCCCCTGCACCCCCCCCCCGCCACTGCTGTGATATTCATTTGGATAGCAAGTGGCACTCAGGTGGGGCATAGGGGCTAGGGATAGGAAATACTGCACTACCAGGGACTGATGTGAGAGCAGAGGGCCACTGGCTCACCATGATGATTGACATTCAGGTCACAGCTGTCAAGAACCACTGGTCCACCCAGGAACCAAAAGGTACTGAGGATACCTTCGATCAAAACACGTCTGCAAACCAGAGCAACTGACTTGTTGTGTTGGACTGCACCATGTCACTGGTGCAGTATCATGTTGCAGTCTAGTCACAGCAGTGCTCAGGTTAAGAAATGCGACCCACATTGTACTCCCCCTAACTTCTGGAGCCATGATTTGTCACAGGGGGTTGGGGGGCTGCATCTCTAATATTTGCACCAAGCTTTGTGTATAGCACTAGTGTGTAGTGGCACAGTGGGGTAGCCAGTTTCCAACCATTTTGAGCTGCTATCCCCGGGCTGCACCTGGAAATGAGCTTTGGCTCAGTGTGCCTTTCCCAGTTACCAACAAAAATTTAAATAAATAAATCCTTAGAGACAGATAAGCAGTCCTCATAATTTTACATCAGTTTTCTGGTGACTAAGATAACTAGCATGCAGCAGATGCTGTTCGTTGACATTATGGGACACTGGGGACATCAGCGCTAACTCCAGGTCACTAAGAATGAGCTCTAACATGGTGAACATAAAATTAAATGTGCCACCACATTAATGGATTCAGAAACAAAAATGAACAGCAGTGGAAAATGTTGGGATTAGGAACTGCATCCCAAGTATTTTTCAGTCTGTGGAAGCAGGGGGGAGAATGCCATATCATGCACATAGGAAGATTTAAACAGTGCAAACATAGACTGGAAAGATTACACAGCGTTTAGCACTGAGAGGTTAGGTGACTTGTTCAGGGTCACATTGGGCCCTATTCTCCAAGGTGTGGAGTGGCTACATGTTGCGTATCTGCTGCAAGTAGACACTCCATGGCCACTGTGCCCCCTGAGTTCGATGTACCAAAGAGGCGCAGGGCTGGTATGTGCCGGATCCCCCAACCCACCAGTGATCTCCACGCAGGGTTGGTCTGGGGACAGTGCAGGGGGCATGACCATGATCCATGTTTTTTGTGAAAGAGCAGAGTACCAGGTTGGGGGGGGTGCAGGCTACACATGTTTCTGAGGCAGTTTTAGCTGCTGTGCTCCTCCTTGATAGTATGCCACCTATCATGGCAAACAATGTAATGCCCAGCCACAATGTCGCCCCAGTCCTCCTGGACCACTGGGAGGGTGGGGAATGGCCGCCTGTACCCACTAATCATGGATATGAGCAATAGCAGGGAGTCAGCCAATGGGGCCATACTGGTGGGCACATCTGCAGGGCAGTGGTGCAGCAAGACACGGTCGGGTCAGATGGTCATGATGGGACAGTTGGGGTCATGGTGGGTGGACCATTGTGTGATTGAGCTACTGTCTGCATGCGGTGCCTTTTAGGGTCACATGGGGTTCTGGGATCAGGACACGAGTCACGCAGGGGTCAGGGAGGGGTGGTGGGGCAAACCATGCTAACCTACAACTACTGCAGATGTGGCAGCACCTGCTGCCTGGGTGAGCATGTGGTCATCTGTTAGGGCAGCCGACATGTGGATGGTGTCCTGGCTGCATTTACACTACTAACCACACTTGCAGGACAGGTATGGGGAGGCCAGGGCCAGGGTCAGCCCCACCTACATGCACGCCTATGCACCCGGCATTCACTCAGTGTTGCTGTGTTTGGCACTGCCACCCATCCCTGCAGCCATGACACTGTGTGGCACAAAGGATCCAGTGGCAGACCAGGCCATGCATCCCACTGGTTACCCATCCATGTATACTGGACAGCCCCCATGCACTTACCTGCCGAGGGGGCAGGGCCGTGGAAGGGGGCCGCACGGTGTCTGGTGGCCGTGAATACGATCACCATGCATTGGTCCAAGAGTGCAGAGCTATGCGGGCAGGATATGTGCCTTTGGCACATACTTCCCACCTCTTGGAGAATAGCCACCAATGTGAATAAGTGTCAGTTGTGGGATTAAACCTGGATTTCCTGGTTAATAGCTTTGTGCTTTAACCACTAGGCCAAACTGCCTTTAAACATTAAAAGTCTGATTGTTTTGAGCAAAACCAAAGTCTGAGGTCAGGGGATTGTGAAAAGTGTACATAGGTTTAAGCCAGAGATGAACCAACTAACATGCTCATGTTTGATTCAGACCAAAGTTCCCACCCCACACTGCAGAACGCCACTACAAATCAAGAGTTACAAAGAGAGCAAAATGTGTTAAAGTCTGCTTCAGACTGTTAGCCTGTAGGATTTTTTGAGTTTCAGGTAGCTCTAATCTTAGTGAAGAATGCATTCTTTTGCTGACTGGCATGTTTGGGATCAACGTTTTCAGCACAGCCTCTGTCTGACTCAGGAGCTATTTCAGAGGTTAAAGATGATCAGGTTTCTTCTTAATCTAGCAAAGAACACGTTAACAGCACCTGACTTATCTTTGCTATTGTAAGCATTTTATCTTTGGCATGTTGTGGATGGGAGGCCCATAATGCTGTTTCGTATTCTGTGTGTGATCTCTTTCTTCTCCCTATCCTTGTAACACCACTCCATGTTTCTGTCTGCCCTGTGGTGTAGCCCACCTCCGATGCAGGTGTACAGTAACCGTGTTTGAAAGGAACTTAACTGAGGCAGACCAAAGGGGGAAATGTGATCCTCAAACACCCTATGCGTCAGTAATTTGCTTTCCTTACCACATAGCAGAATATCACAACAAGTCCAAACTCCATAAGGGAGAGCAGAGTGATGTTTTATACTGAGCTGTTCTTTTTCCGTGCAAAGAAGCGACATATACCAGACCTCTGTAGGGGTATTTATTCACATCATTTCAGTGCACAAGGATTGTAAAGCTAATTCATGCTGGTACCTTCCTCTGCAGCACTCTCGAGTGTTTCCAGCTGCTGACATTGAATAGCCTCCACTTCCTCATGTGGAACACTTGCCAGTTGTTCCCCCCTTCCCCCACTCGTTTTATTTTTGCTGCTGGAAGGATGTGGGTGATGATTTATAGAGCATGTCCAATTGGTTTTGTTTGTCTGCACTGGCCTGTTTCATGCAAATGGAGGTCAGTGGTGTATTTGTAGGTAACCATCCAAGGAAAACACCTCGCAGCAGACAAAAACGCTAGCTAAGCAAAACAAGTGTGCAGGAATGCTGTCTACGGAGCAGAGCTCTTGCAGGGTTTACCTTCTGAGTGTAATTGCAGGCTGCCTGCCTCGCAATTCACTATGCAGCTTAGCATGGAAATACAAGAAGCTGCTAAACAAATGTGGATAAGCTGGAAGCCACCCCAATTATCTTAATAAACCAAACAAAATTCTCTCAGAAGAAAACAATTCTAACATCAGCTTTAAGTCTTACTGACCTCCAGAGGCAAACATATGGCTCCAACTAAGAAGCCAGACTGTGCTATCCTGAGCAGAAATCTGATTACACTTTTGGAAGGGAGTTTCTACAGTTTTGCTAACTTACAGAATATTTGTTGTCAGTGTGTAGTGGGTTTTAGGGTTTTATCTTGAATGAAGCAAGGGTCCCAGCATACATATCAAAAAGGTCATGTGAGCCAGTGGCTGAAGTAGTGGCTTTTTATTCAGATATGAAAGCAATAAGACACTATGGGGTGTGCACCAAACAGATCTAACTGCATACCCAGGGGTGTAGTAAATTTAAGATGCATTTATGTTTAAATACTCCTTCCACCTTGATGTGTTTCTCTTTCCCTATAGGACATTTGTCCTTTACAGGCATACATAGTCTGGATAGCATGAGACCCTGCCTCCTTTCTCCCTGCCGCATTTCAGCATGCATGTTACTTTCGGTGAGTGGCACTACCTCAGCTGATACTGCCCACAATGGGGTTGTTGAAGTGAGTGACCTGCCCCAGCTCCTGCTAGCAAATGCGAGTGTGATGCTATAGTGAGTGCCCATATGTCCACTTTCCTGCCTTGGTACAGGAACACGAAAGTGACTGAGCCTGTGAGGTGAGCACGAGCTTTTATTTTTTTTAAAGAGAAATCCAAACAATGGCAGTACATACCACACTTGTTGGATAACTGTGTAGACTGGCAGCGTGATCAGCAGCACAGACTGTGGGAGTTGCAGTGAACTCAGAAGGCATACAGCAGGAGTGAGAAGTGAGAAAATACCATTTTCTATTACATTTTAAATGTGCCACATGTGCGGGCCTTGCAGTTACTGCAATAAGTTGCCAAGCATTGTTAGTGGTGGGCTTTTGTATTTCATAATTTCGCATAAAGATTTCCTCGCTGAGACAGGAAAAAAGGCAGAGTTTTTAAATGTGCATTGATTTCTGTTGTACTAACTCATTTCCAAGTACTTGTTTTTACCTGTGCATTAGATGGCTCTGATGCACAGGTCACAACCAAGCATGATGAGGGATTTTATCTACTCATTTTATAATATTCCATATGGCTGTCAGGTGAAGGAGGATCTCAAGACCAGCTGTAGGGTTCTGAAAGCACACAAAATCTCATAAAGGAAACTCATATACCCCCCTTTTCAGCATATAGTATGGAATCTTACACATTACATTGGGGGGAGGTGGGGTAGTTTCACGCTGCTTTTCAGAATAGCATACAAAATAGTACCCTGAAGGTATGAGGAGGTACTCCATTGCACCTGTGCTGTAAACATTATTATACGTGAGCACTGAGTTCCTGATACTATGAAATTGGTGTACAAGAATAAACTACCCAGGTATGATGCTGTACACCTGACCTCTGCCATAGTCAATATAAGCATTGAGACCACAAGTGACCTTAATGAATATACATAACATGAAAGATTCTGTATGGGAGAACATGCCCCGTGCCATGTGTATGGTGCTGGTATGGCAGAGTTCAGTGGTCGCTGATATGGAGCACTTATTTCAAAAACTTGCGCAACTGTTTTTGTACACACTGTATGGGCATCTCGTAAAGTCAACCTGCTTGCCTCCTACTAAGTAAAAATGTTGGAAGATACTATTTGACAAACTACAGAACACCTGTTACCACAAAGAAAGAGGCACATGCAGACACAAAATTATGATAATTGAAAATTAGCAAAATAAAACAAAAAAAATAATTGCTGGGTTTCCTTGAAGATAACTGGCACACCCCAGTTGCACTCAACACACCAAACCAGCAGGTGTCTGGTCCAGGTAATTGCATTACCAGAGAGGAGATCGCAGTTAATACCTTGAGTCTGACTGCTTTCATTGGGTTTTAATCTTGGGTGCACTGTGGGGCATTGTACTTAGGCAGCTCACTGTTCCAACACTTGAGCACCTTCTTTGCCTGGGTAAAGGAATCAAACTGGACATCATCAGTAACAGATGCAATGCCTAGCTCTCTCCTGAAGGCATGGTGCAGCACATGCAAACCCACTCAGAGGGAAGTGAGACTGTCCTAGAAAGGAGGGGGGGGTTGTTACCATGGTATGGCGATATAGCACCCTGTAAGTAACTCTCCACTCCCACTGTCCAGAAACTGCTGCATCATGCTGTGGCAGCACTGGGGAGGCCAACTGCAGGGGGAGTTTTGGAGGTGGTAAGCCAGTGTCAGACTGGCCCAGCTAGAAACCTGGAAATTTCCTGGTGGGCCCCTTCAATTGGACTCTCCTCATCTCCCAAACTCTTCAGCTCCTTCCATATATAAGCTATTTTCTTATTAGAGTTCTCTGGACACTGTATTTAAATATAAAAGGCAAACACAAAGTCAGTGTACCAAATTAAGAATGCTTATGTAAGTGTGTCACCCCCCCCCCCATTCATTTACCATTTGCAACAACAATATTATAGGTTGGTGCCTTGTACCACAGTCTGAACCTGAGTAAAGCTGAGGGAAAGCTAAAACCATTGGTCAGAAACATGGTGGGAGTTCTGACAGCAGCTGATGAAGTATTGGAAAGAGAGATAATGTAAACAGAAAAGCAGCAAACTGGCAGGGTAAACTGGGTCATAATCCAGCAGAGCCATGTGCACTGTAGCTGACTGGATCCCACCCAATGACAGGGGGTGCTGGACAGGGTTCTTTTGTATGTCCAGGCACTGAGGGCTAAGGTAGGGGTTTCTTATATCAGGCTGTGACCTGGAATGTTATACACGCTGTGCAAACACCACTGTCTACTCCAGAGTAGTATTATCAAGCACATTTATCTTTTATTGACTAAAAGATACCACACAGTTCCCAAGGACTGCATTTTAGTTACAGAGACACAGGGAACTTCTCTTAAGGTTCCTGAATTATAGGTAGCCCTTTACATGTTACTATTGCCCTCTACAATAAATGTAACATTTATATGGGCTCACACAGGGTCTCTGGTATAGGAGCTTCTACACATATCCATCGTCCTTTCTACGTACATGCAGTCTTACAGATATCCTTGACTGCTGTACCCCGAGGCAGGCATTGTGCTTTAGAGTTTCAGCAGTTTACCCTCTGGGGCTATGGGGCCTGGTGTCACTCTCTACCCTCACAAGACATCTAATATTAAATGGGTAATTCTTCCCGGGCTTCTGTGCAACTTACCTTCAGATCCAGCTTACTGTGGGGTAAACTTACTGAGAACTCAAGGGGCACAGACATATTTTTTGGCAGGCCACACTTGGGCCACATGTGTGACCTCTGCCTATGAAAGTTAATCTCGATGGCTAGAATTGATTGAGGATTGCACCTTCACTCTTCCATTGTACCACATGTATGGCCCAAGGCTGCACTCCTCCATCACCTCGAAGCCTGGAGCAGGCACTCTTGAAACCTGGGTGAGTCCCTTGAGAGGTTACCCCCAGTTCTCCATACCCATCCTACTGATGGTGAAACCGTAGAGCCTCAGGACTCTCCTTTCTGTGCTCTCATGCTCTCTGTCTCTGTTGTCTGGACTCCTGCACTGGTACATTGCTTTCTCTTGCTACCTCGATCTCTGTTTCTGTCTGTCTGTCTGACTGTCATCTTCCTTGTTGCTGCTGATCTCTAAATTCTGTTCCTTTTTCTCAGGCTTGTATCTGCAGTCCTCTGAGTTGAGGCTTAGAACTCAGTTCAGGCAAGACTGGGCTGATAGGTGCGTAGCCCCTTGGATACAAGCAATCACCTTACTATGTGGTTTGTCATACACTGGGCAAGGGAAAAAACACCCGGAGACAAGGGTCCTGGGCTTCAGGAAGGATGATTTTAAAGAAATGGGAGAGTGCCTCAGTAAATACCTTGAAGGGGGATGGCTGGGGGGGGGGAGTGGAGACATCTGGAAAAGGATAAAAGAGGGAATAGCTAAGGCAATGGCATGTTGTTTGAAGAAGGTAAGCAAGGGTAAGAGGAGGAACAAACCACAGTGGTTCTCTAAGGAGGTGGCTAAGGTAGTATGGGAGAAAAAAACAGTTTTTAGGAAGTAGAAGGAGACCCAGATGGAGGTGGACAGGGAGGTATGTCTGGAAAACAAAGGGAGGCAGGCAGGAGGGTGAGGGCAGCTAAGGCACAAACAGAGAAGAAGATCATCAAAGAGCCAAAAAAAGGGGAATAAGACTTTCTTCATGTATGTGGATGAAAAAAGGAAAGCAAGTGCAGCACAGTGAGAATTAGAAGGGTAGGGTAGAACTGTGCAGAAGAAGGTCAAGAAGAAGCTAAAATTTTAAATGAGTACTTCTGCTTGGTCTTCATAACAGGGGAGGGAGGATGGACCAACGTGTATCAGTGGGCATCAAATGGAGGGGGGAGGAGTGGACACAAGTCCATTTTCAGGGGAGAGAGAGAGTCCAAAAAGGATTGGGAGGCCTAAAGGAGAACAAGGTGATGGGACAGGATGGGATTCACCTGACAGCTGTAAGTGAAATGCATGGTGTTAGCTGCTTCTCTGACAACACTATTTACTATCTCACTGGAGAAAAGGTAGTTCCAGAGGACTGGGGGAGAGATGATGTGGTCCCTCTGCACAACAGTGGCAACATGGAAGAGGCTAGCAGTTATAGGCCAGTCAGACTCACATCAGTATGGGGGGAATTAATGGAGACCCTGCTAAAGGAGAGGCTGATAGAGTACCTGGAGGCAAATGGGCTACAGGGCCACAGGTAGGAGGGGTTCACAGGGGGAGGTCATTCCAAACAAATCTCATAGATTTCTTTGATGGGGGGACAAGGAAGGTGGATAAGGGGAGGACAGTGAATGTTGCCTGTGTGGACTTCAGTAAGGCCTTCAATACTGTCCCGCACAGGAGGCTAATAAAGACATGAAGCAACCTGGGGGCTGGGGAGAACATGGTAAGCTGGGTATAAAACTGGATAAAGGGTAGGATGTAGAGAAAGATAGAAAATGGCAGATACTCGGGGGATGGGAGAGTGACTAGTGGGGTCCCACAGGGATCAGTACTGGGGCCAGTGCTCTTCAATGTTTTCATAAGTGACACTGTAGAGGAACTGGAGGGGAAGGTGTATCTCTTTGCTGAAGACACAAACATCTGCAACAAGTTGGACACTCAGGAAGGGGTGGAGAAAATGCAAATTGATCTGGGGAAACTAGAGGAATGGTGTGTGGTGTGGCAGCTGGGTTTCAATGCCAAAAAGTGCAAAGTCACAAACATGGGGTAGGGAAACCCAGGAGTGGTGTATAAGATGGGTGGGTACTTGTAGTCACCAAATAAGAAAGGGAACTTGGGATAATCATATCTGATGATCTCAAGGTGACAGGGCAGTAGGCAAGGCTAGTAGGATGCTGGGGTGCATTGTGAGGGGGATTTCTAGCAGGAAAAGGGAAGTGGATTTTGCCACTGTATTGCTTATTAGTGAGACCCCACCTGCAAGGACATTGACAGGGTTGGAATGATCCAGAGGAGGACTACCAAAATGGTGTGGGGGTTGCATGAGAAGCTATATGATGGGAGGCAGCATGACCTCAACATTTACTTCCTAGAGGAGAAGAGAGCAAGAAAGGACATGATTGAAACTTATAAGTACCTCACAGGGTCAGACAAGGCACAGGTGGGGAGTCTGTTTCAGAGGAGGAAAAGCAGCAGAATATTAGGCCATGCAGTGATGCTGGTGGGGGGTGGGGTGGGGTGGGGTGGGGTTAAAGAGGGATGTGAGGAACTACTTCTTCACAGAGAGTGTGGTTGATACCTGGAACAGCCTGCCAGAAGAGGAGGTGGTGGGGGTGTAGGCAGTGGAGAACTTCAAGCATGAATGAGATAGGCACATGGGCATAATAAGTAGAGGAGAGGGAGGAGGGAGGGATACCAATGATCAAATAGGATCTGAGGTGTTGGAACAGACAGGGAAAATAGGGTTTACAGGATGGGCCTATCAGTCCATTTCTTCTGACACATACTATGTTTCTGTGATGTAAGCACCCTTCCCTTTTGCTAGTGATTGGTGGGGGAGGCAGCATCCATCAACAGTCCATGCACTGAGCATGTCTATAGTGTATGCACAGTAACTCAGCAGCCTAGCACTGCTAGAGGAAGGAAGCATGGAATATGCCAGGACTGAGGGCCTTTTCACACATTAATCTTTTAGTAACTGGGCTCAAAAAGACAGGGGATGGCCACATGGTTACACATGCAGACAAATGCAGTAGAACTAGTATTTGTCAAGCAATATTGTAATCAAAGGACCACACATATTCAAAATATTTGCATGCACATTTTACATTCTCCTGTATATTTTGAACAAGTTTCTTTGGAAGAAAATTGTCCACACAGAATTTCTTAGGGCATCACCAGAATGTATGAGAAATAATGCACTCATGATGTACCCAGTGAAATGTTCCTTTCTGATCTTCTTTGAGGATATCTCTTCCATTAGGCACTAGGACCACAGAGAAAATGTTGCTAGCTGGGGGCTGTCCCCGATGATGTCATATGTCAGTGTCTACATAAACGTGTGTGGCCCTGTCACTCCACAGTCCTTTTTCTGCTGTCAATCTTTCTTATTGTACTTGCTGAGGAAATGCTATCAATTAGCTATTGCCATTCACTCATCTCTTTATTTTACTACATTTTTTCATTGTCTCTTCATGTCACCAAACTTTCTGCCTGCATTATTTCGGTGTTGTAAGTGTAAAAACAAAATTTATTTTTTATAACTTCTTTATTGAAATTTTAATACTGAACACAAACAGACATATATCCCGGGTTATGCCCCCAGGCCCACATCCCAAAACTGGATGTGGTAACTATATACAATCACAGTTACCAAATCTAATTCCCGTACCAAACACTCCACTTCCCTCTAGGATAGGCTACCAGTTCCATTTTCATGCTCAAGCTTGAACAAACCTAGATTCTGGTCCAGAATTGAGGCAGTCCAGAGAAGGGCAACCAAAATGGTGCAGGGACTGCATCAGAAGACATATGAGGACAGATTAACGGAGCTCAATATGTATACCCTTGAGCAAAGGAGGGAGAGAGGTGATATGATCGAGACATTTAGACACCTTAAGGGCATAAACAAGGTGAAAGAGTCTAACATGTTTAAATATAAGAAAATAGCAGGACAAGAGGACACAGCATGAGATTAGAGGAGGCCGATTAAGGGGAATGTGAGGAAATTCTTTTCACAGAAAGGGTGGTAGATGCATGGAATGGCTTACCACAAGTAGTAGCTATGAATACAGTGCAGGGCTTCAAACAGGCATGTGATAGGCATAAGGGAGCAATACAAATGACTATGAATAGATAGGTCACTGACATAGCAAAGGCCGATGGCACATTTATAAGGTAGAAAAAGAAATGGGCAGACTGGATGGGCCTTGCGGTCCTTATCTGCCGACAACTTCTATGTTTCTATGTTTCTATGTTTCTATGATTAATAATTCAAATTATCAGCCCAACCTATAAGTAAAAAATATCCGGCCCACCTTCAGGTAACTGTGTCCCTAGGAAAGAGAGAGAACCCCTTGTACCCAACCCAGCAAATGACTGTTACGATCAGGTAAGCCCCTATTAAAAACAAAATTTATAAAGAAGACTCACACACTGTTTGTGAGTGCTGTTTGGGCCTGTCTCATAACATGAGGACTTGTGAGATCTGCTAGGGTTTCAACCAAGCAACAAGGCAATGCTGTAAGAAAGCTGTAGAAACTTTTATTCTCCAAAAGACTTTTGCAGCCATAGAGAAGGAACTAGGCCCAAAATCAATGCTGCAACGCATTTCAACTGAAACGCAGCCACTGAAATTGAAGTTGAAGGAACAGGACAGAGAGTGGTTATTGTATCAGCCTTCTTCATTGTTAGGAGACAAGTATGAGCATAAAGTCAAGGAGAAGTCTGTTTCCCTGGTGAGATCCCAGTTGCCATTAAGACTAGATTATAATTCCACATTATCACCCGCTCCAACAGGATTGACAACAGCCCCCTGACTGCCACTAAGACACCGAGGTTGGGGTCTGGCTTAGGTGCTGCCATACCTACTATAGATGGTACAATGCCATTACCATCGGGCTGAGGCCCATCATCGATTCAAGTAGTCATGGCCTCTGGCTAGGCGTCACCAACTCTCAGGCTGCACTGGCATTGTTTTCAGAGATGATATGATGCCTTCTGCCTGGCTTACCTATGCAGGCTGTCTTTCATCAAGAGGGGCCATGAGGCACTCAGCTCCCATCAACGATCACTTCCAGCAGAAAACAAATTCCTCCCTTTCAGCTGCCACAATTATCTCTGGCGACTTCTGTGACTCCTGTCATTGACAGGGGTATTGATGATGAGGTGGAATATAATCCTGACCTCATGGTATTAGAGAAGGATTTAGAGGGGGATTATGATAGAGAACAGTATGTTGCCAATCATAATAGCTCTACCCTGTTATCCTGCAGTGAGGCCTTGGTGGTGCATACCCTGAGATCTCCTCCTGAGGATCCCAGATTTCAGGCCATGATTCAGCAAATGCAAACTGCCATGGACTTTGTCGTGGATAAAGAAGATTGCACTAAAAAGAACTTAATGTAATTTTTGGAGATTCCTTCCTCCCCATCCATTATAATTCCTCTTATTTATCGTTCATTAGAGAATGCTACCTTTGCGGCATGGCACAGACCAAACTCACTGTCTGCAGTGCCCAGAAAGGCTGGTAAGTAGTATCCTACTCCACCTGCTAAGCCATATTAAGCTAACCAGCCAGACACTGACTCAGTAGTCATCATGGCTGCTCATGATATGTCCAGGGCTCCTAAAGACATGAGAGCTTTGCCTCCTGACAAGGAACCCAGGATGCTGGATGTTACGGGCAAGCGCACTTATGACTCTGCATCACTGGGCCTTAGGACTGCAAACTACCAGGCCCATATGATTAAATACCAAAATAGCCAGAGGAAAGCTGCTAAGACTGCAGCCCAGTCTCCACCTAAGGGTTCTGTCAAGACAGAGAGACTTAAAATTCTAACCTCTGGTGCTGAGATTGGCAAACATTTGTTAAGGTCTGCATATGATATTTTGGATGATTCTGCCAGAACTGCTGCTTCAGGCTCATGCATGAGATGCTATTCTTGGAATGCTATTCTTGACACGTACAGCACCAGAGGCAACACGCTGAGTTCTCTACGAGCCCCTTTTCAGAGAACTGCACTCGGACAATGCTCTTTCTCCTATAGAGCCCCTCTCTAGCTTAACGAGGTCCCAGAAGCCTTACACAACTCTATGAACTTTCCGGATTTCTATTCTAATCTGAAACAGCTCCTAGCTCACAATAGCACCTGTGAGTGTCAGTACTGAGCCCCTCTGCCCTGTGCCGACCTCCTAGCCCCTCCTGCTATGCTTCCATTACCCAAACTCCTTAGGTCCGTCTTATCTATGGGTCACCAAGAATTACCAGATCCCCTAAGGACTCACCAGGCCCCTCCTTTCCTTCTCCTCCACTCTTTTTATCCTCCCCCACCCACTACACTGATTCCACCTCTGGTCAGCCCTCTGTTCCCCCTCCTTCCCCCCCCACCTTGTCAGCTTCATAGCTGCATCAACCCTCCGGATCTGAACTCTCAGGATCATGGTCGACTCAACATTCCCACTGCCCCAGCCTGAGCGTTCCTTCAAACTTTCCTCGGGCTCTATGACAAGGCTAACCATTTGGCTGCTACTTGCTTCATCTGTGCTTCCTGTTTTTATGCACAGGCAGTCCTGCTGAATGTTAGTTATAACCTGCTCTACTGTAACCAACTGACTATTTATATAATGGAAAAATGTGTGTCTTGTACCAAGCGTGATGTACCTTGAGCATTTCATTTGCATGTAATGTCTGTAATGTGTCTTTGACGCAGAACCTTTGTAAAAGAGCTTTGCTCGAAGGTATTTATCTGAACAATAAACAATACAATACAAAGAGTTGCTGGTTTTGCTAATGATGTACAGGAGGCAGTTTTGAATGCTCCATCTAGGGGGACAAAACTGTTTGGTTATGATGTTGAAGAGACACTCATTAATCTTCAGGCATCCAGAATGACCCTAAGATCTGTGAAGTCCTTTTAGTGGTTATGAGAGGGGTTCTTTTCATCAGTCTGTTGCAAGAGGTGGTCGTGTCCACCGTCAACAAGGCAGAGGTAAGGGAGGTGACATTTTGCCAGGATCTCTTCCCCCAGGTGTCCATTCAAAAGCACCCAAAGCAAAAGATGCCAATTGTTCTGCCCCACTGTTTCTGCCTGACTCTTTATCAATTCACTTCCACTGTTACCTCCAGGGGTGGCTGTGGGTGGGGGAGGATCTCCCTGCACCTAAACCAGTGGCAAGAGATTACAAAAGATGAATGAGTACTGGAGATAATTGCATGGGGGCATGCTTTGGAGCTGTTAGCAACCCCTCTACATCATCCTCTGCCTCCTTCCAATTATCCTCCAGACAATGTGTCCCTTCTGGAAGAGGTGCTGTTGATATTTCAAAACCCTGCCATAGAATCAGTTCCTTCAACCCAGAGGAACAAAGAGTTCTATTCCAGATACTTCCTGCTCCCAAAATAGACAGGGGAACTGCGTCCTGTACTAGAACTCAGAGATCTCAACTTCTACATAGAATACACATAAGATAGTGGCCAGTGAAAACAGCCAAGTCAAAACAGCTGGGTCAAATACAGAAACCAAAAATTGGCCCCCTCCCAGAGGTGCATCCCCCCTTGCAGTTGGTATATATAAGAAGGGGGTATGGGGGGAGAAACTAAAATTGCTGTATTTGAACAAGCTGTTTTATATTAGCTGCTTTTGGTGGTCACTGTTTTTACTTAGCTATTTTCACATGGCTCCCAAGAAAATGTGTATGGTACCCCTGCAAGCTCTCATTTCCCTTCTGCAGGAGGAGGACTGGCTGTGCTCCCTAGACATGGAGGATACATACAGTATCTTCATAACAAGCTCAGAAAAGCCCACAAGCAGTAAATAAGTTTCATACAGGAAAGGGGATCACTTATCATTTCAGAGTATTGCTCTTTAGCTTGTCATCTGAACCATGGGTCTTTATCAAATGCTTGGCGGTAGTAGCAGCAACGCTTCACAGGGAGGGCCTGTGTGTGTTCCCCTATCTGGATGACTGGCTTCTGAAGACCAGCCCTAGGAATGCTTTACTGCATATTCTGTTGAGGACAAGGTAGTTGTTCGACAATCTGGGTGTCATAGTGAATGTCCCCAAGTCAGCACTGACTCTTGTCGAAGACTGCAGTACACAGGAGTAGACTTAGATACAGAGAAGGAATATGCTTTCCTGCCACAGGACAGAGCGGAAAGTCTGATTGCTCAAGCACAGCTTATATACAGAAGTCACTATGTTTCTGCACGGGCCATGTGGTGCCTTCTGGGCCTTATTGCTGCGGCCATTATGACGGTACCACTTGCATGCTTGCACATGAGGATACCACAATGGACACTCAGGATCCAGTGGGATCATCTGATGGATGAACTGAACAAAAAGGTCCTTGTCTTGTTTCCATTGTGCAGGGCATTAATGTGTTAGATGGATCACACCAATCTTTTACAGGTCATTCCATTCCTTGTCCCCATTCCTGTACAGATCATCACCACAGATACCTCAGGTTCTGGATGGGGTGCGCATCTGATTATGGTGCCAGGTACAGGCCAACTTTAACATCAATGTTCTGGAAAAGAGAGCTGTTCTATACAGTCTCCAGGGCTTCTAGGAGGATTTAACAGCAGGTCCTCTGTTAATCCAGATCAACAATGCTAATGTGATGCATTACATCAGCAAGCAAGGGGTACTCATTCCTATCCCCTTTGCAGGAAGGCAATGAGACTATGGAACTGGGCTCTGACTTATGGCTTCCAATGGTCAGCCGTCTATCTCTCAGGAACCCAAAATGTATTAGCATTCAAACCAAGCAGTTCACTATCCCAGATGCATGAATTGGAACTGCAGACCTCTGTGGTAGATGACATCTTTGTAAGATGGGGTCATCCAGAGTTGGACTTTTTTGCATCCCTACACAACACAAACCTGCCATGTTTCTGCTTGCTTGATCCAGGGCTTGGAGTTTTCTGGTGAGACATGTTGTCCCTATCTTGGAAAGGGAAATTCCTGTATGCAAGTCACCCAATTTTTCTAATACAGAGGGTACTACTCTAGCTGAGGATGAGGGGTGCCACCCTTATTTTCACTGCTCCATTGTAGCCTCACCAAATATGGTTTCCACTCCTACAACAACTGGCATTGGAGCCTCCAGTACCAATATCATTGTGTTGGGGGCTGTTATCACAGAACAAGGGGTCCCTAGTCCATCGGGACCCGAAGTCCCCACATCTGCATGCATCACTCCAGAAAACATTACACTGGCACATTTTGAGGTTTCAGCTAAAGTTGCTGATGTTCTTGTTGTGGCTAGAGAACCTTCTACCAGGAATACATATTCCTTGAAGTGGAAGCAGTTCATTGTAATGTCATGGTCTAATTGTAATACACTATGTCTGTTTATTTAATGTATAATCTTTGATGTCATTGTTATGTAATATGTTTGTAATTGAAACTGCACATTGTTTACACCTTGACTGAATAATTAACCATCTCAGGTCGCATATAGAAAAGGGCCTTTTGGTTCATATGTTTACCCGATAAACAAAAGATAAATAAAATAAATAAATAAATTTAGACCCATTCACATGTAATGTAAATGCAGTACTGGAACACTTGCTATCCCTGTCAGATTCTGGCCTACAGTATTTGTCACTTAAGGTGCATTTTGCCATTATATCAGCTTTCCACACCCTTGTTGATGGGCATACCGTTGCAAAACTGGAGGTGTCCCATACTTTCTTGACAGCTATTCTACATATGAAACCTCCTATTCATAATCAAGTCCCTCCCTGGAATTGGAAATTTCATGCTTGAGAAACTGACGTTGGCACTGTTTGAGCTGGTCATGAGTTGTGGCCTATATTGTATTTCCTGTCATAGAAAATATCATTTTTAGTTGCTATAACTTCTGCACGGAAGATTTCAGAACTGCAGACTCTAATGCGTGAGTCTCCCTATTTGATTTTTCACAAAGATAGAGTTTCTTTGTGTACAGTTCCTACGTTTCCACCAAAGGTGGCATCTGAATTTACACTGAATCAAATTATGCACCTCCCTGTGTATTATGCCGAGCATGCCAATCAGTGTGAAGCATGGCTCCATACCTTAGATGTACATAGAATACTGAGATATTATGTGAATCACACCAAAGACTGCAGAACGTCCTCTCAGCTTTCTGTTTCATTCGCCCCAGGAAAGAGGGTGCTCCTGTGTCTAAACAGTGCCTGTCCAAATGGCTGGCACATTGTATTACATTCTGTTGTAGGACGTTTGTTAAGGAAATTCCTGGTGCAGTTCATGGGCATTCCACAAGGGGGATGGCCATCTTTATGGATTGTTTCAAAAATATCCCTGCTGCTGACATTTGCGTTGTAGCCACAAGGAGCATTGTTCACAGCTTTAGAAAACATTACAACCTGGACATAGCCTCACATGCTGGCTTTGGGCTTGCTCTGCTGCAAGGTGTCCTGTCCTGAATGTATCAAACTATGCCAACCTCCCACTGCCTTTCTGGACTACTTGGGAGTCATTCCAAAGGTATGGCCTTATGGAAGAAATGTCCACGAAGAAGATAGAACAGTTACATACTTAACATAACAGTAGATCTTCGAGAGAATCTCTCTTATTACGCCATGCCATCCCTCCTCTTCCCCCTTCTGCTTCAGTGATGGTTTCCTCATACATTGTACATGATCCTAATCCATGGCTGTTATATCCAGCACCTTCTATTGCCTTGTATGTTTGGTACTGGTCTGATCTTCTGGTTCTCACTGGTGGTGGACCTCTGAGCCTAGTCTCAGGTAGGGAACTGAGGAGTTATGGGGTCAAATGCTGACGCATGATGTTGCTGTGTGTGGCCTCCAGCTAGCAAAAGTTTCTGTGTGGTCCTAGTGCCTGACAGCTGTAGTTCCAAAAGTATGGCCTAATGGTAGAGAGTCTCTTGAAGATCTACTATTACAGTAAGTATGTAACTGTTTTTTCCTCTACATGGTATATGACCTGTATATACTCTATACCAGTATTTCTCAAATGAGGACACTGTGACCAGCAGCACAATTTTCTGCAGCTTTTCACGGCCCTAGTAATAAAGACAATGGAATGGACAATATTTCAGCTATAGAAACAAGCATTTGTCAATGCCGAATGTTTGCTTGCTGGCATTGGCATTGGTAGTGTAGAAGTTACAGAGCTGCATAATAGGAATGGCAGCGAAGTATTGAACTGAAGCCAACCCCACCACCACCCTGCAGAGAGTGACAGCTATTGGGGTGTGCCTTTGGGTCATCAGGCATAACGACCACGCCATTTCACCACACCCTACCCTGCAGACATTGACAAGTGTCATGGTGTGCCTTGGGGTCTTTGGCCCTTATGCGCACCCCATTCCATCAAGAAATACAGTGAAATGGGTGCGGTATAGGAGAATGGGGTGAAGTTTGGCGAAGAGTCCCAGGCACACCTTGATGCCTCTCACTGGCTGCAGGGTGTGGGTGGGGGTGGAATGGTATGAGCATGACAGTCAAGAATCCCAAGTCACACCTCTGATGCCTGTCATTCTCTACAGGGTGGGGTGTTATGGTCGGAAACCCTACTGCCTCAGGCATTCGTTAGTATTCTCACTCCAAATTTTCAACATGGTTTTTTTGTGACTCCCACCTCATGAACAGTGGCAGTATCAGTTTGTTAGCCAAAAACTGCTTTTGCACAGCGACTGTGGCATTTGGCACCACAGGTGCAAAAACACATTCTGAACAGGATGTGAAAAATGACAGCGGTACTGTTCATGGGGAGGTGTAAAAAATGGCAATGTTGAAAATCTGCTGTGAAAATCTTAAAAAAACTGGTGAAATCACAAGCGTGCGTAGAAACTGTGCAATGCACACCCATAAGGTAACTAGTTTGGGGATTTTTTTACAGCAGATTTTAACACAGGCATTTTGGGACCCCGATCATGAACAGTGTCAGTGTGATTTTCTTTATCTGTCCCGAACAATGATTTCCCACAGCGACCATGCATTTCTGTGCTGAAAGTGTGAAAACACATTTCGGCCATGTTGTAGAAAATGACAGCTGTACTGTTCATAAGAGGTGTGGAAAAATGCCACTGGTGAAAATCTGGACTGAAAATGTTACAAATTCATGAACTTCGACGGTGCGTGGAAACTGAGCAATGCTCACTCGTAACACAGTCATTTTATGGAGTTTTGTCACCAAATTTTCAACATAGCCATTTTAAGACCTCTGCTCATGACCAGTGTCACTGTGATTTTCTTAATCTGTCCTAAACATTGTTTTTGCACACCGACTGTACCATTGTGCGCTACATGTGCGGAAACACATTTTGGGCGAGATGTGAAAAATGGTAGCTGTACTGCTCATAAGGAAGTGCAGTAAAATGGCACTGTTGAAAATCTGGTGTGCAAATATTACAGATTTGCAAACTTGCCAGCGTG
This sequence comes from Neoceratodus forsteri, assembly GCA_016271365.2. Classification (NCBI taxonomy): domain Eukaryota; kingdom Metazoa; phylum Chordata; order Ceratodontiformes; family Ceratodontidae; genus Neoceratodus; species Neoceratodus forsteri. Next base: position 938,005,459 of record CM057449.1, on the reverse strand, counting down.
AGTTGGAACTGCGCAACGTGTGCTCCTAAAACAGTCATTTTTGGGAATTTTTTCTCCAAATTTTCAACATAGCCATTTTAACACCTCTGCTCATGACCAGTGTCACTGTGATTTTCTTAACGTGTCCCATGGCCATTGATTTCGCACACAGCTGCGTGTCGCTACAGAGCAGAAACCGTTGTGGGCAAAATGTGAAAATGACAACTGTACTGCTCATAAGGAGGTGTGGTAAAATGGCAATGTTGAAAATCTGGGTGAAAATATTGTTATGAACTTCTGACGTGCGTAGAACTCTACAATGCGCTAAGTAAAACAGTCATTTTAGGAATTTTTCACAAATTTTCAACATAGCCATTTAAGACCTCTGCTCATGAACAGTATCACTGTGATTTTCTTAATGTGTCCCATGCGTTGATTTTGCACACCGACTGCGCCATTGTCGCTACATGGTGACATTTTGGGTGAGATGTGAAAAATGACAGCTGTACTGCTCGAGAAGGTTGGTAAAATAGCAATGTTGGAAAATCTCGTTGAAAATATTGAAAATTCATGAACTTACAAGCGTGCATAGGGAACGCTGTGCAGCATGCGCTGTCAAAACAGTCATTTTGGAATTTTCCACCAAATTTTCAAAATAGGCTTTTGAGAGTCCACCTTATGAATGCTGGCAGTGTCATTTCGTTAATCATTCCCAAAAGGTGATTTTGTGCAGTGGCTCGAAATCAGCTTGGGCCTGAGTAGCAGCCATGACAGTGACAGCATTCATGAAAAGGTCCAAAAATCCCATGTTGAAAATTTGGTGCAAAATCAAAAAATCCCGAGATATGCAGCAAAGTTGAAAAAACCCTATTTATTCCATTATACAGCTTACCGGCATTTCCTCAGTCCACGGTCGGCTTTGAAGAGTGCAGGCGTGTTCCCAGTCCATCGAAGATCGTTGCGCGGACTCCGGGTAAGTATGAGGTGAGGGGTGTGGGAGGCAGGGTGCGCAGTGGGTGGGTGCGGTGGGGCAGTGAGACTGCTCCCAGCATGGTACCTGGACAGCTTTGGGGGGCGTGGAGCTGAAGAGGGGGTGGGTGCCCCCTTCGGCTATACAGTATGTGCATGGGGGGGAGGGAGCGCGTCAGCACACAATATGCATGCGTGTTGAGGGGGGGAGCTCTGCTCACTGAAGCGGAGCTCTCCCTTTCAACTGTATGCCACTGCATTTTCAGCTGTCATAGACAGCTGGAGCAGTGATTGGCGCACTGCGACTGCGCCTGCAAACACACTGACTGAATTGGAAGAGGCTGACACACCTCTGGAAATCTCGTATGATGGCACTATGTTTCTTGCACATGCATGCAAGCAAACATAAAAATGGGATATACATTTCAAGTGACAATACAACAGGAGCATAATTTAATAAATACTGTTTAAAAAAATAAATGTTCTACTTAGGGATTTGTGGAACAATAGTAGGTTAGAGTGAAGTAAGAAGTAAGGCTACTGGTAAGTTTTGGTGGCAACACTTTGAGGCCCATTGAGGCAACCAGGATTTGGGGCTTGAGAACCAATGCTCTATACCACCCTGATTGTTCTTGTGTTTACTGTCATTTGATTCATTTTTGTAACATGATCATGTGCACGTTGTTTCTCCTCTCCTTGATCCCCTTGTCCCAGGTAGTGGTAGTGGTAGTAGTGAAATCTTTCCTTTTCCACAAGAAAGAGCAACATACACCATTAGGACAAATCCCATTTACAAGGTGCCCCTGGATGTTAAATTAGTAAAATGTTCAGGTCACATCTGCAAACATGATTTCTGCTTATCTATGTTTGTTTATCAGGTAAAACTATTTCAACTCACTCACTCACTCACTGCCACTTCTTCTCTGAAAACAGTATTTAAAACTGTTCTGGACCAACCAAACTGAACAGGTTTTGAATACTGACTTCAAAACCTGTTTAACCTGCCTCTCTTTAATCTGCTGCTATTCAGTTTTGAGAGAAAATGTTTACAGTGTAAACAGATGCTGAACATTAACATTCAAAGAAAAGACATTAGCATTCAAAGCAAAAGGACATAGAAACATAGAGATTGAAAGAGTGAGGGAAGGGCTGCTGGCACTGAAGGTGGACAAATCCCCAGGAGCAGATGGCATACACCCTAGGGTGCTGAAAGAGCTGGTAGAGGAACTAGCGGGGCCTCTGGCTGTTCTTTTCAATACAGTAGATCCCTGAAGTCAGGTGTGGTGCCTCTGGAATGGAGAACGGCACACGAGGTAAGGCTAGTGAGATGCATTGAGGAGAATGGTCTACAAGACGATAGGCAGCACGGATTTGTGGGTGGCAGATCCTGTCAGATGAACCTGATCAAATTATTTGATTGGGTCACAATGGGGGGTGGATGGAGGCCAGGCAATGGACATTATACACCTGGACTTCAGCAAGGACTTTGATTCTGTACCACACAGGAGGCTGATAATGAAACTAAAGGATCTGGGGAAGGGGAAGAAAATGATAAGGTGGGTAGGCAGTTGGTTGAGTGGCAGAACCCAGAGAGTAGTGATGGGGGGAGAATTCTCCAGCACCAAGGAGATAACCAACGGGGTCTTACAAGGATTGGTGCTGGGGCCAGTGTTGTTCATTGTCTTCATAAGTGACATTCGGGAAGGCATTAAAGCCAAGATTTGCCTGTTTGTGGATGACACTAAACTCTGTGGGAATGTGAACACAAAGGAAGGGATACAGGACCTGTGGGAGGACCTCAGTAATCTCAAGAGATCATCAGGAATCTGGCAACTTGGCTTCAATGCCAAAAAGTGCAAAGTGATGCACATTGGGGCTAGGAATCCCAGGACGCAGTGTTACCTGGGGAGGGGGGGTAGCTGCTTCAGAGGAAGAAAATGATCTGGGGTGGTGATAACTAGAGACTTAAAACACACCACCCAATGCAAGAAGGAATCAGCAAAGGCTAACAGGATAATGGGGTGGATCGCAAGGGAATTCACTAGTAGGCAAAACAAGGTCATTTTGCCATTGTACAGCTCAATGGTAAGACCACATTTAGAATATGGGGTAAGGTATTGGCATCCATACCTTAAGAAAGACATAGGCATACTGAAGGCAGTCCAAAGGAGAGCAACTAAGATGACTGAGGGGCAACAGAATAGGTCCTACAAGGAGAGGCTGAGAGCCCTAAGGATGTACTCTCTGGGAAAGAGGAGGGAGAGGGGTGATATGATAGAGGCCTTCAAATACTTGAAGGGGAGAAACAGAGTGGAAAGAAAAGGTCTCTTTAAAAAGAGTGACAACAGAACCACAAGGGGGCCTAGCTTAAAGTTGATAGGGGGGATTTAGGAGGGTTGTTAGGAAGCATTTCTATATTGAGAAGGTGGTGGCCACATGGAATGATCTGTAAGAAGAGGTGGTCTCAGTAAAGATGGCAGAGGTCTTTAAGAGGGCCTGGGACAAAAATGTAAGGAATCCATTTGGCTGAGGAGGGGAAGAAGGAGGAAAGGAAAGACATGGGGTGGGGGGCATGGTCATTGGCGTAAGCCATGTACCCATCATCATTTACCAAGCAGTCACGATAAAACAAATTGGCCTTCTTCTGCTGGCTATTTCGTATGTTCATAAATTGATGGCAGATAAGGGCCGCTTGTCCCACCTTGTTTGCCCATTTTCCCTACCTACTATAACACTGCAGACCCTATTTGATCTCCAGCTTTACCCCCCTTCCCTGTCTCTAAAGTTCCCTTATCCTTATCCCATACCATTTTTGCCCACACCACCTCCACTGGGAGGCAGTTCCATGCATCCACCACTCTTTCTGTGAAGAAGTACTTCCTCACATCTCCCCTGAGACTCCTCACATCTCCCCTGAGACTCCCCTTCCCCCTCCGAATTAATAGCATATCCCCTTATTTTTGAGTATCTTTTTTCTGAAAAATGTATTTATTTAGTTTTTGTTGACAGGGTAAGTGAACTATCAGATTCTGCCTATTTTCAGGCACAACCTGGGGGAAGGGATTACAGATGAATACCAACTGACATTGAACCAAATTGTGCTGTTGGTGGTATTTTCAGTGAATGGAGGAAATTTGGCCAGGACACTGGGGAAATTCCCCTACTCTTTTCGAGAAGTGCCATGGGATCTTTAACATTCACCTGACCTACCACCAGAACAGACTGATGGGACCTCAGTTTAACGTCTCATCTGAAAGACAGCACATCAGGAGCACAGTAGACCCCTCATGCTGCACTACAGTGTCAGTATTGGGATTTAACCCAAGTGTCTTGTGTGGGGATAGAACCCACAGCCTTCTGATCTCCCAGCCTCAGAGACGAGTGTGCTACCTGCTGAGCCACTGACACTGCTTTCTTCATGAACTTTATTTATACCAGTGAGGTATTTGAAGGTTTCTGTCATATCCCCCCCCCTCCCTCCTTTCTTCCAGGGTGTACATATTGAGGTCCTTCAGTCTCTCCTCATAGGTCTTGTGATGCAGACCTTGCACCATTTCTGTTGCCCTCCTCTGGATCTCTTCTAACCAGTTCTATGTGATAACAGCGACTGCCAAACGGTGAGCTGCGTTATCACGATGTCAGGGCGTCGAAAACATTTTCGCCACCCTGACATCCTCAGTGCACGGAAGAATGACACTGGGGACTTACTTATTTTGCTTTCTGTGGGCACACCCCTACTAAAGGATTCTCAACTCCAGAGGGGTGCATGTCAGGGTGGGGGAGCCAAAAAAAAAGAAGTGACGGGCCGGGCGCAACAAAAATGCAGTAGCGACCGGACCCAGACCTGAACCCAGTACCTCACACACTTCAACTGGACGCCAACCCCCGACGCCACGGTGTAGCTCAGCAGCCGACCACAGTGCCGCCCCCTACATCTCCTCCGCCCCCTCTCAGCCCATGCTCGCCGTGCTTGCTCCCCCTGTGCACGTGTACATATAGCGACATCCTGTCACTGCAGTCGCCCACCCCACTATATCCGGTCACCCTACACCTCCCCCGATCGCCATTCGGGCTTTCGCCCATAACACGTCGCCATTTTGGATGGCGCCATCTTTTAGGTGCCAACATCACAGGCTACCCTTCTAACCTGTCTATGTCCTTCTGGAGATGTGGTCTCCATAATTGGACAAAGCACTCTAGGTGAGGTCTCACCAGTGATCTATACAGTGGTAACACCACCTCTCTCTTTCTGCTGGTGATATCCCCTCCCTATGCACCCTAGCATCCCACTAGCTCTCCCTACTGCCTTGTCACACTGTATGGCCATTTTTAGGTCATCAGATATGATTACTGTACTCCCAGGTCCCTTTCCTATTTTGTGGTGGTTAATACTACCCCCCCGCCCCCCTTTTGTACTCTGCCCCTGGTGCATGTGCCCGAAGTGCATGATTTTGCACTTCCTTACATTGAAACCTAGCTGCCACACTCTTAATCACTCCTCTAACTTTCCTAGATCATTATTCATCATTTCCATACACACACCACGGAGTGTCTACCCTACTGCAGATTTTAGTGTCATCTGCAAAGAGGCATGCCTTCCCATCTAGCTCCTGTGCAATGTCACTAATAAAGACATTAAAGAGGACTTGTCTCAGTACTGATCCCTGTGGCACCCCCGCTTGTCACTCTCCTTTCCTTGGAGTGAACTCCATTTACCACCACCCTCTGTCTCCTGTCCCCTAACCAATTTCTCATCAAGTTTACTGACTTAGGACCCAGTTCTAGGCTGCCCACCTTGTTTACGAATCTCCTATGTAGAACAGAGTCAAATGCATTACTGAAATCTAGGTAGGCCACATCCACCGCTTTACCCCGATCCAATTCCGTGATTACCCAGTCAAAGAAATCTATCAGATTTGTTTGACATGACCTCCCCCCAGTGAATCCATGCTGCCTCAGATCCTGAAGGTCACTTGATTCCAGATATTCCACAATCCTTTTCTTCAGTAGTGATTCCATTACATTCTCCACCACCAAAGTCAGGCTGACTGGCTTGTAGTTGCTAGCCTCCTCTTTGTTTCCACGTTTGTGAAGCGGGACTACAACTGCACTCCTCCAGTCCCCCAGAACCACTCCTATCTCCAGTGAGTGATTGAACGGGGCTGTCAGAGGTGTGGCCAGTACCTCCCTAAGGTCACACAATATCTTAGGATGCACCCCTTTTGGCCTCGTTGCCTTGTCCAGTTTCAGATTTGTGAGTTCCTTCAGAACCCTCTCCTCTGTAAATGGACTAGTGTCAACCTCCCTTCCTTCAATGCTCCTGGCCCTTACCTGTGGTGTCTCTCCTTCCCCTTCATCTGTGAACATGGAACAAAAGTACTTGTTCAAGATGTCCACTTTTTCCTGGTCTCCCTCCACACTACCCCCTTCCTAAGCCTTACTATGCCTACCCTGATCTTTCTCTTTTCACTTACATACCTGAAAAATACTTTGTCCCCTTTTTGCACTGCCTGGGCTAGTTTCTCCTCAGTCTGTACCTTTGTGCTTCTAATTGCTTTCCATATCTCCCTTTGCTTCTCCTGATACACCTCTCTGTCTTCCTCTCTCTGTGTTTCCTTGTACCTCCTGAATGATGACTTTTTTGCCCTTACCTTCCCAGCCACCTCTTTTGAGAACCATACTGGTCCCTTTTTCCTCCTGCTCTTGCTTGCTTCTATGACACAGAGGATTGTTGCCTTCTCTAGCCCTCCTTTTAGATTTGCCCACTGTTCCTCCACTCCCCCCTGTGAGGGCATCCCTGAGGCATTCCTCCATCTTTTGTAAATTGACTGTCATGAAGTCCAGGACCCTCACCTTTGTGTGGTTTGATCCTGCTGCAGTACTACATGGAAGCATACTATATGGTGACCACTGGTCCCCTGATGGCCACCCACTATGACTCTGCAATACTGTCCCTGTTGGTGAGTACCAGGTCCAGTACTACCCCTCATGAGTGGGCTCTTTTACTAGTTGCCTGAGCAATGAGCCCTGCAGGGAGTCCAGGATGTCCCTGCTCCTATCTGAAGCTGCAGCTGGGATGCTCCAGTCTACATCCGGCAAATTGAAGTCCCCCACCAGCAGCACCTCCCCTTTGTTTGCCTTCTTTTGGATGGCTTGCACTAGAACCTTATCCAACACCCCCCATGTTGGAGGTCCTGTAGATCATGCCAGTGAGAATAGCGGCTCCCTTCCCTGTTTCTAGGGTGGCCCACAATACCTTCACCCCTTCCTGATTTCCCTGTATCTTATAGCCTTTATGCTATCCCTCACATAAAGAGCCACCCCCTTTCTTTTCCACCCTTTCCTCTGTGAACAGAGTTAAGCCTGGTATGGCTATATCCCAGTCATGGTTCTCATTGCACCATGACTTGTTAGTGGCGATAATGTCCAGGTCAGCCTCTGACATGATGGCCTCTAGGTCTGGGATTTTGTTCCTAGACTTTGAGCAGGGGAGGGGGATACCTTGTAGGTGGACCAAGCACAATCCCTATCCTTAGTAAGGGTGAGGAGATCTTTTGTGATCCAACGCGAGCAACTGCCTCTGACCCTTCTTGTAGTGAAAGGAAAGTGCCTGACCTGTAGGGTCATAACTGTCTGTGTAAATAGGGTTATTGCTGGGGTCACATCAGAAAGTGAGTATAGAGCAGACCAGTCCAGGGACCAAGCCTCCTCAAGGAGGTTTGTGGTGTTGGGACTACTGAAGTTCCAGAAGGACAGGTATTTTGGGAGGGGGACGTTTAAATTTTGATGACCAGAGGAGATATGTAGGGGAGTGGTCCTTAATGGAGTCTGCCATGGTTCCAGCATGAAGTACATAATCATCCCTGTTTGTGATTATCCAGTCCAAAAGGGTCTGCATGGCCGTGTGTGGGTTTTATCTGGTGGGGAGCATGTTAGTCTGGACCAGGGTGTGTTATTTTAGGTGGGAAGCGTAGTCCAACTGGTGGGTACTCTGCCAGTTTAAACTGAAATCACAGAGGAGAATGGAGTCTCTATGAGAGAATAAGGAACTCAGGCCTGAGAGGAAGCTGGTTAGACCCTCAGTTCCAGTGGTGGTGGTGGTGGGGGGGTTATAGCAGCAACCTATGTAGAATTTCTTATGGGTGCCCATGGTTAGTTCTGTGAGGAGCCATTCACTAGGTGAGGTTTGATCAGAGCAGAGAACAATGTTGGCTGAGAGGGGTTCCCTGATGAACAGTGCAACACCATCTCCCTTTTTCTTCCCTGCCCTATCGAGATGCAGGGAGGAGTACCCAGGTTGTTGATATGTGGTGGCGGCAAGGTGAGACTTTAGCCAAGTTTCAGAAAGTCCTAGAATGTGGGGCTTGTATAGCATAATCCAAGCCTCCAGATCAGGGAACTTGGAGGGAAGACTGCATATGTTGATGTGAGTAATCTTCAGACCTGGGACATTAGCCCAGATGCTGGAGGTGTGAGTGATGTGGGGGTTGGGTGGACCAGGGTTGCATTCAACATCTTCGGCTAGGAGGAGGAGGAGGGATAACAAGAGTATATAAGGGAAAGAAGGAACAGCAGTGGAACAAGAGAGGGAAATTAGGTAGTGGCCTAGTAGACGCCATTCCTGATTAGAGAGAAAGTAGAAGGTGATAGGTCCGAGGGAGGATAGATGCCATATGGAGTGAGGGGAGGGGTGTAGCAGGGTGGAGACGGTGACAGAGATGAAGGCAAGGTGCTCCTGGTAATGGGCTAGCACCACAGCACAGGAGTTTGTCAGCACCAGCAGAGATGGCAATGAGAAAGCAAGCAGTTTGAGCTGTAGCAGATTCATAGCTGCAGGAGAAAGCTGGCAGGAATGAAAATGGGTTGCAGGCATGGGTGTAGACAGGCATACTCCATATACTCCATGGTGTACAATTTTATTTAAAGGGGGCAGCAAATAGGTTCTGAACTGCTTCCTTTGTCCATGAAAACATAACAAAACCAACTGGCCCTTTCTGTAATTTTATTCATAGGAGCCCAAACTATAACAAGCATTTGTCAATGCCGAATGTTTGCTTACTGGCATTGGCAGTGGTAGTGTAGAAGTTACAGAGCTGCGTAATAGGAATGGCAGTGAGTATTGAACTGAAACCAACCCCACCACCACCCTGCAGAGAGTGACAGGCATCGGGGTGTGCATTTGGGTGATCAGGCATAGCAGCCACGCCATTTCACCACACCCCACTCTGCAGAGACTGACAAAGTGACGTGTTCCTTGGGGTCTTTGGCCCTTATCGCACCCCATTTCATTAGGAAATACGGTGAGATTGGTGCGATATAGGAGAATGGGGTGAAGTTTGGGGCCGAAGAGTCCAAGGCATACTGTACCTCGATGCCTCTCAGTGACTGCAGGGTGTGGAATGGTATAGAGCATCACAGGCAAGAATCCCAAGTCCACCCCTGATTCCTGTCATTCTCTATAGGGTTGGGCGATTTAGTTGAAAAGCCTAATACCTCAGGCATTCGTTGGTATTTAACTCCAAATTTTCAACATGTTTGTTTGTGACCCCACCTCATGAACAGGGGAATATCAGTTTGTAGCAGCTGCTTATGCACAGTGACTACGGGATTTAGCACCACAGGTGCAAAAATATTCCGAACAGGCTGTAAAAAATTACAGCTGTACTCTTTCATGGGGAGGTGTAGAAATGGCTATGTTGTAAATGTGTAGTAAAAATATTTAAAAAAATGGTGAAGTCACGAGCGTACATAGAAACTGTGCAACGCACACCCGTTATATAAGTAGGTTGGGGATATTCAGGCATTTTGGTGCCTCCAATCATGAACAGTGTCACTGTGATTTTCTTTATCTGTGCCGAACAATGATTTCCCACAGCGACCACGCATCTCTGCACTGAAAGTGTGAAAACACACTTTGGCCATGTTGTGAAAAATGGCAGCTGTACTGTTCATAAGGAAGTGTTGAAAAATGCCACTAGTGAAAATCTGGACTGAAAATATTACTAAGTCATGAACTAACGAGGATGCGTGGAAACTGCACAATGCTCACGCGTAACACAGTCATTTTATGGACTTTTGTCACCAAATTTTCAACATAGCCATTTTAAGACCTCTGCTCATGAACAGTGTAACTGTGATTTTCTTAATCTGTCCTAAACATTGCTTTCGCACACCAACAGCACCATTGTGCGCTACATGTGCGATAACACATTTTGGGTGACATATGAAAAATTGCAGCTGTACTGTTCATAAGGAAGTTTAATAAAATGGACATGTTGAAAATCTAGATGAAAATATTAAATTTGCAAACTTACGAGCATGCATAGGAACTGTGCAACGCACGCTCGTAAAAGTCATTTTTAGGCATTTTTTCACCAAGTTTTCAACATAGCCATTTTAAGATCTCTGCTCATGAACAGTGTCACTGTGGTTTTGTTAATGTGTCCCATACATTGAGTTTGCACACCGACTGCGCCATTGTGTGAAACATGGTCGGAAACACGTTTTGGGCAGGATGTGAAAAATGACAGCTGTACTGCTCATAAGGAGGTGTGAAAAAATGGCAATGTTGGAAATCTGGAGTGGAAATATTGAAAATTCGCAAACCTACGAGCGTGCGTGGGAACTGTGCAACGCACACTCGTAAAACAATCATTTTTAGGAATTCTGTCACCAAATTTTCAACATTGCCATTTTAAGATCTCTGCTCATGAACAGTGACACTGTGATTTTCTTAGTGTGTCCCATACACTGAGTTCGCTGTGACTGCGCCATTATGCGCTACATGAGTGAAGCTGCGTTTTGGGTGAGATGTGAAAAATGACAGCTGTACTACTCATAAGAAGGTGTGGAAAAATGACAATGTTGAAAATCTGGAGTGGAAATATTGAAAATTCGCAAACCTATGAGCGTGCGTAGGAACTGCGCAACGCACGCTCGTAAAACAGTCATTTTTAGGAATTTTTTCACCAAATTTTCAACATAGCCATTTCAAGACCTCTGCTCATGAACAGTGTCACTGTGATTTTCTTAATTTGTCCTGTACATTGATTTCGCACACCAACTGCGCCATTCTGCTCTACAAGGGTGGAAACACATTTTGGGTGAGATGTGAAAAATGACAGCTATACTACTCATAAGACAGTGTGGTGAAATGGCAATGTTGAAAATCTGGAGTGAAAATATTGAAATTTCACAAACTTACGAGCCTGCGTAGGAACTGCTAGCATACGCCTCGATTAAACAGTCATTTTGGAATTTTGGCACCAAATTTTCCAACATGGGGGTTTAGGCCCCTTCTCATGAATGATGTCACTGTCATGGTGGTATTCAGTCGAAGGGTGATTTCGCAGTCACTGCACAGTCACTGCTGAAATCACCCTTGAGCGAAAGGCACGCCATGACGTCACGAGAAGGGTCCCAAAACCCCATGTTGAAAATTTGTGCAAAAATTCCAAAATGCCTGAGATATGCAATAAAGTTGAACCTCCTATCTAGCCCATTATACAGCTTACGGCATTTCCTCAGTTCGCGGTCGGCTTTGAAGAGTGCAGGCGTGTTCCGGTCCACGAAGATCGTCACGCGAGTCCGGAGGTAAGTATGGGGTGAGGGGTGTGGGGAAACTGGGTGCGCAGTGGGTGGAGTGCGGGTTGTGGGAGGGTTTGGGAGGCAGCGAGAACACGTTTTGTTTACAGGTTAAAACAAAAAAAAAGACGTCGTGGGACAGCTTGCCCACGCTGGGGTGGGCTCCCAGCGGCAGTGCCAGGGCCTCAGGCGTTCAGCGATGGGGATGAGGCACCTCCCGTCGGCAAAAAATTTAAAAAGCAGCGGGACCGTTTGCCAGCTGGGTGGGCTTAGCGGTGGCACAGGCTGGGGAGGGCGCGTTCAGCCGGCGGGGATTGGGCACCCAGTCGGCAACATGATGGATTGCCATGCTGGGGTGGGCTCCCAGCGTGGCATCAACTATTGGGAGGGGAGGGGGAGGAGACAGGCGCAGTTCAGCTGACAGGGATTGGGCACCCCGTCGGCTATACGCTGCGTATTGAAGCATGCGCCTGCGGCTGGGGGAGCTGCGTGTGAGCAGCTTCTTATCGCTGCTCACTCAAGCGCAGCTCCCCTTTCAATTGTATGCCACTGCATTTTGGAGGCGTGTCATAGACGGCTCCAAAAGTACGTCCAACTCCCAGGGCCGTGCCTGCCAGCATAGTGCCTGAATTGGAGGAGGAGGTGACACACCTCCGAAATCTCCGATGAAGGCACTATGTTTCTTGCACATGCATGCAAGCAAACATAAAAATTGGTTACTGATACTGTCTTTGCATCTCAAGGACTTAACAGTTTTACAGGCTCTTGGGCTGGTATGTGGGTGTCTGAGGGAGCAATGTATTGCATCTGTATTTACCCATGCATGGATGGGGGGCAGCAACCAGTGTCATGAGGTACAAAAGTTTTACTTCTTATGCCAAATGTGGCATTAAACATGGACCTGGTGTACATATTTATATTGTCTGTCTGCACCCTGGTTGCAGGGTAGTGCAAGTCAAGCCAAGACACTTGCTAACCAGTTTAGTAGTTAAAGGGAGAAACTGCAGGAGAAACTGCGTTAAAACATTAGTCATGACAACATTTAATGCTATGTAATGAAACTCAATGAATGAGTCATTAACTAATGAGGAAGTCATATAACCTTCCATAGGATGAATGGTTCAGTCTGGGTACCTATGTTTCCTAAACAGTTATAAGAAGGAATTTCAGATCATATGAAAGAGACTTTTTCCAAGCATAAACTGAGTTATCCACTACAGCCTATTAACTCTCACTCTCCACAACCCCTGGCCTGGAAGTTATCATATTCCATTTAACATAAACAACCAGACTCCTCAGCTAACTTGAAACATTTTATAAAAATAAATTAAAAACAACCGTTCTTACCTTTATGAATGTCTCCTGTAATCTTATGAAAACTGAGCAAATGGGCTTAACAAGCCAGATGCTTTCTTCCATCCTTCTCCCACTCCATCAAAATCCACACAACTGGCATTTTTATTTTACATCCCCCACCACTTCCTGCAAGAACTACAGCCTGCAATTGAATTGGGAATCAACCCCCCCCTCCCCCCGGCTCATGTGGCAGCTCAGCATAACATACAACAGAGATTGTCTGCTGATAGCACAAGCTAAGTATATCACCTACCGACATCATCATTGTTTTCTATTAGAATATGGTTTGGAGAAACCCAGCTTTCTGACTGGCTATCAAAACCTAGGAATGAGGTAGGTGAGAGGCAACAAAGACCAGTAAATAACTACTCCCTGTGCCGGTGCCTACCTGCCTTTGTACCAAAAAAAAAAAATCAGTGAGCTAAGATCGCATGTTCACAGCTTAACAAGTAAGCTAGCATGTGATGCCCTCCAACAATTCCACAGCTATTAGCATCAATAGCAACTTTCTTTTCACACCGCCACTTTTCTGTTTTCTTTATTGTTTTAAATTGTCATAGCTCTACCACCAACATTCGCACTAACCATGACAGCACTGAACTTATTTGTACTACTTTTCCAGACTGTACTTTCAACAGCACCATTACTCTTGCTCATAACCGAAGCAGCTATTACCTTATCACATTCCTAGCAGCTGCAGTGCTATGGTATACTGACTGTGCTGAAAACAGTCTACTGGCCGCACTCTAAATGTAAGCCTGCTGACTGCAAAACACTCTTTACAAGTATTATAACTGCCATTACTTGGGATGGAATAAAGAAACCCTAAAAAAAAGTGGCTGTGTTAAAAAAATGCTGCTTTTAAAAACAGCAGCACCCTCTACTGACAGTTCCACCAGTGGAAGGACTACTTTACAGGAAAATACTGTACAGGAAAATATATATATATATATATTTACATTTATATTATATTAACATCTTTATAGGTGACATTGCAGAGGGTCTGGAGGGAAAGGTATGCCTCTTTGCAGATGACACAAAGATCTGTAACAGAGTTGATTCACAAGGGGGGTAGAAAAGATGAGAAGGGACTTGGCAAGGTTGGAGGTTGGAGGAATGGTCAGACATATGGCAACTTAGATTCAATACAAAGAAGTGCAAAGTAATGCACCTTGGAAACAAAAACCCAGGAGAAGAGTACACAATAGCAGGGGAGGTACTAACAACAACAAAAATGGAAAGGGACCTGGGGGTAGTCATATCAGATGATCTAAAGGTGGGTAAGCAATGTGAAAAGTCAGTAAGGAAAGCCAGGGGGGATACTGGGATGCATAGGAAGGGGCATCACAAGTAGAAAAAGGGAAGTGGTTATCCCTCTGTACAGACAGTTGGTGAGACCCCATCTCGAGTACTGTGTGCAGTTTTGGAGACCTCATCTACGCAAGGACATAGACAGGATGGAAGCAGTCCAGAGGAGGGCAACTAAAATGGTGCAGGGTCTGCAGCAGAAACCATATGAAGAGAGACTGAGAGAGCTTAATATGTATACTCTTGATGAAAGGAGGGCCAGGGGACATGATAGAAGCGTTCAAGTACCTCAAGGGAATCAACAAAGTCCAGGAGGGTAGCATCTTTCAGAAAAAGAGATGTGTAAGAACAAGGGGGCACAATTTAAAGATAGAGGGGGGACGGCTCGGGGTAATGTGAGGAAATTGTTTTTCACGGAGAGAGAGAGTGGTGGATACATGGAACAGCCTTCCTGAGGAGGTCGTGGGTCTAAAACAGTGGGGGAATTCAAACATGCATGGGACAGACACAAGGCACTAATAGTGGAGGGTTGCAGGAAGTAGGCTGTTGGTTAACTAGAATCTGCAGCTTATCCAGTAGGTAGGGAAATGGGCAGACTGGGTGGGCCAAGTGGTCCTTATCTGCCGTCAAAGTCTATATTTCTGTATATATTTTTGCATTCATTAAGATACATTTTTTACTTTTGTTTACATTCTTCAAAATATTTTAGTAAAAATGTAAACATTTACCCATTTTCTGAGCCTACAGCATCGTGTCTCATTACATGCCTGTGCAGGTGACTATATCACATTATACCATGGGCATCCTAATATAGCCAATCGGAGCAGCAGGCTGGCACCATTCCTGTGTTGCAAATCCACTGATAATCACTGCAAAAGGTGCCAGCCTGCCACTATCATGTGCCATCTTAATAGTAAATCCCCTCCGATACCCAAGACACGTTGAAAGAGCTGCCATATTGTGTCTCACTAACAGCAAACAGTAATGTCGGGGGCATGAAAATAAAATGGATATGTCATTTGACCTCATTGATAATGAAGAACTGGACTCAATATTTGACAGCCTACAAAATCAATTTGCCTCAACGACAGTATTCCCCAAAGTAACATACCTTCACTGCATCACAATTCCCCGGTACTCCCTCACTGTTCAGCGGCCAAAACCACAGACATTGACTGTCGTACACAGCTGGCTATAGCATCAGGATCCCCCGCACCGTTAAACTTGAATTATGTGGGCCCCATTATCCATCGCCAAACTCCCAATCCTGTAGTAAAAAAAAAGACAGCGTCATGAGGAAGTCATAGCACAGCAAATGCTTGACCTAGAAAGGGCACGTCATGAAACTGCAATGCAGAAGCAAACCTGGTGGACAATAAATGTTCTTTTTGATTGGTCTACACAAAAAGCGAGACAAATAGACTTAAATACAATCAGTGCCTCAGAGCTGAACACCATTCTACGAGAATACTATAGTACGGTCTGTAATAGTGATGGAAAGGAATATTCTTTTACAAGCTACACAAGCCTAAGAGCAGGATTGAACAGATATTTAAATAATAGGGCTGTGAGAATACCTTTTCCTGAATATTCAGCTGAATATTCGGTATCCGGGTCCCAGGTATTCGTTATTTGGTATTTGGCCAGAAAAGGTGTTTTTTAAGGAAACTTTAAAAAGGCACTTTAACAACACCATTAATCACCCATTAAACCTGGTGTAGCATATACACCTCAATGAGACTTCAACCACCAACCCAGAGTTCTCATTAATGCAACATAAGCTACTTGCTGCACACTTTATCCACCACACCACACATATAGCACTCCAAAAACAACATCAAGCATTGCATTGGGTCAGCACTGGAGGGTGTTCATGGTCACAAACATGGTAGCCCATGACATGGGCATCGGCAATTGAGTGCTTGCAATAACGGCAACTCAATCCTGGTGCATGTCGAAGGGGCTACTGCTGAGGAAGGGTGACCGGATGGGGGAGGTGGGTGCATATAGTGACAGGACATCACTATATGTATATGTGTGCGGGGAGCAGGGTCCAGCATGATGGAAGAGAGGGAGAGTTGGCCTGGTGTGGTTGGTGTGGGGCTGCCAAGCTGGCCCCATAGGGTGGTTGGTGGTTGTCAGCCTAAAGGTTCAAGGGTTCCAGGTTCAGGTCCGGACACACCTACATTTTTGTGTGCCCGGCCCCCAACTGATTTTTCTCCAAATTTTGCATCCCTCCCCCAACATGCACCACCCCCGGAGTTAAGAATTCTTTAGTAGGGGGGTGTGGGACAATGCAAGGGGCATAGTCCACTGCATGAACAATCAAAATTTAAGTCCCTGGCACTGTTTTCCTGTGCATTGGGGATGTACATCACTGAAATAGATTTTTGGTGATATATAATTGTCCTGCCACCAATCACGATTGAGCTTTCATGGTTATCACATAAATCCACAGACACGGGGTAGACGGTGTTCTGGCTATGGGCATAAGAATAGTGGTAACAGTGGCTGCCATAGTGGTGACAGCTGAAAGGGTGGCTGCTGCATGAATGGCACCGGTGGTGGTGGGAAGCACACTGACTGTAGATGTAGCAGCCATAGTGATAGCAGTGGGAACACTGGTGGTGGTGTCTGCTGTTTCCTGCACAAAGCATGTATGCACTAATGCCCTCCTACTACTGCACAAAAGGATGTGACAGTGAATATATAGATGGAACAGGTGGTGACACCAGTAGTAGTAATAGTTCTGCCGGTGGTATTAGTAGTAGTAGTAGTACTATTCTCAATGCTACAAGAACTAAAAGGCTTGCTTGGGGAGAAAAATATTTGAGACCATCTAATAAAGAGACACCTGTCTGCCATCGTCCATGTAGTCTATCTCACCACCTTCTCTGGAATTGTATTATGTATCAATAGTATACAGTGAAGCAAGACAAGATGCAATTCAGTACTTTGCAGTAAATGCTGTCACAAAATATTGGATGACTAGAGATTAACTGCCATTGAATTACATTGCTCCTTGCAGCATACTGCAGCACTTTGCAATAATTTTGCAGGCATGGAAAATAATTGAGACTGGTGATGCCACACTGGTAACCAGAATATTTCAGGCATGGGAAATACTTGAGATGGGTGATGCCATACTGATAACTGGAATATTTCAGGCATGTGGAATACTTGAGAATGGTGATGCCATACAGGTAACCAGAACATTTCAATCTTGCGAAATACTTGAGACATGTGATGCTATGCTGGTAACTGGAATATTTCAGTCATGTGAAATACTTGAGACAAGTGATAACCATACTCATAACCATAATATTTCAGTCATGTGAAATATTTGAGACTGGAGACGCCACACTGTTAACTGCCATATTTCAGGCATGGGAAATACTGAGACTGGAGATGCCACACTAACTGCCATATTTTATGCACTCGAAATACTTGAGACTGGTGATGCCACACTTGTAACTGCCATATTTCAGGCATGGGAAATACTGAGACTAGAGATGCCACACTGTTAACTGCCATATTTCAGGCATGGGAAACACTGAGACCGAAGATGCTACACTTGTAACTGCCATATTTCAGGCATGGGAAACACTGAAACTGGTGATGCCACACTTGTAACTGCCATATTTCAGGCATGGGAAACACTGAAACTGGTGATTCCACACTTGTAACTGCCATATTTCAGGCATAGGAAACACTGAGACTGGAGATGACACACTATTAGCTTCCATATTTTATGCACGTGAAATACTTGAGACTGGTGTTGCCACACTGGTTACTGGCACCTGGAAAGCTGTTAAAGGGATTGATGGAATATGGGCATAAGCAACACAAGGGATGAGAGATGTAGCAACACCAGTTGAGGATTTTGTATTGGGAACAGCAATCAATAGGTGGGTGGAGGTTTTAGGCACTGGGAACTGCAGGGCATGCTCGTTCAAAAGAATACACCATGACAGTGGAAGTAATAAAGGAAAAGGGTGCTGGTCACAGATTTGTGTTAGTATGACTTTGAATATGAATGTTAACATGTGCTTATTTGCTAACAGAACAATGATGGTTAACACAGAATGGCTTGTGTATGGGTCAGTGCTACAATACACAAATGTATCCAGTACAAGACAATTATTTAATGCAATTGTTAGTGGCCATATGTGTACCCAAGGTGAGGTAGATTTATTTTTTTTTTTTTTTTCAATTCAACTTTTATTAAAGATTTTACACCAACAAAGGACAGCATCCAACGAGAAAACAGATTGACAGACACAAAAGCATACCTCTATTGAGAAAAACCAACAGGATGCAGTCCCAGTCCCACCCCTACCCCCTCCCCAAGCACAGCACAAGGTATGAACTGACTGGAAGTCACATAGTGAATCATAAAGAAGCAGAAAAAAGGTATATAGAGAACCCAGATACTGTTAAATTTATGGAGTTTATGTTGCAAACTAGCTATGGTTCTGTCTGTTCTAAGATTGGCTAAAAGTTCTTGTAACCACTAGCCATATGAGATTTCTATAGTGTCCTTCCAATGCCTCAACATTACTTTTTTACGGAGGCCGATATCAGCCCCATATGGTATTTCCTACTCGAACATCCACCTGGGACATGTCCCCTAGGATACAGATCTCAGGGGTGAATAAACTGTCCAGACCCAGCAAAGGGTCAAGATTTCTTTTAATAGCCTCCCATAAGACTGACACTTTCGGGCAGTGCCAAAAAATGTGGAGCAGATCCCCCACCCCTTGCCGACACCTAAAACAAGAAACGGAAGCAATCAGGCCCCGATCCACTAGCTGCACAGGGGAATAGTAGCAATTGTGCAAAAGTTTATACTGCATTAATCTAAGTCTATCCTGTAACAAAAATTTGTGACAGGCCCCCCAGATACCGCCCCAATCGAAATCATGCTCAGGAAACCGCAGGGACCAATATCTTTTAGGAGCGAGGGTGGTCGGGTGTAACCATCTAATCAGGTTATTATAGACGGCCGATATAGCGTGAGGTTTTCCGACCAGAGGGGTCAGAGCCTCCTCAAAGTCGTATAAGCCACTTCCCCTGGTAACACTGTCTAATTTCCCCACCAGTAGGTGACGGAGTTGAAATAATCTAAAAATTAGACGTTGGGAAATTTGGAACTTATTCAAAATTTCAATAGAGGTGAGCACTTTACCCCTCGTCAACTAGATCCTTGAATCGACGCCTTCCCCTAAGGGTGGCAACCAAGAATCTTTAATAGGCTTACCATCTATTGAAAAATTGGATTACCCAGTAGTGGTTGAGCCGGGTCCCCAATGTGGCGTATTTGAGGAAAGAGTATAATTGTGTATGTACTCTGATTGAGGTCCCAATAGAGAACTACATAATACAGTTGGAGAACTTTACGAACAATATAACAGGGCCCTCGGTTTAAGACCAGAACCCACGATTCGTGAGATTTCTAAATTTAACCATAATGGTGTGTAAGTGTTAGCTTGTGGATCATCTATGCCTTAGCCCAGCAGAGATATTTAGATGCATGACAGGCCCAGTAATATAGCGCAAAATGGAAGTCTCAGACCACCAGATGATTTAATGGCAGATAATTTAAAATACGATAATCTAGGCTTTTGTAGTTCAAATAAAATCAGATACCATTTGTGCACTTTCTTAAACCATTTCAATGGAAGCCATATACTTAACATATTAATGGGGTAAAATAGTAGGGAAAACATTAATTTTAATCAAATTAATCCTACCCCAAATAGACAAGGGGATAATCGCCCATCTCCGCAGGTCAGCCTCAACATCATGTAACACCGGATCTAAATTTCGCTGCACCAAATGTGAAGCATCCCTAGTAAGAGTAAGGCCAAGGTATCTGATAGACTCGGCACTCCAAATTAGACCAAAGGGGGCAATGTCGTGAGCGTATGTCCTAAAATTTAGAGGGGAAACCACTGATTTGTTAATGTTGAGCCGAAAGTTGGCGATACTACCAAATCTCTCTATGATAAACAATAAACTTGGAATAGAAAAGGAAGGATGGGAAACAAGTAGAAGCAGGTCATCCGCATATGCCAGCACCTTGAAGGTATGTCCCCATATCTGGATACCCTGGATCTGTTGCTCCTGTTTAATCCGCATAATGAGCGGTTCAATATATAGATTAAAAAGGAGTGGGGAAAGGGGGCAACCCTGTCTAGTGCCTAGAAAAAGCCTAAATGGTGCAGAGGTTGCACCATTACATGTAATTCTAGCTGATGGAAATTTACAAATATTTTTAATCCAACCTGAGAATTGCTGGGGGAAACCAAAACGATCCATGACCTTCATGAGAAAATAATTATAAACCCTATCAAAGGCCTTCTCGGCATCCAGAGAGACCATGACCCTGGGTTGATCGGAATCCCTGGAGGCCGAGAAGACGTGGGCCAAGACTCGTAAATGATCGGCGGAGGACCTACCTTTCATAAAGCCCACTTGCTCAGCTCCAATTAGGCTGGGAAGAACCCTGCTGATTCTATCAGCCAACACTTTAGTGAGAATTTTAATATCCTGGTTTAGGAGGGATATAGGCCTATAATTGGCAACCGAGTCAGGCGGCTTCTCCGGCTTAGGTAGAAGTACGATTAAGGCTTCGAAGAGAGTTTGATCAGAGGCCTCACCATCCAAAATACATTGGAAGAGCCTTAGCAGGAAAGGGATTAATTCCTTCGGAAAAGTCTTGTAAAAGTTAGCAGAAAGACCGTCTGGGCCCGGCGTTCTATCTAAAGGAAGGGACTTGATGACCCGATCTATTTCGTCTGCCGATATAGGGGCCAGGAGTTGGAGTTGATCCGTTTCGTCTAAAGAAGGAAATTTTAACTCCCCTAGAAAGTGGTTAATTTTCTCATCCAATGGAGGGTCCTTCATAGGCCCATAAATCCCTTTAAAGTAATCAACAAATTCCCCAAAATACCTTCGGGGATGTCTTGATTTGACCCCCTTCCATGGGCGAATGGCGACACCCATCTAGAGGACTCTAACTGTTTGACTCTCCTTGCTAATAGCGGCCGGCCTTTTCTCCCTGATCTGTGAATCTAGCTTTGGTCCTTATAAAGGCCCACTCAGTTTGCTCACTTAATATCTTGAGATATGAATCCCTTAACAGGTTAGTTCCTGTCTGTAGGCATCGAAGAACAGACAGAAAGGCCTCGCTCCTTATCACGAATCTTAATAAGTAGCTCAGAAATGTGATTTAGCCTCTCCTTCTTCCTACGGGATGCAAGCCCAATCAGAATACCACAAATAAAGGCCTTAAAAGCTCCCCATTCAATATCTGGCCTATTGGTGGAACCCTGATTAAGGGATATAAATTCACTTATTTGGGACGAAATATATTCAACCATCTTTGGGTCTTTTAGTATTTGGTTATTCACTTTCCACCTACTCCCTGGTCTGGGAAGGGACAAGAAGGTTAAAAGGCACCTAACTAAGGCGTGGTCCGATAGCGGCCCGGATACTATACTACAGTCTAGTACCCCAGCTAGAAGCTTGTTCGAGACTAGTACATAGTCGATTCTGGACTGAGTGTTGGCACCTGTGAAGTAAAAGTAAAATCACGATATCGGGTGGAACACTCTCCACACATCGCAGAGCCCCAGTCCATCCATCATCTCCTAACAGCTTTTTGCCCCGGGTAAGCCCCTTTAGTAGGAGAAGATCTGTCCAGAGACGGATCCATAACCAGGTTCAGGTCACCTCCCACTACTATAGGGAGATTGTCCCAAGGAGAAAGTAACTCCATGATTTGAACAAAGAAGTTCGGACTATCAAATTGGGGCGTGAGATAGAGCCCAAGATAATCTCTTGAGCATGTAAATTACCCCTAACGAAAATATACCTCCCGTAACTATCCTCCAACACCTGAATCGGGTGAAATGGAATAGATTTATGTATCAGTATCATCACCCTTTACTATGAGAATTACCTTCAGCAGCAAAATTCTGACCCATTTGCAGCCTGCACAACTGATTACTCTCTGCCTTCAATAATGCGTCTCTTGCAGGAATATGATATCTGCCTGTACATAGCCCAGGTGCTTTAAAATCTTATATTGCTTTACTCTATGTGAAGCCATGTACATTCAAGTCACACTACATTTGGGCGCCTAGCCATCCGCTTCATCCGAAAAACTTAAATCGTTGACACTCCAGTACCATGGAAAAGACCTAGAGAGAAATAAAGGGTGCTGTGCTAAGGACCCACCCCCACCGGATCCCTATACCTCAAAATAACCCATTACACTAATAACCCTAATCCCCAACAACCCCTCCACCCCAAACCCACCCGAGCTGCCAATGAACGTGGTTCCAGCACCATGACACACTCCATCCAGAACCCCCCTCCCAACCAGACTAGAGCATAAACAACCCAATTTGCCCCATAGTAATCCGGAACAGAGTTACCCTTCCCGTTCACTAACAGTCATTATGCCAGCCGCTGTAGTTCAAGTCCATAAAACATAAAGGTCTCTATAATATAAAACTAAACCCCAAGAGATCTCCAACCATTGGGAAAAGTAGACAAACATGCACTGGCACTGGTCAAATTGTCCAACTTCTTGTTAGGGGGGATAGAGAAAAAAAAGGGCCACCCAGAAACCAGTGGGGGTTGGCTACCCCAAGGAACGGGTGGCATCCAGAGATGCACAGAGATCAGGGCCATCAACTCCAAAGCGGCCGGGACTCCCGTACTCCGAGACCAAAGTAAGGCTCAAATTGCTCTCCATGCCAGTATATCCTCTGGGCATAACCAGGCTTCTCCAACTTCAGGTGCCACCTTCATGAGTCCCTGAACAAGTCCGGGAAAAGCTGTTTCAACGACGGGAGCACGGTCTCCGGATTATCAAAGCTCTGCCAGGACCCCTTCGCCATAACTTGAAGTCGAGCAGGATATCTCACTCGGAAGCGCACATTTGCAGCGACAACTTGGAGACTGCTGGGTGGAAAGACGCTCTCTTTGCCGGATAGAAAGGGGAGATCTTTGAACCACCCGCAGCCCAGCGCTCCCAGGTCAGCTCCTTCAGGTCCCTTGCTTACTCAGAAAATGCTGCAGCTCCAGAAGTTCAAAAACTTAAAAGATGAAGGGCGGGGCTCCATTGAGGGCATAGCCCTCAACGCCCCGATGGGCCCTTTCAATCACATAGGCTTGCCCAAATGGCAGGACCAGCGATCTTCTGGACAAGACGTTGGGCGAATTTAACAGGTTCAGTCCCTTCTTCCTTTTCCGGGAGGCCAATTATGACCACGTTGTTGTGATGACTCCGGCCTTCAAGGTCCTCGACCTTATTTTCCAGTTTTAATATCCTCTGCCTTAGTAGGGGTATTTCAGGGGCCAATCCATCTTGCTTGCGCTCGACCGAGCTGACGTGAGCCTCCACGTCTGTGGTGCAACAAGCTAATTCTTCCACAGCACGAGAGACCGTTTTCACCTCACTAGCCAGCTCCTTCATCTCATCCCTGAATGGTTGGAATTCTTTAAGAAAGCTGGCTAGTGTGAGCAGTTCCCCTTCGGAGATACCGAAAGCTTGTGAGGTCGGCTGAAGAGTACCCGAGGCCCTGGCTTTCTTAGGGGCCTTCTCGGGAGTCGTAGGAGGCATGTGCCTAGATAAGGCATCTTTAAGCTCCGTGTCCATCTCCGCCCTCCGTATGACAGGTAAGGAGTTCCGATACCTTTTCCTACTCAATTGGAGCTGTTTGGGACAGTGAAAAGAGCCGAAATAATGCTTGGGAGGAGGGAGCTCTGAGAGGAGCGACTATCTCATGTTCTGCACCATGTGATCTCCCCTAGATTTATTTTTATAAACACAAGTTGTTCCACATGTGCTGGGTCAAGTGAGGATCGGTGAGGTTCCACCACATCCCCAGCAGTGCTGAACATTCGTTCAGACGGTACACTGGCAGGGGGGCAACAGATATATTTAAGGGCCAACTGTGCCAAGTGCAGAGATGCTTTCATCCTTTTGATCCAGTACTCCACTGGATTTATGAAGAATGACTCCAGAGGCTCATTGAATAACTGTTCAGCAGATTAGGTGCCGACTGTGGCTGCTGTTCTGTTCTCTTCCGCTGTTCAGCCTGTAGTGATGAGCTGAGTTCAGCCCAACAGTCACCCTCCTTCTCAAGGTTTTCCATACTGCTTTCAGCTTGTGATTCCTGAGACTGGCTCATCAATAGGGTTACCTGCTGGTTTCATTGACCCAAGGATGCAGAAACTAAGTTCTGAGCACATCTGCTTCTGAATGTCTGTAACCCTGTGAGTGGGCATTATAAGGTGTAGAACCTCACACTTGAAACGTGGATCCAACATAGTGGAAAATATGTGCATTTTATTGGAACAGAGATCAGAAAATCTAACTTCTAGTTCTGTGGTGAGGTTTTCCACAAGGGATATCACTGTTTCTGGTGTCTGGTTTGGATCTTTCTCAGCATTTTCACTCAATCTCCTCATGGCTTTTTTCAGGATCTGTACAACAGGAATTACCTGACTTAGCAGTGCAGAATCAGAGGTAAGGTCACGAGTGCTCCTTTTAAATGGGGCTAAAACCTTTACCAAGCCCTCAATCACAGCCCAGTCCTGATGGCCAAGGACTCCCCCTATATCAGTTTCCATGCTCATCTTATGAAGGGCCCAGTTTTGCTCCAGAAGCCTTTGTAGCATGTAGTAGGTGGAATTCCACTGGGTCAGTACATCCTGGATGAGATGATGCTGCGGCATTTGAAGATGCTCTTGTAGCTGATGCAGACGGTTTGTGGCTTTCACAGAGTGATGGAAGTGGCTGCATATGCTTCTGGCTACTTTGACTGTGTGATCTGCCTCCACTGTGTTTCCAAAGACTTTGTCACCACCAAATTTAGTATATGATAAAGCAGTGTATCCCATCAAATTTGCCATCTCTAAGTACTTTTATCATATTTGTGGCATTATGTGTGACCACAAACCCTACCTGCAAATTTTTGCCATCAATCCATGGGCTCAACATCTCTTGCAGAAATGACAGTATGTTTATAGCCCGGTGATCCTTTTCCATAACACTGACATTTAGCAAAGCAGACCTGCAGGGAGAGGGGGAAGAGACAGAACCAGCACCAGTACCACCATCACCACCAGTGACTACCACATCTGCAAAAAACCAGTGTGCTGTCAGTGACATATATGCATGATTTGAATTCATGCTGGTCCATATGTCAGTTGTGCAGTGGAAAACTCCACCAACAGCTTGTGCTAGTAGTCTTGCAACTTCTTTCCTCAAATCATGGTAAATGTTGGGTACTACAGTATGTGAAAATGTGGTCCGTGATGGTATATTATACATAGGGTGCAAATGCTGCAGCAGCCTACTGTGTTTTCCACAATGAAAAATGGCTGCAGATCCAAGGCTATCATCTCACCAATTAAAAGGTGATCTGCTGTGCTGTAGGGTGTGACACCTGGTATTTGGTGCGGGCATGGAAGACTTGCATGATGGGTGTAGTCAAATCACTTCGCATTGATTTTGACTTTGAACCCATGGTGGAGGATGTTACGATAATAGACGATTGAGCAGAAGAAGGCAGAATGGGTGATGCTCCTGTACGGGGATGCACTATAAGTGGTGTAGGGGGAGTTGAGGGCACACTGTCTGTCTCAGTAATAGAATCACTAACAATACTTTGTGCATCTACTGGACCAGTACCAGAAGAGGGGCTGACAGGCACATGTTGTGGAGGGGGAAGAACAGCTGTGGATCGTTCAAGTGCACTGGGATGTTTTATTTGTAGATGGTTCATCATTGATGTTGTTGTGAGATTTGAAAGGTTTTTACCATGACTTATAGTACAGTCACACACACACAGCCTACTGCCTTTGTTGGATCATCTTTTACAACACTAAAGTACAGCCACACCACACTTTTCCTTGCACTGACAGTAGAAGTACAGGCTTCAATAGGGCAACCATGGGCATGTTTTGGCCCTTTCCCCTTATCAGACCTGGGTGCAGTGGATGCAGTTGTTCTACCCCTTTTTTTCTCCGCAACAGATGTAGTTGTAAAACTACTTTGTGTATCAGATGGAGTTGAACTTGACACAACTCTTTGAAAGGACAGGGTGGACTGTTTTTTTTTTTTTTTTTTTAGGAGGAGGAGGAGGAGGGTGGCCCTGACCGGCCTGTTTGCCACGACAAGAAGTACTGCATTTTTTGGCAGCTGCACATTCATGCTTCTCACACAGATATGCCGCATATTCGGCCCCATCGCCAAATTCGCTTAGGTGGGTATCACTGTCAGATGATGTACTTAACAAGTCTTGAGGCTCTGGTAAATATTCAAAACCAGATGAATGCTCTTCTTTGGAATCCTCCACATCAGCAAAAGGAAATGTGGTGAGAGGAAACTTGTGAGGCTGAGCAACAGTACATTTTGGGAACACAATTGGTGCAGTTGTTGTAACAGTCTCATGATCAGTACTAGTCACAGTACCTATGGTCATGGACAAAGTTGGCAAGGTAGTAGCACTGTCAACAGTAGTCCTGGTGCCAGAATTACAATCAGGAGTTACAGTCGAAGAAATTGGCATCATATTACAGCTAGTTGTAATACTGGTAGCAGTAGTCATAGTGACAGCAGAACACTCAGGACTACTAATGGGAGCAAAGTTTGTGGTGACAGTGGCTGTGCAAGGAGCACAAATAACAGTGCACACTGTTATGGCAGTGGTGGTGACAACAGTACAAAAAGGATTTGCTCTGGTTGCTGAAATCACAGCACTGGTGGTGGTGGGGAGGAGCACACTGATAGGCGATGTTGCCTCTATGGGGCAGTTGTGTGAATAGTACTACCACTGGTAGTGGGGGTGGGTTCTTGTTCTTGTATGACCGGAGATGCCAGCTGTAAAGTCCCCTTACTTTTATAAAATGATGGTGCTGCAAATGCAGTACCAGTAATAGTAGTGGCAGCAGTTGTAGTTATAGTAGTACTAGTACTGCCCCCAATCTTACTGACACCAGAACCTGAAGGCTTATCAGGGGAGAAAACTATTTTAGAGCAGCGAATACGAACAGACCTTCTCTCACCCTGTTCCTCACCACTTACCACTGGTGGTGAAGATGACTTGCTTGGACTGGACCATGCATGTTTACAGGATTGATGAGACATGGTCCGTAACTTACTGTGTATATTATTTGTGATTAGTGTCTTTGTTTATGTTGGTGCTTCTTGCAGAAAACAACAATAGCAACAACGCATATGTAGCAGCTAATAAAGTCAAGCTGATACTAGAAAGAGATGGAGTCAGCAAACAACTTCTTACTTGTACAGTGTCAGTTGTGCAGTCATACAGTACAGCAATTCAAGCTTTGAAAGTGCACCAAACAACTTATAACACACAGAACACTTGAGGCAGTGCAGTGGTCTAAGGCTCTGAGCTGCAAATCTGGTGACATCCAGCAGACCAGACCTGGGTTTGAATCCCACAGCTTCCACTTGCATACTGTGTGACTCTGAGTAAGTCACTTAACCTCCTTGTGCTTCTAGGTTGCTCCTGTAAAAAAGCTTTCAGCTTAGTGTGCTATACCTGGTTAAACAACTAAATAAAAAAAAAAAGAACCCAGTGAGTCATGCCTGACACACACAGAAATATTAAATCAGTTCTCAGAAAATTTACGTGTGCACACACAGGGGGCAAAGACACACAAAAAAGGAAAAACTCACATGCACAGGAGGCCACTCAGGTGCAGTGAGCTGTGGAGGGAGGAGTCACCTGTGACATCCTCCTTACTCAGTTGTGCAGAGAACTGAGCCAAGAACCAGACTACAGTCTGCAACAATTCAATGGGCCAAGCCTGACCCAGTAAGAAAAAACATAGGCTGCTTTATATATCACAAAAAGAAATGTGTGCAGACAACTGTGCATGCACTTGCAGGATGCAGGACACAGATTACAAGAACAACAATACAACGCACACACGGATGATGTATGCGCCGAGGTAAGCTGCAAGGCAGATAAGAGGGAGTCAGATGACAATCACACCTCACTTATGCAGGGAACCGAGACCGGAACCTGATTACAGCAAAATACCAATTTGATTCACAAAAGAAATATAAAATAGAAAATATCACAGGAGCTGTGTGTGGATTTGGGACAAAAAGCTAAGCAAGCACAGCAGTGGGGATGGGGCAGTCAGCAAAAGCTTGAGCCACTCACTGTTACTGAGTCCAGTAACAGTTACCCACTACATGCAATAGCTAAACTGGACTTGGTTGACAAAAAAAAAAAAAAATCCTGATAAAAACTAATTGGTTCTTAAGCAAAAAATCAAACCACACTGCTTCAGCTGAACTGTGAAACTGTAAGCAGGGAAGGGAGTCAGCAGAGTCAGCATGCAGCAGCTCACACACAGATTCACTCACACACAGACTCTCCTTTTCCTTGAAACTGAGTCCAGTTTCAAGGATGAAAAACAAAACTGCAGTCAGATGCAGTCACAAGGTGATCAGATGTAAAAACTGGATCACACACAAAACATTTTTTAAACAGTTATAAAAGTTACAAGTGGTAAACTAAACAGAGCTAGCTCTCTGAGAAACAACTGTATCCTCTCATCTACACACTCAGAGTGAGGAGATCACATGGTGGTCCTGGTTCTGAGCTCCAAAAACAGTCTCTGATTGGCCAGTGAAGCTCTGTGAGATTTTGAAATCTCACCCACTGAATAGTACGTCCCGAATAATAGCTGAATAGTGAACTATTCAGAATGTCCATCCGAATATTTGGCAAGCCTACCATTCATGGTATTTGGGAAATACCATTCGGACCATGCACAGCCCTATTAAATAACCCTCCCCTAAGTTGTAGCATCAATATCATGGCTGACAATGAATTCAATACGTCAAACAATATTTTTAAAGGGTAGTCAAGTGCTTTAGAAAAGAAGGCAAAGATAAAACTGACCATCACGCTCCCCTCACAATAAACCAACTAACTCGACTGAGAAATTCTCCTGCCTTAACACCAGACCCTGCAACATGCCTTGGATTGCATCACAAGTCCTATGAAGACAGGTTGAAGGAACTGAATATGTACTTCTTGGAGGAGAGGAGGGAGAGAGGGGACATTATATAGACATACAAGTATCTTACAGGGAGGAACAAGGTGCAAGAATACACTATTTTTAAGTGAAAAAGATGTTTCAGGACTAGAGGTCATGGGATGAAGTTGGAGGGAGGATGAATCAGAGGAAATGTGAGGAAGAATTTCTTCACAGAACAAGCGGTGGACAAGTGGAACACCCTGCCAGAGCAAGTGGTGGGGGCTGAAACAATCACGGGATTTAAGAATGCATGGGATAGACACAAAGGAATTCTGGAAGTCAGTGGTAAGGGGCAACAGAGTTCTAGGAAAACATAAAAACTGAAGTTACAAACTCAAATAGGCAGACTAGGTGGGCCATAGGCCCTTATCTGCTGACACTGTCTATGTATCTATGTAACTATGTAAAGAAAGTATGGCTAGATATTGTTTTACATTTTGCCCACCGTGGAAATGAAGGCATAAGGCAGCTCACAACAGAATCTTTTCAAATAAAAATTACAGAAAGTGGGGCAGAATATTTAACAAAAACTTTCAAAGAGCAAACTAAAAATCATAAAGAAATCAATGACCCCACTAAACAATTTACAAGGGGTTGCATGTTTGCACAGCCAAACGATCCTCTCTACCCAATCAGCAGTTACAAGAAATATCTATCAAAACTACCCTAAAATCTACCTTGTCTATTTGTTCATCCTAAAAAATGGGATGAATCAGTGCTTAACAACATGCACATCTGGTATACTACAGAACCTATAGGCATCAATTTCCTAGGCAACATGCTATCCCGTATTTGTAAAGAGGCAAATTTAGAAACCATTTTCATGAATCACGCTCTCCATGTTACTGCTGTCACCCTTTTAAGCAATTCTGTCATGGAAGCCAAGCAAATTATGACCATCACAGGGCATAACAAGCATTTTTCAATGCTGAATGTTGTCTCGCTGGCATTGGCATTGGTAGTGCTGGAGTTAGAGACGCATAGTAGAAATGGCAGTGAAGTATTGAAGTGACGCCAACCCCACCCCCACCCTGTAGAGACTGACAGGCATTGGGGTGTGCCTTTGAGTCGTCAGCTATAACGCTCATGCCATTGTATCTCACCCTACCCTGTAGACGCTGACAAGTGTTGTGGTGTGCTTTGGGGTCCTTGGGTGTTATACTTTCCCCATTCCATAAGGAAGTACGCTGAGGTGGGTGCAGTATGGGAGAATGGGGTGAACTGTGTGGCGGAACAGTGCAAGGCACACCACGATGTCTGGCACTGGCTGCAGGGTTGGGGTGGAGTTGGAATGGAGACAGGATTACAGCCGATGATCCCAAGTCACACCCCTGACACCTGTCAATCTCTACAGGGTGGGGTGCTACAGCTGGGAACCCTAACACCATAGGCGTGTGTTGGTATTTTCACTCCAAATTTCCAACATGGGCTTTTTGTGAGCCCAGCTCATGAAAAGTGGCACAGTTTGTTAGCTGAAAGGTGGTTTTGCACAGCAGCTATGCCATTTGGCAACACAGAGATGTAAATACATTTTGGGCAGAATGTGGAAAATGACAACTGTATTGTTCATGAGGAGGTGTAAAAAACTGGCAATGCTGAAAATCTGGAGTGAAAATATGAAAAATTGGTGAAGTCATGAGCATGCATAGAAACTGCGCAACACATGTCCGTAACCCAATTATTTTGGGGAGTTTGTTAGGCACATTTTTAACATAGGCATTTTGGGGCCTCCCCTCATGAACAGTGGTGCTGTGATTTTGTTAATCTGTCCCAAAAGTTGATTTCCCACAGCGACCATGCCATTGTGCGCCATAGGTGTGAAAACACATTTTGGGCAGGATGTGAAAAATGGCAGCTGTACTGTTCACGAGGAGGTGTGAAAAAATGCCAGTGTAGAAAATCTGGCATGAAAATATTGCACATTTGTGAAGTTACAAGGGTGTTTGGAAACTGTGCAATGCACTCTTGTAACACAGTCATTTTATGGACATTCATCACCAAATTTTCAATATAGGCATTTTAGGACCTCTGCTCATGAACAGTGCCACCGTCATTTCTTCAAACTGTCCCAAAAAATGATTTTGCAAAGCAACCGCTCTATTGTATGCCAGACGTGCGAAAACACATGTCAGCCAGGATATGTAAAATGACAGCTATACTGTTCATAAGGAGGTGTGGGAAAATGGCAATTTTGAAAATCTGGAATGAAAATATTACAAATTCACAAAGTTTTGAGAGTGCGTGGAAACTGCATAATGCACATCAGTAAAACAGCCACTTTTTGGATTTTTTCCACCAAATTTGCAACATAGGCTTTTTGAGAGCCCCCCTTCATGAACAGTGGCACTGTCATTTCATTAATTGGTCCCTAAAGGTGATTCCAAGCAGTGACTGCGAAATCACCTTTTGGGACCAAATAACACCATGACAGTGACTGAATTGATGAGAAGGGGTCCCAATAACCCCATGTTGAAAATTTGGTCCCAAAATTCCCAAAAATGGCCAAGACATGCACCAAAGTAAAAAAAAAAACCCTATTTATGCCATTATACAGCTTATCGGCATTTCTTCAATTCGTGGTCAGCTTTGAAGAGAGCAGATGTGTTCCCAGCCCACCGAAGATCATCACGCCAGGCTCTGGAGGTAAGTATAGGGTGAGGGGGTGGGAGGCAGGACACGCAGAGGGTGGTGCGGGTAGGAGAGGGGCAGGGAGACTGCAAAGGACCGCTTTCTTCTTTTCACAGGTTTAAAAAAAAAATCGCAGGATGGTTTTCTTTGTCAGGGATTTGGCATGCTGGGGTGGGCTCCCAGTGTGCCTCCTAAATATTTACTTTTGGTGGGGGGATGCTGTAGCTGATGGGGATTAGGCACCCCAGCACACAACAAAAAGTGGGGGGACATTATGCCAGCGGGTGGGCTCCCTCTTTGGCAAAATAAGCGGGGAATGGGGACTGAAGCTGATGGGGATTGGGCCCCTGTTGGCAAAGAAAGACTGTCAGGGGGTGCATGATGCCGAGTGGGATTGGGCACCCCCTCGACATACATTGTAAATGGGAGGGGGTCATTATGCTGATGAGGAGTGGGCTCCCTGTTGGCAAAAGAAGTGTATCGAGGCACTCTGCAGGCGCTGTCACCAGGCATGTCTGGGGGGCATGTTATTGTGCCGCTGCATGATTGCAGTGGACCTTTTCTTAAATCTGGAGACAACCTGACATATGCCTGGTGTCAGCGTCTGCATCTGCCTTACTGGGGAATGAGGGATGCACCTTCTGATGTGTGCCCTGCATTCGCCCACAGTGACTGCACCTCCAAATCTGCTACTAGTGCAATATGTTGGCTGGTACGCACATGCGAGTCTACATAAAAATTAGATGCCTCATACCATTGGGTTATCCCAGTACAGGAAATGTTAAAATAAAAAATTATTTATTTAAAAATGTATTTTCTTGGGCTGAGGTGCTGTATGCCTTACCTCGCTTCACGTCGGTGACCCGTGTTCAGGAACAGACATGGGGCTCCGGGGGTTGGCAGGGAGGAGAAGGATTGAGCTTCCCCAGGACTGCTCTCCTTTTCCGGGGGGGGGTCACAGTGCTCAGCAATTGCCTGCTACCTAGCAGAGGCTGGGAGGTGGCACACCAGCATTGAATCTGTGGGCGAAAATCTGTGGCAGCCGCTTGGCTAGGATGTGCACTGGAGCATGC
Source organism: Neoceratodus forsteri (assembly GCA_016271365.2). Taxonomy (NCBI): domain Eukaryota; kingdom Metazoa; phylum Chordata; order Ceratodontiformes; family Ceratodontidae; genus Neoceratodus; species Neoceratodus forsteri. The sequence goes on along the minus strand of CM057449.1, from coordinate 937,972,457 downwards.
GCACTGCCACCGCTGGTGCCATTGCACTTCGAGACCTCCTGGGAAGGAAAGAAGGAAAAATGGGAGTCCTCTGTGAGGATGATGATGGTCCCCTCCGCGACGGCCTGGGAAGGACACTTCCCTGAACACTAAATCCGGTCCGGTGGGTCGAGTCGCTCCCTGCCCCCTGCCACGAAGGGTAAGTCATGGGTCTAGGGGAGGGGTCTCATACCCAGTGCTGGGCGTGGGGGGATGTCAGAAGGGATGCAGAGGACTCCAGGAGGAGAAAAATAGATAACTGTAAAAAAAAAAAAAAAAATTATTTTCTTTGAAATAAGTTGCTCTGTAGAAGAAAATCTGTTTTGCAAAAATAGCAAGCAAACTTGAAATTATATTTTCAGAAACTAAATAGAAAAGTGACTGTTTATTTCTATAGTTATATTTATTTTTTTACTGAGGTAAGGTTGGGGGATGGGTTAATTTGTACTGCAGGACAAACTGGGGTGGGTTGGCTTTATGGTACTGTCATAACGTGCTGGAGTGAGTGACATTTGTGAACTTGTTTACTTGGATTGTCATTTAATTTGTCTGCAATTTGTCTTTATCACCAAGTCTCTTTCAACTTGTCTCATTTTTATGTGTTTCAGATGTGCTGCTGCCCAGCTGCAGTCTTTTGGTATTTTGTTTTATTTTTGGGGTGGGAGGGTATTTTGGGCAACATACTGTCATGTGGACTGTAGGGACACTGGGGATGGTGCTAGGGTACAACTCACAAAGCATGGGGAGGGAGGGAGGAAATGGGTAGAAATTGCATTAGCAATACCCTCCAAAATGCACCAGAATGCACCAAAATGTTAAAAAATGTACGGGGGCCTAGGTGGCCACCAGACCCCTGGCCTATTATTTTTGTTTATCTATAGTACTCCTGCATCTCCCTGTGCATGCCATTTATAATATCTATAAAACTTAAAAAAAGAAAAATTTTTAGAACAATTTCATTTTATTTTTCCATAAATTATAAATGTTATCAGTGCAATAAAACTCTCCACAAGTTGTGTCTTCCTATGTGATAACTATACTTCTAGATGCCCAAGGCACTTAGCCTTTGGTCATGTGGAGACCTGGGCATGTGGTTTACACATAGAAATCCGCACTGTCATGTCTTATTGCAGCTGTTTTATATATTACATATTTCACCTGGAACATTCCTTACATGGTGTACTTGTGTTTCACATACTGTGCCTACCATCACTATCACCACATACATTTATCTAAAATGTATTTCATTTTTGCCAAAGGTGCCAATATTGGTCCACGAGACATTGCCGGTGTCTCTATTTTTTTTCAATTACTGTGGTAACAGTTTTTGATAGAATACCCTTAATTTCTCTGTCTGTCACTGATGTATTTAAAGAACCTCTGACACAATTTGGAAAGCTCTGAAAAATGTAAAATGCAGACGAAAGTCAATTTACAGTTCATATATTTTCCATAATTCTTTCACCATTTTTTTTTGTTACTTAGGTGATTGTAAGCATGTAAGATAATTGTCCCCTAGACTTTATCTGTTCTGGCTGCTTGTCTGCACTTGACATCATAATCCCTTGTTTATGAGCCATAATTATCTCTACAGCAATGGACTGTGATGTCATAAACATAACTGTGATGTCAGGGGTAGACACACAGCCACAACATATAGGGCAGAGATCCTGTTTTCATGAAAATGTCCTTTGTAATAAAGAAATAAGGGTGAGAGATACATAAACAATTAAGTAAAATAATCTAAATTGTGTCTAAATATTACATGTTTTTCAACATTGCCTGAATGGTGTCAGGGGCTCTGTAAATTTTAGAAAAGCCAAAAAATTGAACTTTCATTGAGCCACACCAGAATACCAGATATGTAAATGATTATGTATAAAAAGTAAGAATTAAACTGAAATTGTGGTGACACAAGTAAAAAACAGACCACTCAAAATAGCCACAACCACATCACCTCACACATTTCACTAGTACAGATGCTTTATCATAAGGCCTTTAATAAAAGCATCCGGGTAAGGAGATGTTTAAATATCTACAAGTTAGCAATGCCCTATCCTCCTTTTTCTCCGGGGTATCACCGATAGGTCCGAGTGACAGAGATCTTTCCTCGATTATTCATAAAGCCTCCCAACCATGTTCAGTTTCAAACCTATATAAAACTCTTCAGGAATGGGATTCTAGACTACCATCAGGGATCTGTTATTATTGGTCAAAGGAATTGGGTATTCCGGAGGATCCCACTCTGTGGAAGAAACTCTGGTTATCCATGTACAGGCATATAAAGCAAGACAGACTGAGACTAATGCACTTCAACATCATGCACAATATCTATATTACTCCTGTTCAGCTATGCAAATACGGGGCATTGACAACGTCATTTTGTATAAAGTGTAAGAGGGGGTGTCGGCACCCTATATCATATGCTCTGGCTATGCCCCTACGTGCAGGCTTTTTGGCGTTCTATCGCTAATATCCTTGACCCTGTCCTTGGCTTAGGAGCTTTGTTTACGCCTGAAGTTTGTCTAATCAATCTCTTTCCTTTGGGTGTCACCAAAATTAAGAGAGCCCATATGTCGCTTGTCTCGGCTACAGCTAAATTAATAATTCTGAGACACTGGGTTGGTGACAAGCCTCCCACTCTGATGAAGTGGTGCAAAGAGAGCATGTTGGCCTTACAGTTAGAGAGGCATATTGCCTGCATGCATGGTAGGCCCAAAGCATATGCATCACTATGGGGTTCCTTGGAGGCCCTCCTGACTGCCTGGAAGCCTTGAAAACTATATTTGTTACTTGGCTGTAAACTAAGATTATCTAGCATGTGTAGTCTGGGGGGGAGAGGGAGAGGGAGGGTTGGGTTGTTTGGTTTTGTTGTTCACTGTTATGATACATCGTTCTGTGATTATTACTGGGTATGGTTTTGATTTTTGAAAATTTAATAAAACTGGTTTAATAATAAAAGCATCCATTTAAGCAATGTTTTAGCTAACCTAGACCTTTTGGTGGGTCTGTTTTATATACTTGTACAAGATAATGTACCTGGGAAACAAAAACCCAGGGGAAGAGTACACAATGGGGGGATGAGATACTGACAACAGTAAAAATGGAAAGGGACCTGGGGATAATTATATCAGATGACCTAAAGGTGGGCAAGCAATGTGAGAAGGCAGTAAGGAAGGCTGGGGGGATACTGGGATGCATAGGGAGAGGCATCAATAGTAGAAAGCAGGAAGTTGTTATCCCTCTGTACAGACAGTTGGTGAGACCTCATTTGGAGTATTGTGTGCAGTTCTGGAGACCCCATCTCTTCAAAGACATAGACAGAGTGGAGGCTGTCCAGAGGAGGGCAACCGAAATGGTGCAGGGTCTGCACCAGAAGACATATGAAGAAAGACTAAAGGAGCTTAATATCTATACCCTTGAGGAAAGAAGGGAGAGAGGGGACATGATAGAAACTTTCAAGTACCTCAAGGGAGTCAACAAAGTCCAAGAAGGTAGCATCTTTCAGAAAAAGAGATGTGCAAGAACAAGGGGGCACAATTTGAAGATGGGGGGATGGCTTAGAGGTAATGTGAGGAAGTATTTTTTCACAGAGATGGTTGTGGATGCATGGAACAGCCTCTCCGAGGAGGTTGTGGAGTCAAGAACAGTGGAGGAATTCAAGACTGCATGGGACAGGCATAAGGCAGTCCTAGTGGGGGGTAGGAGGAAGTAAGCTGTTGTTAACTAGGATGTGCAGCTTATCTGTTAGGTAGGAAAATGGGCAGACTAGGTGGGCCAAGCGGTCCTTATCTGCCGTCAAATTCTATGTTTCTATGTGTCACTCCTTTTCCAATAAAATGTGTACTTTTTGCACTTTTCCTTTGACATATCTGGTGTTTTAGTGCAGCTCATTGAGAGCTCTGGTATTTTGCCCTTTCTTGATGTGCCACACAGGTTTCACATACAAAAAGGTCGTCAACTGGTTGTGCAGCTGGGACATATCTGTTTTCAGAACGGAGCTATTAACCTTTCTTAACAAGATTTGTTCTTGTGCATCTCTCCAAACTGCACGCATACTCTAAAAGCCTCAAACCCAGAGCAAAGCATCATGGGTATGCACATCCTTGTGTGGGGCTACCTTCAAGTGTCCTAATGTCCTTATTTTAATATGTTTTATTACCATTAAAATCAACTGGATAATGCAGGTAGACTAACAACAACAAAAATGCTAGCAGTCTTTTCATTGGTGCTGCCCATCTGTGGTAAACTAACATATTGCTCCATATGTCTCCAAAACCCCACGTAGAATTTACAAAACAAAACAAAAAACTCCATAATTTGCATGCATGTTATAGCACAAGGGGAAAGTGGGTGCACTCCTCTGCATTGCAATTGCAGACATCAGTCAGTACCAGATGTGGTGTTTTTATTTTTAGTCTTGCGGGAGTGTCTGCTGACCCCTTCTCACCCCCATGTCTAATGAAAGATTGACTGCTCTGGGTTTTCTTATGTTAAATTATATATTACAGAGCAGCGGGTTTAAAAATGAATTCAAGATTCATTCGGTGCCTGAAGAATAGAGAATTACTTGGCTACTGGATGAAAAATGAAAGTTTCACCGAAAAAAAACTGTCAGGTTTGTGTCTAATTTTAAAGAAAAAATTATTGTGTTCCAAGACCCCTTGCAGCCAAACCATAAATCATTCAGACTTGTACCCCATTTCACTGGAAAGTGAAGTGGACACCCTCTGAGTCAAACTGCTATTCCTAGTATCATTCTTAAGCAGGGATCAGTGCGTTGAGTCAGAAAACACAAATAAATCAATGCTTTATCTTACAGCACCAACATGTAACAACACAGCAGAAATGCACATAAATAAGGAAAAGTGGCAATCAAACTAACATAAAAGTGCTAATATGACAGTCTTTGCTAACAGATTGTATGTATGTTCAGTTTGGAGCGATGTGTGGAATGATTATATGAATATTAAACGGGTGAAAAGGCAGCAAATTGAACTATTTTTCAATTCAGTTCTGTTGTACTTAATGACATTGTTAGATGTAATGCTGGGGACCTCTCACTGTCACATGGAGGGAGAGGAAAATAACAAGCTCAACCAATTCTGAACTTGCCACTCCAGGATAAATAGAAATGGAAGACGCTATTTCATGTGAAAGATTTTAAGTGGTAAGACAGGGTGGGTGCATGACTGGCAGCCATGTATGAATTGATTTTACTAGGCCAGTGACAGAAATTTACAGGGCACAGGTACAAGAAATGCACTCAAAATTTCCCACAGCGCCTGCCATGAGACATCCTTTGCTACTCTTTATTCATCAACACCAGTTTTGTTTGTCTGAATTTGACATAGAAACAGAAGTTTACAAACTGAAAAAGTTTTTCACAGCCCATCAAGTCTGCTCAGTTCCTACCTAAGTGTACACCAGTCAAGCAGTGGAAAATCCTTACGTGGAGCCTTCATCCGATCCTGCTATTGAACATGGCCAGTGCTGTTTCCCCCATTAGAATCATCCCATCCCCTAGTCATTTTCATGAATGCCATGTGCTTAGATCCCACCCTCTTTGTAAACTAGCAACAGTCTTATCATTGACCAGCTCCTCTGGTAGATGGTTCTGCTTTCCCACCACCCTCTCCAGGAAGAAGTTATTCCTCATGTCCCTCCTAAATTTTCTTCCTATTGATTTAAAGTTGTGGCCCCTTGTATTGGACCCTTCTCTAAGCCTAAGTAGGTGGTTATACAGCTGGTTTATACCTCCTCAAATACTAGGAAGTTTAATGTCTTCTCCTCTCTCCTGGTCTAAAGTGAGTGCATGTTTTTTTTTCCATGCTTTGTTCTTTTAAAAAAAAGTCGCAAGAATATCAGTTCAGCACATTAGGGTACAGTACGAAAAAAACCTGGCCTAAAAGCTCAAGAGCAAAGATTTTAAAAATGGCATTATATACAGGCCAGTAAATAAAACATTCTGAGAGCTGAGCTATATTTGGTACATTACATCCATTTGTAGCAGATATTAAGAGAAACGGTAAAACAAACCAAGTATAACCAGTATAGGTTTGCCGTGGTCTCCAGGTCGGGCCCTCATATACTCCTTATACCCCTAATCACTACTGCAATTGTGGTTTGCTCTTAAAAACAGGGAATATAGAATACTCTTCTTCAGTTTGAATGGATGGAAGCTGTCCACATGCAGGACTGAGTACCTGTCGGTAGATTTTCTGTATAGGGTTGTGAACAGAGTGCCCTCCTTGAACCTGCCCCAGATGTCCAGACATGCTACCTCCTGTTCATTATATGTGGCAGTGAAGTGGAAATCTAGGTTAAATTTATTAATGTAATCTATGAACTCTTTAAGTTCCTCTTCTGTTCCTGACTTATAAAGCAAATAGCAACAATGTGACACTTCCAAGGGCATGCATTGTTGCAAAATCGGTTGGTATCTTAAAAAGATTTGCTGCTGTTCAGATGAAACATAGAAATAATTTGTTGGCAGAAAAGGATTGCTTTACCCACTCAGTCTGCTTAGATGTTTGCAGATTAGTCTGTCTCCAGAGACTCTAACTGGTTTCCGGTGACCCTCCCTCCTTCCTGCCAGTTTCTTAGTATTCCCCTGAGTCTATCCCAAGCATGCTTGAATCCCCCTGCTGTTTTCAACTTCACCACTTCCACTGGCAGTCTATTCCAGTCACCCACCATTCTTTCAGTGAAGTAGTACTTCCTCACATCCCCCCCTAAACCCTCCCTCCAATTTCATCCCTTGCCCTCCTGCACCCTGTTCACCCCTGTGAGGTACTTGTAGGCCTCTATCATGTCCCCTCTTGCTTTCATACCTTTCAGGGTGTACTGTTGAGATCTCCCAGTCTCTCCTCATAACATTTTAGTTGCCTTCTTTTGGGCTGCCTTCACTGTTTCTATGTCTTTTCTGAGATGTGGTCTCCAGAACTGAACACAGTGCTCCAGGTCTCTCCTTCTGCTGGAAATACATCTCCCTAATTGTTTTATTTTTATTTTCACAATTTTTTGGCCAGGAAGGTCACACTAAGCTGAGGCTTACTGTCCTAGCTGCACAGGGAAGTTAAGTGACTTGCTCATGGTCACACAGTACGCAAGTGGGGGCTGTGGGATTGAAACCCAGTTCTCCAGATTTGCAACTCAGTGCTCTTAACCACTACACTATACTGCCTCCCTATGCATCTCAGCATCCCACTGACCTAACCCACTGCTTTGTCACACTGCCCTTCCACTTTGATGTCATCCGATATGATAACCCCAAGGTCCCATTTCTGCTTAGAGACTTAGCGCCATCCTGTTCTCAGTTCATGGGTTTCTATGCCCTAGGTGCATGATTTTGCAATTTTTAGCATTGAACCCCAACTGTACCTGGGATGCTTGATCCTGCCTACCCTAGTTGGCTCCCAATGATCCAGGCTCATTGCAGAACCCAGGTCACTGGCATCACAATCAGTTGCTCTACTGCTGCACAGTTGGTCCAACTAAGGAATTGTTTTTTAATTTCATTTTTCAGACCCTCATTCCTCCATGCCAGCTTAGAGGGCTGAATGAATACAGTGTCGGTTACAATGGGCCCTTGGGAAGGTACAGGGAGGACCAGAGGAAGCATGCAAAGAGGGTGGACAGAAGTTACTACTGGGTTACCCCTCATGTAACACAGCCAGCCTCAGTGACCCCACCCCATCACATAAAAACATTGTAGAATGCATGGATGTGTGTCCCTGCCCTTTATCCAGTCACCCAAGTAGTGGTATGACTCAGATCAAGCCAGGCCACCATAAGGGGTGCAGTAAGTCTGTAGACGCACATCAGTTTCCATATAGTTGCACCCCCCAGGATGAAATGCAGTAATGCGGCAGTATATCACAAAATGCTGCAGTATGCTGCAGGGAACATTGTGATTTAATGGCAATTAAGCCCTTTTGTCATGCAGCATTTTGTGACATGTCATTTACTGCAAAGTCTGGTGTTACATCATGTCTGGCTTCACTGTACGTGCAGAATGGCATACCCACATCCTCCCTACATTGGCATGGAGAGCCTCCTAAGGCTTTTGTGGATCGAACATGTCCACTGTCTCCAGTGGTAGGCTAGTTGAAATTTTGTGAAACTAGTTTGATTAAACTTCACAAATACTGTAAATACATCAGCTGCTAGACCCTCGGGGCCAGCTTTTCTAAGGGTAGCTCAGGGCCTGCATCAATCCCTGGGTAAAACTCTTGCATTGCCACAGCTGTGGCATTCTCGATTACCACAGCTTCACCCAATTTTACAATGTTGAGTGCAGTTGCAACAGTGTAACCGCTTTATAGCAGCTTGTGGAAAAGCCTGGCCCAAGCTCTGAGTTAGGGGTGCCGAACAATGATGCAAGCAAGACCACAGAAAGGTGGTCTAGCAAGCATTGATTGGACGCAAGGGATGTAAAAACACCTTCAGATTGCCATAAGCTTGGTGTGCCATATTTTTAATGCACCCAGAGCTTGCAGCAATTCAGGAAGTCTGAAAATCTGGTCCAGTTAGTTCTGCTATTACTGCATCTCCTCAGTTGTGATCCTCCACTGCCTGCTAATTGCTTTACCAGTCTGCTTTCATCCTTTGTCATTTGCTTAGCTTTACTTTTGTTTCTTTCCTGTTTGTACCTCATTATACCACTGTATTTATTTCTTTTTACTGATTTTGGTTTCATACTAAGTTCATTGTAATTAACTGTTTATTGTCATCTTTTCCCATGTACCCTTCCCCATGATACACCTTAAGACAAGCTGCTCACTGCTATAGTAAATGTATTTTTCCTGGGCAATTTCAAGTATATAAAATACATTTCTAAACTTGGCAGAGACTCTGACATCTCATCAGGATGTAATTAAGCTCTGTCAACTTGACACCCACAAGGATTTGTATTCCCACGATGCCTTGTGCTGGGACTGAGGCTTCAGGGTATGGGTGTGGTTTGCAGAAATGCACCAAAAACAAACAATGTAGATATATAACTTACCCTTGTCTTCTGGGGTACTGCCTGAGTTATGGAAATCCCGCATTGTTCCAGTGTTTAAGAAAGGGAATCATAAACCCTTAAACAATGATAGGCCCACCACCATCCTCCCAACATTAAACAACATTTTTGAAAAAGTTGTCACCTTCCAGTTTACCAATTATCTTTCCACCTATGAGCTCCTCTCCTGTACGCAGCATCGTTTCTGCAAAGGACATAGTACCACTACTGCCCTTCTTACACTAACTGATAGTATTCACTAAAAATACCACCAACAGCTTAATCTGGTTCAAGGTCAGTTGGCATTCATCTGTATCCCCCTCCCCCGGGTCGTGCCTGAAAATAGGCAGGATTTGTCTAGTGCACTTACCTGGTCAACAAAACCTAAATAAATAAATAAAAATAAAAAAATTGTCTCAGAGATGGATTCAGGCAGTCTCACAGGAGCTGTCTTTATTTAAGCAATAAGACATGACAGATGTTGGTTGTACTAGGTTTATCACACACCCAGGGGGATAGTAAGGAGCTGAGTGCCTTGAACCCCAGGGCACGTGATAAACTTAGTGCATTCAATGCTCTTGGAGTATCTTATTGCTTACACAAAATGGGTTCTGCTAAAAAAAATCACGATAAAAGTAAAACTTTTAAAAATATATGAAAACATTATTTAAGTGATGTAAAAAAAATTAAACAGCCTGTTTGATGTCACTAGGGTTTGTTATATCCTCTGTTGCTTGCCTGTGAGATAGAGTTACTTCCCAGGGCACTACTGTTGTCAAGTAAATACAAATGTTGCCGGCTACTAAACAGAAATAAAAATATACTTAAAACAAAACTTGTGTTGTGTTTTTTTTTAAATGGTGGTGCAGAAGATGCTTTTCTAAATAGTACACTTTTACTTTCAAGCAGTATCATATGTGCACAACTATCTAAAAAACATTTGTATCTTTTTATTCTGTAAATCCTTCTGTAAATCCTTAATTTTCATAAATGCAGGAGAGCAGTCTGGCTCAGCAAGAAACAGGGGTAAGTTTCTTGTGTAAATGCCTTCTGTGTAAGAGCAACTGCATGAAGAAAGAAATGGGGGTAAGTGGCTCTTTTAAAATAAACATGCCTCATGTTCTCCAGCCTTTTACATTGCTTGCCACCTTATTTTTTATTAAATGACTACAAGTCAGTTACATTAAGCGAGTGGCCAGGAGGAGCTAATGTAGCCTGCCAGGTCAAGAGCAGTGAGTGGAATACTGCCTGGATGACACCAGCAGTAGTTTTCGGATTGCTGCTCCTGCAGATGGAGGCATGCCGCTGGCATGAGGCAGTACAGGAAGCACTTGGGGGAAGTAAAGAATTAGGCAGGCAGCACTGCTAGCAAGGAAGCTAGCAATACTGCAGTGGACATGGGGGAGGCAGGCAAAATGAGTAGCTGTGTGACTGCAGGAGCAGGCAGCTGGCTTAATGGGCACACAGGAAGGAGAGGGACAGCGCTGTCTGAGGAAGAGCCAAGCAGACACATCGATGTGGGAATCCAGAAGTGGGTGGGCTGGCTGTCTGGCATGCAGGGAGGGAGAGAGAGAGGGCAGTGTCTTGAGGCGGCCATCAAAAAGGAGCGATCAACAGCAAGACCTATGGTTCTCTTTTCATAAGTCTGCGAAAATATAAGTAAGTGTTTCACATTATTTATTTAGTTTTTGTTTACCGGGTAAGTACACTAGACAGATTATGAACAGATTTGAAGGTAATACAGTCAGTTGTAGGATCAAATTGAATGGTATGTGGGTAGGTAGTGTGGGAACTGATACAGACAGGCGATCTTCTGGTGAACTAAGTAGGGAAAATATTTTCTTAATTTGGCAAGCTGCTCATGCCCCTGAAGTGAACTGCTTCTTACTTGCATCAAGTTAGTCATTTATTTTTGCTTTTAAATTAATTGTGCTACTTAGTCCTTGTGTGGCCTTGTTTCATGTGACTACATATGTCTTTGCTGCTGTTATTTTTTATATTTCCCTTAGGATTATTATGTAGCTGTTCTTCTAATTTCTTTTTTTATTTCACTTCTACATTGTATGGTATTGTTTTGTACTGCATATATTGCCTTGTTTATCATCTTGTATGTACCCTCCCGGGTTGTGCCTAAAAATAGGCATCTGATTATCTAGTGTACTTACCCGGTGAACAAAAACTAACTAAATAAAATACGTTTTAGCTCTCCTGTCATCCTTTTATGGATCCTCTGCATTACTGTTTGTGCAACCCACCTCTTCAGTATAGTCATTCTGAGTATTATAAATCAGGATGTAATAAAATTACTTATCAAGGGACAGCAAAGCCAGTCAAATGCAGAGGAGCCAGGATGGCACATTGGAATAATCTCATGAGAAAATGGAACCCCAAAACATCAACCTGATACTGCTAATGAATCTACTGTAATTTAGATAGCTAGGAAAATGTTATACTGAATTGCTATACTGAATACATTTTTCACCCCAATAAAATATATATAGGAGATATGATATGGCCTGAATAAAGATACAATTTTTATATTCATGAAAGGGTATTTGTTGATATCTCATGAATGCTAAAGCTACAAGTGAGACAGTAATAGACCAATATCCACAAATGAACATAAGAATGATATCTTAAGTCAGGCCATGTCATATCTGAGTTATGCAAAAAGGCATTTGGAAGGTTTTGAGATAGAAATGGTAGCAAGTTACAAAAAACACACAAAATTGCTCTCACATGACTGGTTATTAATTGTATGGTGTAGTTACCCACTGTGATTCCGTCAGTTGCTGAACTAATTGCACTTCAAGTTTTATATATACTGTTATACCTTGTATACCTCAGATTATATGTATATATTTATATATAACTGCTAGCGATAAGAATTCAGTGAACTTACTTGCTTTTGTTCTATGTCTTGTATACCTCTGTACCCTGTACCATTGCTTCTGAACATTGTATGCGGTCCTCCCCAGGACTTCATTGTGAAAGAGCTTGCTCAGTGGAAACTTTTCCTGGTGAAAAAAATAAATACAAAGATAAAATTACAAACTGTGCCCCTTTGTGCAAAGGCTCAGCATGAGATCAACCAGTTAATATGTTCACAAAATGCAGTCATTGAAATCAGGCTACATACCACTCTATGACCAGCAGGTGTCTCTGTTTTGTGCACTGGCATCTGTTCGTACCTTGTGCTAATAGTTCAGTTCAGTTCAGTTCAGTTTATTTGAAGGGATAACAACCATTGAGTAGAATCATTCACAAGGTGGCCCCTTATACATAAATAAAAGTAAAACTACAATACAGTACATGGCAGATGGACAGAGAAAACTGAGTACATTAATTCAGCAAAATATAAAATACATAGCAGGTAAAAAATTAGAAGTGAGAATAATACTGCTATATTGAAACAACTGCACACTCTGCACGCGTGTAATTTCTGTTCCAGTATAGCAGAACTAGGGCACTGCATTAATCTGTGCACAGGGTAGGTACTTCACGTAGTGCAAATGTAGGACTTTAAATATGAGCCCCAGAGCAAGGTAAGTGATCTTGGGGCAGTTTTCTTCCATGCTAAGAAATATACAAAACAAGCATAACAGCATTAACCAAAAAAAAAAAAAAGAGTAACCTTGCTGGCACCAGTCAAATCTTGCTTTGTTTTTTTGCTCCATTAAGAACACTGGCCTGCAACTTTCTATGATTCTCTATCAAATTTCCCCCCAAACAAAGTAATTAAAACACAGGCCGCTGGGATGAAACTAAACCCAACATATTTTCGTAGCCATAGTACAGCTAGCAGACACAATCTGGGCATCCACTGAAAGCCTCAGTGTACTGATTACTAATTTGGAAAAAAGACTACCTGTTGGTGACCCAACACAATGAAGGGGTGTTTGCTACCTATTGTGTTCTAAATAGGATGTTGCCTTGATCACAATCTGCTGCTAATGAACTGCATAAAACAAGGATTAACTCAGTGTTTGCTGGTTGACCACAGTCCTTTCAGACTGCAAGGAACAATTAGAATTTCAAAACAAGGATTGGCTCAGAATGTTTGGGCAAGACTGAACAATCTGTTATTTAATTACAGGAAAGCACTCATTTTCAAACCAAGTATATGCATTTAGATCCTTCTTACAGTCCATGACTAGTAGCTTTTGAATGGGTGCCATATTTTGTGCATCTGAGACTGGTTAGTTTTTTTAATTTTTTTGTGTTTACCAGAAGAACATATGAAACTGCACACAGCAAATTTCTAGCTGTGTCCAGTGCGAATGATACAGAGGGATTTAGAACAAGCATTTGTCAATGCCGAATGTTGCTTGCTTATATGTGCTGTTTAGGTATTTGGAAGTGATAGTACCATGCCTAAGAACTGTCATGTGCCCCCCCCCATGTGTCTTTTTGTTCAGTATTCACAGAAGAGGGGGAAGGGCAAGGGCCACAGCAGTGCAGTAGTTGCAAAGGTGTGAAGAGGTGGACAATAGTTCATTCACAGGCAGAAGAATCCTGTAGGAGGTGATTAAATTGAAGGTGGACAAAGCAATGGGACCAGATGGCATATACCCAAGGATATTAAGAGAACTGTGAAGACAGATAGCAGTACCTCTGGCAGCCATGTTCACTTAGTCATTCAACACAGGGGTGGTACCAGAGAAGAGGAGGGCACATGTGGTCCCTCAATACAAATCCAGCAGTAGGAAGGAGGTCGGGAACTATAGGCCGGCCAGCCTCACCTTAGTGGTGGGGATGATCATGGAGACATTGCTTAAAGAAAGGATAGTGGGGCATCTAGAAGCCATCGGAGCCCAGGACCATAGGCAACATGGATTCACAGTGGGGAGGTCATGTCAGACAAATCTGGTTGATCTCTTTGACTGGGTGGCAAAGGAAGTAAATCAGGGTGGGGCAGTGGACAACGCTTACCTTGATTTCAGCAAAGCCTTTGACACTGTCCCACATAGGAGACTGATAAACTAGCTGGGTAGGATGGGCATGGGGGAATGGGTGGTAAACTGGGTTAGAAACTGGCTAACAGACAGGAAGCAGAGAGTGGTGGTAAATGGGGTGCAGTCTGGGGGAGAGTGGGTGACCAGTGGGGTGCCGCAGCGATTGGTCCTGTGTCCAGTCCTGTTCGATGTCTTCATTAGTGACATTGTAGAAGAGCTGAAGAGAAAGGTCTGCCTGTTTGCAGATGACACCAAGATCTGTAACACAGTGGATACCCTAGAGGGGGTGGAGAAAATGAGGAGGGACCTGAGGAATCTTGAAAAATGGTCTGAGGACTGGCAAATGAAGTTTAATTCAAAAAAGTGCATAATTATACACCTAGGATACAGAAACCTTGGGGAAAGCTACAGGATGGGAGAGGGAGGGAGTTGCTGACACTCACAAAGAAAGAAAGGGACCTGGGGGTTCTTATTGCAGATGACCTGAAAATGTCAAAGTGGTAAGGCAGCTGGGAAGGCCAGTGACATGCTGGGGTGCATAGGTAGGGGTATCACCATCACCAGCATCAGCATAAGGGGGGAGATAGTGATACCATTATATAAAACCATGGTCAGGCCTCACGTGGAGTACTGTGTGCAGTTCTGGAAGTTGTACCTTTGTTCAGGGTCAGACTGGGGTACAGAGGGCCCACCTGGAAAGAAGATGCAAGGGCCCACCTGGAAAATCAATAGAGGAGGGCCCAGGTTGTCACACTCGTATCAATATTCCACTTCAATCTGATACACTAGCTCTGTGTTTGCATCTTACATTTATCAACAGTGTCCCAGATACCCCATTTAATTAGAAAAAAGAAGATAAATGCAAAAGTTTTCAGAGTTCAGAAGGTAACCACTTACCCAACTGAGGGGGGCCCACCTGGAAATTTCCAGGTATCCAAGTGGGCCAGTCCGACCCTGCCTTTGTTAGGATAGTAACAGGTTGGAGATTTTTTTTTTTTAACCAATTATTTTACCAGGTGAGACACACTAAGCTAAAAGCTTGTTTGCAGGTGCAACCTGGGAGCACAAGGAAGTTAAGTGACTTGCTCAGGATCACACAGTATGCAAGTGGGGGCTGTGGGATTCAAACCCAGGTCTCTAGATTTGCAGCTCAGAGCCTTAAACCACTGCACCATACTGCCTCCATGGTCCCGAGAAGGGAGAATGAGATGGTACAGAGCTTGCAACACAGGACTTATGAGGAGAAATTAAGGGACCTCAATATATACTCACTGGAAGAGAGGAGGGAAAGAGGGGATATGATAGAAACATTCAAGTACCTCAAGGGTATAAATATAACTACTGAGAAGCAGGAGACATCTGCTATAGGCACGTGCCAGCTTCTGTGTGATATTCTTTTGCTCTTATAAATCCGTAATCTCCAGTATTCCAATAATCACATAACCACGGTGCCTTCTTTAGGCAGTTTTATGCTGGTTGATACCTGGTGTCAGACGGCAGACAGAGGGCTCACCAGATTGTATTGCCATTTGAAAAACTTCATAGAGTGTTCTTTTACCAATAAGTGTTTTGGAAAGCTGGTGAAGGTCTCACAATTTTTATTATGATTTTATCTCCTTATGTCTGTCCCCTTTGGTCCCTTGTCCTTTATTTTATTTAGTTTTTGTTGACCAGGTAAGTGCACTAGACAAATCCTGCCTATTTTCAGGCATGAACCGGGGGGGAAGGGGATACAGATGAATGCTAACTGACCTTGAACCAGATTAAGCTGTTGGTGGTATTTTTCATGAATGGAGAAAATTTGGCCAGGGCACCAGGGAAATTCCCCTGCTCTTTTCAAGAAGTGCCATGGGATCTTTAACATCCATCTAAACTACCACCAGAACAGGCAGATGGGACCTCGGTTTAACATCTCATCCGAAAGACGGCACCTCAGGAGTGCAGCATCCCCCTCAAATGATGCTCCTGATGCTGCCCATACTGGCAGCGGCTCCCCTGATCCCCAATGCCTGCCCCATCGGCACTACTGCAGCACCAACTTATGGTGGTACAGTGCCCACGCATGCCCCAGCAGGTGGTGCCAAAATCCCCCCGTACACCAGTTCCGACTGCTCCCTGGCACCCAGCACATCCCACCACTCACTTCCATGGCCAGGCACCAGTTGCACAAAACATGGTGGGGGGACACCGGCCTACCAGGTTGGGTCCACATGCCCATTACCTAGTGGGACAGGGGTCCTGTGTTAGTCTCTGGTGGCCTGCGGTAGACCTGTGTGGTGCACCAGGGGTTTGCTGCAGGGTTCTGGTCAGCACAAATATGGAGGCTTAGCCACTGGGACCCCTCCTGTACCTGAATCAGGTGCAGGGTCCCTGGTGCACCAGGCATTGATGCAAGCTGCTGTTTGCCGCAGCTTGTGCCAGATGCAGGCCCCTATGAGAATCGGGCCCATGCAGTATAGGAATGGCAGTGAAGTACTGAACTGATGCCAACCCTACCCCCACTCTACAGAGATGGACAGGCATTGGGGTGTGCCTTTGGGTCGTTGCCCAGTACGGTCATGACATTTCACCTCACCTTACCCTGTAGACACTGACAAGTGTTGAGTTGTGCCTTGGGTGTTTGGGCTTTACTCACCTCATTCCATAAGGAAATATGCTGAAATGGGTGTGGTATAGGAGAATAGAATGAACTCTGGGGCCAAAGAGTCTAAGGCACACCTCGATGCCTGTCACTGGCTGCAGGGTGCAGGTGGGGGTGAAATGGCATAAGCATTGCTGTCAACAATCCCAAGTCACATCCCTGACACCTGTCAGTCCCTACAGGGTAGGGCGTTATGGTAGAAAACCCTAACACCCTGGGTGTTTCTTGGTATTCTTACTCCAAGTTTTCAACATGGGCTTTTTGTGATCCCACTGCATGAACAGAGACACTATCAGTAAGTTAGCGAAAAGGTGATTTTGCACAGTGACTGCGCCATTTGGCGCCACAGGTGCGAAAACACATTTCTAACAGGATGTGAAAAATGACAGCTATACTGTTCATGAGGAGGTGTATAAAATGGCAATATTGAAAATCTGGAATGAAAATATAAAAAAACTGGTGAAGTCACGAGTGTGCGTAGAAACTGCACAATGCACACCCGTAATGTAATTAGTTTTGGGATTTTTTTACAGCAGATTTTCGACACAGGCATTTTGGGACCTCCGCAAAATGAACAGTGTCACTGTGATTTTCTTAATCTATCCTGAACACTGATTTCCCACAGCGACCATGCTATTCTGCGCCGGAAGTGCGAAAACGCATTTCAGCCAGGGTATGAAAAATGACAGCTGTACTATTCATAAGGAGGTGTGGAAAATGCCAATGTTGAAAATCTGGACTGAAAAGATTACGAGTTTGTGAACTTATGAGGGTGCGTGGAAATTTATTTATTTAATTCATATATCGGAATTACAACCTTTGAGTCAAAGACTCATTTACAAGGCACCTCGTCGCAGGGAGAGGGAACAACAATTTGTGAGACAAGACAGGGTGGAACAATACAGGTGAGATACATACAGCATACATAGCAGAAAATTTCAGTAAAATAAACATAGGCAGTTTACCGAAGCACATAACAGTAATTCATTGGTGGGTCCTAGCAGGTCATGCAGGCAATAGCCAGTGGAAAATAGCCTGGGGTAGGCTATCGAGCGAAGTGTTGGACCTGTACCAGTTTGGGGGCACACGGCAGGCCCTACAGTAGGCACATACATTTCCGAGTGCTAAGTAGGTGCTTGCGTAGGGCAGTTTTGAATTGACCAATTTTAGGGGTGTTTGAGATGTGCGTGGGGAGGGAGTTATACCAGGATGGTGCTCTGTGATAAAAGGATCTTTGGGCAAGTGAGGTCCTGGCTCAAGGTACCTGGAAGGTGGCTTTGTTGGCGGTATGGGTGGCGGCCAAGTGAGAAGCACGCTGAAGCTGTGCAGTGACACCTGGGGGACACAGTCCAAGTAGAGTCTTTTTTGCCAGTATGCCAGTGTGATATTGCAGGCGTTCTTCCAGATTGAGTATGTTCGTGGTGGAATAGAGTCGGCATGTGTGGGTTCTGCTTGGGGCACCGGTCAGAAGCCTGCAGGCTTAGTTGATGGAGGTCTGAATTTTGGTGAGGGCAGTGGGGTCAGCGGCTGCATAGATGGGGAGGCCATAGTCAACTAATGACAGGATGGAGGAAGTGATAGCCAGCGCCCGTAACACGATCATTTTATGGACTTTTGCCACCAAATTTTCAACATAGCTGTTTAAGACTTCTGCTCATGAATAGTGTCACTGTGATTTTTTTAATCTGTCCCTAACATTGATTTCACACATCTACCACATCACTGTGTGCTATATGTCCGAAAACACATTTCGGGTGATATGTGAAAAATGACAGTTGTACTGTTCATAAGGAGGTGTGGTAAAATGGCAATGCTGAAAATCTGGAGTGAAAATATTAAAAATGCTCAAAGTTATGAGCGTGCGTAGGAACTGAGCAATGCACGCTCGAAAAACAGTCATTTTGGGGAATATTTTCACCAAATTTTCAACATAGGGTTTTTGGGGGCCTACCTCATGAACAGTGTCACTGTGATATTCTTAATCTGTTCTGAACATTGACTTTGCACACCAACCACGTCAATGTGCCCTACATGTGCGAAAACACATTTCAGGCAAGATGTGAGAAATGACAGCTGTACCTTTCATAAGAAGGTGTGGTAAAATGGCAATGTTGAATATCTGGAGTGAAAATATTAAAAATGCTTGGACCTAAGAGCGTGTGTAGGAACTGCGCAATGTATGCTCGTAAAACAGTCATTTTTGAGAATTTTTTCACCAAATTTTCAACATAAGGTTTTTGGGGGCCTACCTCATGAACTATGACACTGTTGTTTCATTAATCAGTCCTGAAAGGTGATTCCACGCAGTGACTGCGAAATCACCTTTCGGGACTGAATAACAAAATGACAGTGACTGAATTCATGAGGTGGGGTCCCAAGAACCCCTTGTTGAAAATTTGGTGAAAGCATTCCCACAAATGACCGAGATATGCACCAAAGTTAAAAAAAAAAACATTTATGCCATTATACAGCTTACTGGCATTTCTTTAGTTTGCGGTCGGCTTTGAAGAGTGCAAACATAAGTGCCGGAACAGGGGGGCCACTAGGGCAATGGCCCTATCACTTTTTGCTATCATGGTAATTTATTTAATAAGGGAAAATTGACCCCTTACGTCCTTGGCCCTACCACTTTTCAAACCCTACCAGCACCACTGAGTGCAGACGTGTTCCCAGTCCACCGAAGATCGTTGCCTGGGGCTCTGGAGGTAAGTATGGGGTGGTGTGGGAAGGCAGGGTGCGCAGAGGGTGGGCACGGGTTGGGGGAGGGGCTATGGACTCAATGAGGGACTGTTTTCTTTTGACAGGTTTATTTACAAAAAAACATCGGCGGACAGTATTCTTTTTCAAGGAGATTTAATTTTGGCATGCTGGGGTGGGCTCCAGCGTGCCATAATGTTTGGGGGCTGTAGCTGGCGGGATTAGGCAACCCATTGGCACATACCGAGTGCTGGGGTGGGGAACAAGAGCCGGGGATTGGGCACCGGCACACACAAGAAATTGGGGGGAACATTATGCTGATAGGGAGTGGGCTCCCCCATCAGCAAAATCATCAGAAAAGGGGGCATGTGACAGGGGGATTGGGCACCCCTGTTGGCACATATAAGTGTGGGAGGGTGGCAAGAGCTGAGGGGGATTGGGCACCCCCGGTTCGCTTTGTTTTATTTCCTGAAATGTTTCACCAGAAAGGCACACTGAAGGGTGGGCGGGGGCTTCCGGAAACACAGCATAATGACGCTGTGTAATTGGCTGCTGCAGTCAGAGAGGCCAGCGTACAAACAGCTGATTACGTAGTGATGGGGTGCTCCCTGATTACAGCGGTTCAATTGCTTTGATCTAGTTGCCTGCTCATTAACTGCGGTGATCGATGGCATGCTCCTCTATTTGTTGAGGCAGAGAACAGCCCCTGAATGGGCTGCTGCCATTCGACACAACACTGCCGCTCCTCCACAACCTGCTTGTGAAGAAAATGTGATGCAATGTGCTTCTTGCACATGCATGCAAGCAACACAAAAAGAGAAATAATTAGGGAACTGGATGGCTCAGTGGATTGGTAGTTTGTTGAGGAGCCTTTTCCTTCTTGGCTGCTGGTTCAAATCCAGCTCAGGTTAGTAGTGGCCAAATATCATTTTCACCTAAGCATCTTTAGTAGCTGATGTGAACTGAATTATGGTCTCTCTGGCCATTTCCCAGTGATAGGTGTCCATAACCCACAAACACAACTGGCACTAATATACCCTTGTAACATGGCAAAAAAGAGAAACCCAAAATAAGGCAACGTTATTGGACAAAATGCACCACATGATCAAAGTTGGAGTAGTGATTAATCACTGGTACTGCCCACTCCAGCTATTAATCATGTGGTCATTGGGTCATGCTCTAGCACCACTACCTGTCACAGCAGCCAACAGAACACACATCATAGCGAAAACGCAGGATCTCACCGTGCCAACACAAAGCTGAACAGTTCCAGTGAATACAACTGTAAAAACGGAAACAACAACAATGCAAGTATTCCTGTATTACAAATGCATTAATGCCCTCTGGAGTCAGCTTCCACTGGGGAATTAATGTATGGTTGGGTGGTTGTAGGCACTCAGCCGAGGCCTCATGCCACAACTCCCCTCAACCATGCATTAATTCCCCAGCAGAAGCCTCCTTCATCGGACATTAATACTTACTTGTTGGCATTCTCACAAGAGGCCAAAGACTGAATATCTGTTATAACAATACCTGTTATAGATACATTGCCATTTTGTTTCCTATATGCTATTTGAACTGTACTAACTTGCTGTTATTTCTATGTTATTAAACTGCTTACTGTTTTGCTGTTACTCCTATGTTATCAAATTGTTTACTGTATTGTATTCTGTCCTATCCTACCCAGGGACTCCTTGTAAATGAGCTTTGTTCAAGGGAGCTTTTCATGGTAAAATAAATAAATACAAATACAAAGTCTGAATAGTATGAAGTTTGAACTACCATTTCACTTATGCCGTGTTCCCTACATGTGTGGGTAGATCCCCAGTGGCAGGGCAGTGTGGGAAAGCTTGCACTGTGACTGTCTTGCTATAGCTGCCCTGTGGATAAACAGAGGGTTTCAGTTCCAGTGCTGTCAATACAGCACATTTTTCAAGCATAAAACACAATTAACAGGAGACAAAAGAAGAATATAGTGCTACAATAAGGTGCACACATTAGAAAAATATAACAGGAGGAGTTACCAGCTGAGGGGAGTGCAGCTAGCTAAGACAGAGGAGGATTTGGGGGTGCTCATTACGGGGTCAATGAACAACTCGGCACAATGTGGGAAGGCAGCTGCAAAGGCCAACAAAATGTTAGGTTGCATTGCAAGGGGTATATCCTCGAGGGGGGTGGAGGTGATTCTGTCACTGTATAGATAATTAATAAGACCGCACCTTGAGTATTGCATGCAGTAGTGGTGCCTGTATCTGTAGAGGGACATTAAGTTACTGGAGGGGTGTAGTGCAGGGTGACAAAGATGATCAAGGGGTTGGGGACTTACCATATGAGAGGAGGCTGAGGGAGTTGAACATGTACTCACTGGAGTAGAGGAAGGACCGGGGGGATATGATTGAAACCTTCAAGTACATGAAAGGAATAAACAAGACAGGTACAAAGGGGCTGTTCAAAGTAAGGGAGAGGAGGGACACCTGGGGCCATGATATGAGACTGGAGGAAGGAAGGTTCAGGAAGGAGATGAGGAGACACTTTTTTGTGGAGAGGGTGGTAGCTGGGTGGAATGCATTACCAGCGGAAGTGGTATTTATTTATTTTTTTATTTATTTAGTTTTTGTTAACCGGGTAAGTGCACTATACAAATTCTGTCTATTTTCAGGCACGACCTGAGGTGGGATACAGATGAATGCCAACTGACCTTGAATCAGATTAAGCTGTTGGTGGTATTTTTAGTGAATGAGGGAAATTTGGCCAGGACACCGGGGAAATTCCCATACTGAATCGATGTCAGTAGGGGGTGATGTTGTTCTGCTGCAGTAATGGCAGATGGTGTCAGATGAGTGGAAGAGTAGGCTGTGCAGACCACAGCTCTGCAAATTAACAGTATGTGCGAGATAGAAATTCCAGAGCCTCGATTGCAACTCACTGAGCAGATGTTTCACAGTGATATGCATGCCCGAGAGCGTGCAGAGGGGGCTTCGCAAACTGAACTGAGTGAATGCAAGATCCCGACGGCGGAAAGTGAGAAGTTTTCTCCTGTTGAACTGCTTGACTGGGCTGCTCCCACAACTGAAGGCTTTTTGCCGGCAAATTAGACAATAGAGTGCTAGGCCTCTGATGTGGAGTGTGTCACCTTCACAGCTGAGAGGAAGAATGAGGAAGTACTCTTGCCAGCTGAATGTGCTGACCGCACCAGAATGCAAACGTCTGCTTCAGTGGTGAAGGAGCCTTGGTCCAAGGAATCTGCACTGTCACAGGCTGGCTGGATTCAGCAGCCCGACGGTTGTTGGATTCCAGACCCTAATTGGATTACCTTTTCTTCCCCGTGGCTTCAGACCATCAGGATCCTTTGGAAGCTCAACAGTTGGCTTCTACTTCAGGTCAGCCTTTTGTTTTACTTACTAACTGCACTGATTCTGGCACTGCGTCTGCTGCCGATAATACTGAGGCTACAGATTCCACGGAGGTTCCTCCCTCAGAGGCCCCACCGTGGGCATCGCCTTCTCATTCTCTGCACAGGGATGACGCCAGGCATGGTCCTCGCTTTTTGGACTTATTTAGGAATAATAAACTGGAACAGGCTCCTCTCAGGAATGCTGTATGGCTCAAATATTGGGGTGGCCTGCCTGAGCATCCTGGTAGAACTTTTGTTGCCAGAAAATTGTTAAAGAACTCTATGAGTTTTATGGCCTCAGACATTTCTGCTTTGATAAACATCCGAGGCGAGGACAATTTTGACATCAGTTTCAAGCATTTTTCAGGGCTTGATAAATTCTGGCATAAATATGAGGCCTGCAAGACATTACCTTTATGGCTCCCCTTTTGGGCGATTCTCATCACAAAGCCTTTATTTAAAACTGTAAATGTGATGTTTCACGATGAGAGAGTGAATGTGGGTGATATCCAGTACTGGTTGGAGAAAAAATGCACTGTTTTGGGGCCGCCTGAGACCATTATTGATACCGAGGGCATCTGGACTGGGGCTTGGCGCTTTAAAGTTAAATTGCATATTGTTGAAAATGATGTTATTCACATTCCCAATAGTTTTTTCTTAGGGAAAGATAGGGGAGTTTGTTTCTATCCTGGTCAACCTAAGGCATGCTACAAATGTCATAGCAGACATCATTTAAGCAGTGCATGCGATAAGGTTAAATGCACCCTGTGTGGGGAGATGGATCAAGGCAGCAAAATATGTAGGAATGTTTTTAAGTGCAACCTGTGTGAAGAGATTGGCCGTGCTTATCATCAGTGTCCTTGGGCTGGGCAAAATCGACAGGGAGGCCCTAATAAGGAGCATTTAATAAATCCGGCCCAGGAGAGATATAGGCCTCAGGCACAAAACAATTCAGCTAGAGATAAAGAACATATGGAACAGGATCAGTGGTGGCTCTACACCAGGGCCCGCCAGGGCACGTGCCCTGGAAAAAAAATGCTGTGCCCCAGTTGGTGCCCCATATGGTGCAGAGATTCCCCCATAGTAACAATATATAAGTGCCCTGGCTACCATCTGTTGGTCCCCGGCTGTGCCCTGGTAACCATTTGTGGCTAGAGCCGCTGCTGAACAGGATACCGGGGATACAGCACATGAGTCTTAATCTTCTACTCCACATCCGCAGGATGAGGGAACAGAGATGCAGAGACCTAGGCAAGCTACCCAGGATCAGACGGGCCTACCTTATGCTGCCAGAGAGCGAGACACAAAACCTGCATCTGGTTCTTCTCAGCCGACTTCCAACATTGCTACAATGCCTCCACCTGTTTCTGACTTTCGGGCACTCCCTTCTAGATGGGTAACCCGGGCTGCCAGTAGACAAAAGGGGGGCATTAGTACCTGTCATACGCAAAATGCTTTTCAGGTTCTTGCTGATCTGGAGGGGGATTCTAGCTCTGAAACCTCTACTAGGTCAGAGGTGTTGTCAGAAATGGAGTTGGAAGAGGAGGGAGAAAGGGACCCCATGGAAATTAAGAAAAAGAAAGGTAGAAAAAGGAAGCAAGACAAACCATTACTGTTAATTCTTTCATGGCCTGTTTAAAGATGGTATCTCTCAACTGTTGAAGCATAAATAATTTTAAAAGAAGGATGGTTTGTTTAATGCACTGCAGAAGTTTATGAGCAGATATCATCTTTTTACAGGAAACACAATTCTCTAACTTGTTAGAGGTTACACAAGCAAAAAAAAGCCTGGTGGGAGGGTCCCTCCTTTTGGTCTTTTGGACCTGATGCTGCCGATGGGGTGGGGGTCCTTTTTAACCACACAGCTGTACAGGTTACTCGGCTTATTGATTTATTGCCTGGCAGGGCTTTGGTTATTGATTGTCTGTATCAGGGATATTCACTTTGACTAATCAATACCTATGCTCCCCAGCTTAAAACTACAAGAGTGGATTTATTTCAGCAGATAAAATCTTACCTCTTTACCTCCAAACATGTTATTTGGTTGGGGGAGGGGGGCATGAACTGTAGTTTGGACTTACGTATTAAGGATAATGTGCAACAAAAATATATTGTGATTCTCATGTGCTGTTAAATGCATTAGCTGTTGCAAGACTTAGGGATGCATATAGGGTGCTTCATACGACAGATGGCTTTACCTATCAGAGGGCTTCCTTCTTTACTAGAATTGACTATTTCTTCATTTCCAAATATTTGGTGGCTCAGCATTTTTTTCTTCATCCTTGTGGGTTTTCTGATTACAGAACGCTGATTTGCCATATTGGGCTCAGCCAGATACCACCTAGATTTCCATCTATGCGAAGGAGATGGAAACTAAACTCCCAGTTATTAGAAGACATGACTGTCTTAAATCAATTAAAGTATTTATTGCTTTCCAGAAAGTCGGTTGCTGAACGGTTGAAGAACTCCTAAAACTGAAGGTGGACAAATCAATGGGTCCAGATGGAATTCACCCCAGAATTCTAAAAGAATTAAGGAAGGAACTAGTGAAACCACTGGCTACTCTTTTTAATAAATCATGGGAGGATGGTGTGGTACCCGAGGACTGGAGGAAGGCGGATGTGATTCCCCTTCACAAAAGTGGGACCAAGTGGTAATAAACGATACCTAATTTCGGCCTATGCAGATGACCTGCTTATACATTTGGAAGACCCGGAAAAGGGCATCCCGGTAATATTTAGGGAAATTTTAAAATTTTCAAGAGTTTCCAATTATAAAATGAATGTTTCCAAAACAAAGCTCTTCCCGCTAAATGTTAAGTGCTACCCCAGTATAGCGAGAGAGCATGGCTTGATCTGGGAACCAAAAATGATGTATCTGGGTGTCAAGATTACCAGAGGATTAACCTCAATGATCAAGGAGAACCTCCACAGTCTTGTTAAAGTCGTTAAACAGGACCTAACAAGATGGAACTTAATGCCATTATCGTTATGGGCCAGAATAGAAATGGTCAAAATGAATATTTTACCTAGAATTTTCTACCCTATAAATATGTTGGATGTTACCTACCTAAGGCGTGGTTTGAGACCATGCAAAAGGAAATTAATGTTTATTTGTGAAGGGAAATCGTTAGGCATTCATACTTGAAACTCACAGGTCCAAAGAGTGAGAGGCCTTGCTACCCTCTCTTTATAAATACTACATCGCCTGCATATTAGTAAAATAGCACAATGGCACAGGTTGAGTTCCCCGTCAACCTTAAGTTCTTATGTGCCTTCCTGGCTTAACATTGAGAGAGAATTAGCGCTTAAATATTCGATTGATCTGAGTTCAATTGCCTACACTAATATTAAACTTCTTCCTAAACCGTTGAGGGACACCCCTATCGGATGGTCAATCAAAGTTCTACAGCAGGTTCAGAAGCTCCTTAAGGTTGACTGGTACAACTCACCAGAACAAAAAGTGACACAGAATATGCATTTCCTAATTCAACGGACCCCGATTCCACCTGGTTTTTTGGGTCCATTAGAAGGGCTAAAACTAGGAGATTTGGCTCCCCAAGGGAAGTTGATATCATATGAGCAGGCTTGTACTAAATTTCCAGAGCTAAAGGGTCACAATTTTAAATTTCGACAAATTAGTGATGCAGTAAAGACCTACTTTAAAGGGGCAAGATGGGTACAAAATAGAGTTGAATTGTCCTTACTACTCAAAGCAGCTGACCAGCCCCATTCTGTCTCCAGAGTCTATAATCTATTGCAAAATATAGATGAAAGTCTCCCTTCTAGTGTCTGTTATTATTGGATGCAAAAGTTAGGGATGGTAGAAGAGCAGGGCATTTGGGAACAGATATGGGCTAATAATCACAAGAACATTAGACAAGACAAATATAAGTTACAGCAATTTAATATAATGCATAACTTGTATTACACTCCTGCTAAACTTTATAGGATGGGTAAGTTGTTGTCACCCTTATGTAGCAGATGTGGAATCAAGGAAGGAGATTTGTACCATGTATTATGGGAGTGTGCTCAGGTTCAATCTTTCTGGCAGATAATTAGCTTCCCTGTCACAAATTACCGGCACAGCGGACCTTGTTTACAAGAAATTTGTTTGCTGAACAGTTATCAAGCGAGCATGATCAAGAGAGACAAATTATATATGGGCATTATATCAGCAGCGCAAAAGCGGTACTCTTAAGACACTGGAAGGACCTAAATCCTCCACCAGTTATAGAATGGTACAGAGAGGTGGTCCTTGCTTTACAAGTGGAATTACATATTGCTAAAATGAATAACAGAGCTCATTTATATGACTCCATATGGGGAGCGTTGAGTACCGTTTTATCAACGTGGCAAAGAAAAACTACCTAATAATAGACGCTGCCTCGCAGTCTGATGAACAGTGTTCCTGTTGACCCTCTGTTATGCAGAATCCTAGGGTCACCGCAATTAGGGTGTGGATGCTATGGAAAGTAGGGGGGGGCTGGGCGGAGGAGGGAGAAAAGTATTAGGCTGGCTAAGTTGTTATATCCTTATTTAGTCCTGTAGAAATTAGTAGCATGTGACCAGCAAGAATGTTATTATGTCTATGGCACACTTAGTTTGCATTGTACAGTTGCGCAATACTATAAAATCTGTGTGTTGTCAAGGATATCAATTAAAATAAAAGCGTATTGAATTAAAAAAAAAAAAAAAAAAAGTGGGACCAAGACAGAGGCAGGAAACTACAGACCTGTCAGTCTGACCTCTGTGGTAGGGAAAGTGATGGAGTCACTTCTGAAGGAAAGAATAGTTGAGTACCTAGAGGTCAGTGGAGCACAGGATCCAAGGCAGCATGGGTTCATAGCGGGAAGGTCATGTCAGACGAATCTAATAGATTTCTTTGACTGGGTGACCAAAGTAGTAGACCAGGGAGGGGCTGTGGACATGGCCTACCTAGACTTTAGCAAGGCATTTGACACAGTCCCACACAAAAGATTGATAGTCAAATTAACCAGCCTGGGAGTGGGTCCCAGGGTGGTAGCCTGGGTAAAACATTGGCTGGACAACAGGACACAGAAGATAATTGTAACTGGAGTCCACTCTGAAGAAAGGGCGGTTACTAGTGGGGTACCGCAGGGTTCAGTATCGGGTCCAGTCCTTTTTAATGTCTTCATAAGTGACATTGCAGAGGGACTAGAAGGAAAAGTATGCCTCTTTGCAGATGACACAAAGATCTGCAACAGGGTTGATACACAAGGAGGTGTGGAAAGGATGACAAGGGACTTGGCAAGGTTGGAGGAATGGTCAAGTATGGCAGCTAGGATTCAGTGCAAAGAAATGCAAAATAATGCACCTGGGAAACAAGAACCCAGGGAAAAATACACAATGGGGGAAGGTAGTAACAACAACAAAAAGGAAAGGACATGGGGATAATCATATCAGATGACCTTAAGGTTAGCAAGCAATGTGAGAAGGCAGTAGGGAGGGCTGGGGTGTACCTCCATTTCCTGATGACCTTACTCCTTTTGCCCCATCCCTGTCCTTCTTGCTTTTGTCACTTTCTCCATTTACCCTGCCCTTCTCCTATCGACACCTCTATGTTGGTGTTTACTGCACTTACTACCGTGATTTTGAGGGGGCTAGATTTCCCTGCTCCTTTTTCCAGTGCCTCCCTTGGCTAGTTTAAATACTCTGCCAATGAAGCATTTAAACCTATCACCTATGATCCTGGTTCCCTCCTGGACAGATGCAGCCCATCATGCCAGTGCATAGGCTTGCATCACCCAGGTGGACCCCCAGTCCCCAATGAAGCCAAATCCTTGAGCTTCACACCAGTTTTTCAACCACTGATTGAATCCCGTGGTGTGGAACACCCTAGCCTCTCCTATGCCATAGATGGGCAGCACCTCCGAGAAGGTTACCGTGCTTGCTACTTGTCTAAGGCCCCTTCCCAATTCAACAAACTCTTCCTGTACTTCTCTAATCCCTTTATTAGCCAGGTAATTTGTCCCTAGGTGTACAATGACATCCAGCTCCCTCCCCTGTGCAGCTGCTCTGGCTATCCTGAGGATTTGCTCCCTGTCCCTCAAGCCATGGCGTATGCCAGGCACCTACCCTCTCCCTTCCTCTCGGACTGGGGTGCCCAATCCCCCGCTGGCTCCTGCTGCCCTGGGTCCACAAAGCTCCTGCTGGCACACTGGGAGCCCACCCCAGTGTGCAAGATGCCCCTGCAAGTTAGAAAATGGTCCCGCGACGCCTTGTTTTTTTTTTTTTAATCCTGAAAACGGAAACTGCCCCTTGGTGCTCGCCTGCTTCCCACCCGCAACCTGCACCCACCCACTGCACTGCCTTCCACCCTCCTCCCCATACTTACCTTAGAGCTCGGTGCGACGATCTTCAGTGGACCAGGAACACGCCTGCACTCTTCAAAGCCGACCGCGAACTGAGGAAATGCCAGTAAGCTGTATAATGTAATACATAGGTTTTTCAACTTTACTGCATATCTCGGGCATTTTTGAGAATTTTTCCACCAAATTTTCAACGTGGGGTTTTTGGTACCCCTCCTCATGAATTCTTGAACTGTCATGGCGTTAATCGGCCCGGAAAGGTGATTTCGCAGTCGCTGCGCGGAATCACCTTTCAGGGCTGATTAACGAAACGACAGTGCCATTGTTCATGAGGCGGGCTCTCAAAAAGCTTATGGTGCAAATTTGGTGGACAAATCCAAAAAATGACTGTTTTACGAGCGTGCACTGCGCAGTTGATATGCACTCTTGTAACTTCATGAATCTGCAATATTTTCATGCCAGATTATCAACATTGGCATTTTGTCGCACCTCCTTGTGAACAGTATAGCTGTCTTTGTTCACATCCAGGCAGAAATGTGTTTTCGCACTTCCGGCACAGAATAGCACGGTCACTGTGGGAAATCAGTGTTCGAGACAGATTAAAAAAATGACAGTGCCACTGTTCATGAGTAGAGGTCCTGAAATGGCTATGCTGAAAATTTGGTAACGATACTCCATAAAATGACTGTGTTATGAGCATGCATTGCGCAGTTTGCACGCACACTTGTAACTTAGCGAGTTTATAATATTTTCACTCCAGATTTCCAACATTGCCATTTTCCCACACCTACTTATGAACAGTAAAGCTGTCATTTTTCCCATCCTGACTGAAATGTGTTTTCGCACTTCCGGTGCAGAATACAGTGATCGCTGTGGGAAATCACTGTCCTGGACAGATTAAGAAAATGAGAGTGATACTGTTCATGAGCAGAGGTCATAAAATGCCTATGTTGAAAATTTGGTGATACTAGCCCTTCCAATTACTGTGTTACAAGTGTGCATTGCACACTTTCCACGCACGCTTGTAACATTGCAGATTTGTAATATTGTTATGCCACATTTTCACCAGTGGAATTCTCCCACACCTCCTTATGAGCTGTGCAGCTGTCATTTTTCACATCCTGACCAACATGTGTTTTCACAGTTCTGGTGCAGAATAACGTGGTCGCTGTGGGAAATCACTGTTCGGGATAGATTAAGGAAATGACAGTGACACTGTTCATGAGCAGAGGTCCTAAAATGCCTATGTTGAAAATCGGGTGACAAAACTCCATAACATGACTGTGTTACAAGCGTGCGTTGAACTGTTTCCACTCACTCTTGTAACGTCTCAATTTTGTAATATTTGCACCCCACATTTTCAACAGTGGCATTTTTCCACACCTCCTTATGAACAGTACAGCTGCCATTTTTCACATTGTGGCTAAAATGTGTTTTTGCACTTCTGCCGCAGAATAGCACGGTCACTGTGGGAAATCACTGCATGGGACACATTAAGATTGAATGAGTGAGAGGGGGGGAGCGACCGTGCTCAACTGAGCTCTGTCGGGACTGCTGCGGATTTGTTTGTGGGCAGAGAAAGGGCCCAACGCAAGAGCCCAGTACAAAAGGGCAGCCTGCAGCACTGGGAGAAACAGAACGAGAGAGCGAGTGATGGAGGGGGAGTGAGCGAATTCACCGGAGCTCTTTCAGGACTGCTGCGGATTTCTTTGTGGGCAGAAAAAGGCATCAATGCAGCCAGGGGCACAGTACAAAAGGCCAGCCTGCAGTGGTGGGAGAAACAGTATGAGTGAGTGAGACAGGGGGACTGAGTGAGCTCAACGGAGCTCTGTCAGGACTGCTGCAGATTTCTTTGTGGGCAGAAAAAGGTACCAATGCAGGCAGGAGTCCCTTATAAAAGGGCCGTTTGCAGTGCCAGGACAAACAGAATGAGCGTGTGAGACAGGGAGACTGAGCGACCTCAACAGAGCTCTTTCAAGACAGCTGCAGATTTGTTTGTGGACAAAGGTGCCAGTGCATGCAGGGGCCCAGACAAATGGATAGCCTGCACTGGCGGGGAATCCAGAATGAGCGTGTGAGAGAGAGGGAGTGAGCGAGCTCAGCAGAGCTGTATTGTAACTGCTGCAAATTTCTTTGTGGACAGAAGAAGGTGGCAACACAGGCAGGAGTCCAATAAAAAAAGGGCAGCCTGCAGCGCCGGCAGAAACGGAATGAGTGAGTGAGAGAAGGGGAGTGAGCGAGCTAAACGGAGCTTTGTCGGGACTGCTGCAGACTTCTTTGAGGGCACACAAAGGCGCCAACAGTGGCAGGAGCCCAGTACAAAAGGGCAGCCTGCAGTGCCAGGACAGACAGAATGAGTGAGTGACACAGGCGGAGTGAGCGACCTCAACGGAGCTCTGTCGTGACAGCTGCAGATTTCTTTGTTGGCAGAAAAAGGTGCCAACGCAGGCAGGAGCACAGTACAAAAGGCCACCCTGAAGCACCAGCAGAAATGGAATGAGTGAGAGAGAGGGGGAGTCAGCAGGCTCAACAGACCTGTGTCGGGACTGCTGCTGATTTCTTTGTGGGCAGAAAAAGCCACCAACAGAGGCAGGAGCCCAGTACAAAAGGGCAGCCTACAGCACCAGGAGACACAGAATGAACGAGTGAGAGAGAGGGAGTGAGCCACCTCAACAGAGTTCTGTTGGGACAGCTGTAGAATTCTTAGTGGGCAGAACAAGGTGCCAACGCAGGCAGGAGTCCCGTACAAAACAGCAGCCTGCAGCACCGGATGAAACAGACTGAGCGACTGACAGAGGGCCAGTGAGCGTGCATAACACACTAACGCAATCAACATTCAGCGTTGACAAATGCTTGTTTCAAATGGTTTGGGGAAGTAGGCCAAACCCTATTAAGCTAGTTTTCACTTATCTAAACATCTCACAGGGTGGCATTGGGATGATTAACCCTTTAGTGTTTTACCATTCTTTTTTTATGATGTCCTCTTTTCAGATCTCTGACCATACCGATCTCCATTCCTGGACTGTTTGGACTCGGTCATTATTTCAGAATTTTATGAGTAAAAGGGAGGGGGGAGGTATACATAAGTTAACGTCAACAGTAGATATACCAACTTTTGCAGTGCCTGCAGTAAAGAAACTCAGAGAATGGAAATTGGGTAAAGCTCAACTACATGACATTTCTCGGAAATATTTATATAATGAAATTATGGGAAATGTGTTCTTCGTGCAGATTGAGTTTCCTTTGTTTATTCCCACTAAAGTCCCTCAGGCTTTACGAACCCTAACTGAAAAAATAATCCCATTACATATGTGGGACATCCAATCGCTTAGTTGTCATAGCAAGCTTGTGGTTAAGGGTAATCTGAAGCACAAACCCATTACTGAAAGACAGTATATTAGGCCAGAATGTTCTGGTCAGGTGGAAACACTGGAGCATTTTTTCTTGCAATGTTCATTTTCAGTTCGACAACGGGCAGATCTGGCATTTTGCTGGAAATGGGGTATTGCTTGTTATATTTCTTATCAAAGTCTAATTCTTGGTGATTATACAAGGTTTTTAGTGAGATAATATACTAGCAAGTTAACACATATTTGTTTGTATAAAATATTATATGTGGCAAGCTAGGTGTCAGTATTCTTTACAACATACTGTTATTCCAAAAACAGTTTTAATCAA
This sequence comes from Neoceratodus forsteri, assembly GCA_016271365.2. Lineage (NCBI taxonomy): Eukaryota > Metazoa > Chordata > Ceratodontiformes > Ceratodontidae > Neoceratodus > Neoceratodus forsteri. The sequence continues at coordinate 937,939,736 of CM057449.1, read as the reverse complement.
GTGAATAGAACAGGCTATAGCCAGACAGAAGATTCTGGAATATGATACAATAGATAGGCAGCTTTTCTACAGTTATTGGAAACATATGTCATGGATAGAATAAAGTAATTTATTTTTTGTTTACTGAAGTATCTCATTTGAATTCTTTGTGTAAAGTATCTGTATGTTTGACCTGATGTACACCTGCTTAGTTTTTATGTTTGCTTGCACGCATGTGCAAGAAACATAGTGCCATCATCGGAGATTCGGAGGTGTGTCACCTCCTCCTCCAATTCAGTCAGTGGGCTGGCAGGCGCGGCCCCTGTAAGCCAATGCATTTTGGAGCTGTCTATGACACGCTCCAAAATGCAGGTATCACAGTTGAAAGGGGAGCTAAGCTGCGCTGCTGCTCACAGCGCAGCTCCTCCCACAACCACACACACAGGCGCCCGCAGTGTGCGCGCCCCCAGCACGCGCAGTAGCCGACGAAGTGCTCAACTCGCCGGCTGCGCCTGCTCCCCGCCCCCAAAGGCTTCCAAAATGTCACGCTGGGTGCCCACCCCAGCTTGGCAACTAATTATATAGCCGACAGGGGTGCCCAATCCCCCGTCGGCTGCACTGTCCTCCACCCCCTCCCAGTAGTGAGTGCCACGCTGGAAGCCCACCCCAGTGTGGCAAGCAATTCTTAGGCCGACGGGAGTGCCCAATCCCCCGTCGGCTGAATGGCCCCCCCAACGTCCTTGTGCCACACTGGGAGCCCACCCCAGCGTGGCAAAGCGTCCCACATCGTCCGGTTCCTTTTGTCACCTGTAAAGAAAAACGGTCTATCGGCGAGTCTCCCCGCCTCCCACAACCCGCACCCACCCACTGCGCACCCAGCCTCCCACAGCCCCTCACCCCATACTTACCTCCAGACTCGGTGCGACGATCTTCGTGGACGGGAACACGTCTGCACTCTTCAAAGCCGACCGCGAACTGAGGAAATGCCGGTAAGCTGTATAATGGGCTAAATAGGGGGGGTTCAACTTTATTGCATATCTCAGGCATTTTTTTGAATTTTTGCACCAAATTTTCAACATGGGGTTTTGGGACCCCTTCTCATGATTGATGTCACTGTCATGGCGTTATTCAAGCCGAAGGGTGATTTCGGCGCAGTGACTGCTTGAAATCAGCCTTGGCCCGAATAACACCATGATAGTGACATCAATCATGAGAAGGGTCTCAAAACCCATTTGAAATTTGGTGCCAAAATTCCCAAAATGACTGTTTTATGAGCTATGCTATTGCAGTTCCTACGCAGGCTCGTAAGTTCATGAATTTTCGATATTTTCACTCCAGATTTTCAACATTGCCATTTTACCACACCTTCTTATGAGCAGTACAGCTGTCATTTTTCACATCTCACCCAAAACGTGTTTCCGCCCATTTAGCGCACAATGGCGCAGTCGGTGTGCAAAATCAATGTACAGGACAAATTAAGAAAATCACAGTGACACTGTTCATGAGCAGAGGTCTTAAAATGGCTATGTTGAAAATTTGGTGGAAAAATTCCTAAAAATGACTTTTACGAGCGTGCGTTGCACAGTTCCTATGCATGCTAGTAAGTTTGCAAATTTAATATTTTCACTCCAGATTTTCAACATGTCCATTTTATTAAACTTCCTTATGAACAGTACAGCTGCAATTTTTCATATGTCTCCCAAAATGTGTTTTCGCACATGCAGCACACAATGGTGCTATTGGTGTGCGAAAGCAATGTTTAGGACAGATTAAGAAAATCACAGTTGCACTGTTCATGAGCAGAGGTCTTAAAATGGCTATGTTGAAAATTTGGTGACAAAAGTCCATGAAATGACTGTGTTACGAGTGAGCATTGCACAGTTTCCACGCACCCTTGTTAGTTCATGACTTTGTAATATTTTCAGTCCAGATTTTCACCAGTGGCATTTTTACACACTTCCTTATGAACACTACAGCTGCCATTTTTCACAACATGGCCGAAGTGTGTTTTCACACTTTCAGTGCAGAGATGCGTGGTCGCTGTGGGAAATCATTGTTCGGCACAGATAAAGAAAATCACAGTGACACCGTTCATGATCGGAGGCACCAAAATGCCTGAGTTGACAATCTGCTGTAAGAAATCCCCAACCAATTATATTACGTTCTATGCTGTACAGTTTCTATGTACACTGTGACTTCACCATTTTTTAAATATTTTTACTACACATTTGCAACATAGCCATTTTTACACCTCCCCATGAAAGAGTACAGCTGTCATTTTTTACATCCTGTTCGGAATATTTTTGCACCTGTGGTGCTAAATGCCGTAGTCACTGTGCATAAGCAGCTTTTGGCTAACAAACTGATATTCCCCCTGTTCATGAGGTGGGGTCACAAAACAAACATGCTGAAAATTTGGAGTGAAAATACCAACGAATGCCTGAGGTATTAGGCTTTTCAACTATAACGCCCAACCCTATAAAGAATGACAGGAATCAGGGGTGTGACTTGGGATTCTTGCCTGTGATGTTCATACCATTCCACACCCTGCAGTCACTGAGAGGCATCGAGGTATGCCTTGGACTCTTCGGCCCCAAAGTTCACCCCATTCTCCTATATCGCACCCATCTCACCATATTTCCTAATGAAATGGGGTGCGCATAAGGGCCAAAGAACACCATGGCACTTGTCAGTGTCTGCAGGGTGGGGTGTGGTCGTTATGCCTGATGACCCAAATGCACACCCCAATGCCTGTCACTCTCTGCAGGGTGGTGGTGGGGTTGGCTTCAGTTCAATACTTCACTGCCATTCCTATTACGCAGTTCTGTAACTTCTACACTACCACTGCCAATTGAAGCAAACATTCGGCATTGACAAATGCTTGTTTAGTTTCTTTATACTGTAGAGTTTTGATGTTTTTTTCTTTCTCATATGTACTTGAATTGTTCATGAGTTTTCTTTTTGATGTATTGTTTATTCTTTCTAATAGAATTCCCTTACTCTTTTCGATAAGTGCCATGGGATTGTTAACATCCACCTGAACTACCACCAATCCAGGTGGGACCTCGGTTTAACATCTCATCTGAAAGACAGCACCTCAGAAGTGCAGAACCCCTCTCATGCTGCACTAGTGTCAGTACTGGGCTATTAACTCAAGTGCCAGATGTGGGAACTGAACCCACAGCCCTCTGATCTCCCAGCCTCAGAGGCAAGTGTGCTACCTACTGAGCCACTGACACATAGAGTAGAACAGTGGACTGCTTCAAAAGGGGCTGGGACAGGGCAAGGGGGAGGGTCAAGGGAGGGGAAGGGTGGAAGGGAAGGGCAGCTACAGAATAAGCGGTGATAGCTGCACATTTGAGCAGACTTAATAGACCACTAGACCTTTATCTGCTAGCAAATTTTGTATGTTCGTATGTTTGTATAAAACTATAAATAACTATATAAGATTGCCAAAACCTGTAACAGATGTGAAAAGGAGATACAGTGTGAACACAGCTGGAGTCATGTAGATTCATAGTCATAGACATGTGTCAGCAGAAAAGGACCCTCCTGATCCATCGGGTCTGCCCATTCCCCCCTCTACTTGTTCGCCCTTCCAAGATTGCCCCTCCTCCCCTTGACAATCCCTTGTGTTTGTCCCAGGCTTTCTTGAAACCTTCCACTGTACTGGCCCTCACCATCTCCTCTGGCAGTCTGTTCCAGGGCTCAACCACAGTCTCTGTGAAGTAATACTTCCTAACTTTTCTCCTAAACCTTCCCCCCTTCACTTTCAATCCATGCCCCCTAGTTCTTGTATCTACCTCCCCTGAAAATAAGCTCTCCCCCACTTTATTGATCCTCTTCACATACTTGAATGTTTTGATCATGTCCCCTTTCTCCCTTCTTGCCTCGAGAGGATACAAATCCAGCTCCTTCAGCCTCTCCTCATATGTCTTCTTGCTTAGCCCATTCACCATTTTAGTGGCCCTTCTCTGCACCCTTTCGATGCCTTCTATGTCTTTTCATAGATGGGGCCTCCAGAAGTGTACCCCATACTCCAGGTGTGGACTAACCTCAGAACTGTATAGTGGCATCAGCACCTCCTCCCTTCTGCTGGTTATCTCTCCCCCATGCATGCCAGCATGCTGTTAGCTTTGCCCACTGCCTTGCTGCACTGGGTCTCCACCCTAAGGTCATCAGTGATTATAACTCCGAGATCCTTCTCCTACCTGGTTGCAGCCATTATCTTCCCCCCTAGTGTGCGTGTGGTATTTGGATTTCTCCTCCCCAAGTGCCCATGTAGTGGCAGAATATAAAATATCCAAAATAGAAAAATAAATCTACAACTGCAAACACCAGCTGTAGATTGCCATACATATATAGACATCGATGGCGGAAAAAGGATCTTGGCCCATTCAGTCTGCCCATCCACCCCAACTATTCTGCCTTGACCTTGTGGCAGTCCTGCCCTTTCTTACTGACTCCACCCCCCTTTTCTAACTAAACCCACCAGCCTGTCCCATCCCATCCCTGCTAGAAGCTGTTGACTGATTTGGCCTGTACAACTTATTCAGCTAGCTTATTCCTCTTATCAACAACCCTTTTCATGAAGACATGTTTATGGACATCCTTTTTGAATCTGCCCCTGCCAGCTTCAACAAATTCCTTCTTGCTCCTGCATTTGAACTCAAGTAGAATAGTTCCTTGGCATCTAACCTATTTGGTACACCCGCATCTAAGCAAATAAAATACTTTTGCTGTAAATGACAGTGTAAGCAAAATATCAACAATAAGAATCGTGGCACAAGATTGTGCCACCAGAGATGTCCACCACTGAATGAAACCATGCAACCCCTATAGCAAACACAGTGAAATACGAAAGACAAAAAATCTTTACCACAAAATAGACATAGCAAGCAAAACATAAAATACTTACCTTTTCACCCCACAAAAATATATTATAACGAACTCCACATCTGAGCTGCTTTGAAAAGAGAGAGAAATAGAAAGTGTAAAATGTGGACTTGCAGCAAAGAACACACTATCCATCCATGTTCCAAATTTATTATGGACATGAAGCAGTCACCGACTACAACCCAGAAGCCCATTGTAACTACAACACTCGCCTGTCAGACAGAACATGCCTAAAACATACTAACATACTAAATTGCCAGCAGACTAGGCCTAATGGTCTTTTGAATCTGCTCGATTTTCAGCACCCACACTGAGGGCCGAGTTTGGTGTCCTCCCCTCCCCCTTGGGTTATACTGTCCCCAGTCGCAGATATGCCACCTGCATTGGACCTGGTCAGATTTACCCTCCCCCTGTACCTGTCCCATCCCTTCTTAAACCTAGCCACAGTCTCCACCTCTACCAGCTCCCTGGGCAGCGCATTCCATGACTCCACCACCCTTTCAGTGAAATAACACCTCCTCCTCTCCCCTCTGAGCCTGCCCCCTTCCAGCTTACACCCGTTCTTTCTCATTGTCCCCTCCTCCTTCCTTTGGAGAACCCTGACTGGGCCCCCCTATTGATCCCCTTTATGTACTTGAAGACCTGTATCATGTTCCCCCGTCCCTTCTCTCCTCCAGGGTGTACATATCACGATCCCTGAGCCTCTCCTCATGGGTCCTCCCCCCCCAAGCCCTGGATCATTTTGGTTGCCATCCTTTGGATCCTCTCTAAGCGTGTAACATCCCTCTTTAGATGTGGTCTCCAAAACTGCACACAATACTCGAGGTGTGGCCTAACCAAGCAGTTGTACAGGGGTAGGATCACTTCTGCTTTTCTGGTGGCAATCCCCTTGGCGATGCATCCCAGCATCCTATTTGCCCTTGCCACTGCCCTCCTACAGGTCTCTGAGTTGTTCATTTTGATGTCTACCACTACCCTCAGGTCCCTCTCACCCTCCATGACTTGAATTTTGTCTCCTCCCAGGGTATACCCCTAGCCTGGATTTCTGACTCCCAGGTGCAGAACCTTGCACTTCCCCACATTGAATTTTAGTTTCCATTTTCCTGATCACCTTTCTAGTGCCTCCAGATCCTCCTGCAAGGCCACCCTCCCCTTATCCTCATCCACCACTGCACCCAGCTTTGAGTTGTCTGCAAAGAGACTCATCTCACTCCTGATCCCCCTCCTGATGTCTGACACATAGGCGTTGAGCAGGAGTGGCCCCAGCACTGACCCCTGGGGCACCCCACTAGTAACCCACCTTGCAGATGAGGTTAGCCCCCCAACCACCACCCTCTGAGTATGCTCAGAGAGCCAATTTCCTATCCATCTTAACAGTTGTCTCCCTTCCCCCATTTCCTTCGGTTTAGCCAGCAGGCCATTGTGGGGTACCGAATCAAATGCCTTGCTGAAGTCCGGAAAGAGGACATCCACTGGCCTACCCTGGTCCAGGGCCCTCATCAATCAGTCATAGTACTCCACAAGGTTCGCCTGACATGATCTTCCTGGGACAAAGCCATGCTACCTAACATCCAAATATCCATTTTGCTCCAGTAACCCCCCATAACCTATCCTTGATGATACCCTCCATCATCTTGCCGACCACCAACGTTAGACTAACAGGCCTGTAATTTCCTGCCCCCTCACTTGACCCCCCTCTTGTGGATCGGCATGACATGGGTCACTCTCCATTCTTGGGGCACCCATCCAGTCCTCAGGCAGATGTTGAAGAGCTCTGCCAGGACATCCACCAGTTCCCTCTGCACCCTGGTGTGTATCTCATCTGCCCAGGTGCTTTCTCTGTCCGAAGGGACCCGAGGGCTTCCCTCACTCTCTATCAGGATTTCAGCCCCCACCTCCTCCCCCATTGCATCCTGTGCTGCTGGCCCCCCACATGCCCATGATGGCCACTCCCTTTCCCCAGTCCTGTCAGGGCCTCTGATCTCTACCGGTCCCCTTCCTTCCTCCGGTTTGCCCCCACTCCCCCTGGAAGACAAAGCCCCTCCATCCCCCCTGGTAAAAACTGATGCAAAGCACTCATTTAGGACCTCTGCCTGTTCCTCTGCCTCCTGTTCCCAACCCTCCCCTATCCTTATCCTGCTGATCTGCCCCCTTACTTTCCTTTTTTCCCCTATGTATCTAAAGAAACCCTTGTCCCCCCTCCCCTGGATCCCCCTGGCCAAGGACTGTTCCTTTCTCACCTTAGCTGATCTCACCACCCTGGTAACTCTTTTAGCTGTCTGCTCATACTCCCCCTGATCCCATTCACTCTTCGAGTGCTTGAAGCGCCTAAAGGCTGCATTCTTGTCCCTCACCACTTCCCGAACCTCCCGGGTCCACCAGCAGGGTTTTCTGGCCTTACCAAACTTGCACTTTTCCCTTGCATAGGATCTGGTAACCTCCTGTATTCCCCTCCTTATGATCTCCCACCTACTATCAGCATCCATATCTGGCCTTATCCTGTCCAAATGATCCTTAAGGATCCTTCCCATCTCCCTGAAGTCCGCACCCCTAAAGTCAGTTACTACTGTCCTTGTTTGGCTTTCCTCCCCCTCTAGGTCCAGGAAGAACCAGACTGTGGCAAGATCACTCCCCGCCAATGGATCCCTCACCTCTAAACCCCTAATCTGATCACTGTCCACCAGGATCATGTCCAGTGTCTGGGCCTCTGTAGTTGGCTCACCCACCTGCTGGGTCAGGAACGCATCCTGGAAAACATCCAGCAGCCTCTGATCTCTGGCCATGGGTGATGACATAGTCTTCCAGCTTGTTCTCGGCATGTTGAGGTCCCCCATTACCACTACCCTTCCCTTTCCCAAACTACAGTGTCCTTCGAGATTTGCCACCAGACTTTCTTCCAGAGCCTCCGACAGTGCAGGTGGTCTGTATACCACTCCGATCTTTACTCTCTTACCCCACTGTGTCAGCAGGGTGACCCAAATAGCCTCCACATTTCCCCCAGCCTCCTCTACCACTCCGGTACCTATGCCATTTCTGACTAAAAGTGCTGTCCAACCCCACCTTCCCTCCCCCCATCCTTTCTGAACATAGTGTTGCCCTCCAGATTTAGGTCCCACTCATGCCCTTGGGTGGCCAAGGTCTCAGTGACTGCTGCCACATCCACCACACCCTCAACTAGCATTGCTTGGAGCTCAGGCATCTTGTTTCCTAAGCTCCTGGCATTTATCAGGACCACCCTCAACCCCTTCTCTCTAAACACTCTACATACATTGAACATCCTGAACATCACTGTGACTCATGAACTTGTTCAGTCGCCCACATCCTGGAGCCCTATTTTTGGCACCCTCATAATGGTATACCAACCTATTTATCCCATATAGGTATTTGTATGTTTCAACTGTGTCACCCCTTTCTCTTCTTTTCTCAAGGGAGTACACATTTAGGTCCTGCAGCCTGTCCTTGTATCTCTTATTCCCAAGGACATGGACCATCATGGTTGCCCTGCACTAGACTGCCTCCACGATTTTGCAGTCCTGCGTCAAGCGTGAGCACCAGTACCTTGTGCAGTATTCCAGTACCTTGCATTAAATTCCACGTGTGGCCACACTAGTGACTTGTACTATGGCAGGATCATCTCTCACCCCATCCTGCTTATCCCCCTCCTTGTGTAACCCAGCATTCTGTTTGCTTTGCTCACTGCCCTGTTGTAGTGTGCAGACATTTTTAGGGTCATCAATATCAACACAACTAAATCCTATTCTTCTGTAATAATGCTACCTAGCACCACCACCCCATCTAGTATTGCACCCTTGGATTCCTTCTTCCAATGTGCATTACTTTACATTTTTTGGCCTTAATGTTCAGATGCCAAATCTGGGATAAACTCTCCAACCTGCTCAGATCCTGCTTTAGCTCCCTTCTTCCTTTCTTTGTGTCTTCCCTTGGGCAGATCTTTGTATCATCTACAAAAAGGCAGATCTTACCCATGATACCTTTACCAGTATCACAGATGAAAATACTGAAGAGGACTGGGCCTAGTACTGATCCCTGAGGTACACTACTAGGTCACTTACCTCACCTCTAAAAACTCCCTATTAACTGCCTCAATCTGTGTTCTATCCCCAACCAGATCTCTACACAAGTTACCATCTTATCATCTACCGCTAGCTCCCTAATCTTCATGACCAGCCTCCTGTAGTGGACAGAGTCAAAGGCCTTGCTGAAATCTAGGAATGCTATATAAACTGCCTACCCCTTATCTGCGACAGAAGTTATCCAGATTGAAGAACTCAACCAGATTCGTCTGGCAAGACTTTCTCCTTGTGAATCCATGATGTCTGGGGTCTTGAAGCCCATTCCCTTCTCAGAAGTCCACCAGATCCTCCCTGGGTAGAGACTCCATTATTTTCCCTACTATAGACATCAAGTTTACATGCCTGTAGTTCCCTGGCTCATCCCTCTTCCCACACTTGTGTAGCACAACCACATCCACTGTCCTTCAGTCCCTAGGGACTACTCCCATGTTTAGAGATCAGTCAACAATGTATGCTAGTGGCTCTGCTATAATCCCTGTGACCTCATGTAACATCCATAGAAACCCAGAATTCATCAGCAGAAAAGGAATGAATGACCTGCTCTGTCTGCCCAGATGGTCCCTGCCTAGTCTGTCTCGACAGACCCTAACTGACCTATGGTGACCTTCCCTCCTCCCTGCCTATTTATAGATATTTCCCTCTGTCTATCCCACACATGCTTAAAGCTCCTTTACTGCTTTCACCCCCCAGCACCACTTCTGCGGCAGTCTGCTCCAGGCATCCACTGCTCTTTCAGTGAAGTAGTACTTCCTCACATCCCTCTCCAAGGGAAACCATGGCATTTCTGCAAACTGTTATTTTTTTTTTTTTTTAACTTACAGGGTGTTTAGTCATTTGGATTTTATCTGGTTGATCCTGTCATCCCTCCTGCTGACATTTTGAAACAAAGCACCCCTTGTGATACACCCACAACCTCCCGCTACTGTCCTGAGAATGACAAATTAGCTTGGGAGCAGCCATGGGGGCATGCACAGAGATCCTGTGCAGTCAAAGCTATTAACAGCTCTGGTTTGGACTTTACATGTTCTGGTGTTATACTGAGAACTTGTATAAACTGGCAGTAGACTTTCTGTGGATGCCCTTAAGATGGCCTTATGTCAAATGCCCAACTCCTGCTCTTTGCCACTCACCCAGTGGGATGCAAGCATAGCGGGACACTGAGGAAGGCTGGAATTTTCCACAGCTTCCTGCCTGCCTCCTTCTCCATGATTGACTGGTTCACTACATTGGTCCCTTGGCCCGACAAGATGGCTGACATCCTGTTTCTTGGGTGGAACAAAAAGAAGCAGAAAAACACTAAATAAGTTTGAAATAACTCAGAAACTATACAGTTCTACTCTGGATGGCCCCTCCAGTCAGTGCTCTCACCATTATTTCTGTGCACCTGAGTTCTGCAGGAGCTGGAATTTGTTCACAACTTCCTGCTTCCTTCTCCTCCCCTATTAGCTGATTAATTGCATTAGCATTAGCAGTGTCAGTGGCTCAGTAGGTAGTACACTCGCCTCTGAGGCCGGGAGATCAGAGGGCTGTGGGTTCAGTTCCCACATCTGGCACTTGGGTTAATATCCCAGTACTGACACTGTAGTGCAGCATGAGAGGGGTGCTGCACTTCTGAGGTGCCATCTTTCAGATGAGACTTTAAACCGAGGTCCCATCTGCCTGGATTGGAGGTAGTTCAGGTGGATGTTAAAAGATCCCATGGCACTTATTGAAAAGAGTAGGGGAATTTCCTCGGTGTCCTGGCCAAATTTCTCTCATTCATTAAAAATACCACCAACAGCTTAATCTGGTTCAAGGTCAGTTGGCATTCATCTGTATCCCCCTCCCCCGGGTCGTACTTGAAAATAGGCAGGATTTGTCTAGTGCACTTACCCGGTCAACAAAAACTAAATAAAAATAAACTGCCTTGGTCTTGTCCATGCTGTCCATTGGTCCAGCAAGATGGCTGACTTCCTGTTTCCTGCAGGGAATAAAAACAAGCACAGAAACACTAAATACAGGTAGAAATTGTTCAGAAAAGATGCAATTCTACTCTGGAAGGCCCTTCTGGTTGGCACTTTCAGCACTACCTTTGCACACTTGAATTTATTCACAGCTTCCTTCCTGCCTTCTCCTCCCTGGCTGTTTAGTCCCATGCTTTGGTTCCACATACACTGTCCTTTTGTCTGACAAGATGAGTGGCTTCCAGTTCCCTAAGGGGTACAAACATAAGCACATAAACATCAAATGAGACATTCTGAAAAAACAGCAAGCGTCCAACAACAATAGGCTGAGGGAACCAAGCATAATATAACATATGGTGTCATAGGGAGGTGTGGAAGAGCAGTAGCTTGAGGCAAGGCGTAAAAGACAAGGAGGGATGAGAGGGAAAAAAGAGGGATATTGAGGATGGAGACAGGAAGGGGATCTGTAAAATAAGTATGAGAAGTGTGACTGCAAAAAATGTTTTTTTCAGTACAATGTAGGAGGATTCAGAAAGGAAAGGGGGGAGTGTCTGGATCTTAGCAAGGAGAGCCTACAGTAAAAAAATAAACAATGTGCCCAGCAGTTCTTAGCACAGGACAAAGAGAGACAGAGAGCAGAGGTGAAAGTGGTAGGAGGATGGGAGGGGACAAAATAGAGGGGAGCTGAGATAGCAAGAGAGAGCCACAAATCAGAATTTTGAGAAAAGAGAGGTGCAGTGAAAGAGTTGTCTTCCCTCGATAGAAGGGAGATAGTGAGGAGGATATATGTGTGTATATATATATATATACATATATATATCAAGAATAAATAATAGGAAGGTATGATGTATAGAGAAATACACTACTGAGGGGGCCTAATGAGATAATATGGGTGAGTAGCATTATCACTTATTATCCCACAAATATTGTATGTTTCCCCTACAGCACACATACACATCCTTTATTTTATATGATACAGAGGATGATGTTGTTTGGGGCCCTATTTTGGGCAATGTTTTAGCTGTGGTTATTTTCAGCCACTGAAGCATACTGTTTTGCATGCATGTCCATGTGGCTGTGTGTGTGCTCTCATGCACAAGTATGCAATACCATTTTCATGCATGTACATGTTTGGAAACTAGGAGCATCCTTACTTATAGAAGGAGGTAAAGGGCATGCACGATTTTCCCTATTATTTATCTGAGGATGGTGTTTGGACAGTGGCAGGATGGAGCCACAGGATGGTGATGTAAAGGTCATCATTTCTGGGTGACAAAGGCCTGAAGCAGTGTTGAGGGACCTGAGAGTTTGGTGAGTCATGCACTGTATCCACCAAATATGGGTGAGTGCTCACAATGCAGAGACTGTGTATCCCTGAGGGTAGAGTAGGTAATCCTTGAAAGGAAATGTTTCTAGCTTCAAAAATAAGAAACATTTTTGGAGGTAGTGGGAGGGCTTTAAGCCCAAGGTTCAATGGGCTGAGCAACAACGTCACTCCCCCATTGGGTTTAAAAGGTCACGTATCCTGGAACCCATCCATGATTTGTTTTTCGTTGCAGCCAGAGGCCTAGTCAGCTGTTCTCTTGCTGCTCTCCCACTACCTTGCTCTTCTGTCCCTTTGCCTCCAGAATTTTCATTGTCTGCCTCCCCGCCTCACCCATTTGGCTGTCCTGGGGCCGTTCCTCTCATCATTCGCACTGCATAGGGCACCCCCCCACCACCTGGGGTGCATCCAGTCTGTTCTCCCATTCCCTGTCTGCTCTCCATCACATCTGCTTATGCTTTTGGTGCCCATTCCCATCGTTCTCCCCTTGGCTTTTCGCCAGTCTGCCCTTAGGAGCTGATGCTCCATTCATCTTCTTGCTTTTGGGTTCCAGCGCTTGCGCATCCTGGCTTCAGCCTCTTCTCTCCCCCTCTGCTTCTGGCCTGTAATGACCTCCTCCTCCTTCCCTTTCACCCTTCTGCCTCCTGCTTGCCTTCTTTCCCCACTAGCTGCTGCCCTCCTCGCCCCCTCCTATGGTCGCTTGCATTTCTTCCCTTCAGCTGGAGTCCATTACCCTCTTCGTATCTATTACGCTTCCAAAGCCATCAATCCTAATAACAAAATTGAATCATTGGCAAGCTGCTTAATTTCCTCGATATGCAACACATTTTGGCTACAATTCGAGATGTCACGGAGTTGTTGTGGGATGGGCAGTGCATTCGTATCACTCATGACCTTCCCTATTTTGTTCAGGAAAGGAGAGTTGCTCTGCACCTCATGGTTTCTACACTCCTTGCTGCATGGGTGTGATTCGGGGTACACTGTCCTGCCACTCTTCTGGTGTTCCATGATGGCAGTTCAGCCCGTTTTGAGACCTTGGACATGGCTGTGGCTGATTTAAAACAGAAGTTTCCCGACTTGTTCAAATGAGGTCTCAGGCTGGTTTCAGACTTTTTTATGGAGATAATATCTACTGGCTCGGGGATGGACTGTTTTATTTCTACTGTGGCCAGTGTTCTGGCCCTTGCCTGAGTTTGTAGTGGATATTAGTTCAGCTTGTTCGCTCTGCAATGGCTGGGGTACTACCTTCACCTGCTTGATTGATGGAGGGATGGTGGTGTCCTATGAAGGGGTAAGCTCTTAGGCTTTTACATTACTGGGGAGAGTCCTGTGATGTGTGTGATTGTTGGGGTAATCTGTGGCTTCAGTCCTTGCCTGTCAGTCCAGCCTCGGCAGTGAGACAAGGGTGTGCTTTCCACTTGGACGTTCAGAATGTTCTAGATCCCCACATGATGTGGAATGGACTGGTCTGGTACTGCTGCTAGTGGTCTCCTTCAACTGCTGCATTTTGCAAAAATAAAATTAAAACAATTCCTTTCCAGATGGTCACTGGTGCTGATCCCATGCTTTCTTGACCCTCACTGCTGTTTTTGTCTCACCACCCCTCCCATGAAGCTGTCCAGCATTCCACCACTCTTTCCGTGACACGGATAAGCCTCCATTCTACATTTTGTGGAACGGCTTCAGCCACACTTCGCAGTGACTCATCATGTGCCTTGATCCCCTGCCCCTATGTTGTCCTGCAGTTCTCCATTTAATGGGTTGGAGTAGGCTACTAAAATTCAATTTAACAGTCTCCCAGGTGCTAATTCTGCACCATCTCAGGTGCATTTGACATGGCAGTTGTGGGAATTAAACCCAGGTCTGCTACCTTTGCCAGGTTCATTCACCATTCATTGCTTCTGCCTCTAGGCTATACTGCCCGCTATGCTAGCTCCCCTGACTATTACTTTGTTCTTTGGTGTCCTTGCTTTCTTCCCTTTTAGGAATATGCAGCACTGATGTAGATGTTATCTCTCTTGCTTGTCTCCAGTAGTGGCTGTTTCCCAGTGCTGTCATGCAGTATACGTTTTCTCGCACCCTATGTCCATCGATGTCACCATTCTTCTGCTCTACTTCATTGACCTGCGGCCCTCTTGCCACATGTCTCCTTACCGTATCTTTCTTCCTTGCTTTCAAGCATCTAGTTCCAGATGCAGGTCTCATTATTCCTATGGCTTAAGTCCTACCGGCATCGGGGTTCACCTCCTTTAACTCACCTACTGTAGTTCTCATCTCACACCGGCCATCCAGGATTCACTCCCTTTGTGGCCTGCATTCAATATTTCTTTTGGGTGTCCCTATCATGGCTTCTTTACCACCTCATCTCCATGCTACCTTGAATCGACTCGATCTCCAGTCAAGGACATGCTGGTCCATGATACCTCGCCTCGACCTGCTCATCTATTTCACTCACTCAATCAGTATGCCTCGACCAGCTCCATCTGGCCATACTACCTTCATACAAGTTCCTTTTCAAGTTCATTCCTGTTTCTTCCTCTTCCAATTTTGTACCGGCCTTCCAGCATTCACTCCACTTGAGATCTACAATCGATATTTCTTTTCCTTGTATTCTCCTCAACAACGTGCTGCACACCTCTAGATGTCTCCTATTATGGCAGCAGGTGTGCCTGTGTTTTTTGATGCCTCCCCATACTGCAATCTACATCTGTTTTATTTCAAACTGGGTAGGATTACCTATGCTAACCAAGTTCATGGCAGTCAAATCATGGACCTCCTCAAGTGGGGTCGGCCACTACCCAATTCGCCCTGCCCTCCAGAACCCTATGGTTCTCTCACATGTTTCTACCTGCTCCCATCACTCACTCCAGCTTGGCTGTCTCTAGTTGACTCCATCTGGCCCTGCCCTCTTCATTGCATCTTTCTTCCCTCTTCAACCTCCATTGCTCCCGTTCCATTATCCTCTTTTCTCATTCACCATGCCTATCTCGTATCCATCTTGTTCTCGATATTTATTTTGGGCATATGCCCACCTCATCCTGATTCCATCCATCATTAGCCGTCAGGGATTCATTGCATGATCTAGCATGCCTCATCATCCTCGGTGTCTGCTCACTGATACTTCACCTCAACCTGCTCCTCTATTTGGATCATATGCCACCTAAGCCGACTCACCCTGCTGCAGTTCTCATCCCATACTGGCCGGGTCCTATGCCACCCTATTGCCCTCCCTACTGTCCTTCATCCTTTCATACCTCACTTTCCAGTTCCTGCCTTCATGACGTCAATCTAGCATCGTACCTCATCCATTCCTATGTTACCTTCCTCAGCCTATCGCCTATTCTCATCCTGGGCATCGTGGATTTTTCCACTTATGGCTTCCCTCCTCCTTATCGTACATCATCTGATTTGGCTCCTCTTGCTCATCCGTCCTGAGCTCATACCCTCTGGTTCACATACCCTCTGTTTCCTGACATGCCTTCTTGGCCTTGGAGTCTGGCTCCTTTCAAGGAGCTTCATTGCTCGCTTCGCTCTATAGAGAGTAATACCTTCGTTCATGTTCATTTTCAAGTTCATTCATGTCTCCTATTATTCACCTTTAGTATCGGCCATTAAGAATGTCCTCTGGTCGAGGCCTGCAATTGATATTTCTTTTTGGCATAACCATCCTGACTCATTGACCCGCGGCCATTCTGCCACATGTATCAGGTCCATCACTCCGGTCCTCATTCATTCATCCTTACCTCCACGTTTCTCTATTTACATTGCTTAATTGAACATTCCTATCATTGACCCCTATGCAGACTTTTGTCAACGTGTATTCCATCTTTCGGTTAAATTCCAGTCAGGCAGCATTGCTTTAGTATGTGACTGTACTCTGTCTGGGTGCCATCCCTGCTGTGCAGTAGATGGAGCACAGATGTCCATTCTGTCATCATTGTCCTTCAGTATCTTATTCTGTTGCAACTGGGCATAGTGGGTGTCTGTTCCTCAGTTTTCACCCCTGTACTTGGTACAGCAGCTTCTAGTCTCTTGTACTATAATAACTTTACTACCTATACTTCTTCCTCTCATAGCCTTCTGGGGTTCCTGCCTATCCCTACCGGCCCTCTAGGCTTTGATTCATTTGTATTGCCATGTCTAATATTCCATACTTACTGTGTTCACGTCTACTACTCAAGCGTTCCTTCCCTGGTCCCTGCTACCTTGCCCCGACTTGCTCCTCCAACCCTCCTATAGGTCTATTCCACCACAACTACTACTCATGCTTCAGCATGCCCTTGTTCTGCTCCCTTTCCTCAGCTCTCTCGACAATCAATCTGTTTTTGTTATTCTTTTGGGATACCTATCCTTGATCCTATGCCCTCTTATCTAACTGCGGCCTTCCTGACACATCTATTCAGGTTCCTGACTAATGTCTTCTCAACCATTATCAAGGATTCCCTCCATTGCCTTGGAGTCTACTCACCTTTAGGAGCCTACTTACCTTAGTACACAGTTCATTTTCAAGTTCATTCCTGTCTCCTCTTATTACTATTCTTTACCAACCATCATGGATTCACTCCAATTGAGGCCTGAAATCGATATTCTTTTGGGCCCTATCAATCATGAATCCTTTTCCAGTGCTACTCATCATGGCTTCCCTCCACTCATGGCTTCACTCCTCATCCATTCTTGCTACCTCGATTTGACTCAATCTCCACTCAAGTTCCATGCCTTCCTGACGTCACCCTTTGCTAAGGGCTGGCTGGAGGCTCTCCACCATCACTCAAGTTTCTTTTTCAAGTTCCTTTCTGAATCTACCTCCTTTCAAGGAGCCTACTTAATCACATCGCTCTACTCATTTCTGAATCTACCTCCTTTCGAGGAGTCTACTTAGTCACATTGCTCAATCAAGCATACCCGCTTCTAGTTCGCATACCCTATGGTTCCAGACATGCCTTTTTGGCCTCGGAGTATATCATCTTTTGAGAAGCCTCATTACTTGCATCACTCTATTGAATCCTATGCTATCCTATCGCCCACAACATCAGGGTCTAAGCATTCACATCACAAAATCGTGCCTTATCGGCCTCAGTGTCTACTTCCTCACCTTGCTCAGTCAGGCGTACCTGTCATTGGATCTGCTACCTCATCGACCTGCCACCCACTTGTGGTAATCATCACCTTCAGTATTTATCTTGCCTCATGTTCTTTCGATTTGTGTGCAGCCTCATGTTCCCTATTCGATCAGTGCTTTCTTTGGGGGAGTTTCCCTATTCAGTCATCATCTTCCCTACTTTCATCCCTTTCATTACTGAACCCTTCTCTTTAATGACATACATCCTCAAATCAATGTCGTCAGCCTGGAGGGAAGGTGACCTAGGCCTTGGATCCCCAGAGGTTTCCTTCTCAAAGGTTTTTTTTCCTCTCCTCTGTTCTAATGGTCATAATATTAGTTAGAGTTAGGGCTTTCTTAGTTAGTTTGGTTCTGCTGTTGGATGGAGATGGATGGTGGCTCTGACTTTCCCCTCTCTCATTAGGAAGTCAGCCCTTTTCATCTTCTCAGAATTCATTCATTCATCATCCTTGCCTCTTCGATGCTCGACACCTTTAGGTATTCTTTTTGGGATTCTTCCTAATCTACCTTTAGCTGACGCTATCATTCCTGTGGCACCTGAAGGGGGGAACCCTCCTCTAGGGTTTCTTGCATCATACCCCTACAGGGTGGTATATCCCATGGATACAGAGCCAGAAAGCCACAAATCAAATCAAGTTACACAAGCATCATCTCATCAGGTTGTGTAAGCACATCAAATGGGAGGGCTTTAAGCCTGAGGTTCGATGGTCGGAGCAACAACATCACTAAAAGGTCACACATCCTGGAGCCCATCCAGGATTCATTTTTCATTGCCCACCATCCACCCCTCCTCCATCTAGCGGCTCATCTCTCTTACCTGTGGGCTTCTTCCTAACCTACCTTTAGCCGACGCTATCATTCCCATGGCACCTGTAAGGGGGAACCCTCCTCTAGGGTTCCTTATGTCGTACCCCTACATGGTGGTATATCCCACAGATAGATAGGCGGAAAGCCACAAATCAAATCAAGTTACACAAGCATCATCTCATATCATCTCATCAGACTGCATAAGCGCATCGAACCAGTAGTTTAGCACCAAAAAAGTGCCTCAGATACACACAAGTGACAACTTTGTAATCCTTCAAAAGTACTTAATTAAACTTCTAATATCCATTGAGACTGCAATGTCATGTAATGTCATGCAATGTCATGCAAAGGAAGGGAAGTGTCTGTGCAAAACCAGGGCAACACCCCAAATTATTACAAGGTGCTGAAAAAGATGTGCAAAATTTGCTAATATCCCATACTGACAAAATATGAAACATAGCATCAAAAATACATAAGGCTTGATTTTCAAAGCTCCAAGAATGACACAAGGTGCTTGCACCAAGAATATTTGTTGCAAGTTGTGAGTTGTGTCAAAGTTTGCATCAAAAGCGATTTTATAATGTACCCTGTGTCAAACCTGGGGACGCTTACACCCAAGTGGTGTGCACCAGGTAGGGGTCAAAAAACTGGCTGCGCTATATTGCAAAAATTGTGCAACATCCCCTTTTTTGGATTTTACAAGGTGGAAGCCCTTGACATTGTGCTGTTGATAGCATGCACCTGTTAGGACAAGGCAAAGCTGGTCTAACTGACACTAGAGCATATAGATAGACCCACATCAAGCAGGCAGATCTGAGTCACTAACAAGGTTGCAGTGCAGGAGCACAAGCACTGCATAAGTGACAGAGCAAGATGTCAGGAGCAGTGACCCTACCGGACATCAGGCTGGCCACAGCAAGGTGATGGAGGTGGTAGCCCATGATATGGGTGAGCCAAATTGAGCAACTCAATTTGAGCAATTCAGTTTGACCGCCTGTGAAAAGAGCGACTATGAAAACACAGTGAGGTGCAGTGAGAGCGATGGTGAGGGGACCAAAATAGCAATAGGAAAAGGAGAGCAAAAGTGTAAGGAGGTATTGCATTTGGGTATATGGAGGGTTGTTTGGCCTGGCAGTTCCCAGCTGGCTGTTTGGTATAGTGGTAGGAGTGACTGCCACTAGTACAGGAGGACCAGGGTTCAGAGCTTGTGGGTGGAAATTCTGTTTTAGTTCCATGTTTAGGGACTTATGGTTTTGTTTGTGTTTTTGTGTTCCCTGACCTCCTGAATGTGTGCTGTATGGTCCTCCGGACTCCTTAATGTGACCCCCCAGATAGCCCCCCAAAGTTTCTCCTTTACCTCACTGTCAGGCCCCCACTCAGTGTCAGGCCCCCCACTGAGTTGGTTATAAAAATAATGGGGGGTGCTGGGGGTGTATCCCACCGCATAAACATATTAGTGTATTTCACCCCAATAAAGACTGTTTTGCAGTGTCATCGTTATTGGAATTGGTGTAGTGCACATCAAGGTTACTGAATTTAGTGATGTGCACTCGCTGATTTGTAGATCGCTATTTTGCGATCACTCTTATCACATGGTACTGATGGAGATAAGCCAGGCAACAGGCTGGCAGAGTCCAGGGGAATGGCATGCAACAAAGACAGTGCAGAACCACCAGAAGATATGTAAAATGGGTCTACCAGATGAAAACATCATACTGGGACCTAAACAAGGAGTATTGCATTGCATTCTACCGCCTCAGTAAGGCTGCCATCTTGGAGTTGTGCCAGGAGCTGAGAGGGGACCTGCAGAATAAGAGTGGACATTAAGGTCAGTGCTGCACTCTGCTTCTTTGGCACCAAGAGCTTCCAGACCCCAGCTGATGATACAGTGGGCATCTCACAGTCCTCTTGTTAAAGTGCCTCAAACAATTTTGGGTGACACTGGTATGCAGGTCACACTGGTACATCAGTGTACCCTAGATGTACAGCAACAACAGCCTGTGAAGCAGGTATACTACAACATGACATGATTCCCAAGCATGCTCGATGCTACTGACTGCACCCACATTGCCATCAAAGCACATCAGCAGAAGTGGGGGCATATGTCAACCCCAAGGGGTACCATACTATGAACATGCAGGTGGTCTGTGAGAGTTGGTGCCACATGCTGAATGTGGTTGCCAAGTACCCTGGATTCTGCCATGACACCTACGTTTTCCACCACAGTGGACTTTGTGATGCATTCGAATGAGGAGACATACAAGGAGAATGGTTGATAGGGAGGTGCATGTGCCACACACCAGTACAGTATGTTTTTTGTGACCACGTATGAGGAATGAACACATACAGACCGACATGTGCAGATGGTATGCCATTTGAGTGAGCAGCTTGTGAGCCATGTGGCCATAGCTTCAATGGCACAATGTGCATGGTACAGTAACTCTGATATTATGGCCATAGTGGGCAATGTCCGTGGCCAACACATATGGAGGACAATGCTGGCAAGCAACATACACCATGTAGGTCATGTGGCAGTGGTTGGGTGGGGCACACGGATGATCATGGGTATGTGTGATGGGCCAAAGGCCACCACTGACAGGACTGCCTATCTGCTGGTGGTCTACAGTGCTGCCGAGGAGCCAGCACACCCAATCAAGGATAAGTGGGTACACACAGGCACCAAGGCTTACCAATGTATTCTGTTTCCTCAGGTGACAATGGCTATCCACAGCTGCTATAGAAACATGGAAACATAGAATTTGACGGCAGATAAGGACCACTTGGCCCACCCAGTCTGCCCATTTCCCTGCCTACTGGATAAGCTGCAGATCCTAGTTAACCAGCAGCCTACTTCTTCCTACCCCCATCCCCTAGAATTGCCTTATGACTGTCCCATGCATGCTTGAATTCCACCACTGTTTTGACCCTACGACTCCTCTGGAAGGCGCTCCATGCATCCACAACCCTCTCTGAGAAAAATACTTCTTAAATTACCTCTGAGCCACCCCTCTATCTTCAAATTGTGCCCCTTGTTCTTGCACATCTCTTTTTTGAAAGATGCTACCCTCTTGGACTTTGTTGATTCCCTTGAGGTACTTGAAAGTTTCTATCATGCCCTCTCCCTCCTTTCCTCGAGGCTATACATATTAAGCTCCTTTAGTCTCTTCTTCATGTCTTCCGTGCAGACCCTGCACCATTTTAGTTGCCCTCCTCTGGACAGCTTCCATCCTGTCTATGTCTTCATGAAGACTTGGGTCTCCAGAACTGCACGCAGTACTCCAGATGGGGTCTGACCAGCTGTCTGTACAGAGGGATAATAACTTCCTGTTTTCTACCGGTGATGCTTCTCCCTATGCATCCCAATATCCCCCCAGCTCTCATTGCTGCCCTCTCACATTGCTTGCCCACCTTTAGGTCATCTGATATGACTACCCCCAGGTCCCTTTCCATTTTTGTTGTTAGTATGTCACCCCCCATTGTGTACTCTTCCCCTGGGTTTTTGTTTCCCAGGTGCATTACCTTGCACTTCTTAGCATTGAATCTAAGCTGCCATACATTTGACCATTCCTCTAACCTTGCCAAGTCCCTTTTCATCCTTTCCACCCCACCTTGTGCATCAACTCTGTTGCAGATCTTTGTGTCATCTGCAAAGAGACGATTTTTCCTTCCAGTCCCTCTGCAATGTCGCTTATAAAGACATTGAAGAGGACTGGTCCTAATACTGAACCCCTGCGGTACCCCACTAGTAACCCCTTTCATCAGAGTGGACTCCATTTACTATTACTTCTGTGTCCTATTTTCCAGCCAATTTTTACCCAGGCTGTCATCTTGGGACCCACTCCCAGGCTAGCTAACTTGTATATTAATCTTTGTGTGGGACTGTGTCAAATGCCTTGCTAAAGTCTAGGTAGGCTATGTCCACAGCCCTCCCTGATCTACTACTTTGGCCACCCAGTCAAAGAAAGCTATCAGATTTGTCTGGCATGACCTTCCTGCTGTGAATCCATGCTGCCTTGGGTCCTGTGCCCCTCTGGCTTCTAGATACTCGACAATTCTTTCCTTCAGAAGTGATTCTATCATTTTCCCTACCACTGAGGTTAAACTAACAGGTCTGTAGTTTCCTGCTTCTGCCTTGCTCCCACTTTTGTGAAGGGGAACCACATCTGCCCTCCTCCAGTCCTCGGGTACCACCCCATCCTCCCAATGCTATGTTTGTCGAACACCATTAAGGCACAAACAGAGGCTGCGATGCGCTACAGTGAGGCACTCACCTCCACATGGCTGCTGATTGAAAGGAATATCATGCTCCTCAAAATGCTTTCTGATGTTTTGACAGATGTTGGGGCAATGCAATGTACCCCGACTATGACATATATGACATATAGAGGGGGGAGGGAAGTGTGCACTAGTCCCTTCACAAAAGAAAGGGTCCTACAAGAGCTTGATAAGCTCAGGGTGGACAAGGCAATGGAACCTGATGGCATACATCCCAGGGTACTAAAGAAGCTAAGGGTGGAACTAGCAGAGCCATTATCAGAACTGTTTAGTGAGTCTCTGAGCACAGGAGAGGTCCCAGAAGACTGGAGAAGGGCTCATGTGATCCCACTCCACAAGAGTGATAGCAGGGAGGAGGCAGAGAACTACAGACCAGTCAGTCTTACCTCAGTAGTGGGCAAGATTATGGAGGCACTCCTTAAGGAAAGGATAGTGCAACACCTGGGATCCATAGGAGCACAGGATCCAAGACAGCATGGGTTTACAACAGGAAGGTCCTGTTAAACTAATCTCGTAGATTTCTTTGAGTGGGTAACCAGAGTGGTGGACCATGGAGGAGCAGTTGATGTCAACTACCTTGACTTCAGCAAAGCTTTCGATACTGTTCCACATAGAAGACTGA
This sequence comes from Neoceratodus forsteri, assembly GCA_016271365.2. NCBI lineage: Eukaryota > Metazoa > Chordata > Ceratodontiformes > Ceratodontidae > Neoceratodus > Neoceratodus forsteri. Next base: position 937,916,677 of record CM057449.1, on the reverse strand, counting down.
TTAATAAGCTGGGTAGGCTCAGAGTGGGTCAGACATTGGTCAACTGGGTGGCAAACTGGTTGACGGGCAGAAGACAGAGAGAGTGGTGATAAATGGTATACAGTCAGAAAAGATACAAGTCACAAGTGGGGTCCTCAGGGATCAGTCCTGGGACCAGTCCTCTTCAATATCTTCATAAGTGACATTGCAGATGGTCTGGAGGGTAAGATTTGTCTGTTTGCAGATGACATCAAGATCTGCAACAGAGTAGATGATCCAGATGGGGTGGGCAGAATGAGAAAAGTTCTGGATAAACTAGCAAAATGGTCGGAAGAGTGGCAACTGGGGTTTAATGCAAAGAAGTGCAATATCATGCACATAGGGAAGGAAAACCCTGAAGCCACCTATAGGCTGAGAAGGGAGATGCTGGCAGTCACAGTGGAAGAAAGAGACTTGGATGTCATCATCAATGATGACCTGAAATCATCCAAGCAGACCTCTAAAGCAGTAGGTAAGGCTAGAGGGATGTTAGGGTGTATTAGTAGGGGTATCACAAGTCAGAAGAGGGAGGTAATAATCCCTCTTTACAAGACACTGGTTAGGCCCCTTCTGGAGTACTGCATGCAGTACTGGAGGCCACACCTTCACAAGGGCATTAACCAAATTGAGGCAGTCCAGAGAAGGGAAACCAAAATGGTGCAGGGACTGCATCAGAAAACATATGATGACAGAGTAACTGAGCTCAATATGTATAACCTAGAGCAAAGGAGGGAGAGAGGTGATATGACTGAAACATTCAAACACCTTAAGGGCATTAACAAGGTGAAAGAGTCTAACATGTTTCAATATAAGAAAAATAGCAGGACAAGAGGACACAGCATGAGATTAGAGGGAGTCTGATTAAGGGGTAATGTGTGTAAGTTCTTTTTTACAGAAAGGGTAGTGGATGCATGGAACAGCCTACCTCAGGAAGTGGTGGATATGAATACAGTGTAGGGCTTCAAGCAAGCATGGAATAGGCATAAGGGAGCAATACAGATAAGTATGAATAGATAGGCCATTGACAGAGCAAAGGGCTATGGCATATTCATTAGGTAGAAAAAGAAATGGGCAGACAGGATGGGCCTTGCGATCCTTATCTGACGTCATCTTCTATGTTAAGATTGTTCTGGCATGCTGAATTCTGTGCAATATTACCATAGTTTACCAGATAACCATGCCAGTGGTGGATATCGAACAGGTGGAGGATGAGGAGGGTGTAGACGATGAAAGCCAGGATGCTAGACCCTTGCAAGTGACTGCAAGGACACAAACTACAGTAGCAGGACACCATGCTAGGGCTCGATTGGTCAGCAGCCACTTCAGCTGATCAGGACCACAGCAATACTGGGCAGGAGATCCACGGACAGTGTGGAATGCACAAACAGCATCAATGGGCTGACCACATTCCCATGCTGAGGATGATGATGCTGCAGACAAACCAAGGCAAATGTGCAGGACCCACACAGGGCATACCGACAACAGCTACAGTGACATGGGTGTGGGGTGTGGACTGAGTATGGCTAAGCCAGAGATGTGGCTGCCTGGTGCTACCTACAGGCCACAGCAGCACAGCTGCATATATTGTGCCTGTAGTCTGTGAGGAGAGCTAGTGGACTGCTAGGGTGCATAGGGAGAATTATCTCCTGCAGAAGGAAGGAGGTGATAATGCCACTGTATAAAACATTGGTGAGACCTCATCTAGAGCACTGTCTTCAGTTCTGGAGGCCACATCTCTGGAAAAACATAAGCAGAGCAGAAGCAGTTCAGAGGAGGGCAACAAAAATGGTACAGAAGCTGCACCAGAAGTCACATCAGGGGAGACTAGAGGACCTCAATATGCATTCCCAGGAAGAGAGGAGGGGAGAGAGAGAGAGAGAGGATATGATAAAAGACTTTCAAATATCTCAAGGACATAAATAAGGTAAAAGAGAGTAGCATCTTTCATAAAAGATGTTCAGGAACAAGGAGCATGATATGAGGTTAGAGGGGGTAGATGCAGGGCTAACATGAGAAAGTATTTTTTCATGGAAAAGGTGGTGGATCCATGGTACAGCCTCCCAGCAGAGGTTGTGGGGGTAAAAATGGTAGGGTAATTCAAAAATGCATGGGACAGGCATAAAGGAACTCTGGTGAGAGGAAAGGGAGGGTAAGCCACATATCATTTAGGATTTTCTGTATATGACACAGGTAGGGGAAATGGGCAGACTGGGTGGGCCAGGCGGTCCTTATCTGCCCTCAAATTCTATGTTTTTATGATTCTATGTCACTGCATGCACCGCAGACACAGGTAACAGGGTTCTGTATACTGTCCTGTAGGCAGACAGGGCAGGGTAATGCCCATGGCCAGGGAAGGCATGTGACACTGTAGTGTGGGATGGGCACACTCATAGGCCATGGTGACAGGGGTCCATGGCATGTACCCACACTCACTGTTGACTTGGACAACTGTGCCACATAGGAATTCCCTGAGGAGCACTTCAGAGAATCACAGGTGATGCACATAACATGCAAATGCCAGGGTGGGTCAAGATGAGCTGCAGTGGTCATTGGCTAGAACATGACCACTGGCACAGCACACGTAGCTGTACCATACTCCGAAGCCACGTGGTGTGCTGTACTACAACCCTGTCTGGTGTAGTTAGCAGACACCGGTAGCATTTTACCTGCCATTCCCTACCACATGACATTGGATAGTACAAGTGCTCCTGGGCCACAGTGCTGGCCCTGTGTGTAGGCTGAGGCTACCAACTGCATTCCACAGTTGTGTGGTCACTGTGACATCTACACAGTTGCAGGGCCTGTGTCTGTTCCTGTGGCATGTCTGGGGTAGCAAGACCTATATGTGGAGTTATTTAGTATGATGCCACATAGCACACTTGCATCAACAGCCCTCTTGTTGCTGCTATACTGATGATGTGTACTTTCTGTTGCTGCAGGAGCTGGAGGAGATGCTGCACCTGGGCAGGTGGAGCCTACACCCAGACTTTGTACCCAGAACAGGCAATGAGGTGGCAAAAAAGTCAGGAGGCCAGGGCATATGTCGAACAGACTTGGCAACAACAACAGGGAGCCTGTGCACAGCCCATGGTAGACCCTGCAACACAGCAGCATCGCCTTGAGGCAGACACTGATGACACAACACAGGCAGCCACGGACACTGGGCCACAAGCAGGCAACACTGATGGGGCCCCATCACCCGTGCTGGAGGAGTAGGATGAAGGGACAATGCAGAAGGTGCCTGGAACCAGGGATGTGGCCACAAAACCATCACACCAGTCCACACAGCCCCAGCTGTAGCAGCTCAAAGAGATACAGTATGGAACTTGGAGGATTCTGAGGAACCTGATATTGTGGAGGAGGTGGAGCCCTCTCAATGTCCCAGACTGCAGGCCTTCTGCCATGGGGTTTCCACCTATCTGCACAGTGTTGTGTGGGATATAGTATATCTGCAGGGATTCGTCCAGGGCCTGCTGGATCACATTGACTCATTCAAGAACATGTGAGCTAACCAGGGATGGCTTGGCACATGTTACTGTGTACACACCAGTGCCAGTGTGCACTTTGCGTGGCACTCTTTTACCATTATCACTGTTTGTTAAATGTTATTATATGCTGTTGTTTTAGGTTGCTTGTTTTCCCTGTTATTTTTTATATCTGTTTCAGAATGTCTCCTTAATTCATATTTCCTTTTTCATACATTCTAGTGGCAGCACGTTCCTTTCAGTGTTGCCGCGTGTGGCTGGTTGGCCACCAGCACTGCTGAATGGCCCCTGTGTGTCACACGGCCTGTATTGTTGCCCAGTACAATGTTCATTGCCCCAGAATGGCTGCATGCATAACATTAATTTATTAAAGGCCATGCATGCATGCAGTTGAGGGGGTGGGCCATGCTGATGCAATGTACTACACCAGATGTCTGACGGTGGGCATGGGCAGCTACATGTTGTGATAGATGTACCCATCTGTGCTCTGGGATGGGTGGATATGGCAGAAAATACTGCAGCACTGCCATGCTACACCCTGGATATGTGACAGCACCAGACACATTGGCCTTCTACTGTTGAACTGTGCCATATCATGTGACTGCATCACACTCCCAAGGAGGTAGTGGTGGGCAGTCAACAAACCAGTGTCCCAGGTGGTGGTGGCGGCATGCAGGCCCACATATAGCTTCTCTGTTGGCCTGGAGCAGCACCTCATTCCATTTGCACCCCTGTGCATTCAGCACTCACCACCTTGCCAGGGATGGCCCATGCACATGTCCCTAGCTTGGATGAGCTGTCACACAGTTGTGTGACATGCATTGTATGGTCTGCAATACCCTCATGGAAGGATAATGTAAGTACCAAGGGTGGGGCAGACAAGCCAGTGGACCATATCATACATCCTGGAAAGGGACTGTCACAAGGGTGGAAATTGTCCCCACCATTGCAGGGCCACGCTCCCCGACTGGATAGCTGTGGCATCACAACCATACATGAGGGATCTTGCAATGTGTGCCATAGTGTCCTAGGCAGGATGGAGGACATTTCCCCTTATAGTGGGGAACATGATAGGCCTGCGCACTGCAAAATGCCAGCCACACAACGGACCTCACTAGGCCATGGCATAGTATATCATACCACCTTGACGGTTGTGCCACTGCAACCAGGTCCAATCCAGTGCCCTGTTATGTAATGTACATTTTGGGGTCCTGCCTGTCCCTGGGTCCTTGCTATGCTGGGTCACTGTGTGCCACTCTCAGACATGTGAGGCACAGTTGTGCAATGGCTGCACAGGGTCATGGGGTATTGGCATGTTCAACTACAGACCTGGTAGCTGTCTACCAAGTGCATACTGTCCTACTATGATGTTCATGCCATATGAGCCCCCCAGCCACAGCCTGCCATATGCTGGGGGATGCCAGTCTGGGGGCCTCATGGCTGTGTCTGGATTGGCCATTGGCATGTTAAACAAACTGAAAGACACATGCTGACATGGTTCTGACTTTATTTATACACACATTTGTGAAGATAGCATGCACAATTGCCCACCATCCATGCTGTGCAGTGCGTATGTGGATATGCAACAGGGGGTGCACACATTTGTCAGTTGGCTAATCCCCAATACCCCTACACTGTCCCTGTTGCCCCCGGCTCAGTGAGCTGTAGATTGCTATTACCATGGGTTCAATATGTCACTCAGTCCCATGTTCACCAAGCTCAGCCTTGTCTACATATAGTGCATGGCACACTTGTCCATGATGCACAGTACAGACACTATGTTGTATACATGGTCTACCCCTCCTTGGCATTCAGGGCATCTGTGTTTGTCCTGCTTAGCCCTGTTGCTTGTGTTGGCACCACATGTCCTCCTCTGTCCTGCTCATTGTTTGTACCCCTTCTACATCCCATGTGTGGTGGACCACTGTCTGCTACAACCTCCTTGTCCCAGGACCTGCTCCACTGGTTGTGCATGCATGTGGTGTTTCATACATCCCTGTTTTTTTCCTGTTCCTCACCCTTTTCCTGAGGTGGGGAGTGGTGCACACATGGCTTTATCACCATCTGTGGCAGAGATGTCCTGTGGCACTGAACCCCTGGAGGCCATGGTGCTCCACCTGCTGTTGGCATCTGGCTCTGTTGTGCTGGGGGCCTGGTGTGTGGTGGACCTGACTACAGTTGTGTGCTGGGTGCAGAGGATGTGCCTTGTTTTACTATGTAACATATAGATTAGGACACATGGTCCTATTTTCGACAGTAGTCTTGAGCAAGGCACATAACATGTATAAAACAGGAAACCCTCACATCCAAATCCGGCATATGTAATTTGGCTGGCACCAAAGAGAAGAGGAGTGAAATAATTAATAAATGTTTTCTAAGTGACCTTAGGTTTTAGTTTTTACAATGTGTTAAAAAAATTATTAGGATATATTACAAAAATGCAGAATAAAAGCCATTTCATACAAGTGTCAGAAAATTGACAGTACGTTAAGTCATATAGATTTTCTTTACTTAAAGTCAAGCAATAAGTAGTAAAAAGAGACAATTTATCATACAGTTCAAGTACAGTAATTCTGGATTGTAATCTACTTCATGAATACATTTCAATTGTACTTTGAAAGCCAATTGATTAAAAAGTTTTAGAATTAAGCGAATGGATCCATAAGGTATTTTTGGCAGGTCCATTTTTTTCACATAAATTGTCCACCTATTAAAAAGCCATTTGACAAGGCAACATTCTTATCACTGTTTTAGTAGAATAAACAGTAATGAAAGAGATTTGATATAAGTCATCATTATATCATTAAATGTATAATTCTCCTAAGGTTATTTATTATTGTGAAAAGACATCTGGGCAATTTTATTAGACTTTCTCTATCAGAGGCAATGTGTAGATCATTAAGTATTTTTTGGTCAGTTTAAACATATTAACAAGTGTCACTGATTGGTTTTCAACCAGATGTCAGTCTGTATGGCTATTACCAGTTTCACAACCCCTCAGATGCATGAAAGGGTTAGCACTGTATGCTGCTACCACTCACTACAACTTCACTAGGGATCTGTCTAAGTCTGAATTCCACTGCAGCCACTGCTCACACACGGTGCAGTGCTCCTTACCAAAGGACAAATTACCTACCTCTTCTGTAAAAGCCGAAACACTTTTGCTTTAGATATGGTAGCTGTAGCCTGCATTTGTGAAGATGGATCACAAACTTTCCAGTTCACCCCTGGTTATCTGTACCTGAAATGACTCGGTCACAAAAAGCATGAAGTATGTAAAAATATAATTTAATACTCCATGATATTTACATATGTTACTGGATAATACACACTAAAGACTATAAGGAATACAATATTTCTACAGTGATAAATATACAGACTTTTGAAAAAGATAGTGATCACACAGGAAAAATCTAAATTAAAGCCCAACTAATGAGTTATGGCAGACTTGAACCTGTGATGTTGCTAGTTTAAAATATCAAAATATAGCTGACTCTAAGAACAACCTCCCATACAGATATCTTTAGCTGGCTGTCCCACTATGCCGTATCATATATGCCTGTCTGACATCACAGGTTCAATGGTTTCTTTTTTCCTTGGGGACCAGCCTTTTTGATAACAGGCCTAAACTGGATTTTTTATTTCTAGCTTGCCTTTATGGATTGCAGCCTGAGTCCTTTTGTTTCACATCTGGCTCAATCAGTCAGGTTCCATCACATTCTGCCATGGCAGTTTACAATAATAAAATGTCATTTTGTTATGAGTCATTCAGCCCTTTGAAATTTAACTCAAAACAGAACCTTTCTTATGGTAAGAACTGTATTGCTTACACAAAGGCTCTTCTAGCTGAGTGCCCCCAGACATGGTCAATAGTGGAATGTAATTTTCAATGTCCACCACACCTCCACCCTCAGATGAAACACATTATGAAAGCATTGATGATAATAATAATACAAAAAAAAAAACAAACAAAGACAAACACATGCAAGAAAAAAATGCCTTGCAACTTGTCTCAGTGAAGAAATCACAAATCCACAATTTTTGTAATTTGTTGTAGCAGGGATAAAGTAGATTCATATGTTTTTGTTCTTCTTACCTGTCTCTCATTTATAACTTAAGTTTTTTGGGTCGGATGTTAGTCCTTTATACCTGTTTTCTGTCATGCTACTTTCAATTACCTGAAAGTGAATGACTGTCATTATTCTCTTCAGTTCAGGGTTTGGCAGAAATTCAAAATACAGTTCCAACTTGTGGACTTTTCTAGACTGTGGTAGCCATGGACTGAAGTTTTATTTATTTAGTTAAATTTTTGTTAACTGAGTAAATACACAGGCCCGGTGCCTATTTTTAGGTGTGATCTGGATGGTTGCAAACTATAGCAACTAGTAATACAAAAATACACAACATGGGTAAAAGAGTACCAACAAAAATATATACAAAATATCACAAAAACAATTATATGACTAACACAGTGAAAATAAAACTACAGTATGTACATAAACCAATACATATCAACAATTATGTACATAACTAACTAAAATTTATATACAATCCTTAACTAAAACCAGTGCAGCATGACAGGAAGGATGAATAGTCTTTAAACCCTTTTTTAAAACTGATTTTTGTTTTTGTCCTTCTAACATTGATAGGAAAGGAGTTCCAGGTGAGCAGGCCAGAATACATTAATACATTTTGCCCTTGCTGCAATTTAATGAAGAGAACTAGCATATGCTCTGCTTCATGGAACCTGGAAGTCGCAGCTTTAACTAAATCTGAGTGAGAAAACAGTTGCTTAAAGCATTAAGGTTGCTCACTATGGATTATATTGAACATAAACACACCTACATTAAATATTATGATATCTTGCTATATGAATAACAACGTGTCATTCAACTGACTGATAGCGAAACCTGCATGCATTATTGTAGGTGGTTTTCCACCAATGCAGGTCTGCCTCATGTGTTCAGAAAAGAAAACAGAAAACTATGTGAAATTAGACTGTAAAAGATTCCTTACAGTGGATAGTCTTACTTCATTGGTTCAGTGGTTAACTGTTATTGTGCTCTGCAGGCAGTACCTAACAAGGCTAATACACAATATACCATGCTGCAGACATTATCTGTACGTACAAGGGAAGTTAATGAGGGATCTAACATGACCACAAGGTACTTAAAAATTTATACATTCTCCAAAGGAACACCACCCCACACTTTAGATACAGAGGTCATTCTTGAGATTAGCTAGTTTTTGTTTTGAGCCAAGCAACATTTTTTTTGTCATTTTTTGTGTTCATTATTAACCTACTTTCTGCTAAACAACTGGAAAAAGTAACAAAATCAGTACTGAGATTGCAATTTAGGTCACTAAGATTGTTGGAGTGCCTTAACTGATAATATTGCCAGCACAGTGTAAAACATAGAAATATAGAATTTGACGGCAGATAAGGACCGCTTGGCCCACCCAGTCTGCCCATTTCCCTACCTAATGGATAAGCTGCAGATCCTAGTTAACCAGCAGCCTACTTCTTCCTACCCCCACCCCCTAGAATTGCCTTATGACTGTCCCATGCATGCTTGAATTCCACCACTGTTTTTGACTCCACAACCTCCTCCGGAAGGCCGTTCCATGCATCCACAACCCTCTCTGTGAAAAAATACTTCCTTAAATTACCTCTGAGCCGCCCCCCCTCTATCTTCAAATTGTGCCCCCTTGTTCTTGCACACCTCTTTTTTTTTGAAAGATGCTACCCTCTTGGACTTTGTTGATTCCCTTGAGGTACTTGAAAGTTTCTATCATGTCCTCCCTCTCCCTCCTTTCCTCAAGGGTATACATATTAAGCTCCTTAAGTCTCTCTTCAAATGTCTTCTGGTGCAGACCCTGCACCATTTTAGTTGCCCTCCTCTGGACAGCTTCCATCCTGTCTATGTGTTTGTGGAGATTGGGACTCCAGATGGGGTCTCACCAGCTGTCTGTACAGAGGGATAATAACTTCCTGTTTTTTACTGGTGATGCCTCTCCCTATGCATCCTAGTATCCCCCCAGACCTCCTTGCTGCCCTCTCACATTGCTTGCCCACCTTTAAGTCATCTGATATGACTACCCCCAGGTCCCTTTCCATTTTTGTTGTTGTTAGTATCTCACCCCCATTGTGTACTCTTCCCCTGGGCTGTTGTTTCCCAGGTGCATTACCTTGCACTTCTTAGCATTGAATGTAAGCTACCATACATTTGACCATTCCTCTAACCTTGCCAAGTCCCTTCTCATCCTTTCCACCCCACCTTGTGCATCAACTCTGTTGCAGATCTTTGTGTCATCTGCAAAGAGACATACTTCCTTCCAGTCCCTCTGCAATGTCACTTATAAAGACATTGAAGAGGACTGCTCCTAATACTGAACCCTGCGGTACCCCACTAGTAACCCCCCTTTCTTCAGAGTGGACTCCATTTACTATTACTCTCTGTGTCCTATTCTCCAGCCAGTTCTTTACCCAGGCTGTCATCTTGGGACCCACTCCCATGCTGGCTAACTTGTATATTAATCTTTTGTGTGGGACTGTGTCAAATGCCTTGCTAAAGTCTAGGTAGGCCATGTCCACGGCTCCTCCCTGATCTACTACTTTGGTCACCCAGTCAAAGAAATCTATCAGATTTGTCTGGCATGACCTTCCTGCTGTGAATCCATGCTGCCTTGGGTCCTGTGCCCCTCTGGCCTCTAGATACTCGACAATTCTTTCCTTCAGAAGTGATTCCATCATTTTCCCTACCACTGAGGTTAAACTAACAGGTCTGTAGTTTTCTGCTTCTGCCTTGCTCCCACTTTTGTGAAGGGGAATCACATCTGCCCTCCTCCAGTCCTCGGGTACCACCCCATCCTCTCATGATTTGTTAAAGAGGGTAGTCAGTGGTGTCGCTAGTTCTACCCTTAGTTCTTTTAGAATTCTGGGATGAATCCCATCAGGCCACATTGCTTTGTACACCTTCAGTTTTAAGAGTTCTTTCAGAACCCTTTCTTCTGTAAATGGGCTGGTATCAACTTCTGTATCCAGAGTGTTTCTACTGTTTGTTTTAGGTACCTCCCCTCTTCCTTTATAAATACTGAGCAAAATATTTGTTTTAGTATCTCTGCCTTTTCACAGTCACCCTCTGTCCACCCTCCCTCCCTCCCTCCCTTTATTAAGCCTCACTATCCTCTCTTGGTCTTCCTTCACTCCCTGATGTACTGTACCTATAAAGGTTTTATCCCCTTCTTAACTGAGTTGGCTATCTTTCCTCGGTTTGGGCCTTTGCTGTTCTGACTGCCTTCCCAGTTCCCTTTTGCTTTAACTGATACAGTTCTCTGTCCTGCTCCTTCTGTGATTCCTTGTACTTCCTGAATGCTTTCTTTTTCTCTTGAACCTTCACTGCCACTTCCTTTGAGAACCATAGTGGTTTCTTACATCGTTTCATTTTGTTTATTTGCTTCACACAAGGCTTGTTACCTCTGTGATGGCAGTTTTATTATTCCCATTGTTCTTCCACCCTCCTTCCAGCCCATTTGCTAGTGCATTCCTTGGGCACTCACCCATTTTGGAAGCGTCAGCCCTCCTAAAGTCCAGTACTTTGCCTTTGTATGAGCTTGACTCTATTGCTGTGTTTATTATGAACCATACTGTTCGGATGGTCGCTAGTTTCCAGATGGCTACCCACTTCTACATCTGTGATCCTCTCTTCATCTCCATTTGAGAGAACCAGGTCTAAGATTGCTCCTTTGAGTGGGCTTCAATACTAGTTGTCTAAGGCATGCCCCTTGAGGGCATCTAGAATAACCCACTCTTCGAAGTGGCTGCTGCAACTGCACTCCAGTTAACATCTGGCATATTCAGATAACCCATCAGCAATATCTCCCCTTTTTCTGCCATTCTAAGTATACTTTCTATAATTTCCTTGTCCATTTCCTTCCCCTGAGAAAGAGGTCTGTATACAACCCCTGTGCGGATTGTGGTGTCATTGCCGGTTTCCAAATTTACCCACAGTGCTTCTTCTCCTCCCTGTTTTCCCTTTTGTTCTGTTGCTTTGATTCCTTCCCTTATGTAAAGAGCTACTCCTCCTCCTCTTTTACCCTCCCTGTCCCTCCTGTAGATAGTGTATCCTGGTATGTTTACGTCCCAGTCATGGTTTTGTGTCTACCATGTTTCTGTGACTGCCATGATATCCAGATGTTCCTCCTCCTCCATCAAGGCCACTAATTCAGGAAGCTTGTTACTCAGACTACAGGCATTGGTACTCATTGCTCTCCATTTTTTGATGGCTTTACCTTCTGTTGCAGCACCCCCCACTGACCTTTCTACCTCGGTCTTTTTCTCATTTAGTACCCTGTTTTGTAGGGAGAGGCTGGGATTTTCCTGCTGCTCATCAGTGCCTCCCCCCTTGACTAGTTTAAAAGCTTGCCAATGAAGCATCTAAACCGATTGCTCAAAAGACTTGTTCCCTTCCTGGACAGATGCAGACCATCCTGCCAGCATAGGCTGGTGTTTACTTGTCAGTGTTAACTGTGGTAATGCATGGACAACTTAAAAATGAACCAGGCCCAAAGCAGAGTCATGTAACACACAAGTTTGTAATGGAAGAAGATAAGATTCAGCATTGTATAATTTCACCATGTGTCAGATAAGTAGTTTTAAAACCACATCAGGGCATCTTGGAAAACTCCCCAAACTGAACAATCTATCTAATAAAAGATCTTGGTCAGCCAAATTGAAGGCCTTGGACAGGTCCACAAAGATGTCACTGGTTAATTAACCAGTGCTTATGGCTGAGGAAAAATCATTCATGAACCTGATTAAGGCTGTCATAGTGCCATGAACCAGTCTAAAACCAGGTTGTTCAGCAAACATCAAACAGTTGCCTCCCAAACAATCACTGTGTTGTTCATAAGCTGTTTTTTCTAGAATTTTTTTCAAGTGTAGACAATATTGAGATAGGTAGGTAGTCATCCATTTGATTAGGGCCTCCTTTTTTATACACTGGTGTCACCCTTGCCACCTTCCATTTTGTGGGTACAATGCCAGTCATAATAGACCTATTTAATACATTTTATTTGTTTATTTATTTATTTCATAATTCCAATTTACAACCTTTGAGTCAAAGACTCATTTACAAAGGCACCTCGTTGCAGGGATGGTAGACAACAATTGGTGGTGGAGTACAACAATAGAGAACATTACAGGTGAGATACAATAAAAGAACACACAAAGCAATTCTGCTTAACTTAGCTTAATCTGGTTCAAGGTCAGTTGGCATTCATCTGTATCCCCCTTCCCTGGGTCATGCCTGAAAATAGCCAGGATTTGTCTAATGCATTTACCCGGTCAACAAAAAAAAAAAAAAAATAAATAACATTCCAGTAATACAAAAGTGTACAAAGGCTTCAATTAGTTACAATTAGTCTAGTATATAAATAATAAGGTACCGCTAGGGGTTCCAGAGAGCGATACCTGGGGTGAAGGGGTGGTTGTTGGGGGAGAAGGCAGTCCAGAAGGACATTATCTGTAAATTGGGCCAGGTGGAGCTCTAGGTATGGGCCAATCAGGGGCATTTACAGCTCCGAGTGTCAGTGAGGTGGTTTCAGAGGGCGATTTTGAAGGGGCCGATTTCGGGGATGTTTGTGATATGAGTGGGGAAGGAGCTGTACCAAGAGGGGGCTCTGTGGTGGAAAGATCTTTGGGCAAGAGAGGTCCTGGATCTCGGGACCTGGAAGGTGGCTCTGGTTGCACTTGGGGTGGCAACCGAGTGGGAAGCCAATTTTAGGGATGCAGCAACCCCCGGGGGGGGGGAGACCCCAAGTAGTGATTTTTTTGCCAGTATACAAGTGTGGTAGTGCAGGTGCTCATCAAAGGTGAGTAAGTTCAAGGAGGAGTACAGCTGGCATGTGTGTGTTCTGCTGGGGGCACCAGCCAGGAGCCTGCAAGCCTTGTTGATCGAGGTCTGGACTTTGGTGAGGGGCAGTGGGGTCAGCAGCCCGCATAGATAGGGAACCCGTAGTCGACCAATGACAGGATGGAGGAGGTGATAGCCAGCCGGAGGGCATTCTGAGGAAGGCAGTCTTTGTGGCGGTAGAGGAGTCCAATCCGGGTGTTTATGGCAGTAGACAGAGAATTAAGATGAGAGTGGAAAGAGAGAGCTGAGTCAAAGGTGATGCCCAGATATTTGTATGCAGACAGCTGTTCAAGGGGGTGTATGGTGCTGGGAAGGATAAGAAGAGGGGCATTTCTGGAGTTACTCTGGCGGTGGGCAAAAAGCATAGATTTTGCCTTCTTGAGATTCAGAACTAGACGATGGTCAAGGAACCACTTTTCAGCTTGGCTGAAGCTGAGTTGCAGAGAGTTCTGGAGGGTGATGGGGTCAGGGTGGGAGGCGGCGAGAACCGCGCCATCGGCATATAGAGCATACTGCCTGAGCAGGAGCCAGGGAAGGGTGTTTAGAAAGAGACTGGAACAATGTGGGGCCCAGGATGGAACCCTGGGGGACACCTGAGTGAACAGGTAGGGCAGCTGATAGGGCACCATTTATCTTGACCCGTTGGGATCTGGCTTGGAGGTAACTGGAGAACCAGGCAAGGGGGCCAGATGAGAAGCCTAGTTGATGGAGGGAGTCAAGCAATAGGGAATGACACACAGTGTCAAAAGCCTTAAATAGGCCAATGAACACTGTCCCAGCAATATCCCCAGAGTCAAGTGCAGAGTGTATTTGCTTTGAGAACTCTAGGAGGGCTGTGGTGGTGCTGTGTCCAGGGTGGAAGCCATGCTGTTCTGGACATAGTATGCTGTATTTGGTTAGATATTCCATGAGTTGGGTGGATACTATTTTTTCCAGGGCTTTGGAGAGTGGAGGGAGGATGGAGATTGGTCTGTAGTTATTTGGTAATGTGCAATCTCCATTCTTATGAATTGGGGTCATTTCAGCAGATTTCCAGGCACTCGGGAATTGACTGAGGCACAGAGACCGAGAGTTTAACGGGTCAGTGAGAGGGAATAAAATGACATCAAGAGTTAGACGGAGAATCCTGGAGTCAATGGGGTCACAGCTGAGGTTGTGGCTGGAGAGGGCTTTTAGTAGGAGTGGTTTGGCTTCATGGAGAGATATGGTGTGGAGGAGAAATGGGGCAATTTAGGGTGGGGGGTTGAGGTAGGGATAGGGTCAAAAAAGTGGACAGCAAGGACTGCGCTTAGGTCAGAGAAAGTCATGTTGAGGCAGTAAGAAATATGTGGGGAATCAGTGGTAATAGCGCCGTTGACAGATATCTGAGATGGGGGAGCACATTTTTCCATTGAGCTCCTTAACATTATCCCAGAACACACACGCAGAGCCCAAGGAAGCAGCCAGGGTGGTTTGGTAGTATTTAGACTTGGCTTGCCTTATGGCCCAGGTGCATTGGTTACAAGTGACATTATAGGCCTGTCTGTCCACTGTCCTGCCTGACTCGACCGCGACATGCCAGAGGTTGTCTTGCTGCCTCAGTTGTTGAATAGGGGAAGGGGAAATCCAGGCAGCATTATATCTTTTGGAATGGGTACTGGTAAAGGGGGCAAAGAGGTCACAGGCTTTGTAGAAGGCTCTGGTGAGGTAGTCTAGCGCAGTGTCCATATCAGTCACGAGTGAGATCAGGGACCAGTCAAGTTGGGCTAGGTACTACTTCAGGTTATTGAGGCCCCCTGGGTGAAAGCGGTGGTGGGAGATGACTTTGAGCGTGGGTTTTTGCATAGGGGAGGACCAGAAACAGAGGATAGGGGAATGGTCACTGAGGGAGTTAGTTAGGACATTAACAGTCTTGATTTTGTGGGGGTGGTTGGAAAGTATTATGTCAAGGAAGAAGCTGGTGCCACTTGACTGGTTAAATCTGGTAGGAAGAGTGACTAATTGAGCTAAGTCAAGGGCAGTGAAGAAGTCCTTTATGTTTGCAGCAATGGAGCCTAACCAGTTGACATTGAGGTCACCTAGGACGAGCTGCTCAGCTTTGTGGGGCAGGGTAGAGAGATAATCAGTAAGGGAGTGGATTGCTGGTCCTTGGCCCTGTGGGGGTATGTATGTAGTGGTAAGATAGAGAGGGCCCCTGCCCGGGTCAGGGGAGATTTTTAAGGTGATGGCTTGGGCACCATGCTCGAGCTTGGGGGCAGAGAGAGCATGGCTAAGGAGGGAGTCAGGCAAGTAAACTGCACATCCGCCACCATGCTTACCAACTCGATCCTCTCAGAACAGGGTGAAACCAGGGAGGAAGACAGCTGAGTCAGGGGTTGATGCACAGAGCCATGTCTCTACTGTAGCAATAAAGTCAGGCCTGTGTTGTGCGACCCAGCACTGGAGTGCAGCAGTTTTCTTTGGGAGACTGCAGATGTTCAATGAGGCAATGCAGAGGCCACACCCAGCAGGGTGCGAGAAGGGGGTAGAAGACCCAGGACCAGGGTTGGGAGGATGTTCCCGGAGAGCAGAAGAAGTAAGGTGATAAGTCTGAGGAGTGGGCTGCGGCGGTTGGGATTGATACATTTGAGCTGATAAAATCTGTGGAACAGAGTGTGTGATGTACCAGATAGGATAGGAGCTCCTAGTGGCAGCTGCATATAACCTGCTAATAGAGGAGTAGACAAAGAAAATGTCACTGCTACCAGAGATATAGCCCTCTAGTGGCGAGAGGATATAATCTGCTAGTGGAAAAGTATCCCTGAAATAACTCAGAACTTAACAACTGTAAGGATTAAACAAATTATTAAACCCTGGCACATAAATTTCAACTAAAGAGACAGAGGGAGATACAGTAGTTAGAAATGTGTTCAGCAGGAGATAGTGTGGTCCACTTGGAAATCAGCTTCCACTGGTACTAAATCCAAAAGTCAGGGCAAGTACCTTGCAGTATCAGCTGAGCTGTAGCTCATGGAGGATTTCTGAACCACTGTTTAGGTTCAAGAAATTGAGGGGTCCCTGGCCTAGTCAAGACTCGCTGGATCTCTTGCAGTATTAGCTTAGCTGTAGCTCATGGAGGATTTCTGAGCCACTGTTTAGGTTCAAGAAACTGAGGTGTCCCTGGCCTAGTCAAGGCTCGCTGGATCCCTTGCAGTATCAACTGAGCTGTAGCTCATGGAGGATTTCTGAACCACTGTTTAGGTTCAAGAAATTGAGAGGTCCCTGGCCTAGTCAAGGCTTGCCGGATCCCTAAATAGGTCAGAGGAGCAGAAATGTGATCTGAAGCTAGCGGTAACAATTTTGGTTCCAGTTCATCAAACTACAACTTTTAGAATCCAGTCCTTCCAAATGTTTCAATACCTGTGAGGCTTTCAAACAATGAATATAAAAGTATGGTCTGGCATTGTCATCACAAGAAAGAGATGCTTCAGTGATGCCAAAATTAAGAGTTACACTTACACCAGTTTGAGACAAAGCCCCATAGGGAGCTAGATCTGTGTTTTTCCCCCTGTTAAAATTATTAACTATATTAACAGGGTCTGTATCCAGTTTGCCATCAACTGTCAGTTCAGTAAATTTTTATTTCTGATCCTCCTTCAGTTCCCAGGATATTTTTCAATGTGCTCCAAAACCATGTAGTGTCAGTTAAATTGCTTTTCTTTTTAATTTTTGTTTTCAGTAATTATGCTTACAATTTTGAGCATCCTCCTTATCGATACTTGTGACTTTGCAATATTTATTTAAATGTGTAATTTCTTTAATTGTCTTAAACAGGGTTCAATATTTATCTCTGTTTTTCATTACATTTAACAAATCACCCATTAACCAATTGTTACAAGTCCCTCTCCCCCATTATACACTAGTTATGTGTACATGCTTATGTTGTAGAAAAATAAAACTAAGGCAGAGTAATCAAATGTTTTGCTCAACACATTTTAACCCATATATAGGGGTTCAATCTATTTCAGCCAGATCTGATGAAAAGGAAACATCATTAAATTTAGCAAAATTCCACAAGATTAACATTCTGGGAACTGATTTTACTTGTTTTGCCTGCCAAATGCCATAAATGGGACAGTGATTGCTGTGCTATTATCAGCAAAAGTTCCTGTATCAATAATATGGTCAGGCCAATTTGTGAGACATCGATCGAAAATGGTATGATGTTTGCTGTTCAGGTTGTATCTTGTTGGACTAGTAGTAAATTGCATGAAATGCAATTTACCAACAAGCATTTCTAGTTTACTCCTTTTTCATAGCTGAGCAATTTATGCTGGTGTTACCCACTACAATGGTTTCAGTGTGCATAAAATACTTTGGAACAATATTTACAAAATCTTCTAAAACAGTAACACCAGGTTAGGGGAAGGGATATTTGAGCAACACACATTTAATTTTTGGGTATTCCAAATGTTAATACTAGTGGCACCCACTCACAAGAAGAATTATCACCAGAGGACTGATTTATATGTCTCTACCAAACAACATCCAAGAACAGTTAAATATACTGATTCCAAACAAACCTATTCCAGGGACATTCTATATGCTCCCTAAGATACACAAACCAGGCAATCCAGGACGACCCATCATCTCTGGCATTGGCACACTCACTGAAAACATTTCAGGACTTATTGAATCCATTTTTAAACCACTAGTAAGAGCTACTAACAGTTTTATTCAGGACACCATCGATTTTCTCAGGAAACTGAAACAAATTGGACAACTGCCACCGAACACTATCCTAGCCACAATGGATGTCATTGCCTTGTACACCAACATCCCACATGAAGATGGCATAGCAGCATGTCAGAAATTTTTAAAGGAAAACACATCCACAGGAGACATTCCAGAAACCACCATCAGCACCCTAATAAAATTCATGTTGACACACTACAACTTCACTTTTAATGGCAAGCACTTTTTACAGGTCACGGGACAGCCATGGGCACTAAAATGGCACCACAATATGCCAATCTTTTCACGGCCTGCTTAGAGGAGGATTTTTTTAAACACCACCCTTGTAATCCATCTGTCTACCTCCGTTTTATTGATGACAAATTCTGATTTGGACAGAAGTGAAGATTCTCTCAAAAAATTCCATCATGATTTTAAAAACTTTCATCATTCCATAAATCTCACTATTGAATACTCCACCACCAGCATACATTTTCTTGACACCACAGTCAGTATCACTAAAAATGGACATATACAAACTGCTCTTTACAGAAAACCCACTGACAGACATCGTTACCTGCATAATTCCAGCTTCTACCCTAATCATACTGTCAGGAGGTCTAAACCTCACTCTCAGATTCTTGACAATATTGGGAATGTAAGTAATCACAGGCACATTGCATTAGAGTAATAAACTTGTTTATTACTACCAAAAAGGATAAAATCACAGTTGCCCTAAGCAGTTCTTACCAATACAAACTGGGAGCAAGTGCTAAGCATTCCCTATACCTCGAGGTTTCTTTGTGTCTCTTGGGATCTCCGAGGTACAAGACTAGTGTATCACATTATATACCTATGATAATTACTATGGTTACTGTAAGACAGAAACATTTCTAGTTACAGAGATGAGCCCTATTGGCTAAATTAGAGGAGGCTCCATGGCCCAAGATAACATTATACAATTCTGTAGTAGTCATCAGTTTGTGAAACAAAAGAGTTCTTATACAGAGTCTTACATAACTCAGTGTAGTAGTACAAATCACCAAAAGGTGGCAATGCCGACTTACATATCATAATTATTCCAAGGACACAAGTGCCTTGGCATCTTACAAGTAAGAAATACACAGAAAATACATAGAGTATACAGTATGTATTAGCAAGCAAGGTGTATTACAACAATATGCGTACATATCCTGATATCTACTCTTGTACGGTAAATGCCCTTAGCCCTATATGTTAGTATAACATATGCCTAAGCACTAGCTGTCTACAGTCTACCTCTGAGGGTACCAATTAGGGTGCAGGAACCTTGTGTAACATTCCCCCCATTGCCTCCAAGGGCAACACAGGCAAGTCCAGGGAAAGGCCAGAGAGCAGTGGTCATTTACAAACCCGACATGTGAGCTTTGTAAAGGAACTCAAGCTGCTCACAGTGTTGGCACAGTGTGCGCCATAGGCAGCAGAGCATAATAATCAAAATAAAGATTAAAAATGCTTGTATAATAACAAAAGCTTTAAAAGTAATTTCTAACCGGGTGTTAGTCAATGCATCATTCACGTCACCATCATTAATCAATGAGAGGATAGCTTCATTGGCCTTGGTCATGTTAATGCTGATGTGGATGAGGTGTGTGTCTTTCCTGTCTAAAAGTGATTTTAATGTAAGTGTGAGTGGGTCTATGTGTACATTAAAATATGGTGAGTATTCAGACAGTGTGAGCAGATAATCGGGGTTACCATCAATGACGTCTGTATCGATGAGGGGGACGGGGGTTATGACGGTATGTCCAATCACAGTCTTTTGGTGGGAAACAAAACAAAAATTGGGGTTATCAATAGCACATGTCACAGATCCATAAGTATAGCTTTTGAAGTTAGTTACCACACAATACTCCCCATCAGAATTATACTGAGAGCAAACAGTAGGGAGTCTCCACTTTTGCAACTGGACAGGGCAAGTGTAGGCGTCTTGGAAATCCATGTTGACAGGCGATGAACCTCCTCACGATATGATTGGTAGAGCTTATCTGGAGCCAAAGTCGAATTCAAGGAATCTGTGCCATTCTTGGTGATATCATCATCCATGGTAAAAGTCCAGTCAATGCTATCTGGAGAATAACCACAAACAGGTTGAATAACATCAAATACATCACATCGGCACAAGTAAATGTATTGCTTCTTCCACAGCAGTCCATGTGCGGAGCCACCCAGGGGTCCAGGAAAGGATGGAAAACAAGTAGAGGCAGTAGAGCCAGGTGTTCTCTGTAGATGTCTTCGTCCAAATGCCCAATGGAGTGTACCAGTGTAAACTTGCTGAACAAGGCCGTAGTGGGATCAAAACGAGGTAAAGAAACAGTAAAAGAAATAAACATAGTATCTCTTATGGAACATTTCTTAGTAGTGAAACAAGGACCAGTGTTAGGGTGTCTGGTCACAAACCCCAAGTTCCTAGCTATGGAGAGAGGAATGGTTAAAGTTTGTTGCATACACATAGTAATACAGCCAGAGGTTTTACATCATGGACAATACCATTTGGAAATGCGTCTGTCATGTATGATATCAGGGATCCTTCCAGATTCTAGATCATGGAAGAGATTGTTGATGGTAGTGATGATATATGAGCCGTAGGCAGAGCAAAGGATTTCTCTAGCAATGTACTGTTTATCTGTTTCTTTGTTGTTTTGTTGTATGAGTGTGTTAATCTTGTCTTTCGAATCAGTGAATGCCTTAGCAATGTTGTGCATGATGTATGTAGTGTATCTTTCTTCCTGGCTAAGGCCATCCACACCATGCAATAATGGGGGTAGTATATTGTTAACCAGGCCAGTGGAGAACTTGGCAGAATGAGATTTGATAGCAGCAATGTCTGCTTTATTCCAAATAGACATAGCCATACCAAAAAGGCATGTGACAGTACCTGTTGCACCTGTGACATCAGAACTGTCAACTTCACGTGTCTTACGCTTATGACTTTGATCCTCAAGAGTCGGCTTTCTCCTGAAGTTACCTCTATGTTCAGTAGAATGGACCCCGACAATAGGGTCTTGAGTACTAATCTGAAATGCAGTTAAACTATCAAGCAATAATGAATTATAAAATGCCAATGTATTAGTATTGTGACACATACCAAATTCTTTCATATTCCAGTAAGTAAGATTACACAAAACAGGTATATGCATAAACTGTAAGTTATTAATCAATGAACCTGGGAGGGCAGTGGCTGTTAGATCACTACTGGGAGCAGGGGTGTGTTTTGGGCATTCCAAAAACTGTTTATCAGTGGGTGGTAACACAGAGAGGTACATGGCTGCAGAAGCCATGTGGTGTACAGCACAAAATTTTCGAGCAGAATCCTTATACAAAGAATTACAGTATGAAGGATCAATTAAGGCAGTAATGTTGTACAAACCAGAATGTCTTAATGCAGTTTGTAACAAGGACATAGAACCATTTGGGGATAATTTAGCATTGGGCCAACCCTGGAAAGTTCCTTTGGAGAGTTTGGCCACAGGGAGAATTTTTCCCTGCGATGTGGTTTGCCACTCAATTTGTAGGGTAGATTTATCAGGAGCAACAACCGAGGCAGTGAGGTAAGCATCGGAACCTTCCTGGACAGTAATCAGACTATCGGGTATATTGATGGATACTCCCTCTGAAGGAGATGCTGGATGATCAAGGTGTGGTAGGAGGTTTGGTACCATGCCTTGGATGCAGGGGATAACTCCTGAGATGAGGAGATAATGGAACAAGATAGTCATCTTCTCAGTGTATCTGAAAAGCAAAATCAAACGTTAGTAAGTCAGTACTATTCTGCCCAATGGGGTGAGGACAAGTAATTAAGCTCCTTTATACAGTTTCAGCTGGTTTGCATGTAACCATTTGTCAGTCAACTTATTGTTATGCAGGAGACTAACCCGATAGACTGCCGGACTGAGCTTGTTGACGATAGGGTATGGGCCTTCCCATTTATTGGAGAAGGAATGGGTGGGATGTGCAAATCAGAGTACCATTACCTGATCTCCAACCTGCCAATCCACTTCTTGTGCTTGTTTGTCAAACTGTATTTTGAATTATTGCTGGGCCTTGCCAATGCAGTTGGCAGCATACAAGTGTGTGTGTATATATGGACTTTTCTGAGTTTTTCCACATATTGGTCTACAGACACACGGTCTGCAGTGGGGTGTGCAGGTCAAACAACAGGTGTTCAGATAATCTCATCTGTCTTCCAGTCATCACCTCAAAGGGTGTGAGCTGGGTAGTGGCTGAGGGTGTACCCCTAATTGCCATAAGAAGTAACGGCAGTAGGGAATCCCAGGTTTTGGGATTGTCCTCAATGAATTTGGAAAGCATTTGCTTAATCCATCTGTTGGCTCTTTCTACTTGACCTGAGGATTGGGGGTGGTAAGGTATCTGGAACTTCTGTTGAACTCCAAGGAGTTTGAGGGATTCTTTCATCAACTCACCTGTAAAACTGGTTCCTTTGTCAGAGTCTACCTTGAGAGGTAGGCCTCACCTGGAGAAAATCTGTTCAACCAGGATTTTGGCAGTGGTCTTAGCAGTGCATGTCTTAGTGGGGAAAACTTCAACCCACTTAGAGAAGAGATCTGTTACCACAAGAGCATACTTGTTATTTCTGCTGGTGTTGGTCAGGGGGCCAATAAAATCAATCTGTATGGCATGCCAAGGGCCAGAGTGTTATTGTTGTAAGAGTTTGGCATTTCCTTTGGTAGGGATGGGGTTATTTTGCGCACAAATGAGACAATTGTCTATGTACTGTTTAACATCTTTGGTGACACCAGCCCACCAGGCAGTGGTCTTAAGCCTTTGTAAGGTGTTTTCCACTCCCTGGTGTCCACCAGTGGGTGTGTCATGCACTTGGTGCAATAATTCAGACCTGAGGTGTCTGGGGACCACCCACAACTTGGTGGTGGAATCATCTGGTTGGTACAGATGAGCTTGTCATCTGGTGACAAGTGAAACACCTTCATGCCTCTGATAGGGGTTGTGTGTGGGAAGTTTCTCTTTGGTACTCTTGTCCAAGAGATCTGAACACTTCTTTGAGTTCAGTATCAACATGTTAGGGCTGCTGAGAGGTCCAGGGGAAGGGGTTCAGATTTCTTCCTAGATGCTGCAATTTTAACATGGCTGCATTGGCCTCTGGATGGTCCATCATCCAGGTGTCCCCATGGGACCTTTCCTTGGCAAGGGTGTCTGCTGTGTCATTGAAGGCATGATAGGGGTCATGGAGAGAATGAGCTTTGACTTTATGTACATAGATTTTGTGAGAAAATTTTTGTGCCAGTGAATGTATGTAAATTACCAATTCCTTGTACTTTACTGGGCTGTCATCAGAGGAGAGGAAGGAGTTCTTCTGCCCGAAAGGAAGAAATTCTGTAAGAGAACAACAAACCCAGTTAGAGACTATAAAAATGATAGTATCCTCGGTCCCATGCTGGATGAACTCGAGGGCACAGGCCACCGCTGCCATCTCTGCATACTGTGATGATGCTACACTGCAGCACTTAGATATTTTAACAGTGTTCCTGTAAGGGTAAATCACTAGAATGCCCATCCCTGCGATTTGTTCTCCCTGATAGTAGGATGCTGAACCATCAGTAAAGATGCGACACAAAGAGGTGTTGTCAAGTATTTGTGGCGTGGCAGGGAGGAAAGGACCTGAATCTGGAAGATCAGGTGACTGCAGTGTACAGTCATGGGGTTCTATTTGGAAAAGGAGTCCATGAGCCAGCATAGATGAAATTTTTGTTGGGTGTACCTGTATGTCTCTATCCTGGAGAAGAAGTGACCAGTGTATCAGTCTGGTGTTGGAGACTGACCCATCCTTCACTCTGTCTGAAAGCAGAAAGGTAGTTGGGGTATGATTGGTGTTGATGATCAGTGGAGAGTACCCAATGATATACAGGAAGTGCTTGACAGCCCAGTAGGTGGCCTGAAGGTTCATTTCACAGAGACTGTACTTCTGTTCCACTGGGGTCAAGAGCTGTGATGCATATGCAATGGGTCTCAGGGTGCCATGAACCTTCTGGACCAACACTGCTGACATGGCAATGTCAGAGGTGGCACATTTCAGATGAAATGGTAGTGCTGGATTGCGGTTGACCAGAGCTGGGGTGGAGGCCAGGGCCTGCTTCAGTGATGTCACAGACTGGGTATGTATAGGGCCCCATGTCCATGGGATGTCGTTTTTGAGTAGCTCATACCGAGGAACAGCTTTCTGAGCAAAATTACAAATAAAATCTCTTGAATAATTCACCATACCTAGAAACCTTCGAAGAGTTGCCATGCTGGTAGGCAGTGGCAAGTCTTGCAATCCCTGTATCTTCTTCCAGGTAGGGCTTCGACCTTGGTCAGTTATTTTCAGACCCAGAAAGAGTACTTCTTTCTGACATAGTTGTGCTTTTGCTGGATTGCATTTCAGGCCTGCTGTCTGGATGAGAGTCAGTAGTTCATTCAAGAGATCCAGATGTTGTTCCTATGTGGCCCTTGCCAGCAACAGATCTTCCACATATTGTAAGAGACATTGGGGAGTTGCGGCAAGCAACTCCACGTGTACTGTCTTCCTTCAAAGGTGAAGGCAAACTTATATTGACTCTTAAGGGCCAATGGTAATGACCAAAAACCATTGGAAATGTCCAGGGCACTGAACCATTTCATGTCAGGGGTCAAGAGTCGTAGCACATCCGGTACTGATGCCACAGTTGGGGAACAACTGGGGGTGACTTGATTCAGTTTCCTGTAGTCAATAGTAAGTCTCCAGGCACCTGTGGGTTTTTCATGGGCCACTCTGGGGAGTTAGCAGTGGAAACACAAGTTCTGATTACTCCTTGCTTGAGGAGTGACTTGATTGTTTCTCTAAGAGAAGGCAAGGCCTCAGTTGGAAAGGATACTGCCTTTGCCTCTCATGTGCTGGGTCTGGCACTTCGATGACAGTGTGCATTCTGCCACAGTCATGTTTGTTAATTGCAAACACCTCCAGATGTCATTGTAAAATGGGGAGAAGCTTTGGGAAAAGCTCATGACCTTTGAACAAATCTATGACGTCATACTCCTTGTCGTTGGCAGAGATTGTCGCAACAATGTGTGAATCGGGGATCAAAATGGTATGGTATTGACCCTGAATCTGTATCAGTAGCATGTTAGCTAGATCCACCACACAGCTGTGTGGTGCAAGGAAATCAATTCCTATGATACTAGGATGATCATGCATTACCATCAGTTGGAAAGTGTGTGAGGCCTTTAGATAGCCTAGCTCTACCAGTAGAGGTATAGAGCGGTATGCAGGTAGCCTAGTACCATCAACTCTTGACATGTTGGTCCTCCATCCGGTGGACCAAGGGGATGTGTCTGGATGTTGCTCATGTAATACAGATACAGCTGCTCCTGTATCTAACAAGACTACTAGTAGGCGGCCCCTGACCTCAGTGCAGGGCCTTCCATTTGTATCCAAGACCAGCTTGTTTACAATCTGGACTGGGGCCTGTAATTGTCAATCTGTACTGCTGGGAGCATGGAGAGGTTGGGCCTAACTTTTGTGAATCACTTCACCATGCTGCACTGATGCTATCTAAGGAGGAGCTTCTGGGTTCAGGCCTGTATGGGCCTGAAGGCCTGCACTTCCAGTATCCCCATGACCTGTTGGGGTCTGGGTCACCGGTTGTACCACCACAAGGGCCTGTGTGGGAACAGCATCTGCTACAGCATGCACTTGTCCCAGGAGCTCTCTGAATTTCTGATTCTCTTTGGCTATCTCCCTATATAAAGGGTCTGTTCTTTGTTTTTGTGGTTTACCTTTACCCTTATGCTTTTTATTCTTATACCAATTCTGGTTCCCACCCCATTGTTGTTGTTGCGGTTGTTGTTGGTGTTGGGTCTGTTGGGGGTGTTGGTTATCAGCTGGAGGGGCCTGCTGATGTTGGGCCTGCCCTTCCACAGTGTAGTGCATCGTGGCCTCTGAAGCAGGCTCCAGGGTGGCTACCTTCTTGGAACCGGAGCCAAGATCACGGATATAGAGTTGGTAAACTTTCTCAGTTTTCCGAAGGATTTCGGCAAACCTATCCGTATTGGGGTAGGTGGTTGGCTCTACCTTTTCTCATACTGTAGGAATCAAGTTCCTAAGGAACAGGGTCTTATACACAATAAGATCTACATCCGCAGCTTCTTGGGCCAGGTGCTTTCTTGCTCGGTAGGCCATCCAAAGTCTCTGGTGGTAAGTCGCTGGACTTTCCTTTGCATTCTGTTTTACAGGGTATGCAAGCATCACTCCTACTACACCTGGGCTGTGAGCAGAAATGAGTGCTGCTGCAACCTCATCAAAGGTGGCCTTCCCATCCTGGTGGATGGCATCGGGGAGTTTGGCCCACAAACTAGGATTGATGGTCTGGCGTAGTATTTGGACCTGGTATTCTGCAGTGAGGCTAAGTATCTCGCATTTAGAATGCACCTTTTCTAAGTGACAGCTGAGGTTGTTGGACGGGTTCATCCGACCGATACTGTCAGCTATTTGCTGAACAGAGTAGACCATTTGTAGGGGATTACTGGGTCAATCAGGCAGAGGTAGATTGTCTTGGGTGCCGTCTAGTGTGGCCCGAGCTGCAGCATCGGCTGCAGTATTAACAATACCATCCTGAGTGCCAGCCTCCTGCAGAAGCTGCCTAATCTGGGTTTTAATAGCACGTTTACTTCTCTCAGGAAGAGGTACATTGCATATTGCAGTTTCAATCATCGTTTCTATCTCTTGCCTATCTTTCACATTAATAACGGCTATTGGTGGTGCCGTCAGGACCAGGCCTGGGCCTGCTCCCCCCCATCATGGGGGCCGCCATGTTGGCATCTCCCATGATGGGCGTCATGATGTCAATGACGTATGACATGGTGAGGGTGGAGTTGGGACCCACCATGTTGTGGATGGCTGGGTGGAGTTTCTGGGCCATAGTAGTGGTGTGACTGGGCATTGTACTGAGAGATGTCATCATGATACCTCCCCTTCAGATGATGTGTGTAAGGCAGGGGTTACGCCTCTCATTGCCTTAACATGTCCAGCCAGAACCTCTGGCTGATGGCGCAGTTTCGCCATCTTGGTTTTACATTCAGCATGACTCACAGTTGCAATATCCATATCAACCTCATCTTACATTTGCTTCTGCAACACTCTATACGCGGCGCTCAGTTCGCGATTGTCCCTAGTAGCCACTTCTAAGTCATTACGTACCTGGTTCATCTCGTCCTGTAGCTCTCCCATCTCCTCACTCAGCTGAGCATTTGGAGCACTTAGCAAATCATTCATATGCAATGCCTGTCCCTTATCCTGTCTCAAACTTTCACACTCCTGCTTCAACATACGAAGTTCCTGTTCTCCAGCTTGAGCTGAATGATGCAAAAGTGAATCCTTTTCATTCCGCAGAGTTTGGAGTTCAGACTCCAAGTTCTGCTGCAGTCTAACACATTCCATTTCCTGCAAACCCATCTGTTGCTTAAGAGATGAAATTTGCAGATCAAGGGTTTGAAATCTCACTTTGGCAGCTTCCAGAGCAGCATAGAGTGCCATGACCATCAACCCTTTAGCCTGACGCTTATTGGTTGATTGTCTCATCTCTGTGTACTGGGTTGAAATCCCCAGTATAGGGTTTTTGGATTGACTTGCGTCCCGCGCGAAGTCAGCCCATCCTCCATGGGAGGTAAGGAAGTTTGAGACATCAAGTCTCAGTTCTGTGCAGATATTTGATATGGTGGCCATTGTGTGGGAGGGAACCAAAAATCAAACTGTGAAAAAGATGCCGTGTTATGTATCGATCCACAGCAGGAGCACTTTATACACAGTCGGGCTACTGTAAAAGTTGTAGGCTTACAATTCAAAGCTGTAATGGAATTGAGTCAAGTCAGCATTGACCACACCTGAAAGGATGACAGCCAGACTTTGTAAGTGACTACAAACTGGTTTTAAAATGGGAGAGGTGATACGAGAATGTACACCTACTGTCCCCGTGAAAAAGGGAAAAGTTATAGCAACAAGTGAAAACTTATAAACACCAAATATCACCTGAACGTGTTTGCCAATTGTCAGGAGGTCTAAACCTCACTCTCAGGTTCTTGGCAATATTGGGAATGCAAGTAATCACAGACACATTGCATTAGAGTGATAAACTTGTTAATTACTACCAAAAAGGATAAAATCACAGTTGCCCTAAGTAGTTCTTACCAATACAAACTGGGAGCCAGTGCTAAGCGTTCCCTATACCTCGAGGTTTCTTTGTGTCTCTTGGGATCTCCGAGGTACAAGACTAGTGTATCACATTATATACCTACGATAATTACTATGGTTACTGTGAGATAGAAACATTTCTAGTTACAGAGATGAGTCCTATTGGCTAAATTAGAGGAGGCTTTATTGTCCAAGATAACATTATACAATTTTGTAGTAGTCATCAGTTTGTGAAACAAAAGAGTTCTTATACAGAGTCTTACATAACTCAATGTAGTAGCAGTACAAATCACCAAAAGGTGGCAATGCCGACTTACATATCATAATTATTCCAAGGATACAGGTGCCTTGGCATCTTACAAGTAAGAAATACACAGAAAATACATAGAGTATATGTATTAGCAAGCAAAGTGTATTACAACAATATGCGTACATATCCTGACATCTACTCTTGTACGGTAGATGCCCTTAGCCCTATATGTTAGTATAACATATGCCTAAGCACTAGCTGTCTACGGTGTACCTCTGAGGGTACCTATTAGTGTGCAGAGACCTCGTGTAACAATACAAAAAGATCTGTAATCTACAGTCAGGCAATTCGATACCATCGACTCTGCTCTGATGAGAAAACAAGAGATAGACAGCTCTCTACACTTCGGAATTCCCTAATTCAGCAGGGCCACTCTCCAAGACAAATTGACAGAGAATTTGAATGGGCCATACAGATACCATGAGACAATCTGCTGGAAAGCAGGCAAAGACATTAAACTGACTGCACACCCCTAGTGGTCACTTACAGCCCATTGCTAAAGCCCCTTCAGGAAATTATCAAAGAGTTACAATCCATGCTGAGAGAAGATGAAACACTGAAAGACATCTTCCCTGAACCACCTGCCATTGCCTATAAGCAACCCCCAGCCTCTCGAACATAATGATTCATAACATACTCCCAGCAGACCGTAATAACCAGAAAACAAGAGGGACAACACCAAGCAACATGGCAAGATGTAATACCTGCACCCACAAATGCGCACAGGCCACCATTAAGACAAGTCAGAACAACATAATACGAATTAATGGATCCATCATATGTCAATCCAGCAATGTGGTTTACCTAATTCAATGCGGGAAGTGAACAAATGGCTGCTATATTGGGGAAACGAGCCAACCACTGAAAAAAAGGATGAATCACCACTGTCACACCATAGTAAACCAGATTATCAGCACTCCAGTAGGAAACCATTTTTGACAAACAGATCACTCTCTCCTGGATTTATCTGTCTTGATACTAAGAGGCAACTTCAGAAACATACAGGACAGAAGGACATGGGAACTGAAATATATAGAACAATTTAAATCTAATATTTCTGGACTGAAACTGGACATTGGTTTCATGACCCACTATGGTAAACTGTAATTCTTTTTTTATTGTGTACTATATCATGTCTCTATTCATCTCATTTTGGTTCTGTATCTTTCTGACTATTATATTTTTTCCTCTGAGTTTTGCCTGTTCTGTTTTTTTACCTCACATCCTCCCTGCCTCTCCCATTAACTCCTGAGCTCAGTCCCACCTACTCCCTCTTGTTTTCACACCTCTGTTTATCTAGTATTTTGTTCTTTTGTTTCTACTAATTTCTTGATTTCCTTGCATCTATTAGGCATCTCCTGTCCATTCTACTCTTTCAGCCAGCCTCTTTTCTCAGATCTTATCTGCATACTTTTGTCTTCCCTTTAGCTTCCTTTGATCTCCTACTGACCTGCTCCTACTATGCCCCCTCCCCATTTCTTCTCATGTTTTTTATTTTTTGCATCTTAGACTTTCATCTCTAGTCCACTTTATCACCTTCCTACTTCACTTCCTGATTTTTAATTGTTCCACAGTGGATATAAATACTGCTTGTTGCTCAGTTTTGCTATTCACCTGAAGAAGAGACATGTGTGGCCCCAAAAGCTTTTGTATAATTCCATCTTTGTACAAGACACTTGTTGGTCCAATAAAGGGTATCAAACCTTCCATCTTATCCCCTATTTTAAGATAATCATTGTAATAAATTAATACACCTCCCCTTTTCTTGTTTCTATCATTCTTTACAATCTTGAACCTTGGTAGTCGAATAATATTATGTGAGATATGAAGTCCCAACCATGTCTCACTCAACCCAAGGCCATCTGGAGAATTTAAAACTTCCCAAGTGGCTAATTCAGAAAGATACTTTGATAAGCTTCTAATGTTAAGGTGCAAAATATGCAGCCATTTTTTTTGCCATGGAGAGGTGGTGATGTAGGTCCCAGATTTTGTTCAATGTCCCCAGACAGAAGCAACTTTTTGAACAGTTAACCAAATTACTGTAAGTATGCTGCACCATCATAATCAATCCATTCTGACTTTATGGTTTTAACAACCAAAGGCAAAAAGCAGCAGTATTTAATTGCAAGGTCAGAAGCTTGATCAAAATGCTGATCCTTACTGAGCAGCATATGTATGTAAATAAAATTAGTTTCAGCAATTAAATCAGATTGCAGTTGAGTTGCCCTTCACATAAGACATCACATTCCATGATAAGAACAACAAGGAACCCACCTCCAGCAATTCATGTTACAATAGCAAACAACAGTACTACAATTTATTTAGTTTTTGTTGACCAGGAAAGGTGGACTTGGCAATTCTACCTATTTTCAGCTTAGTCCCAGGGGAGGGTGATACAGAGGGAAACAAACTGAAATTGAACCAGATAAATACCAGACCTGCTTACTGTCCAAAAAATACTGCTCGGACTCTCCCCCCCCGGGGTCACCGCCTCTCTTCATCCTACAACCCCCACTATCCTCACTCGCAACTCAGAGAATGCACCTCTGGTTGTGCTCAGGGTAAAAACCTCCCTTGCCCAGAGATCTTTCCACCACAGGGCCCCCACATGGTTTAATGCACTCCCAAGCACCATCACTAGTGCACCCAAGATTGCCCACTTCAAAACCACTCTTCGCAACCACCTCTTCTATAGTCGCTCCTGTAACTGCTACTAATATCTCACTCTCTCACCCACTCTGATCCAAATTCTCTGGCAAAGTCCACTATTGGATTGCAACCTCCGTCAATAACACCAAACCCATGAATAAGACTGACTACTATGTTTAGATGCTTTCTCAAGCTTATAATGTCTTCTGCTGTTTTGTTGTAAATATCATCATCCAAGTATTATAAATAATGTCTGAAAATATCTACATCCAAATACCGTAAATAATGTCTGTGACAAATGTCTGTAACACATGCTTAATGTAATTGTTGTTATACCGTGTTTCTGTATTACCATCTGTCTTACATGTGACAAGGTAGCTTTGTAAATGAGCCTCTGGCTCAAAAGTTGTAAACCGATATATCAAATAAATAAATAAAAAAATAAAGAAAGAACGCCATTAGTGGCATTTTAGTGAATGGGGGAAATTTGGCCAGGACATTAGGGAAATCCTCCTCTCTTTTCAAGAAGTGACATACTTACAAATACAGTTCAGTAGTTTTGAGCCAGTGTAAATAACACAGAGTCCAGTGCCCTTCAGAAAAGGAGACTGAATATTCTGGAGAAGGGGTGTCAAAAAGTCGCTAAAGGTATCAAACAATAATTGTAGCTGAGTGTAGCTTGGGCTTGGCTTCAGGTAGATATACAGATAGACCCTTGTGTCTTTTTCTGCCATCAAATTCTATGTATCCATGCATCTAGCTATTCTGGACTGGGATATCCATAGAAAACACAGTCTAAAAATTGGAAAAAGCAGAACCCTGTGGAAACCAAGATACTGCTTGTTATTTGAACTATCCAAAGTAAATATAGTTCAAAATGGTTGAAAGCATGACCCGGCTGAAAATAAGATATTGTATCTTAGCTGGGATATTCACAGCACATGCTTTTGCAAATTTTGAATGAGTTGTATACTAATCCAATTCCCTTTACCTGTGATTAAAGTGCAACTGACGCCCCCCAACCCTGCCACTCTGGACCGTCCTCACCACCTCCCTTGCTTTAGTCACTGATGCCTATATACAGCATTACAGAAAGTGACTGGCCCAGCCCTGCATATTACCTCATCTGAGCACCTTCTAAATGACAGTGAGCAATCATGACTCTACTGCAGAAATAGTTTCTACAGTAGGTATGCAGTTGCTCTCCAGCATTCAGATGGCAGCTGGCTGAGGTGGTGAATAGAGGGCTGTGTCAAGCACTGTCTTTAATGCCGTATATTGGCATCAATGACTCAAATAAGGGGTGTGTGAGAAGGCTGGTCTTGAATGGGAGAGGGGTCAATTGTTTTTTCCAGGGATTGAGGGGTCAATTGTATACCAGTTGGGGAGTGTGTTATGTTTCAAGTCGCCAGGAGTGACAATTGTGTGTGTGTGTGTGTGTGTGTGTGTGTGGTGTCAACTAAATTACAAGAGATGTAAATTATCAGTCTGGACATTGCAGTTGGGGGGTGGGTGAGGAGGCTACTTGACCACCAGACTGGTATACTGCATTGAAAGGTGAGCATTCAGGGGGATGCAGCATTAAAAGGCACTGCAATGGAGGCTGTTTAGCACTGCCAAATCTACTAAGTATACTGCTGCACCCTGTATGTGAGTGAGTTCCCTGATTTGCATGGATGCAGTGGTATTTTCTGTGTAATCACATTGTCGGGTCAGCATCATGCATGGGGAGACATTGAATAGAATCATAGAAGCTTGATGGCAGAAAAAGACTCTTCTGGCCCATCTAGTCTTCCCATCCCTTCCATTTCACACACACCCTCCCCACCTGCCACCACCCAAGCATGGTGAAACCATCATTATAGTGACAGGATAATTCATTAATATACTTGAAAGATGGTAAATACGTTCCCTCACCTAGAATCAAACTTCTGACCCTTAGCTTGCAAAGCAAGCACACATCCAGTGTGCCACCTGAGGAGCTTAAATATGGCCCCTAAGTACACATTATTCCCGGTTAGTGCAGCACCATATGGGGACATAAAAGAAAAACAAGGAAAATCAACTGTCCTATAGCTCCCTCTGGTGATATTCTATTATTGGAAGACCTGTTTAGCTACAACACACATCTATAAACATTTTTAAAAGAGCAGTAAAACTGTGAACTTACTGTGGTTTTACACTGTAGTTACAGTGTAACTGCACTGTCACTGCATTGCAATATGTAACTACAGTGCACTTACCCCTGCCACAGGTAATTAACGATTGCTTACCCTGTAGTTACACTGAAACTGATACCTAAAGTGTGACCATGCTTTGATAACTGAAATCATGCCAAGGTTGGATTTGTGATCTGATTACTGAAATTCCAGGGGATATAAGGCCCTCCGCCTGCAGTGCAGGGCTTAAGCACTCCCCTGGGCATGCAGTAATCTCAACATAAGTACTACCCTGTTGTGTCTAATCACTTTCATAAAAAAATGGATGAAAGCAGAATCCCACTAAAAACAAGATGTCGCATCTCTTCTTAGCTATCCTGGGTAAATTCTGTGTAAAAGTTGGTAAAATCTGGATTTCATTGAAAACAAAATATAGTGCACCTCAGGTGAGCTAACCTTGATAGAAACAGTGCAAAAATGGGCAGAGGCATGAACCCAGTGAAAAAGAAATATTGTATCTCCCTTGGGCAGAACATCCTTTGGTAAATGCAATGTACAAATAGGAGAAAGCTGCCTGGCTAGCACAGCAGTACTACTATTGCTTTCTATCCAAAAAAGTTGTGCTCATTCCCTAAGCCCAGGATTTCCGGGGCCAAAGAATGAGTCTGAGTTCTGATGTTCATCATAAGTGCTTCCTGTCTCAAGGATGAAGGGCACTTTTTTCTGCTGCATGACTGCCCACTTCTGGCTCAGAGGTAGGTTGTGTCATGCAATGAGGAATATATGGTCCTTCTGGAATGGCCTTATGTTGGAATGCTTCTGAAAACCTGGCAAGTGACATGGAGGTTTGACCCACTCAGAATAAATCCAGCAGTGAGCAGTGACTTTTTAAAGTAGGGAGAGGCTCATCTTTCCTTCTCACAGCCCTGATTGACACCCTGTCTGGTTGCTCCTTGGATCACACCCTAAGGAGGCATATGAGAAGGCTAAAGTGGGATAAAATACTCAAGCAGCCTCTGGCAAATGAAGCTGCCCCCCCACCCACAGTAGGGCCCTAACAACTCCATGTGCGCCTCACTGGCTCCTCCTTCCACACCTCAGTCACTGCATTTAGACATCTGTTCAAGGTTGAGAAACTGGGAGGAGGGGGTTCCCCTCTGTTACAGGGTGGGTCTACAGGCAGACAATTAACGTGCACAGAAGCAGCAGTTTAGGTGCAACCCACTGTTTGTTTGGTGGGATATTTATTACTTCATAAACAATTTACAGCACCCAAAAAGTAAAAATAAATACAGAAAACAAAATAATAAACAATCAATGGTAATTCCAAAGACTTCTTTTCACTCACAGACTGACACTTCCCTCCAGCTAGGTCAGGAAGAACTGACCCTATCTAACTTGCTATCTGGAGAGGTAGGGTTTATATACACACCTCCTTGGTCAGGTGACCCAGTATTCTTTTGGAACAAGGTAAATTCAATGAATAACCTTTCAAAATAGTGTTCATTAGCATAACCTTGTTTTATACATCAATACAAACTTTCATTTGAACTTTTTATACAATAAAAACTCTGTATAAAGGATTTGATACAAACAACAGTCACCTAACATTTGATAGACAGTTTGCCCTCTTTAAATATAGACCACTAGGGGCCGCTCACTCCCTATAGTGGCTCTCATTCTGCTGTAGAACTGCTAGCAAGCAGGCCTCCTCTTAGCTTCCAAGGTGCAGCTCAACAACAGCATTATGGTAACTTCCTTGTTTGTTTAAGTGTTTCAGTTCTTTCTAGGTTTGCAGTAACAAAACCTTTGGTTTACCAGGACACAGAAATGTTTAAAACACAGTAAACCTGTAACCATTTCTTCCTTTTTCAGGTGTTTTGCAGCACAGGAGTTAGTTTGGCTTCAATTGTGGTTTGAAATCTCCAAACATATTTTTAGGGGCAAAACAACTGGCTGTAGCTCTGCTCTGTATTTCCTTAAACAGAAACAGCTTTTTATCAACAGAAGCTAAGCAAACTAACTGAGCTATTCCTTTTGTTTCACCAAAAGGAGCACCAAATGGTGTTTTTAAAAGTACAGAGACTTTTAAGCCGGAGCACTGCTTGGGGGGGGGGGGGTATCTACTAAATAAAGGCTTTTCTTCAGCTTATCTTTATAATACAACTACCTGCAGTTTATAAATGTCTTTTAAATTTTAATGTGCTGCTTGTGTAACTGAGCATTCACCAGCTCTGGAAACTCAGGGAGACATGAACAGAGAAGGGACCAGGACATGAAGAGAAATTTAAACAGCAGGGAATTAAGAAGGGGAAGAGGGGGAGTTTGTAAGGAGGTGGCCTGCCTCCATACAGAGAAATAGGGACAGCATAAAAAAGGAACAGGAAAGTGGTTGCAACCAGAGGTTTAAGAAGAGAAAAAGGTCCCAAGTCTCAGTGGCAGGGACAGGCCCTGTCACACTTACCCCCCCCCTTCTTAAGAGGAAAGGCATATTACCATAACCCCCCCTCCAGAAACCTGGGGGGTGGAACTCCCGCCCTCCCACTCTCAAGAGTTCCTTCCCAGGGTCCCTTATGAACAGAAAACAACAATTTCTGTTCTTGTTCATACCAGAACCTTACGCACCCTGGGACTATGACATTTAATAACATCATTCCTTTTGTTATAATAACCTGTATAGTTTAACCATAACCTGAACAGTCCAACCTCTTACTTTCCTAATGGGTTTGAGGAGCTCCGGCCCACCCACTCCGTGAAGCTCCATCCCAGGGTCCCATTACACATTTTCTATCTAAGAAAACTTTTACACAGTAAACATTACTAACTTTACCCTGGGATCTGTATTTACATTTGTTTGAACCTGCTAGGTACCTGTTATTATTTACACTGATACCTTATTGTCTGTATCTAGTATCTCAAGGTCTGGACCAAATCAAGACAGAAAATCTGCATTCACATTTTCATTCCCTTTGCGGTGTATCACTGTAAATTGGTAGGGCTGTAAAGCCAAATACCACCTCATTATTCGAGGGTTCTTTTCTCTCATTTGTTGAATCCAACATAAGGGATTGTGATCTGTCATTACTTTAAATTCTGCTCCCCACAAGTAATATTTAAATGATTCAATGGCCCACTTGAGGGCGAGACACTCTTTCTCTACTGTAGAATAGCTACGTTTCCTCTCATGCAATTTTCTGCTTATGTACATTACAGGGTGTTCTTCCCCTTGTATGAACTGTGTTAAGACTGCTCCTATCCCTACCCCTGAGGCATCAGTTTGTACCACAAATGGTTCATCAAAATTGGGGCTTCTTAGGACAGGGCATGCACACAGTGCTGCTTTAATTTTTCTAAAGGTAAGGTCACATTCTGGGGTCCATTCTACCTTGTTTGCATATCTCTTCTTTGTTAAATCAGTAAGGGGACTTGCTATCTCAGAAAAATTCGGAATAAAGTGCCGATAGTATCCGACCAGTCCCAAAAATGCACATACCTGTTTTTTTGTTTTGGGTATGGCACAATCAGATACAGCGGACACTTTATTTACCTCAGGTTTTATTGTCCCATTCCCTATTATGAACCCTAGATACCTGGTTTCTGTCTGCCCTAGACAACATTTTTTTGGATTAATGGTTACCCCTGCCTTTTTAATCACTGCAAATTCCTGCTCTAGATGTTTCAGATGGGAATTCCAATCAGGGCTGAATATTACCACCTTCTCCAGGTATGCGGCACAGAAATCAGAATAGGGACTCAACATTTGGTCAATAAAGCACTGGAATGTTGCAGGCTGTCCATGGAGACCAAATGGCATGGTAACGAATTCGAACAATCCAATTGATGTAATAAAGGCAGTTCTGTCTTTTGATTGAGAGGTAAGAGGGATCTGCCAATAACCTTTGGTAAGGTCCAGGGTGGAAATGTATGCTGCGCTTCCCAAACAGTCTATAATGTTGTCTATTCTGGGCATTGGGTATCTATCCAGAACAGAGGCAGCATTCACCTTGCGAAAGTCAAGGCAGAGGTGAATAACCTCCTCTTTCTTGTTCACTACTACAATAGGTGATGCCCATGCACTATGTGAGGGTGTGATAATGCCCATCTGTTCCATCTTTCATACCTCTTTTATCACTTCCTCTCTGATGTTGATAGGAAGTATATAAGGCTTCTGATGTATGGGGTAGCTTGGGTAATTCTGATGTCATACTCTACCCCACCTGCCCTGCTTGGGACACTGGTGAGGGTTTCCCCATAGGTACATAACAGATTTTGCAGCTGTTCCTGTTTCTGGGCTGGTAATGCTAGGTTAACAACAACTTCTTGGATTTGTCCCCTCTGTTCCAACGTGCTATGCGCTATATCCAGTTCTGAGGTATCAGTCTCAGTCTGGATGTAGCAGCTTAGCTCGGGTTCCTGCTGCCGCTCATGCCATAGTTTTAACAAGTCAGCATGAAAAATTTGCTTATTACTTCTTCTTGTGGGCATCTGTGTCTCGTAGGTGACTGGTCCTACCTGCCTGAGTACAGTATATGGCCCCTGCCACTTCATTAGCAGCTTGTTGTCAGTGGCTGGTAAAAGAAGTAACACCTTGTCAGCTGCAGAAAATTGCTTCTTCCCTACCCCCTTATCATACTCTATTTTCTGCTGCACTTGTTTCTCCAACAATGATTGATGGGCTAGGGTTACATATTTCAAGAGGCGCTTTCTTAAGGCAGACATATACTCCAGTATCCCTTGCTTCCCTACCTGGAGGTTTTCCTCTCAATGTTCCTTGATTATATCCAATGGTCCTCTAGGATTTCTCCCATACAGAAGGTAAAATGGGAAAAATCCAGTAGAGGCTTGGGGTACTTCTCGGTATGAAAACAGAAGGTATGGTAGAAAGGTGTCCCAGTTCCTTCCCTCTTCGATCACAAATTTTTGCAACATCCGCTTCGGTGTCTGGTCAAACCTTTCCACCAAACCATCTGTTTGTGGATGATAGGGTGAGGTTCTTACTGCATGAATCCCTAGTAACTTATACAATTCAGTTAGCATAACTGACGTGAAATTGGTACCTCTACCTCTATCTGTCAGTATCTCTTTTGGAATACCCATCCTACTGAAGATGTTTGCCAATTTCTCAGCCACCCTGGATGCTGTTACAGTACCCATGGGTATGGCTTTGGGGTACCTAGTGGCATAATCGCAAACCACCAGAATAAACCTATTCCTCTTGGAGCTAGTTTGCAGGGGTCCTACTGCATCCATGGTGATGCATTCAAAAGGTTGGCTAACTAATGGTATGTTCTGTAGGGGTACCAACTCTTTCTTTCCTGTCAGGGCAACCTTCTGGCATACAGGACAGCTCTGGATATACTCTGCTATCTGTTCATGCATATCGGACCAGAAAAATCTATGCAACAGTCTGCTCAGAGTAGTATCCCTCCCTGAATGTCCTGCTAGGGGTATATCATGGGCTATCTGCATCAGCTCTTTTCAATATTTAAGGGGGACAATCAGTTCAGTGGCCAGGTTTCCATTTCTGGGGTTCACACATTCCCTATGCAGTATGTCATTTACTATCACATATCTTGGAAACCCTTTCCCTGGTTGTTTTCCCACCAGTGAAAAAAAATTGGTTAGTGTACCATCTTGCTTTTTTTTCATAAGCCAATGTCTCTGGTTTTGTGTCCATTGGGCCCATACTATGTTTCTTCTGCCAGTCTCTCTTTTCTTGTTTTCTGATGGTCTTCCCCTTCCGATCTTTCCCTGGGGACTCATATAGTTCAGAGAATGGGAATAGTCCCCCCAGTTCACTCTGCCGCTTTGCTTGCGACCGAGTGGTTACCGCTACAAGTTCTGTTTCACCAGTAAAGTCAGAAAATCAGGATAGTCTTGCCCAGTAATCACTGGGACAGGTAAATGGGGAACGATTCTGAATGCCAACTCCTGTGATGTTCCATTTACTGTCAGTTCCAAAGGGGTGGTGGCATAAAAATGAGTATCCCCGTGTATACAAGTTACCATGGTGCCTCTCCCGGTTCTTTCTAGACCCTCAACAAGATCTGCACGGACCAAAGTCTGTCGACTTCCAGAGTCCAGCAAGCCCAGAACATTATGTGCCCCCACTTCTACTGTTGCCACATATGGTGCCCAACTGGCTAGAGCAAGATGTCCCGAATCTCTTTTAATTACTGGGCAATTTCTTATTAAATGTCCCTTCTTCTGGCAACCATGACATACTATCTCTGTTAGGGGTAGTCTCTCTCTCCTATCTCTTCTTACATCAGGCTGTGATCTAGTATTTACAGAAGAATAGGGAGGTCTTACCAGGCTGTTGTATTTCCCCCTTGGTTCCTCCCTCTTGTAGGTCGAGCGGCCAGGAAGTCCTCAGCCAATGTGATGGTTTTCTCTGCACCTTCCGGTTTATGCTCACACACCCATAGTTGTACATCTTGAGGCAGAACCTTTATAAACTGCTCAATGGTTATTGCCTCCATGATTTGGTGCACAGTCGTGCTACTGGGTTGTAGCCACTTGTCACTTATATCTTTAAGACAGGCATAGACATCTCTGGGGGCATTCTAGGCTTGCATTTTCAGGTACCGAAACCGCTGTCTGTAAGTCTTAGGACTGATATCATATCTCCTGCTTCACATGATCATAGTCATTGGCCAGTTGAATATCCAGTCTGCTGTAAATGACTTGGTCTCATCCAGTCAGTTGAGGGGCAAGCCGCACCACCCATTGGTCTTTGGGACAAAAACATGTCTGTGCTACTCTTTCAAAAGTGGTAAGGTAGGCTTTGATGTTATCCGAGTCCTGTAATCTGGCCAACTTAATGTCTCTCGGGGTTTGTGGACATTCCGCATGCTCTGTCCATATAGCTTGGAGCACCCTTATTGTATCTGCCCACTTAGCATCTTGACGTCTGTAGTCACTCTCCCTCTCACAGTCCAGCTGCACCTGTCATACACACAGCCACTTCAATAGTTCTCCCACATCTTCCATGGGAGCTTGTTCCAAGTAGGAGGCATCCATTTCTTTTTCTGGACCCTTAGTCTCTAGGGGCTGTTCCAGGGATATCCCTTCTCCATGCTCACTGGGATCCCCTTCAGAAGACCTCTCAGAAGGTGTCCGTTTCACTTTTGGATGCACATCCGGTAAACCGGATAGTAGCTGAGCCGCTGTTTGTGCTGCCATATTTCTGGTGAGGATGCCTTGTGCCAGACCACCCTCCACCATGTCTACCTTGGGGACCAGGAAGCACCCGCCGTAACACCTCCCTTCCCTGGCAAGGTGTTACAGGCAGTAGAATCCCACTTCTTAAACCAAAATTTTATAGGGTGGGTCTACAGGCAGACAATTAACGTATACAGAAGCAGTAGTTTAGGTGCAACCCACTGTTTGTTTGGTGGGATGTTTATTACTTCATAAACAATTTACAGCACCAAAAAGTAAAAATAAATACAGAAAACAAAAGAAACAAAATAATAAACAATCAATGGTAATTCCAAAGACTTCTTTTCACTCACAGACTGAAACTTCCCTCCAGCTAGGTCAGGAAGAACTGACCCTATCTAACTTGCCATCTGGAGAGGTAGGGTTTATATACTCGCCTCCTTGGTCAGGTGACCCAGTATTCTTTTGGAACAAGGTAAAACCAATGAATAACCTTTCAAAATAGTGTTCATTAGCATAACCTTGTTTTATACATCAATACAAACTTTCACTTGAACTTTTTATACAATAGAGACTCTGTATAAAGGATTTGATACAAACAACAGTCACCTAACATTTGATAGACAGTTTGCCCTCTTTAAATATAGACCACTAGGGGCTGCTCACTCCCTATAGTGACTATCATTCTGCTGTAGAACTGCTAGCAAGCAGGCCTCCTCTTAGCTTCCAAGGTGCTGCTCAGCAACAGCATTCTGGTAACTTCCTTGTTTAAGTGTTTCAGTTCTTTCTAGGTTTGCAGTAACAAAACCTTCTTTGGTTTACCAGGACATAGAAATGTTTAAAACACAGTAAACCTGTAACCATTTCTTCCTTTTTCAGGTGTTGTGCAGCACAGGAGTTAGTTTGGCTTCAATTGTGGTTTGAAATCTCCAAACATATTTTTAGGGGCAAAACAACTGGCTGCAGCTCTGCTCTGTGTTTCCTTAAACAGAAACAGCTTTTTTTCAACAGAAGCTAAGCAAACTAACTGAGCTATTCCTTTTATTTCACCAAAAGGAACCCCAAATGGTGTTTTTAAAAGTACAGAGACTTTTAAGCCGGAGCACTGCTTGGGGGGGGGGGGGTATCTACTAAATAAAGGCTTTTCTTCAGCTTATCTTTATAATACAACTACCTGCAGTTTATAAATGTCTTTTAAATTTTAATGTGCTGCTTGTGTAACTGAGCATTCACCAGCTCAGGAAACTCAGGGAGACATGAACAGACAAGGGACCAGGAAATGAAGAGAAATTTAAACAGCAGGGAATTAGGAAGGAGAAGAAGTGGAGTTGTAAGGAGGTGGCCTGCCTCCATACAGAGAAATAGGGACAGCATAAAAAAGAACAGGAAAGTGGTTGCAACCAGAGGTTTAAGAAGAGAAACAGGTCCCAAGTCTCAGTGGCAGGGACAGGCCCTGTCACACACTCAC
Source organism: Neoceratodus forsteri (assembly GCA_016271365.2). NCBI lineage: Eukaryota > Metazoa > Chordata > Ceratodontiformes > Ceratodontidae > Neoceratodus > Neoceratodus forsteri. The sequence goes on along the minus strand of CM057449.1, from coordinate 937,874,599 downwards.
TGGGGATAAACTGGGGGTTATGATTGGGAGTCTAGAGAGGTTGTTGAGCAGAGGCTGTTGATGGGTTGAGCTGTTGGTGAACTTCTATTGCAGGAAGAAGGGCAAGAGCAGGTAGAAGGAGGACCTGGAAAACTGTTGAGTAGAAATGGGTGTCTAAACAGAAAATATAAACAAGATTTGGCTGCTAACAACAATGCTGGGCTTGCTTTTTAGGTCCAATAGCATAGCTGTTAGCACCTATTGTGGTCATGCATACTCTTTTGTGAATTTAATCAAGTTTACAGTTACTTTCAATGTGAGTGATTTAACTGCTGGTCATTGATGATGTCATTGATAGGGCTTTTAGGATCTGGGGTAGGGTTTCAGACCTACATATGCCTGGATTTGACCCCCTGTATTTCATTTTGTTTTTCTCATTACAATTTTTGTTGTATGAAAGAAATTGTTATATGCCATTGCAGATGCAGTGAAGGGTTTCAGCAGAACTACAGAACAGACTTTCAGATAATTGAACGTAGTACTACAGTATGTTGTAGTCAATTAAATTTGTCCAGGCTGAGGCCTGAGTAGGTTTGAATACAATTTGAATCACCTGTTTTGTAGGTTGACAGCATAACATCTCGATTATAGAAATGTAACTTACTTACCTGTAGCTCAGTGCCACACTGAATTGTGTGTACTTACTAGGCAAAGGATCAGTGGTTCAAATCCTAGCAGGGACTTTAACATTCTTTTTGTAAGTTGGAAACGTGTTTGAGTTGTGCTTCATGGTGGTGGTGGGGAATTGGAATAGTAAATTATATGAGAAGTAAATTTAGCTAAGAACAATAATTTCAGAAGGTAAATCATCTGCTGAGATTAGATTCCTGTGTTGCCTGTTTTGCAGGTTGTGACATAACATCTGTACCACAGAAAACAGTGGCACACTGAATGTGTGTTTGCATAATAAGCAAAGGATCAGTGGTTTAAATTCAGGTAGACATAATTTGAATCCTGGCAGGAACTTAAACATTTTTTCAACTTATTTTGTAAGATGGAAATTCACTTGGGTAGCAATTCATGATTGTCTGGAGAATAGGAACATGTATGAGAAGTAAATTTAGCAAAGAACACAATTTGTGAAGATGAATCACCAGCTAAGATTAGATCCCAAATCACCTGTTTTGCAGGTGTGATATATCCTGTACATCATAGGAACTGCAACTCACTAACTTGCAGTTCAGTAGCACACTGAATATGTGTTTGCTTAGCAGGCAAAAGGTTAGTTGCTCAAATCTGAGCAGGGATTCAATTTTTTCTGTAAGATGGAAAGTCACTTTAGTGGTGATTCATGGTGCTATGGGGTTGGAATAGTAAATTATATAGGTACATTCATTTAAGAACACTTTAGGAAGGTAAATCTCCCACTGGGATTCAATTCACAGTCACCTGCTTTGCAGGCTATGACATAACCTCTACATCATAGGAACTACAACTCATTTACCAGTAGCTCAGTGGTATACCAACTGTGTGTTTGCTTAGCAGTCAAAGGATCAGCGATTTAAATTTGGCAGGAATTTAAATATTTATGTTTAAGATGGAAACTCACTTGAGTTATGATTCATGCTGGCATGGAGTTGGAATACTAAATTATATAGCATGAGAAGTACATTTAGCTAAGATCAACAGTTTGTGAAGTTAAATTGCCTGCTGGGATTAGATCCCTAGTTACATGTTTAGCAGATTGTAACATAATCTCTACACAATAGGAAATGCAATTCACTTATTTGCAGCTCAATGGAAACCTAAATGTGTGTTTTTTTAGCAGGAAAATAATCAGTTGTTTAAATTCAGGATAATGTAGTTTTAATTCTGAAAGGGACTTAGACATATTTTTTCAACTTTTTTGTAAGATGTTAACTCAGTTGAGTAATGATTCATGGTGGTGTGGAGCAGAATAGTAAATTAAGTGAGAAGTAAATTTAGCTAAGAACAATTTGTGAAGGTTAATCATTTGCTGGGATTAGACCCCAGTCACCTATTTTGCAGGTGCCATATAACCTCTACATCATAGAAACTGGAGCTTATTAACGCAAAAGTAGAGATGTTGAAAAATTATATTTCGCCAGTGAAATTCCTGCTAAATCGTCAATTTCTCCTTGCAAAATATTTCATGAAATTCGCCTGCTACATGAAATATTTCATGAGCTGTGAAATTTGAAATTTTGCCAGAAAAGTGGGTGAAATTTCAATTTCTGTGGGCAAAATTTTGCATTCTGCGGGCAAAATCCCAAATTTTGGTTCCGTGAAACATTTTGCAAAATGGGCTAATTTCACAAAATATTTTGTGTAATGAAATTTTCCAAGTTCACACATCTCTACATACAAGTAAGTGGTACACTGCATGTGTGGGACGCATTATTGCTGAAATTGAGTATGCTTGCTGAAACCCTATCCCCCAAATCTCCTGAGTTTTTGTGTGCTGCTGATTAGAGAATTATTCTAAAAAAATACAAATCAAATACAACAAAATGTCTTGCTGCCAAGAAGTGGGTTGTGGTTTGTTGCCCTGGTGACAGACCATGGGGACACTGGGAAACACAGTCTCTGTCTAGTAAAGCAACTACAGGCAGTTTGACAGGGCCATTTTTTTCTATTTTAACAAATTCCCCACAGTAGCCTAGCACAGACTAGATGTTTTATATTTTATCCTTTTTTTGTGTTTTAATTTTGTTTTAGTTCAGGTGCTAATCACACTCTAATCCAATCAGAGCCTCACTTCCAAGTCCATGCCTTAAAGCTCAGCTCCAGGTGAGTGGCACTGAGTTAGCTAGGAGATGCTATTGCTGACATAGAGTGTGCTTGCTGAAACGCTATCCCCCAAATCTCCTGAGTGTTTGTGTGCTGCAGAGCAAAGAATTATTCCAAGAAAGACAAAACAAATCAAACAAAACATCTTTCTGTCAGGGGAGTGGGTTGTGATTTGTTGCCATGGTGACAGATCCAGGGGACACTGGGAAACGTAGTCTCTGTCTAGTAAGTAGACACAGGCAGTTTGAAAGGGCCATTTTTTTCTATTTTAAATCCAGAAGCAAATGATTTGATACCTTTCAATGGACCAACATAGATGTAACAACAAGAACAAAGTGCTCTAGCTTTCGGACCAACCGTAACACTAGAGCACTTTGTTCTTGTTGTTACATCTATGTTGGTCCATTAAAAGGTATCAAATCATTTGCTTCTGGATCTATTCTTGCAAGGACCAATACGGCAACTATTAAATCTAGATTTCTATTTTAACAAATTCCCCTGCAGAAGCCAAGCACAGGTTAGCTGTTCTATATTTTATCTATTTTTTAGAGGTTATTTTTTTGGCGGCCCACTGCTGGGCCCCATCAGCCAAGTGCTTTTCCCTGACACCACCCTGAGACTCCCAACTCCCTGAACACCCCCTGGTCTACCCCCAGGGACCAGGCTGCTGGGAGAGACCGGTGGACTTTTAAATCAATGACCAGTTAGTGGGAGTCCCGTTGACAGTGCAAGGTCCTGCATGGGGCATCATCTGTTGGCTTTGGGATCATTTTTTGTGATGCTGTGCTTCCCAGGAGGCAGGACATACAATAACATCCATGGGATAAACCGTATGTCAGTCTCACCTCCCACTGATCCAGGCACTGGTCATGGTGGATCCCCCGACCTCTGCCAGGGGGCCATTGTGCATTGAACACTTAACCCCCCTTCCCCTGAAGAAGGAGAGACATCCCTTTGGTGCTCAATCCTTTTTCACTGGTTGGCTGTCGGACTCCCGAGTCCATTCTTGAACTCGGGATGTCTGTGTTGCAAGGAGATGCCTTGCTGCTGCTCCAGTGGGCCTGCATTTTTTTTTAGTTTTAATGTTGTTTTATTTCAGGTGTTAGCTGTGCCTTAATCCAGTCAGAGTCTCACTTCTGGGTCCATGCATTAAAGCACAGCCTCAGGCAGGCGGAACCGAAATGTAGGTGGAGGCAACACAAGGGCGGAGGAAAGCATGTCTGCCTAGTCCACAAAGGGAGGCGTCCCGCCCTCTTTATCTGAAGTCGTAGTAAGTTGCTTAGTTTAGCTCTTAAGTATTATTGTATTGTTATTGTAAATAATTATGGAATATGTAAATCCCTCTGAGGATTTTTTGGAGCTCCTCTGTAATGAGGGTTCAGTGATAAAGTGCTGCAGTTCTCTCATGTACATTCTGACTTAATGTGATTCACTCAAAGCGCCACATGGGAAACAAAGTCCCCAAAGTTGCTACAGCACTAACCAAAAGCTAACACACAAGGACAGCTTACCTTGCTTTTCTTTTTATAGTGTCCAAACTGCTCATCAACTGTAGCCATAAAGTACAAGTGCAAAATAAATAAAGTGGTGACAATACTTAATCATTATAATTCAGAACAAATAAACATCATGCTGGCACCACTCAGTGCATCCATAGCAGCTAACAGCTATTAAATGCAACTTCATCATTCTGGGGTCGGCAACAAGGAACATGATGCAGTGTTACTACCTAGTGAATATGCTAATAGTTCTGACTTAAATGGGTGTGATGTAGCACTAGCAAATCAGCTCTGAAGAAGCCTGAATGGTGAAATGTCAGCTAATTTGCTATGTTGTACCTGGTAGCCCCAGGACGCATGTATGCTTCTGTTTGAGCTCCCTGTAATAGTTGTTCACAGCGAATGGGACTTTGTTTCCCACATGACACTTTGATTGGTACTATAAGCTACAAGCACCAGACTGGTCACAGTCTAGTGAGGTGAGCCCCACAATCTTTTGGTTTGTTCATCTGATTCACACCAGGGAAAATATGTGTGCCCTAATTGCACAGAACAGGCTCAGTTATTAATGGAACTACTGGTCGTGAGAGAGAAACTACCAGAGTTTTCAGACAGACGTGACTCTGGTTTAAACAAATCTGTTACACAGTCTACTGGCTTAATTTACAGGGGCAGTAAGAAGTGAACAAGGGAGGACAGCAGAGATTCACATTGCGGTGAGCATTCCCCTGAAAGAGGAAATGGAAACTTAGGAAGTGAGAATATAGAAGACTGGTGTCTTGTAACAAAAATTCTTCATAAGAAGGGCAGAAGAGCACTGAGTCATGAGGAAGTTATTTTATCCAGCAAGCATTCCCCTCTTACTAATGCAGCTGAATTCTTAGCTTCTGCAGCAGACACTGGGTCATCTGGGTCACTTAGAATACCTTCTAAATTCTGCAAAAGCATAAGTAACTGAAACAATTCTAAGCAGACATTAGTCATTGGTGATTCTATTATATGCTTTTCTGATACAAATGTCTGCAAACATGACAAATTCAACACCACAGTCACTTGTCTCCCAGATGCAAGAATAACATATCAATCAAAGAATTGACACACTGATCTGTAAAGATCATTATTTGATTATCTTACACGTGTGTACCAATGATGTTGGTAGGCACCATGAGAAAGATATATGTTGCAATCTGCTGTCCTTAGGGAACAAGTTCAAAGAGAAAGGGTGTTCAGTTGCAATGTCAATGATAGTACCAATATCAAGGGCCAACATAAAAAAAAAAATCATACTATGGCCCAGATTAATGCCAGACTGTCTAATTGACACAATAAAGAAGGAATAATGTTTATTGATAATTGGGACATTGTTTTTCTTGGGGAGGGCAATACTTCCTACTTTTCCAGGGATGGACTTCATCAGAACCAAATGGGAGCAAATGTATTGAGTGACAGTTTTAAACTGGATTTTGACAAAATGAGTTTAACACTTAGGCTGCAGACAGAATTCGAATGTATAGGAATTTTGGACTGATATATCAGTCCGCAGCCCTGCAAGGGTTAAACTAGTACGTTTGGGGGGAAACTCTGGAAATTTCTATTATCCTAAAACTCTTAAAATACAAACACAGAATCAAGTCACACCTAGAACCAAGTACAGCACAATTAAATGCTACCTTCTAAATGTTAGAAGCCTCAACAATAAATTTGATGAGTTACTGGTAATAGCTTTAAAAGAAAAAAATGGATATAACTGCAGTCATGAAGACTTGGTGGTCAAGCAGCGATGTTTGAAAAAAAAAAATCCATGAGTATGATTTCTTTTATTACAACAGGGCAAACAAAAAAAGGTGGTGGGATTGCTTTCTGGATGAGGAGATCACAGTGACTGAAATCATCACAGCCATACGTAGTCTGGCTAAGGAAAAGACCCCAGGACCAGATGGCCTGAGCACTGAATTTTACCAGGCCTTCTAACAACTTCGCTCCCCACAGTTGCACAATTTATATCAGAGTGCCAAAACCCTAGGTGCCCTTCCACCTACATTGCAGGAGGTTACCATCACTGACTTGCCAAAACCAAATAAAGATAAGTCCCTTTGTTATAACTACAGACTGATATCTCTACTCAATGTTGATTCCAAAATCCTGGCCAAAATTCTTGCAACCCATTTAGAGAAGGTCCTCGCTTTTCTGATTTACAAAACACAGGCCAGATTCATGAAAAGGAGATAGGGCAGTGGTAATTTATGTGCAGTGATCAGTGTAATCCAGATTGCTGGTCAGGGTCTGTACATGGCATCCCTAGCTGCTATCAACACTGAAAAGGCATTCAGTTCAGTAGAATGGGACTACATATACTACTGAATGTGCTCAGAAAAGTAGGTACTGGACCCTATTTTAAGTCCTGGGTTAGAACTTTGTACTCCTCACCTATAGCCAGAGTGTTGGCTAGTGGCATATTATCATACCCTTTTCCTTTATTTAGAGGTATTTATTTATTAAAAGGAGATTCACCAGTAAAGACATACTGAGCCAAAAAGCTCATTTCCAGATGTGTCCTGGGGGGAGGAGATAGTACATAATAACAAGTAAGAAGCACAGTAATATAATAATACAATAAGGCACAACAATGTACAATAATACACAGTATTGTATAGGCATAATTATTAACAATTCAATTGAGTACATCAGGAGTGTGTGGTACCATGCACGCACACGCTGTACATCAGGAAACAGGACAGGGTAGGAAGTGGTCATTAAATCAGGAAGGGGCCACAGAGAGGAGCAACAGAAATGGTATATCAGAGAGGAAAGAAAGGAGGGACAGTAGGGAAATAGGAGAGGGAGAGGGAGAAGGGAAGAAAGGCGAGGAAGACAGGTGTAGGGATAGAAGAGAAGTGAGGAGATGGATTAGATTTGGAAACAGCAAGTATAGAGTTGGGGAGGAGGGACCAGGTGATGAGGATAGGATTAGGGGAAGGGGAGGTGAGTGGAAGAAGGTAATGGGGAAGAAGGAGGAGGAAGTGGATGCTGGAACAGTGGGAATGGGGTTAAGGTAGAGTGGAGGGGAGTGAGGAGGTGATAGGGAGAGGGATGAAGGGAGGGAGAGAGGGAGGGATGGTACAGATAGGATGTGGAGAGGAAGGGAGAGGTTGAAATGGGGAAAGGATGAGTGTAGAGGTTAAAATACATGAATAGTGGGAAATGGCACTCAGCCCCCTACTCTTTTTGTTAGCTAAAGAACCTCTTAATGCAGCCATTGGACAACACCCAGATATTACTGGGATCACAATAGTGGACAAATCCTACACCGAGTTATAGTATGCCGATGATCTTCTCCTCACATTGTCATGAGTGGAAACCTCCTTTCCCAGGATGTGGGACCTTACTGAATCCTTTGGTGCCCTTTCTGGACTAAGGGTAAATTGGAATAAAATGGAATTATTGCCACTTTATGGTGGAACCCTGATTGGGTTGCCCTGGGCCACAAAAAGGTTGCTTGGGCACCTGAAACTATCCAGTACTTAAGAATGGCTATCACTAGGCATCCCCAAGACATGTGCCAGAAAAATTTATCTAGAATGCTAGAATCCTTTAAATTAGATGTGAATCAGTGGAAAAATCATCAGTTAACATTACCAGGGAAAATTTCGTCTATCAAAATGATGGCTTTCCCCAAACTCTTCTTCTGCCACAGCAACCTTCCAATGCACATCCGACCCAAAACTTTAAAAAAAAGTGGACATGCTATTCTCCAACTTTCTCTTGGAAAATAAGTGCCCATGATTTAGTAAGTCAGTTCTCAGGGTGCCACCGAGATGTAGGGGCTAGAACATGCCTTGGCCCTGTGCGTATCATATCAGCCATGGAGTCAGACAGGCTTTGCATTGGCTGGATGAAACAAATTACTCTGCCTCACTATGGGTAGAGTTGGAGCAGAAAATCTTGGGGTTAACAGCAATTGCTGTAGTCTTGTGTAACCCACTCCTATGAACCTGTCAAGCCAATTCACCAGTAATCTTTACTAAGCAGGTATGGTCCTGAATGAAAAATTGCTGAGTTGGAAATCTTTACATTTAGGCCAGAAAGAACTTTTATGGAACAATCCAAAGCTCCACATTGGGGGATCTAAAATAAAATGGAACTCTTGGGCAACTAGGGGATTTCAAATTGTAGGCCACATAGTGGAGATTAATTCAGGCCTTTTTTAAAGCCTTCACTCATCAAACTGAATTTGATCTCCCTTGCCAAGACCTATGTAGGTATCTCCAAATAAGACATGCCCTACAGCCATGGCTTACTAAGAAATTCACACTTTCCAAGAATAATTTGATTACAGAAATAGTGAGATGGGTGTCAAAACAGAAAGGGCGTACAGCAGTAATCTACAAAAAAATCCAAACTTGCTTTCCAACCCAGTGGGACTCCCACAGGTTAAAATGGGCATCAGATTTGCAGGAGAATATTGATCCCTAAACCTGGGAACTTTGCTGGACTGAGGCACATATAGCCTCCTCAGACCCTAAATTACAACTAATTCAAAAGAAGATAGTAAGCAGGTGGCACAGGACTCCAGATAAGCTGGCCCACGTGGGCCTAAAACTTCCAAATGAGTGTTGGTGATGTAAAGCTACATCAGGATCCATACTTCATATTCTATGGGATTGCCCTAATATCCATACCTGGTGGCATTCAATTATAGAGGACCTTGAATGCATTATTGCCGTTCCCCTGGTCAGATCCTCAGGGTTCTGGATTCTTGGAGATTCAGGGTTACTATCATCAGAAAGATAATGGCATAAGCCCCTTCTATTCACAGTGGCACTGGAAGCTAAGCTCCAGCATGTGTTGAAATGGAAGAAAAATGACAGTCTCACAGTTGAACAGTGAGTCTGGGCTGTCTCAACTGCTGCCTTCTACCTCCAGGTTAGGTATTGGTACCAGAGAACTCCCTTTACATTTACTAACTCATGGACACCATGGTTAGGAAAGCTCAGAGTGACAGACTGATGGCCCATTCATCCAGGTAGAGAATAGTCAGCAGAGTGACTAACCTTATATTCCATCACCAATATGCTTGGAGTTCAGATGATGGTGCTAATGATGTCCCTCAATACTCATAATATAATGCACCTGGGTTGATAACAAGGAAGACATAACTCTGTAGATAGGCTGCAGGTACATAGGTACATCCCTAATGTCTTCTAATTTAATGAGATGCACTTTATCTCCAAAAACTATTGAAGGTATACATTTAAAACACAGAAACTCAGTTCCTTGAGTCTTACAATCCCGATGCCGTGAGCCCAGAACACGGTTGCCTGACATTGGGATTTTGCCTGTGGCAGAGTTTGTTCTTTCAATTAAGGGGGAGCGGGAGGGGAAGCCCCCCAAAACATGTAACAATGTTTGCCTAGGGCAAAAATCATGATGTCAGGCACCCGTGTTTCAGGCAGCAGGCATCAAGATAGTGAAACTCAGGCAACCGAGTTTCTATGTTTCATATTATATCTCTATTGAAAAGTGATAAATAGTTAAATGTCATATTGTTTATGGTTAACTTCTATTAGATAATAGATTCAAAGTTCTGCAAATAATATGGACTGTTAATTTGTTAAATTAAATAAAATGTTTTGTATTACATACATAGGATACATTTTTGTAGTTATATATATATATATATATATATATATATATATATACAGAAGAACACCAGAGCAAATGTCCTGAGGCATGGGTCATGCCAGAAGATATTTATCATGCTGCCCAATTTTAAAGAAAACACAACTGCACATACTCCAATAATGCAAAGCATCATGGGACATATATGCAAATCCCCACGAGAGAATTTGGACTGGCTCAGTGGCCTACAATTTGAAATCCCCTAGTTGTTCTGGGGTTCTTTTGTAGTTATTTTCCTTCTCTAGTTTGGGCTCCCCATGGCCCAAACAAATAACATCCCCCTTAAGGGGTGGTTGGCTCCCTTTCCCTGGGCTGACATAGATATGGCACACTGATGAGTCCAAATGAGGATGAAACGTATGTGTCTGCTGTTCTTAGCCTTTGCTGATTGCACTGTGAGGCCTACTGGTACCATGCAATTTTGCTTAAAGTTGAGCCAGTCCAAATTCTCTCATGAGGATTTGCATATGTTCCCCATAATGGTTTGCATTATTGGGGTATGTGCAGTTGCTATATGTATATGTATATGGGAAACACTGTCAGATAAATGATTTAACTGCACAAGTGCTGTTTGACCTCGGGTAACCTCACAAGTGATGTAAGGCATGAGTGAGGTGTCCGAAGTCAAACAACACAAGTGTAGATAAATCATTTATTTGACAGCTCACCATTATATATTTCATTTATGCAATAGGGATGCTTTCTATCAGTGCAGGGACATTTGCTTTTGACTGTTTATGTTTTTTTTAAATGATAATTTCTGGGACTTTTTGTTAACTTTCCTAGTGTCTGTCTGCCTAGTGTAGTGGTTGCTATTAAATGAAACACCGCTCATTTTGTAAAAAACGTGCTGAACAAATGGCATGGTCACAGTGCCATGCTACTTTTTTTTTATTTTAAAGTTTTTTGCAATTGTTTGTCGAAAAAGTGATTACAAAAATTTAATTTTCTGTTGTTTTTTTGCTAATTATGAAAAACCTAAAAGGTACCTATAAATGAAACACCACTCATTTTGCAGATATTTTTGTGCTGAACAACTTCTATGGTCACAGTACTTTGCTATTATTTTTCTTTTTAAAGTTATTTGCAATTGTTCATCAAAAGTGAACAAAAAATAATTTTCTGCTGTTTTTTGCTAATTATAAATAGTCTATAAGGTATCTATAAATAAAACATGACTCATTTTGTAGATAATTTTGTGCTGAACAACTTTCATGCTCACAGTACTATGCTATCTGTTTTCATTGTAAACTTAATTGCATTTGAATATAGTTAGTACTGCTATCGAAGTCGAACATTCTAATTGAGTTTCGGAGTGATTGTGACATATCTACTATGGCCTGGATATTCAGACTGCGCCAGGCCATGGTGCAAGCCTGGGTGCAGCACAAATGGGCTGCGCAGGGCAGTTGACAGGGTGATATTCAATGAAGCTGCACCATGGCACAGCATAACTGAATATCGCACCCTGGCCACCCCGCAGTGTGCATGGCGCAGTGGCACTGCACCAGTACAAGTGGCCAGAGTAGAGCAGGGGGATGCACTAGCACAAGTTCCATTGCGCTATGCGCAACTACTACGATATTCAAAGGTGCACATGCAAATGGGGCCATAATGCATGCAAGGCATAAATGGGGCCATTTGCATGTCATTATGGCCCCATTTGCATGCAGGTGCACTGATCCCCTGTGACTTGCACCTGGCACCCTGCCAGGCTGCAGCCATCAGGGATAGATGCCCCTGCACAGCACAGAAAAGTGCTCCACTGCCCGATCGCAGGCATCTGTAGAATATAGACACATCCCATATCCCTGGTGGTCCAGTGGACTGCTTGCAGCCCGATTATGGGCTTAAGTATAAAAATCATCATCCCATATCCCTGATGGTCCAGTGGACCACTTGCAGCCCAATCACAGGCTTAAGTATAAAAACATCATCCCATATCCCTGGTGGTCCAGTGGACCACTTGCAGCCCATTCACGGGCTTAAGTATAAATATCATCGTCCCATATCCCTGATGGTCCAGTGGACCACTCGCAGCCCGATTGCGGGCATATGTTATAATTTAAAAGTCCAATATCCCTGGTGGTCTAGTGGACTGCTCACAGCCTGATCGCAGGCATTGGTAAAACATAATGCCACAGCAACCTAACCCTGGTGGTCTAGCAGTACCCCCCTCCCCACCTTCCCACTGAGCCCCACCACCCCACTTCCCCCTGTCAGTGGTGGGCGGCAGCTCCCCACCCGCTTGCCACCCCACCCCACCACCTGCCAACTGACACCATATGGTAGGGCTGTACACCCATTGGTCAACAGCGTGAGCTATTGGTGTGTGTAGTTTTACACAGACATAGTCCAAATATGTGAATGGATCCATCTACATATCTGGATTGTGTAGTGGACGGTATGGGCTGCATGCCAATTGGCTCATGCTGTGGACCAATAGGGCATATAGCCCTACCATACGGTGTCAGTGGTGGGCAGCGGGTGGCAAGTGGGTGGGGAGCTGCTGCCTGCTGCTGACGGGGGGAGCAGGGTGGGGGGGCTCAGTGGGTGAGTGGGGAGGGAGTACCACTAGACCACCAGGGTTGGGTTGCTGTGGCATTATGTTTTACTGATGCCCACGATCGTGCTGCGAGTGGTCCACTGGACCACCAGGCATATTGGACATTTCTATTCCTCTACTGTGATGCCCATGATTGGGCATGGGGTGCCGCCATGAAGGTGCAGCCGGAGCTCGGGTGGCCACCCACAGGTGGCAGCTGCTGTTGCGCTTGCAATATGGCAGCCTCACCTGTGGGTGGCCAGCCATTGTTCCTTTGGCTCACTAGGTAGCGCAAGTAGGGGTTGTGCATGCATGAGCTCAGCACTATCCCAGGCTGAATATCAGGATGTGCGGAGTATGCATAGGCATGCCCCCCTACCTGCACCGCATACATTACTGATGCACTCCAGTGCATCAGGATTTGTGCCAGGCTCAATCCCCGTTTGAATATTGTGCCACGGCGCATCAGTGGGTTGCACATGGTGCAACACTGTTGCGCCATGTGCAACTCTTCTGAATATCAGGACCCATGTGTATAAATCTGTAATGATAATAAAATGGCAAGAGAAAACCTAGAAATCTCATTGGCCAAGACAGTTCAGCTGACTGTACATTAATTCTCTGTATACACAGTCATTCTGGTCCTAAACCACATTATACAATGAGCAGATCAGTTCTCCTACAACCAGAACTATCTTCCATCAGTCTCCCTACAACCAGAACTGATCTTCCACCACAAACATGGCTGCTACCTTTACACTGTAGAAACCTTCGACTGGGCCCTAAAATTAAAATTTTCTTAAATATAATATAAAATAAATTAATTAAATGTTGTTTACCAGATCGTCGCTCTCTCCTTACACACATAAACAAATTAGAAACATTAAGTATTGTTTATAGTTTTCATTACAACTGTTTGTTTGCTAATAGTGAAAAATACCCCTTCTATCGTTACTTGCTCATCAGGTAAATATCTTCTGCTTTCCCTGACAAGTGAGATAATTGAGTCTCTGGCTCTAAAACAGGTCTTTGTTGTCTGTGTGTACAGTATGTTAGTAGAGGAACATTCTGCTAGTAGAACTGAGCAGAATTTTGAATCCCTGTATTCCATGGTAAACATTCTATGATAGATATTCCATTTCTTGAATGTGGGGAAACACAGGGAAAAAAGTGAATGAAGAAAGTAAGCAATAATACTATATAAACAAAGAGAAAAGATGGTAAATGACTCACCCTGCTGTTTATCTTTTAGGACAGAGTGAGCAGTTCATGATGCTGTCAGTGAGTGTGGCAGTTTTGAGCCACACTCATGCTTGCAGCACTGGGGAAATGAGAAGCCTCTGTTATGGCTTCCTTTTAGTTTTGTCTACAGAGTGAGGAGAATTAAATAAAATAAGGGGGCTATGTGTCATACTTAGAATGAGAAAAACAGCATTTGTGAATTGTTGTGGCTGTCAGGGGAATATGAAGCTTAAGTGGGCAGGGAGACACACACTGTGTAACACTACTTTAATCTAGCACCAATAGGCAGAAGGACTATTTAATGTTAAAAGCACAGATTCACTTACATTTTTACTTATTTAAAAATGTGTTTAAAAATAAAAAAAAATGGTTCTAAAAATAAAGCGACATTTTATAAGCACAATAAGACACTCCGGGGTTGTGCATTACGTTGTGCTAACCGCACTCCTAGGGGTGTAGTTAGGCATGAGGCTGAAGGCCGAGTGCCGGTCATCCCTAGGAGTGCGGTTAGCACAATGTAATGCACACCCCTTTGTGTCTTATTGCTACATGATGCATCTACTATGTGTATAAATGTGAGATTTCACATTTATACACATAGTAGCTCAGATTTTTCACATAGGATTTATGCTCACACCTCTTGCATAAATATATATATATATATGTATATCTTAAATGTATTGTTTGGAAACTGCAGAATCCTTTTTCTTTAGGTTTTTAGTCTGTGTTACTGTAGTAATATGATATCATCTTACTTGATGTTAGTATTATACAGTCATGGTTTTTGTTGTATATTAAAGACACCTTCAAAAAAATTTGCTTATACAAAAAAGGTGGTAGTACTGCCTTATTTATTAATTCATGTTTTGCCTCCATAGACATAAATAATAAAACTACTAAAACATCTGTCACTGAGAGTCTCTGTATCAATGTTTTTTCAAATTCATCAGATTCTTTTAATCATTGGACTATTTTACCACCCCCCCCCCGGTGCCCCTTTAGTGGTTACTTAAATAATTACAGAAATGTAATCCACCAGTTAGCAAGGAGATGTACTTTTTTGGGGGGTGATATGATTCTTGGGGACATCGACTGGAAAACATATGTGGATACCTCAGTGTCTGGTAGACAATTTATGTCAGCATGTGAGCAACTTTTATGTGTGAGTATGTGTTGGAACCCGAAAGAGGCATCAACATTCTAGATATCATTTTGAGTACACCTAATTTAAATATTAAAAACTGTCACACTGGTCCATCTTTAAGTATTAGTGACCACAGTATGATTTGGTTCAATACTTATTTTTCATTTATCAAGCGTAACAGCGATTAGTACTTCTATTTTTACAAAGAAGCTGATATACAGTAAATAAAATAAACAATCTTCTATGTAATATAAAGTGGGATACTTTACTGTCAAATAGTGATGCTGCAGCAGTGTGGAATAAAATAAAACTATTATACTGGATCTTAGTTGTAAATTTGTTCCAAAATTTAGGAAGTGTAATACTAATAACAAGCCAAGGCCCAAGTGGGTTTGTAAAAATATCCTAAGACTAATAAATAAAAAACATAGAATATTCAAGGCCTTCAAAAAATCATCTAGCCCAATCATTTGTAACACATATGAGACTATACAAAAACAATGTAAATTTGAGATTAGAAGTGAGTAAAGTAACATGGAGCTTGATCTTGCAAGAAAGGCTACCAAACAAAATAGTAAGACCTTCTATGGATATATCATATCCTTGAAAAAACCTAGATACAAAGTGGGTCGTTTACTATGTGATAATTCAATCATCAATAAAGTTGAAGATATGGCAGAATTATTTAATAAACATGTTAGCAGCATTTGTGGGAAAATGAATAAGATACCAGCACCATCAAGCACTCACTTTTGCAATGAAATAGTTATTTCAGAGGATAAAATTAACCCAAAGATAAGAAACATGAAAGCAGACTGGTCTCCAGGCCCAGATATGATCACAGCAAGAATGATTAAATTAATGTCTGGTTATCTGTCATACTCTCTTAAGTTGTTATTTGAGAAAGGTTTGAATAGTGTGTTGTACCAAGGGATTGAAAAATTGCTAATGTCTCTCTATTTAAAAAAGGATACAGGCAACAACATACATTGAAAACGATCAGCCTGTTAGCCTAACAACTATAATATGCAAACTTTTAGAAGGCATTATAAAGAATAAAATTCAACCTTCTCTATGTAATACTGACCATGAACAATATGATTTTACTAGGGTTAGGTCTTGTGTCACACACCTATTAGGATTTTATGAAAACATTAGTAACCATTTGGATAAGAAAATTCCTTGTGATCTCATCTTTTTAGACTTTAGCAAGGCTTTTGATCTTTTCCCACTCTAGGCTGTTATTGAAAAACTTTAACTAAGAGGACTGCACCCTAGATTACTCAAATGGATATTGAGCTGGCGGGGTGATAGAACACAGAGAGTAGTGATGAATGGGGTATTTTCATTGGATAGTAGTGCACCCAGTGGGGTGCTTCAGGGGGTCAGTTCTTGGTCCATTCATTTTTCACATCTCTTCATTTCCAACTTAACACAGAATGTAAAAAGTTGGTCAACAAAATATGCTGATGGTTCCAAAATTGGTGGAACTTGTGTCACCTTCGATGAAGCAGCAAGAATACAGGATGACCTTGATCAAATTACACAGTGGCTGCAATTTAGGAAATTAGATTTAATTTCGAGAAGTGTAAGGTTATGCATTTGGGTTACAACAATAAGAAATGTAAATGCTATCTTTGTGGCAAACTATTATTAGAAACTACACTTGAAAAAGATCTTGGGGTCTATGTATCAAACATTTTGTACTCTTCCAGGCAAATAAATGAAGTAATAAGTAAGGCAAATAAAATCCTATGGGCAATACAATACAAATATTAGATCTAGGGATTCAGAAGTCTTGGTGACTCTGTATAGATCATATGTCTGACCACACCTTGATTATTGTGCTCAGTTTCAGTGCCCTTATAAAAGGAATGACTGCATTCAAATTGATAGAGTACAAAGAAGAATGACAAGACTCATGCAGGGGTTAAGGGACTTAGACTGCAATAATAGATTTAGAAAGTTGAATATTTATGTCCCTTGAACTAAGAAGGATAAGGGAAGACCTACTCCTTATGTGGGACATCATTAAGGACCCCTGTTTATTTAATGAAATTGGATTTGGGTTCAAGCAAGAAGCATTGGGTACAAGAGGACACCAACTACAATTGAGACGTTTGGAATTTAATAGTACTATGAGAAAGTTCTACTTCTCACAGAGAGTAGTGAACCTTTGGAACACCCTTCCCACTGAGATAACATTGAGTAGAAGTAAAATCTGTTTTTAAAAACAAACTAGATGTTTGGATTTTGGACAGAGGAGAAATGCACTGTTATGGGTGATGAGATAGGAGCTCTGTATGGGCACTATGCCTTTTGCTCCTTGTTTTTCCTTAATATGAACCTCAGTTTTCTTAGCAGATGAAGGATCAGCAGTTAAAATCCTGACAGGGACTTAAGTATTTTTTTTTTTTTTTTTTTTTTGTAAAATTGAAACTCACTTGAGTGGCAATTCATGGTGTTGTGTTGTGGTGTGGAGTAAAATAGTAAATTATCTGAGAAGTAAACTTATCTATGAACGACAATTTGTAAAAGTAAATTGCCTGTGAAGATTAGATCCCCAGTTCCCCTCTACACCACAGGAGATGTAACTCCCTTACCTGCAGCTCAGTGGCTTACTGAATGTGGGTTTGTTGAACAGGCAAAGGATCAGTGGTTTAAATTCAAGAAGATATATTGTAGTTTGAATCCCAGCAGGGATCTAAACATTTTTTTCAATTCTTTTTGTATGATGGAAACTCATATGAGTAGTGATTCATGGTGGTGTTGAGTGGAATAGTAAAACATATGAGAAGTAAATGTAGCTAAGCACAACAATTTGTGAAGGTAAATTGTCTGCTGAGATTAGACTCCAGTTGACTGTTTTACAGGTGTGACATAACCTCTACATCATAGAAACTGCAGCTGACTAACCTGCAACTCAGTGGTACACCGAACATCTGTTTGGTTAGCAGGCAGATGATTAGCGTTCAAATCCTAACAGGGTCGTATGCATTTTTTCCATTTATTTTGTAAGATGGAATTCTACTTCAGTGGTGACTCATGGTGGTGGGGAGTTGGAATAGTTAATCATATGATAAGTACATTTAGCTAAGAACAGCAGTGTGTGAAGGTAAATTGCCTGCTAGGATTAGATTCCCAGTCTCATGCTTTGCATGATGTGAAAAAATGTCAACAGAATAGGAACTGTAACTCACTCATCTGTAGCTCAGTGGCACATTGAATGTGTGTTTACTTAGAAGGCAAAAATAGTGCCTCAATTGCAGGTAGACACAGTTTGAATCCTGGCAGGGACTTGCATGTTTTTTTTTTTTCACATTTTCTTTGTAAGATGAAAACTCAATTGACTGGACTGGCAATTCATGGTGGTGAGGAGTTGGACTAGTACTTTATATGAGAAGTAAATTTTGCTAAGAACAGCAATTTGTGAAGGTAAATCACCAGTAGGGATTAGGTCTCTAGTTGCCTGTTTTGTAGGTTGTGACAAAACCTCTACACCATAGGAACTACATCTCACTTGCATGCACCTCAGTGGCACACTGTGTGTGTGTTCCCTTAACAGGCAAAGGAATAGTGGTTCAGATTCTGGCATGGACTTAAAGATTTGTTTCAATTTTTTTTGTAAGATGGAAACTCACTAGAGTATCAATTCATGGTGGTGTGGAATTGGAATAATAAATTATATGAGAAGTTCATTTAGCTAAGAAACACAATTTATGAAGGTGTATCACCTGCTGGGATTAGATCCCAAGTCACCTGTTTTGAAGGTTGTGATTTACCTCTGCACCACAGGAGCTGCAACTCACTGACCTGCAGCTCAGCGGCAAACTGGATATGTATTTGCTTAATAGGCAAATGATCAGCAGTTCAAATCTAGGTAAACACAATTCGAATCCTGGCAGATACTTAAACATTTTTTTCATTTTTTTTATTACAGAAATTAACTTTAGTGGCAATTCATGGTGGTCTAGAGTTGGAATAGTAAATTATAAAAGAAGTAAATCTACTTAAGAAAAATAAGTTGTGAAGATAAATTGTCTGCTGGGATTAGTTCCACAGTCACCTGTTTTCCAAGATGTGGCTTAACCTCTACTCCACAGGAACTGCAATTCCCAGAGCTGCAGTTCAGTTGCACACTGAATGTGTGTTCACTAAGAAACCAAAGGATTAGTGGTTGAATCCAGGTAAGCACACAGTATATTGCATTTAATACATAATTATTTTACACTTTACAGACCTTATTTACATAGAAACATTGAATATGATGACAGATAAGGACCACTAGGCTAATCCAGCCTGCCCCTTTCTCCCTTCCTACAGTATTACATCAGGTCCTGCCTGATTTACATCTGTTTCTCCCTCCCCCTTCCTTTCCACTATAATACCTTTGTGCTTATCCCATGTATTGAACTCCACCACTGTTTTTGTCCCCAACACCACCGCTGGAAGGTTGTTCCAGGAATCTGCCATTCTTTCTGTGAAGTACTTTCTCACATCTCTCCTGAATCTACCCCCCAGCTTCATAGCATGTCCCTTGTTCTTGAGCACCCTTTCCTCTGATAAATACTCCCATCCTGTATCTTATTTACCATCTCGAGGTATTTAAAGGCCTCCATCATATCTCCCCCTCACTCCTCTGTCCCAGGGTGTACATATTGAGATCCTTTAGTCTCTCCACATAGGGCTTTTGATGCAGATCCTGCACCATTTTACTTGCCCTCCTCTGGACCTCCTCCACCCTGTCTATGTCCTTCCAGAGATGTGGTCTCCAGAACTGGACAGAAGACTCTAGGTGGAGTCTTACTAGTGATCTATATAGAGGCAACACCACCTCCCTCTTTCTGCTGGTGATACTTCCCCCATGCACCCCAGCATCCCACTTGCCTTCCCTACTGCCTTGTCACACTGCCTGTCCACCTTTAGGTGATCTGATATGGTTATCCCCCTGGTCTTCTTGCTGCTGGGTGGTCATCAATACCACTCCACCCATTTTGTATTCTGTCTCTGGGCTTCTGTGCCCTAAGTGTATTATTTTGCACTTTTGCATATTGAAACCCAGCTGCCATACCCTTGATCACTCCTCTAGTTTTCTCAGGTTTCTGTTCATCCTTTACACACACACACACACACACCTGGAGTGTCCACTCTATTACAGATTTTGGTGTCATCTGCAAAGAGACAGACCTTCCCTTCCAGCTCATCTGCAATATCACTTATAAAGACATTAAAAAGGACCAGCACCTTTAGTACCATTGGTACTTTGATTTTTATGTTGTTATCTTTATTTTTGTAGCAGGCCTTACTGTCTCACTATCTTTTTACTTTTTTCTGTAGTTTTTTTTTTGCATACAGTGCCTGTAGGGAGATCTTTGAAACTAATGCAGCAGCAGCACAGCTTTTCAGTAATGCTTCTGACACTGTACACAGTGGGTCAAGTCCACCCAGCACCAGGCAATTAGTTTCAGCTTCCCAGCACCAAACTCACTTATAGCCCCCTCTCATCAGGCAGTTACGTGGAGGAGGAGGGATAGACTTTTTAATTCTCTAACTGAGCGTGTCATATAATTGACTTGTTAGGTAGTTGGGGGGCAGATTTTTTTAATTCGCTGATAAGCCAGATTCAGTACTGGACCCATCAGGTAGTTTGCTGGTGGTGGTGGTGGTGGGGGGAGCAGATTTACTTTTATTTTGATTGACCAGGTTGGGCACCGGATCATTCTGCTGTGCAGCAGGCTGGGTTAGAGCGTGCATAGCAGTGGTTTGAGCAGCAGTACAGAAGCAACCTCAAACCTCCTGTGCAGTGTTTGTGCCCTCACTATGATCTGAGTTTGAGGTCATATTTCCTTTTATTCCCTGATTGTCAGGATTGGGTATTGGACCAGTGAGGTAGTTGGCAGGGAGAGAGGGCTAGATTTTATTTTTGTATCTCAATGAGGTTGGGCACTGGATCTGTCAGGTCATTGGCTGAGGGTGACAGATTTATTTTATTCACTGATCGTTTGGGCACTGGACCCATCAGGTAGTGGGGCACTGGATCTATCAGGTTGTTGGGGGGAGGGGGACCTTATTTTTATTCCCTGACAGGCAAAGTTGCATACTGGACCCATCAGGTAGTTTGGGAGAGAGGGACATTTTTTTTATGCCCTGATGGGCTAGGCTGGGTATCGGATCCATCAGGTAGTTGGAACAGGAAGAGAAGGCCAGATTTTGTTTTTATTCCCTGATGAGTCATATAGGGCACTAGGTTTGACACACACTAGACAGGCTGGCACTCACAGTGCAGGTGTGCTGGTGCCACTGCTCGGGCTGCTGAACCCCTAACAAACTATGAAAGGCAATAAGCAGAGCCCCTGATGATGCTCTTACAAGTGAAGCACCAGGGCACCTATTGGTGTGTGGTCTGTACTGTTGTGTATCTGCCTGAGCTGACAGTTAAATACATTTACCTAGCATTTGAATTTATCAGTAGTCCATGTATTTTTCCTTCCCGATGTGCACCACTTCTTGCCTTCATGGGCACTGGATCTATTCAGTTGTTGGGGGAAGGGACAGATTTGTTTTATTTCCTGATGGGTTGGGTTGGCACAGGACCCATCAGGTAGTGAGGAGAGTGGATCAAACATTTTTTATTCTGTCACTGGTTGGGTTTTTCACCAGATCCATTCGGTAGTTGGGAGAGGGATCCGGATTTTATTTTACAGTAGAACCCGCTTTTAAGAACATTCTATTTGCCACGGAAAAATGTTCTTATAAGTGTGCTGTTCCTAAAGCGGGCTTGCATTAAATTCAATATTACCGCTGACTACTAGGTGGTGCCTAACCACTACAGTATTGAAAAACTGTAACACATGAAGTTCGGGTAGAAAATACTTTATTGGGTGCAACATTTAATAAATACAATACTCTAAATGCAAACATGATGTGAAACAGCATTAAAACACTGTACATTAATGACAACACTCTTTTAAAAAACACAGCACACATTACAAAGTTCAGTAAAGTACTTAATGTGCTAGTGACTACATTTAAAGCATAATTACCCCTGCATTTTTGTGAAGTAGTCTGTAATCTTTTGCTGCTTGTGACTTGCAAGGGACAGTTTGTCCAGAAATGCATCAAACTGATGGAATGCTGTTAGCTCAGTGTTTTTGCTTTGGACATACAGTCTAATTCTGTCAATACATGTTTTGACCTCCCGGACAGATGGTGGTTCGACAGCATGCAGTTCTTCCTCATTACTGCTTTCTTCAAGCTGCTTAATGTCCCGGCATATATTATCCTCTGTTATTGCACTGGAGCACTCCAGTCCATTGTCAGTGGCCATGTACTGCTCGAATTATGTATTCCCTGTTGGGGACTGGAAATTCTATTCTGTTCTACATTCCCTGTAACTCCTGTGTCTTGTAAAATACTTTGGGATACAGTGTGTATGAAAGTCATATTGGCTAAATGTTTTTTTTAAAACTGCCTCACTCTGGTCCACTCTTGCTTCAGCAGCTGATTCACTCCTTTTGTTTTCCCGGCCCTGGCCAGGCTAGTCAAATTGACTGGAATTCCAAGCTGTTTTTCCATTATACAAAGAGGCTGAGAGAGATACTTCCTACAAGCATCAAATGGAGCCACAGCTATTCTATTCTTTGTCCTTTCTCTCAGTTTTATAAAGACAATTTAATTTTTTTCCAGCAACAATAAAGGTAAGCTCTCCATTCACAAAGTTGTGCAGACCATTGGTATTCTTGTCATCATAGTGGTGGTGGTGGGGGAGGGGTGGCTTGGCCAAACAACTTGGGGCCCAATATTCAAATCTGGGCAAAGCAGAGGGCAAAACTTTGGGCTGCCCTCTGCAGTTGCCCAGGTCTCCAAAACTGCTATATTCAGTGGAATAGCACATTGGCACTACTTATTTTTTTTTTTTGCAGGTGTTGTTTCTCCTGGGGACTCCAGTTGGCCAATCCATCCTCACATCCCTTTCTTTGGCCACTGTTTGACCCATACCGGTCTCCCTGGAGGGTGACCATCCAATTGCCCAATGGCTTACCGCACTGTGGTGGGGAGGTAGGGGCAGCAAACTCCCCCCACCTAGTACAGATCCACACTTAGTGATCCCCTCCTGGAGCTGGCACAGGTGCTCACAGATGACCATCAAGCTGCTGTGACTGGATGTTCCCTTTTTCTGCTTTTTCTCCCTGCGAATGCAGTGCAGCTGATGCCAGCGACTGGGTGCCCGCGCTCCCGTGTGTGCTCCAATCAAGCGTCTGCCACGACCTGCCCAAATGGCGTGTGGATCCATGCCACCGAGCCCCAGCCTCCACTAGGGGTCAGGCAAGCACCGGCCGCAGGAAACCTCTCTCCCCGGAGATGAAGAGCAGTCCTTCGGATGCTCAGTTAATCTCCTCCCTGCTGACCCATGGCAACCCATGCTCGTTCCCGAACATGGGTCGCCGGCGTGACGTGAGGTGTGGCATCCAGCGCCTCAACCCTCAGCACCACTGGGCCAGCCATTGGCACTATTTCACTGAATATAGGGCCAGTAAGACCCAGTGCTAAGCCACCTAGCATGGGGCAGACAGTGTTCCTACAATAGGGCAGCACAATAGCTTGCAGCTGGGCAAAAATCCCCATACTCAAAGGGACCTATGTAAATGAGCTCATTGGGCATGCAAGGCACTATTATGGGCCCATTTGCATAGGGAACGAGGCTGTACTGCATTGCGCTGCTCCCTGATTACCCATTTCTTTAGAGCCATCTATCCCTGGTGCTAGTGGCCCACCCTGCTGATCACTGGTCCATTAATAAATAAAACATATCTACCTGGTCGTCTAGTGGTCCCGCCCCCATTCTCTAGTCGCCATCCCTGTTTAAGAACAATGAAATCCCTAGTGTTGCAGTGGTTCCTCACCCAGACTCTGATCATTCTCCATGTTTAACAAAAATGAAATCTCTGGTGGTCCAGTGGTCCCTCCTCCCTCCCCCAGTCTCTGATGACTGTCCCTGGTTAATACAAATAAATTCCCTGGTGGTCTAGTGTCCCCTCCCCCTTCCCCAGTCTCTGATTGCCACCCCTGTTGAAGAAAAATGAAATCCCTGGTGGACCAGAGGTCCCTTCCCCAATCTCTGGTCACCATCTCCATTTAATAAAAATGAAATTCCTGGCTGGTCCACTGGTCCCTCCCACCCTCCCCAAGTCTTTGATTGCCATCCCGATTAATATAAATTCCTGGTGGTCCGGAGTGGTCTCCCCATCCCTGGTCTCTGATCACCGTCCCTGTTTAATACAAATAAATTCCCAGGTGATCCAGTGGTCTATCCCCCTTCCCCGGTCTCCAATCACCAGCTGTCAATCACTGTGAATGAGTGGGTAATGTATACAGTATGCGCTCATTCACAACTTAGTCGGCATCCACCTGTGGTGGTGAGAGGAGGGCTGTGCTGTTTGCCAGCTGGGATTGGGATGGGTGAGTGGGCTGGTGGGTCATTACCTGCTAGAGTGGGGGGGCTGGGGGTGTACTAAACCACCAGGATATGTTACTGAGGATTTCACAGGAAGGTGACCGAGGATGAGGAGGTTCCACTAGACTACCAGTGTAATTTAAAAATATTTAACGGGATGGGGATTGGCGATCGGGGAAGGGGGATGGACCACTAGACTACCAAGGAAATTTACAAATAATTAATGGGACAGTGATTGGGGAGGGGGGATGGACCATTAGACAACTAGGGAAATGTAATAATAAGTAATGGGATGGTGTCAATCAGATAACTGTGGGGGGAGAAGGACCACTGGACCACTGCAGGAATTTTTTGTAACTGAGGATGGCAATTGAAGAGTGGGGGAGACCACTGACTACCATGGATTTATTTCTTTAACCAGGAGGGCAATCGGAGAATGGGGAAGGGACCACTAGACCACAAGGGACCTCTGTGTTGGGGCCTAGGGGCTGCAGAACTTGATCACAAGCGCTAGGGTTAGAGGAGTAAATCAGGATTGAATTGGCAGTATGTGCGCTGGTGCAAGGGGACTGGGCAGAACTGCCTTCCACGGTGCCCATACTCTGAATATTGGACTGTGCCAATATTCAGGTCCCAGCCATTTCATTTACATTGCACCCCCTCTGTTTTTTTCCTGAACACAAACTGAGTTTGCTCACACTGGGCTTTACAATACTGCTCTTCTGCACAAAGCCCAGTTTGCACGGGCAAACTGTTTTGCACCCAGGCAAAGTTTTGTATGTCAGGCCACTGATGACTTCTTCAGTAATAATACCTAAGTCAGCTGCACGTTCACAAGAGGGCTACCACTCACTCAACAGGTTCTCACACAGTCTCCTTGCAGTCAACAGAAGTTTAGCAAAGCATTACAGACAGCTGCAAGGAGCAATAGCAAGACACAACAAGCACAACACTCACTCATTGACAGCCATAAAAAGGCATATCCCAGTCCCCCAGTGCATTTTGGTGTGACAGCTGGGAAAAATGTCCTCGCTGTGATCCCAATAGGAACTGGTTTGTTATACAGACCAGCCCAGAAAAAAATGTGAATGGTGGACCCCACTGAAAATGAGATGTTGCAACTCATATGGACTATCTTTGGTGAAGGTACTGTTTAAAGTTGGTAAAATCCAGACCCCAGTAAAAAGATAATATGATGTATTGCTTCATAGCTATGCTATCCTGGGTAAATACATTGTAAAAATGGATCCCAGCAGGACCCCACTATAAATGGACTACTATATTGCATCTCAGTTGGGCTGGGCTGGAACTCCTTGGTAAATACAGTGTAGAAATGCACATAGCCTCTCTGAAGAAGAGATATTGCAGCTCAGCTGGGTTATCCTTTCTAACTACCATATGAAAGTGGCTAAACCTCACTGTCTCTCACCCCCCCCCCCCGAAACCAAGATGACTCACTCACTCATTGTTCCTCCTTTAGTTCTAAATACTGGCTGGGCTCTCTACCCTCTTACCTAACCTGTCTCCTCCCCTTCCCCTCCTATTCCTCTTACACCCTTAGCAACCCTGGCAATCAGACCCTTGCTCTCCATTCAAGGAAATCCTTAGCTGGCCAGGCTGCTTTCTCCTACCACTTCCCCAAACTATGGAACTCTCTTCCCCTTACTCTGCCTCTTCTCAATGCTCACTCTCCTCTCTTCTCCATGATTTTACTTCTCACTCCTGCATATCAATCAATCAAATCTTTATTTATCCAGTTGATCACCATTGAGCGAGCTCATTTACAAGGTGGACCTGCTGTTGACAGGGAAAATTGTACAGTTACATATCCAGCAGACCAGACGTGGGTTTGAATCCCACAGCTTCCACTTGCATACTGTGTGACCCTGAGCAAGTCACTTAACTTCCCTGTGCTCCCAGGTTACACCTGTAAAAAAAGCTTTCAGCTTAATGTGTCTCACCTGGTTAAATAACTAAAAAGAAAACAAACAAAAAAAACATATAAATATACATAATACAAAGCAACAACATGTTTACAATACTGATAGGAGCAGGGTATTTACATTCCAAGTCACATGTACAAGAAAGATATACATAACACAACCTTATCGAAATATATATATAAAGTTCCCACAGGAGCAGGATGTGTATGGATGTCATATACAAACCAGAGAAGAAAAAATAAAGATTATTTATATTCCTGTCCAGCAGAAACACATTACAGGCCTGGATGGAAATTCCTAAGCTATGGAGGTGTGCATAACAGTGTGTAAGCCTTAGGTAAATGTGGCAGAAGGGGGGGTGAATAAGAGGGATGCAGAGGGTGCTAAGGGCAAGTGGAGCAGAGGAGGGGGGAGTAGTAGTGGCAAGGGCTGATGTGGATAACCAGCTGGGACTAGTGTTGAAGAAGAGAGGAACAATAGTCAAGCTGCAAGGAACGATAGAAGCAATTACAGATTTTAGCAAATGTTTTGTCATAGAGGGTCTTAAAGAAGGCAGGACTGACAGGTGAGCTAAATCTCAACGATTTTTGTATCCTATTCCAGAGAGTAGGCAGGGCATAGCTTATGGCGGCCCTTCCAAAGTGAGTGTTGACCCTTGGGACATTCAAAGAAATCTGCGATTGACTTCTTAAGGCATAGTTCCTAATAGAACTAAGGGGGAGACAGTCAACAACGTATTGTGGGAGTTTGTTGGTAAGGCCTCGGAGCATCCATAGGGCTGCATTTCTATAACACCTGTATTGAAGGGAAGGTCACCCTATGGCTGCGTATAAAGAGCAGTGATGTGTGGAGTACGGGAGGCCAGTTATAAATCTCAGTGCTCTATGATATAATACATCCAATTTTGCAAGATATGAGGCAGGGCAATGGCCATAAATGAAGTCGGTGTAGTCAATTAATGAAAGGAATGTAGATTGGGCAAGCTGTCTTTTTGCATTTGTTGGTCAAGAGGCGTTTAATTCTGAAAAAAAGGTCAAGTCTCTGCCTCAGTTTTTTCACCAGTTCTTCTGCGTGTTCCACAAAAGCGAGTTTGTTGTCTAGCCAAATACCAAGGTATTTGAATTTAGTCACAAATTCAAGATTTTCTCCTATTAAAGTAGAGACTGATGGTAATGGACTAGCAACAGCAGAGTAAGCCCCTGGGCCTGATGGTGAGAAAAGAATGGCCTTGTTTTTTTTTTGCATTTAGTAGTAACTTTTTGCTAAGGAGCTGGTACTGCAGAGTGTTAAAGTCAGCTTGTAACTCAGCACAGGCAGCTTCAGGAGATTCCTGGCTTAAGTAGAGCACCATGTCGTCAGCAAACAAGTGAATACTGGCATCTTTGATGCCTATGTCCAAGCTGTTGATATAAATGGCAAACAGTAATTGGCCCAGTATAGAGCCCTGGGGGACACCTCTTTTTATCAGTTTAAGTGGAGAAATCTCTCCATCAGCCTTAATTTGTTGCTGTCTATCAGAAAGGTAGTCTTGGAACCATCCCAGTGCGGTTGAGCCAATGCCTATAGTTTTAAGGTGGAGAGAGGAGGCAGTGGTCGACAGTGTCGAAAGCCTTACTGAGGTCCAGAAACACAGCACAAACAAATTTTTTGTTGTCTAGGTCCCGTTGACAATCATTAGTAACTTTTGCCAGTGCCGTAATTGTACTATGCTTAGCTCTAAAGCCAGACTGCATTGGGTTGAGTAGTCTAGCATTGTCCAAGAATGATCTCAGCTGCGTATCCACAATTTTTACAGAAGTTTTGAAAGTATGGGAAGAAGGGAGACTGGTCTATAGTTATTTGGGTCACAGGGGTCCCCTGCTTTAAACAGGGGAATGATTTGAGCAGTTTTCCATGCCTTGGGGATGGAGCCTTGTGCTAGGGGCAGATTGAATAGGTGTGTCATGGGTGTAACAGGTATATGGTATGCTATTTTCAAGAAATATGGGTTGAAGGAGTCAGCCCCAGCACTTTTTTAGTATCTAGTCATAGAAGAAGATCTTCAACTTCTTTTATGGTGGTAGGTGAAAAGGAGAAGTCCATGTTATTGCAACTTGGTTCTGAAGGCTGGGTGTTGGTCTGAGAAAGAAGGCTACTTATAGGTGCGTTATCAAACACCAGGCCAGCAGTGGCAAAGTGATTGTTGAAAGCCTGCAGTATCTCTAATTTATCGTTAATGATAAGATTATCAGTGGTAATTTTGGAAGGAAGTGCACTTCCTGGAGAGTGGCCAGATAGCTCTTTTATGGTGGACCAGAACTTGGTAGGGCAGTTTGATGCAGAGAGTAGCTCGGTTTGATAAAAGTTGGCTTTGGCCTCTCTGACCAACTTAGTACAGATGTTTCTAGATGCCCTGAAGAGACACCAGCGTGCGTCGGCATGAGATTTATGAGCCTTTTTCCAGAGGTAATCTCTTTTGAGTAAGGCAGCCTTCAGATCCGGTGAGAACCAATGACAGGTTCTGACTTTTATTTGTGCTTTAACCAGGGGAGCATGGCTGTTTAGGGTGCTGGATATGATTTCATGGAGAACATCATAGGGATCACTCTCTGACTTAGCCAGGTAGAAACTATGCTATAGCAAAGAGTTTTTTAGATCATTGAAGTATGCAATAGGATCAAAATTCCATCTGGATCTTTTAGTGGAAAACTTTGATGTAGATAGAGTTTTGGTAACAGTTCTCATGCCACCAGTAAAGCAGTGGTCACTAACTGTTTTCAAGAAATATGACTTCACCTGAGCTCTTTCCTTCTAAGATTGCTTGAAAGGACAGATCAGAGAACCTTACCAGAGCAAGGGAAAAGAATTAAGACTTCTTTTGGCTAAGCAGATTTACTGTGTGGTGTTGTTTTTATTTTCTACTCACAGGGATTGCTACTGTTTGTTGCTAACATTTCATTGCTTTATTTTTCTCTGATTCAAATTGTTGTTGCTGGTATACTTCTGCATTATTACAAGGTGTGCCTACAGGTGTGTGCTAACAGATTACTGCTGTAATCTTCTGATTCAAATTGTGTTTTGCAAGGTATATCTTCTGTTACTGCTTTATTTTTCCCTGTAGCAAAGTGTTTCTTACAGGGTATATCTTCTCTGAAATTATTACAGGTGGTGCTTTACAGGTTTTACAGTTTTATCTAACATTAGGATAAGCTTTCATGGTTACTGCATTTGTTGACTGATTGTTTCTGCTCTTACCTCCTTCTTCTTTCATATGTGGTTCTTCTTTTTCGGCAGGGGAAGGGGCGAGCCACCGACCCCCATCCCCAACCACCCCACACTACACTCCTTTTATAGGGTACCACAGTTGTGACATTTCCTGTGGCAAAGCTGGAAGGGGCAGATCAGTGGGGCATTGACAAGGTGAGCTCACTTACAGGGACACTAGTAATTTAACTTGTTATAACAAGTTATACGAAAACAAAACACAAAATCAAACCATTGCTTGAATTTTCTTCCTTCTAATTACTCTGACCAGGTTATAAACCCAGCAACTTATCTGGAATGGATATCATTAACTGCAGGTACTGTGGAACACTTTTCAGATGGACAGTCTTACAGGATTTAGGACACTGTTCTACATGCTGGGCCATTGGAGATCTTAGGGCTCAGCTCCAGGCAGCATGGGCAGAGATTGCGTGCCTCAAATTTCACATTCAAGAGGAAATACATTATAAGAACCACCTGCCATTTCCCCAACATCCAACAGGAGAACCTCGACTGCAGAGGGTAGTTGGTCCAGGAGGTTGGCAGGTGGTTAGGAGGGGCAAATCGGGTGCCCCATCACTCTGTGCTCTCCAACATATTACCTCCAAAAACCATATAAACACTACAAACAGGTATCTGCCTCTATCTCTGAAATCAAACAAAGGGGTAGAGAACACTGCAGCATAGGAGCTAGCACAACAAAACTCGCCCAAATCAGGAACCAAAGCAAAAAGGAAATCCAAAAAACTTCTGATCATAGGAGACTCCATGATTCAGGGAGTTGATACCCATCTCCAGCCAGGGGTAATGGTCAGATGTCTCCCAGGTACATCAGCGTGGAGAGACACTGACTGCATTGCTAAAATTATTCACAAAGCAGGAGAAAACACTGACATCCTGGTACACATAGGGACTAATGATCTCACCAGCTGGTCAGTTGTGGAGACCATTTCCTGTGGCAAAGCTGGAAGGGGTGGATCAGTGGGGCATCCACAAGGTGAGCTCATTTACAGGGACACTAGTAATTTAACTTATTATAACAAGTTATACGAAAACAAAACACAAAATCAAACCATTGCTTGAATTTTCTTCCTTCTAATTACTCTGACCAGGTTATAAACCCAGCAACTTATCTGGAATGGATATCATTAACTGCAGGTACTGTGGAACACTTTTCAGAAGGGCAGTTTTACAGGATTTAGGACACTGTCCTACATGCTGGGCCATTGGAGATCTTAGGGCTCAGCTCCAGGCAGCATGGGCAGAGATTGCATGCCTCAAATTTCATATTCAAGAGGAAATACATTATAAGAACCACCCACCATTTCCCCAACATCCAACAGAAGATCCTCGACTGCAGAGGGTAGTTGGTCCAGGAGGTTGGCAGGTGGTTAGGAGGGGCAAATCAGGTGCCCCATCACTCTGTGCTCTCCAACATATTACCTCCAAAAACCATATAAACACTACAAACAGGTATCTGCCTCTGTCTCTGAAATCAAAGGGGCAGAAGACACTGCAGAGCAGGACACTGCAGCATAGGAGCTAGCACAACAAAACTCGCCCAAATCAGGAAATAAAACAAAAAAAGCAAAAAGGAATCTGATTATAGGAGACTCCATGATTCAGGGAGTTGATACCCATCTCCAGCCGGGGTAATGGTCAGATGTCTCCCACGTACATCAGCGTGGAGAAACACTGGCCGCATTGCTAAAATTGTTCACAAAGCAGGAGAAAACATTGACGTCCTGGTACACATAGGGACTAATGATCTCGCCAGCCAGTCAGTTGTGGAGACCAAGGAACACCTGACCAGGCTGGGTGACAAACTATCACCCATTTCGTCTGGCATCTCCTTCTCTGAGATCCCACCAGTCTGGGGGGGGGCAGCAGATGGATGGAAGGTCAGAGAAGGGGAGATAGGGGAGCTAAACATGTGGCTCAAGAGCTGATGCCAGGAAAAATGACACAGATTTGTAGGGAACTGGCAACAGTTCTAGGAGTGAAAGTTCTTTAAATTTGATGGACTGCATCTGGCTAAGGAGGGAGTCAGTGCATTGGGGCAGAAGTTTGACATCTTTGCAGAATATTTAAACTAACAAATGGGGAGAGGGGTGCAGCACCCCATACGTCAAATGGTAAGAACACCCCTCCCCCCTCCGCTAGTGGTCAAACAGGGATTCAGCATGTTTGCAGTTCATTTGTATTACCAGGTAAGAAAAAATGTCTGTCTCCCCATACGACGCACAGGGGAAATGCCAAACCTCACCCAACAACTAACACACCAAATCTGGCCAATGGAAAATCATTCACACAAATGCTCACAGCCTGGGAAATAAGATCTCAGACCTGCAGACAATAATGTCAGAGGCTAAACTGGACATAGTAGTAATTAGTGAAATGTGGTACACCAGTAACCACACTTGGAAGACTTCAGTACCTAGCTATGTACTGTTCAGAAGAGACCGAGGTGCAAAAAGAGGGGGGTGGAGTGGCCCTGTATGTCAATGAAAATATCAAAGTTACAGAAATTCAGAATGCACATAAGAAGCCAGAAGAACTGCGGGTCACTCTGGGAACAGGAAATGGGACAGCCATAAGAACTGGGATTGTCTACAGGCCACCAGACGAGAGGGAGGACATAGACACATTACTGTTAGAAGATATACAAAACATGACAGCTAAAGGGGAGGTTTAGATAATGGGAGACTTCAACATGCCAGATACAGATTGGTCAATACCAGCAGGAACATCTGCCAGAACTAGACACATGGTGGATTCCCTGCAGGGGCAGGGCCCCAAACAACTGGTACAACAACCCACAAAAGACAGGGCTATCCTAGATCTAGTACTGACTAACAGGGAAGGGATCACAGATCTCCAAGTATTTATTTATTTAATTATTTGCTTTTGTTTACTGGGTAAGTCACACTAGACATCCATGTGCCTATTTTCAGGTGCGACCCGGGAGGGTTACAGACTTGACATTTTTTACAGGTACATCGACTTATACAACTTTTACATACAGTGAAGTGACTAGTTACAGTGTCTATATACAATGGGGCAACTAGTGTGGTTTTTACATACAGTGAGGTACCAGTATACATAGAGGAATGACAGTCAGTAGTAAAACAAAACAACATATGAGCCCAGGGGGAGGTTACGGGTGGCCTGGGGGAATCATGAGCAAGGCCATACATAAACAAGTGATTTGAGTCAGATTTAACATGCAATGGAAGTGCAGGCAAATAGGTCACCAGAAAGAAAGTGCAGTAGAAAGTCACCTGGGGGCCAGTGACCATCACATGGTATGGTTCACTTTGGCCACTACATCTAAATCATCCCATTCCAAGGCAAATATATGGGAGCTAGCCCTGACAAACAGAAACACAGGTGAGGGGGTACAGGCAAAGTGGGCAAGCATTAAGGATGCAATACTTGAAGCAACATCCCATTGTGTTAGACAGAAAAGGAAGTTCAAAAGAAGAAGGAAAATACTTTGGTTCTCAAATACAGTAGCAGAAAAGGTCAGAGCCAAAGGGCTGGCCTTCAGGAAATATAAGGGAACACAGAGGTATGAAGATAGGGAGGCATACCAAACTGCCCTAAGGGAAGCAGGGAAGGCAGTAAGGCAGGCAAAGTCCCAAACTGAGGAAACGGTAGCACGAACAGTAAAAGAAGGTGACAAGACTTTCTATAAATACATTAGTGAAAGGAGAAAGTCCAGAGGGGGTATTGCTAAGCTCAAAGGAGAAAAGGGGGCATGTGATGAGGAGGGCCCTGTAAAAGCATATATCCTAAATAGATACTTTTGCTCAGTATTTACTGAAGAGAAGGTAGGGCAGGGCCACAGCTCAGCACCATGGACACGGGGGTGAGCACTACGCCTTCACAAAAGAAAGGGTCCCACAAGAGCTCACTAAGCTCAGGGGTGGACATGGCAATGGGACCTGATGGCATACATCCCAGGGTACTAAGGAGTTAAGGTGGAACTAGCAGGAACCATTAGCAGAACTGTTTAGTGATTCTCTGAGCACAGGAGAGGTCCCAGAAGACTGGTGAAGGCTCACGTGAGCCCGCCCACAAGATTGGTAGCAGGGAGGAGGCAGGGAACTACAGACCAGTCAGTCTTACCTCAGTAGTGGGCAAGATTATGGAGGCACTCTCAAGGAAAGGATAGTGCAATACCTGGAATCCATAGGGGCACAGGATCCAAGACAGTATGGGTTTACAAAAGGAAGGTCCTATCAAACTAATCTCATAGATTTCTTTGACTGGGTAACCAGAGTGGTGGACCAAGGGGGAGCAGTTGATGTTGCCTACTTTGACTTCAGCAAAGCTTTCGACACTGTTTCACATAGAAGATTGATAAATAAGCTGAGTAGGCTCGGGGTGGGTCAGAAGTTGATGAATTGGGTGGCAAACTGGCTGACAGGTAGAAAACAGAGTGGTGGTAAATGGTATACTGTCAGAAGAGATGCAAGTCACAAGTGGGGTACCTCAGGGATTAGTCCTGGGGCCAGTCCTCTTCAATATCTTCATTAGTGACATTGCAGATGGACTAGAGGGTAAGGCTTGTCTGTTTGCAGATGACATCAAGATCTGCAACAGAGTAGATGATCCAGATGGGGTGGGCAGAATGAGAAGAGATCTGGATAAACTAGCAAAATGGTCAGAAGAGTGGCAACTGGGATTTAATGCAAAGAAGTGCAAGATCATGCACATAGGGAAAAGAAACCCCTAAAGCCACCTATAGGCTGGGAGGGGAGTTGCTGGCAGTCACAAAGGAAGAAAGAGACTTGGGCATCGTCATCACCGATGACCTGAAATCATCCAAGCAGATGTCTAAAGCAGTAGGTAAGGCTAGGGGGATGTTAAGGTGTATTAGTAGGGGTATCACAAGTCGTAAGAGGGAGGTAATAATCCCTCTTTACAATACACTGGTTAGGCCCCATCTGGAGTACTGCATGCAGTATTGGAGGCCACACCTTCTCAAGGACATTAACAAAATTGAGGCAGTCTAGAGAAGGGCAACCAAAATGTTGCAGGGACTGCATCAGAAGACATATGAGGACAGATTAACAGAGCTCAATATGTATACCCTTGAGCAAAGGTGGAGAGAGGGATACGATCGAGACATTCAAACACCTTAAGGGCATTAACAAGATAAAAGAGTCTAACATGTTTAAATATAAGAAAAATCGCAGGACAAGACGACACAGCATGAGATTAGAGGGAGGCCGATTAAGGGGGAATGTGAGGAAATTCTTTTTCACAGAAAGGGTGGTGGATGCATGGAACGGCCTACCTCAGGAAGTGGTGGCTATGAGTACAGTGCAGGGCTTCAAGCAGGCATGGGATAGGCATAAGGGAGCAATACAGATGAGTATGAATAGATAGGCCACTGACAGAACAAAGGCCGATAGCACATTTATAAGGTAGAAAAAGAAATGGGCAGACTGGATGGGCCTTGCGGTCCTTACCTGCCGTCAGCTTCTATGTTCCTATGTTTCTATGTAATGTCCGCTAAGAGGATACCAGCATGGGAAAAGGAATGAGGTCTGTTAACAAGGAGAACATCCAAGAGGGTGCTTCTCATTGGATTTTTTTTGTTGCTGCGAGTAGGCTCAGTAATAAGTTGAGTGAGTCCATGAGAGTCCCAGAATTGTTTTGGGGTAACGAGACCTTAGTCAGCCAATCATAGTTAAGGTCACCTAGTATGATTGTTTCCATTGGGGTAGTATCCAGGTGGGATGACAGGTGTGTCAGAAGTTGCGGTCCTGCTGCTGGAGGTCTATAGCAGCCTATGATGCGGAACACCACTGATGGGGAAAGCTCGACTTTAAGAGACAGGCATTCAAATCTACAGGCAAAGGAGGTAGCATCTAATATAGATACTAAGAATTTGTTTTTAACATAAATGGCTACTCCTTCACCTCTGGTCTGCCTATCGGTTCTGAAGAGGAGGTAGTTAGGGATGTTTACCTCTCTGTCTGGGGTGGACGCCCGGAGCCATGTTTCCGAAAGCACAAGTACGCCTGGCTTAGTATGAATAATCCAAGCCTGGACTGAATCGAGAGCTTTAAAAGACTACACAAGTTAGTATGCAAGAAGCTAATCCCTTTCAAAGTTGTGAGTTCAGAAGGAGATGAGAGCACTTTCGTGGGGCCAGGGTTAAGTTTGACGTCACCTGAGCACAGGAGTAGAAGGAGCACAATTTTCCTCGGGGCAGCAAGGAGAAGTTTAAAGGCACGAGTCTTTCTACGTCTGGTATAGGTTTGAGTACATGAGTCCAAAGACTGAATCATCTTATTGTGCTGCCCTATGGATACATATCCTTGGATCCATGCAGAATAGCACCAAGCCATACCTAGTTTGAATGGATAAGGTATAGGACCTTGTAGAGGATATTGTTAGCAGTTCCACTTCAAGGAGATTCCACAAACTGTGAGGGGATCAAAGGCGTACACTAGCAGCATAATATCTGCCTGATCCTTATCCTTGCTACCTACTCACTACCTTCTCCCCCTGCTGGGCACCTGGTTTCTCATCAGATCTACAGTGAGAACATAGCCTTTATCCTCACTCTAGATCTGTTTATCCCATAGTAGCATTGGACCATTTATCTACACAGTAAGTTCACAGTGGTGGTGGCGGTCCAGACTGAGCTTTTCTAGTTTGATCTTCACCTCCATTCTGTGATGTTGTGCTGGGAGGATAACACTACTGCTGAAGGTGGCCACTGAACCATCAGAATGCAGGATTTTTTTTCTTGTCATAGTATAATAAAAGGCATTTCGTGAATTAAATATGCCACAGTCCTAAAGAAAATACCACTGATATTTCCCTTCCTGCAGTTTGACCTTTTGACATCACTATATGAATAAATATTTGTTTGTGTCTAAATTGTGGGGGTCATTTGGACGCACCTGGGCTCTTATGACATACCCCAATGGCAGGGGAGACAGTCATTTTATGAATCTTTTGATCTAATTCACCTGCCCTGCTCAGTTCCAAGCCATTGAAGAACCCAGCACATTTGATTAAGATGGTGTGGTAGAAAAAAAAGATATGCATGCAAGCCCAGATATTCAAACTGCGCTCAAAACTGGCACAACAGCAGGAGCAAGCGCAAACCAGTTGCGCAAATGCGCAACAGGTGCGATATTCAAACATGGAGCAGAACAAATTGCGCAAGCAACCAACGTCTGAATATCGCACATACTGCGCCATCGCGCAACCAGGAAGGAGAAGCTGAGCCAAAATGTTGTGCTATGGTGCAACCAGGGAAGCTCAGCTGAGCAGTCCAGAGCTGCCATAGCGCAAGCACAGCCCCCCCCTCCCAGAGCAATGGAACTGCACATCCAGGGAGGCAGGCTGGGGTCCACCGCCAGCCATGCCACACATGGGCACAGGAACACACTGCAGAACCCACACCACACCGGCACACCCCAAGCACAGCATCACTAGGGGTGGGACGGATGATCCACGTGCCCATGGGGACAAGCCAACAAAGCATAGCAGAGCCCTGACACCCCAGCACAACCACTGGCAGGCGGAGAGTGCCACACACAGGGGGTTGACAACCACAGTGCACATCAGCCCCCCGTATGCACAGCACACCCTGCACTGTGACCCCAAGACACCACCCATGTGCAGTGACTGGCACTGCAGGAACCCATGCAGTCCTCCCAGCACATGTCAGCCCCGTGCAACACAGAAGCCTACAGGCCAGACACACCCTGTGCACCCAGCTCTGGGTGGCAGCAGATGGCAAGACCATCCGAAAGTCACTGCCATGCTGGAGATACCTCCCCATGCACACACACACACACACACACATACATACCCAGGACCATACCAGCCCAGATGGCATGTACACACCTGCAACTGAGCACCCATAGCCAGCTGCAAATCAGAGACCAACACAGTATTCATATATCAAAATAGAAATGTATATTAAACATATTTCAACAAGAACAATAAAACTATTTACTGGGGGACGGATAAGGAAGGTGTTCAAGAGGGGGATTAAAACTTGGAGAGGGAAGGCAGGGTGGTAGGGATGGGAGAAGTGGGAAGGTAATGTGCTGCGGCCCAGCGGCTCCTGGTCCTCCCCTGATGGTGCCCTGCTCCATCCCGGCCCTGATGGCGCCCATGCCTCCGGATGGCTTGCAGGATCCTGTGGTTTGCAATGCTGACCTCTGTGAGGCGACTGACATCCTGTTGCATCCTCCGTAGAACCTCGAGGCCTAGGAAAATGGGAACACAGTCAATGGCTGTGACTGACCACAACCCTGAACACCACCCAACCTGCAAGCCATATAGCCCAATGTCCCGCACCTGTGATGGCATACACCCACCCACAGTGAACATGCACATGGCCATCACAAACAGGCGGCACCAGCTATGCGCACCACGCCCACACACACCGCGCCACGCCAATCACAGTACAAACTAGGCTGGCAAGTGATGTGGCAACGTGGTGCGATGCCAGTTACACAGCTATGTGCCCAGTGCATGCCTGACCACCAGTACGATACACAGACGTGCTGTGATACTGCACTGTGATGCATGTCACCTGTGTCGTGCCTACATACATGGATACATAGACAGTGTCGGGCAGATAAGGGCCTATGGGCCACCCAGTCTGGCCATTTGACCTTGTAAGTTCACTCTGTTTTCCTATAAGTCTGTTGCACTACCCTGACCTCCAGAATTCCTTTATGGCTATCCCATGCATTCTAACCCGTGACCAAGTCAGCCCCACCACTTCCTCTGGCAGGTGTTCCACTTGTCCACCACCCGTTCTGTGAAGAAATTCTTTCTCATGTTTCCTCTGAATCGTCCCCTCCAACTTCATCCCATGCCCTCTAGTCCTGGAACATCTTTTATGCTTAAAATAGTGTTTTCCTGCACTCTGTTCCCCCTGTGAGATACTTGTATGTCCCCATCATATCCCCTCTCCCTCCTCCTCCAGGGAGTACATGTTCAGTTCCTTCAACCTGTCTTCATAGGACTTGTGATGCAATCCATGCACCATCCGTGTTGCCCTCCTTTGAACCCCTCTACCCAGTCCATGTCCATACGTAGGTATGGTCTCCAGAACTGTACACTGTACTCCAGTGTGGGGCCTCACTAGTGTCTTGTGTAGTGGAATTATGACCTCCTTTGGTTGTGTTGTGCATGGCTGGTGGTCTTGCCCCCCAGCATGCAATAGCATCCATGAAGTAATGATACCACACTCCTCCAGCGCTGGCTCTGCCGCTGCTGCTGCTGCTGCTGCGGTTGGGGCACAACACCCCCGGCACCGGGCCTGGCACTGACCCACTCACCCTCGCCCGCGCCCTCAAAATCCGGCCTGTGGGAGACATATGTTGAGACAAACATCAGTGTGACTCAAAGCAGAGTGCCCCTGCCCCAGTGAGAGTGCCTGCCCACACAGCCATAACCATCCATCGCACAGCTGCACACACTGACACAGCCAACCGTGTCTGAGCCGGCACCTATGCACAGCCACCCAAGCACACACACACCCCTACAGAGAATATCGGTGCATAGATGGTACACTCACCTGGCCTAGGCACCACGCCCGCCTGGCACGTGAACGCAGCCGCGTCAAGAGTTCCGGCTCCCTCCGGCGGAGGTCACTGTACTGGTGCCAGCACTGCTCAGCAGACCGCCCCGCCAGTGACCTCCACCAGATCAGTGGCCACTTGCTGCCACACGTGGTCCTAGACATGGTGAGGGGGCCTCACCAACAGTGCCTCACAGTGGGCTCCACCAGGGCCACCAGGTTGGCCACTTCAAGCTGGCTCCAGGACACCGCCTCCTCCCAGCCATGGCACCAACTTTACAGCAGGCAATATGGCGCCCGCTGCGTCAGAATCCCCACGTGGAGTTGTTGCACAATAGACCACCACAGGCTCTAATCGCGCTGTTCGAACAGCGCCATCACTTTACATGGCGCTGTCACCAGACAGCGCAATAGGGACGTACACATGGCATGCGAACAGCGCCAGAGGGCAGAGGGCAGAGGGCATACACAAGGTCACGGCAATGACGCAAGGCTGCGCACAGCCCCATAGGACATATAGGCATCCTGCGCGACTGCCAAGCTGAGCACCAGTGCCACAGTGGACTATCACGCAGTAGTGCCACAGTGCCATATAGTGCCCAGTGCTGTAGCGCCACTGGCACAATGGTGGCCATGGCCTGAATCGCCTATCACGCTCAGCAGGTCTGCAGCGCAATAGACGCATGCGTAAGCTGTCTGGGCATGCGCAATGCAGTGTAGCACGCAGCCACAAACCTGCACCGTTGGCTCAGCCTGACCTTCCGTATTGCGCAAAGCGCAAATACGCGATATTCAGCCGACATATGCAAATCATTCAATCAGCCATTCAAAGGCGCAGTGGCACGATTAGCATGTCATTAAAGTAGCGCCACACCTCATTTGCATGTGTTGCGCTATAAAAATGCGACAGTGGGTTGTGCTGGCCAGATTTGGTTACTGCAGGTGAGAGGTGAGTTACATGCTGTGTGATGCTCAGGACAATGCTCATGGGCAGGGGTGCCGGAGGATGATAAAGGCTGAGGGGGCTGAGCATGAAAAGGGCACTTAGAAAGGGACAAAGGGCACCCTTTCTATCAGTAT
This sequence comes from Neoceratodus forsteri, assembly GCA_016271365.2. Lineage (NCBI taxonomy): Eukaryota > Metazoa > Chordata > Ceratodontiformes > Ceratodontidae > Neoceratodus > Neoceratodus forsteri. The sequence goes on along the minus strand of CM057449.1, from coordinate 937,834,406 downwards.
CTGCCATCAGAGAGGAACGTGGGAGGCTTCCGCCCCTGGCCGCAGCTATGCTCATGGGGAAATGCTGTCGACTGCACAGTGACAGGTGTCCACTTCCACCCATACAGATCACCATGACTGACCAGATCCAAGCTGAGGGTGTGGACGGCAGGCGAGGGAGGAGGCCGAATCTCAGCGGCAGAGACAGAGGCCCTCTTCCAGGCCTACCTGGAGGATGAGCCATTATTGAGTGGATGGAGGGCACCTCAGAGCGTGCAGCTGCATGGGAGGGGTAGCTCGGCCAACCTGCACGGAAGCCACCAGCGCTCCGTGCAGGAATGCAGGAAGAAGATGGGACTGACCGCAGGAGGCTGAAGGAGAAGGTGGCAGCCTTCAGGCGGTGACGCTGCTGGCACTGGTGGGGCCCACCAGTGGTGTTGCAGCTGACCCCTACAGAGGAGACACTGGTCGCGGCCATGCAGCCGAGTGCCATTGCGGGCATACCAGGCGGAGGATTCCAGACAGGTGGAAGCCCATCACTGCACGGTATGACATGGTGGTGTTGTTGGGGGCTGTTGTTCACATGCACTCACATGTACTCTCTTTCTGTTACAGATCCTGTTCGTCTGCAGGAGACGGTGGTGGTGGTGGGTCCAGACAGTGAGGCAGACCTGCTGGACGTGGAGGAGGGACCATCCACCTCCACCACCAGCCTGCAGGCACTGCAGCAGCATGCATGCTGGGCCTACAACTCCGGTGTCAGTGATACGGGTGCAGGGGGTGCACAGCCTGTGTCACAGCAGTCTGGCATGCAGGTATGCCAGCATGCTGTACCTATGGCAGTGGCACGCACCTGCACCATTGATGATAGCAGGCCTGCAATGGGCAGTGATAGGTGTGTGTCCCATGACGGACACATGGCAGGCCAGCACATGCCCCTGGGCCTTCCTGGTTCACACCTGTGTACCAGCATGCTGGCACAGTCCCAGGCTGTGCCTGTCAGCACCGGTGGGGCAGTACTGGTGGCTGTGCAGGTGTCTGGCAGTGTTGTCAGCACGGAGGTGGAACAGGTGGACCTGGGGGCTCAGCAGTTGGAGGGGCGGCAGCAGCAGTCGCACACCAGGTCTGGGGGTACAGTGTCAATCAGTGACACATGTCCACCGCTCATTGATCCGCCCATACCTGGTCCTGGCAAACAGCGCCCACCCTCAAGGGGTGCTGTGCACCAGGACCATCCATGCCCTGGGGGTCACGAGGCCATTGGGGCAGAGTACCCATTGGACGCGCACACCCGCCTGCTGCAGGACTCGGTACAGCTGCAGGGGTGGGTTGCAAGGTCCGTGGAGGCACTGTCTGTGTCCGTGGAGCGCAGCAGGGAGTGTGCTCGGGACCGAGCCGCTGGTCCTGCGCGGACGGATGTGACCGCTGCCATTGACAGGCTGACCCAGGCAGTGGTCTCTGTGGCGGACACATTGGCCACACTGTCAGGTGCCCCTGTACCACACACCCCACACAGTGCGCTCTCCACTCCCCATTCCCAGCGTCGTGCGACACCAGGCCTGTTGACGCCGGGTTACATACATAGATACATAGACAGTGTCGGCAGATAAGGGCCTATGGCCCACCTACTCTGCCCATTTGAGCTTGTAAGTTCAGTTTGTTTTCCTAGAAGTCTATTTCCCCTTACCCCTGACCTCTAGAATTCCTTTATGTCTATCCCATGCATTCTTAAATCCCGTGATTGTTTCAGCTCCCACCACTTCCTCTGGCAGGGTGTTCCACTTGTCCACCACCCATTCTGTGAAGAAATTCTTTCTCATGTTTCCTCTGAATCATCTGGTTCTGCTGTGGGCATCCCGAGCACCCCTGGTGCAAGTTTGTTTGGCAGGATGCAGACCCCTGTGCGGGCAAGGTCGCGTTTGCGCAGTGGGACCCCTGGTGGTGCGCCAGCACCACCCGATGTGGCCCCTGCTCAGTCTGCCAGTGCTGCTGGGACACGGCGGGGCTGCCCACGCATCCGTGGTGGCCGTGGAACAGTGCTACCTGACTGAGCTGTCTCCCAGTGCAGGCCCTGTCTGGTGCTGCCCTGTGTGCGATGTGTGTCATGGTGGGCAGTGCACTGCTGGGTGCTCTGCTCACCACGCTGACACACGGACCACCTGCACACTCTCTCAACTGCTGTCCACAAGTGCGTGTGCATGATGATGCCTGCATTGCACTGTACACCAAGGTGCACGTGTGCCCAGGTCCTGACACATGTACGTGGACAGTCCAGGTGGTGGGGGTGGTTGGTGGTGCTGTGTGTTGGCAATGTCATTTCCGCAGTGCTGTGCTGCTGCCCATGTACGCTGCCTGGTGTGTGTGTGTGTCCATATGAGTGCTCACCCCTCTCTGATGGTGTGTTAGTATGCCTGGAACCGTCAACTCCCCTGACCTTCATGCACGGTGTGTTCCCCTGTGTGCCTGTGGTTTGTGCATGGACAGTGTTGCCTGCACATGTCCCCTTGACTTACCTGTGTTGGGCATAGTGCTCTTCTGCAATGGTGTCCCGGTACAGCTGGGCCTGCCGGGTCAGTCGGGGGATTCTCCATCCTAGGGGGGGCTGCTCATCACCCACATCACCGGCGCCACTGGCGTCCCCATCGCTGTCCCCCTCTTGGACCTGTACGGCTATCCCATGGTCTTTGGCCATGTTGTGCAGGATGCAACAGGCCAGGAATATCCCACAGGCCTTTTGGGGGCTGTACTGTAGGGCTCCGCCGGAGGTGTCCAGGCATCGGAAGCATGCCTTGAGCATCCCAAACACCCGCTCTATGATGTTACGTGTTGCAGCATGTGCCTCATTGAAACATAGCTGCGCTGGGGTCATGGGGTGCCGGTACAGTGTGAGCAGCCAGGGACGGAGTGGGTATCCGCAGTCACCTGTGTGGAGATAGTGGAGATCAGTGTCATGTCAGGTCCATATTGCCCATATCCTTGTGTGCCACTACCATGGCACCTGTATCATTCCCACCCTTGCCCAGAGTTTGCATTCCATACATGTGTACTCACCCACTAGATGACCCGTGGGGATGTTCCCACTCAATCGATGGCACAGTGCAGACTGGTGCCATATGAAGGCATCATGTGCTCCACCAGGGTGTGTGGCACAGACATTGATAATGCGCCCAGTGGCATCACACACCACCTGGCAGTTGACACTGGAAAAGTCCTTTCGGTTCCGATAAGCCTGGCCGTCGGGGCCAGGTGGCATGTGAATGGCCACATGGGTGCAGTCTATGGCCCCTAGCACGCCAGGCATACGTGCTACCCTGTGGAACTCCTGCATGTTTGTTGTACGCTCTGCCATGGTGCTGGGGAAATGGATGTACTCTGCAGCATGAGGCAGCAGTGCGCTGAGGAATTGGGTGAGGATGCGTGACGTGGCCGACTGTGTAATGCCTGTGGTGTCCCCTGTCAGCCTCTGGAAGGTGCCTGTGGCGAGCAGGCACATGCAGGCTGTCACCTTGGTCTCCACGGACAGAGCATGACTCCGTCGTGAGGGTGCCTGCATCACATCACTGCACAGCTCGCAGAGCCGTCTCAGTATTGCCCTGTTCAGTGCACCGCCCACAATCTCGGCGCCTGTGTACAGCTCAAGCTGATGCGGCACGATACCGCCTGTCAGTATACCGCACGGACCCCTCCGCTGCCACGCCCCTGCAGCATGGTGTCTCACCCCTCATTACAGCTTCCATGTGGAAGCTGACACTGTCCATCTCCCTGGCTTCTGCCCCTGCTGCTGTTCCTGTGTTACCCCGCTGCCCTCTGCTGCTTCCACTGCACCAGGCACCCCCACTGGCCTCTCTGTCCTCCTGACCCACTGTCCCTCTCTGCCCTTCCAGCTCCTGTCTCTCTCCCCCAGTTTGCGGCCTGCTAGGGTTCTTGCGCCGCTTCCTTGAGCCTTTTATTTGGCTCAAATCCGGTCGCATAACTTCCGCTGAGCCACTCTTGCGCATTGTGCAAGTGTTCGGATATCGCATTGCGCACTTTATGCATGGACCCGCCCCCTTCGGTTGTGCATGCCTTCATTTCCATTGCGCTGTTGCTCAGCATGTTTTTGGTGGCGCAACTGGCCCCTTCTGAATATCGCAGAATGGCGCAGTTTTGGAGTCGCGCACGTGCAACCCTGTTGTGCATGGCGCAACCCTTTTGAATATCTGGGCCGCTGTGTTTAAGATAGTTATGGCCATTTATCGGAGTAGAGCCTTTTAGTGACAGGTAGTATTTCAAATGGTTACAACAAAAGTAGTATGGGTTCAGTTCAGCCAATATCTCTTTCAAAACTTTAAATCTTGTTTAATTAAGAACTCAAAGGGTCTATGACATGATTAAATCCCCCCCCCCGTGTGTCTAATATACATAACATTATAAAATGTAAATTTTGGTATTGACTGAACTTGTTTTGGATTTACATAATTTTAAACTGCTGTGAAATACTTTAGGACCAGATATGACAGTAAGTGGCACTTTAAAATATTCTGTACGTGGGCATATCTGAGGAGCTGATAGAAAATAATTATTCAGTCATCATAGCAATGCTCTTATCATGTTACATCATTATTAATGCTAAAATTGACAAGCGTTTAATTATTATGTACATTTGTCGTGGCCCGGGTCATTCCTGAAAAGGGGCTTTTGTCTCAGTGTACCTACCTGGTTAAAAAAATAAAAATAAATAAATAAAATATGTGTCATATGTGGGTTTTTAACATTTGACATCAAAACCCAACCTTTCCTTATTGAAGAAAGGCTTGTATGTATTTTTTTAAAATGTATTCTAGCCTTCTTTCATGTGTGTAGTCTGTTTTGAAACTACTGCACTTGACTATTTCCACACTAGGAGTTTATGGTGGTGGGAGTACTTATTTATGCCTGATCAAACATGCATTTGTTTTTAGTCCACACTGTATTTTAAATCATTAGTCATTTTTATGTCGGCACCCTTGCGCAGCCAACATCTTGGGACAGTGCAGCTTTGGAGGCGCGGTCGCTGTTGGGCTAATGCAGGGCACACACCAGTAGGTCCGTCCCTCATTCCCCAATCAGCCTGCATGCCGGCACCACACAATGCATACATAATGTGGCGAGCACATCTAAGAAAAGGTCCGCTGCAATCCGAGCAAAGCTCGTCAGATGCAACAGACCCTTCCTATGTGCTCACCGACATTATCAGCATGGTGGGCGGATGGCTGCCCAGCTGCCGACTTTGGGGGTGCCCAATCCCCCTGTCGGTTTACCCCCCCCGCTTTCTTTGTGTGCCAACAGGGGCGCCCTCCCTGTTGGCATAAACCCTCCATTGTTAAATGCTGAGGATGCCCAATCCTCCTTGGCTCACCCCCACTTTCTTTGTGTGCCAATAGGGGTGCCCAATCCCGTCGGCATACCTTCCTCCACCCCATGTTGTGTGCTGGCGGATGCCCAATCCCCCGCCGGGTTTCAGACCCCCAAACATTTAGGTGGCATGCAGGGCCATCGGCATGCCAATCTAAATACAAAACTGTCCCAATGTTTTTTTTTCCACCTGTAAAATGAAAACGGTCCCCGTAGTCTCCCTGGCCCCCACTCCGCACTTCTGTGCACCCTGCCTCTCACACACCCCCACCCCGTACTTACCTCCAGAGTCTGGCGCGATGATCATCGGTGGACCGGCAACACGTCTGCACTTTTAAAAGCTGACCACAAACTGAGGAAATGCCAGTAAGCTGTATAATGGAATAAATGTTTTTTTTTCGACTTTGCTGCATATCTCAGGCATTTTTGGGAATTTTGGCCCCAAATTTTCAACATGGAGTTTTTGGGACCCCTCCTCATGAATTCTTGTACTGTCATGGTGTTGTTCAGTCCCGAGAGGTGATTTCACGGTCACTGATGGAATCACCTTTTGCAGTAGGTAATGAAATGACAGTGCCTATGTTCATGAGGGGCTCTCAAAAAGCCTATTTGCAAATCTGTTGGGAAAAGTCAAAAAATGACTGTTTATGGCGTCGTCAACGTGGTTATGGCCGCGCTTATGGTGAGTGAGTTCACAATATTTTCATGCCAGATTCTCAACACTGGCATTTTACCACACCTTCTTGTGAACCGTTCAGCTGTCATTTTTCACATCCTGGCCAAAATGTGTTTTCGCACTTCTGGCACAGAAAAGTGCGGTTGCTGTGTGAAATCACTGTTCAGGATACATTATGAAAATGACAGTAACACTGTTCATGAGCAGAGGCCCTAAAATGCCTGTGTTGAAAATTTGGTGACAATACTCCATAAAATGACTGCGTTACGAGTGTGCATTGCACAGTTTGCATGCACACTCGTAAGTTTGTAAACTGATAATATTTTCACTCCAGATTTTCAACGGTGCGATTGTTCTACACCTCCTAATGAACAGCACAGCTGTCATTTTTTATATCTTGACCAAAATCTGTTTTCGCAGTTCCGGCACACAATAGCGCGGTCGCTGTGGAAAGCCCGTGTTCCAGACACATTATGAAAATGGCAGTGACACTGTTCATTAGCAGATGTCCTAAAATGCCTATGTTGAAAATTTGGGGACAAAAGTCAATAAAATGAGTGTTTTACGAGTGCGCGTTGCGCAGTTTGCATGCATGCTTGTGATTTTCTGAATTTGTAATACTTTCACTCCAGTTGTTCATCATTGGCATTTTCCCATACCTCCTTATGAACAGTACAGCTGGCTGAAATGTGTTTTCGCACTTCCAGTGCAGAATTGCACTGTCACTATGCGAAATCACTTTTCGGGACAGTTTGAGGAAATGACAGTGACACTATTCATCAGCAGAGGTCCTAAAATGCCTATGTTGAAAATTTGGTGCCAAAAGTCCAGACAATGACCATGTTGTAAGCGTGCATTGTGCAGTTTCCATGCAACCTTGTAACTTCGTCAATCTGCAATATTTTAATGCCACATTTTCACCACTGGCATTTGTGCACACCTCATTATCAACAGTCCAGCTGCCATTTTCCACAGCCTACCCAAAACGCATTTCTGTGGATCTCCCGCACAGTGGCGTACTCGCTGTGCAGAATCACCTTTTGGGACACGTTAACAAAATCTCAGCGCTATGTGTCTCCACCTCTGCCACTGCTAATGCCAGCTCGACAACATTCGGCATTGACAAATGCTTGTTTTAAGCCAGCCACAGGAAAGTTTTAAACTGTAACACACTGTGTTGTCAGAAAAAAATGTGAAAATATGGTTTAATAAAGTATTAGCACATCTCCTGTGATTATCAGTGTCATAAACTGGATTTTCAAGTGGCCATACCAGCATGATTGCCACCTAGCATGGAACTGGAACAAAGGGGTTTATTACTTGATCTTATCAGATTTAAAATTGTTTAAATGGGCCAAAAACAAAATCTGCTTAGTCTGGATGTACATAGCAGAAACTGTGGAAATATTTGCTTGTTTTCTGTTTTATAGCGATTGATTGGAGCTACAATTGTGATGTGGACAAAGCTTTTCAATGTACCCAGGAGTATATTATTCACCTATAAGCATTCATTAAGCAACACACAGTTGCAGGTAACTCTTCTGTATAAGCATTTGAGCAGTGGTGGAAAAGAACAAACAAAATCACTGGTGAGCCCACTTATTTGGATATAAGATGGAGCATCTTTGACAGGGAATCTGGGAGCATGTTTCCTCAGTAAATGTTGTATTTTTCTACAATTTGTGTGCACATTAATTGATTGAGCGGAATATAGTTCCCGGACTAAAATGTGGGAAGGGCTGCTGCTGTGAACAAAGTCAGATTTGTAACTTCAGTCCTGGAGTTTATTGTAGTTTATGCAGACCACCACCCCATCTCCATCGCTGCATTTTAATAATTTTATTATGGCGTATGAATAAAGAGACTACTACTTGAAACAGCTTTACTGTTATCAAAGGACTTCACTAATTAGCTACTGATACCTGTTCTCAAAAGGCCCCATGCGAACATGTACGGTAGATGGTCCTTGAGCATAATAACTGCATGGAGGGGTTTTAGTCTATGTTGTAATTTTTCCTTGTATTTCCCTTGTTTGCAGTATGCTATTGTGCTTCATGTTTGTGTTGTATACCCATATATAGGGTTGGGTCAACGTCACTCCAGCTTTGCTGGGTTGCAAAACTAAAACAATTTTAATTTCAGTTCTAAAATAACTATTTCATTATATGATACCAGTGTGCAGATTTAGTATAGATCTATCTCCCTTGCACTTCTCTTTACAATATTAACTTGGTAATTGTTTAAGTGAACTAGAGTCTGTGGAACCCGTCTGTAATCCAAATCTGAAACAGGGGACTTAGTATCATTTTAAAAAGATTTTGTAGGACCCTTTCTGGAAAGGGGCCCATCCTGCCTTTATCAGAGCACAGACCACCCATGGTGATGGAACAGGCAGTCATGCGCCCACCTCCCCCACCTTTCCCTCTTGCTTTTAATTAACACCAGGGACTCCAGTTATGAACCCCCACCCCATATTTAGCAGACAACTCTCCACCAAATCCCCCTGTCTGCAGGCCAGAGTCCCCACTCCAGTCCTTTGCAAATTGATCTCTAAACATTTACATAAGGCAGAAGGGGAGCAGGGTGACAAGTCTCATTCCACCAGTTGGTAAGAGGGAGATAGGCATTTAGTTAACTTGTAACTGTTCCAGTTAAAAGGTGTTGACATGAGAGCACAGTTTGTTATTGGTGCCATGGACAGTAAGCTGACATTAGCAAATCACCAATAAAAGGTCGTATTGAGATCTCCTAATACTGGGGTCACATGGTGGTGGTGATAGAAGATAACCTAGTAGACCTATACCTATACAATATGGATAAAGGTTGAAATTAGGGTTTTCATCAGTAATTCTTACTTGCCCGACATCATTTACGTTAGAAATTATCTAAAACATTCTAAGCCATCAAAAGTAACTGCAGTAATGAGTTAGCACTTTTATAGGGTTTAGGGTGTCATTACACATTTAGAGCCCAATGAAAAAACATCACAAACTGCATAACTTCAACATTTAAAAGCTGCTTCACCAATAAACGCAGCTGAATTTATTTTGTTTATGTCAGCACCCATGTGTCTTTTGTTCCCTAATCAGGATGCCCTTAGCTAAGAGATTTAAGTGTTTCAGAGTACCTTTTCAGCCTATAAATTGTTCAAGAAATAAAAAAAAAAAACTGCTTTGATACTTCTGTAGGGTGACTGGCAACTTTTGTGACTGGAATTCCATATACTATGTTTTCCATAATGCTGTTCAAAATGCAAGCCACTAACAAAAACATTAGTTCTGATTTTCTTCAAAAATTATGTTTTTTCCTAGAAGGGAGAGTGTGAAGAGGAAGGATCCTTGCTTGGTACTTTTCAAGCATTTCCTGTGTCCAGATGCATATATCAATTGTGCTGTGTAGCTTGTTTGATATTTCGAACTGTGGAACTAACATTCTTAAATCACAGTATGGTCTGCCTTAAGTGAATGATGCCAGAAAAATGTGAGAATGTTGTGTGTGTGTGTGAGTGTGTGTCTATATTTAACTATTTTGACATGTTTTGTACGGTGCCAAGAGCAAATAAAAAATACTACAACTGATATGTATATGCAAAGTTTCTACTTCCAAAAATTATTCACGAGCCACATTTTAGATAGAAACATGCCTGCAGAGATGAAACCGGTGTGTTTCAACAGCCCCCAGCACTACTGGAAAGAAGTTCATTTTTGGTCAGATCTCAGTCATTACTTTGCGAGAGTCCGGGTTGCCCTCTTCCATGGCCCTTCACTGCAAGCCCTGGTTGCAACTTCCTAAATGCAGTGCCGAAAGTCAGTCAGCAACTTGACGGGATATGAATAGATAGATAGATAGACAGACAGACAGATGGACGGACAGACAAAAACATACATACATATTGGGTTGCAATACATTAACATTACCTCCACCAGTGAGTTGTAATGCTCACAATTTGCAAGTTGAAGTGGCTAAGCAAATGGCAGTGTGGAGAAAATATATAAAATGATGAGTACATGTGACATGCAAGGAAATAAACCCATCTAAGGGACTGACCAGACCATAAGGCCACGAGCCAGAACGGCAAGTAGCTTTATATTGTGATTAGCCTCCTCAATGGGTTTATTTCCTCATATACCACAATTGCCCATCATTTATTATGTTGGCTTGCCGCGCTTGCGCGGCAGTCAACATATTGGGTGAGTGGAGATTTGGAGGAGCGGCTGCTGCTGGGCGAATGCAGGGCACGCATCAGTAGGTGCGCCTCTTCCCCCAATAAGCTAGGCATGCTAGCTGACAGCAATAGTATGCAAAGTGGACAAAACTTCCAAACAAAGTGGCGCTGCAATCAGAGACAAGCTCGTCATGCAGTGGCACAGATGACGCACCTCTCCTACGTGCCCGTCCTCCCCCGAGTACAGGGTGCCACGCTGGGAGCCCACCCCAGCATGGCAACTGATGCCATGGCCAACAGGGTGCCCAATCCCCGTCGGCTCCACTGTCCTCCCCCCCCAGTACAGGGTGCCACGCTGGGAGCCCACCTCAGCGTGGCAACTAATGCCATTGCCGACGGGGGAGCCCAATCCCCCGTCGGCTCCACGCCCCACCACCAGCCATTCTTCTGCCATCCTGGGAGCCCACCCCAGCATGGAAAATGTCCCGCGTCATCAGTTTAAAAAAAAAAAACTGTAAATTGAAAATTTTCCCAGGCAGTCTCCCTGCCCCCCAACCGCACCCACCACTGCACACCCTGCCTCCCACACCCCCTCACCCCATACTTACCTCCGAGTCCAGCACAATGATCTGCGGTGGACCGGGAACACGTCTGCACTCTTCAAAGCCGACCGCGAACTGAGGAAATGCTGGTAAGCTGTATAATGGGCTAGATAGGGTTTTTTCTACTTTGTTGCATATCTCAGGCATTTTTTGGAATTTTTGCACCAAATTTTCAACATGGGGTTTTTGGGACCCCTCCTCATGAATTCTTGCACTGTCATGGCGTTACTCGGGCACGAAGGGTGATTTCGCAGTCACTGTGTGAAATCACCTTTTGGGACTGATTAATGAAACAACACTGTCAGTGTTCATAAGGTGGGCCTCAGGAGGCCTATTTTGAAAATTTGGTGCGGCAGTCAAAATAAACTGTTCTGGCGCACATTGCGCGGTTCCTCGCATGCTTTCGTAAGTTCGTGAATTTTCAATATTTTCACTCCAGATTTTCAACATTGTCATTTTACCACACCTTCTTATGAGTAGTACAGCTGTCATTTTTCACATCTCACCCAAAACATGTTTCTGCCCAAGTAGCGCACAATGGCGCAGTCGGTGTGCAAAATCAATGTACGGGACAAATTAAGAAAATCACAGTGACACCGTTCATGAGCAGAGGTCTTAAAATGGCTATGTTGAAAATTTGGTGAAAAAATTCCAAAAAATAACTGTTTTATGAACGTACGTTGTACAGTTCCTATGCATGCTCGTAAGTTTGTGAATTTAATATTTTCCTCCAGATTTTCAACATTGCCATTTTATTACTACGTTATGAACAGTACAGCTGCCATTTTTCATATGTCGCCCTAAAATGTGTTTCAAGCACATGTAGCGCACAATGGTGCTGTCAGTGTGCGAAAGTAATGTTTGGGACAGATTACGAAAATCACAGTTACACTGTTCATGAGCAGAGGTCTTAAAATGGCTATGTTGAAAATTTGGATACAAAAGTCCATAAAATGACTGTTACGAGTGAGCATTGCGCAGTTTCCATGCACCCTCGTAAGTTCATGACTTTGTAATATTTTCAGTCCAGATTTTCATCAGTGGCATTTTTCCACACTTCCTTATGAATAGTACAGCTGTCATTTTTCACAACATGGCCGAAGTGTGTTTTCACACTTTCAGCGCAGAGATGCGTGGTTGCTGTGGGAAATCATTGTTCAGGACAGATAAAGAAAATCAAAGTGACACTGTTCATGATCGGAGGCCAAAATGCCTGACTTGACAATCTGCTGTAAAAATCCCCAACCTAATTATATTACGGGTGTGGTGCACAGTTTCTATCTCTGTCACCATTGACGCCCAGTTTTTAAATATTTTACTGCAGATTTGCAACATTGCTATTTTACACCTCCCATGAACAGTATGCTGTCATTTTTACATCCTGTTCGAATGTTTTGCACCTGTGGTGCTAAATGCTGTAGTCGCTGTGCATAAGCAGCTTGCCAACAAACTGATATTGCCACTGTTCATGAGGTGGGGTCACAAAAAAAAAACATGTTGAAAATTTGGAGTGAAAATACCAATGAATGCCTGAGGTATTAGGGTTTCCAACCATAACACCCAACCCTGTAGAGAATGACAGGCATCAGGGTTGTGACTTGGGATTATTGCTTGTAATTCTCATACCATTCCACACCCTGCAGCCAGTGAGAGGCATCGAGGTATGTCTTGGACTCTTCGGCCCCAAAGTTCACCCCATTCTCCTATATCGCACCCATCTCACCATATTTCCTAATGGAATGGGGTGCGCATAAGGGCCAAAGACCCCAAGGAACACCGTGACACTTGTCAGTGTCTGCAGGGTGGGGTGTGATGAAATGGCGTGGCCGTTATGCCTGACGACCCAAAGGCACACCCCAGTGCCTGTCACTCTCTGCAGGGTGGTGGTGGGGTGGGCTTCAGTTCAGTACTTCACTGCCATTCCTATTACGCTGCTCTGTAACTTCTACACTAACACTGCCAATGCCAGCAAGCAAACATTCGGCATTGACAAATGCTTGTTTTATATAATACTGTTGGATGGTCACCGTTAATTATTATCACAATTGTGTATACAGGGAAGGGTTATACAGGGACATAACTTCTAACCATTTCTATGGGGTAATAGATATATATTTATAACAGAGATTCAGCCTTGGTATTTAATACACATATCTTTGCATTTAATAAACAAGCATTTGTCAATGCTGAATGTTTGCTTGCTGGTATTAGCATTGGAAATGCAGGAGTTAGACAGATGCAGAATAGGAATGGCAGTGAAGTATTGAACTTCACGCCAACCCCACCTCCATCCTGTAGAGACAGACAGACAGGCATTTGGGTAAGAGTTTGGGTCATCGCCCATGACGGTCATGTAATGTCACCTCACCCTATTCTGCAGACACCAAGATGTGTTGAGGTATGCCTTGGGGTGTTTGGCTTTACAGTCACCCCATTCCATAAGAACATACACTGAAATGGGTGCAGCATAGGAAAATGGGGTGAATATGAGTTTTCATAGGTGTGCCTCCACCACTCCCAATTCCCTGCTCCCATTTGAAGGCGTGGCCGCACCGCACCAATAAATGTCCGAGCTGTCTATGACAGCCGATCAGATGAAGTGGCGTACAGTTCTGAAGGAAACACCACCACAATCAGTAGTGGTAATGTGTAGACAATTTTCATACTGCCGTTGGCAGTATGCAAATTGCCCACACGTACATCAGCACTGCATCCGAACTGTCATAGACAGTTTGTCATTCACTCCCCCAAACACTACCTAGCATGCTGTGAGTCCACCCCAGCATGCTCGTGCGCTCCCCTCTACACCCAGTACACTGTTGTATGACGACAGGGTTGTCCAATCCCCGGTCGGCTCCACTGCCATCCCCCCAAACAGACTTCTGGGAGCCCAGCCCAGCACGGCAAAAGTTCTTATGGCCGACGGGGTGCCTAATCCACTGTCAGCTCCACATTCCCACCCCCCAAAAAAACCCACAGACTTCTAGGTGCCATGCTGGGAGCTCACCCCAGCATGGCAACAATCGGTAATGCTGATGGGGGTGCCAAATCCACCATCGACTCCTCTGCCCCCCCAAACAACATTCCAGCTGCCACACTGGGAGCCCACCCCAGTGTGGCAAAAGTCCCGCATCATCTTCCTAAATAAAAAAAAAAAAAAGGTCCCTCGTTGACTATCTTGTCCCCCTTCCCCAACCCACGCCCACCATTTGCGCACCCACCTCCCCACACACCCCAACCCATACTTACCTACGGAGCCCAGCACGATGATCTTCGGTGGACCGGGAACACGTCTGCACTTTTCAGAGTGACCACGAACTGAAGAAATGCCGCTAAGCTGTATAATGGCACAAATGGGTTTTTTTCAACTTTGGTGCATATCTCAGCCATTTTGGGAAATTTTTTCACCAAATTTTCAACATGGGGTTCTTGGGGCCCCACCTCATGAACTCAGTCACTGTCATTTCGTTATTTGGTCCCGAAAGGTGATTTCGCAGTCACTGCACAGAACCACCTTCTGGGACTGAGTAATGAAATGACAGTGTCACAGTTCATGAGGTAGTCCCCTTAAAACCCTACGTTGAAAATTTAGTGAAAAAATTCCCAAAAATGACTGTTTTATGAGCGTGAGTTGCACAGTTCTTATGCACGCTCGTAACATCGCACATTTGTAATATTTTCACTCTAAATTTTCACCATTGCCATTTTGCCATACCTCCTTATGAGCAGTACAGCTGTCATTTTTCACATCTTGCCCACAATGTGTTTTCGCGCATGTAGCGTGCAACGACGCAGTCAGTGGGCAAAATCAATGTTCGGAACAGATTAGGAAAATCACAGTGACACTGTTCATGAGCAGAGGTCTTAAAATGGCTATGTTGAAAGTTTGGTGACAGAAGTCCATAAAATGACTGTGTTACGAGTGTGCATTGTGCAGTTTCCACGCACCCTTGTAAGTTCATAAATTTGCACTATTTTCAGTCCAGATTTTCAACACTGGAATTTTTCCACACATCCTTATGAACAGTACAGCTGTCATTTTTCACACCCTGGCTGAAATGTGTTTTCGCACTTCCAGTGCAGAAATGCGTGGTCGCTGTGGGACATCAGTGTACGGGACAGATTAAGAAAACCACAGTGACACTGTTCATGAGTGGAGGTCCCAAAATGCCTTTATTGGCAATCTGCTGTAAAAAAAAATCCCCAAACTAATTACATTATGGGTGTGCGTTGCGTAGTTTCTACACACGCTCGTGACTTCAGTTTTTTGATATTTTCCCTCCAGATTTTCAGCATTGCCATTTTTTACATCTCCGCATGAACAGTACAGCTGTCATTTTTCACATCCTGTTTGAAATGTGTTTTTGCACCTGCAGTTCCAAATGGCATAGTCACTGTGCAAAATCAGCTTTCCGCTAACAAATTGATATTGCCACTGTTCATGAGATGGGGGGTCACAAAATAAAATCTTGAAAATTTGGAGTGAAAATACCAACGAATGCCTGGGGCATTAGGGTTTCCAACCATAACACCCCACCCTGTAGAGACTAACAGGCATCAGGGATATGACTTGGGATTGCCGCCTGTAATGCTCATGCCATTCCACCCCCACCCACACCCTGCAGCCACTGACATGCATTGAGGTGTGCTTTGGACTCTTTGGTCCCAAAGTTCACCCCATTCTCCTATACTGCACTCATATCACTGTATTTCCTTATGGAATGGGGTGCGCATAAGGCCCAAAGACCCCAAGGCACACCATGACACTTGTCGGTGTCTGCAGGATATGGTGTGGTGAAATGGCATGGCCATTATGCCTGATGACCCAAAGGCACACCCCAATGCCCGTCAGTCTCTGCAGGGTGGTGGTGTGGTTGGCTTCAGTTCAGTATTTCACAGCCATTCCTGTTATGCATCTCTCTAACACCTACACTACCAATGCCAATGCCAGCAAGCAAACATTCAGCATTGACAAATGCTTGTTATTGTTATACTGCAGCAGCTCCGTAGATACTGTAGCATAACAAAACAGAATGATGCCTCGCGCTCTGAATGGTCAGTTCCTCTGTGCACAGGTTAACCCTGTCAGTTGTCAACCTGTCAGTTATGGCAGCATTCAGACATTTCACCGTCATAAAAGATAAAAGTATGGCAGTCGCGGTATCCTCTAAGGAATTGACTGACTGGGAGAAATTCACTTAACATTTATTTTTTTTTTGTACACAGATCGCAAGAGCACATCATTATTACCATTGCTGGAAAAATAATTTGTTTGGGGCTATTTTCAGAGCCAAAATGGACTAATTTAATGTTTAAGAAATGCTTCAATGTAATAGTGTACTGTTCACAGTTCTAGCTTTGTAATTTGGTATTACATGGAAGTGTATGTCTTCACGAGGATGTCCTGTTGTTCATCACAGGATGTGTAAGTAAAAAAAGTTTTCAACTTTCACATACGGCTGTCTCAGTGAGAATCTTTACTGCTTTAAAAGTGTTGTTACTTGTCCATACTATAAAAGACAATGGATACCTTGCTATCTATAACAAGAGTGTGTATACATCTCGAGGTTGCCAGTGGTGACCAAACCTCTCGAGCTGCGCTCTTGAGGTTCAAAAGGTCACCATTGCAACCTCACGATGAATACACATACTTGTTATAGATAGCGAGGTATCCATTATCCTTTATATGATTCTTGTTTTTGCTTTTACCTGCTGTAATTACTGTTCTGTTTGTTCTCCATTGCCCTCCTCTACCCTCCCACCCAGGGCACATCTGGAAATGAGCTGTTATCAGCTCAGTATGTCTTTCCTGGTGAAATTCTATAATTAAATAAATAAATAAAAGCAGGACCCCCAAAACATGATATAACATCTCAACTTAGCTACTCTCAGAATATTCTGCATAAAACTAATGAAAATAGGGCCCCAGTGAAAACAAGATGTGGTACCTTGGCTTTGTTATCTTGGATACATTATAAAATATATTAAAACAGGAACACCATAAAAATAAGATAATGCATCATATCTGGGCTAGACTATCCTGGGTAAATGCAGTATGCAAATGAGTAAAAGTAGCATGCAAATGGGCGAATGTAGGACTGCATTAAAATTAGATATTGCATTTTACTTATTTATTTAGTTTTTTTAATTGGAAAATGTGGGGTAGGCAATTCTGCCTATTTTAGCCTCACCAGTGAGGTGGATACAGATGGAAGCCAATTAATATTGAACAAGATTGGCAGTAGCCTAGAGGTTAGAGTAACAAGCTGTGAACGAGCTTGGCACATCCAGCAGACCAGGCCTGGGTTTGATTCTCACAACCTCTACTTGCATACTGTGTGTCTCTAAGCAAGTTACTTAACTACCCAGTGTTCCCAGGTCACCCCTGAAAACAAACATATGTACCTAATGGGCCTTACCTGGTTACCAAAGACTAAAATAAAGATTAATCTGTTCATAGTGAAATTCCCCCACTATTTTTGAGAAGTGCCATGGGGTGATGGGATCTTTAATGACCACCTGAAAAAACACCAGAACAAGCAGTCTGGACTTCAGTTTATCATCTTATCTGAAAGATAGCACCTCGGGAATGCAGCACCCCCTTCATGCTGCACTACAGTGTCAGTTTTGGGATTGTTCCCCAAGTACCTGTTATGGGGCTAGGATTCACAACTGTACAATCTTCTGGCCTCAGAGGTGAGTTAGCAACCTGCTGAGTGACTAATACTAAATCTTGTTGGGATGTCCCGAGTAAATACAGCAGGCAAATGAGTAATAGCAGGACCTCACTGAAAATGACAAATTGCATGCAAGCTGGACACTGGTTAAATACATTGTAAAAATGTGAGAAACAAGAACCCTTCTGAAGATGAGATGTTGCATCTGAGTTTGGCTATCATGCTTGAATGCATTTTTAAAAATGGGTAGAAGCAAGACCACATTGGCAACAAGACAGTTTAAAAGCAGCCACTGTCTGCAGTTTCCAGCTCTAGTTATGAATTGGTACAATTTGATAGCCTTGACAGCTTTTTGGAATGATATTTTTATATTCATTCATTGAAAATATGTGGCTAGACAAGGGATCCATCATTCTACATCTACTCTGTAGACATCACTTGGAGGAATTTTACCATTTCCTGGTGCTTTGTTTGGCTTAACAAAACAGCTGAGCTGACTTCTTCCAATGTTCTATAATGCATGCTGTATTCGGTGTATTAGTAAACTCATCAAAAGACATTGGATTGTTTGGATCAAAGAAAATACCTACAAAATGACAAATCCATGTTTGTGGTTCAGCATATGAATGTACATCCATTTCAGAATTCCTTGTACTGCTTAAAACTAAACTCTCAAATAGTTTGGCATCCTTTCTTTGTCTATTGCATACTTCATTTCTTTCCAAAGTTTATTTTGAAATCGTGCTTTTTGTCTAATTAAAAAAAAACACCTTATTGCTCTTTCTATTTGTGTTCAAGAGGTTCAAATCTTCCCTGGTTGTGTGTTGTTTTGACATTACTTAGATGATCATTCAACAGATTGTTTCTTGATTTACAATAAACATAAAACAATGATTTCCTATTTTCACATTTCTTGTTGATCTTTATGCTGTAGTAGATGAGGAATGATATGCTCAAAAATTCCTCAAGCATATACATGCTCACAGCACTTTCTGATAACATTATCGTAAGTTCTATTGAAGCAAACAGGGAAGAGTGCATCATACTTTTTTCTTCTGTTTCAAGATTAATATCCCACTTTAATTTTTTATTTTAAAAATTAGTTGGAGTCTTGCTGGATCTAGAACTGGATTATGTGTAAATTCCATAGAACATGAATTTCTTTGTAGCCATGTTAAAGTTATAAGAACACTGTCTCTTGCTGGTTGGGTAAATATTATCAGCTTGCCATAGTTATCAATATCCAGGAGATAAACTAAGGTACTGTATTATTGATTGTGGATGCAAGTGATGTGGAAAAGAATGCAGGTGCCCTTTGCAGATCTCCCATTAATCTTTCATTATGAATAGTCAGCCCGGTGCTATTAGATAGCTGAATTACTCTTTCCACACTTTTCTTAATTGTAGTATCCATTGCCTTTCCAGTAGCACTGCTGGCACTCAGGGAATAAGCATTAGGATGCTGAGCCATCAGGATGCCAAATCCAAGATTCACAACCCTTCCCAGAGGTTCACCTCCTTGAAGTTGGAATCCTAAGTTTGGGGGGTGGTGAGTATAGCCCCCTACAAAAACAGTGGGGGTCACATTGTCGACTGGTGACCTAATGACTTGGTGCCATAATGCTGCCATGTTCTGAAGGTGGAACCTTCCAGTACAGTGTATAGTTTGTGGCTTCTCATGGGCTGAAATAGAACTGTAACATCTAAATTGTTATAATCCTGTACTCTGGAATTAAAATCTCCAAATATAAGTAATTCTGTTGCTGGCTATTTCTCTGGCCTAGCTTGAGTTTGGTTTACTATATTGTCTGAGATCTTCATAGAATTATATTTACTAGTAGTTAGTGGAGGCATTTACATTGCCAAAAATACACATTTCATCTTCAGTTTTAATCTACTGACTTGTCAAATTATTAATCATAGCCAGTTGTTTCTATACAATTATTTTGGCTAAAGAAATAGAAATCATAAAAGTCAAAGTGTGACCTCATCAAGGGAAATGGTGGTGCCCAAAAAACATACATGGAGAAAAAGTACCTGAGTAGCTGGCACCCACCGAAGGCCTGGAAGCCTGTGTCACAGACTTCCAAATACACCATTGATCCACACTGAATTACCACGGTTAAAAAGTCCTGCTTTCCTTTCCAAAAATGTTTGTAAGCCTCCAAAGTGGTGCAAATGTTCAAGCTTTATTAATACAATCTCATGAAATGGAAAAGATGTGAAACAGGATAAAAATGTCTCTCTGACCACAGCAGTAGCTGGTTGATGAGTAAGCTAACATGTTTCACACTGATTCGTGTCTTTTCAAAGCCTAACCACCACTCCCCAGTATTCACTTACACAGTGTGCTGCTTAAAGGGACAGTACATACAATTATCTTATGAATTAAATTCATTCATACTTCACAGTCCCTAATAATAGACAATATTCAAAATATTCTTAAAAGTCTGTCTGTTTAACAGCCATCATGAGTGTAGTGCACACAATAAATACATCCATACATCTAATTTGCACCTTTCCACTCACGATCCATTTGTGCACAAAGTTTAGAGTCCTCAGACAACAAAACTTAACAACAGTCTCTTGAAACATTGTTGGTACAGACATCTGAAAAACAGAATAAAATAAAAAACAATAAATAATTCAATCAGCAGACCTTCACTACCACAATCCATAGTGTGATAAATTTCACAAAACATTATTTATTTTTCTTTAAAAATTGCTTGATTTCTAGCCTGCCATTCAAACCAGGCCATTCCATTGCATTAAATGTGTATATCCAAAACTGTTCCCTCTGCATGAGGAAATTATTAAAGTTACCTCCCCTTTGTGACCAGGTGGACTTCTTGATGCCCATGAATATAAAATCATGTTTCTTTTGGTCTCCTGATTTTATTGCATGATTAGCAAGGGCATTTATGACATCTCCATTTTCTATAGCCCTTAGATGTTCACCAATCCTGACCTTAAAAGCTCTCTTGGTTTTTCCAATATAGAAGCTCCCACATCTGCATTCTGCTAGATACACAACAGCACATGTACTACAAGTAATAAACCCTTTCACTTCAAAGTCCCTGCAAGTGGCAGGGTTTTTGAATGTTTTTGTACGTGTCATTTTTCATGGTATCTACAGTTTCTACATTTATTTGTGCCATTTTTTCTATCTGGCAACCACATATGGGGCCTCTCAATTAGTTGCATGGAGTGTACCACATGATCCTTCGCCATTCTACCCCTTCTGTACACCATTTTAGGGATATCACCAACAGTGTCTGCCCATGATGTATCTAACTTCACTATGTGCTAGTTTTGTTCTGATAATATTGGCTATTTGGTGTGACTAAGGGTTAAAAGTACTTATGAATGTTACTTGTGGGTCCACATTAGCTACTTTTGGCCTATCAGCCAATAAGGTATTTCTGAGCATTTCCCTCAATGTTTCTTTGGCTTGTGATACCCATTCCACATCATAACCCCTATCTAATAATCTCTCACACATCTGATCAGCTCACTTATTGAATGTTTCCTCAGTGGTGCAGTATCTTCTTGTATGTATGAGCTGCCCTTTTGGTATTGCTCTAATTACATGTAATGAATGGCTACTGCTGACCAATAGTAATGTGTTTCTATCAGTACTTTTCCTAAATAAATCCATGATAACCCCTCCTCTTCATCCTTCTTGATGGTGATATCCAGAAAGCTAATCTGACTCCTGCTAAACAAAATACTAAATCTTAGATTCTGGTTTCTCTCCTCCAGGTATTTAATGAAAGCAACAAGTTTCTCCTCTGTACCCTTCCACACTACCAGTATGTCATTAATAAATCATGTCTATAAACTGATTTTTGTCAAAATTGGTTGCTTTCAACTCTTACCACATCCAGTTCCCATTTGACCATGTACAAATTGGCATAGTTTGGGGAAAACTCGCACCCATGGACATCCCTTTTATCTGGTGAAAAAAAAATCCCTTTTGTAAAAAAAAGAATTACATTTTGGCACAAACTCTGTCAATTGTACTAGTACTTCTGTGGGTGGGTCCAGTACTGGCCTTTCATTAAAATAAAATTCCAGAGCTTTAAGATCATCCTCATGAGGTATGTTTGTATATAGTGACGTGACATCTAGCGTCACCAACATACTCTTTCTCAACAGCCAGATCCTCTAATATTCTAAGTATTTCCCCCTGTATCCTTAACATAAGATGGTACATTTTTCACTGAACTGGATAAATAATAGTCCACAAATCTAGATAATGGCTTGGTTAAGGAGTCATTGCCGGATACAATAGGTCACCCCAGATGGTTAACAAGTCCTTATGTATCTTGGGGAGGTAATAAAAGTTGACCCTGACCTGATATTCTACTCATAGGCAGTCAGTTGTTTGCTGTGGTAATAATTCCTGTTCTTTTAAAAAGTCCATGAATTTGTCTATTTCCCCCTTTGAATTTCATAGTGGGGTCATTACTCAATTTTGTATAAAAATCAACTTTATTCAATTGATTATATACTTCACAATCATAATCATTTGCTGTTTAACACAACTATTGCCCCCCCCCCCCCATCTGCTGGCTTTATAGTAAGCTGTCTATTGCCCCAAATTTTTAAGTGCCAGCCAAACTTCTTTATTCAGGTTATAATAAAAATTGTTGTGAGTGTTCTCATTTAATGATTTATCTCATTCTCACAACTCTTAACAAAAGTCTGCAACCATGCTGACATCGGGGGAAAAACATCAATTGTGATTTAAATACAAAGTTAGTATCAGAACAGTTATTCATTACCTCAGTGCCCACTGTCTGATTCAGGTTATCCTCTTTTTCCCTCCTAAGGAAGAAAGATTTGAGGCTCAAATTTCTGGCAAGTTTATGTAAGTCCAGTACAGTCTCGAATGCATCAAAATGTTGTGTGGGTATAAAGCCAAGTCCCTTACAGAGAATTGAAATTTCCACTTCATTCAATTGATGTATGGAGAGGTTAATCACATTTACTGCTGAGCTCTCCCTCTGCCTCATCTCCCTCTCTATATTCTCCCATTGTTGTTGCCTCTTCTTCCATACCCTCTTCCTCCCAGCCTCTTCTTCCATCCCCTCTTCCTCCATCATGCCTCACACTCAACGAACACCTATCCTTCGAGTTGCTGCACACAACAAATGTTGTCCAGACCTCTAATCAGAAACTGGATCTCCTATATCACACCGCACCTTACCTCTCTGACAAGGCGAGGAAGGCTATCACCTCTTCCACCCTCCTGCTGGGCCTCTTCTATGGTGCCACAATCATTCACTCAGTCAATCCTATGTTCCTGTCCAAATTGAGAATGACCTACCATAGAATTGCCCATTTTGCTGCTAAGGCTCAGGCACGGACCCATCACTGTGCAGTGCTAAATATACTAGGTTGGCCCTTTTTTGGTGCCAAGATGGACTTCCCAGTACTATGTGTCACTTTCAAGCTCATCTTCCTATCTTTCCCACCCAGTCTATCAACCTACTCCCCATGAAATCCTTCACCTGGACCACTAGGGTATCACACCTCCCGTTGCTCAAACAACCTAAAACTCGACTAGTCATAGGTCAAAGGTCCTTTACCTTCACTGCACCTCGAAAATGGAACAATCTCCCTCAGTCTCTGCTCTTCTGTGAGACTCTTCCACTGTTCAAAAAATGCTACAAAGAAACCTTCTTTCTGCCTCCATTATGTAATGGCTCTTGTGACTAAGCTACCCCTGTAGTTCTCTTACCGCACTGCTATTCTATGTCTAACTGAACCAATGCCACATGCCTCACATCCTCCTGTAGGGGGGCACTATCCCTATCCCTCCCCACTTTAGCTTCATTACTCTCACTCCCTTTCTCACCTCTAAGCTAAATCCTTGAATTGATATGCTATCTTGATGTGTACATATTGTATATAACTGTTCCTTAGATAACCATGACTAATCCATTGTAACTAATGCTATGCAGCCTCTTGATGGAAATGGATATCAATCACTGCTGTCTCTGCAACAAACATAATTTAACCCACTGTAGGGTATGGTTGTGCTTCCCATGTTTGGACTACTCTGTATCTCTGCCTGCAATTAATTACTGTATCTTATGTTTGTATGGAATGCATATGTTCCCCTGGTTGCCACTGAAAAAGGGACTTGTTTGTCTCACCTAGCCTATCCGGTCATCAAAATTCAAATAAATACTAAAAAAAAAATATGTATATATAGTTAAGAGGTTAAAGATGAAGACTTGCTTTCTGTTACCCCCTTTGTTTACAAACTGGTAATCTCACTTCTGTGAAAGAAAACATGCAAAAGCAGTGTTTATTAATCTGAGATAAGGTCAAGGCTGGCTTGTGAAATAAGTGAAGCATGCGCATCAACATTTATTAAACTTTTTGCTAGTTGAGCTGGGACAAGGGGTGGATGAAACTGCATGATTTGCTCCTCTAAATTTCAGTCGCAGAATATATTGCACATTTGTCCATAAATCCACTTGGTTTTGTGGAAATGATGTGCAAAAGTTATGGGATATTTATATCAATCAATCAATCATCTTTATTTTTCAACAGGCATTGATAGCAGCTTTCTGGAAGGTTCTGTTCTCTCCCCTCAGCTAGGATCAATTTACAGCTAACTGTAGTTTAAATACCAGTGGGTTCTCTCACACAGCAGTACTACAGAAACAGACTTAGTTTGGCTCAGGCAGATGTACATTTCTGTTGCTGCTAAGTTTGTGGAGGGGGCAGGAGTAAAGAATTTAGTTACTGGTAAGCATGGAACTGTTTGTACTTGTTTGAATCTGTTACCTTTAGGTCTGGTCTCATATTTCAACTGATTTTAGGGGATTTTTTTTTGTTGGTTTTGTTGCTTTCTCTTTCTTTTTTCATTGGGGCTTATGCTCTGCGAACATAGGGCAAAGGGGTCCTCGACTGATTGTTTCTGGACTCAGTCAGAAGGTAATCCCACCCACCCACGGGCCTGGCCTCCTTTTATAGGGTGTGGACCCATAGTGTTACACCTTCCTACACCACACAGGAAGTTCCACACCAAGGAAAGGGTGGAGCATAGGGGTTCATCAAGAGGGCATACCTAGGTTATATTACAGTCCAAGTCACATCAGACATGACAGGAATGGTGCAGTGCAGTGGCTGTGGAGCAGCAGTCTTCAGGGAGATGTTCTGGAGGCTGTAATTCTGTCCTATCTCCAGGCACCTCTCTGGGCTGAGTGAAGAGATTGCCTGTTTTCGTGCAGAGGTGACCATGTTGAAGGTTGCATCCACCCCCACCCAGAGACCACTGGGTCCACAGCATCAACCTCAAAGGTTGCCCAGGAAGAAGGATGACTGGACCACAGTGGGCTCAGGTAGAGTGGGGAAGGGTCAGAGACACATCCCCCAACCAGTCTGGCTTAATAACTCCTACGCTGTTTTGGAGGAACCAGACTGCCCCACACAGGCACCCGCAGCTGGGACCAGGGTGGATGGTCAGGACCTCCAATCCAGAGTCTCAGGGAAGGGGGGCAAGGGACCCAATAGGAGGGGGAAGCTTCCCCTAGTGGGGAACTCTGTTGTACAGTGTATGAAATTATCTACAACTAGCGGGGGAAGAGGGAGGTCAAGTGCCTTCCCAGAAGTGCTGCATGGTGGAATGAGAAGCAAAGCCATAGGATCACTAGGGTGATAGCCAGGAGGGAGGAGCTGGGAGTCATTATCCACCTGGTGACCAATGACTTGGTGAGGAGAAGGGTAGAGTTAGCCAGAGTCCAGGAGAATTTCAGTAAGCTGAGAGAGGACCTGAAATGGGTAGCACATTCTGTGTCATTCTCAGAGGTGCTGCCTGTCCAAGGCATGAGGGAGGCCAGGGCACTCCATATCCAAACCTTCAACTCCTGGTTGAAGGATTGGTGGGGAAGGGAAGGATTTGGCTTCACAGGGGACTGTGGCCCAACCTGGGCAGATGTGAGCTTGTATCAGGAGGATGGCTTGCATCTGTCTGGAAAGGGGACCTCAGTCCTTAGTGAGAAGTTGGAATGCTTCAGCAGAGAGCATTTAAACTGGCTATGGGGGAGAGCCAGGTGGCTTAGAAACACCCCCCCACTGACAAGAACATGCAAAAGTACAAATTGACAAGAGGGACAATGCAAGAGAGCAGTGAGGGGAAGGCAGGGGAAACTTTTATAAAGGGGGAAGAGCACATGAGCATGAATACTGGGGTGGGGGGGAAGAGGCAAAATAGAGAAAACAGGAACAGAGGGATGGCAGGGAGTAAAACATGGAATGTCATGTTCACAAATGCCCGCAGTTTGGGAAATAAGATTCCAGACCTGGAAGCCTTGATGACGGATGCAGACTGTGACATAGAAGTAATAACAGAGACATGGTATTATGCTACTCACAGCTGCGATGTCAGTGTACCAGGCTATACACTGTTCAGAAGGGACAGGGAAGGTAAAAGGAGGGTGGGGGTGGCCCTGTACATCAGAGAAGGCATAGAGGCTACTGAAATACAGGAAAGGCAGGTGGAGGTTGAGGCAATGTGAGTCACCCTTGAACCAGGAAATGGCAAAGCAATACATACAGGGGTGATCTACAGACCTCTGGCACAGAGGGAGGAAGTGGACATGGTACTAGTGGAAGAAATTTATGACATGGCAGCTAAAGGCGAAACCCTGTTGATGGGAAATTTTAATATGCGGGATGTGGATTGGACCACCCAAGCAGCTGTTTCAGCCAGAAGCATGGCCATCCTGGAATCCCTGCAGGGAGCTGGACTCAGACAACTGGTGCATGAGTCAACCAGGGACAAATTGATTCTAGACCTGGTATGGACCAATGGAAACAGAGTTGAAAGAATCCAGATGGAAGGGAAGCTGGGATCCAATGACCACCACATGGTGTGGTTTGATACAGACACAGGGACTCAGTTAAGTCACACAAGGGCAAAAATATTAGATTTCAGGAGGGTGGATTTCAATTAAATGGGTAGATGTTTAAAAGCAGCCCTGGAGAAGGTAGGGATAATAGAGGAGGAGGAGGAACAGTGGGGGAGACTAAAAGGAGCCATTCTGGACGTAATGTTGAGAGGTCTAAACCTCACCTTCAGATTCTTGACGATATTGGGAATGCAGGTAATCACAAACAAGTTGCATTTGAGTAATAAACAAGTTTATTACTACAAAAGGGATAAATCACAGTTGCCCTAAGCAGTTCTTACCAATACGAACCGGGAGCCAGTGCTAAGCTTTCCCTACACCTCGAGGTTTCTCTGTAGTCTCTTGGGATCTCTCGGGTCTCCGAGGTGTAAAGCCTGTGCATTACATTATATACCTATGATAATTACTATGGTTACTAAAAGATAGAAACATTTCTAGTTACAGAGATGAGCCCTATTGGCTAAATTAGAGGTGGCTCCACGGTCCAAGATAACATTATATAATTCTGTAAAGTCATCAGTTTTAGAACAAAGAAGTTCTTATACAGAGTCTTACATAACCAAGTGTAGTGGTGCACATCACCAAAAGGATGGCAATGTTGCCTTACATATTATTATTACTTCAAGGACAGGTGTCTTGGCATCTGACAAGTAAGAAATAGACAGAAAATACATGGTATAATATGTGTGCATTAGCAAGCAAAGTGGATTACAACAATATGCATTCATATCCTGACATCTACTCTTGTACGGTAGATGCCCTTAGCTCATATGCATAAACTGTAAGTTATTAATCAAAGAACCTGGGAGGGCAGTGGCTGTGAGACCACTACGGGGACCAGGGTTATGCTTTGGACTTTTCAAAAGCTGTTTATCAGTGGGGCGGTAACACAGAGAGATACATGGCAGCAGAGGCCATGTGGTTTATAGCACAAAATTTGTGAGTGGAATCTTTGGATAGAGAATTACAGTAAGAAGAATCTATTAAGGCAGTAATGTTGTACAAACCAGAGTGTTTTAATGCAGTTTGCAACAAGGACAGTGAACCATTTGGGGATAATTTAGCATTGGGCCAACCCTGGAAAGTTTCTTTGGAGAGTTTGGCCACATGGAGAATTTGTCCTTGTGATGTGGTTTGCCACTCAATTTGAAGGGTAGATTTGTTAGGAGCAATGACTGAGGCAGTGAGGTAAGCATCGGAACCTTCCTGGACAGTGATTATGGTATCTGGTATTTTGATGGAAACTCCCTCTGTAGGAGGTGCTGGAGGATTCAGTTGTTGGAGGAGGTCCGGTACCGTGCCCTGAATGCAGGGGATCACTCCTGAAAGGAGAAAATCTAGGAACAAGATAGCCATCTTGTCAGTGTATTTGAAAAGGAAGATTAAAGATTAGTGTATTAGTACAATTCTGCCCAATGGGGTTAGGAAAAGTAATTTAAGCTCTTTTGTACAGTTTCAACTGGTTCGCATGCAACCATTTGTCAGTCAGTTTGTTGTTGTGTAGGAGTCTAACTTGATAGACTGCCATACTGAGCTTGTTGACAATGGGGTATGGGCCTTCTCATTTGTTGGAGAAGGAGTGGGTGGGATGGGCAAATCGAAGTACCATTACCTGATCTCCAACCTGCCAATCCACTTTTTGTGCATGTTTGTCAAATTGTATTTTGGATTGTTGCTGGGCTTTGCCCATGCAGTTTGCAGCATACAAGTGTGTGTGTGTGTATGAGGTCTTTTCTGAGTTTTTCCACATACTGGTCCACAGACATGTGGTCTGCAGTGGGGGTGTGCAGGTCAAACAGTAAATGTTCAGGTAATCTCATCTGTTTACCAGTCATCACCTCAAAGGGTGTCAGCTGGGTAGTGGCTGAGGGTGTGCCCCTGATTGCCATAAGGAGTAAAGGCAACAGGGAATCCCAAGTTTTGGGATTGTCCTCAATAAATTTGGAAAGCATTTGCTTAATCAGTCTGTTGGCTCTTTCTACTTGACCTGAGGATTGAGGATAAGGTATGTGGAACTTTTGTTGAACTCCAAGGAGTTCAAGGGACTCTTTCATCAACTCACCTGTAAAACTAGTTCCTTTGTCGGAGTCTACCTTAAGAGGCAGGCCCCACTTGGAGAAAATCTGTTCCACTAGGATTTTGGCAGTTGTCTTTGCTGTGCATGTCTTAGTGGGGAAAGCCTCAACCCACTTAGAGAATAGGTTGGTTACCACAAGAGCATACTTATTGTTTCTACTGGTATTGGTCAGATGGCCAATAAAATCAATTTGGATGGCATGCCAAGGGCCAGAATGTCTTTGTGGTAAAAGTTTGGCATTTTGTTTTGTAGGTATGGGATTGTTTTGTGCACAAACAAGGCAATTGTCTATGTATTGTTTAACATCTTTGGTGATACCAGGCCACCAGGCTGTGGTCTTGAGTCGTTTGAGGGTGTTTTCTGCTCCCTGGTGTCCACCAGTAGGAGTATCGTGTACTTGGTCCAAAAATTCAGATCTTAGGTGTCTGGGGACTACCCACAACTTGGTGGTAGTGTCATTTGGTTGGAACCAAATGAGCTTGTCATCAGGGGATAAGTGCAACTTACCTTCATGCCTTTGGTATGGGTTATGTGTAGGTAGTCTTTCTTCAGTACCTTTGTTAAGGAATCTGAACACCTCTCTAAGTTCAGTGTCCAGATGTTGGGCTGCTGAGAGGTCCAAGGGGGAAAAAGACTCAGATTTCTTCTTGAGGGCTGCAACATGCACAGCTGCATTAGCTTCCGGATGATCCATCATTCAGACATACCCCCCTCGGGCCCCTTCCTTCGCAAGGGTGTCTGCAGTGTCATTGAAAGCATGATAGGGGTCATGAAGAGAGTGGGCTTTGACCTTGTGAACATAAAGTTTGTGTGTAAATTTCTGTGCCAATGCATGTATGTATATTAGCAATTCTTTGTATTTCACTGGGCTGCCGTCAGAAGAGAGGAAGGAGTTCTTCTGCCAGAAAGGAAGAAATTCTGTAAGGGAACAACAAACCCAGTTAGAGTCTGTAAAAATGATAGTATCCTGAGTTCCATGTTGGATGAACTCAAGGGCACAGGCCACCACTGCCATCTCTGCATATTGTGATGAAGCTACACTCCAGCGTTTAGATATTTTAACGGTGTTTCCATAAGGGTAGATTACCAAAATACCTATCCCTGCAATCTGTTCTCCCTGATAGTAAGATGCTGAACCATCAGTAAAAATACGGCACAAAGAGGTACTCTCGAGTACTTGTGGTGTGGCAGGGAGGAAAGGACCTGGATCTGGAAGATCAGGTGACTGTAGTGTACAGTCATGGGGTTCTCCCTGAAAAAGGAGACCATGAGCTAGCAGAGATGGAACTTTGGTCGGGTGGACCTGGATATCTCTATCCTGGAGAAGTGACCAATGTGTCAGCCTAGTGTTAGAGACTGACCCATCCTTCACTCTATCTGAGAGCAGAAAGGTAGTTGGCATGTGGTTAGTGTTGATGATCAATGGTGAGTACCCAATGATATACAAGAAGTGCTTGACAGCCCAGTAGGTGGCCAGAAGGTTCCTTTCACCATGGCCGTACTTCTGTTCCACTGGGGTCAATGGCTGTGATGCATATGCAATGGGTCTCAAGGTGCCATGCACCTTCTGGGCCAGCACTGCTGACACGGCAATGTCAGAGGTGGCACACTCCAGATGGTATGGTAGTGCGGGATTGGGGTTGACCAGTGCTGGGGCGGAGGCCAGAGCCTGCTTCAGTGATGTCACAGCCTGGGTGTGAATAGGACCCCAAGTCCATGGTACATCCTTTTTGAGCAATTCATACAGAGGAACGGCTTTCTGTGCAAAATCACAAATGAAGTCTCTCGAATAGTTTACCATACCTAGAAACCTTTGAAGAGTTGCCATACTGGTAGGCAACGGCAAGTTTTGTAATCCCTGTACCTTCTTCCAGGTAGGGTTGCGACCTTGGTCAGTTATTTTTATACCCAGAAAGAATACTTCCTTCTGACACAATTGTGCTTTTGCCGGGTTACATTTGAGGCCTGCTCTCTGGATGAGAGTCAGTAGTTCATCCAAGAGATCCAAATGCTGTTCCTGCGTGGCCATGGCCAGGCAACAGGTCATCCACATACTGTAAGAGACATTGGGGGGTAGAGAAACTCTGGAGGGCATCCATCATGTGGAGATGGAAGAGGGAGAGACTGTTATGGAATCCTTGTGGCAAGCAAGTCCACGTGTACTGTCGTCCTTCAAAGGTGAAGGCAAACTTATATTGACTCTTGAGGGCCAATGGCAATGACCAGAAACCATTGGAAATATCCAGGGCACTGAACCATTTCTGATCAGGTGTTAGAAGTCAGAGCACATCTGGTGCCAATGCAACAGTTGGGGAACAACTGGGAGTGACCAAATTCAGTTTCCTGTAGTCAATAGTAAGTCTCCAGGCACCTGTGGGTTTCTTCATGGGCCAGACTGGGGAGTTGGCAGTAGAAACACAAGTTCTGATTACTCCTTGTTTAAGGAGTGACTTGATCATTTCTCGAAGGGAAGGCAAGGCCTCAGTTGGAAAAGGGTATTGCCTTTGCCTTTCATGTGCCGGGCTGGGCACCTCAATGACAGTATGCATTCTACCACAGTCATGCTTGTTAACTGCAAATGCTTCCAAATGTCATTGCAGAATAGGTAAGAGTTTCGGAAAAAGTTCTTGATTCTTGAGCAAATCTATGATGTCATACTCTTTGTCACTGACAGATATCGTTGCCACAACATGTGAGTCGGGAATCAGGATGGTATGGTATTGACCCTGAATCTGTATCAACAGCATGTTAGCTAGATCCACCACACAACCATGTGGTGCAATGAAATCGATTCCTGTGATACTAGGATGATCATGCAGTACCATTAGTTGGAAAGCATGTGAGGCCTTCAGATGGCCTAGCTCTACCGGTAAGGGTAGAGAACGGTATGCAGGCAGTCTAGTACCATCAACTCCTGACATATTGGTCTTCCGTCCGGTAGACCAAGGGGACGTGTCCGGGTGTTTGTCATGTAACACAGATACAGCTGCACCTGTATCTAGTAAGACTACTAGTTGGTGGCCTCCGATCTCGGCCTCGGTGCAGGGCCTTCCATTTGTATCCAAGACCAGCTTGTTTACAATATGGACTGGGGCCTGTAATTGTCAATCCGTTTTGCCTGAAGCATGCAGAGATTGGACCTGACTTGCGTGAATGACTTTGCAGTGCTGTAATGATGTGATATAGGGAAGAGCTTCTGGGTTTAGGCCTGTATGGTCCTGTGGGCTTGTACTCCCGGCATCTCTGTGGCTGGTTGTGGCCTGGACCGCCAGTTTCACTGCTGCAAGGGTTTGTGCGGGAACAGCATTTGCTACAGAGCGTACTTGTCCCAGAAGCTCTCGGAATTTTTGATTTTCTTCAGCTATTTCCCTATATGTAGGACCCAATCTCTGTGATGGTTTCCCTCTGCCCTTATGCTTCCTGTTCTTAGGCCAATTCCGGTTCCCACCCCATTGCTGTTGTTGTTGTTGTTGGGCCTGTTGGGGGTGTTGGTTACCCGCTGGATGGGCTGACGGATGTTTGGTCTGCTGGTGTTGGGTTTGCCCTTCCACTGTATAATGTGTCGTGGTCCCGGGGGCGGGTTCCACGGCAGCTACTTTCTTGGAACCGGAACCCAAATCACAGATGTACAGTTGATATACCCTCTTGGTTTTCCGAAGAATATCGTCAAACCTATCCGTATTTGGTTAAGTGGTTGGCTCTACCTTTTCTCTTACTGCTGGGATCATGTTCCTAAGGAACAAGGTCTAATATTCAATAAGATCTACATCCGCAGCTTCTTCTGCCAGGTGTTTTCCTGCTCAGTAGGCCATCCAGAGTCTCTGGTGGTAGGTCGCTGGGCTTTCTTTTGCATTTTGCTTTACAGGGTATGCCAGCATCACTCCTACTATGCCTGGGCTGTGAGCGGAAATGAGCTCAGCTGCAACCTCGTCAAAGATAGCATTCCCATCCTGGCGAACTGCTTTGGGGAGTTTGGCCCATAAACCAGGATCGATGGTCTAGCATAGTATTTGGACCTGATATTCTGCAGCGAGGCTGAGCATCTTGCATTTAGAATGCACCTTTTCCAAGTGACAGCTGAGGTTGTCGGACGGGCTCATTCAACCAATACTGTCAGCAATTTGCTGAACAGAGTAGGCCATTTGTAGGGGATTAGTAGGTGGTCGATCAGGCAAAGGTAATGCATCTTGCGCACCATCCAAGGCTGCGCGAGCTGCAGCTTCGGCTGCAGTGTGGACAACGCCTTCCTGAGTGCCAGCTTCTTGGAAAATCTGTCGAATCTGACTTTTAATAGCTTTCATACTCCTTTCAGGAAGAGGAACATTGCCTAATGCTCTATCAATCATGGTTTCTATTTCTTGCCTGTCTTCCACACTAATAATGGCTACCGGAGGCGCGCCGTCGGGACCAGGCTTGGGCCTGCTCCCCCCAATCATGGGCGCAGCCATGTTGGCGTTTCCCATGATGGTCGCCAATTTGTTGAGAGGTCTAAACCTCACCTTCAGATTCTTGATGATATTGGGAATGCAAGTAATCACAAACAAGTTGCATTTGAGTAATAAACAAGTTTATTACTACAAAAGGGATAAATCACAGTTGCCCTAAGCAGTTCTTACCAATATGAACTGGGAGCCAGTGCTAAGCTTTCCCCTACACCTCGAGGTTTCTCTGTAGACTCTTGGGATCTCTCGGGTCTCCGAGGTGTAAAGCCTGTGCATTGCATTATATACCTATGATAATTACTATGGTTACTAAAAGATAGAAACATTTCTAGTTACAGAGATGAGCCCTATTGGCTAAATTAGAGGTGGCTCCATGGTCCAAGATAACATTATATAATTCTGTAAAGTCATCAGTTTTAGAACAAAGAAGTTCTTATACAGAGTCTTACATAACCAAGTGTAGTGGTGCACATCACCAAAGGATGGCAATGTTGCCTTACATATTATTATTACTTCAAGGACAGGTGTCTTGGCATCTGACAAGTAAGAAATAGACAGAAAATACATGGTATAATATGTGTGCATTAGCAAGCAAAGTGGATTACCACAATATGCATTCATATCCTGACATCTACTCTTGTACGGTAGATGCCCTTAGCCCTAAGTATTAGTATAACCTATACCTAAGTATTGGCTGTCTACAGTGTACCTCTGAGGATATCAATTAGGGTGCAGGGACCTCGTGTAACAGTAACTAACCAATGCATTAGGATAGTGGCCAAAGGGAAAAGAAGAAAGAAATCACTATGGTCTTCTAAAGAAGTGGATGACAAAGTAAGGGCTAAAAGAGCAATTTTCAGGAAGTATAAGGGGACTCAAAGGGAAGAGGATGGTGATGTGTACCTTGAATGTCTCAGAGAGGCAGGGAAGGCTGTTAGGAAAGTCAAGGCACAGACAGAGGAGGATTTGGTGTGGTCTGTGAAAAAAGGGGACAAGACATTCTATACGTACATCAGTGAAAGAAGAAAAACCGGGGGTGGCAATTGTAAGCTCAAAGTGGAGAAGGGAGTGTAAGGAGGGAAATCTAGACAAGGCAGAAATACTGAACAAATACTTCTGTTCAGTATTTACTGAGGAGGGAGAGGGTCATGGACCACAGTTGGGGAGCAGAGGCAATTGGGGGGGAGGGATGGACACCAGTCCATTCACAGTGGAGAGTTCTGGAGGAACTCACAAAGCTGAAGGTGGATAAAGCCAAGGTGCCAGATGACTTACACCTGAGGATATTAAGGGATCTGCACAGGGAACTAGCAGCACCTCTAGCCACCCTGTTCACAGAGTCACTCAACAGAGCCATGGTTCCAGAGGACTGGAGGCAGGTGCATATAGCCCCACTGCACAAAAGTGGCAGTAGAGTTGAAGTGGGGAAACTATAGGCCAGTCAGCCTCACCTCAGTAATGGGGAAGATCATGGAGACACTGCTTAAAGAAAGGATAGTGGCACACCTTTAATCCATTGGTGCCTAGGATCTGAGGCAGCATGGAGTCACATCAAGATGGTCTTGTCAAACAATAGATTTTTTTGATTGGGTGACTAGGGAAGTGAATCAGAGAGGGGCCATAGACATCACCTACCTGGATTTCAGCAAAGGCTTTGATTCTGTCCCATACAAAAGGCTGGTTAACAAGATGAGTAGTCTGGGCATGGGGCATAAGGTGATAAAGTGGATTAGAAACTGGCTGACAGACAGAAGGCAGAGGGTGGTGGTGTATGGGATCCAATCTGGGGAGAGAGGGATGACCAGCTGAGTACCACAAGGATCACTGGGACCAGTTCTGTTCAATGTCTTCATTAGTGACATTGCAGAGGGTCTGGAAGGAAAGGTCTGCCCATTTGCAGATGACACCAAGACCTGCAACAGGGTGGATACTCCAGAAGGGGTATAGATAATGAAGAGGGACCTGGAGAAGCTTGAAAGATGGTTGGAGGTGTGGCAACTGAGGTTCAACACAAAAAAGTGCAAGATAATGCACCTGGGTAGAGGGAACCCTGGGGAGACCTAGAGGATAGGGGGGTGGTGCTGACCATAACCAAAGAGGAGAGGGACCTAGAGGTTACCATATCTGATGACCTGAAGGTATCAAAGCAGTGTGCAAAGGCTCCGGGGAGGGCCAGTGGCATGCTGGGGTGCATAGGCAGAGGTATTACTATTAGGAGGCAGGAAGTGGTGATGCCATTGTATAAAACACTAGTAAGGCCTGACCTGGAGTACTGTGTGCAGTTCTGGAGATCACATATGCATAAGGACATAAACATGGTGGAGACTGTCCAGAGAAGAGAGACAAAGATGGTGCTTGGTTTGCACCACAAAAGATATGAGGAGAGACTAAGAGACCTAAATATGTACTCACTGGAGGAGAGGAGAGAAAGGGGTGACATGATAGAAACTTTTAAGCACCTTAAGGGCATAAAACAATGTGCAGTTCTGAGATATTTTCCAATGTAGAAAAGATACCAGAACAAGGGGGCATGATATGAAAGTGGAAGGGGGGAGATTAAAAGGTAACATGAGGAAGTTTTACTACATGGAGAGGGTAGTGAATGCTTGGAATGGTCTTCCACAAGAGGTGGTAGGGGCAAGCACAGTGAAGGGGTTAAGACATGCCTGGGACAAGCACAGGGGAAACCCTGAGCAGGAAGTGAGTGATGAAAAGCCATTAACCATGTAGGGTGAGTGGATGCATACATGAATAGGGCCTGTGGGCAGACTGGATGGGCCTAGCGGTCCTTATCTGCTGACAATTTTCATGTTCCTTTCCTTTCTTACCCTGTCCTCACTGAACAGGCTAGGATCCACCCTTTTGTCTTCCCCTTCCCTTCCCCTTAACTCAGGTCCCCTTCCCTCCCCCTCCATAGTAAAGACTGAGCAGAAGTAACTATTAAGCACCTCTGCCTTCTCCAAGTCCCCTCCACTTGTACTCCCCTCCACCCTTATACTGTCCTCAGCCTCGCCTTCCTCTTCTCCCCCACATACCTAAAAAAAGTTTTATCTCCCCTTTTGGACTGCCTAGCAATTTTCTCTTCTGTATCTGCTTTTGCCCACCTAATTTTTTGCCCTGCCACCCTCAGCTTCTCCCTGTAAATCTCTCTGTCCTCCTTCCTCTGTGTCTTTTTATATGTTCTGAGTGCCCTTTTTCTTTCCCTAATTGCCCCTATCACCTCCCTGGTAAACCAGAGTGGCCTCCTCTTTTGTTCTTTCCTTCCTACCTTCTTTATGCAGATTTTCATGGCTTTCCGGAGCTCCTCCCTTAATAGATTTGCACAATTCCTCCATGTCCCCTTTTTCCTCCTTCCCTTCCATTTTTCCCTGAATATTTCCCTCATTCTGGAAAAGTCTGTCTACCTGAAGTTCAGAACCCTTGTGCAGGTCCGATTTGTTTCCTTCCCTGTCCTTACCATGAAACTTGCTGTACTGTGATTGTTTGTACCTAGGCTGTCTCCCACAACAACTTCTTCCACACTGTCTCCAATTGTGAGGACCATGTCCAGTATGTTATCACCCCTAGTGGGCTCCCTAACCAGCTATTAAAGGAAAGCACCTTGGAGTACATTGAGGAACTCACTGCTTCTGGCTGATGCTGCTGACGGGATTTCCCAGTCCACATCAGGGAGGTTTAGCTCTCCCACTAGCAGGAGCTCTCCTTTGAGGGCCATCCATTGAACCACCTGCAACAGCTGCCTATTATGTTCCTCCCCCTCCATAGGAGGTCTGTAAATCACATCTAGTCTTGATGCATCAGACCATTTTTCCAGTGTGACCCACAGGACCTCTGCCTCTCCTTGCTCCTCCTGACCTTCTGTTGCCCTAATGTCATCCTTGACATACAATGCTACCCCCTCCCTTTTTTCCAGCCCTGTCCTTTCTAAAAAGTCTGTACCCTGGGATACCTACCTCCCAAGTTTGATGCTCTGACCACCAGGTCTCGGTTATAGTCACAGTGTTCAGGCCGTTGTCCTCCATTATGGCCTCTAAGTCCACCATTTTGTTCCCCAAACTCCTGGCATTTGTGACTAATCTCTTCCACCATAGACCCCTTCCCCCCTGATACCTGACTTCCCTCCCTGCCCCATTTTGTGGGGGAGTGCTAACTAGGCTATTCTCTGCTGCTCCTCCCTGTTCAGTTTAAATGCAGTCTGTCCCTTAAGTAGCTATCCAATTTACCTTTCAGGACACCTGTGCTCCCCATGCCTAGATGCAGCCTGTCTGGTGCATAGAGTTCTGTCATCCCATGTCCTTCCCCATTCTCCCACCAGACAAAACCCATTTTCTTTACACCACCTCATCAGCCACGAGTTGAATTCCTCAATTTTCCCCTTTTCATCCTTGCTAGCTTTTGGCACTGGCAGGATTTCACAAAAAGAAACTGTGTTTCCCTCTTCTTTACAGATTCTTGCCAACTCCTTGAGTCTAATTTGCACTTCCATCACACTGTTCCCCTCAAGATAATTTGTGCCTAGATGAACCATGATGTGAGGGGTTCCCCCATGTTACCTGGATAATCTGTGTACAAAGTGCTTGCCCTTGAGCATTGTTATTCCTGGCATGCACTCAGCCCTAACAGAGCATTTCCCCCCTCTTCCCTTCCCCCATTTGAAACCTCTAATTATGGAGTTCCCCAGTATTAGGATCACCTTACCCTTAGTGCCCTTGCAGTCTATGGATTCCCCACTTATCTGTGCCCCATCAAGTTTCACCCTTCTCCTCCCACTGGCTTTATCCCCCCCCCACAGTACCCTTGTGCCCACTTCACCTATACACACCTCTGTACATCCCATCTGCTGGGATGTCTGATGCTGTCCCCCAATCCTTGGCATTGTCCTCCCCCTTATCAGTATCATGATTCTGCATTTTTTTTGCATTTGACTCCAGCTGCCATACCCTCAACCATTTCTTGAGTTTCCTCAGGTCTCAACTCATTCTCTCCAGCTCCTCTGGGGTATCCTACCCTATTGTAGACTTTGGTGTCAGGAATATGCTATTGCATAGTTGCAAAATATGGAAGAAGGCATTTAGTGTAGCAGCTCCAGTTCATGGGAACAGGCTCCAGAAGATGACAGGGTTCAATTATTTATTTTAGTCTTGTTTTAAACATCTGCCTAACCAACTGTTTCAAAGTACCTGCACGTATATTACATAGTGTTGCAAGGACCAACCTCTGTTGGTGTTTAGTAACACCATTGTTTTAGTATTTGGATATATGACTAAGCTAGTGTATGATTCTACATTTTCTGGTTTATAATTCAATGTTGTCATGTTTTAAATCTAGTGTTTACTTTAGGAGAAATTGTAAATGAGAGTTTACTCTCAAATGCTATACCATGAAAAAATTAAAATTAAATGGAGAAAAGGTACTTGTCATTTCACACTGAAAACCAACTAAACTGTTATTGCACTGACAGCAAAACCAACTGTACAAGACCACTTTTAGACAAGTTCTGGCCTTAGCTTATACTTTTTGTTCTGTTTTTTTTACATTCTTTTTTAATGAGTAATTAATTTGAGTGCTTAAGAGGTGAGGGTAGTCAGGCATGTTGCATGCAAATGTAATGCTGGATTTCTCACATTGATCAGCAGTTCAGTTCAACCTTTGCCTAAAAAAATGCTCTGTCTCTCGCAAAGGCTGATGTCACATATCATTTTGTACTGTGCGTGGCAGATGTCTGTTCCTCTGAACTGAACTAAGACCGTCAAATGAATTTCCCTATTTAAAAGTAAGGTCAGCTCCATCAGAGAAAGGCCAGTGCCTAAACCACCCACCCTGTTCCTGAAATTTAGTCACATATGTGTGTAGACTCAGATCAGGCACCAAATCACATATAACAAATCTGAGAAAGTATAAAAGTACTCCCTGTAATTACTTTGCACACCTTAATGTCTGTCACTTGTTAACAATAGAATGCAGTTAAATCATGTACCATTCACACTTGAGAGTTTGAGGGATTGATGGAAGTCTGCTAATCAATTAGGAGTGTGTGAATTTATAATAAGATTTGGAAGACCTGGGCTTTAGCAGCTTGTCAAGAGTGTTAGCAGAAAATAATGAATTTGAGATCTAGTGGTTCTTACTTGAGATTTGCAGTTCATTAGTGTTGAAGACCTAGCAGTGCTGGCTTTTAGAAAAGACCGGGTGTTCCTTTAGCCCAATGTCTTTTTATTTGGTGAGGAAATAGAAGAAACAGGATATTCACTGACTGGCTGTTATTGAAATATGATTTCTATTCAATGAGAAGCTGATGGCAAAATGAATGCAACAACCATATTTTAAGGATAAGAGAATGCACTGCATTGGTATAGGAAGCAAAGAAAAAGAAGCAGTAGTAGTTAATAAAAGTGTTCTTTTTATCATTTGTTGTGTTAGACAAGTCCCACAAGTATCACACCCCCAATACTTCCTTTCTGAATTTTTTATATCATTTATCTTTTTTGACAGTTTAGCATAGACCCTTGCCAGGCCAGGAGCAATGCCATTCTGTCATTGGTTATTTGGTCTGATTTTCATTTCATTTTTTTTTTCATTTTTATTTTTTATACTTGTTAGCAAGATGAGCATACTGCCCATGTTCACATGTGACAAGTTAACAAATAGACAGTAAGGACATACAAAACATTAATAATACAAAAAAAAACCAACATATGAACTACAATATCAAAACATAAGAATTACAATATAAAGTGCAATACTATGTTAAGAACCACAGTTACAATCAATCAGACTATTCAACCATTTAACAAGTCTATTCTTGAACATTCGAACTGTCCTAACATTAATAACTTCAGTTGGAATACCATTAAAAAATGTAATTGACCTGTATGTTACTGACCTCTGACCAACTGTTTTTTTGTAAAGAGGGATTCTAATTGGCATGCACCACCCCTTCCTTTGCCTGTTGAGTTTTTATAGCAGCAACTAATATAAATGAAGAGCCAAAAAACAGGAAATGCTATGGAGGCAGCCATATTTTCCGAGGATCTACACAACATTGTAAGTTTATTAAAAGTCAAGGGAAACAATTATTGAAAAACAGTAAATAGCCTCAAAGAAAAATTGTAATTTTTAAACTACAGTACCTGGAAATGGAACAAGAATAGCAGTAATAAACACATCCTAGTTAAATGGCGCTGCTGCTTTAAGGTGAAATTGGATAATGAAACCATAAGTGTGATTTCTGTCCGAAGGGACTGTCACTAAGTGGTCACTTAGTGACAGTCACATTTCCCTTAAGCCCTGCTCAAAGGGCATTGCAAGCCTTCTCTGCTTATTTGCATTGTGCTTTGTGATGTACAGGGAAAGGGGCAGGGGCTACCCCACAGGGCCGTTCACATAGCATGTCATTGCTGCAGCTTGGGTCTAAGAGTTTTGTGACATTCCCTGCCTTTACAATTATCATAGGCAGGTGATAGATATGTTGTAACTTTGTGACTGATGTAATAAGAGCCAGTGAGGGATGAAGTTTGTTGATGAATTGGATGCAGGTACAGCATTATAGAGAAACAGGGTTATATTAGGGAGAGAGGTGCCACTTGATGCCAAGATTTAGGATAGGCTGGGTTGAGTTTAAGGGATTACTGGACCACCAGAGTAACATGCTGTGTGTCACAGAAATGTCATATTCTTTGACCCACAAGCAGACTCAAATGTATATGGTGAGTGGGTAAAGGCAATGCTGCCAGTAGCAGCAGCGCTGGTCTCTGTGGGCTTGCTGGTGAGCACACAGCCATACTACTGGCATTGTTCAATTCTGAAACTGCATCAGAGTCACACACTAGCATGATATCATGTGCAAAATGTTTGTCCCCAAAGACATGTGGCAGTCTGACTCAAACTGCAACTTAATGTAGCCTGGGCTGCAACTATATTAACTGTGTAGAGAATAAAGGGTGCCTGTTTGCAATGCATTTTGTGCTGCCACCTATTGCAACTGCTCATCAGGGTCCCACCTGTTGGAAGCAACAGCTTGTTCATAATAAAATCATGGCATTATTTACTGCAAATCAGGATAGTTTATTTCTAACATAAAGGTACAGTGTCTTGTGAAAAAAAAAAAACATCTAAAGGTCCAACGGCAATTTACATAGTCCATAGTACATGTTCCACACAAGGACTTCTCTATGTTTCTGCAAAGTAAAACATTTTGATTTAAAAATCATGCTCGATTTTTTTAACAGAAGTCTCAAACAAGTTTTATAAAATGTTTAATATGCATAAAGTTACTCTGTGTTGAAGTTATTAGAGTGTCTACTCAAGTCCTTTGGGTATCAGAACAGATCAGCTTCTCTTTGCAGGTATCTCCCCCACAGAACTCAAAAAGGCACTCTTAGAACCACAAGAGACAGAGTGGGTCAGATTTTTGAAAGGGCCAGAAACAGTTGCAAATGTATTCTACACTTGGGCTGCTTCCACCTAATTGTATCCAAGCAACACTGCTGCAATTTTCAAATGATTTGTCTGTTTGCAATAAAATATCACAATTTGCAGAAACAAATGTATTTATTTATTTAAAAATTGGTAACTGGGAAGGGCATTCTGAGCCAAGGCTTGTTTCCAGGTGTGACCCGGGGGAGAGAAATAAACAGTATGTAGCACAGTGCAATAAATTGGTGAAAGAAAATAAAGCAAATTGTAACACAAATACACAACAAATTTCAAAACATACTAGTGAGTACAAGCATTATATATGCATAAAAACAGCAAAGTGCATTTCATTATGAGAAAATTGCAACTACAGTAGAACATGCAGTGGTACTCAGGGTTTGATAACCACATTGTGAGAAAAAATAAGAAATATGTACACAATGGTAGAGGGTTTAGGCATATAAGATGCCTGAAGGCGCCAAGGTATTTAGAAAACCTTTAACTCACTACAAAGCACCAAACATTTGAAGGAGTCAGTGTTTTGAAATAGGAGAGAAGATGCAATATATGGGTAAGGGAGCAAGGGAACAAGGATGCTTTGCTGCTTGCTAGAGAAAAGGCAGGAGGTAGGCTGGGGGGTGCAGGATGCTGGTGGGGTACATAGAGTTACAGGTGCAGGAGGCAGAAGAAACTGATAGGAATTGAGATTTCAGGATGGATGGAGTGGAGGAGTGATGGATGTCACTGGGAAGTTGATTCCATAGGTGCAGGAGATGGTAGGAGAATGTTGCCTGACCCAAGCATGTGTGAGGATGGGGGAGGGAGAAGGTACAAGCATCCCTAGAATGGAGCAAGTACACTGATGTGCTGGTTGAGGATAGACAGGAGTTGAGGTAGGAGGAGAGATTCCCAAACCAGAATTTGGTGATGGAGAGGCTGTGAACCTGACGCTTGGCAGTTAGTGGCATTATGGATATGGAGGAGTAGAGGAGACAGTGGTGAGAGAGGTGGGGGGAGGAGGTGGTGAATCGACAGAATAAATTTAGAAGAGTGTTAAATCTTGCCAGAGAGGCTACAGGAGCAGAGCCACAAATAATATTGGAGTAGTCTATAACAAGTAGAATGGTTTTAGTGATCAGATCATGATGGGTTTGAATAGGGAGGCAGTCTTTGTGTTGATAGAGGGCACCAAGTTTGGGTCATAGATTGGATTGACACAAGTGTGATTAGTAATATTTTTTGACTTGGCTGTGCCTTATTTTGCAGTTGAAGTTTGGATAACAGTTTAAACGGATTTCCCTTTTGAAATAAAAATGAGTGAATTATGGATAGATGCTTTTAAAATCTCCCCCCAAAACTGTATAGATAAACATACATAATAGTTGTATTTATTTATTCATAACTAGGATTACAAATACCTTTGAACCAGGGGTTTGTTTACCAAGGTTTATTGTCAAAAAGGGTAACAGCTGGGTAGGGTACAGATTAATAATTGGCAAGAGGAGATACATAAAGCAAGCTAAGTGGGCAGGTGGAAAATAAACTTACAGTAGGCAAGAAGAGCAATTTTATAAGAAGTAATCAGGAAAATTAATTGATAAAAACAGCGTTATAATAAGTTATAAAGAAGTTACATTTGGTAGGACAGCAAGATTATAACAATAAGAACAATAGCGTCAGAGATATTCAGCAAATAATGTAGTCAAAGAATAGTAGACATTGTCAACAATTCAGAAATGTTGCAATCATACATCAGTAGACATTGTCAATCATAAGGGCTAGTTTTCTCAGGAAGAATCTTAAATAGTTTATCACTTTGTAGAATATTCCTAATGATGAATTTTGCAGTCAAAATGTAGATTCCAGCTTGTTTTTTTTTCTCCCTCCTGGGACTTAGCTACATACAAAATGTATAAGTGTTTGGTACTAGGAAACTGCAGACACTAGATTTGTGCATTGGCTTAATATAAAAAAAATGTTAGGACGGTCTGAACTAAAGTATAAAGTAAGCAGGGCTCGGTTTAAGGTTGTAACTGACAAAGCTAATAAGAGAAATAGGTATTGTTAGATTTTCTTGGCATTTAAATTCATGTTATAATATATGATGTAAGCTTTTACTTCTGCCAATGATGTACATCTTGCCTGAGATATAGCTAAAAAATGGGATTTTATCTCAAGCTATCCTACAGAACAAACAACAAAAATAAATAAATATAAATGTTCCTTTTAGCCTGTTAAATATATAGCCCAGTCCCCAAATCTGAGAACTGATATGAGCAGTCTGTTGATTCCATTCAAGCTGTAACCTGTGTAAATTCTGGCAGCCACTGGGTTAAGTCCCTTTCAGTCAAGCACAGCATCCTGGGACTGCTGGTATCCTGCTGGCCAAGTATGCATGCACAGCTAGTGATTCTGGTGTGACTGAGAGAAGAATATAAAGGAAGCAGCAGATTAAGGGAGAATAGGGATCCTAGTTTTAAAGAGTGAGGTTTAATTTAGTTTGGTTTTATTTTGTTTACCAGGTAGGCACACTGGTGCCAAAGGCACCTTTTGCAGGCATGAGTTGGGAAACACATATACAAAAAGTTCAATACAATCAGATTGTAAAAAGACATATGAAATCCATAGAATAGGTACATCAAACATTAACCAACAAGTTTAAAGACACACAAAATGTATCATACAAGTTGA
This sequence comes from Neoceratodus forsteri, assembly GCA_016271365.2. Lineage (NCBI taxonomy): Eukaryota > Metazoa > Chordata > Ceratodontiformes > Ceratodontidae > Neoceratodus > Neoceratodus forsteri. Next base: position 937,790,379 of record CM057449.1, on the reverse strand, counting down.
AGCAAAACATTTACAAGCACTCAGTTTTCGATAGTGATCTTTCAGTGTAGTATTAAAGACAGCTGGCGAAGGCAAAGATCTAAATGAAACAGGTATAGTATTCCATAAACAAGCTGCCCTATAGCTAAATGAGTTCTGTCCCAGTACAGTATGCATACAAGGAATTTGAAGGAGCTCCTTTGATTTGGAGCAGACATTGTGGTTACTATTTTGATCTTTAAATGAATTAACCAGACAAGAAGGGGCCCTTTCATGCAAAAACTTAAAAGTGAAATTCACCAATGTTAATTAAGATTTATATTTAAATGAAACCCAATCCAATTTAGTAGTACTTAAACAATTATGTGTTTTATTACCAGTGGACAGAACAAATTCAGCCAACTGATGTAAGTATCTCATTCTGTCCAGATTAATTTTTGTGGCAGAACAAACAATTACTGATGCATAATCAATAATTAGTAGTAGATTCTGATTTACATGTTTTTTTCTATATTCTACTTTTCCTCCCCACAGGACTGTCAGGCAGCTCCAGCCCCCTCTCAGAAGGCTCATCTTCAGAGCCTGGCTGTCCCCAATCCAGTTATCCCTGTCAGCATTCCCACATGGATTCCCCTTGTGGCGGGGTAGGAGAAAGGAGTGCCAGCTTACCCCCAACCCCTGCGCACAATCCAGAAGCCAGGTGAAGTCATAAGTGGGGACATGGCCAGGCCATCATGGAGTCTGCCTGCTCCATTTGCTAGTTTTATCCCCTCCCCTTGTTGCAGGAATGCACGCGTGCATATGGAGGCACATGCATGCTGCCACCCACAACACCCTCCCTTCTTGTTGCTTTCCTGTCCTGCACTATCCTCCAGGCCTCCATCTGGGGTCAGTCATTCAGCAGGGAGTGGCAACCCACCCACCACGGGAGAAGAGTAGCCCTCCAGATGCTCAATCCTCTTTCTCTCCAGCCAACCCATGGCAACCCGCACTCACTCTGGAACACCAGTTGCCAGCATGGTGCAAGGTGTGTCACTCAGCACCTCAACCCTCAGCGCCACCGTGCTGGTGCTGATTTACAATTTTTAAAAGTGAGTCATATGTCAAATGCTTACTGACACAATGTAATTGACCGCATTTTAAGTGAACTTTAATGGTTGTGTTTTTATTGTGTGCTCTAAGGATCAGTTCAGAGTCAAGATGGACACCAAGACACTTCAACACGTCAACTGTTTCAAGTGAGTTTCCATTTACAGTGTTGATTAAAAAATCTTGAGACTATTTCTTAAGTTTTGGAGCTGTATCAAACAACATTGACTGTGTTTTGAGGTGTTAAGCACCAACTTGTTCATCCTGAACCATTCATATTAACATTCAAATTCATTTTGAAGAATAATATTGATTTCAGTAATGTTTTTTGAATGAACATAAAGAACTACTGTATATCATCAGCATATAATATAATATTTAGTTTTAGACTAACCTTTTGGGGCATCTTTAATAAACAATGAAAAGAGTAAAGGCCCTAAAATGGATACCAGCAGAACACTGCAAGGGATCACTTGGTTATCTGATAAAATGGAGCCTTGTTTTACAACTTGTGTCCTATTATGCAGATAATCAGAAATCCAGTTTCAAGAAAACATGCCGAATCCAAGCATTTTTAATTCATGCAATAATAGGCCGTGACTGACCAACTCAAATGCCATGGCCTGGTCCACAAATAGCACACCCAGCAACATACCAGCATCTTATGTTTCATGCACTGTGTTTGTGAATCTAACTAAGGCACTGTCCATTCCATGACCTGTACAAAAACATCAGACCATGCTATGCAGGGTAATCTATCAGCTGTGTGTGACCAACTTTCTCCTGTATTTTAGAAAGCATTAACAAAATATATGTGGGGCAATAATTGATAACAGCTGACGTGGTGCCCTTTTTGTGTAAGGGGAACAGATGGACCAGCTTCCATAAGTTGGTGACATGTTGTGATTCAAAAAGCAAACCTGATATTTTTGAAACTGGATAAGCAATATATAGAGCTGGCAGTTTGAAGATTTTTGTGAGAGAAGTCATAGGGAAGTTGAACCAGGAAAGGAGCCCTCTACCCAGGAGCCATGAGATCTATGGCAGGCTCAAAGAAGATATGTGGACACCTGTGAAGATGGGTCTCTGCATGTACATGGGATACTGAGGGAGGAGATGGAATGAAGCCTCTGAGATGAATCAACCTTGGCAGCTTAATGTAGGTGGAAAAGAATGTTGGCCTTAGTGGAACCGAAGGCAGGGTCCAGGGCATTTCCATCACACCAAGTCCTGGGCTATTCCCTTAAGCACATACTGGTAAGCAGGGGCCATAGCTTGCCAGTAAAGGGTCAGTGGTGTAGGAGTTATAAAATAAGAGGCAGTGAGTGGCTTGGACATTGCTCCTCAAGGGTGTCTTTTAGAGGTCCCTGTGGGTCTTAATGACACTTTACAGGAGAGCTGTTGATCAAGATAGGAAGGAAATGGAGGAGTGCATCATAGTATGCAGGGAAACTCTAGAGTCCAGTTTAAGGAGCACCCTTCCATTGGTGTTATTAGGACCCCGATTATGGTGGGGGAGAACGGCCTCACACAGGTCAGTTGGTGGCTAAGAACAGAGTTGCACTAGTTCAGGGCCAGACAGGTCTGACCAGTGTTGCACCATCTGGCACTTCTGGTTGGGTGCTAACATTGAATCTGGGTGCCAGGGAAGGGTTGTCTGTCAATGGATCCCTAAATGGACTATGTAAGCTGAGCCCATCTGTCTTGCTCCCATTTCAGGAGCCTAAGTCTCTGTGATCCCCTAGAAAGTGGCTAGCCAAGTGGAAGATGTAGAGTTTTAGATCCTGTTACCATGAGACCCACATCCAGGGTCATTAGGTATACTACCATGCTTGTTTGTCAAAGCATACACTGTAAAGGGGCTGGCAATATGGCCTAGAGGTTAGGGCAACAAGCTGTGAATGAGCTTGCTACATTCAGCAGCCCAGGGTTTAATTCCCACAACCTCCACTTGTATACAATGTGACTCTGAGCAAGTCGCTTAATCTCCCCACTGCTCCCAGGTCACCCCTGAAAACAGGCATTTGTGCCTAGTGGGCCTTACCTGGTTATGCACTTGTGGGATCAAAAAAGTCACCAAATTAGCGCAAAAAGTACTTTATTAAGACACAAACATAGTCCCGTTTAGCACCCAAAGCCCCAGTGCTTCAACTCAACAGAACCTTCAGCAGGGGTGTGTCTAGATGGGAACAGACATACACCAAATATAAATCATAGAATTAAAGTGATACACACTTACGAAATCTATAGAAGATCCATGAGAAACATAAACCAGTGGATAAAACGTGTGCATAAAAAACATGTACAAAATCAGTTACAAAAGTATTTGGGCACAAAATAGGGATGAAGACCACTTTAAAGCCTAAGTTAAGTTGCTAGTGCATAATTCCTTAATTAACAGTGTCAAAAAGGAATAGAAAGATAGTAAAAGGAAGTAATGGACAAAAAGACAAGGAAGAAAAGGGAGATAAAGGAAAGCAGTAAAAAGTATAAAACATATAAGATAGTGTATGTGCAGCCTTTCAGAACAAGGCTATTCTTACATGGGTGGTTACTGTGGTGACCACTGACCTTGAGAATGAGTGTAAAGAAGAGCCTTGTTCTGAGTGGCTGCACTTAGACTTTTCTATATAGTAACATACTTACATACTAGATACCAGCCTATTAGTCTATCGAGTCTGCTCATGCTTCAGCACCCTGATTGGGTACCGTAGCCCTCTATCTGTCTCCTTCCACTGTTATTCCAGACCCCAGTCCTGCCCACCCTGGGTAAACCAGCTTCTGCTTCACCCCTTGCCTATACCTGTCCCACCTTCTCTTGAATCCCTCCACCGTAGCTGCCTGTACCAGCTCCCAGGGCAGCGCATTCCATGGTTCCACCACTCTCCCTGTGAAGTACCTCCTCCTCCTTTTCCCCCAATCCTACCACCCTCAATCTTCCAACTGTGTCCTCTGGTGATTCCATCATCCTTCAGTCATAAGATCCTATCTCGGCTTACCTTATTTACTCTCCTGAGGTACTTGAAGACCTCAATCATGTCCCCATGCTCCCTCCTCTCCTCCAGGGAGAACAGGTTGTGCTCCCCTAGTCATTATATATATAGTGTATGGTGTTTCAGCAACAGATGTTTAGCATATGAAAGAAACAATGTAACAAACTGAATTCAATTAAAATCTTAACTGCTAACACATTTTAAATGTGATTGAAAGACAACATTTGCAAGAACATAAAATATGTCAGTGATGACACTGTAGTGCAGCTCACAGTAAACCCCCCCCCATGGCAACTCGCAGTAAGCCACATCTTTCTGCAGCACTGTGACCTTTCACCTCCCCCCACCACTCAGTGCTTCAAAATCAGTGAAGCTGTGTTTCAAATTGCTGGTTCTGTGGTTGGGGTGTTTGTTGGGTATGGTTACCACAGCAATAAGAGCGCTTGCTGACAACACAGTGTGACATGCATACTGAAGCAGAACGAAACGTGGTTCTGCTGCAGTACAGACGTCACTACTGTTTCAAAACTACATTTTGGCCAGCATAGATTCCAATGTAGAACTACGTTCCAACATACACTATAATATTAAAGCGATATATATTCTAAAAAGCTATACACATAAATTGGTTCTGAACTATAAAAAAAACCAAAAAACAAGTCCATTCTCTTCTACAGCCTGCACAACAAACACAGACTCAGTCCCAACATGATCAAAAACTGCCTTGGTGCAGTCCTCGAACAGGTTCAATCCTTTAAATATCCAAGAGTTACCATTGACTGTAACCTATCATATGCTACGCATATTGACAACATTGCCAAGGCTGCCAACACTCGCATTGGCCTACTCTTCAGGCACAGGCAATGCCTTACCTCAGATGCCTTAAGGATTGCAGTACAGAGCTCAATAATCTCAATAATCAACTATGACCTGATCATCTATGGCTCTGCCTCTGCCAGCACCCTCAGGAGCATATCTATTGTACTAAACAAAGCTTGAGGGCTCATAACTGGTGCCCATTGCCTCACCCACGCATGTGATCTCTATGCACAAACTGGGTGGCTTCAACTTTCAAACTGGATCAAGTACCAAACCTGCCTTATGGCAAAGAAAATCACACTAGGCCTTGCTCCCCCAGGTGTCTAAGCTCTCCTCTGCTGAGCGTGGACTACTCGCATCACCAGGGGCTCTGAATCCCAGCTACTGCATATCCCATGTTTCCGCACCTCACAAGGGCAAAGATCCTTTGCGCCCAGAGCTCCCAGCTGGTTCAATGGTCTCAACATTGACATTGCCTCAATGCCAAAGCTTGGTTCATTCAAATTCAGTCTGCATCACATCCTATCTGCATCTAGCTCCTGTGACTGTCCTTCCTAATTGTTCTCCCCTCTCCTCTTTGCTCTTTCCACCTAGCACTTAACCCTCTCCCCCCTCAACTCCCTCTCCCATACACCCACTCACCCTCCCCTCCTCCCATCCACCTTCCCTACCCCCTTGTAGCACTTTAATTGATATTTGACAAGTTCCTATGGCCGCACCCCACTAGTGTGTCTCTCTTCCAAACCATGTTAACCCTGTTACCAGGCCTCCTTCTGGCATTTTTGCCACTGTATTTAATGTATAAAATTGTATGTAACTGCCTGTAACCCACTGTTATACTGTTATTCAATGTCTGTTTGAATTGTACCTCATTCGACATGGAACCTTTGTAAAAGTTCCTTGGCTTGAAGGTACTAGTAATCCTAGACTCAAATATAAAAAAAAAATACAAAAGAACTGGCTGATATAGACAAATAAAAAATGAAGGGGGGAGGAACAGTGACATTGAAAGAAAGGAAACGGAGTGTGTGAGGAGTACTCTAACTAAAAGGTAAAATTACCCGTAAAAGTAAAGGTGGTGGAGAAAAAGAATAGAGGAAACACAGGAGCAAAGAAGTTCCTTCCCCAGTCCTGTGAAGGTATTGGCCTGTTACATGTAACCAAATGGGATGCAAATGAGAATCTCCAGTTGGAAAAATAAGTTAGAGATGCAGGGGTCCAAGGGTATTTCTCAACAGTGGTTCAGTGTCCAAATGATAAATTCCAACTTGGAAAAAGAAAAACAGAGAAAAAAGACAGGGTTAATTACAAATTAAAATTAACATGCCTACATTTGCAAATATGGGGTGAAACCAATTTCTTCATTTAATCCTGCTGGAAAAGCAGTTATTAATGTAAGAATCCATTTAGTTTCTGTAACAGACTTGAAAGACTGTCCCCTCCCCTATTGTGTCTAGCTATGTGTTTGAGTACTTTAAAGTGCATGCAGTCTGGTTTAAGACTGTGGGCTTCAACAAAATGTGTACCTAAATCATTGTGTGTTTTGTCATTAATAATGGCCCTCACATTGTCCTGTATGTGCACTTTGGAAGGACTGGTGCTCCTATTCATATAGTAATGGCCACAGTCGCACCAGCAAACATACACAACAAAAGGTGTTGTGCAAATCAAAAACTCAACACTTTCAAGGGTGTCACTGTTCTTTGTGAACTTATTGCCAGTGTTTGTATATTTGCAAATATTGCACCTGACACATTTAAAAAAACCCGCAGGTTCCCCTAGTAAGCCAGTTAGTACCCTCTCCTTGTGTGGTGGCTGGGAAATGACTGTGGACTATCCCATATTCAATACTTCTGCTCTAGCTGAAGGTAACCCTGGGTTTAGGGGTGATGTTTTCCTTCAGAATGGGATCAGTAAGAAGAACAGGCCAGAGTCTATTTTTGATCCCACCCATTCTGCCTGCTACAGTGTTATATTCAGTCACAACAGTCACAGTCGGATTTGAGTTTTGAAGTGTTGAATCAGTTGTGCTCTCTATAATTTTATTATTTGTTTTTGGGAGTCAAAAAGTAATTTCTATTTAATTTAAGTATCATCTGCATAGCTTCATCCAGAACAGTGTGACTATAGCCCCCTCTCAAGAATTTATTTTTCATGTCTTCAACTTAACGTAGAAAAACAGTCTCATCTGAGCAGTTTTGATTAAGGTGAATCATTTCCCCATAAGATATTGATGAAATAATTTTTTTGGAGTGTGAACTGCTGGCATGAAGGGCCAAATTTGCTGCAGTGTCCTTGCAATAACAAGCAGTGGAAATTTCCTACCCAGGGATGCCCATAAACTTTAAATCTAAGAACTTTATAGAATTCTGATCTGTTTCAAATGTGAATTTCAGATTCAAATCATTCTTATTCAAATACTCCACAAAGAGTGGTATCTCATTAGCACCTCTTGACCAGATCAAAATAATATCATTAATAATACTGAACCACAATACATTGTGGTCCAGGTATGTTCCTGACTTCCTGTTAATATCATAAACAAATTTCTCTTAAAAAAATGAGCAAATTGGCATAGGCTGCCATCAATGTTGTATCAAAAATCTGAACAAAGAACTCTTTATTAAATGTAAAAACATTGTTGGTTAAAGTAAATTCCAAGGCTTTAAGCAAAAAGGTACAAGGGGTGTCTGTATGATCTGAGAGAAAAAATCTAACTGCCTCCAATCCTTGATTGTGGCAAATGGACGTATGTGGACTACATACGTCAATGGTCACCCAGTTATAGGTAGCATCCCAGATCAACTCTTTAAGCATAGCAAGGAGGTCTATGGTATCCCTTATGTGAGACCTCAAGTTAAATATATAAGGTTGTATAAACTTATCCACAAAAAGACAAATGTTGTGTCAAGGACCTTACTCTTGACTCTATCGTTCAGCCGGGGGAGGGGGGGTCATGTTGTCTGTGCATCTTTGGTAAAATAAAAAAAAAATGGAATAATGGGGAGGTCTACCTTGATAAAATCTGCTTACCATCTTGTGATGGCAATGACAATTTTCTTTATATGGTACCCAGTCCCTGAGGATCTTAGCACCTTAATCTCTGAGGCACTCACCCTGTTCCAGAACAGCTGCACAATCATCATGGGCACAGGATACATACAGCTGGGTGTCATTAGCATAGCAATGAAATGCCAAGCTGTAGCATTTAATGATCTCCTGCAGTGGCAACATGTGCATGGCAAATAACATAGGAGCCAGAATTGCCCTGTGAGGCACACCACAGTACAGCACAGCACTGCTTGATGTGAAGGAGCTAAGTGCTAACTGCTGCATTCTGCCAGACATGTAGGACTCAAACCACCACAGCACTGTTCCTGAGAGTCCCACATAGTGCCTGTGGTGATCCAACAGCACCCCATGATCCACCATGTCAAATGTCAAAGAGAAATCAAGCAGGATAGGAATGGAACAACATCCATGATCCCTCGCTAAGAGGAGATCAATGTGCACCAAGACTAGGCCAGTTTCCATGCTATAGTGAGGCCAGAAACTAGATTGGAAAGGCTTATAGATGCCGCATCTCTCCAGGTGTTGTTCTAGTTGCACCACCACCACCTTCTCGGTCAGCTTCCCAAAAAAAGGAAGGTTTGAGACAGGTCTGTAATTGGAGAGATCATCAGGGTCCAGGAAAGCCTTCTTAAGGTGAGGCCTCACCACAGCCTTTTTAAGGGCAGATAGAAAGACACCCTCCTGAAGGGAATACCTGATTATCTCCACCACAAAATCCATTAGGAGACACACTCATGGATTTCACATATGAGGTCTACCAGCCAGCAAAACTTAAATCAAGCTTTTTTATTTTCCCCCGATGAAGAAATGTGGTCTCAAAGTGCTGGGGCATTGTACTTTTTGCACTAGATCAGTGTGAGGACACTACAGGAATTCCCTGCTTTAATTTGAAAATAAAAAAGCTTGATTTAAGTTTTGCTGACTGGTCAACCTCATATTTGAAATCTGTGAGTGTGTCTCCTGTTGGATTTTGTGGTGGAGATCATCAGGTTGAGTAGAAATCTCAGGAGCCCAGGGAACAGGAATCAGGGAGGGTGGACTTCTTTCCAGCTACTGTCTACTCCCCAGGCACCGCCTGGAGATGTCATGCTCCTGTTGCTGTCCCCAGAATCCACCCAGGGAACAGATCTATATTGTGAGTAGGACCCCTGGGGAATCCCCAACCCACTGCAGTGATTAAGCAGAGCTGCAGGCAGGGTGCAAGGAACCCCCCTGAAGGATTCCACTCCTGTAGCTGCTCAGCCGAGCAGACTATATAAGGCCTGACTAAGCACATAGAGGAGGAGTCACTCCACAGTAAAAATAAAATAAAACTACCCACCCCCAAAAAGCAAAAACCACCCTGAATCCCAAACCAATTACCCTTAGAGTCAAAAGGGTAACCCACAAGAGTAACTCAAACATTCACACAACATTCAGGTTAAACAATAGATACAGTATACAAAAGCATTCACACCCCAATGCACTCCAACATAAGATCAAAGTTATATAAAAATCGATAAAACAGAACTGGTTATGAGAAACAGTAAAATTAAGTTAGTGATGTTAATCTTTCAGTGTCCTGAGTGAACTGAAAATAATAACTAAAGTCTTTACTCCCACTAGAGAAAAGTCCAGACTCAGGAGCTTTTGAAATTGCCTCACAGATTGCCCGCTTGCAGCAGCTGCAAGAGCAAAAAAGAATTCCAAAAATGATATAAAAGGAACAAAATAATAGCATGAGTGTAAGTGCATTGAAAACAGCTAAGAGTCCAAGCCTGAAATTTTAATATACAAAGACATTTATGTTTGCTGAAACAATTAACCCTCAACTTGCTGCCACCAGGCAGAAAGTAGACCAAGAAATTCCAAACTGTCACTTAAAAACAGGATAGAAAAACTCATTTTTTTAGCCATCACTGAACTGCAGGCAGAGGAGCAGTGAATAAAAAACTGGCAGATTTCCAATTTGAGCACAGTCTAGCACAGAAAGAAGTGGGAAGGAAGGCTCTTTCACCATGAACCCCAGAACACACAGCATAGTACTCAAACAAAAACAGTAGGGTTACTCACTGCCACTGAGTACCCCACTGAAAGAACATTAGGTCCACACCATAGGGAAGAAGAAGGGATGCTCTCACCACCACTTCACTCCATTGAAGGAATATTGCTGAAACTTGCTGTGCATAGTAGATAGAATCCAGATGACCAAAAATCCTGATTGTAGAAGCTCTGGGGTTGCTTTTCAAGGAGGGCTTCTGCTAACCCAAGAGTTCAATGTTGGTGAAACATGTATTGCTTGATGATAATGTGATTTGTAAGTATTTTGATGTTGAATTGTAATGTGGCTTTTCTCTATTCCCTTGGTAGATGAGCTGGGTAGCTGTAGGGGATAGAGGCCCAAAAATAATTACCTCCTCCAACTCCCGAGAATGTGACCAGGAGCACTCAGGAGAGGAAGAAAACCCTTTGGGGAAAACCTCTGAGGACCCATGGCTACTGACCTGCTTATCCTTTGAGCAAACTAAGAGGAGATAATAGAAAAAGCATTTCTGAGTTTGGAAGTTGGATTGGGAATATATATTTTGAATGCAGATCATTTCCATCTTTCCAGTCTTTTGATAATGTGAATGAGAATATTATGATGGGATGCTGAGGTGGCTGCTCCTATTCTGAATGAATGACCTGAATAGGAAAATGGATCTAGTCCGAGTCTCTGAAGGAGGGTTCTTGTGGTCAATGAACCATTTTAATGTCAAGGGTATGTTGGTATCAGAAGTTAGTAGAGGAAAAGAGGGATTGGAATTGGCATGAAACTTCATGAGTTTTGATAGTATTATGACTGGACACCAGTTGTTTGATGTAGAATAATAAGTTATGGAAGTCCCGGATTAAAGTCTGTCGGTTTTTGATGATGGTAGATTTAGAATGAAACTGTCATTATGCTTTTCCAGATTAGGTACCCGGAGAAAAGCAGATGAGCGAGCTGACGCTATAGTGAATTCTCCAGGATGAAGAAATCCATAAAATGCAAGCATGATTGCTGAGGACATCATGATATCTGAATGATGTTTGAATGGATTTGAATCCAGTAAGTCTAGTAGATTTGTGAATAGCGGTCCTTTGATTGGAAGGCGATGAGGAGAACTTGAGATGGATAATTGTTAAAAGCCCAATAAGAGTAGCTTGATTAATTGATTAGAGAATAAAGATGGTGAAGATGGAGAATATTAAGAGAGAAAGAACTGGATACTGTCTAGATACAATTTGATGGTACCATGTGCAAGATGTAAGGCCTAATGGCAAAATGTCAGGAAGGCAAGAACTCAATCAACCGAAATGATGGTTGGTTGTAATGATGATGACCAATGTTGACCACATGATGAGAGATGCTTGATGTTGATAGTAACTTATGTCATTATTAGGTTGTAGTACGATGGTGGAGGAGTTATGATGGGATCCGCTGATGGATGGAGATGGAAAAATTCCTGAAAGTGAAATCGAGAAAGAGCATCAGCTGCTTGGTTTTGAGCACCAGGAATGTAATAGCAAGTAACAGTGAAATCATGAATGAGTGAAAGCCATGTTAACCTCTGCATGAACAACATGATGGAAGGTGAGGATGATCGACCTTTGTTAACGATGGCTACTGTAGACTGATTATTGGAGTATACTGAAACTGATTGGTGGTACCATAGGTGCCCCCATAGAGCTGCAGCTGCTACTATGGGATATATTTCAAATAGCAGAGAGGTAGAAGTGGAATCTGTCAATGATGAGACATCTGGAGGCCAAGGGGCTGTAATCCATGACCAAGAGAATATGGCTGCATATCCGTTAGTAGAAGATGCATCTGTGAATATTCGAGGGTGAGTTTGAGGTGAAGGAGCTGTACAAAACATAGACCATCCATTCCATTTTCAAGAAAAAGGGACCACATGGCTAGGTTGGATTTTTCCAGTTGCTGTAATGAGGACATGATGGTGTAGCTCCAGAACAGATGATACTTGAATGAGGAGGTAAGATATGAAGAAGTGACCTTGAGGAATGATTCTCACTGTGAAATTTAGGTACCGCAAAAGAGAGAGCAGTTCGCATTTGGTGCAGTCCGCTTGGGTAGAAAATGAGAGAGACTACCCCTGAATCCTAGATAGTTATTCCAGAGGAAGGCGAGCTTCCATGTGAGCAGAATGCAAGATGATGCCCAGAAATTAAAGGGATGTGGAAGGTCTGGATGTTTTCTCGGCTGCTATGGGAACTGACAGGTCTTTGAAGAGGCGATTAAGCACGGAAATGCTAACCTCACGGGTGTAGTAAGGCGGATCGATGAGGAGGAAATCATCCAGCAGATGGAGCATGGCAGGCCAGCAGCAGACATTGAGCAGGGCCCAGCACAGAAATTCAGCAAAGATGTCAAATAGCTTAGAGCTGCTACGGCATCCAAAGGCAAGGCAGACAGCAAAATAGAAAACAGAATCCCAAGAAACACCATATAGATGCCAGAGAGAAGGATGGATGGGGAATAGCTTGAAGGCACAGGATATGTTGGCTTTGGACAGCCAGGAGCCATGGCAGAATTGCTTAATGATGGCGATGGCATTGTCTATGTGGGCATAGGCTAAAGAAAAGTCATCAGCCGGAATGAGGGAATTGACACTCGGCGTGGAAGAATGGCGAAGAGCAGAGAGGTCGATAACAAGGCACTTTTTACCAGAGAACTTCCGAGTGGCAATGTCAATGGGATTGATCCTATAAGCAGGGAATGGAAGGTGCTGGAAAGGTCCAAGAATGAATACTTTTGCAATCTCCGCTTGAAGGAGGGAGCAAACCACATCAGGTTCCTGGATGGCGTATTGCATGTTAGCACATACAAAGGAGGAAGTAGGGTGAATGAAGACACCTGTGTGGAAACCATGAGCAAAACCTGAGAGGAGAGAGCACACCGAGTACTGGTTAGGATGGCTGGTCAGCAGGTGAGCCAGGGCAAGTAGGTTCACATGGGTAGAAGGATGGACATGGTATCATCTGGACGGTCTCAGAACCTTAAAGCAAATATAGCGAGCGTGCGCATCACCACAAATGTAGCACAGTTGCAGAAATTGACATCTGAGGGTAGAATAATCACAGTCATTAAAGTTGTTGCAGATGGACTTGCTTCCAACATTATGTATGGGTCGACAGTGATGGTCGAGGCAAGCATAATGGTCAGATACAGGGCAAGCCAGGCCTGAATGAGAAGAGGACCTGGATGGGCGAGAAGGCCCGGGGACGGACGAGGGGTGTGGATGAGGAGATACAGCCAGGGGGCAAAGGGATGTGAAATGGTTGAAAGAACCACACAGGGAACAAGAGTAGGCACTTTGGCCGGTGAAGTGGCGACAAAAGAGTTTGTTGTCTAAAATGGCCCAATTTAGCTTGATGTTGCAGTGGGTCAATGCAGAGGCCGCCTTGGTGGAAAATGAGTAATGGTAGTCATAAAAAATGCATCCCACCATACCTGACTCTCAGGTTGATGAAGAGATAAAGATAGGTGTCTAGTTCTTCGCAGTGTTCCAGGAAGGCTGAACAAATAATGTCCCAATAGAGGCTGAATGTGAGCACGAATTCGGCCATGGGCATTTTGCAAAGGAGATGAGAATCCTTGGACTTCAGGATGACTGAGACATCCCTGCATGACACAATATGATTATCCAAGAAGTCGTGGGAAGAGATGAGCAGTGAGACCAAGTTGATATCCTTACCATCCAGGATGTCCATGTGGAGGTGAGCCGGCAGAAGATGGATGGAGAGATGATTGGAGGCTGATGAGAGAGCAATGAACCTGAAGGAACTGCAGGAAGCAGGGATGGAGAAAGTACCATAACCAGAGGGAGACTGGAGTTCAGAGGGGAGATGAGGCTCGTGGAAGGCACACCAGTGGGTAGGGACGGAGCTGGAGGAGAAGGCTGAGGAACAGTGGTGTGGGCTTTAAGCGAGGAAAGGTGAATCTGGATGTCCAAGATAGAAGTAGTAAATTGAACCATGAAATCCCGAATGTCTGAAAGGGGAGCAGAGTCAGGCTGAGGAGGAGGCTGGCTAAGGCCAGGTACAGGTCCAGGCTGGGATATAGATGCCATGAGCACCTGCTTCTGAGCAGAATTAGAGTAGGATATGCCCTTTTTGGTTAACATGAGTCGAGGTACGGTCCAGTCCTTGATGGAATGATGGGACTTGGATGTGTGTTTGCCACTGACAGGAGCTGAAGAGGACAGTAGAGTTGTTAAAGGATCTTTGATGGATGGATCATTGACAGATGACATGGTCAGGAAGGAAACCTAGTGAAGAGAAAGAAAAAGTGAAAGTAATTGAAGCAACCGGAGAAAAACGAAGAAGGAAGGGAGAGGGGAATGAGTGCAGGGAACCACTAAAGGTATGGAAAGGAAGGGAGAAAAAGAGGAATGGATGGGATGGGTTGGATCTTACTATGAAAGGCAGGACCCTGGCATAGATGAGGCAAGAAGAAGGGAGCTCTAGGTAATGGGCTCCAGTTGACAATGGCAGACGATCTCGAGGAAAAGTACTACGGACCTGAAAGAAGTAAGCAAGATGTAAAGGAGCAAGAAATCAAAGATTTAAATTTTTTTTTTTTTTTTGAGTGATAAGAAGTGAACCGGAAATAGGAACGCAGGGACCGGGGACAATGGGAAAGCACCGAGCAGGGATAGAAAACGAGCGGATTTATTATTATTTTTTTTTAATTAATTGAAAACAGCATCATAGAACATGCAGGCATGAAAAGTTAAATACAGACTGATCATCTCGATCAGAGAACAAATCATGTTATCTGTCATGACTCAGCAAAGCTATACTACAGAACAAAGCAAGCTGCATTAATGGAGGCCCTCCTACAGTAATAGGAATCAGAGCATTTACCAATGTCAGTGAAAGCTGTTTCTGAAACTGAATTGTATCAAGCATTGTGCACTGAATCCACGGTTGCAGGAAGGCGAAATAATGAGTGCCAGCAGAGCTAAGCTTGAATAGTTTACCTGTTGCTCACTATTCATTTGCAGCAGATAAACATAAAGTGGAAGAGTAGTGCCCTTCCATGCCGGAAGAATGATGGTAAGACAAACTGCAGTAACACTCATTTGGATGAAAGCTGATGTGCAAATTATTGCTTTAATGTTTCCATATAATTATTTATTCAAGAGCTAAATGGATGTGGTATGTGAAACTCAGTTTTAAAAAGCAACTCATGAAAGAATTATCAGAAGATTGAAAGGTATCACAGATGTATTTAAAGATGTGTACAACACTGGTTAATAAAAGGGCTGGAGTGGCAGCATAGCCCAGGGGTTAGAGCAAGGAGCATTGAATGAGCTTGGCACATCCAGCAGACTGGGAAAGAGAAGCCTGTCATGAAAGCCCAAGATTTCTAGTGGTGTACTACAGCGGTTGGAGTGATGTCAGATAAATGCAGGAACAGTGTAGAATCCGTACCAGAAAATCTACATTGGATATGCTGCCCTGGCGGCAGCTGCAACGGATGGCCCACTCCCCAGGAAAATGGAGAAAATGTGAAAGGGGTAACCAGTAGTAGCGGGAGGGATAGGCAAAGCCTCCGAGGAGCGGGTCGGGCGAGAAAAGGCAGACTGGAGATAGGAACTGGGGGTGCGAAAGCAGGATGAAGACACCTGGGGGAAGCAGGGAGGGACCTAGAGGACAGGTGTGAAATAATCAAAGAGACGGCGGGCAATCATTACTGAAGTAGGTGAGAGGCTGTAACAGGAGTTGGGAGTAGTGAGAAGGCACAGCATGCTAATGGAAAGAAAAACAGCATCGGCAAGAAAATGACAAATTAATGACAGAAATGGAGAAGGTAGGTACGCCAGAAAGAGGTAGGGCAACAGCATTACCAGAATGTTGCAAGGCAATTGGAAATCTGAAACTGCTAAGACATGAAAGGCAGGAAGCCCAGACCAAAACGCAGCAAATCGAGATGTGCAGCCAGGAGCTTACCGAAGATGAGAGGAGCAGGTAGGCAGAGGAGTGGGCTGGATGGATTGACCAGCAGAATCCGGGGTGTGGTGCCCGGCTTCCCGGCCGAGCATGCTGGAGTTGAAACAAAGGAGCAACAAGCACGAATCCAAAGCCAAGGTCCAAAGGAGCAAAGAGAAATAGGCGACACAGTGCAATGCAGGGAACAGGAAGCCTGACGCTACACGGAGCTCAGGAGAAACCAGACAAATCGAGTTTCAGATTCCAAGCACGAAGTGCTGCGAGAGGTGTGCTTTTGAAGGAAAAGTGGGAGGAGCTTATTCCCCCACATTGATCTTCAAGCTTAAAGCCCTCCCAAAAGCTGCCGCAGAACTCCACCACCTGCTGTACATCTGACTGCTAAATCAACATGCCACATTTTAAAAAAATTCTTAGGTTTCCTGCTCAGCCAGTTAATACCTTCTCCTTGTGTGGTTGCTGGGAAATGACTGTGGACTATCCTATCTCCAATACGTCTACCCTTGCTGAAGGTAACCCTAGGTTTAGGGGTAATGTTTTCCTTCAGAATGGGATCTGAATGGAGAGGCCAGAGTCCAAGTATAATCCCACCCACTCTGTGTGCCACAGGGTTGTATTCAGTTACAAAGATCATAATTGGATTTGAGTTTTGAAGCCTAGAATCAGTCCTGCTCTCAATGATTTTGTTATTTTGGTGCTTGGGGGGTCAAAAGGTCATTTTTATTCGGCTTACATACCTTCTGCATAGCTTCATCCAGAATAGTGGGACTATTTATTTATTTATTCAATTTTGGTTACCGGGTAAGCCCACTGAGCCACGGAGGTCCCTTTTTCAGGGACGACCCGGGTGTTACATAACTCAAGAGATAAGTACAGCATTTGTTCGGGTTATAGGAGCCACAGCAGCACAGTTAAGATGGCAAAGCAGATCGTAAACAGAACACAAGTTATAGAATAGGTTGATCAACAGTGAGTTACAGACATCACAGCAACAACAGTTAATATGGCAAAGACAGTGTGTAATTGTACACAAGGAATTGAATAGGTTGGTCATCAGTGACATCAATTGTGCGGTTGTTAGCAGTGTGATGTGAAGTGTAGTCAGTGGCGGAGACTAGGACCTGGTTAGTAGTTACTATTGCCCCTTCTCAAAAATCTATTTTTCAACTCCTCAGCTTGGTCTAGGAAAACAGCTTCATCTGAACAATTTTGCCCAAGGTGAGTTTTTAGGGGTGTGAACTGCTGCCATGAAGGACTGAATTTGCTGCAGTGCCCTTGCAATAACCAGCAGTGGAAATGTCCTGGATCTACGATGCCGGTTCGACAACACTTTCGTCGACCGACATCACAGCAACGGAATTTATGTCGACCGCAAATTGCCATTGACATAAATCCCAAATCCCAAATGTTCCTGGTCCTGTTTTTTTTTTTATCGGGGGACTTTGCCCCTGAACTCCCATGTGGGGGGGCTTTTTCCCCCGCACCCCTTGTACTAAAGATTCTCAACTCCAAGTCGGAGTTGATTCAGGGAAGGGGTGCAGGATGAGGAGACATTGTGCCCCTGTCTCAGTTGCACCAATACAGTGATCTGTTGGCAACCTGTCGATTTTGTCAACAGTGACGTAGGTCACTGTGTTGGTGTAGTTGTCGAGGGGCATACCAAATGTCCTAACAAGGAGCGTCCATAATCTTGAAATCTAAGAACTTTATAGAATTCTGATCTGCTTTAAATGTGAACTTCAGATTCAAATTCTTATTCAAATATTCCACAAAAAGTGGTATCTCATTAGCATCACTTGATGAGATCAGAAGAGTATCATCAAGAACCTTGGCAGCTGGGGCATGGCTAGCCAGCAAGCATGGAGGACGCTTGTTAACACAGCTCCCTGGGGTGACGGCTCCTTACTCTCTAATTCAGCTGTATAACTACTCTTGGGCTTCTCTGTCTGTGATTCCCAGCTTGCAAGTCCTGATGGCTTCTGGAAAATTGAAAAATAGACAAGCCAAGTTACAATTTGGAGCCAGAACACTGGCTAAAAAAGTGAGTGTGATCTGCGTGGTTCTGGGCCTCCCTCACCGACTACTAGTGTAGATGGCATGCAAACTGAGAACAACACGATGGAGCTCACTAAAACTTTAGCTGGGGTTCCCGAAATGCTGGCATAAATGCAGAGCGACATGACAGCAGGCTTTCATAATTTAAACTCTCAATTTACACACCTACAATCGGTGGTCATGAGTTTAACTAAAACAACTACCACTCATACCTCTCAAATTTGTGAGCTGGAGCCAAGAGTCAGCAACATAGAGGACTTCTATGCGGGGGCATCAGCATAGAGGAATGGTCTATCATCCATGATTGCTGATCTTAAAGAGCGATTAGATGACCAGGAGAATCACTTGTAGATCCAAAATTTGGATCATTAGACTTCCCAAGGGGCTCAAGATGCAGAATCCAAATGCTGAGATACACAGATGGCTCATTAAACAGCTGGGCCTGGGAGAGGAAGCTGAGGATTTTGAGATTGAGCGGGCTCATTGGGTTGGCCCATCACCAAGCCCAGAAGATCTACCCTGTCATTGCCTCATAAAATACCTGAGGTTTTGGGACAAGGAGACAATACTACAAAAAGCCAGGAGGTGGGTACTATAAAGTCTGAGAAATCTACCGTGCACATATATCAAGATTACAGCCATGACCTCCAACTGAAATGCCAGAAGTTTAACCCGATAAAACACAAGTTGTACTGGCTAGGATGAAAATTCTCTTTAGCATACCCAGCTCGACTTCGTGTGGATAGGCCAGGGCAGAATCCTCGTTTTTTCTTGTATCACAAAGTAGCATAGAGGTGGCTTGAGGAGGAGGAGACCCGGAGGGACAGATTGCAACCGAACGCAGAATGAGGTGTGTACTTTATACAGTTTGCCACCAAATGCCTATTTAGAAGAGCCTACTTGGTACTCTTTTGTATTGGTGCACTCCTCAGTGTGAAGGCCTGGGTCTTTCATTTCTTCCTCATGGATCTTGTGGCGCCTGCTAGCATATGGTGGGGCTTGCTTAATGGAACCTTATTATGGGACATGTGTGCTACTGTGCATACCCTGACAGGGTCTAGGGACTCAGGTATCAGTGGGTGGCCCTTCTTATTCTTTTAGCTCCTTTGGATTGACGGGAGCCATTTTATTGTTGTCCTCACAAGGTTCCCTTTCCAGGAGAGGAGGAGCTGGAGGAGAGCGGCCCGCCCTGGCTATCTGGAGGGGGGGGGGAGATCTGAGTGGACCCTCAACACAGGTGGTAAATGATGGAGCGAATGTAGTGCTATAGGACTACACCCAGTCTTCCTCTCTGACTTTTGAATGAGGTACGTGGAGTACTGTCTGGCCCTTTCTAAAGGTTTAGTTCTACTTGTCTGCACCAAGGCGTCATGACCCTCTGTACGCCAGTATTATATTTCCTGCTTGTGCTCATCCCAATAGACTGCTCCTGGCACCAGGGAATATGGTTAATCCATTTCCTTATGGGATGACTCTAACACATTGGGATTTATATTTGCCAAGTTAAGAGCCGTGTTTGTGGGCTCATTTCAGAAGAGGAACCTGCCTAATACAAGACATTCTTGAAAGCCGTTGAGTTATGAATTCCTCATCTTTATTAATTAAATGATAAGTGTTGATGTGGTTGTTTGTTGTTCAGCTGACCAGTTTTCCTTTTTTTTTTTTTTTGCTGCTAGGGCCATCCCCCCCCTCCCCCAAATCAATGGTTGGCATCATGGACAGGTGGCTTTATGCTGCCTACTGTTTGCAGTGGAAATGCTGGCAGATTTATATACTCTGGGGGCTCTCAGTCCCCGTTGGACTGAAGCAAGGGACCATTGTATGCAGGGGCGGAGACCTTACTGGTGGGGGACATGGGCCTTCAACATCGGGAGCAACTGGTTCCATATGCTTGTGAGAAAGGCAAGGTGCCAGCCTGGTTCCATCTTAACCTGCTGTCACTGGTGGTTGCTGAGCTGGTACTCTCTTTTAGGGTGTCACTGTTGGAATATCAGGCCTGGTTTCCCAGTTGGGGATTGTTCTGGGGGAAACTTGTTCAAAGCTTTGTGGGTTGAGGGGAAGGGGCTGGGTTATTGGGGGAAAAGTGTGTGGATGCTTACATGTTACATTCCAGATTTAGAACATGTACATAGATACATAGACAGTGTCGGCAGATAAGGGCCTATGGCCCACCTAGTCTGCCCATTTGAGCTTGTAAGTTCAGTTTGTTTTCCTAGAAGTCTATTTCCCCTTACCCCTGACCTCTAGAATTCCTTTATGTCTATCCCATGCATTCTTAAATCCCGTGATTGTTTCAGCCCCCACCACTTCCTCTGGCAGGGTGTTCCACTTGTCCACCACCCGTTCTGTGAAGAAATTCTTTCTCATGTTTCCTCTGAATCGTCCTCCTCCAACTTCATCCCATGCCCTCAAGTCCTGAAACATCTTTTCGCTTAAAAATAGTGTTTTCCTGCACCCTGTTCCTCCCTGTAAGATACTTGTATGTCTCTATCATATCCCCTCTCTCCCTCCTCTCCTCCAGGGAGTACATGTTCAGTTCCTTCAACCTATCTTCATAGGACTTGTGATGCAACCCATACACCATCTTTGTTGCCCTCCTCTGAACCTTCTCTACCCTGTCTATGTCCTTACGTAGGTATGGTCTCCAGAACTGTACACTGTACTCCAGGTGGGGCCTCACTAGTGTCTTGTATAGCGGAATTATGACCTCCCTTTTCCTGCTGGTGATGCCCCTGCCTATACATCCCAGCATCCTATTTGCTTTACCTGATGCCTTGTCACACTGTTTCCCTACCTTGAGGTCATCAGAGATGACAACCCCAAGATCCTTTCCTGCTTGGTGCATGCTATATCCTCACCCCCAACTGATATATTGTGCCAGGGTTTTTGTGCCCATATGCATTATCTTGCACTCTTTGCATTGAATTTCAACTGCCAAACCCTTGACCATTCTTCAAGTTTCTGCAGGTCCTTCTCATTCTGTCTACACCCTCTGGTGTGTCTACTCTGTTACAGAGCTTTGTGTCATCAGCCGAACAGTGAAATTCTGCCTTCTATATCCTGTGCAATGTCACTGATGAAGATGTTGAATAGGACCGTCCCAGCACTGATCCTGTGGTACCCCACTGGTCACTCTTCCTCTGTGGAGTGACAGCCATTTACCACCACCCTCTGTGTCCTGCCACCCAGCCAGTTACCTACCCACCACATTACTGTCCTGCCCACACCCATATTCCCCAGTTTGTGTAATAGTCTTCTATGTGGCACAGTGTCAAAGGCCTTGCTGAAGTCCAGATAGGCCATGTCCACTGCCCTCCCTGATCCACCTCCCTAGTCACCCAGTCAAAATTCAATGAGGTTGGTCTGACATGACCTCCCCTGGTGAAACCATGCTGCCTTGGGTCCTGTAGTCCATTGACAACCAGATGTTCCACCAATCTCTCCTTCAGTAGTGCTTCCATGATCTTTCCACTACCGAGGTGAGGCTGACTGGTCTGTAGTTCCTGCTTCCTCTTTGTTCCCACTTTTGTATAAGGGGACTACATCTGCTGTCCTCCAGTCTTTGGGTACCTCCCTGTTTCCAGTGATTGGCTGAACAGGATAGCCAGAGGTTCAGCCACCACCTCTCTTAGTTCTTTAAGGACCTGGGTGCACCCATCTGGCCCCATTGCTTTATCAGCTCTTATTACTTCCAGT
Source organism: Neoceratodus forsteri (assembly GCA_016271365.2). Taxonomy (NCBI): domain Eukaryota; kingdom Metazoa; phylum Chordata; order Ceratodontiformes; family Ceratodontidae; genus Neoceratodus; species Neoceratodus forsteri. Next base: position 937,768,699 of record CM057449.1, on the reverse strand, counting down.
TCCTTCAGGACCCTTTCTCGTGTAAAGGGACTTGTGTCCATTTCTGCACCATTCTCACCCTTGTACTCCTTCAGACCCATTACCCCTCTTCCTTAGTAAGACTGAGCAGAAATACCTATTCAATATGTCAGCTTTACTGTTGTCATCCTCCACGCGGCTCCCATCCTCCCCTTCAGTCTCACTATCCCTCCTTTGTCCTTCTTTTTCACTTATGTACCTGTAAAGGTTTTGTCCCTTTAACCACGATTTTGCATGTGTTCTTCTGTCTGAGCTTTGGCTTCCCTTACTGACTTCCCTGCCTCCCTTTGTTTCTCCTGGTACTTCTCCCTATCCCCTTCTGCCTGTGTCTTTTTGTATTGCCTGAATGCAGTCTTTTGGCTTTCACTTTCTTTGCTACCTCTTTGGAAACCATAATGGTCTCCTCTTTCTTTTCCTCTTGCTAACCTGCTTAATGCATAATTCTGTTGTTCTTATAATCCCCATTTTAAATACTGCCCACTGTTCCTCAATCCCTGATTCCTGTCCCATTCCCTTAATGCCTCTTTCAAGCATCTCCCATTTTCCCAAAGTCTGCCCACCTAAAATCCAGGATACGTGTTTTGTGTGGTTTGGTTCTGCTCTTTCTGTGATTTCAAACCACAATGACTGGTGGTCACTGTTACCCAGGTGCTCCCCCACTGTTACCCCCATCACACTGTCCCTGTTTGTGAGCACAAGGTCAAGTATTGCCTTCTGCCGAGTTGGTTCCATGACCAGTTGCTTGAGGAAGGCACCCTGAAGGGAGTCCAGGATAAATCTGCTCCTAGTTGATGCTGCTGCTGGATGCTCCAGTCCACGTCTGGTATATTGAAGTCTCCAACCAGTACTACCTCACCCTTGTCTGCCATCCTTTGGATGGCTAGCATCAGCTCCCTATCTGTTTCTTCCTCCTGGGCTGGTGGTCTATAGACCACACCTGTGCAGATGGATGGCCCCATTTTCCTTTCCAGCTTAACCCACAGTATCTCTCCCCCATTTTGTTCCTCCTGGATCTGTGTGGCCCTTATGTCATTTTTCACATACAGTGCCACTCCTCCTCCCTTCCTGCCTGCTCTGTCTCTTCTGAATATGTTGTAGCCAGGTATGGCCATCTCCCAGTCATGGTTATCATTACACCAGGTTTCAGTGATGGCCACAATGTCCAGGTCTGACTGTACCATGACAGCCTCCAGATCTTGCATCTTGTTGCTAAGGCTCCTGGCATTTGCACACATGGCTTTCCATGATTTGACCTCCCTAGACTGCTTCACTGTTCTACTCCAGCCCCTTCCTTGGTTCTCCTTTATCCCTGGTTCTCCTTGCTGTCTGTCCTTCTGCTGAATTTTGCCCCTTTTCTGCTTATCCACCTTTTGGACACTAATCTCCAACTTTTGCACACTGCTTTGCAGAGATAGCCACTCCTCAGGTTCACTGGTTCCATTACTAGCTGTGGGGGGTGAGCAAGTAGGTACCATCCTTGCTGGCCTGCCACCCCCTTTGCTAGTTTAAATGCTTGTCAATGTAGCATTTAAACTTATCATTGAGTGCTTGATTCCTCCAGGATGGATGCAGGCCGTCAGGCTTGAACAAACCTCCATCCTCCAGATGGGTCCCCAGTCACCAATGAATCCAAACCCTTCCTCACAGCACCAGTTCTTCAACCATGAGTTAAAGTTCCTGGTGCATGCACTCCTATGCTCTCCCTTGTCTCTCACAGGTAGTACTTCTGAGAAAGTGACAGAAGTAGCTACTTGCTTGAGACCCCTTCCCAGTTTCCTAAACTCTTCCTGAACTTCCTTTGGCTCCCCGTTTGCCAAGTCATTAGTACCTAGGTGGATAATGACATCCAGCTCACGTACTAGGAAGTTTTTCAATGATGAGGATTAATGTTAAATGTTTATCCTGGCACATCAATGGTCTTAAATCTATCATTAAATGTAAGAGGATCATGACGGAAGTACACAGAAACAAGGGGTCGATAGTTCTGTTGCAGGAAACCCACTTTTCCCACAATGAATCGCAGAAAACTGCTGCATTCATGGGTGGCACCTGGGTGTCGTAAACATTTTCTTTCAAAGCCAGAGGGGCCTCCATCTGGATCCCCGCAGGCTCCCCAATACAGATATTAGACAAATTGATAGCCCAATTTGGCCAATATGCACTGGCTAAGGTTGAAATCCTGGGCAGAGGGACAATGCTAATTGGGTCAGTATATACTCCCAATGTGGAGAACCCTGGCTTTTTCCAGCAATTAGCATTGGACATGTCTTGTAGGGAGGGCCCCTGGCTGTTGGGGGGTGACTACAACTGTGTCACAGACACAATTCTAGTTTGATCAAACAAAGCCCCCGTACTTAAGTCCCACAATGCAAAAGCTCTGGAGGATCTGCAAGCTGATTTTGATCTGGTGGATGCCTGGTGGCACTTGCACCCTCGGGGCAGGAGTATAGCTTTTACTCGCATGCTCATAATTCATACGCCCGTATAGATAGGTTGTTGCTGTCCAGTATCTTAATAACTGACTTAGAGGAAGTGGGATACCTACTGATCATGATTTCAGACCATGCCTTGCATTATATTACCTTTCAGGGCACTGGCTCTCCAGCGGGCCCCAAGGCTTGGAGATTGGATCCTCTCCTGTTGATGAATCAAGAGTGCCTTGCATACATGGGGGTGAACTTACAGGAATTTTTGCATTTCAACCATAGAGGGGACACTTCACACTGTGCCCGCTGGGAGGCCCTGAAGGCATATGCAAGAGGGCAGACCATTGCATTTGCTTTACAAGCAAAGCGCACAGCCAATAGAGAATTGGAGTTTTTTTAGAAACAAAATTGCAGCTTGTGAGAAGGCGCATATGTTGAATCCTAGAGCTGCCCTCTGTGGGACTGTGCAAAAGTTAAAATGGAGGTTCAACAATTTGTCCAGTGCTCTCTTAGAGATGGCTATCCTCTTGTCGAATGCGGGACAGTACTTTGATAGGGACAGGGCAGGGAAATATTTAGCTTGGCAAATAAAAAGAAAGGAGTCTGCAAAATCAATAAGCCAACTTCAGAAAGCACAAGGGGCTATTATAAGGGGACCAGGGAAATAGGAGATGCATTTGGCGACTTTTATAAATCCCTCTATTCTTCTGAATGTAGTCCCTCACAGGATGAGTATGACAGTTTTTTTAATGGGGCCCCCCCTTAACAGGATCAGTGGAGAGGAAGACCGGGAATTAGATTCACCCTTAACAAAACAAGAAATCAGGACAGCTGTGAAATCTTTAAAGAGTGGGAAAGCTCCAGGTCCTGATGGACTTCCAAAAGATTTTTATAAAGCCTTTGATTGCCACCTTTTGGAACCCCTATATGATGCACTAGTTGAGGGGCTACGGGAAGGAAGGTTGCCCCCCTCCACATGGTTCGCAGTCATTACAGTGCTACTCAAAGCAGGCAAAGACTCAGCCGTTTGTTCCTCATATTGACCAATTTCCTTATTAACAGTGGACTATAAGATTCTGGTAAAAGCCCTTGCAACCAGGCTGGAAGTACTGTTACCTAAAACTATACACCTGGCTTTGTCAAGGGATGTTTGGGCAAACACAGTATCTGGTGTACACTGAATATTATCTTCCGTTGGGCCCAAGCTAAGAGATCTCATGGTGCTACGATAGTAGCCTTAGATGCTGAGAAGGCCTTTGACCATGTGGAATGGGTGTACCTGTTTTATACCCTCAACAGGATGGGATTGGGACCTTCTTTTTGCTAATGGGTCCGGGCACTGTATCATGGCCCCCTGGCACAGGTGATGGTAGATGGTGAGCTGTCGAGTCCTTTCCAGCTTGGCAGGGGAACTTGTCAGGGAAGCCCACTGTCCCCACTACTGTACGTACTGTCCTTGGAGCCATTGGAAGCAGCCCTTAGGGCACATAAAGGGATTAGAGGCTTTCTGGGGGGGTAAGGAGCATACAATTGCATTGTACATGGATGACCAACTGCTGTACTTGCAGCACCCTGCTGAAGATCTTCCTACAGTCCACAAATTAATGAGCACCATTGGTGCTAATTTTTAGGACATAAAGTCAATTGGTCTAAAAGCGAGTTGTTACCTGTGGGTTCTAAGGATCGGGCACAGCTTATTGCTCAACTTGGGGGGGGCTACAGTTGGTACAAAAACTAAGATATTTAAGGGTGCAAATATCTGCAATTGCAGGGGAGTTATACAGATTAAATTTAAAGCTGATCCTGCTTGAGATAGCAGACAATTGTGAATGGTGGTCTGCTTTACCGATCTCCCTGGTGGGTAGAGTAGGGGTTGTTAAAATATCCATACTACCCCAGCTATTATATTTTTATCAAACTCTCCCCATCAAGGTATCCCAGCTACATTTTAAGCAGGTGGACATGAAAATCCATAAATTTATTTGGCAGGGTGGGCCGAACTAAAATTCCTCGCACAACATTGCAGAGGAGACCTAGAAAGGGGGTAGTGGGGATGCCAAACTTTAAATCTACTACTGGACAGCACAACTGGCCTATATACCAACTGGGAACAACAATTTGGAATGCCCTTGGATAGGTTTGGAGGAAGATCTGTTAGTGGGGAACCTCTGGAATGACACACTAGTAGGGAGCCTCAGAGGTCTAGGACCAAAACGTTTATGCAATCCCTTAACTGCCATTACCCAGACTATCTGGACGTGGGCACATAAGAAGATTGGGTTTGCCGGAGGTAACTCCCTAATCTCAGTATACTTTATTTTATGAAATCTGCAGAGGTTGCACAGACAGAATGGTACAAAGACTATGGATTTGCAAGAAAAAAGGTCTTATTGTAATCAATCAACTTTATGATGGAGGATTGTTGATGAGTTTTGCACAGATATGCACTAAATGGGACATATCAGCAGGAGACTTCTTCATCTATTTGTCATTAAGACACCATTGTCACATAAATATCGATGCTGCAAATATGTGGTCAGGCTCATCCCCCTTTGAGGAAGAACTATTCAACCCTCAGCCAACTGACTAACCACTGTTTGCCTATTATAGAGCACTCACTGGCTTATCGCCCCAGGCCCTTGATTCCAGTCAAAGTAAGTTGGGTGCAGATCTCTCCCTTATCATTGATCGGAAAACTTGGGATATAGCTTGCAACCATCTTTTACACTCCTCACGCACCAATAAGTTGCTGCAAATTCAATTACATTTTCTCCACAGGGCTTAGGTGACCCCCAGCTGGCTGCACAGAGTCGACAAAGCTAGGCCATCTACTTGTCCTAAATGTGCAGCAGATGAGGCAGACTTTCTTCATTTGGCACTTACCTGTCCCAGGGTGGCACCATTCTGGCATTCAATGCTTAATATTATGTCCCAGATCCTGGGCTATGCTCCCTTCACATCCCCCTTTAGAACTACTTTTGGGGGCTGTTCCTATCCACCCAAATAGAAAGAAGTCCAACCCGCTACGGTCCATAGCCTTGATTAATGCTAGAAGAACAATAGTACAGCTATGGATGTATGCCTCACCCCCGATGGTGGCAAGATGGATTCAAAATGTCAAATCTTGTATGGTGCTCCTCGAGAGGGCACAGCTGGGCGCTCAGGGCAAATCATTGCATTTCTGGGAAACATGGGAACCCTGGCTATGGGCCGTAGAGGTGGGTATAATCCTGGACTAGACAGACCATGCTACTAGAGTAACCAAGGGTCTCTATAAATGAACATGCCCTGTGTTCAGGCATAGCTGGGCCCTCCATGGATAAGTAATACTACTTAACTTTGCCAATCTTACTAAATGTTTTGCTTTTTATAACCATGTCATGTATAACATTGTGCAATCTTTCTGATATGTACCTTTTTATCTGATTGGTATATCTTTTTATGTACAATGCTATGGATGTACTGTGAGCTTATCCACGTTCACAATAATGACATTTTACAAAAAAAAAGAACCTTGGCAGCTTGATGTCAGTGGAAAATAATGTTGGCCTTAGTAGAAGTCACCCATAGCAATTAGGGTAGTCAGAACAGAAGGCAAGGTCCAAGGCATTTCCATACAACAAGGTCTGGGCAATTCTCTTAAAATACATACAGGCAAGTAGGGAACATAGCTTGCCAGGGAAGAGGTGGTGTTGGAGGAGATATGAAATAAGAGGTAGTGAGTGGCTTGGGTAAGACCTAGGGTGTCCTTTAGTGGCCCATGTGGGTCTTGATGATACCTCATAGATAGGATCTTGATCAGAATGGGAAAGAAAAGTAGGGGTGTATCTGTCTACTGGGAGAATCTAGATTCCAGTATAAGATGCACCCTTCCATTGGTATTATTAGGACCCCTGATAATGTTTGTGAAGAAAGACCCACACAGGTTAGTTGGTGGCTAAATAAAGAGTTGCTCTAGCTCAAGACCAAACAGGTCGGACCAATATAGCCCCATATGGCACTTCTTGTTGGGTACTAATGTTGAATCCATGTGCCAGGGAAGAGTTGTCTGTAGGGGGACCCTGAAATAGACTCAGTAAGGACAGCCCATCTGTCGTGCTCCAATTTTAGGAGTCTGAGTCCCTGTGGTCTGCTGGAGAATGGCCAGTCACGTGGAAGACGAGAGTGTTTTCAATCCTGTTATAATGATACCCTAGTCCAGGGTCATTAGGTAGACTATCATGCATGTTTGTCAAAGCAGCCTGAAAGGGAAATCATTTGTGCTTGAGAGATGTATGTTTGCACCAGCTGAAATAAAAACAATTTCTGTTTACCTGTTAGCTGAGAAGTAAATAAACTGCACAGCTCTGAATGTGATTTCACAGTTGTGGCAATGGGCATTATTACCTTTTTGCTAGTGAACTGTATTTCTGATGCCTAAGTGTAGCACCTCCTGTGACCACATTTCTCAGATCCCTTAACCTACCCTTCATTACAGCTCCCACTAAGCTTGACATATCCACTGGGGAGCCAGCGTTAAACATGATAATGATATCACCACACTCTCTTTATGCATCCAACATACTTTCTAATCTATCTTTTCTTTCTTTCTTTCTTTCTTTCTTTCTTTCTTTCTTTCTTTCTTTCTTACTTTCTTTCTTTTCCTTTTTGGAAGATTCAGATAAGGATGTCCAACAAGATTCAAAGTGAAACCTTAGCATTTAACTATTTACTAGAAGAATTATACATAGAACTGTGTGTTTCAGTGTATGACTTTTAATGTAGTTAGCCTGATAGTGTGGAGGTCTGCGCAATTGGATGTCTTACCTCCTGTCACAACAGCGACCAGAGTTCAGAAATGAGCTTGGAATACAAGTGGTGAGAGAGGATGGAGCATCGGGAGGACTGGTCTCCTCTCTCTAGCAGGGGGGACAAGCTGCTCCACTCCTAGACTGCCACCACATGGCAGTTTGGTGGCAGGACAGATGGCGCACCACTGAGTGGGGCATCCTGTGGCATGTGCATGGTGCATGCGTACCTCTATACACATGTACAGGCATCACTGCACACCACCAGGATTGGGAGAAAGAAAAAAGAAAAAATCCTGGCTCTGGCTCATAAAGCCTGACCTGCACTTTCACCCAGAACCACCTCTACTGGAGTGTGCACCGGGGTGGAGGGGGCTAGCCCTTCCTCTTCTGGCACCACTGTGGGGGAAAATCTGCTGGAGTATTCGAGGTAGATCCCAGGGAGGCAGCTGCTGATGGGGTAAAGGTACAGGCTGATAGCCCAGCCAGAGACAGGGCCATAACAAAAAGGTATATGAAACAGTTGGGACCAAATAAACAAAAGCAGTGAAGATAATAACTCAGATGAGCAAGATAAAAAGCAAAATAATAGAGTAGGTTCTCTGCCATGGGGTTCACCTTGTCATTATTGGTTGGGCTTAATTCACCTCAACTGATGTCTGATACCAAGAAACCCCTTTTGAAAAGCATGGTGTGTGAAAAAGTGACTAAGACAATACAAACTTTAAAAGACCTGCAGCCATTTTAAGCAAATATTGTGTATGGGGGCACTGGATACTTTTGATTTTATGAGCTCCTTAAAATACTAAATATTTAATTATTGTGTCAAGATGCTGCCAGAAGTCAGGGACACCATTCTGAAAATATAGCTTACTATCTTTAGAGGGTGGGGAAGATCACACTGAAATGGCTCTATCAATTAAACCATAAAAAGGTAATGTCAGAAAAAGACTTGGGGCTTGATTTTCAAAGGGTGACTCAAGCCTGCGTCAAACACTTTGGTGCAGCTGTGTCAATCACCTTTGCCACAACTATGCCCAATTTTGGTAACTCAGACACAGTTGTGACATGACCCAATTTATGGTGTTTGCATCAAATCTGTTAGCACAAGCACTCTAAAATGGGTCCCTGGGATTGCCACAAGCTAGACCAGACAAAGTCAATCTGTCTTGTGGCAATTGCTGCACGGGACCGAAAATCCCACTATCCAGCCAGATGATTGCCGCAAGCCCCGTGCGCCATATTTTTGGTGCACATGGGGCTTACGGCAATTGTTGGCTTTTGAAAACTGCGCCCATGGAGTTCTTGCAGTCTGCTTTGGAATCATATCTAGAGCTACTCTACAGTGGCTCCTCCCTGTAACCTTCTACACCCCACTTTCCCCCAGTCCTCCATACCTTCCCTGGTTTATAATGCTTTTGTAACCATCTCAGCCATTTTAAACCTATCAATGGTTTTTGTGTTGTCTACTGCATTGGGTAAGCTATTTCACTTATTCACGCTCCTCTCATTGAAAATGTAGGCACCTACTGCACTTTCTAACATCTTTTATGATCCCCACTAGCTCTAAATAGTGCCCCCTGGTGAAGTATCCTTTGTTCAGTTAGAACAGCTCTACGTGCTCCTTCCTTTTGTGCCCTTGCAGGTATTTGTATGTCTCTGTCATGTCCCCCATCCCTCCTATCCTCCAGGAAGGACATATTGAGGATCTCTAACCTGCACTCATACTGTAAGTCTTACTATGCTGATCATGAATCATCGTGGTTATCCTCTGTACTTTCATCTCCATCCTTTTTCAGGTGCAAACTCAAAAACTGCCATACTACTAAAGGCCACACCAAAGACTGTTACAACTGCATTATCATCTCCTTTACGCAACTGGTAAATCCCCAACTACTACATCCAAGCATTATATTTAACTTCCCACATGCCATACTGCATTGGGAAATCAACATCTTGTTATCATTAATTTTTTCTTCTTTATACCTTAGAATGCTGAACTATGTTTTTCCCCATTACTACCAAACTCAGTCTGTGGGCTTTTATTGCTTATACAGATGACCTTGCATTTCTTGGTGCTGAACTTCAACCACCAGATGCTATACCACTTTTCTAGATTCTCTTTAGCCTTATTTATTTCATTAACCTTCTACGTAGTATCAACCCTCCTGCTGAATTTGGTGCCATCAGCAGAAAGATTCACCTTCCTTTGTAGCCCTTCACCTATGTTGTGTACTGAAGAGGGTTGGACCTTATACTGATCCTTTGTGAACCCCCTTTGGTCATTAGCCTCACTTTTAAAAATACACCACTTAAGGCCACCCTCTTTGTCCTACCCTCTAACCAGCTTCCTATCCATCCACAGTAGCCAGTGGTTGTTTCCTTAGCCCCAGGCTGTCCTCTAATTGTACAAGTCTTCTGCCCAGTGCTGTATCAAAAGTCTTGCCAAAGTTCAGGTAGAGGATGTCCACCACCTTGGCTTTCCACCACCCTTGTCATCAAAAATGAAGAAGTTTATTTAATTTGATAGACATGACCTACTCCTCATGGACCCATGCTGTATTTATTTATTTATTGAAATGTTTCACCAGGAAAGCAAACTGAGGAACAGGTTGCTTGTCTCCTGCTGCAACCTTTTATCTTGCATCCCCTGTGCCTTAAGGAGTTTCATTATCTATTCCTTGACTTTAGTTTCTAGCAATTTACCTACAATGTAATTCAGGCTTACTGGCTTGTAGGTCACTGGATTCTCTCTGTCCCCATCCTTGTGGAGAGATACAATTCCACCTCAACCCTTTAGTTCAAGGGGACCACACCTGTTTCTAGGAACTTCGTGAACATTTTTGCTAGAGGAACTGCTAGGGCCAGTCATGTCTTCTTATGCAGCATTGGATATAAGCAGTCTGGCACAGGGAGTTTAGTTGTTTTGACTGATAAAATTATGTTTATTTTACAAACTTACTTTTCAGTTGTGAAACATTTTGGTTAGGATTTTCAAAACTATTTGCAGATGCTAAGTGATCACAAAGACAGTGATGTGCCTATGGGTGTTGCCCCATGCCAGGTCATCCAACTTCAGCTTTTATCAGGTGGCCATGCTGGCAGTAAAGATCCGAGGTCACTGCAACACCTTGTATGGTTCTGAGTCACTGAAGGTGCCTGTAGAGGACAAAAAGTGGACCTGGCTTGACATACAGTCTATCAGCAACCTACATAAACCTGAGCAGTAGACATTATGAACATACGAAATTTGCCAGCAGATTAAGGCCTAGAGGTCTATCAAGTCTGCTCGAATGTGCAGCTAGCACCCCTTATTCTGCAGCTGCCCCTCCCTTCCACCCTTCCCCTTCATTAACCCTCCCCCTTGTCCTGTCCCATCTTCATTTGAAGCAGTCCACTGTTCTACTGCATACCACTTCAGGAGGTAACACATTCCACCCAGCCACCACCCTCTCTGTAAAAAAGTGTCTCCTCATCTCCCTCCTGAACCTTCCTCACTCCAGTCTCATATCATGGCCCCTGGTGTCCCTCCCCTCCCTTACTTTGAACAGCCCCTCTGTACTTGTCTTGTTTATTCCTTTCATGTATTTAAAGGTTTCAATCATGTCACCCCTTCTCTCTCCTCTCCTCCAGTGAGTACATGTTCAACTCCTTCAACCTCCTCTCGTATGATAAGTCCCCCAGCCCCTTGATCATCTTTGTCGCTCTGCGCTGCACCCCCTCCAGTAACTTAATGTCCCTCTTCAGATACGGATGCCAGTACTGCACGCAGTACTTCAGGTGTGGTCTAACTAATGACCTATACAGTGGCAGAATCACCTCCTCCCTCCTCGAGGATATGCCCCTTGCAATACAACCCAGCATTTTGTTGGCCTTTGCAGCTGCCTTCCTACATTGTGCGAGTTGTTCATTGACCCTGTATAGGCTCCTAGATCCTTCTCCTCCTCCTCCTCTGTCTGGGCTAGCTGCACTCCCCCTAGCTGGTAACTCCTCCTTGGGTTCTTCATCCCAAAATACAGCACCTTGCACTTTTTGGCATTAAAGCCCATTTGCCAGGTGTCTGACCAGGTTTCAAGCTTTGCCAGGTCATCCTGCAACCCCTGCCATCCCCCTAGGTCATCCACCACCGCGCCTACCTTGGTATCATCAGCAAACAGACTGATCTTGCTCTTGATGTCCCATGATAAGTCTGCAATGAATATCCCAAACAACACTGGTCCCAACACCGAGACCTGTGGAACACCACTCGTCACTGCCCTTGGGTGTGAGAGCTCCCCACCCACCACCACCCTCTGTTGCCTTCCCTGCAGCCAGTTTCCTACCCCATCTCACCAGCTTTGCACCTGCCCCTGTGCCTACTAACTTCCTTCCCAGCCTTCCATGTGGCACTGAGTCGAATGCCTTACTGAAGTCCAGATACAGGACATCCACTGCATGGCCCCTGTCCAGTTGCCTAGTTACCCAGTCATAGAACTCAACCAGGTTGGTTTGGCAGGATCTGCCATGTATGAAGTCATGCTGTCTGCTGTCCTGTAGTCCTTTGGCCTCTAGGAGGGCCACCAGCCTCTCCTTCAGGATAGTCTCCATTAGCTTAGACATTGACTGCCATCAAGCACAAATGGTATGATCTATGGGCCACCACTACAGTGAAAATGGTGTGACATGCTGGTCTAGCTAGCTGGACCTCATGCCAATTGAGGCCATGGTTGTGGAAACCCTAACACAGGAGATGCTTGATGGAGAGGAGGATGGAATAGACACCTTAGCAGGTGAGGTTATCCCTCATGGAACATGAAGTAGAGCAACACAACACCCTACAACAGACACTGGCCATGCAGAACCAAAGTGGCCACAGGACAGACACCTGCCACTGTCACCTGTCATTGACAGCACATAGCAGCGGACCATAGGAGGTAAGTGTCAGTCATGTGAAGCTCAGCACAGCAATGACTGTGCCCCCAAACACTCCCCTGTTCATAGGCTCACTGGGATGTGCAGCACCACAGAAGCAGGAGCATGGCACACCAGAGAGGACAGCCAGTAGCTCCTGTCCAGTGGACCAGGACACAGTCTCATAACAACACAGGGCCCCTACACCTGGACTCATAGCAGCCAGAACAGCAGGCAGTGCCAATGGACACAGGCATGACACTCTTTAACCCACAGCAACATGCACATGTCAGAGACAGGAACAGTGTGAATCCTGCTAGTACCACACCCATCGCCACCACTGGAACCAGCCTGGGAAGAATAGGGGTGCACCACTAGTTTTCATACTTTGTCATAGTGAGACTCCCCCAAGCTTTGGAAAAGATCTTGAGCCCCCACAATATAGAATTAATTTTGGGCCTCCCCATAGTTAGAACACTTATCGTACTTTGCACAGTAGAGAACGAATACAGTGACATGTCTGAGTAGTTGCGTTTATTCTCATTTTATTGAACGTATTATTCACCCTCTGTATAACCCCCTCCTCATGTCAGCCTACTCACTCCACATTTCTAGGTTTTGGACCCTATTTACTGTACCCCTCATTGCAATACCTCCATGAGTCACATTGCTTTCTTTGTCAGTTTTACCTTGTCTTTAAACACCTTCTCAGGGATCATTTTGCTTTGTCCTGCTCTTGCTCCTAGTACCTCTCAACCTAGCCTTTGCATCTGTGCTTTTCTGCAGCCAGTATAATGGGTCAGTTGTTACCTTGTACCTATTCATTTGTATTATTTTGCATTTTGTTTTGCACAGTTTTCAAGACTGTACTTCCTCCATTCAGCTCCCCCCCATATGTCATAACAGGAAACAAGTGTTTGTTGAGTACAGCTTTCCTGGTCACCCATTTTGTACATAAATTTTCATGCCATTATTCACTTTAGTTTGCTGCATCCTATCAAAAAAAAGCATCCAAAACCTGACATTTAAATATAATATATTTTAAAGCTTGCTTGAGACTCCCCTAGAACAGGATGGGGCCTCCCCTGGGAGGCTAGCCTCACCATTTGAGAAACCCTGGGGTACACATATCCAGCACTGTATGAATGTGGCCACAACACATGTCAATGGCCACATACCTGCATTGCACAGGGGGTAGAGTAACTGCCTGCAAGTAGGACTTGTACACCTGTGGCCTATGTCAATGGCCATGGTCATGTTTCCACTACAGCTCATCCTCCAACAGGAGCATGTCAAGCAGAAGGGCACATCATGCATAGTACCATCAGTGTTGCATGGGTAGTTGTCTTTGGGATATTCAGAAGACATTTCTGTTGTGCACCACTGGGGTGGAATTTTCTTGGGCATCTTTGATGTGAGTCTTCTTAAATGCCCCATTGTTGGGTTATTAGTCATTTGACTATTAGTTGTATCACTATTCTATGTTATTTAGTACAGTTTAGTAGCCATATTTTAGTGTGCAAAGTAGTAGACCAAGAAGGGGCCGTGGACACGGCCAACCTAGACTTTAGCAAGGCATTTGACACAGTCCCACACAAAAGATTAATATACCAGTTAGCCAGCCTTGGAGTGGGTCCCAAGGTGGTAGCCTGGGTAAAAAATTGGATGGACAACAGGACGCAGAGGGTAATAGTAAATGGAGTACAGTTTTGGAATGTGGCAGTGATGCACATTTTTGGAATGTGGCAGTGATGCACAATTTTGGAATGTAGAGGCGATGTACAGGTTCAGAATGTGGTGGTGATGTACAGGTTTGAAATGCAGTGGTGACACACAGTTTCAGAATACAGCGGTGATGCACAATTTTGGAATGCAGTAGTAACGCAAAATTTCAGAATGCGGTGGAGATGCACAATTTCAGAATGCAGTGGTGATGCACAGGTTTGGAATGTGGTGGTGATGCAGTTTAGGAATGCAGCGGTGACACAGTTTTCAGAATGTGGTGGTGATGCACAATTTCAGAAGGTGGTGGTGACGCACAATTTTGGAATGTGGCAGTGACATACAATTTTAGACTGTGGCAGTGACTCACAATTTCAGGATGTGGCAGTGATGCACAGTTTCGGAATGTAATGGTGATACACAGTTTTGGAATGTGGCGGTGCAGTATAATTTAAGAATGCAACAGTGATGCACAGTCTCAGAATGCTGCAGTGACACACAGTTTTGGAATGTGGCAATGATGCACAGTTTTGGAATGTGGTGGTGACACGCAATTTCAGAATGTGGCGGTGATGCATAGTTTCAGAATGTGGCGGTGACGCATATTTTCAGAATGTGGCAGTGACACTCAATTTCAGAATGTAGTGGTGATGCTCAATTTTGGAATGTGGTGGTGACAACATTTTGGAATGTGGTGGCGAAGCACAATTTCAGAATGTGGCGGTGAAGCACAGTTCTGAAATGTGGCAGAGAAGCATAATTTCATAATGCGGCAGTGACGCACAAGGTTCAGAATGTGGCATTGAGGTAAAATTTGGGAATGTGGCGGTGACACACAATTTTGGAATGTGGTAGTGATGCACAATTTCAGAATGGGCCAGTGACTTACAATTTTGAAATGTGGTGGTGATGCACAATTTTGAAATGTGACAGTGATGCACAATTTTGGAAAGTGGAAGTGACATACAATTTTAGAATGTGGCAATGATGTACAGTTTCAGAATGTGGTGATGAAGCACAGTTTCAGAATGCAGAGGTGACACAGTTTCAGAATGTGAAGGTGATGCATAATTTCAAAATGCGGCAGTGATGCACAGGTTCAGACTAAGGCAGTAACACAAAATTTTGGGATGTGGTGGTGATGAACAAGTTCAGAATATGGCAGTGACACAATCTCAGAATGTGTCGGTGATGCACAGTTTCAGAATGTGGCGGTGATATACAATTTTGAAATGTGGCAGTAATGCAAAATTTTGAAATGTGGTGTTGATGCACAATTTCAGAAAATGGTGATGACGTACAATTTTGGAATGTGTCTGTGACGCACAGTTTCAGAATGTGGCGGTAATGCATATTTTCAGAATGTGACGGTGATGCTCAATTTCAGAATGTGACTGTGATGCTCATTTTCTGAATGTGATGGTGACACACTTTTGGAATGCGGTGGTGACGCACAGTTTCAGAATGTGGCAGTGACACACAGTTTTAGAATGTGGCGGTGATGCATAATTTCAGAATGCGGCAGTGACACACAGGTTAAGAATGTGGCAGTGACAATTTTGGAATGTGGTGGTGACGCAAAATTTAAGAATGTGGCAGTGATGCATAATTTCAAAATGTGGCTGTGATGCACAATTATGAAATGTGGCAGTGACCCACAATTTTGGAATGTGGCAGTGACGCACAATTTCAGAATATGGCAGTGATACACAATTTTGGAATGCTGTTGTGATGCAGAGTTTTGGAATGTGGCAGTGATGCAGAATTTTGGAATGTGGCAGTGATGCACAATTTTGAAATGTGGCAGTGATGCACAATTTTGGATTGTGGCAGTGACGCATAGTTTTAGAATGTGATATTGATGCATATTTTCGGAATGCAGCAGTGAAGCTCAATTTCAGAATGTGGTGGTGAGGTGTAATTTTGGAATGTGGTGTGATGCTCAATTTGGGAATGTGGCAGTGACTATTTTGGAATGTGGCATTGAAACACAACTTGGTAGGAATGTGCAATTATAGAATTTGGTGGGGATGCACCATTTCAGAACATGGAAGGGATGTGCAATTTGTGAATGGGGAAGGGATGTGCAATATCTGAGTGCAGCAGGGATGCATCATGTTAAAATGTGGCTGGGACGCATAATGTTGGAATGTGGTGGGGATGTGATGCACAATTTTGAAATATAATGGGTGCATACAATTCTGGAATGTGGCAGGGACAAGCAATTTCAGAATACATGGTGTATGCTGTCACATTCTGACAGCATTCATCCTCACTACATTCCAAAATTGCCAGCCTCCACCAAATTCTTCAGTGTGTGTCCCTGTCACATTCTGAGACTGATTGTCCCACCATATTTTGAGATGGCAGATCCCTGTCACATTCTGAGATTGTGTGTCCTCCTCCAACATTTTAAAATTCTGCACCACCTTCAAATTCTGTGCCTTGGTTTAGTGCTGCATTCCAAAGCCACCGTTTGGCATGTTCTAAAGTACAATGCCATGCATCTGAACTTTCTGGAAATGCAAGCATTGCAGCCAACCCTATGTCATTTTTTTTAAAAGGATTACTGTAGTTATAGTTTCTTAAACTTTGAAGAAGCAGGTCCTATAAGGTTGCTAACAGGGAGGACTAGTTCAGGAGATGACATCTTCAGTGGCTCTTCACTGAAACTGACTTTTTTGAATAGGTAGTGAAATCAGGGTTACAAAACTGCTCATGACTTTAAAACGAAGTAACATAGAAACCTAATTTTTGGTATGAGATTTGTTGGGGGTATGCTTATTCTAATTCTACAATGTAGCAATTTTGCTGGGAGTCCCTCTTTAAAGAGCTTCTGAGGTCACAACAAAAATTAAGCAAACAGGGCAGGAGTTTCAGATTAAGACAAAGAAGTCTCCAGGGCTAACATAAACTGTATTAAACTCAAATGGGAACAAGTGGACTAACATTTGACCACTGATATTGGAACATGAGATTTGTGAAGGGGTGGACGGTGTCAGACTTTCCCAGTTAGAAGAAATTTTATTGGAAGATCCTAATAAGGTTTTTAAAACACCTAGAATTACTCAGCACTGTGGATCAATGTACTGGAATAGCTGCTAGAGGTTATGTGTTGGGGGGGGGGGGCTGCATGCAGTTTCATATTTTTTGGGATTTCCCCAGGTTGGGAATTTTTTGAAGGGACATCCAAGGGACCATGAAGTAGGTCATACATAAATCTGTTTCAAGAACATTCACTAAATTGGTCTTGGGATTCACTCAGCTTGGCAGTGACTGTCAGATGTTTTACTTGGAGGTTTCTCTCAGATGTGGTGCCAACAAAGGGAGAATGGATAAGGAGCATATCAGAAACCCACAGTTTGGAGCATTTAACAGTTTCTTTCCACGTGCAGCTAGACACATTCAGTAGTATATGACTTGTATGGGAGACTCATTTGCAATTACATACGGAGGGCTGACCTCAAAGTGGACATACAGCATATAGGGTAATGAGTTGGACCTCTGCAGTTGTACCTATTGATGGCTTAGGTTTATACTGGATATCAGTATGGTAAGCTCTGTGTGAGATATTCTGTTACATTTTAATGGGATTCATTTTTCAATTTCTGTTATATATTATAGTTGATGTGGTTTGGGTACACCCAGGAGATTCATGATGACTGCCTGGGTCTGTGCTGAATACTCCTGTGTGGATTAATTACACTGTTCTTTCAATAAAGCTAGCATTAAAAAAAAGAAAGGAGGAAGAGTCAAGTGAAATGGCAGGAAGAACTACTTCACAGAACAAGTAATAAACATTAAAACAGTCTTCCAGACAAATAGCATTAGTTGACAATGTTTTTGCCTTCAAGTTTAAACTAGATATACTGTATATTATGAAGAAAAGGGGGTTGGGGTGGGTATTCTCACAGAGTTGGAAATCATAATGAAATTGATGGACCAGTGGTCTTCTTTATTTCCTTTGAAACACAGAAACATAGAATGTGACAGCAGAAGGGGACCTCGAGGTCCATCTAGTCTGCCCATGGTGTTTGCATTTGCATTTTTACTACCCCCTTCTAATCGTTCATTTGAAGTATAGCTTTCTGCTTATCCCATGTGTTCTTGAACCCCAACACTGTTCTGGCCCCCACAACATCTGCCAGCAGGCTGTTTCAGGCATCCACCACCCTTTCTGTGAAGAAGAAGTTTCTAATGTTAGTCCTAAATTTGCCTGCTTTTAGCTTAAGATCATGACCCCGTGTTCTGCCTCCCTCTTTGCCTTGAAAAGGTCCTTAACCTGGATCTTGTTTGTTCCCTTAATGTGTTTGAAGGTCTCAAGCATGCTCCCCCTCCTTGTTCCAGAGAGTACATGTTTAATGCTTTCAATCTGTCCTCATATGGAACTGTGTGAATTCCGTGTATCATTTTTGTTGCTCCCCTTTGTACTGTCTCTATTTTGTTGATGTCCCTTTAAAGGTGAGGCTGCCACAAATAGACGCCGTACTCCAAGTGGGGGCAGACAAGTGCCCTATACAGTGGTAATATGACCTCCCTTCTCCTGCTAGTGATTCCTCTCCCAATGCATCCCAGCATGCCACTGGCCTTCAGTGCTGCCTTTTCACATTGTCTACTCACTTTTAGGTCATCTGATATAATGAGTCCTAGGCCACACTCCTGCCTGGTTGTTGCTAGTTTTTCTCCCCATAAGAAGTACTCCTTTTTTGGGTTTCCCCTCCCCATCTGCATGACCTTGCATGTTTTGGTGTTAAAGTTCAACTGCTATGCTGCAGACCACTCCTCCAGCTTCTGAAGGTCAGCCTCCATGTTCATTTTCCCTACCGGAAGTCTATCCGATTGCTTATCTTGGTGTCATCTGCGAATAGACATACCTTCTATTCGATCTCCTCTGCTATGAATATATTGAAAAGCAGAGACCCCAGTACAGTTGGTGGTCATCATGAACTTGATGGTCCAGTGGTCTTCTTTATTTCCTTTGTTATATATAATCCCATTATATCCACTTTCTCACATGGTGAACATGTTCAAGTAATTGATCTCATTATGCTTCAGGCCTCAAAATTTATAAAATTGGGTAGAGGCTCATCTCATAGAAAATTAGATGGTATATCTCAGCTGGGCTGTCCTTGGCAAATTGATTACAAAAGAAAAATGAATAAAATCGTGCTCTGGCTGTTATTTTTATCTGAACAAAGAAAACCAAACTTGTTTCTTTTGTGAATGCAGTAAAGATTTGAACTCAGATCTCCAGGGTGAATCCACAACCCACCTTCATTTACTGCACGGTGAAGTAAGCACACAGACAACAATTTATTCATGGTTCTTGCCAGCTTTCTCCAGAACTCCCATCTATGGCTAGTGAACTGGTTTCGTACAAAAATATATCATTCACGTACTGTATGTATGCCTTTGGATGTCTGAGCAGTGATGTATGACTGATACAACTCTGCCTGCTGGGAAGAGAGTTTTCAGGTGGCATCCAACTGCTTAATGTATTGAAGCATCGCATATATCCATAAAACAAGCCTAAGCATGAGCAGTTCCTAAAACAAGAAATTAACTCTGCGCATGCTACAAGAATTAATTTCTTGGATTTGTACAGGTAGATTATCTCACAGTAGGAATATGGAAAATGGCCTGCATGGATTTGGTCTGATTATCTGATATGACTGTGGATATTACATTCACAGGCCCAAATTATTCTTTCATCTTACCTAAACTCAGTAATGTGAGCCAGCCTTTAGATTCCAGTAGTCAGCTGAATGGTCATCAAACTGCAGTACAACTAGTTAAATGTTTAAACGTATATAATGTCACTAACTAAAGTGACATTGCAAATCTGTACCCTTTTTAATCAAGTGTGCTAGGTAAATCCTGTGTCTTACAATACAATACAATACCATACAGTACAAGTACATTACAATACAATACAGTACAAATACAATGCAATGCAATGCAATCCAATCCAATGCAATTCAATGCAATGCAATACAATACAATAAATACAATGTTATTTTACAAAGCGTGCATCATGCAATTTTATCACAAAATGCTGTGTAGTAGAGGATCCCATACTACAGCATATGCAACACTACAATACAATAAATACAATACAATACAATGTTATTTTACAAAATGTGCATCATGCAGTTTTATCACAAAGTGCTTTATAGTGGAGGATCCCATACTACAGAATATGCAGGTAAGTAAAACAATAATATGTTTTAGACTGTGAGGAGCCACTGAGCCAAGGCTCATGTCCTACTGTGACTTGGGTGAAGAGGAATTACTGAAGGGAGACATGATGTGCAATACAAAGAACACCATGACAGTATCAATAAATGGCATACAGTATACTATCTGAACATAATATACAAATGTAAGCCCTCAGCCCCCCATGTCTAGGGGCATCAGATGGTACTTCTCATCTAGGGAAGTCCAGCTAAAACCAAGAAACCTGTACCTTTAGCATCACCAGCAAGAGCCTGAGAAATACAGGCCAGGGGACAATAATAACTACAGGGGCACCAATAACAGGAAACCACTCACAAATGGATTGTCTATGCTGGGAGCTGGGATCAAGCAGATCAGTGTTTATTAACCATTTATGCTGTTACACATAATCATAGGAGAGCTACATCCCTTACTTGCATACTCCCCTGTTAGTTCATCTGGGAGAGTTCCTAACAGTTTGTATACGTCCTCCACTTAGGACAGTCTGTGACATCACAGATAGGCCTAATTAATTGTGACTATCTCCCACTATGGGGTCCATGGGTGCTGCTTGCCACAAGACGGGAGTGTGGTGGCACTCTCCCAAGGCACGGCAAGTCACTAACCTAGGGATTTTGCATGCCTGTGCATAACATTTGTGCCATGTGGTGGCAATACATTACATACTGGAACCAGCTTATGGTTTCCTTAATTATTTGCACCAGTCAGTTCAGCCACGTACAGCTTTCTTGGTCATGCTTGCTGGATCTAGTAACCTTTTTCTGAGTGTGCTCTGTTGCCCAGCCCAACTTCAGTGGAACTTTGACACTGACTCCTGTCAGGCACCTCTCCCTGATGTGCACAATTACATACCCATTTTCTTCTCAAGGTGTTCTACTCACCATGGTACAATTTATGACTCCTGGAGTGTTGTATGGAGGTGGACTCTCATCTTTCCATGCATACGAGGGAGTGGATCCACATAGATCTCAATGGCATTCCTTGAGATGAGGCTCAACATTACTTTTGATTGCCTTTCAGTTCGGCTGGAAGGTTACAGGATTACCCTCTTGGGATACAGGTCTTCTGTGATGAACAACAGTGGTTGACATACTCTTTCCCAACCTATAAACTTTCCATTGCCACTCATTTAAGGGAATTTGCCTGGAAGTGTCCAATGAGCTTTTTAAGGACACCCACAATACAGATGAAATACATGGGGGAGCAGGTGGGCAAATTCTGACTGACGTGTGGAGGCTAGGGCAGATCAGGCTCATATTTTTTGGTTCTTCCTGGCCCTTGCAACTTATTGGGAGGAGAGTGCTCATATTCTAGAACCAAAGTGTGATGTTCCCTAACTCCTTTCTCCAATGCTGGTTTTACATTGTTGTATACCACCTGTGACTACAAGTACTAGAGAACAGCAACTGAAACTTCTTTTAATTTTGATTACGGAGCCAAAAAAAAAAAATTACTAAAATATTACTCTATTCCCAGCCTCCCACATTAGCACAATGGGTTTCTTTAATTGAGTCTATGTATTGTCTTGAAAAGCAGACATACATGGCCGGTTGTTATTGAAGGCTTCGGCCTTATGCAGATCTATTTCCTTGTTGTATGCAAATCCTAATAAACATCTTTATGGCAAAAAAGAAAAGCAGACATACTACTGCCTAAATTGTCTCCCTGCATTTGATGAAGTCTGGAGACACTGGGTCTTATACAACTTGTAGTCAGATTCTGTCCTGGGATTGTTCTCTGGAGGACCCCTCCTTACACCCAGTGGAATACAGAGAAGCAGGGCTCATAAGGAGCTTCTTCCTCTCTTTCTTTCTGGTACTGCTGTTAAGATATCTCCTGCTCCACTGGGCATTGAGGCCCCTAAGATTACTAGGCTCAGCTAGCCTCCTTCTTTCATATGCAAAAAGGGGAAGGGTAGGCCATCAGTATTCATATCTGAGCCCCACTGGCTGAGCCAAGAATCACAGTACACAAACATCCAGATACCCTGTCTTCTAGCTGAGGTCCAGCAGAAAGCAACTTTCAGGTACCAAATTAACCCTTAGAGAGCTCCTTCACAAAGTATTTCGAACTTGGGAGAAGAGAGAAGCTGCTTCCACAAAGCAGGATAAAAAGTTGCACAGTATGTACAGGGGAAAAATTATGAGATCTCCAAAGAAAACTAGGAAGGTTGTTGGGTCTAAAACAGTGGAAGAATTCAAACATTCATGGGACAGACATAAACAATTGTAGTGGGGGGTGGCAGGAAGTAGGCTGTTGGTTAACTAGAATCTGCAGCTTATTTAGTAGGTAGGGAAATGGGCAGACTGTGTAGGCCAAGTGGTCCTTATTTGCCGTCAAAGTCTATGTTTCTATGTTTAACTGGGGCAGACACTATTGTTCAGTTATAGAAGAAACAGATGATATGCATAAACAGGCACAACAAACAAATTTACAAGCTGTGCTGGTTACTAGGGTAGGCACAGTGCCTCCCCCAAGTTAGACACAGTATCATAGTTTCAGGTAGGGATATCTTGCAGGATACTGCAGGAAGCAATGCAGTCAAAAGCTAGTTACTCCAGTTTGTCACACAGGTAACTATGTAGACTATGTGCTAACTTTCCATGGATAATTTTTGGTTGTCAATGGACTACAGGACCCAAGGCAGCATGGTTTCACCAGGGGGAGGTCATGTCAGACCAACCTCATTGAATTTTTTGACTGGATGACTAGGGAGGTGGATTAGGGGAGGGCAGTGGACATGGCCTATCTGGACTTCAGCAAGGCCTTTGACACTGTGCCACATAGAAGACTATTACACAAACTGGGGAATATGGGTGTGGGCAGGACAGTAGTGTGGTGGGTAGGTAACTGGCTGGGTGGCAGACACAGAGGGTGGTGGTAAATGGCTGTCACTCCACAGAGGGAAGAGTGACCAGTGGGGTACCACAGGATCAGTGCTGGGACCGGGTCCTATTCAACAACTTCATCAGTGACATGGTGCAGGACCTAGAAGGCAGAATTTCACTGTTCAAGCTGATGACACAAAGCTCTGTAACAGAGTAGACACACCAGAGGGTGTAGACAGAATGAGAAACGACCTGCAGAAACTTGAAGAATGGTCAGGGGTTTGGCAGTTGAAATTCAATGCAAAGAAGTGCAAGATAATGCATATGGGGCACAAAAACCCTGGCACAATATATCAGTTGGGGGTGAGGATATAGCATGCACCAAGCAGGAAAGGGATCTTGGGGTTATCATCTCTTATGACCTCAAGGTAGGGAAACAGTGTGACAAGGCAGCAGGTAAAGCAAATAGGATGCTGGGAAGTATAGGCAGGGGCATCACCAGCAGGAAAAGGGAGGTCATAATTCCGCTATACAAGACACTAGTGAGGCCCCACCTGAGTACAGTGTACAGTTCTGGAGACCATACCTACATAGGACATAGACAGGGTAGAGAAGGTTCAGAGGAGGGCAACAAAGATGTGCATTGATTGCATCACAAGTCCTATGAAGATAGGTTGAAGAAACTGAACATGTACTCACTGGAGGAGGAGGGAGAGAGGGGATATGATAGAGACATACAAGTATCTTACAGGGAGGAACAGGGTGCAGGAAAACACTATTTTTAAGCGAAAAAGATGTTCCAGGACTAGAGGGCATGGGATGAAGTTGGAGGGAGGACGATTCAGAGGAAACATGAGAAAGAATTTCTTCACAGAATGGGTGGTGGACAAGTGGAACACCCTGCCAGAGGAAGTGGTGGGGACTGAAACAATCACGGGATTTAAGAATGCATGGGATAGACATAAAGGAATTCTGGAGGTCAGGGGTAAGGTGCAACAGACTTCTAGGAAAACAAACTGAACTTACAAGCTCAAATGGGCAGACTGGGTGGGCCATAGGCCCTTATCTGCCGACACTGTCTATGTATCTATGTATCTATGTATCTATGTATAATGTAAACAACAGAACAATTTTCCACAGACTGTGGAAAAAGAATCCACAATTTATGTAAACCATGGATTACTAATCCATGAAAACCATTTTGCTTTTAACATTTCAGAATTCTACTACCAATGAAATTCTGCGGAATTAGACAGAATCCTGTGCACGACGAGGCCGCCGACCAAGCCCTCCACTACCATCACCCCCGAGAACGCGATCCTGTGTGACTGGGCCCTCCGCCACCCTCAACCACCAGAGATAGATCCTGCCGTCCCTACAAGGGAGAATCCTGTGCACGACGAGGCCGCCGACCAAGCCCTCCACTACCATCACCCCCGAGAACGCGATCCTGTGTGACTGGGCCCTCCGCCACCCTCAACCACCAGAGATAGATCCTGCCGTCCCTACAAGGGAGAATCCTGTGCACGACGAGGCCGCCAACCAAGCCCTCCACTACCATCACCCCCGAGAACGCGATCCTGTGTGACTGGGCCCTCCGCCACCCTCAACCACCAGAGATAGATCCTGCCGTCCCTACAAGGTAACTCTGCGAGGGAGCGAAATCGTGGTGCCTCCTACCTTGACTCCGTTTGGCTGCACTCCTCCTCTCGGCCCGGTGCTGTGTGCTGTGTGCTGGAAGCACCGGCCCCTTGTGCGCGGCTGCCCCTACCCGCCTCCACCCTTGGTCGTCACTCGTTCTTATAGGGGAGGTCACGTGCGTGGGATAACCTATCAGCCCACTTCTCCATTAGCAGGCTATAGTACTCGTCCACCAGGGGGGTTTCATCTCCTCTTGCTTAACTTCCCTCCTCTATCCCAACTGATCTCTAAGCTGCATGCCCCT
Source organism: Neoceratodus forsteri (assembly GCA_016271365.2). Lineage (NCBI taxonomy): Eukaryota > Metazoa > Chordata > Ceratodontiformes > Ceratodontidae > Neoceratodus > Neoceratodus forsteri. The sequence continues at coordinate 937,743,846 of CM057449.1, read as the reverse complement.
CTTCCGCCACTAGGGGCTTCTTCCACAAAGGGGCATTGCTGTCTTCCTAATTCATAAATTCATAATACCTAATGCACTGCACTGCCAGCTCAGTGCCACCTGTAGCCTCTCTAAACCCCCGACCTGAGCCACAATAAGGGTCCCTGAGTAGGGCTGCACTGCTGGTGACATGCCACCTCAACTCAGGCCAGTCCCACAGCCAGTGGACTGGGTCCTCTGGCACACTCAGTCTCCTTCAGTCCTGCACCTGCCTGGGAGATGGCCAAAGGGCTAAAGATAGCCCACATAAACATTCAAAGCCTCCTACAAAATCATGTGGAGCTAACTGTCTGGATTGCCTTCTACGAGCCTGACATCCTGTGCATCACAGAAACGTGGCTCAAACCTCGCACCCCTGACTCTGCCTGCTCCCTCCCAGGCTATGGCATGGTCCGGCTTGACAGGGCTAGCAATAAAAGGGGTGGGGGTGTACTCATTTACCACAAGGTCCACTTAAACATCACCCTGTACAGCACCAAACCCTGGGACCCTCACCTCGAGTTTCTCCACACACTGCTGCTCCTCGGTAACACCAAGTTGCACTTAGTGTGTGTATACAATCTCCAAGGGGGGCCTACATGGACTCTGGCGGCTCGTAGAGTACTCCGGGATAAAGTGGGCTCAAGCGAGCTCCTCGTCCTTAGTGACCTAAATCTTAACTGGCTGGGGCCGGTTCCAAAGCGTTTGAGCCAATACTCTCAGGCCTCTCCCTCAGTCAGGTTATCACGGATCCCCAGACTCTCCAATCGCGGTGACAAGGGGCGCTCATTGATTGGGTCCTGAGCAACCGACGGTCAAAATCATCAACTCAGGGCTCCTTCCTGACTCTATCTCTGACCACTCGCCCGATATACTGCATTTGAGGCTCTACCCGGCCAAAGCCCCCTGTAGAGTGATACAAATGAGGGACTACTCTAAACTGGTTGTCCCCAACTACCTGGACGACCTTCAGCGAGCTGACTGGTCCCACGTCATGTCAACGCGGGACCCCGTCGAAGCCCTCGACCGGTTCATCGTGGAATTTGCCCCGCTTCAAAATGGGCATGCTCCACTTTCTAAGAGGAGGGTCAGGGGCTCGGTCACAAAGTGGCTTCATAGGGAACTCCTCTCACTCATGAAGCAGCGAGACAAGTCCTGGGCCAAATACAGGGCATCCCGCAACCAGAAAGACTTCCAGGTGTACCGACAGCTAGAACTCCTGCAAGCGGGCCATACGAACTGCGAAAGTAGTACTGTAGTGCAGCACTGGTTGCTGCTGCAAATGACCCGCGACGTTTCTGGAAGAAAGTAAAAAATCTGGTTGGCGGTTCTACCAAAGTTCAAGTCACCGACATGAACATTGGTAATGCCAACTGCAATAACCCCCATACCATTGCCTCCGCATTTAACCGCCTCTTCACTGACCTGCGGCTGCCACCCCTCTCAGTCCCCTGCCCTAGTTCACCTCCTCGGGCCCCACTCTCTCTCGCTTTTACCTCAAAGATCACTGTGGGTGAGACCCGGCTCTCCTATGGGCCTTTCTCACCACAGGAGGCGGGTCAGGGCGGCTTGGAACCAAGACTGCTTAGCCTGGGTGCCACTTTCATCGCCCGTCCCTTGCACACATATTCAACACATCACTCATCTCAGGGTCATCCCTGACATATGGAAAGTTGCCAGGGTTGTCCCTGTTTTAAAAAGTGGTGACCCTAAGGAGTTAAGCAATTATCGCCCCATCGCAATACTATCGTCTGCCTGCAAGCTGTTGGAAAAAGCCGTTGCATCCCAAGTATCCCACTACCTTCAGAGATATGGTGTCCTCTCCCCTTCTCAACATGGCTTCCGTAGAGGCCACGGCACCTCAACAGCACTTGCCGAGGTCACCACTAGGATCAGGACTGCGATAGATCAGGGCAAGCTGATGGGGGCCATATTTGTTGACCTATCCAAAGCCTTTGACCTGGTGGACCACCCCCTCCTCCTCTCCACACTTCAGACCCTTGGGTTCTCCCTCTGTGCCCTTGACTGGTTCTCGAACTACCTTGGGGGCAGGATGCAACTAACCGGTTTCAATCGGACCCTCTCACCCCTATTACCTGTGGACAGTGGGGTACCACAAGGATCTGTCCTTGGACCCATCCTGTTCTCCATGTTTATCAACAAGCTACCCTCGGTTGCCACAAAAGGACACCTTACCCTGTATGCGGATGACCTGGTCATCTTAGCCGGTGGCCCTGATGCCACCACCATCAATAACCAGCTCAACTCGGACTTCTCGCGTATCCGAGCATGGCTGGAGGGTCATAAACTCACAGTAAACTTGAAGAAAACCCAGGCCATGCTATTTGGCTCAGCGGCCAAAATCTCCGCCTGCACAACGCCCCTCGAAATCCATGGGTCCAACAACTTCCTCCTGCCGACTGTCAACTCAGCAAAGTACCTGGGGGTCACCCTTGACCCTCCCCTAGACCTCTCCGTACATATCAGAAACACTTGTAATGCTACCAATGGCAAACTTGGCCTAGCTTATAGGGCAAAAGACTGCCTTACCCTGCCGCCCGGATGGCTATAGCCAAGGGATATTACTTCCACTCTTTCTTATGGTCTGTTGCCTTTGCGCCTCCCAGCCTCTAACCTTGCTAAATGGGACACTGCATACAACAATATCTGCCGCTTTGCCCTCTCATTTACGTCTCACCCACACCGCTGTGCAGCTCTCTCGCGACTGGAATGGCTCCCCCTGAAAAACATCGGACCTATGTCATGGGGAACTTCATTGACAACATAATTCGTACAGCCACTCCTGCTTCTCTTGCCCTCCCCCTCAAACTTCCCTCCCCCGTCTACCACCTCAGATCTTGCACGTCCCAGACTTGCCGGGTCCCCAAGACCCGTACCCTATCAGGGGACGGGGCGTTCACCACCTATGCCCCCAAACTGTGGAACTCCCTTCCACCACAAGTTTGTGCCTCCCCCTTCCATTCCACCTTCAAAACCTCCCTCTGGAATTTCCTGAAACCAGCTGCGCACTGCATGTGTGCCACCTAACACCTAGTCCTGCAGCCCTCCCTCCCACATTGGAACCCCAGCTAGGCTCTTTCTGCCCCACGTGGCACCTTACCTGAGGCGATGCTATGTATTGTCTACTATTCAACCTAGGGGAGGTCCTACGCCTTGCTGCCCCTAGGCCTGTATGTATCATATGATTTGTGACATATGCTCATCTCTATACTATGTACTGCTGCTTTAATTAATCACTGTTGTTCGCTTTGTGCTGGAGCATGCCACTCCATGTTTGTACTGTGACGTAGTATTTCTCTCATGTATACCTTGCAACTAGGTAATTTTCTCATGTACACCTTTGTCACTATGTATTTCTATCATGTATACCTTGTAATTCTCCCGGGTCGCACCTGAAAATAGGCACCAGCTGTCTAGTGTGCTTACCCGGTTACCAAAAGCAAATAAATAAATAAATAAATAAAATTCTGCAGAACTCCATTCTGTCAGAATTTGAAAATTCCATACAGCACTAGTGACAGGCAAAGAGAAGGTAATTCTGGGGAAGGGGGAAGCCACTTACCCAGTGTGCAGCCTAGAGTGAAACTGCATGTGCCAGAGGTGCAGACTGAGAAGGATGAGGGGAGAAAAGGAGATCAGAGGGAGAAGAGGTAGCAGGGGAGAAAAGCGATACTGGGAGGAAGGCATCACCCTTGGATGGATAAGAAGGTGAGGTTGTTGTAGAAGGAACAGTGGCGAATATGGGGTTGAGGGGGTGTTAATGGTGAAGAAATTGAAGGTGGAAAAGAGAAGTTCCAGCTGTGCCAGAGTGGTTTTGTGGGCAGCACTTTATACCAGGTCCACGTAGTAAAACACCAGTAAGATCATCAGGAAGGACAAGCTCACAGAGGACAGGAAGTGGGAGGCAAGTCTTACTGCAATACAGGGCACCAAGCTTAGACAGTAATGTTTCAAAGGCTGGGAAACAGATTAAAGGCATGTTCCATTTCCCTGGACATTTCTGAGGTCTTCTCTGAAGTGGGGTAGGGAGAATAGGAAGGACAGGGTGAGGAAGGAGGAGACTGAGGAATTTAACAGGTGGTTGAAGGCATGGTGTCAGGAGGGGGGGTGCCATTTTGTGGGAGACCTGGGGGGCCCCTGGGACAGAAGACTCTTCTAGGGTAATGGCCTTCACCTAACAAGAGATGGGGACAGTGCATTTGGGCAGAAGTTTAATGTCTACATATGTGGACATTTAAACAGAGGGGAGAAACTGAGGCTAGGGGAATCACAGAGGACAGAGAACTAAAAGGGGACCTAGCTACGTTGTCTCCAGAAATGGAATTTAGGAGCAGTGGGGATGAAAGCAGCAAGCAGTGGTCTAATTAAGTAAGGGTGCCACAGGAGGGGAGTTCATAAAGCCAGCAGGGAGCAGGAAAACTAGAAAGTTAAGGAAGGAGGGGAAGGAAAAAGGGAGAGGAACTCACAAGAAGGGGAGTGGTATAGATACAAGCTGGAAGGCAGTCTGCCCAAATACCAGGAGCATAGAAAAAAAAATTGGTGAGTCCCAGGTGATGGTGATGGTGATGGCGATGGATGCGGGATTAGACCTGGCAGTACCGGGGTTACCATGTTTTGGAGAAATAGGGATAAGTGAAAAAGAGGTGGGGTAGCACTCTATGTCAAGGAAGGCATAGAGGTGGTACGGGATGGGTCCTTCAAGGGAGGAAATGAGACAGAATTGCTGTGTATTCAACTCATGATAGCAATGAGAAAGAAATTCTGCGTGAAGGTGGTCTAACCCCAACAGCACAGGCAGATGAGAATGATAGGGAACAAGGGACTGAAATTCAGAAGGGGCTGGAAAGGGGGAGACAGTTGTTGTGGAGCATGTCCCTCTACCAGACATAGATTGGGACATTCTAGCAGCTGACAGCACCAGAAATCAGGCCCTGCTAGATATGTTGCAGGACTGCCTGCTTTGCAGCTGGTCAGGGAACCTACAAAACAAGCTGCCATTCTTGAGGTTGTTCTCACCAACTCAGTTGTGGTTCTGGATTTTAGATGAGCAGACTTCGATCAGATGAGGGAATCAGTCAAGGATAATATGGTTTGATTGGAAAAAATTCATAGGGGTGGAAGAGAGGTGGAGAGAAATTAAAAGAAATTAAAAAGGCAATTGCTAAAGCAACCAAACAATGCTTTGAGAACATTTACTTAGAGTAATAGGCACAAGAGATCAATCTGATTCTCTGAGAAGGTCAGGGAGACAGTGAGGGCCAAAAAAAGGGCCTTTATTGGCTGTAAGGAGAAATGATGGGCAAGGAGTGGAACAAGTATCAGTTAAAGATGAATAAGGGCAAGAAGGCAGTCACGGATGCAAAAGTAGAAACAGAGTTACATATTATGGAGGGGTCAAGGGAGGGGAAAAACAGTTCTTCATGTATATGGGAAAAAAAGGAACATGAGAGGAGGAATTCTTAGACTGATGGAGAGGAGAAAGGTAGTAGAGGAGGGTGATCAGAAGGCAGTATACCATGAGTATAGTGAATGAATATGGGTGCCACATCAAAATGGTGACTCATATTGGGTGCTATACTCTTGGGCTACCCTGCAAGGGAAGCAACTGTAGATGAACACAAGGGTAGTGGATGGCAACAGGAGCGTGGGAATAATGAGAGGAAGGGGAGGAACAGGGAAGGGATTTTGAGGAACAGCTGTGCCTGCTGCCACTGAGCTAGCTGTGTGGTGTGGTGGTGTGATGGTGTGGGTGGCTAGCTCTGGTGCAGCAGGTACAGGGTTTCGGACCAGGACCAGGTGTGTAGAATTAAATTTTTTTTGCATTTCTGGATTTTGCCCCCTCCCTGACATGCACCCCCCTGGAATTGATAATCTATAGTTAGGGGTGTGTGAGGGGAGCACTTTTTTTCCTTTCCAGATGTCTGGTCGCCTGGAAGTGTATATCGCCAATTTGCTTTTCAGTGATATACTCTTGCCATATTAGTGACTGCTATTCTGTGATCGCTATTATGACATGGAACCTCAAGGCAGCCATCCTTTTTTCCTTTTTTTTTGTATACTTTTTGTCCCAACCAGCATCAGGACTTTTAAGCCCTGGTGATGGCCCCCGCCGTCCCCTGCTCCCTCATGAGCTGCACTCCCCCCGTGCCCCCTGGCTTACCCCCCAGACCGGGGTCGCGGCACTGGAAAGGTATCATGAACGTTGGTTCAGGTCATGGGAGCTGGCCTGGGAACATATGGGAGGCAGCGAGGAGGGCATCATGGAGGCCCTGGCTGGTGATTTTTCTGTTCCTGAAAGGACGATTTTTTTCTTGGGGCAGGGACATGCAATGACATACCATGTCTGTCCCACCCCTCTGGACATCCATCGCTGACTGCAGTGGGAGCCCTGGCCTCCGCCCGAGTCGGGTGTGCACTGGGCGATTTCATCCCCTCCCTCCCCGGAGAAGTTGAGCAGTCAGAAGGTGCTCCATCCATCTCCCTCCTGCCGGCCATCCAGCAACTCAAGTCCATTCCCAAACCTGGGTCATCGGAGTCACGAGCAGAAATCCAACCACTGCGCCGACAGGCTAGCTAGAAGGCAGCCATTCTAAATGACTACTTGTGTTTAGTATTAACAGTGATGGATAGCCATCCCCTGACAGAAAGTGGTATAAAGGCTGTTCCATGTGGATTATAGAAATGGGTCAGATGTTAATTAGGGGAGAAATCATTTGAAAAGGGCTTGAAGCCATAAAAACAGACAAGGCTCTAGGGCCACATGGGATGCACCCAAGAGTGCTCAGAGAATTGGCATTGAAACTGTATGAACTACTGGTAGGACTATTCAGTAGCTCATTACAATCCGGGGTGATTCTGCGAGACTGGAGAATAGTGGAAGTGGTGCTGCTCCACAAGGGAAGGGACAAAAATGACTGGAAAATTATATGCCTGTCAGTCTTAGCTCCATTGCAGGTAAACTAATGGAGGCACTAGTTGAAGAGGATCTAGTGAGCTGTCTGGAGAGAAATGGGCTCCAGGACAGTAAATAGCATGGATTTATGACAGTAAGGCCTTGTTAACCTGGTAGTATTCTTTTAATAGGTAACAAGGGCAGTGTATAAGGGGCAAGAAGTAGATTTATTCTACCCAACTTCAGCAACGCATTGACTCAGTGCCACACAGAAGGTTGTAAAAGAAATTAGAGGATCTGGGAGCTGCAAAGGACCTAGTTAGATGGGTAGGAAGGCAGCAGAGGGTGGTGGTAAACAGGATCAGATCAGGGGAAAGAGAAGTCTTGAGTGGGGTACCACAGGGTCAGTCATAGGACCAGTTCTTTTCAATACATTCATCAGTAGTAGGAGAAGGAATACAGAGCAAGATGTATCTTTTTGCAGATGATGGTAAGCTTTGTGGAAGGCCAGACAATAAGGAGGGGTTGACAGAGTTGCAGATGGACCTGCAAAGATTAGAAAGATGGTTCAAGACCTGGATCTTGAAACTCAATGCCAGAAAGTGCAAGGTGATGCACATAGGGAACACAAAACCCAGGAAGAAATACTGGATGGGAGGGGGTTAAGCTGACCACTACTTCAGAGGAAAGGGATCCAGGGGTCATCATAAAGGACCACCTAAAACAAACTAGCCAGCATAACAAGGCCTGCAGCAAGGCATCCAGGATGTTGTGGTGTATTGGAAGAGATATCAATAGCAGGAGGAAAGAGGTAATACTACTTCTCTATAGATCACTGGTGAAACCCCATCTGGAATACAGTGCCCAGTTCTGGAGTCCTCACTTGAGGAAAGACAGTGGCACGCTGGAGACTGTGCAGCATAGAGTAACTAAAATGATTCAGAGCCAACAGGACAGATCCTTTGAGGATCGACTCGGGGCACTGAATATGTACTTGCTAAAGTCCAGAAGGGAGAGGGCAATATAACAGAGACCTTCAAGTTTCTGAAAGGAATAAGCAAGGTAATCTGTGAGGAACTATTTAGGAGGAATGGTGTGTCAAAAACAAGGGGATATGAATGTAAGTTGATGGGAGGGGACTCAGGAGGGATGCGAGAGTGGTTGAACCATAGAACAGCCTACTGGCAGAGGTGATGGACGCAAAAAACATTAATGGGTTCATGCATGGCAGGGACAGAGTAACATAGAAACATAGACTTTGACAGCAGATAAGGACCGCTTGGTCCACCCAGTCTGCCCATTTTCCTACCTAATGGATAAGCTGAAGATCCTAGTTAACCAACAACCTACTTCCTCCTACCCCCACACCCTAGAATTACCTTGTCTGTCCCATGCATTCTTGAATTCCCCACTGTCTTTGACTCCACAACCTCCTCAGGAAGTCTGTTCCATGTATCCACAACCCTCTCCATGAAAAATACTTCCTCACGTTCCCTTTGAGCCGTCCACTTCTATCTTCAAGGGCTTTATAGTTACTTGGGGGCAGTAGTAAGACAGGGAGTGAGGGAGAGGAGATGTGGGCCAAAGTCTCATCTAGGCAACAGATCATGGGGTAGTGTAGGGTAAAACTGGGCAGACCAGATGGACCAATGGTCTTTTTCTAGTGACATTGTCTGTGTTTTTTGTGTTTTGTGGATGGAGTCAAAGTGGGAGGAGAAGCTAAGACTTCAATCCAGTTACAGATCAAGATTCTTGAAGCTGGGGACCTCTTCAAGGGGGAAGACATTCAGATTCATGAAGACTGGGATTTTCTGAAGTATAAGTCTCTGCTGAATGCTAAATATAACATGCATAATGTAACTAGTACAAGAAGTTAAAATATAAGGCCAACAACAGCCATCAAGGATACTATAATAAGCAAGTGAGGGGGAGGTAAGTTCTGAGGCAGAATTTAAGAAGAGAGAGGAAGGGTGTAAGTGAGTTGTAGTGGAGCAAGGAAAGGTTATTCCAGATGGAAGAGGCATGGAGCTATAGGACCGTATCACATTGAAACAGCGAAATTACTACAGCAAAAGCCATTACAGTGAGAATTTCAACAAAATTTGAAATAGTCGCTGTAATGTCCCTACTGGTGAAATTTCGCTGTTTCCCCATGATACTCTCCCCTTCTGAGTCAAATACAACTTGGATTTGGATCTCTAGAGATCGGAGTATGCAGTGCGTGAAATCTTCCGCATGGGGGGTGCTGGGGGCAAAGCCCCCTGCAAAAAAAACCCCAAAAAAACAGCCAATGTCTGACAGGCAAAATTTTGCCTGTCAACATTGTGACTTTCGCCATGCCGCATTTCAACAATTTCGTTGTCAATACAACTTGGTCGAACCCTATTGGACATATCACAAATGGTAGAGAAGGTTATGTGCAGGACAAAGAGCAAACCAAAGCTGTTGGAAACATAGAAAGTGATGGCAGAAGGGGACCTCCAGTTCCATTTAGTCTGCCCATAAGTCTACTCCCTCCCCTAACTGCTATTCAGTGTTATGATTCTTTTGTACTTATACCAAGCCTTTTTGATTGTTCCAACTGTTTTTGCTTCCACCACCTCAGGTGACAGGCATTTCCATACATCCACCACCCTCTCTGTAAAGAACATTCCTGTGTTGCCCTTAAATTTGTCCCTGTCTAGCTTCATGCTGTGACCGCGGGTTCTTGTGTGACTCTTGGACTGGAAAAGGTCCTAAACCTGTACCTTGTTTTTTCCCTTCATGTATTTGAATGTTTCTATCATGTCTCCCCATCTTTCCGTTGTTCAAGGGAATACATGTTGAGTTCTTGCAATCTCTTCTCATAGTTTATATTGTGGAGTCCCTGTATCACTTTTGTAGCTTTCCTCTGAACTGTCTTAAGTCTGTCTACATCCTTTTCTCCAGAACTGTATACTGTACTTCAGATGCGGTCTGACAAAAGATCTGTAAAGTGGCATGATAATCTCTCTTTTTCTGCTTGTAATTCCCCTCCCTATGCAGCCCAGAATTCCATTTGCCTTTAATGCTGCTTTCTTGCATTGTTTGGATATTTTCAGATCATGTGATATGATTACTCCCAGATCTCTGTCCTGCTTTGTGATTCTAATTTGACTCCTCCTAGAAGGTATTTTTCATCTGTATTACTCTTTCCTATGTGCATGATTTTGCACTTTTTAGCATTGATGTTTAGTTGCCATGCATGTGACCAACTTTCTAGCTTTCTAAGATGAGCCCTCATCCTTTCTACTCCACTGGGAGAGTCCACCCTTTTGCATATCTTTGTGTCATCTGTGAAAAGACTCGCTTTGCCTTCCAGACCCTCAGATATGTCACTGATAATAATATTGAATAGGATGGGGCCCAGTACCGATCCCTGTGGTACACCACTGGTCACCTCCCTTTCTTCTGATAGGGAGATGTGTACCACTACCCTCTGTGTCCTTCCTTTTAGTCAACTCCTTATTCAGTCTACAACCTTTTGACCCACCCCCATGCTGCCTAGTATATTTAATAACCTTCTGTATGGGACCCAATCAAAGGCTTTACTGAAGTTGAGGTAAACCATGTCCACAGTGCCACCCTGGTCCACTACTTGGGTCATCCATTGGAAGAAATCAATAAGATTTGTCTGGCATGACCTCTCAGTGGTGAACCCATGCTAACCTTGGTCTAATCTTCCATTAACTTTGAGAAGTGATACAATTCTCTCCTTGAGTAGGGCTTCCATTGTTTTGCCCACAATTGAGGTAATGCTAACTGGATGGTAGCTGCCAGCACTCTCCTTGTTAACATTTTTGTGAAGTGGGACAACTGTGGCCTTCCTCCAGTCTTCTGGTACCTCTCCAATTTCCAAAGATAGGTTGAATAGCCTGGTCTAGGGAGCTGCCAGTTCCTCCCTTTGCTATCTCAGTAATCTTGGATGAACATTGTCCGGTCCCATAGCCTTGTTCACCTTGAGCTTTTCTAGTTCCTTCAGGACTCTTTCTTCTGTAAAAGGTTCCAAATCAATTTCACTGCTGCTTGTACTTTTTTCTGGCATGAGTGGTCCACTCCCTTCCCCTTCTGTAACGAAAACTGAGCAAAAATATCCATTGAGAATTTCAGCTTTTTCATTATAATCCTCAACATGCCTGCCATCTTCCCTTGCCAGTCTGAGTCTGCTTCCACTCTTCTTCCTTTTGTCGCTGATGTATCTGAAGAAGATTTTTTTCTCCCTTTTTGACCTCTCTGGCTATCTTCTCCTCAGTTGCTACTTTGGCCACTCTGATTAGCTTGATTGCTTCCTTTTGTTTCTCCTTGTATGCTTCCATGTCCTTTTCACAGCCCGTCTCCTTGTATTTTTTGAAGGCAGTTAGCTTCTCCCTGACTTTGGTGGCCAAGTTCTTTGAAAACCAGAGGGGTTTCCTTCTTTTCTTTGCTTTAATCGCTTTCCGTACACATTGGCTAGAGACATCCAGTGAAGCTGTTTTGAGAATGGTCCAGTACTCATCTACTCCCCCCACCTGAATTATGTTGGCTAGGCTCTGCATGAGCTCCTTTTTCATTTTGATGAAATCTGCTTGCCTGAAGTCCAGGATTTTAATTTTGGAGTGCTTGGTTTCTTTTTCTGTTTTTATTTGGAACCATACCATGTGATAGTCACTAGACTCCAGGTGGCTCCCAACGTCTACCCCAGGGATGTTATCACCACTGGGAACAGGTCAAGGTAGGACAGCACACCCCCCAGTGGGATGTAAGAGTACTGGAAAATGAGTAGATATGAGAACAGAGAGAGAGATATGCTGGTGGTGGGGATGGGGGGATTACCAATACAAGCAGTGTCATTTTATATTGGTTGTGGAAAAGGAGGTAGAGTACTCTCAATGAATGTTTATTTTGGTCATGTTTTCAGGTGCAGTTGATAATGTGTACTGTACCATGTATACCCAAACTTGGAAACCTTTAATGTATCTTTATGTATGATTACATAATCTCTTAATATTATGAGAGTTTTCTTGAGTTCTCTGGCAAAAAACCTACAAAGCAAAGCTGAACAGTTCTGTATGTTAATATGGCTGGGAAGACAAACGTATGATTATAAGAGTAGTCCTACACACATTCTTAGGGTGTGAGAAACCTAAACCATAGGTGAGTGCTTCTGAAACCCTGAGAATGGGAGACCACTCTTACAACAGTAACAGCAGTCTCCCTGACCATTATATTATATTATTTATCAAGACTGAGCAATACTATATTAAAATAAAAATACAAAACTCCCCAGAACATGACAGTGCTCAGGGCACCTATGTTTCTATAGAATACCATTTTCAAAATAAGAGTCTCTGATGTGGTTCAGAAAGAAGCACTGTTGACTTTCTCATTTGAAAGAGACATCCCTCCTGCCACCTGTTCATGTGAGGTACTTGTAGGTTTCTATCATGTCACCTCTTGCTCTCCACTCTTCCAGGATGTACATGTTTAAATCCCTCAGTATCTCCTCATAGTGATTCACATATAGCCCCTGCACCATTTTAGTTGCCCTCCTCTTGACAGCATCTACCCCATCTATGCCCTTTCAGAGGTGCAGTCTTCAATACTGGAAACAGTACTCCAGGTACTGTCTCACTAGTGATACAGTAGCAAAACCACCTCCTTCTTCCTGCAGGAGATACCCCTCCCTATGCACTCCAGCACCTCACAAGCCTTACCCCACTGCATTGTCACTCTCAACACAAAAGCAAAAGATCCAGTGCACACCCTCTACCCCCACGCAAGTATATTGGCTGGGTTCTACACCTTATTTAAAGTGAGCCAATTAGACCGTGCAACAGTGGCCAGTACATTTGCTGGAGACTGCAACTTATTTAACATGAACCGATCAGGCAGCACACCATATTTTAAAAGGTAACCAACTCTGAAAGTTGGCATTTTAGAATAGGGCCTGAGCCGCGATGAAAGATCCACCTTGCTGACTGGTGGCTGAGCTTAATTTCACCCCAGAGCTCTGATCTGAAAGACTAAGAGACCCTCACTCCCCATTTGGGATGAAATAAATGATTTGCCAATTTTGTGTGGGAGGAAGGTGTGCACTGGATCTTTTGTTTTGTTTTGACTGTGCATGCCATAACCAGCAGCACACCAGTGAGAAAAGCAATTTAATGCGTGTGATACTGCTTGAGCTGAGCAGCTCATTTTGGTTTTGTTTATGTTTAGGAGATTTATGGTCGTCTCCATTAGTTGGATCCCCACTGACCACCAGTATATTGGCTGGGTTCTGCACTTTATTTAAAGTGAGCCAATTAGGTCATGCATCAGTGACCAGTACATTGACTGGAGGCTGCACCTTATTTAAAATGAGCCAATCAGGCAGTGCACCATATTTTAAAAGACATCCAACTTTGGAAGTTAGCATTTTAGAATAGGGCCTCAGCCGATGGGAAGTCCACCTTGCCGACTGGGGGCTGAGCTTAATTTCACACCAGGGTTCTGATTTGAAAGATTAAGAGACTCCCACTCCCCATTTAGGCTGAAATAAGTGAGTAGCCATTTGAGGCAGAAAACACATTTAATGATTTGCCAATTTTGTGTGTGTGGGGTGTGTGTGTGTGTGCGTTTGTGCGTGTGTGGACTGAATCTTTTGTTTTGACCTTGTCACTCTGCCATGCCACTTTGAGGTCATCAGATATGATAACCCAAGGTCTCTTTCCTGTTTAGTAACTGCCAGTACCCCAGTACTGAGCCCTGTAGCATCCCGCTGGTCACTCTCATATCATTAGAGTGAGTCCCATATACCATCACCCTCTGTCTCCTATCCATTAACCAGTTTCTACCCCAATTCATAATTTAGATTCCACCTCCAAGCTGCTAAATGTCTTTATCAGCCTCCTATGGGGCACAGTGTTGAAGGACTTTTTACATTTTAAATAGGCCACATCCACTTCATTCACCTGGCCTATTTCCCTGGTCACGCACTCAAAGAAATTGATCAGATTTGTTTGCCTTGATGCCCCCTCATCTCCAAATCCATGTTGCCTGTGGTCCTGCAACCAACTGGATTCAAGATACTCAAGCAGTTTTTCCTTTAGCAGGGTGTTCATTAATTTCCTCACACCTGAAGTAAGACTGACTAGCCTACAGTTGCTAGTCTCCCTGCTGACATGCTTATGTACAGGGACCAAGTCAGCTCTTCCCTGGTCCTCTGGAACCATGCCTGTTTCCAGTGAACTGTTGAATACAGCTGTCAGTGGGACAACTAGCACCTCCAGGAGTGCTTTTAGTACCTTTGGATGTATCTCATCTGGTACCATTGCCTTGTCCACTTTCAAAGCTACATGTCACTTCTGAGCTCTTTCCTCTGAAAATGGACATGCGTCCATCCCCCTCCCTTTCTTCCTGCTGCTCCCTGGTGGTCCGTCCTCTCCCTCCCACCACTGTGAAGACTGAGCAGAGATATCTGTTCAGGATGTCTGCTTTTTCTTGATCCTCTTCTGCAAAGTACCCACCTGCTGCTCTCCTTATCCTCACTATCCCTACCCTTGGCTTCCTCTTCTTAGTTGTGTACCTGAATAGTCTTATCCCCTCTAGCTGTCACCTTGGCTACCCTTTCCTCTGTCTGGACCTCTGCTACCTTCTATGCCTTTCCTGCTTCTCTTGGTTTTACTTGGCATACATCCCTGTCCTCCTCCCTCTGTGTTTCCATATACCTCCTGGATGCTTCCAATTTTTCCTTCATCACCTTGGCCACTTCCTTAGAGAACCACAACAGTCCTTTTTCCTTTTGTTTTTACTCCCTTCCTTCATGCAGAAGTTGGTTGTTTTACATATGCACTCCCTTATTTTTCCTCACTATGCCGCTACCCCTCTATGGCAACCACCTCATGAGGCAGTTTCTGAGGCAGTCTCCCATCTCTTTAAAATCCACTCTTCTAAGGTCCAGAACCCTTGTGCTTGTATGGTTTGCCTCTGTTCCTGTCTTTATGCTAAATTACAGAGTACTATGATCACTGGTATTCAGGGGATTGCCCACTGTGATGTCTGCAATGCTGACCCTGTTTGTAGACATCAGGTCCAGCATTGGGTTCTTTGACTAGCTTCCTA
The DNA here is from genome assembly GCA_016271365.2 of Neoceratodus forsteri. Lineage (NCBI taxonomy): Eukaryota > Metazoa > Chordata > Ceratodontiformes > Ceratodontidae > Neoceratodus > Neoceratodus forsteri. Next base: position 937,728,815 of record CM057449.1, on the reverse strand, counting down.
ACAAAAGCCCCTTGTAGGAAGTCATGAATGGGCCTGATCCTTGCAGAAGCCATAGCTGGAAGGCTGTTCTCCACATCTGGCAGATTAAAGTCACTAACTAGTAGTACCTCCAGCTTCCCGGTCTGTTCACTTTCAAAGCACTAATAGCTGAATACTTTAAGGAAACCTGTAGCTGTTTCAAGTGACCATGTACCAGTAGCCCCTAGTATCATCCATGAATCTGACTTCACTGTAACCCACTTAACTTTACATCCCTGTTAGGGGGCACCAAGCACTTATTAGTCTCTCTCCTCTTCCCCCATCCCCTCCCCCCATTTCATATACATTCCCCTCTTTTTTCCCTCCTTGCATATCCTTTCTTATAAGACAATAGCTGCCTTATATTGATGTATACCTAAGTATTACATTTTTACCTCTCAAGTCTTCTAGTTATGACACTGTAACTGTATCACCCATGTTAGCTATGTATACTTAGGCCTACTAGTTATGACCTTGCAACTGTATTACCTATGTTAGCTATATATGTATAGGCCTGAACAATCCTCCACATGTACTATGTCTCTGGCTTGTTAACCCTATCTTTGTCTGTTATCTGTATTATTGTCCAAGACCACCTTGAAAAGGAGCTTGCTCAACGGTGTTTATGCCTGGTTAAATAAAGTTTGATTGACTTGATTGATTGATTACTTACCATTACATACCAGTGAGGGTGAAGGAGAAGACAGCAACCTTTCACAAATACCAATTTACTAAGACAGAAGAAAACAGAAAGGTTTACTTGAAGGAATTCCAGAGAAGCAGGCCGAGTAGTCTGGGCAGCTAAGGTAGCTAGGGAACTAAGGCTGGTGCAGGGGATTAGAGAAGGGGAAAATTATTTCTTTAGGTATATACAAGAGAATCAGAGTTGTAATGATGGGATTGTGAAGATTAAGAGAGAAGAAGGGTAGACAGAAAGTAGTGAGGAGCAGGCAGGGCTCTAAATGAGTACTTCAGCTTGGTCTTTACTAGAGAAAAGGATGGACCTATACCATTAAGGAAGACTGAGGCCCAGCAGGGGGGTGGGGTAGAAACTTATGGGAAGATACAGGAAGATAGAGCTTTGAAGGGCCTTAGGGCCCTTTGGATGGATAAGGCTCCTGAAGCAGATGGTGTGCACCTGAGAATCCTGATAGAATTGGCAGAGGTCCTGGTGAGTCCCCTGAAGGACCTGTTTTACACCTCACTGGAGACAGGGAAAGTGCCACAGGACTGGAGAACAGAACAAGTGGTGCATCTTCACAAGGGTAGCCTCAGAGATGAACCTGATAATTACAGACTGGTCAGTCTCACCTCGATTGTAGGTAAGTTAAAGGAGACCATTCTCAAAGAGAGACTGGTGAGATTTCTAGAGGTACATGGTCTCAAGGATGAAAAGCAACATTGGTTTGTCTCTAGGAGATCATGCCAGATAAATCTGATTGACTTCTTTGACTAGGTCACAAGGGTGTTGGATAGGGGCAAGGCAGTGGATGTCCCATATCTGGACTTCAGCAAGGCCTTTTGACTCTGTGCCACATGGAAGGATGCTTAATAAACTGAGGAACCTGGGGATAGTAGAGAAATTAGTGGGGTGGGTCCAAAATTGACTGCAGGACAGGAACCAGAGGGTGGGTGTTGGGGGGGCTGGTAAAGTCCACACCTGTGACCAGTGGGGTACTACAGGGCTCTGTACCCGGGGCGGTGTTGTTTAATATCTTCATTGGTGACATAGTGATTGGGATCAAAAGTAAAATATGACTATTCGCAGATGACACCAAGCTATGCGGGAGAGTGGACACAGAGCAGGGGAAGCAGGAGTTCAGGGAAGATCTGGCTAAGCTCGAAAAGTGGTCAGATATCTGGCAGCTGGTGTTCAGTGCCAAGAAGTGCAATGTCATTCACCTGGGATCTATGAATCCAGGGAATAGTTACTGCCAGTGGGGGTACAGGTAACCAGTTTGGATAAGAAAAGGGATCTGGGGGTCACAGTCAAGGGAGACATGAAACACTGTGCATAGTGCCATAAAGCAGCAGTCAAGGTGAACAAAATGCTGTGGTGCATCACCAGGGGAATCACCTCCAGGAAAGAGAAAGTTGTACTACCCTTGTACAAGTCACTAGTGAGACCACATTTGGAGTACTGCATGCACTTCTAGTCCCCTTACTTGACTACTGGAGGGGGTGCAGCATAGGGTGACCAAGATGATCCAGGGCCAAGAGGATGAATCCTATGAGTAGAGATGGTGGGAGCCCAATATGTATTCCCTAGAGGACAGAAGTGGGGGCATGACAGAAACCTTCAAGTACCTAAAAGGTATAAACAAGGTTGGAACAGGAGTTATTCAATCTGCAAAGGGAAAGAGCCATGAGGAGACTTAGTCTGAAATTGTGGGGGGTTTAAAAGGAAATGAGTAAACACTTTTTCACCAAAAGGGTGGTGTACAAATGGAACAAACTACCGGAGGAGGTGGTCTCATTGAGAATGGTGGATAGTTTCAAGGGGGGGGGGACTAGGTAAAAGGGAGAATCAAAACTAGTGTGCCTTTTTGGACTACCCTTAAGGAGTCACTTGATTCCTTCCTGGAACTCAAAGATCTTTTTATACCTGCTATTTGCCTAGATGGTCTCTTTCCATGAGAGCTGACAGGCATCCATAAGGCAGATATAGCTCTCATTTCAGTGGTCGCTAAGCTCATAATCATTCGCCACTGGACTGACGATACAGTCCCATCCTTCCAGGAAGGGTACCGAGAGATCTTAACAGCTCTTATGTTGGAGAAACATAATGCCACCCATGCAAAGCGTCCTCATCTACTCTGCATGAGATGGAGACTCTCTATACTTCACTGTCCCTCGCACCTAGCTAGCAGTAGTCTCGACTACCTTACGCCCTCTTCCTTTCTCCTGAAACTACCCACACAGATCTCCATACCCCAGCATCTCTTATATTTCCCATGATGGGTTTCATTTGAGCCACTTCACTGGTTTCATGAACTATGAGAGCCGAGCTGCTTGGGAGGGTGAGAGTAGGGGGAGGGCCTTTTTGGCTGATTGTTGATTAGTTTTTTGTGTTGTTTATCTTTATCTTCTTATTGTGGTTGTTTTGTACTTTTCCTTTGTACTTTGTTGTTTGTGTATTCAGAAAATTCAATTAAAAAGTCAAAACTGGTGGTAGGAGGCAGTGGAGGAGGGTAGAAGGGGTGGGGAAGATCACGCCGGGGGGAGGAAGAAAGGGGGGGCAGCTCCAGCGTAACTTCTGTGAGCTGCACACTCGAGCAGACTTGATAGACCGTTTTGGCCTATTTCTGCTGGCATTTTGCATGTATATATGAAACATAGAAACATTGAAATTTATGGCAGATGACCGATAGGCCCATCCAGTCTTCGCATTTTACCTACCTAATACAAAAGCTGCAGATCCTACTTGATCTCTGGCTTTACCTCCTCTTTTGCTTTGCTAGAATTCCCCTATGTCTAACCCATTCAGTTCTGAGTTTCCTCACCATCTTTGTATGTACTGTATGTATTCTGATGATGGCTTCCCCAAATGCCTTATCCAACTCCTCTCCCAATGCTGGAAGTCTGTATACTACTCCAGTATGGATAGCAGCCCAAGAACTTGCCTCTAGGATGACCCACAGCACCTTCAGAACCTCCTTTTCCTTTAGCTGACCCTATACCTCTGTGACCTTGATTCACTCTCCCACACACAATACAACCCCTCCTCCCCTCCTCCTCCCTTTCCTGTCTCTCTTGAACAGAGTGTAGCCCTGTATGGCCATGCCCCATGCTCAGTGCACCACAACTCCATTATGGTCACTAAATACAGATCAGTCTTTGCCATAATAGCTTCCAGGTTTGCAAGTGTGTTTCTAAGACTCAGTGCATTGGCACACATGGCTTTCTGCACCTTACTTCCTCACTGCCTGCCTCCCTGCTTCCCATTCCTGCCTGTGTTGTTTCCTGATGCTCCCTTTTACCCACCCTTCCCTTTTTATCCTCACCATTTCCTGTCTCTTTCCATCTTTTACCCTCCCTTACCTGACCTATACCCCCCTTTTCCTCTGTGTTGTTCCCCTCCCTGACTTTTTGCATCCCTGCCCTAGGGGAGTTTACTTCCATTGGGCCCTCCATCCCTGATGCTCCATCACCTGGGGAAAAGGGAGTTAATTTGTTGCCTCTCATGCTTTTACTACCTTCCCCTGACTAATTTAAATGCTCATCCAAGTAGCATTTGAACCTCCCACCAATGACTGTGGTCTCCTTCCTAGGGAATAGGACATCCTGCAAAAATATCTTCAAATTAATGAGAGACTGATCTTGATTTGGCTGAAATAAGAAAAGATAGAGGGTGCCAAAGTGAAGGGATCCCAGAAGTAATCAAAGAAGATACAGTCAATTATCATCTATATAGAAATGTTACCTGAGGTTATAGTAAGAGGCAAGGCAATCAGTTGTAGTGAAGTAGATGGAGAAGGGGAGAGGACTGAGAACTGAGCCATGTATGCTTACTCTCATGATTTATTCATGAGACTCGGGATTCCTTCCTTTTACTTTAACTTTCATGGATTTCAGATTTTTTTGGTTTAAATGTCATCTTGATTTGACAGCCCCCCTCCCCATTTCTAGCTCCATTTTCTTCTGACTGGCACACATGGCATTATGAGTTTTTAGACTTGTTTTAACTTACAGTTTATGCCCCCTTTGTCCATTACTGACATCAGGTCTATCCAGACTTCCTAGGCACACCTGACTTGCCCACATCTTCACATTTTCAGCAGCCCCTTGACAGAGCTAAGGATTGCCCCAGGGGGTGGGGGGGGATTAGAGGTAGTGGTATGTAACCTCAGATTCTAGGGTCTCATCAGGTGACAGCCCAATGATCATATGGGGACTGGATATATCAGAATCCTTCACCTCAGGTCCCAAGGCCATTTTTTCTTCAAATTTTTTTAAGGCCAACTAGGCACAAGTGTCTGTTTTCAGGAATGACCCAAGAGCAATGGGGAGGTTAGGTGTCTTGCTCAGAATCACACAGTATGCAAGGGGAGGGTGTCGGAATCAAACCCAGATCTGCTGGATGTGCCAGGCTCATTCACATCTTGTTGCTCTAACCTCTGTGCTATACTGTCAGACTTCATTTTCTCCATTTGATGGTTGGAAAGCTAGGGGCACATGTTGCACAATATGTCATCTGTGCACCCAACAGATAGCCTCCCTCCCTTCCCAGTCTGTCTGATGCTGAGCTGCCACATATGGTCACCTAAGTGGCAGCACTGCAGTCAAGGCAGTGATGCTCCTGCCCCAGAGGAGGAATATGTCCTTTGGGGACACTTTGTCCTTATCCTCGTGGCCAGCCCACAGCTATGCTTGTTCTCAAACCCAGGTCACCAGCACTGTGAGCAGTAGCCCTACTGTCCTGCTGATGGGCCTATCTTACAGATTTGTGTTACTCTATGAATCCTGGGCTTTCCCTGAAGAAGGGCGTTGTAAAAGTCTGAAATCTTGTATACGTCAATATAATTTTAAGAACAATAAAATATCTATTCATCATTCAGTTATTTTGTTTATCCATTTACTGTATTTTTCTAATTGAGAAGTTATTAGTATGTTTCAGGGAACATTCAATTAATTAGTTACTTATAATAATTGGTGTGACAGGGAGCTCCTGCCACTCTTGAGAACTGACCTTTTCTTAAATCTGTTGCAACAGTTCTTCTATGTTTTAGCCTAATCTATCCTTTATAATTTCTAGTCCATAAATTTGGCCACCTATGGGCACCCCCTTCCCTTTCTTGACTATGCTATATTGTCCTCTTTAATATTCCTTTTCCCTCTCAGGTTCTTGTACAGGGAGGTTATTGTTGAGACCTCCAAGCTGATATAAAACATGTTGCATTCTTCACTGTTGGATTTAGTATGCAGTGGCACTATGTCATAAAATACTTTAATGTATAATATACCTTACATGTATAAAACCTATAAAGGTTGAAAATACCATGGTACCAGGTGTTTTTGATAAAGGTAAAAAGTACTAGGTGACTGTATATTATAGAAATTAAGTTAGTTGTGCTATTTAAAATGCAAGTAAATTGCTGTAAGTTGAACAAGTCTGAAATGTCATGGTGATTTATTTATTTATTTATTGATGACCGGGTAGGTGCACTAGAGACAAGAGTGACTATTTTCAGGCATGACCCGGGAGGTCAACAACACAAAGAGATAGAAATACATAGGATACAGTGTCAAGAAATATGCAAATACATCACAGTCAGAGGTGAGACAAATTTAAGACAATATTTGTACTAAGGCACGTACTGTAGAAGTGTAATTATACAAATAGAAGGTAAGTGCCCATGTGTAATTAGTAATAGTAATATCAACATTTAAAAGTGCAGAAAAAAAATGCCACAGGGTAACATTACATCTGGCAGAAATTAAAAACAGCTAATTGGAAGGAGGAAGAGAGAGAGGTAAATGCTGAGATACAGCCTAGCAAGAGTGAGGAGGCATGAAGGAGAGGGATGGGAAAAAGGGGGGAGGATAGAAATAATAGGGAGACTGAGGGGAGGAGAGAAATTATGGGGGAGGCTGAAGAGCAGGGTGCCAGCTCACACCACAGAAGGGGTGGAAACAGTGGGCAACTGGGGCAAAGGGAGCTACGATCTATGGTGGGTTGAAGCAGGTGCAACGATCATGTGTGGTAAAGAGGGAGTGGCCTTTTCTTAAAAGTAGCATGATTAGGGGCCAGGCATACATCTAGGGGCAGCGAATTCCAATAATAGGGACCTACGTCCGAGAAACCTGATTTCCCTTTTGTAGTTCTACATCTGGGGATACTAAGCAAGAAGAGGTCAGAGGACTGGAGACGTATGAGATGGGCTGGGGGGTCAGCAAGGAGGCGAGATAGTTAGGCATACTGGATCACAGTATACTGTCTAGAAGGTTCCCCAGAGAGAGGAGCCAATGTGCAAAGGGGGAGGGCCAATTTAGGTCTGAATACAATGGGCAGTGATGTCTGCGTCTAGGGGATGCAGAGGCATAACGGCATATATTGTGGTAAGTTGTGTCCCACCTATGAAGAGTAGCCTTAGATGCATTGGTATAGATTACAGATCCATAAGAGAGTGACTGGAGTAGGATTCTACTAGCAATGGCTGTCCTAGCAGAAGGGGTAAGAATATGACTTGTTTTGTAGGCTAAGCCTAGTTTGGCATTGACGGCCTTACCAGAGGCAGTTACATGGGTATCATAACTGTGGAATTCATCGAGCAAGACACCCAGTTATTTAAAGGAGGTTACTATCTCCAGTGGGGAGCCATCAACCCAGGAGACCTGGAAAAATTCATTGCACTGTTTTAGTTTGATAGAGGATCCAAAGGGCATGGCCTGGGTCTTTCCAGCATTGAGAACAAGCTTGTTTTTGGAGATCCAGGAGTGAATATTTCGTTGGTCCACAGAGAGCTTATGATTAATAGTATAGACATTATCAGAGCTAGTGTAAAGGACAAGGTCATCGGTGTATAACAACGATGAACAGGAGGATACATTTTGTGTTATATTATTAATAAAAATCGAGAAGAGGAGGGGTCCGAGGATAGATCTCTGTGGTACACCAACATTAATAACTGCTGTTTCAGAGTCGGCTGAATTGAATTTTACAGCTTGAGTTCTGTTTGATAGGTAGCTATGGAATCAAGTTACGACTCCAGTCAAGAAACCTAGGGTTTGGAGATTTGCAGGCAGAAGAAGGTGGTTTACAAGATCAAAAGCTTTCATCAGATCAACGAAAACAGCACCAGTTTGCTGACCCTGATTCATGGCTTGGAGAACATCATTTGTCAGCTATAGTAGAGCAGTTTGAGTACTATGGCCTTTTCTGAAGCCGTGTTGGTTTGTGTGGAGGAGGTCATACTTTGTAAGGTGTTCTGAGATCTGAGCAGAGACAAGCCTTTCCAGTACCTTATTTAGTACTGACAGTACAGCTATTGGTCTATAATTGGCTATATCTTTTTTGTCACCTTTTTTAAAGACCGGCATGACTCTGGCCAGTTTCCATATATCAGGCACCACACCTTCACACAGAGACAGATTGAGAATCTTGGACAGTGGACCTGCAATGAATGGAGCCTCAAGCTTTAAGAGTTTAGGTTCAGGGCAGTCAGAACCAACAGCGGTACTGTCTGATATGGAATTAAGATGTTTGAGGACAGCCTTCTTTGAGGGGACTTTAAAGTAGAAGGAAGGTGTCTTTGTAGTGACTGTCGTGATGGGGGATCCAGGCATAAGGTTATCGGAAGAGATCGCAGAGGTATAACTGGAGAGGTCAGAGAAGTGAGAATTAAATGCATTGGCAATTGTGCCCAAGTCATTACAGTGAACACTGTTCAGTATCATGTCATTGTTTAGGAGAGTTTGTTTTCATCCAAGGAAAATTTTGATATGGGACTAAAATTTCTTAGGGTTACCAGCTGCATCCATCAGAAGGCCGTTACAGTATTGGCTTTTTGCATGTCTTATTTGTGTTTTGCACTTTGATCTCTGCTCTCTGTAGTTGTTAAAGTCTGCTATGAGACCGGAGATTTTAAACTTCTTCCAACATTTGTGCCTGTATTTGAGGGCTGTAAGGAGGTCTTTGTGTAGCCATCTGGTTTGTTTAGCATGGACGCGCCGAGTAATGACCGGAGTATGTTTATCTTGAAGGAGCACAAACCTACTCAGGAAAGCTTGGAGGGCGGCATCCATACTCATTGATTGGTAGACAGGGGACCAGTCAGTATGAGACACATCATATAGGAAATGAGCCTGGTTTAAGTTAGCATAGTTTCTGAAACATATGCAGTGTTGGGGGGATGTGGAGGCTGTAGATGGACTCCATATGCAGAAAACAGGAGAATGATCACTAATATTGTCCAGCAGCGTTCCTGTTTCTACAGTTCTAGCCACGCTGTTCGTTAAGACCCAGTCAATGAAGGTGCTAGAGTCAGAGGTAACAGACGCTCTTGTTGAGTCAGTAATTATTTGGCATAAATTATAGCTCTGCATCAGGGATTGTAGGTTTTCTTGAGATTTGCTAAGCCAGTTTAAATTTAAATCTCCGAGAATGATGAGTTCATTTTTCCCTGCATGTGCAGTCATACGATCCAGCAAGTCCATGAGGCCATTTACTCTGCTAATTGGGGGATTATAGGCACATACAATGTGGAGTTTTTTCTATCCTAGTCTTGAGTATGGCATTGATGATTTCACACGAGGAGTTTTTCTTGTCTGTTAACATGGTTAGGTTTAGGGTATTTTTGTAATAGATTGCGACACGCCACCATTCTTTGGAGGTGGCCTATCACACCGAAGAAGGTTGTAGTTAGGGAGCATGCAATAGGTATCTGGGATAGTGGGCTTTAGCCATGTCTCTGATAGACAGAGCACCTCAGGGTGGTGGTTTGTCACCCATGCTTCAAGATCTGCATGATTACAGAGAAGACTCCTAGCATTTAGATGGACCATGTGTAAACCTTTTGTATCTTGGCCAGTGCAACTTGGGGGTAATGTTTTCGGCATTGGCCCAGAGTTTTGTTCAGTGTCCCCAGATAGCAAGAGAATCAACAATATGATGTACCCTAACTTATACAGGGCAAGTTGAGGGCTATTTTTGCTATGGATACACCACCATTTAGTAACAGATGCTGCAGCATAATAGATGAGCAGTTTAGGGAGGAGGGCAGGGGTCACATCAAAACCTTCTTCTGTTAGGAGTAGCATGCTAGAGTAAGGGAAATCGTTTAGATTTATGTCACTATTTTGGAGGTGGTTGATGGGATCAGGCACTGAGAGGATACTAAGTAACATCAGAACCAGGATAAAGGAGGGTGCAAAGAGAGATATCCAAGCTATTCTGTAAAATTAATAGTAAACAGAAATTAGGTAGGCTGGAAGGTGGGTTTGGGGATGCAGTGGAGATCAAAAGAAATTGCTGCAAATGGACCTTCAATAGTCCGCCTAATTTTTAGGAGATTATTGCAAACCATCTAATTTTTGAGATCCCTAACTTCCCAAAGAGAAAGAAAAAAGCCTTAGAATGTTTGAAAGGTGAGTGAGTAATCAATCCAATCGGGCAACTGATATCTACAGCAAAGCCGAGGGAATTTCAAGACGTGAAGTGGAGAGCTAGGCAAAGATGACCAGACAACCAGTCAGTTTAAACACCGTAAGGAAGAATACAAATTTCAACCTAAAAAAGGCTTTGGATATAAAAGATCAGAAAACAGTCTTGAGCTAGAAAGATTTCTACAACTATGCAATTGAAATAGGCAGAGAAGTGAAAGAAAGAGAAAATGGGAAAAAACTAGTTTAGGGTGCCCCCCCAGTGGCTGGTTGGTATAACGAGCCAATGGAAAAATGAGGAGATAGTCTTTTAACGTGATTGGTTAAAACACACTATACAAGTAAATGCCCAGATAGGGTGGGAGGGTGGGTGGTGGGTGGGAGATGTCGGTGTCGGGGGTAGATGGCAGCTAGGAGGAGAGAGAGCCTGCTGCTGTGGGCTCAGCTGGGCACAGAAATCAGCCACGGAGCAAAAAGGACACCAATAGCGTAGCCCAGCTGACTAGCAGTGCACCGCATAAAAGAAGCGAAATCTTCTAAGTGGGAAAGTAGTATGAATAAATTGTCCTGCTCCAGCTGTTTCGGACACCAGTCAGCGCATTAAGGCAGCAGACACCAGCCTGAAGCTAGGAGGAAAGCTGGTAGCTTCAGCAAAACATAGATGGTGCCAATTTTAAAATTGGACAGCAGAATTCCAGCAGGGCTCAGATGCCATGGGTAGTTTAGTTAATCGTACCTTTCCTATATCCCGTGATGCTTTGCATTATGGAAGTATGTATGATGTTGTATTTCTTTGAAACTTGATTTGTTGCCAATGCTCTTTGGAGTAACCCTTTTTTTCAGTGCTTCTGCATTGAGGTTATTTGTCTATAACTTTTTTTTTTTTTGTCTTTTGAGCCCCCACTACCCAAGCAAACAAGGCCTGCATAGGGATGGAGGTTGAATCTCAACTGCTAAGTAAATCAGAGATCAAAGAGTCAGTAGGTGCTGGCTGAGTGTACAGAAAAGACTTGCATAGTCTGTTGCTACAAACTGATGTACTGAAGAAGGGGATATGCCATTGCTAAAGGTTATCCTCTGCATTTTAAATAAACATCACACAGAGATTGTGTGTTGAACTTGAAGTTCGGTGTCTGGTCCATCTGTTATTCTACAACCCCTCCATAATTCATCTTCCATTTTGCCATAGAAAAACTCTGGCATTATTTGCTATAATAAAGGAATGTTTATTACAGCAAACACGTGCACGGTTTCTCTTGCTCTGCACATGCACCCGCCTTAGCTCTTCTTCCTGGACTGCTGGCAGCCTTGTCTTTCCACTGGACATGGAACTGCCACATGGACTCAGTGGTAAGTCACTGCCACAAACAAAATCCATGAATCATAATATGAAAAGTAACATTTCGGCTCTGGGCAGAAATAAATGAATTTTAAAAACTTGAAATAATTTTTTTTTAAAATGACCGTGGACCGTGTATTCAAACCTAAGTGAACCGCGGCTGCACAGGAATGTCTTTTTTTTATTTTTTGTAATTGCTGTGGCCAAAAGGAGGGCCAACAATTATATAAATAAAATATGGGAAAGTGTGTGTAAACTCAAAGTTTGCACACACCCTCGGGATTAGATGCTTTTCACAAATCTCTCAGGCTTCGCTCTAAGGGTTTATGTAGCATCTAACCCCTTGTGTGTGTGTAAATTTCTCATTACAAACACCACCCCATACTTTATTCTATATGATTTGCTGTATGTCTCACCCTTCCTGCCCTCAGGTCACCATACTGTAAATTAGAAACATCATTACAGTAGAGAAAGGACACTGAGCAACCCAAGCTTAGGAAGATACCGCAGGTGTCTGTCTCAGGAAATATATATGTACATTCAACTTTAGGGAGGGAGGAACTTGATCGATGAGAGGTCTTCTTTCCTCCTTGATCAACAGTCTTCTTTCTTCGTGAAAGTTAAAAAAGTGCATTGCGCAATTGAGTTCTTCCCTCCCACCAGATTAGAGGGAAACCCTTATAACTGCTTTTACTTTAAAGCACTTGCCAAGTCCATTCTTGAAGGCTATTACCTTGTCAGCTGCTCTAAAAGCATATTCCAAGTGTCCACCACTCTTTCTTTGGAGTGTATTGTTTCCTGCTGTTGCCATTAAATCTTAATCCTTTATGTGAGATGATGTGTCCTCTTGCACTTTTATCCTTATATATCCTGAAGAGCTGCATTTGGCCAGACAGAATTATCCCTTTCAGATACTGGAGGACCATGATCCTGTTCCCTCTGATTCTTCTTTTTATCATGGAAATAGCCCCAGCTCTGTCAAGCAGTCTTCAAAACACATGTTTTCCAAACCATTAACCGCCTTAGTCATGCTCCTCTGAACTTTCTCAATCATGCCAATATTCTACATAGAAACATAAAATTAGCTGGCAGAATAAGGCTACTTGGACCATCCAGTCCACCCATTCATATCTATCTAATGTGAAATGTAAGAGTCCAAGTGACTATACATACCTCTTCTCCCCCTCCCCTTTTGATACCATATTTACCAAGCCCATGTATCTATTCCACCCATGTTGGATTCCCCACACTGTTTCTGCACAAACCACCTCTTTTGTAGCCTATCACACCCTTCCACCATCTTTCTGTAAAAAGTACTTTCTGGTATCCCTCTTAAATGTTCCCCCTGATAGCTTCTTGGACTTTCCCCTGGTGTTTTTGCTCCCACTTAGTTTGAACAATTCACCATTATCCACATTGCTTACCTCATTGAGGTATTTGTATGTCTCAGTCATATTTTTGGGGGGGATTGGGGGAACACAACATCACATTGTATTCAAGGGGAAGCCTGACTATGGATCAATATAACAGAATTACAGTCTCTCTCAGCTTGCACTTACTTCCAAAGTGTCCTTTGATGCATGCCAGAATTTTGTTTGACTTGCTGGCTGAGGTCCCAAACTTGATCGCTCTTTCCCCATGTTGTTATTTCCATTTACAACTGCTGCTTATCATTATTCCTAGGTACCAAACGTGTTTCAAGAGAGTGGGCTGCTCTGGTTACTTCATGGATATAGTTCCACAAGCCATGAATAGAAGCATAGTTGCCCACAGATTTCAAACAGGAGAAGGGGACAGCAGACCCCTTCTACTAGAGTGCAATGTGTGTGGAGTCAGAGGAGGGTTCATTTCAGTGGAAAGGCAAGTTTGACAGAATTTTTGAATGACATGTCTGTCAGTATTAAGACATTAATTACAACCTGTGCAGTTCATGCAACAAAAAGGTGCTGCATTATGTTTTGTGTACATCAAAAGTCTGGCTGCATATTCTGAACTTGCTGCAGCTTTCAAGGTTGAGTTGCCAGTAAGTTCTTGTAGAGAGCATTGCAGAAGTCAACATACGAAAATGCTGATACCTGTAGAAGGCAGCCTTGGTCCCATTGTCTCTGAAATCCATTAGATAATGATTCCAGTTATGTATATTCCTGATTTTTGTGTGTGGTATGTATGACGCTTCAGTTCCACAAGCACCTCATTATTTTTTCATAATTCTTTTGAATTTCTAAAGTTCATTATCCAAGTGTGCAAGTGAAAGGAAAATTGTGACTCCCACTGGGACTTGAACATGAATTTTTTTAGATGTTATCAGTTATCAGTACAGCACAGCCTTGAAGAATAATGTAGAGGAGAGGTCTGGAAAGGACAGTCCACCATGAGATGCAAATGCATGATTAGACTGCTTAGGGAATAAACAGGATAGGAGACTACTAGTGGCACAGGCATCATGATTGAGCTGGAGGCTGTGTTAATTTGTGTTTAATGTGGTAGTGAATTTGAGAAGTGAATAGCATAGAATACTAGCATCTAGCTGCCGTGCAACTTTCATTAGTATCTATGTGTTTAAGTGTAGCCCTAAGTAGCAGTGGTTATGATCACCTGCCTGCAGTATGGGTATTTGTTTTCAGCTATTGCCATCAACATGTTTGTTCTGTAAGTATCTTGTGTTAGTGTATATTTTATGGAGCTGGCATTTGGGTATTCTTCAAGGAACCTGTATTTGTGTATTCTATAGGTAACATGCATTTGACAGTCTTTTGTGGAACTTACTTTTTCATGTCCTTTGTGGAATTTGCATTTGAGTGTCCTTTGTGAAACTTCAATTTGGGTGTCCTTTGTGGAACTTGCATTCAGAAATCCTTTATTGAACTCTTATTTGGGTGTTTTTACAAACTCTGCATTTGTGTATCCAGTATGAAACTTGCATTTGATAATCTTTTGTGGAATTTGCATTTGGATAACCTTCATGGAACTTGCATATTGGTGTCCTTATTGGAAATTTCATGAGAGTACACTTTTTGAAACTTGCATTTGTGTATGCTTTGTGGAACTTGTATTTGGGTAGCCTTTATAGAACTTGTGTTTGGAAATCCTTCACATTACCTGCCTTTGGGTGTTTTTTATGGAACCTACATTTGGCTATCCTTCACAGAACTTGTGTTTGGGTAATCCTTATGGAACATGCATTTGGATACCCTTTATGGAAGTTGCATTAACGTATCCTTTATGGAACTTGAATTTGGGTAACCTTTATGGAACTTGCATTTGGAAAGCATTTATGGTACCTGCATTTATTTATTCTTTATGAACCTGCATTTGGGTATCCTTTATGTAACTTACATTTGGGTAACCTTTATGGAATATTCATTTGGGTACCCTTTGTGGAACTTGAATGTTGGGTATTCTTTATGAAACTGCATTTGGGCATATTTTATGGAACTTGCATTTGGTTATCCTTAATGGAACTTGCATTTGGGTGTCCTTCATGTGACTTGCATTTGATTATCTTTTACGGAACTTGTACTTAGGTATTCTTCATGTAACTACATTATGATATCCTTTATGGAACATACATTAGGGTATCTTTTATGGCACTTGCATCTAGATGTCCTTTATAGAACTTAGCTTTGTGCCTTCTCTATGAAACATGCAGTTGTTTATTCTTTATAATTATGCTACTTATGGAAATTGCATTTGTGTATCCTTTGTGGAACTTGCATTTGTGTGTACATTATGGAACTTACATGTATGTTTCCTTTATGGAACTTGATGTTTGTGTACCCTTTATGGAACTGGCAATTGTGTATCAATTATGAACCTGTGTTTGTGTATCCTTTAGGGAACTTGCATTTGCATATCCTTTATGGACATCACAGTAGTGTATTCTTTATGGAATTTGCATTTGTGCATATATTATGGAACTTACATGTATGTTTTCTTTATAGAACTTGCATTTGTTTATCTTTTATAGAACTTGCATTTATATATCCTTTATGGAACTAGCATTTGTGTACCCTTTGTGGAAACTGCATTTGAATACCCTTTATGGAACTTACATTTGTGTATCATTTATGGAACTTGAACTTGTATATACTGTTGTAATGCACTAAAAGCGAAACATTTTTTGTGCCATGTTGTACCAGGTGACCTCGATGAAAATGAGGTATTGAATCTCAGGGTGGAGCTATCCAGCCATCTGTTTGATGCAACATTCAAACAGATTAATAAATCAGGAGACAGAAGATGGATATATATTCAGTAAAATACTACAGATCACCAATAAAAGGTGATCTTTATTACTGTAGTGTAGGGGAGTGCACTGGGCCAAGACAGATATTTTAGTCAGATAGGTTTTGCCAGTTTGATTGGGGTAGACACAATGGGACATTGATAGCCTGATCTGATCCTGGTTCAGAAGTTATACAAAATTATAAAATAAATGCTACCATATCTATGTTTTTGCAATTACTGGTTGCAGAAAAATAATTAAATAAAAAAAATTAAAAATAACTTTATAGTTATGAAAACCCTTTTGCCTACTTTAACCCCCATGCAAAGCTCTATTATAGAGTGGTTTAATGTCTTCATGCTGATGATGCATGTTGCATATCCCTTATGTAAATGATTGGTCACTCACTGTTCATGAATGACAATCAAGAATTGGCATACTGCAATGCTATTGATCAGGTACTCCAGCCTGTAGCTGTTCTTGTCCACCCCAGATGCAGCTTGCAGCTGCCACTGTCTACTCACCACGGGACAGTGCTGATCTCCTGAAGCTGGAGGCACTGATTGGGTCTCCAGCCTAGAGCTGTCTATGCCCACCCTTGGATGTGGCTTGCGATTGCTGCCATCCACTCTCTATGGAACTGCAATGATCTCCTGAAGTTGGAGGGTTTGATAGGGCACTCCAGCCTGTAGCTGTCCTTGCCTGCCCCTGGATGCGGCTTGCGATTGCCACCATCCACTCTCCATGGGACCACAACAATCTCCTGAAGCTGGAGGCCCTACTTGGGTGCTCCAGCCTATAGCTGTCCTTGCCCATGCCTGGATGTAGCTTGCAACTGCCGCCATCCACTCTCCATGGGACTGCAATGATCTCCTGAAGGTACGCAGCAATCCCCCACCAAAGCACCGGTTTGAATACAGGTGCCAGCTTTTGTTTTAATTGGCTTGGCTCTGGGTTTAACTGTGCCTCCTATCAGGCAGTCTTAGAGACATTGGGACTCCATTGGCTCATCCTGCAAGTCTATTGAAGGACTGTAGCTCTCAATGTCCTACACTAGGGCCAGCCAGGGTCTCACTACTGTAATTGATCTGACTTTCTCTGGTAACCAGTATTTCTATACTACAGGGCTTGTTTAAAATAATGCATCAGTAGGAGTGCTAAGTTTAGCATTTACCTAGGTGACTGTTTCATCACAATTTACAGGTCTTGTTTAAATTAATGTGTTGGTAGTAATGCTAAGTTTACCACTGCATAGCATTTATTTAACTGCTGAATCTGTATAGTTTTTTTCTTAACTGCTGCGTCTGCACAGCATTTACTTAACTGTTGCATCCATTCTCTCTCACTCTCTACCTCTGCTATTGCATAGCATTTCTCTAGACTGCCAAATCTTTGCTCTCTCCCCATGTCTGCCCTCACCTATCCCCCCCCACCTCGCTTCCTTGGGCACTTCCACTGATTGTCTTAATCCTGTCAGTATTTTGTCTGCCTGCTATTATCCTGACTCCTCTTCCTGTCTGCTCCACCCTCTGACTCTCCTGACCATTTCTTTTTAACTAACCCCTCTCTCCCCTCTCTCTCTCTTTCATCTGGAGGCCCTGATCAGGTGTTCCAGCCTGTAGCTGTCCTTTACCACCCCTAGATGTGGCTTACAACTGCCACCGTCCACTCTCTATGGAACTGCAATGATCTCCTGAAGGTAGGCAGCAAACCCGTGCTAAAGCATCAGTTTGAACACAGGTGCCAGCTTTTGTTTTAATTGGCTTGGCTCTGGGATTAACTGTGCCTCCTATTGGTCAGTCTTACAGACTTTAGGACTCCATTGGCTGATCCTGCAAACTGCTTGAAGGACTGTAGCTCACAGTCTCCTGCACTGGGGCCAGCCAGGGTCTCACTACTGTAACTGATCTGACTTTTCTGGTAGCCGATATTTCATCCTGCCCACCCTCCCAACCCCAGCCTCTGTTAAATATACTATAACTCCTCTCCTCTTCTTCTCCTCCCTTGTTGGCTGCAACCTGAGGCAAAATCCATGTGATTAAAGTGAAAGCATCCCTTATCCAAGTCTCCTCATTTGAAACTGCTCACCACCTTTCGACTAAACCTCTTCCTCCTGTTTTTCTTTTTTATCTTCTCTGTCTTCCCTGTGCAGCACCACTCCTAAGGAATGACTCCCGGAGTTGCAGCTGGCTCAGATCCCAGTACCCCTCTGTCCTCCTGTTGGGTGATTGACTCCTGACTTGGCTGGCTCCACCTGTTTGGTGGCTCCACCAAACCACATCCTCTGCAGCTTGCTGCAATTATGTCTTATTTTATCTTATATTAATAATATTATATTAATTACTGCTGTCCTCTTAGCTCTCTGTCTCTGTGCAACTTCGACAGTAGGTACATTTAACTATCTCCCCACTTCCCCCCACCACACATTACATGATGCTGCCACAAGAGGGCAGAGATACATTACTGATCAGCCTCTACAGCATAATCTCCCTCCTCCTTGTCTGCCTTCCCTTACTCCCCCTAACATCTCTTCCCCTACTTCTCTCCCACCCAATTTGCCCTCTCCCCTTTGCCCCCCCTCCACCTCCCTTCCATTCCCTTTCGCTTGTCATCCTCCTCAGCTTCACTTCCCCTGGTGCACAGCAGTCAGCATCCTCATTAGAATTGGTTCTCATCTTCCCTCCCTATGTGCCTTTGTTTTCCTTAATAGCAGCACAAACAACATGCCCAACTCTGTCCACAGCCGTCCACATACCCCATCTAAAAGATGGCTGACTATCCTTACAAGATTACTTATCTCACTCCTGCTACTAACATCTGGTGGCATCGAGCCTAACCTTGGGCAATTCTATGTCCCATCACCTGATTTGCCAAAAGGATTAAGCCTTCTTCATCTAAATATTAGAAGCCTACTTCCCAAAATTGACCTTTTGCACCCTCTCATATTACAACTCAAACCCTCTATCCTCATCATAACAGAGTCATGGCTCACTCCCAAAATAACCAACTCAGCCATCCCCATCCATGGCTATTCCATCATCCACCAGGATCGCAAGTCTAGGGGAGAGGGAGTCACCATGTATATATTCATGTCCCTCAATTTCTGTCTACTTCTCCACTTTATCTCTGTCTGCATACAAACTGTTACTAGTAAAAATATCCCTTCCTTTCTCCATCCCAATCTTTGTAGGTGGTGTCTACTGCTGCCCTAACCTCCCCACCTTCTCCATCAACTCCATCTCAGATCTTCTCTCCACCATCTCCTCCCTCACCACCCATGGTGAACTCTTCATACTAGGGGACTTCAACATTAATTGGCTGTCCAACACGCACTCAAAAATCTGCAACCATGTCTCCTCACTCAACTTAAAACAACTTATCTCTGATCTAATGTGTCTAAATCAGAAATCAGGTAAACATACCCTTTTTGACTGGGTGCTGCCTCTGACCCCCACCATGTCACAAAAGCTGGTATTCTCCCCAAACACACTCGGCGATCATCATATTGTCTGCTATGTGAGCAAAATTCACTGTCCCAAGTCCCCTCCAGTCATTCTCAACTTCCGCTCCCTAGATCTATCCTTACTACAATATGACCTGTCCAACATTGACTGGACCCCAGTTACCTATGCATCCTACATCAACTCAGCCTTGTCCTTCTTTTGCTTACAATTCCTGAAAGTATGGGACTGGCATGCACCTTTTAGAAATGTAAGAGCCCACGGAATTCAACTTCCCTGGGTCACTGCAGAGCTCATAGTGTGCCAACGCACAAGAGACAAAGCTTGGGCTTTGTATAAAATGTCCACCGATCTTCAACGCTATTGCTTCCTCCACAATGCTTGTACCAAGGCCATTTGCCTCACTAAGGCAGAGCCCTTCCAAACCTCCTTGCAGGCAACCATCAATAATTCACTTAAATTCTGGAAGGTTATCCATATTCTGTTCTCCCCCCCTACCTATTCCACATCTCCTGTCCTAAATATTGGCATCCGGACAATTGACGACCCTCCCTCTGGGGCCACAGAATTCAACAATTATTTCACTACCTGTGCCTCCTCCCTTCTCATGTCCCTTCCCTCTCCTGTCTCTGGGAACTCTACTGTTCCCCCCATTGCCTCCTCTTCCCCCCAAGTGCTCTCCTGCACCACAATGTTCTTTCAAGCCTGTTCACCAGGAAGACACACTGTGTTTGTTACTTGCCCTGAATCCAATTAAGGGCAAAAACCCTGACAGTCTTGACCCCAAGCTACTTCACCTCTCTGCCTACTCTGTAGTTTATCCACTAACTAATCTTCTAAAACTATCCTTTCTGCACACTACAGTTCCTGATGCTTGGAAGTCTGCCACCGTGATTCCCCTCCCTAAAGGTGGGGACACCTCCAACCCCTACAACTTCTGCCCCATCTCTCTTCCCCCCACTGTGGCTAAACTTCAGGAGCATCTGGCCCTGGAACAGCTATCCTCCTCTCTCGACTTCTCTTCCTTTTTCACCTCTTTCCAGTCTGGATTCCACAAAGATCACTCCACCACCACCTCCCTCCTATAGCCCACTGACTCCATTTTCTCAGGCATGGATCATGGATGCATCACCCCTGCCATCTTTGTTAACTTGGCCAAAGCCTTCCACACTGTCTCCCACTCCCTACTCCTCAGCAAGCTGACTGTGTCTGGCCTCTCTGATTCAGCCGCCAACTGGTTCCGATCCTACCTAGTTGGCTGGTCTCAGCCTGTCAGAATAGGCAGTTCCCTCTTCCTGACACTCCCAATCATCACAGGTGTCCCCCAAGGCTCAGTGCTTGATCCTTATATTATTTTCAATCTTCCTAAATTACCTTCCTAACACCTGCACATCTTCATGTATCCACATGTACGCAGATGACGTCATGCTCTTATCCTCTGGAAACTCCCCCTCAGAGGTGTCCACCAGCCTTCAGCTGGACTTTAACAATGTCCATTGCTGGTTTAATGCAAATCATCTCATTAGGAATGTAAAAAAGACAGTTTCTATGACCTTTGGTTCCAGACAAAAACTGGTCAGGCTTGATTCCACCCCATCCTTGAACACCCTTTCTGGCTCAACACAGGATGATATAGCTTCATTCAAGTACCTTGGTCTATGACTAGACAAACACCTAGACTTCTGGGTACACATTGACGCCATCCCAAAAAAATTACTCCCTAGACTCAATGCTTTGTACAGACACCACAGCTGCCTGCCACAGCAAGCCAAGTGAGATATCGCCCAAAAGATGATTCTCCCAGTCCTCGACTTTGGGGACATTGCCTACAGCTCCACCCCCAAAACCACCCTATCTAGACTGAACACTCTCTTTAATTCTTTTTGCCACTTCAAACTGGGTTGCCCCCCTTGCACACACCACTGTGACCTTTATTCCTCTCTCTCTCTTCTTCCCTTCACTCCATGCCAGGTGCCTGTCTCACATCACCAATTTAGTTGGGAAGTTCTGGAATGGTTCCTTGCCACCTTATCTCTCCTTCCTCCTATTGACCCCACTCCTCTCCTGCTATCTCCTCCTCTCTTCCACATACAAAACACTTGCCCTCCCATCATGGTGCACTTCATCTGACCGCATCACCTTCTCATATAAGTTGCCCGATATCTGGAACTCCCTCTCGCTAGAAATTTGCTCTGCTCAATCCCGCTGTCACTGGCATTCCTTCTCCACAAACATACTGTTCATCACTGTAACTGCACCTAATACCGTCCTATGACTACTAATTTCTCTTCTCTATGCCACTCCCACTGCCTTCCATCTCCAGTTCTAGGCTTCCACTAGGTGGCCCCTCCACCCACTTCTCCCCCTCTGTCCCGTCCCCTCACCTCCCATCTGCCGGGCCCTTTCCCCTTGCAGGGTTCTCTGCATCCTGAAGGGATATAGTTCCTAGAATACCACTCCTCCTCCCTCCTTCCCTCCCCCCATTTCTATCCCCCTCTGCTCTGCCCCTTCCATTCACCTTCTAACCTACTAGGTCCCATCCCCTTGTAGGGTTCTCCGCATCCTGAAGGGGTTTAGTTCCTGGCTTGCCTCTCTTCCTCCACCTTGCCACCCTCTGCCCCTCCCCCCTGCCCTGTCTTTCACCTCCATCTCCCCCACTTTGTGTTATAACAGCCTTCTTTAGCCCTAAACTAGCACTTAGTAACCCAGTGCTCAGCCTGCTACTTCTGCCATGTTTAGGTTCACTCCATCGTCTGCCTATGCCTCTACCAGTTTACCTGTTCTTGGTTTTATCACAATGTGTATGTCCTAACCACATATAGTTTTGTTTGCTCACCCTGGTATGTCTCCTCCTATGTCAGCTCTGCTAGCTTAGTTACTCTACCACACTTTTTATGTGATACTGTCTGTTGTCCTTGATCAAAATGTACTGGATTTTGGCTACACTTCATGTTTTGAGAGGCACTGTATGCATTTTATTATGTTTTTTTTTTGCCTACTCTGCACTTTATGTATCTAAATTGTATCTGAAGTGCACTGTGTTGTATTTTATATTGTCATATTTTTGCCTGCTCTCCCTATTATTTGTAACCCATCCCCCCCCCCCAGGATGCTTCTGGAAATGAGCTGTTCGCAGCTCATGTTGTCTTTCCTGGTGAAACCTTTTCAAATAAATAAATAAATAACCATATCTAATCTATTTATTTGGAAACAGAATAACAGTTGGCTGTCTCCAACAACTCTGGTCATAGTTTAGATTACAGTCTTCTTGTACCATGTCATGCCTTGCCTTGTGGCAATCCTTGTTGGTGGGTCTTGGAGGAAGGATTAGTTCCTGAGACAAAGCTTGTTTACAAGTCTTTAGCTCAGTGTTTTCTGCATAAGAAAGCACTCAGTGAAAATTGATTTGTTGCCTAACATCTGTGGAATCTGTAGACTGCTTTTTGTCATAAATAGTAATTTCTTAAGAGCTGAATTTTTTTGTAGTGTTCTGCTATATCACTTAGTGTAATTTTATTATTTTATCTGTGTCATGTGTGCCTTCTCTTTTTCCATGTTTAATTTTCTGAGTGGAGAAAAGTATATCATAAAAAAACTAGCATTTGTCAATGCTGAATATTGTCTTGCTGGCATTGGCATTGGTAGTACAGGAGTTAGAGAGACGCATAATAGGAATGGCAATGAGGTATAGAACTGACGTCAACCCCACCCCACCCTGCAGAGAGTGACAGGCATTGGGGGTGTGCCTTTGGGTCGTTGGCCATAACGCTCATTCCATTTCACCTAACCCTACCCTGCAGACTCTGACAAGTGTCACGTTGTGACTTGGGGTCATCAGGCCTTACACTCATGCCATTTCATAAGGAAGTATGTTGAGATGGGTGCAGCGTAGGAGAATGGGGTGAACTTTGGGGCCGAATAGTCCAAGGCACACCTGGATGGCTGTCAGTGGCTGCAGGATGAGGGTGGGGGTGCAATGGCATGAGCATTACAACTGACAATCCAAAGGCACACCCTGATGCCTGTTAGTCTGTACGTTATAGTTAGACACCCTAACGCCCTGGGCGTTTATTGATATTTGCACTCCAAATTTTGAACATGACCTTTTTGTGACCCCACCTCATGAAAGCATGTGGGACCTCTGTTCATGAACAGTGTCACTGTGATTTTGTTAATGTGTCCTGAACATTGATCTTCCACAGTGATCGCACCATTCTGCACAACTTAAAAATGTCAGCTGCACCATTCATAAGGAGTTATGAAGAGATGGCAATGTTGAAAATCTGGAGTGAAAATATTAAAAAATCTCAAAGTTACGAATGTGCATAAAAACTGTGCAACACACACTCATAACAATCTTTTCTTGGAATTCTTTCACCAAATTTTTAACATAGGCATTTTGGTACCTCTGTTCATGAACAGTGGCAATATGATTTTCTCAATCAGTCCCAAATGTTGATTTTCCACAGCGACTCTGCTATTGTGCGCCAGATGTGTGAAACCACATTTTGGGCAGGATATGAAGCATGACAGCTGTACTGTTCATAACAGGGTGTGCAAAAATGGCAATATTGAACATCTGGAGTGAAAATATAAAAGAGTCTCGAACGTCAACTGTACGTGGACACTGCGCAATACACGCTTGTAACATAGTCACGTTGTGGAATTTTTTCACCAACTGTTTAGCATAGGCACTTTGGGACCTATACTTATGAACAGTGTTACTGTGATTTTCTTACTCTGTCCAGAACATTGTTTTCCTACAGCGACTGTGTCACTGTGCACCAGATGTGCTAAAACACATTTTGTATAGGATGTGGAAAATGACACTGTACTGTTCATAAGGAGGTGTGGAAAAATGGCAATGTTTAAAATCTAGAGTAAAGTATGAAAAATTCTCAAAGTTACAAGCATGCATGGAAACTGCACAACACACGCTTGTAACATGGTAATTTTGTGGAATTCTTTCACCAAATTTTCAACACAGGCATTTTGGGACCTCTGCTCATGAACAGTGTTACTGTGATTGTCTTACTGTGTCCCAAACATTGTTTTCCTACAGCAACAGTGCCACTGTGCACTGGGTGTGTGGAAACACATTTCAGGCAGGATATGGAAAATAACAGCTGTACTGTTCATAAGGAGGTGTGAAAAACTGCCGATGTTAAAAATCTGGAGTAAAAATATAAACAATTCTCAAAGTTACAAGCGTGTGTGGCAACTGCACAACACATGCTTGTAGCGCAATCATTTTTTGAAATTTTTTCACCAAATTTTCTACAAAGTGATTTTGGGACCTGTGCTCTAGAACAGTGTTACTGTGATTTTCTTACTCTGTCTCGAACATTGTTTTCCTACAGCGACTGTGTCACTGTGTGCAGGATGTGTGAAAACACATTTCGGGCAGGATGTGGAAAATGACATCTGTACTGTTCATAAGGAGGTGTTAAAAAATGGCAATGTTGAAAATCTAGAGTAAAAATACTAAAAATATTGGAAGTTACAAGTGTGCATAGAAACTGTGCAATGCACACTCGTAACACGGTCATGTTTTGGAATTTTTTTCACCAAATTTACTACTTAGACTTTTTGGGACCTCTTCTCATGAACAGTGTTACTGTGATTTTCTTACTTTGTCCTGAACATTGTTTTCCTACAGCCACTATTGCCACTGTGCACCAGATGTGTGAAAACACATTTTGGGCAGGATATGGAATATGACAACTGTACTGTTCATAAGGAGGGGTCAAAAAATGGCAATGTTGAAAATCTGGAGTAAAAATATTGAAAATTCTCGAAGTTACAAACGTGCGTAATACAGGCTCATAACACAGTCATTTTTTGGAATTTTTTCCCCAAATTTGCAACACAGGCTATTTGGGAGCCTTCCTCAAGAACAGTCACACTGTTGTTTCATTAATCAGCCCCAAAAGGCAATTCCACACAGTGACCGCGAAATCACCTTTCAGGACCGAATAATGAGATGACAGTGACTGAATTCATGAGGTGGGGTCCCAAGAACCCCATGTTGAAACTGTTGTGCCAAAATTTGCAAAAATGCCCAAAATATGCACCAAAGTTGAAGAGAACCCATTTATGCCATTATACAGATTACCAGCATTTCTTCAGTTTGCGGTTGGCTTTAAAGAGTGCAGACTTGTTCCCGGTCCACTGTAGATCATCGTGCCAGGCTCCAGAGGTAAGTATGGGGTGAGGGGGTGTGGGGAGGTGGGGTGCACAGAGGGTGGCTGCAGGTTGTGGTGGGGACAGGACAGCGAGGTACTATTTCCTTTGTTTCAGATAAGAAAAATAAAATAATTCACCACGGGTCTTCTTTTTTTTTTTTACAGGTTTGACCACACTGGGATGGGTTTCCAGTGTGGCACATCTCTTTGGGGGGGTATGTTAGCCACACTGGAGTGGTCTCACAGTGTGGCACACAATCAGGGTGGGACAGTGGCAGGAAAATGGGGAGAGGGGATTAACATGCCAACAGGCATCCCATCGGCAAGCATATCTGTGTTCGGAGGCATGATACCAAGAGGGATTGGGCACCCCCTCATCAGACCACATCAGTAAAGGGGTCACATATTCCTGCGGACTGTGAGTAGCGGGTGGCAAGCCACCACCCACCATGTTTATTGAAATGTTACACCAGGCAAGGCATACCCTGCAATGAGGGGTCACTCCCTCATTGCAGTGGCTAAAAATGTTAAGTTGGTGGCACAGTTTGCAACTGCTGTCATAGATAGCATTCAATCTAATTCATGCCATGGAGCCCAGTCCTAAAAAACAGTGGCGCCACTGGCCACAATACGACCGCGCCTCCAAAACCTGCTCTTCCACTTCAAGCAACCCCAATATGTTGTCTGCTCTGCACGTGAAAAACAACATAACAATGAGTTGCAGGTTCGGTGCTGGTGATAAAGCGTACAACCCATGGTGGTGGGTATGGAAGAGACCGAGGGAGAGTGGTGAATAATAGCAGTCATATTCAGCCAGTTTTCAGGACACCTTTTTTTTTGGTCATTGAGTTTAAGAGGAGGAAAGGGTGGAAATTGATACCATAGTGGTCCCATTGGCCCATGAGGATGTGGGCAGCAGTGGGAGTGGGAGAAGTACTGGTCGGTCATCATTTGTTGGAGCCACTGGTGCAGCAGCACCCATGACCAAGGAAAGGAGTTATAGCATCTCTATAGGTGGTAGTAAGAAGACAGCACGATACACTGCTAATGATTTAGTAGCAATTATTCTTGAATGGGATGGTGAGGGTGCTGCTGCTGCTGATGTTGCTTTGTGTGGCAATGTCAAAGATAAACAACAGTTAAATACAAATGTGACTCACCAGAATGTCTCCAGAAACCTTGCAGACATGGACCACAGTCCTCTAAACAAGTGGTAAATTGCTGTATGTTAAAGAAAAGGAGGTTGAGGATCAGGTTCAGGAAAAGTGTTGTGGGACAGAACCACCCAAAAGTGATAAGTATACGAAAGTGGATAAGGAGGAGGATGAGGAGGAGGAATAGGATGTGGGTAGAATTCATTTCAGCGATGATGACAGTGTCACTGACCCAACATGGCAACCAGAGGAACCCAAGGTTAAAAAAAGGAAAAAAGACAGATGCAGAGCATGCTAGTGAAAGAAATATCCCAGTTGCATGGATAGTTCTACATAGAGTTAAACAGAAAAGTAGCAAACAACAGTCTGATGTTATGCCAGTAGTTAGTGATGTAATTGTCAGAGATTGCGGCAGCACTCTCAGCAGCCTTGTGACAACTGTGGCACTGGCATGCAGTTTACCACCCATGTCAGTGTCATCTAGTAGCCAGCCATTCATTTCCCAATCTGAACAATCCCCGAAATACATAATGATGAGACCTACAAAATCCTTGGTGTGGGATTTGTTTTGTTATTGATCCCAATTACATCAGTATAGCAGTATGTCAGCTTTGCCAAACCAGGGTCAGTAGAGGCAAAAAAGGTAGTCACCTTGGAACTGGGGGGTGGGTGGAGGAGGGCAGCACACCCATTTTAAAGGAAAACATGGCTTGGTGTGGGCAGCACACAGAAAAACAACTGTTGAGGGTGGATCTGCTGCTAGTTCTGTTAGGTCCCTCACCAAAAAAATAACAATCCTTCACATCTGTCCACAGTAGAGGGGAGGAGGAAGAGGTCAAGGTTGTGGAGCTGACTGATCAATCATCACAGACACCAACACACAGTCAACACAGTGAAAGTGGCAGCAGCAGCATTACGGAAAGTCCTGTCGGGAAAGAGTGCAGGACCACCAAAACTGGCTTCCTGACCACCTCTGTAATCTCTAGCCCATCATTGTTCCTAGCAGTATGCTTCCAGTTCCCATAAAGTCTAGCACACCCATGAGTAAAAATGTACAGCCGAGCATAACCAGGTTGCTCAGCAGAAGCACCAAATATCTGCCTTATCACATAACTGCTAGAGAATTAAATGCTACATGAGCTGAAATGATTGCCATTGACCTGCTGCCATTTTCTTTTGTGAAAAATGAAGGTTTCCAGTGTTTTGTGGCTAAAGCCTGTCCTAAATGGTATGTACCCAGTCAGGGGTGTCATGCAGTCAGAAATTCTGGAGGGGAACAAAATCTCAACCCCTCTAGAGGGGTCCGGGGGCATGCTCCCCCGGGAAATTTTTGAAAAATTGAAGTCAAATGGTGCATTTTGGTGACTTTTAGCAGCCCAGAAAGCTGTTCCCCAACAAGCTAAGTGACATAATACTGATATAGGTTAGAGAAATTATCAATTGTTTTTGTCCTTTGTTCATTCTACTTACTTATGGACAAGACGGACGGCTGGATCCCCCGGCAGGATACGTGGATACATAACGGGGGATGCAGAGAGGTGGCCAGAGGAGGATAAAATAATAATAAAAAAAGCCGAACAAAAAGCATTACCCTTACCCTACTGATCTCACAGTGCCTTAGTTTCTGATACCATCATGGTCCCAATGATAACAGACTGTGATGTCACACACAGCAATTGGGGGTCAATTATAGATAGGCAGGTACTTTTTAAACTATGCACTGCATTACCTGAAATTTACACCAGACCAAGAAAAAAAAGTGAAAAGCAAAGTAGAAAACACTAAAGTGAAACATACTTGTGGTGCTGCTAGTCCAGATGTGCACACTGCAGCACTTGAGATGTGCATCTGCAAGTTTGCTGACTACAGAAAGTCATTGTTACCTACTGTTGAAAGCAGCGTGTAACACCAGTAATGTTAGTGCATTGGAACACTGTTAAATTGTCCTACATAAGAAATAAGACATGGCTTGGTGTTGGTAGTACTGAGATACCCACATACCTAGAGGTGTAGTTAGGCACAAGACTGCAGGTCGAGTGCCTTCAGCCGCTGGCTGTGTGGGTATCTCAGTACTACCAACACCCAGCCATGTCTTATTGCTTATATAAAATGGGCCCATACATAAGTTTGAAAAAAAAGAACATTCTAAAAGTTTTCAAAGTCACAAAAAATATAATAATAAAATGTTGCTAAATAATGTAAAATAGTCCACAGATGTTTTTAATCTGTCAGTCATCTGTCTTTCTTCAAACTCAATACACTGTGTGATTGTTTATCATGGAATAGAAGAATTCAAAGCTCTGCATTATTCCAGTAGTAGAAAGCCCTCCCCCCCCCCAAAAAAAAAGCACACTTGGAATATATGAATTCTACATTCTTCAGAGCTCAACTGGCATACAGACAAAGACACACATACAGGCTTGAAGTGGAGCCAGAACCCCAATTTTATCTATTGCCAGGTAAGGATAAGTGAGTTCTCTGGCAAAGTTGTACAAATAGGTGGGGGATTTTTCATTGACATCAAAGAAACACCAGAAATGGAAACTCTGAATAGTACTCTGATTAGCACTCAGAGGCAGAGTCCAGGGCTATAGGTTCAGCAGGCACAATCTCCCAATTATACAATGGCAAGAGAAAATCCTTGTCCCTGATTGGTCAGACTGGGACATGAACCAGGATGTTATCCTAGAATAACATCCCGACTCTACTTCCAGTACACAGACAACTGCATTCCAAGTGAACAAAAGATCACTCCACTGTCATCCCAAGCAACAGCTACAGTACTTCCTGCTGTGTGCGGAATCGATGTTCCCCACCCTGCTTGACAATGGTGCTCCTTGACATATGTCACCCTGGTAACTACAATGGCACCACTTTAAAATTTCCAGCTCAGACACTTTAAAAATAGTTAAACAAATGCAAGCCCCCCCAAGTCCACTCAGTCTGCAGGTACGATAGCGCGAGCACGTGCAATGTTGCAATATGCCACGCTCACTCACTACCTCACCAAAAGCGCAGTCCCTGAGTAAATGTCAAACTGTGTTTCACAAGAGTCACTTACTGCCAGTTCTCCTTCAGCATTCCCCAACCCCAGCTCACCTCATAATCTAATTCTCCAAAAGTAAAACACATTCTTCATCCTCCTCCCTACATCCTGCCATCTACTGTCAGAGAATTCTGTTCATAGTGCTAACACCTGGAGTCTAACAGAACAGCAACACGCCGGCAGCTCCAATCAAAATGTTAATCCACAGTGATACTGTCCCGGTACATTAAGCAAACTGTACCAGTATCAGTCAGACAAGAAGACAGTAGACTGTGAAAGTAATCACTACTGAGTCCTGTCTGTCGATGGCCTGGCCATGCCCACACGTTCCCTGCACATGCTCTGACAGTCTGCAGCTTAAACTTGGCTCTAAAGCCTGTATGTGTATTTTATTTTTGACGACTACTGCACTGGTGGTAGACTTAGACCCCAACCAACTCATTGACCATTGGGCCTGGCAGGCAGCAGCAGGCTTGAATGTGGCCCCTTGATCTTCAGATGAGATGAGAGTAGTTAATGATGCAGGTGAGCAAGTGGTAACTTTTTAGCTCCCATTACTCTGGATACATATTGAAACAGGGACCATTCCATTGCTTAGATTGCAGTATCGTGAGAGATTGGGTGGGGGGGGGAACGACCGCTCTAGTGATTGTGGCCTTCTGGGGAGTTTATTTTCCTTGTGTAAAGCGAGTCTATGACCAGTATCTTGCACATCATTAACCTCCAAGCTGCGGTTTTAATGAACACAGATCTGTTCCTTGTCACTCCTTAGCACAGGTGGGGAGGGGGAAGGTTACTTGTACAGTTAAGTAGTCTCACATATCTCTAAAGAACAAGTGGTGACAGCATGGGTGGGGGGGGGTAGCAGTCTTATTCATCCATTTTGAAATTGTTAAGAGTTATGATCTGCAAATTAAAAAATATGCTTATAAGTAGACACAATGTTTTCAAAATACTGCACAACAATAACAACAATACATGGGCACAACATTACTGAACTACAAGTCACACAAACCTTCTACCTGCTCCACTTATACCTTGACTCACTCTACATTTTTGTACTGGGTAACTGCTCAAGCCTGTGTTCCTTGGTGGTACTGATACCCCTATTTCTGTAGTGTACCAGAGGACAGATCCTCTGGACCATAAAGTGCCCCAGGCTGATGGTCTCCTGGTGGTGGTGCCCTACAGAAATATGAGTTTTCCCAGATTTTGAGTTACAGAATGCAGAGACAGATATGCTTAGACTGAGAATTTGAGCTTCCCATCATCATGGGCTTGTTTGCATAGGGGGTGATGGGATGGTAGCTCATGTGTCCCTAAACACCCAGAGGTCTGCATTCCCAGGCAACCGCTAACTAGTCAGCTGGTTGGCAGTGCCGCAGCACTCCTGATATGACCTGCAGGTCTGCTCGGAATGCCAGAGAGCTGGCTTGCAGTTCTTTTCATACTAATTAAGCACATCAATGGCTGTTAAATCCAAGAACCTACCTCCGACAGTCATGGGACTAAGAAAAAAAAGATGAAAAAAAAATCATACGAAGGAAAAACTGAGAGTTATGACCAGCTTCCATCCTCAGGGGTGGGAGCCCCTACAAACCAGAGTTTTCTTTTAAACAGCAACATCAACCTTTGCTGCTGGCAAAACTTCATTTGGTTTGGAATGGACAGTCATATCTCTTCTGATCCAGAGAAGCGGACAAGCTGCTAACGCGGATTGAGCTTGCAGCCGTTGGCGAGGATGGAGAATCGGCCGACAGGGACTGAGTCTCATTATGTGGTGTTGTATCTTCTGAATTACATATGACGCCTTTAGTGCTTTAGGACTTAAACTTGCATTTGATTTAACAAAAAGAAGATGTTTGACTCTTTTGTTAAATCAAAGTTTCCTGCAACACTGAAAGTTTAAGTTCACATTTGTTTATAAAATGCGTAGTGACTGTTTTCATCATAGTGGCTTTCCCACTTAAATGCAATCTGCAAGGACTGTTCAGCACAGTTCAGCGTAAAGAGGTATTCTGCCTTAAGAAACAATAAACAGCACTGTCAGTCTTTGTCTGAACTTTAGTTAGCAGATTGGAAGTAATTTATAGCAGTGAATTGATGAAATTCAGTGAGACGCTGCAGTTAGGGGCCTTAGGGGCACACTGACCTTTTTAATCTAGGAAGCAGGCAGCCAGAAACTCCATCGTGGTCACTGGTCTCAGAGGATTGAGGAACACATAAAGTCACCGATCGAGCAGGCTCTCTTACTGCCAACAGCCAACTGATAACGGGTTTGCGAGCGTGCATCTCTCGAGTCCAAATGTCAGGTGAGGGAGGTCAGACTGAAAATGCCACTTGCCGCCGCTCAACCAAAGGAGGATCATGGATGAACCAATTTGCAGCGCGAGCTACTTCTTCGCACCTCCCATGTGCAGACACTTGACTGGTGGTAACTGCCAGGCAGCAACCAATCACAGCGCCTGTTGTGACTGTCTCACTCTCTCTGTTTTACAGGTGCTCAGCCCTGAAGCCAGTCGCCAGCACAGCGTGAGCAAAAACACTTTTTTTAAACTGTTCAAACTCAGTCAGTCTTCCCACCCAGCAATCGATTCGGAAGAATCGTAACCCCCCACCCCCCAGCACCCACCAAAAAGACACTGAAAAACACCATATTTATTTTGAAGCCTGAGGTACCAATAAAAAATGAAATACTAAATTAATTTTTTTGATAGCCCTCACAACAATATTGGGGGGGCACATGCCCCCCTCGGGCCCTATGGGCATGACGCCACTGTACCCAGTTGTACCTATTTCTCATGTCAGGCAATCCCTGAACTACTTGATGCAGTTACAAATATGATCAAACATGACTTGCATCGCAGTGCATCTGAGTATGTGCATTTGACCACAGATCTGTGGAGCAGTGGGCCAACAGCTGCCAGCTCATACATGTTTAACAGGAAACTGGGTTGAACTGGAGGGTGTCAGGAGCTCCATTGTCAAAAACTACTGTAATCAGGATTGTTCCATTATTGCAAGTGACTGCAAGCAAAAGTGAGCAATCAGACAGCATGCAACACTTGCAATGAAGAGCATGATGGACAGCCATACTGGGGCCAACATTCCAACCATCCTTTTAGAGGAGATGGATAACTGGCTGGACCTAACTGGTCTAAAGGCTTGGTTTAATTGCCACTGACAACAGGGCATACGTGATCAAAGCAGTTAGAGATGGTGGCTATACAAAGATGCCATGCATGGTCCATTGCTTAAATCAGGTTGTGCACGAGTTCCTGGCACACTTAGAGCAGAATAACTTTTTGACTGTGTGTTAATACATTTGTGCCCACTTTGCACAGTCTGGCAAACCAAGGTATCAGCTTTGAGCACTATAGACAGAAAATTGCCTGCCTCAGCACCGTCTGAAACAAGAGGTGGTCACTTGGTGGAATTCAACACTGGCAATTTTGGAACACACATAAGAGAAACAGTCTGCATTGTCTCACTATATGATGCTGCATACATGCAGAGACAGTGCTAGGGCTTCTGTTTCACTGTCTCCTGATGATTGACAGCTTATGCAGTCCTTAATTATGTTCTTAAAGCTGTTTGACCATGTCATGCAAGCTGTGGGTAGTGACACTAGCTGCATTAGTCAGAGGATTACACTGTTAACAGTGTTGAGGCAGGCCATTTTGAATGTTGAAGAAGAAGTTGTGGAGATGGACAGTGATTACACACAAACAGCACCATTATACACTGAAGTCCTGGGTGTGTTGGATGGCAATAGATCTTGAGAGAGCATTCTGTGGTCTTGTGACTTTACAATAGCCACCCTGTTGGACCCAAGAAGTAAGTGTGGCATTTCCACAATTCTTCCAGGTGGAACTGAAAAGGTGAAAGAGGTGAAGGCCACCTTAATTAACAGGGTCCATGGTGTGCAAATTGTGTGGAAACATGATCTGCAGGGACACTTCCAGCATCTATCTCTACCAATGCCAACAACAGCTGTGTCATGCAGAACAATGGTGGAACATTGCCAAAAGCAGGACCAACCTCTTCTGCTAGTGTGAACCTCTTTGGGCAGTCCTCTCCCAGGGTGGGATAGAGGAGGTTTACAAGGGGGATGCTGCAGAGTAGGAACTCAGCAAGAAGTCTGCAGAGCAGATTGTGGAGGCACATATGGCAGACACCAAAAACCTTAGCACTGAAGATGAACCCCTCACATACTGGGGAAAAAACTTGAGGAGTGTCCTGCACTTGCTACACTTGCCCCAAAACATCTAAGTTGCCCCCATGCAAGTGAAAGCTCTGAAAGGGTAATCAGGGCAGCAGGGGGGCACCAGGTCAATATGTCGTGAAGAATACTTGACCCACTTTCTCACCACCCCTTTTTTTAAAGCAGTCCCACCCACAGGATCACACATTTCCTCTCAACCTTTCCTCCAGCCACTCCATCTAACTCCTCTCAATTACTGCTCTACCTGTCCTATTGTTAGGGACCTCACCCTAATTCGATTATATACCCTTTTAACTATAAACCAGCTAGCAGTTAAGCAGGCCAGCAACACCAAACAAACTACCTTGGGGTGCAACCACCTACTACTACTCCTCACTACCTCTTTTGGCATTGCTGGTACCATACACATCCTTTTGTTCTGCAAATTTTGGACTCCCCGCTGTTCTGTCTGACCCTTTGTATGAATGCCCTTTATTAATCCTTGCTTTCCTTCTCTCCTTCAGCTGAGAAACTGCCACCCAGGCTCCCAGCTCCTAAGCCACGGGATTCCCGGCTACCGAGCAGTCGGCGCCCCTCTAGCCAACGCTCGAGACTGCAGACACGGACCCAAGGTCCTACAAGGTACGGCAACTGCTGTAACCAACTGGATTGTGAGCACCCCTCAGACCACACTCTGATTGGTCCCTGGCGGAAGCCGGCTTCTGCTCTTTGATTTTAAACCCTAAAAATGTTTATGTTGGGACAAATGTTAAAAAGCCGAAGTGTTAACCCAGTCTGTAATTGAAGGGACTTGAATTGTGGTTTGGGAAAGAAATCTAGTGTCTACAGCCCTTTCCCTGCATACGTGCACTGGCCCTAGACACTTTTGGGTGCCAAAGTAATACACGTCCTTTTGTTCTGCAAATTTTGGACTCCCCGCTGTTCTATCTAACCCTTTATGTGAATCCCCTTTATTAACCCTCAATATCCTTCTCTCTCTCAGCTGAGGAACTGTCGCCCAGGCTCCCAGCTCCTAAGCTGAGGGATTCCCAGCTACTGAGCGGTTGGCGCCCCTCTAGCCGACGCTCGAGACCGCAGACACAGACCCAAGGCCCTACAAGGTATGGCAACTGCCGCAACTTCTTTGACCGCCCCCCCACCTCCACTAATTATTAAATACAGTCCTCCTGCCAAAATATTAGTCTACGTCCCCTGGCACTGTGCCCCACCAATAGAGACTTAGCTCGTGATCCCCCTCTTCTCTGTCCAGCCTACGGGATCCAACTCTCAGGGCCTCGCCTTACTAAAATGCATAGGCTCTCCTTGGCTGTGCCTTCACCACTAAATATTTTTAATGCTATCGAATTTGGGTTGACCTGGATAGGAAAGCAACTGATAAACTGCATTAATCCAGCAACCCCACTGTCCCCTGGACTAATTGAGTGGCTCCTTTTTTGAGGTACGATCATGTCGGGCCCTATATGGCTCCTTATACTGCCCCTTCTTCTGCTGATACCAGCTGCCCAGCATTGGACACCTAAACTACCATCATGTTTGGTCTACAATGGCACCTTGTGCTGTATACCACATGGCAACTTATCCTTTAATTGCCTCCATGATTCCAAGTACCAGTACCTTGAACCCTGCTCTTGGACCACACATACCAGTAGTACTTATAACACTCCCCCACCACAAGGCCCACTTCTCACCATGCAGACTTCTATCTCCTCCCCGCCTATTGTGGTAGGGGTACTAGCTCTTGCTACAACAGATCAGTTCTTCTATGGTGGCTACTTTCCAGTCCCTAAAAACATCAGATATACTAGACAGGAGAAAGGCAGGAATTACAAGCTTATAATTAGCGCTCTTAGAAAAATCCTACTTATCCTCCTGCTATGTTCAGACAACGTAGAACTCAACCCTGGCCCCCCAGAAGCTATTGCTTTGCCAGCAGAACTAGCAAATTTAAAAGGAATAAGCTTCTTGCATATTAACCTTGGCTTAGACCCAGCACCACTGATAGAGAAGTAAACATACACAACTATGCCTTGTTCAGAGCTGATAGGCATGTCAGAGGAGGAGGGGTAGCTATCTACGTTAAAGACAAATTTTCTGCCTTCTGCTTATCCTCAGCATCTGTCGCCAGCGAATTTGAATGCCTAATTCTCAAAGTGGAAATTACACAGACTACTGCACTCTGCGTAATAGGATGCTACAGACCACCGTCTGCTGGCCTACAGCTTGTGTCATATCTAAGTGACAAGTTGGAACAGGGGCTGCCAGAAACTATTATCTTCGGAGACCTCAACTTTGACTGGCTGTCTAACACAGCTGCTCCCCTTGCATCCTTCTGTGATGAACATGGGCTGATGCAACTTATTACTGAACCAACACGCCCAAACGTGAAGAACCCCAGTAAAAGTACACTTTTGGATGTGCTAATGGTGAGCAAACCTCATCTTTTCTCCCACGCTGATGTCTTCTTCTCAGACGCCAGCGAACACTGTTTTATTGCAGGAGTAAGATCCACCAACAACCCAGCACCCATCAGCAAGTTCTCTATGAAGAGATCCAGGCGCAACTTCAATGAACATGCCTACCTAAACGAGCTTAAATACTTCCCTGAGTGGCAAGATTTCTACCTGGCCAAAATGATTGCGTCAACTTACAATATCTTCCACAACATTCTATCAAGGGCTCGTAATAAGTATGCTCCCCTGATTAAAGTTCGAACTAGGACCAAAACCTGTAAGTGGTTCACCCCTCAGATCAAGTCCTTGCTTCTAGAAAGAGATAAGCTCTGGAAAAAAGCTTGCAGACTGAACACTGCAGAGGATTGGAACCAGGTCAGGAGACTACGAAATTTATGTACCAAAACAATCAGAGAATCGAAGGCCACCTTCTTCAAATCCAAACTCAACTCTGCCACAAAGAGCCCAATCAAGCTCTGGAACACAATCAATGATCTGCTAGGCCACTCCCCAGGCAATTCACTCCCAACCAAGATTACCTCTGGCAACTTGACTATAACTGAAAAGATAGATATAATTGACGCATTCAATAACAACTTTGCTACTGCAGGCATGGCATTTGATAACTCCCCTGCAAACATACTTCGCTCCCAGACTGCCAGCCAACTGCCTGAAACTCCAATAGTTTGGCCACCTTTCTCGCTTCAACCTGCCCCACTGAAAGAGGTAGAGGACCTCTTGCTTCAGTTGGATACTAGAAAAAGTGCTGGGGACGACACCCTTGACCCTTACTTCCTAAAAATTGCCTACCACGTACTAGCAGTACCCTTCACCTACCTTTTTAACTTATCCCTGTCTCAGGGCACCTTACCACCTATATGGAAGACTGCACATGTCATACCATTGTTCAAATCAGGTGACCCTGGTGATCTCAATAACTACAGGCCAATTTTCCTCCTTCCGGTCCTGTCCAAGCTCCTATAGAAAATTGTAAATGCACAGCTGAGGACTCACCTTGAGTCTAGGGAACTGCTAAATCCTATGCAGTCCGGATTCAGAGCTAAACATAGCACTATCTCAGCCCTCGACAAGGTTACTAACGACTGGCAGCGTAATCTTGAGAGCAAAAACTTTATTTGTGCTGTTTTCCTTGATCTAAGCAAGGCTTTTGACACCGTCGACCATAGTCTGCTCCTCTCCTCCCTTCAAACCATAGGTGTGGACCCCTCCTCTCTGCATTGGTTTACTGACTATCTTACAGGGCGCCTTCAACAAGTTAAAGCCGAAGGAGGCCTGTCCCTCTTAAAAACTCTGCAATGTTCTATATTAGGGCCCTTACTTTTTGCAATCTACATTAATAACATCGACTACTGTATAAAAGAAGCCAACATCCATCTGTTTGCAGATAATACAGTTCTCTACGTAAGTCACCCAACACCTGAAGCTGCCTGCAATGACCTACAGTCAGAATTCAACCTTTTGCAAAGCCAACTCCTCCAAAAAAAGCTACTCCTTAATGCCCAAAAAACTAAAGCGATGGTCCTCTCCCCTTTTATCTGTACAGCTAACCCTGTGTCCAGTTGGACAGTTCCCCAAATTACCACAGTTCTAGGTGAAAAACTAGAATTTGTTACAAAATTCAAGTATCTGGGAGTTTGGATAGACCAAAGACTCTCCTTCATTGAACATATCAAGGACTTGCTAAAACAACTTCGGCAAAGGCTGGATTGTTTTTTAGAATCAACCAGTTTCTCACCAGAGATGCCAAGAAACAACTGGTCCAATCCATTTTCCTATCATTGGTTGATTACGCTGACTTCCTCTACAGCCAATGCCCCAACTCTTACATGGCTAAACTGGACACACTCTACCATCGAGCACTGAGGTTTATAACGGGACTCCCCTTCGACACGCATCACTATACCCTATATGCGGCAGTGGGATGGACATCACTAAAGTTCAGGCGCCACAGAAACGCCGCTCTCTGGACCTTTAGAGCCATCTCTAATAAGCTGCCTTACTATATCTCCTGCTGTCTTCCCATGAGTATAATTGGGAAATACAGCGTTAAGAAGTTACTCAGCTATTACACTTAAAGTACCCAAAGCAAAATCCCGCTTTGGCAGGGCAGCCATAAGCTTCGTGCTACCTACCTTATGGAACGATCTACAAAAAACCCTCAAATTAAGCACTCTAATTGGTATAAATGCCTTCAAGATGCTTTATTTCCATTACAATCAGAGAAGTATGTAGTTGCTACCTCACTCAGACCCAGTACCGTGTCTGCACTGGTATATAGCTAGCTTAGACCCAATTTTTAGTACTGACCCCCCAGCTTGCTCCTCACCAGCCTAATTGTTCTCTCTCTCTCTTATCCCTCTGTCTTATCAACACTAGGCCCATCCATCCCCTTATTCTTCCTTTCCCAACCTCGGATAGGAGCTCACTACCCTGGGTTGTGACATCCTACCATGCCCCGTACTTTATAGCATTCAATCCCGGGGCTCACACATACTCCTTTTCTCCATCCACCTTCTCTACATCCCGTTTTACCAACTCCTGTCTGTGCACTGTGCCCTCCTAGCCTTTCTCCCCCTACCTCCCTCCCTTCCCCCCTACCTTTACCTCTACCTGGTGTATATTTTTATTTCTTTTCTTCCATTACTTCCTCCTGCAACCTTGGATAACCTGCTTTATCTTCCTATAGACACTTCTATGTATGTAAATACTGTGTAATCTGTACAATATCTGTATAATTCTGTGTACATATGAACTTCTTTTTCTTCCTCTCTGTAAAGAGTATTATCTGTACTGCCTTGTAAATACCTGTGTTGACCTGTATATACACTTGTTCATGCTCCACCCAGGTCCATCTTGCAAATGAGCTTCTGCTCAATGATGAATGCCTGGTTAAATAAAGACTTGATTGATTGATTGAATACCATGTGTGAAATACAGCATGGTCAAAAGAGCTAAAAGCAATATAGCTACATAAACAGAACAGTGAAGGTATGTTACCGCTATCCCTGTAGCTATGTTGCTCTTAGAGAAAGAGGCAAAAACCTCTGGTTGGCAGTATGTTACCATGCAGCTGCTGTGGCTCAGAGGCTAGAGCCACAGGCAGGGAGGGTAGTGGAGTGTCAGTGTTCTGGAGTTTGATTCCCCATTTCAGGACATATAATTTTATTTTTTTAATATCTTGTGTCCTTTTCCCTCCTTAGGAATCCACTCCAGAGGTTTCTCCCTGTCTCTGAGTTTTATCCCCCCCCCAGGAGTTCATTATATAAATAGGTGTGGGGGGGGGGCAGGGGACAGACCCTCCCTGCAAATATAACATTTTGTATTGTTTGCTGTCTTTTCAAAGACAGCACTCACAGTTTCTGTATCAATTAATATTTTGCTGAGCACCACCTTTGATTATGACATTTTGTTTGCACGGTTTTCGACTGTGCTGTTAATGTCAGCAAGATTATGACCCCATGCTCAGCAGGGGCAGTCCTACATGACAGGGGAACAGATCTTTCCTCTCATAATGTTAGCACATTAACGTTCATAAAGATGAACAGTCATCATTTGCTAGCAAATCGTGTGGCATCCGTGGTTTAATCGCTGGCAGTGGATGATGACAAAGTAGGATCAGTGTCAGATGCATCAGACACTGCTGAATTTCTGACAACAGAGTTCCCATAAGGGGATAATTCAAATTTGGAGGACTGTGAAAGCGGATTGCTAACTGGTGACCACCATGATGAGTAGGATTTAAAGAATAACACCACCACACAAGCAGTACTGCAATGCAGTGCAACAGCAGTAACGACTTGAATCTGCACCTCATTAGTCACTCCACTCAAAAGTACTTGCAGCCTGCACCCTTCACTTCTGTTCTGAATCCAGGTAATATATACAATAATGCATGGGGGTGAGTGCATAATGAGAAATTATACCCACCCAAGTTGTGGGATGCTACATAAACCCCGAGGGGTTTA
This sequence comes from Neoceratodus forsteri, assembly GCA_016271365.2. NCBI lineage: Eukaryota > Metazoa > Chordata > Ceratodontiformes > Ceratodontidae > Neoceratodus > Neoceratodus forsteri. The sequence continues at coordinate 937,688,625 of CM057449.1, read as the reverse complement.
TCAAAGCATCCCGCACCGAGGGTGGACATAATTTCTCATTTTGCACTCACCCCCATGTATTGTTACATGTAATTGCTGGCTTGTGTTTTTTTTTTGCCACAAAGATAAAAAAAAAGAGTTGTGTGACACTTGTCTGAGTGAAACGGGAACATGGCAGTATGAACAAGAGAACTAGAAAAGCTTGGTTCAACTGTTAAACCTTTTTTTAAATTTGTTTAGAGGACTTAGCTATTTTTTTGTACAGAAAGTATTTTTCAGTCCAGTTTTTGGTTTGATAATTTTTCCTTGATGTTTCCATGGAAATATGGTAATGAGGTCAAGGCCAGGGATCCTGTTCCTATGGAAATGACAGAGTATGTTAGCTACGTATTAGGGAGTGTGTTGAAACTCTGTGAAGAGGTTGTGTAGATTCTTTTGAAAATCTGTATTTTTTGAAAGGTATTTTGCGTTTGCAGGGTGTGTTGGTATGTGGGGTTAGTTGGTAACAGTATGATTTACTTACAGTCGTCTGATTTCGATGATGAAAGTAATAAGTTTGTTTTCTTAAGTGGGGGAGTGTGAGTTAAACTGCTTTTACTGAAGATTAGAATGCCATTTTACAAGCACCCGCTTTCTACTCATGACGGTGTTGTCTCTCTGTTTCCCTGAAGCTTTTACAGGTGACAGTTTGTGCTGAGGTGCAGCGCAAGGGGAGAGAAGGAGCAGGTGGCGCATGTTCACCGTTATAACCTGCGGGTTATAACGGCGAATTATAACCTGCTCCTTCTATGGGAAAAAACACAAGCCAGTTATTACAAAGGAATAATGCTCGACAGGGTGGGAGTTATATTGTGATAAAATCCTGCCTCGGGTGGTTGGGCCTGAGGCCGCAGGTCGAGGGTGTCTAACACCTGAGAAAGGATGTTATTCCAGCATAATTCCCACCTTGGAGGGCATCATTCCTATCATACAGTGGCTCGAATAAAAAAAAAACCTGAGAAAATAGTAATAGGTTCATTAAAAGTATACAGTATTTTAGTGTCATTTTTCCAAAGGGGTAAGTATACATAGTAAAAAAAAAATGCTTATTGTGTATATTGACCAGTAGCTCTCTGTGTCCCACCTCCACTCTGTTCTCCTGTTACAGTTGGCAGAATTGGGAGACAGCCTGTTGTTTTGTGTTTTTTTTTCCTTTTGAATTTAATAAGGCAGTCTGTTGTCCTATATTTAGTTACATTTATCTTTTTGTGTCTTCTTTTATATTTCTGAATGTCTGTGAAACCGGAAGATTGTGTGCCCACCGACCCCACCCTCCCGTTGCACCACAGCTTCTGTGATACCACTAGTGTGGGTATGTGTTTTGGGGAAGAAGAAATAGCTGCAAAGATGATTAATAAAGTGGCAGGTAACATTTTTTTATTTGTTTTCCAGAGCCCACGGGTAGCTGTCTGCTCCACATGTTTCTGACACTTTCGGTTTTGCAGTTCGTGAGTCACACGGTCAGCTTCCCATGAAATCCTATGCATTGTTCACAGTGGCAATGTGTTTGTATTAATGCTTTTCCCAGTACAGTTCTTGTGTGTTTTGTACCAGGGGATAAAAGTAATCCACAACCTGTGTGTTGTTGGGGGTGGGGGGCGCGCTGAGTCTGAGCAGTTTGTGGAGCACGTTTAGGAGTAGAGCAAGGACCACTGAAGCTGCTCCTAGTGATGGTTGTGGAATGTTTTTTTTTTTTTTTATTTGCTGCAGTCATAAGTGTACTGGGACTACAGCCGGGATGTTATGCTGGGATAACATCCTGGCTCCAGTGCCAGTCTGACCAATCAGGATCAGGCATTCTTCCTTGCCATTGTATAATTAAGCAATAAGGCACGACGGGGTGTGGTATATCATGGGATATCATCATGTCTCAGGTGGTTGGGCATGAGGCCGCAGGCTGAGTGTGACCAACCACCTGAGAAGTGATGATATCCCATGATATACCACAACCTGGAGTGACTTATCGCTATTATGAACTGAGTTTCAAGATTTATAAATAAAAATATAAAAGAAACAGGTTTTAAAACATTTTATGAATGAGTTTTTGGGTGGTGTAGGAGAACATTTTGAAAAAATAGTTTTCAGACAGTAGAGAGCAAGGAGGCAGGTGGTGCTGGAACTTTTTTGAAGCCGTGATGATGTAGCCTAATATCATCACGGCTTCAAAGAGCTCTCGGCCAATCATATTCCTCTATTTATGATCCTCAGTTCATAATCAAGAATAACACCTACCCCTGGTGCTTGCATTAAAATCCTTTGTAACAATTTTTTTTATTTATTTTGTATGTTGTAGGTGAAATAATGCAATCCAGGTTTGGTTCAATGTAGCTATAACCTCACTTCCTAGGTGGTAGAATGGCATGAGGTGCCACCAGCCCAGGTTGGTTATTGTGGCACACCTAATATTGCAGTAGTCCACACTTAATGTAGGCCCTGTTGTGTTGTATTATTGTTTATATTGTGTGCCTTGCACAATTCAATGATTTTTAGTAATTCCCTCGTATTTCTGCTTCTACTTCCCTTACAGATCAGGATTTGGCACCCAATACCCAGTGCCCACTGTTCTGCAACAGTGATACCTCCTTCTCAACATCACACCAGGGGACCTAATGGTCCTTTTCCTGATATTAAGTGTATGTAAGGATTACTGCTGGGCGGTGTGCTCTGTGAATGTACTCCTTGCAAATGGTCTAGGTGAAGACATTACTGCATTTAGGTGCATGCTACATCTGTTATTGTTTTGTAGAATATGAGAGGGTATTTGGTGTGGGGTGGGTGCAGGTGGTCAGGTCATAGATATGTAGATGCATAGATACATAGAAACTATTGTTAGTTAAAGCTACCGGTTCCAGCTAGTCTGCCCCTTACTTGCCGATCTACAAGGATAGGAATTTGTTTATTTATTTTATTTATTTGAATATTGATAACCGGGTAGGCCCACTGAGACATAGTTATCCCTTTTTCAGGGGCGACCCGGGGAATTACAAGTTTTCCGTACGTGATCAATAAATACATAGTATTACAGAGGTAGAACTATTTACAATTAAGTAGACACTTCATTCACATTTGTATTAAGGCATTGTTTTGTTAGGGTTACATAAACATAGGAGCATTCAAAACATTTTTGACAATTGATAGCAGTTAGATATAGTTCAAAATAATGGTAGAGTGATTCAATCAAAACATATATTTCAGAGTTGAGCTACCTGTGCTGGTTAGCACTGAATGTCAAGGTTAAGAAGAGAAAAGATTTAGTAGAGATAGTTGAGACAATTTTGGGGACAACAGCTACTAGAACTATGGGGGTGAGAGGTGAGGGGTTGGGGGTAGGAGGAAGATCCGAGGGAAACAACTATGATGATGAAAGGAGAGGTCATTTGCAGGTACAGATAGGAGGATGAAAGAACTTTTCTTTGTAGAATTTTTTAAACAGGAGAAGAGACGTGCAGGAGAGTAAGCACATTGGGAGGCTGTTCCATTTGTGAGGAGCTGTAAAAGAAAAGGATCTCCTGCCTCTGGCTAAGTGAGTCTTTGGGAGGCTTAACATTGGATATAGGGAAGAGCAGAGGGATCTGGTGAAAGGTTTCAGTGTGATTATGTTAGAGAGGCTGGGTGGTGAGGGGAGGTAGATAAGTTTGAATGTGGTGCAGAGTAAGAGGAATTCCAGTTTGGCTTCAAAGGACAGCCAACCTAGTGTATTAAGCACAGCACAGTTGTGTGTTTGTGCTCGTGTCTGTGCTTGTGTGGCTGCTGTAAATTGGACTATCCTGTGATAGACTTGCTTCAGTTTATTTAGGACAGGGGGCTTAGCTCAGATAATTAGTGGAGCTCCGTGAAGGAGACCTAGAACTAGTGTAGCAGATGCAATAGTTATCCTGGACTGTGGTGCAAGGTAGGGGGCTGTACTGTATAGTAGGCCTAGTTTCTGATGAGTAGCTTTTATCACTTTGTCAGTATGAGTTTTCAAAAGTTAGGTGTTCATCAAGAGTAACACCAAGATATTTGAAAGAGGTTACTCCTTCAAGCACTTCCCTGGTTGAGGTTTTAATTATCAGGTGAGGTGGGGTGAACAGCTCATAAGATGTATGGCAGAATATCAATTTTTTTGTTTTTTTGATATTAAGTACTAGTAGGTTAATACTGAACAAACTCTCCAGCACCTGGAAGTCCGCTTTCAGGTTGAGACTGATGAAGAGATATATTTTGCAGCTCTGTATAGGATGGTGTCATCAGCGCAGAGCTGTACTGAGGCTCCTCCACAGTTTGAGGGCAGCTCATTAATAAAAATTGAGAATAGAAAGGGTCCCAATATGAAGCCCTGGGGACCCCATCTGTGATGGGAGATAGGGATGATGTAGTGCCAGACCATTTTACACACTGCCACCTGTAGGTCAGGTAATTGACAAACTATGAGTGGGAGAGGTTGTCGAGGCCTAGGTTACGGAGTTTGGCTAGGAGGAGCGGGTGGTTTTTGAGGTTGAAGGCTTTTGTTAGGTCCATGAAAGTTGTTCTGGTTGTCTCACCCTGATCCATTGCCTGAAAGATGTCAGTGGTGACCCAGAGGAGCAGACTCAGTTCTGTGTAGTTTCACAAAGCCATGTTAATGGATGGTTAGGGTATTGGTTTCTTCTAGAAATGTGTAAAGCTGATTATATAGGATTTTCTTCTGTATTTTGGCTAAGGGACATAATATGGAGATAGGCCTGTAATTCTCAACTTGGTTAGCAGGGCCATTTTTATGCACAGGGACAACTATCACAGTTTTCCATTTGTCTGGGATAGTCAGAGTTAGAAAGGATTTGTTGATAAGTAATGCTACTGGATAGGCTATTGCAGGGGCTGCTATTTGAGAAATTTAGGATGAACCAAGTTGAAACCTTGTGAAATGTCGGGGTTGAGGCCCCTTTACAGTTTGAGTACCTCAGGCCTTGAGGTGAGTTTAAGATGTATTGGGGGAATGAGAGGTCTCATTGTCCACATTCCGAGGGGGGCAGGTGGTGGCTGGCAAGTTAGATTTATATTTTCCAGGTTAGTGAAGAACTGATTTATATCAGTAGCTATTTCTGAGGGGTTTGATAGTGTACTGCCATTAGAGATCATAGTTTGTGGGATGGTTCATTCCTTCCTCTTGAGTAGGGCGTTTAATTTGGTCCAGAAGTTTTTAGGGTTATCTAAATGTTTTAGGGGGGTTGTGGAAATGTAGATTTCTGCTAGCTACATTCCAAAAAAATGTGGGATTTTGTTAAAAAGACATTATTTTGTAAATAAGCAAGGAATACCTACATAAAAAGCAGCAATGCATGTTAATGGGGACATTTTTGATCTATACTTTTTATTTTAGTACTCTTGTACAGCATCATTCTTTCTCTATTCTGAGTCTACTTTAGCACTTTTTTGCACATGAAATAATAAAAGGGGTGCTCCTTTTAAAATGGCTCACATCAGGTTTCCATCAGTATTCTCAGCTGGTTTTGAACACCCACTGTTTAACATCACTTTTCAAGTGACTAATGAATTAGCAAGCAACATGCACTGCTACAGGACCTTATGGGACAACAGGTGTATGACAGCTGAAAACAGTAATGAAAACCAGGTCTGAGCCATATTAAATTAAATGCTTCTCTTATTTTGAATGTAACAAAAAGTGCTGTAGCAGATTCAGCATGGCAAAAAAGGGACTCATACAAGACAAGAGGAAAGTGGGAAATCTAAAGTTAAATAAAGCATAGGTCACGATTTTCACCATAATATGTTGTGTTGCTTTAATTAAGGTTACAGAGAGCCTGCTGAGAGCCAGGGTTGTACATTCACATTCTTATGCAGAGTTCAAAAGAGCTAGGGAGAATTTAGGAAAGGAGAGAGGAGAAGAGAAAAAATGAAGAAAAATAAGAACAAAAATAAGTGGGAAGGAGGTATGGCAATCAAGCAGTGTCTCCTTATGATCTGGTGGGACTTGAGACTTATTACACTGCAGAGCAAATCAGTCAAGTAGTGGGGTATGTTACTTATTAGAGTATGGCAATTTGTTGTTAAATCTTTGTGACAGTTTTGTAGTTTTATTGGTGCTGCTAGCAGAGACAGTGATAACTTGTGTTGTTTTTTTACTGTTCTAATGGAGATGTTCTCATGGAGATTAAATCAGTGTGAGACAATATGAGGACAGATAACGGTCTGAATTTTTTCTTTCTTGATGTCACAATGAGTGTCCTCCAAAGAGAGTATTCATTTCTCCAATAACGTTGCAGAATAGTTAAGTGGGTCAGTCCGCAACCCACAAGATCATGATTTCGATGCCTTTATTCAGCTATGACCCCAGAGGATATCATCGCCATTATCACTAGTATGTCCCATATAGTCTGAAGGCCTGGATCTCTTCAGTTCTGTGTTTATGACTGTTTTTTGTTATCTGCATTAGGATTGCTCAAAATCTGTCCAACAGAATCAGATGCATGGGATTTCGGGCTTTTGTTCAGAATGTGGAATTTCACTAATAAAGGTAAAAAATTTGAATTCCCAAAAGAGGGTTGGATGCAGTATCCAAATCTAATTCTGCATTTGCCTTCATTAAAAACAAGGAAAACCTTCCCCCACCCACTGAAACAACAGTGGACCTATAAAATTAAAGTGCTCCACCCCTTACACTACTCTTGTTTCTCCCTCCCTTACCCTAAGTGCTGCAGATCTGCTTGAGGATCCAGCTCTGGTTGTTAAGTTCATCCATGCAGGTCTACCTGCCACTGACCAAGGACTTCAGCAATAAACTTTGTCTTCTTTTGTTAAGGTAGGCTACTACTCCAGTCACTGCAAACATTTTAAACTGTAATGAGCAACCCCCCCCAAACAATCACCTCGCTGCCTCACAAGCTAATCAACTTGCAGCCACACCATATTATTCCATGGTGCCACACTATTGCATAAATGCACACTGCATGCATGCCAGCTAAACTTGCCCCCTGTCTGCATTAAATGCCACTGCCCCGAAGGAGCCCCCAAGAGTATTTCTCATTTGCAACCACTGACCAGGAACAATCAATTATACTGGTCAGATCAGCTCAGTATATCCATCCAGAAAAGAATTGTAGCCTACAGTAGTACAACACAGAACCCAAGCCTAGCCTGGCCATCACACTCCTCCTATAACTGAGTCTGCTGACAAAACTAGAGTTTAGAAGGCAACCTACCAACACAAAAGTCTTGTTCTTTAGATGCCAAGACACTGAACTGGGAGCAAGGTGTCTGGTGTTACCCTGGCTTTGATGCAGGTGGACCACTTAGCAAACTCCAATTTTTTCAGCAGACTCAGTTGCAGGAGGACTCTAATGGTCAAACCAGCCTTCAGTTCTGTGACTTACTTGCTACTTATGTTGCTGTTGGTTGGATAAATATACCGGGCTGTCTGGGACCCAGGTAACTGTTTTTGTTGTCGGTGGTGAGGGATTCCTCCTGGGCTCCCCAGGAGCAGTGGCTTTATTTCAGACATAGGGGCACGTTTGAAAGGCATGCATGTAATGGGCATTACACAATGGTGGTACTTGGCTGCTGGTGATTGAAGTGGTGAGTTCAGATAGTAGTAGACCTAGTACAGGCCAAGGAATGATTACAAGCTGGTTGGCAGACTGGTGAGGTGGTGGGTTGGGAAAAGGGATCTCTAAATGATGTAACCTTATTGTGGATGACCAATAAAGAACTGTGAGCTGAGCCAGAGCCTCATGCCACCTTGACTGGACCAGAAGAGGCCAGATGGAGGCAGTGGGACCCCCAAGCAGCCAACTTAAGGTAGAAATAGTCAAGGGTGTGGAAAGAGGGAGTTCACATGCAGGGTGAAGGACACTGTGTAGATTGTGAGTAGTAGTTGTACAACTCTGTGTGCTGGGAGGGTTATTTTGCAGGTCTTAGGATGCAGAACCAGAAATTATGATTCCATCTCTGATTCTGTTCCAATGCCTTAATCAGACTCATGTCAGAATTGGAATAATAATTTCTGAAATTCCACCACATGCAAATGGAACAGATTCCACATAATACGAGCACCCTTAGTTGATGTCTGTATAAGCAGGGATCATTTGAGTAATGTTCTCTTTGGCAGAAGGTTGCTGGTTTGAGAATGTCTGGGGTATCAGTAAACTCTCTCTCCTGCTTTAGGCATCATTCATTATGAGGCTTTCTTCCCTCAAAGTCTTACTAGCTGGAGTGTTTAGATCGGGAAGGCTGGTACTAGGACCTGGAGCCAGAAGTTCAAAGTATGTTTTTGACTGAATTTTGTATGATTTTGTGAGCATCAGATGGCTTAGTGAAATATTTCAGTCTACCATTCAGGTAAAGTCTTAGTTACATGGTTTGTAAGAGGGCATATTTTAATACTTTTGTACATAGGACTGCTTTAGCTTGGTCAAAGATTTTCCTCTGCTGCTGTGTCCCCTTCTTCAATCTGGACATATCAGAAAGTTTGAGTCCACTTACATGAACACCACCTTCCATTCTGGCTTTTTGGATTATCTTCACCTTTTCTTGAAATGTATGGACTTTAATAGAACAAATTGGGGACAAACCATTTGCAAGGTCTGAAGGGGCAGTTTTTATTTGGGGTTGCTTTGTGGGCTCAGTCTACAGCTGTAGTATATTTTGTTCAGAACATTTGCAGCCCACAGTTTCAGTTATCAATCTCTGGAAAAGTTTTACAGGATCCTTTTTTACCTTTAGACCCTAAGGGATCCTTCCAAGCTACAAGTTAACTCTAGAAGACAAATCTTCTTGGTTTTGAACTTTGCTATGTAAGAATTGCATTCACTTGGAGTGACCAGCTACTGCTTCTGTAAGGGGATAAAGTGTATCTATTGTGGCCTTCACTCTTTATTCTAGTTTGTGAATACTGCATTAATTAGGGAAACCAGCAGGGAGCACTATATTTTCCTGAGGCCCTGCTGCATATCAGCTCATATTAATTATATATCCTGCCTGCGGTCAAATTTTCATTAACTTCCTTTGTTTTACTTTTAGTTTTACCTTTGTCATCTTCGAGAGAGATGTGGGTGACTATTCTCCCTGGGAATAGATGAGACGTGGAAGGATGGGGGAAGGGAAGAGAGCCAGTAGTGAGTGAAGACTAGCTGTAGCAGATGATCTCATAGCTTGATGGTGAGTAACTCTGACCACTCTCCTCACCCTTTCTTGCAATAAATAACTGTAATATCCTTCACTCTGCTTACTGACATCAGCATATCATTGAATAACCCATTGTTGAGTTAAGTTCACTGGTCCAGTGGGCTGCTATGTATGGAGTCAGTGGTGCAGTTGGTTGCTAGACTGTTGTGCATGCTTGCAACATATGGACTGCAAGCTTGCATAGCTTGCAGTGTACTTAGTCTTTCACATTCTCTGTTTCCAAGGAACTACAACCCTTTCAGGGTACTGGAGGCACATTAACCCTCTTAAAGAGGATTCTACCCTTGGAGGTGCCACATGGCCCAGTCCTTTGGATAAGGGTACCCTAGAGAAGAAGTCAAGAAGAAGAAAGGTGAGCCCCCAGTGGAGAGGGAGATGATAATGGGAGCAAACAAATGAGCATCTGGAGGACATTTGGGGCATGTGTGCTAAAGAAGTGCTCAATGGCGATGTGGCATGTGCTGCCCACTGAACCCTAAATATTGCCTTGCAATTCTCTTGCCCAGTGAGCAACTATGGATGGAGTTGGTGGTGCAGTTGGTTGAGTGTTGTGGTTGTGCAACATATGGACTGCAAGCTTGAGAAGCTTGTGGTGTATGTGGCTTTTTGTGTTCTCTGTTCCTAGGGGGAAATACCACCCTGTCGGGATACCAGAGGCACAGGAATCCTCTTGCAGAAGGTTTCTCCTCTAGAAGTGCTACAGGACATGGCAGTTTGGCTACAATTACCTTAGGGAAGGAGGCAAAAATTGGAGCCATCAGTGTGTGATAGAACTGTCTAAACATCATCTTCCACTAAGGAAACAGAAAAGGTCATGAAGCTAAGTGACCAGTGAAGAAGTACAGCCAGCATCTATGTCTCAAGCCATATGGCAGAAGAAACCTAACCACACTCTAGGAATCTTACTACTTTTATGACTATCAGCACAGAGGAGAAGAAAAAAACCTCTTGTGGAGGAAAACTGGGGATTCAAGGCTTCAGGTTACCATCCCTCCAGGCATCAAACAACTATTGACCTAGATATCAGTTGGGCCTGTAGAACCATACTAGTAAGACATAAACTTCTGTTTGCAATAGGTCTTCCCTCACAAAGCAGGCAAAGCCTTTCCATCTGGGGAATTTTGAGGTACAAATTCTCCAAGGAAAAGGAAAAGATTGGAAACAACTGCTTCAGGTCTGGCGTCCCAAACTCACTTCTGGTGCAGCTCATAGGTATAGGATGCCAATACCTTGAGTGGATCTGGTGGTGCAGCACGAAGCCAGTGAGGCGGAAGCATACTGATCATTGCATCATGACACCATATCAGGTGAAAGTGTGCTAAATTCTGCAGTATGACGCTGGAGAGGTAAAATCATACTAGTCTCTAAAGGGGTTGAGAGTGGGCATATGCCCAATTGTTGGAGGGCTTGAATCCATTGATGATTGTTAAGGCATTTGCCTGAAAGTAGGTAGTACAGTGGGAATAGCAGATGGTAAGGGTAAAGGTGAGCCCAAGGACAGGACAGGACAGCTGGCTAGGCTGGCTGGCAGAGTTCCAGATCAGCAAAGCACCAGCTAAAGAGATGTCTTTAGTGAGCTGGCCACCGACAGTGAACAGAGCTCATGAGGTGCGAGGCAGGGTGAAAACCCAAGCTGAAGGGCAGCAGAAAGCCAAAAACCAAATCAGAAAGTGAAGCATATCCACATCAATGGTTGGAGGGGCTCAGAGATAAGCAGCAGGGCAGACAGTCCAGGTTGCAGACAAGAGGTGGGCCAGCAAGCATCCCACCCAAACAGGAGGGGGGGAGAAGAAGCATAGAGAGAAAGGAGACAGCCTCACCAGCACCCCCAAACTGGGCAGGAGGGGGAGGTAGCAGACAAAGGAGCAACACAAGAGGAGCCAGCAGACAAGAAGGTCACAGAGCCCAGGTGCCATGAGGAGTGGAGCAGAGCAAGCAAAGGAGCACTGGAGATGTGAACCCTGAGGCAGCCAGGTCAGAGCAGGCATAGCCATGTCTGCAGCAGGGCAGAAAGCATAGAAAGCAAGTGTGCTGACACAGAGTGCCAAAGCATGCCATAGAGGCATGAAGAAGGCCAGGAGGACAGGCCAACACAACAATGTGGAGGAGAAGGACACACCCAGGTAACAGCTCCACAGCAAGGTAAGGAGGATGAGGTGGGCAGGAAGTAGCCAAAAGCAATGCATCCACTGCAAGTGAATGGGCATCCGGAGGATGCTTGAGGCATGCGTGCTTGGAAAGTGTTTGTTAGGGGTATTTCAAGTGTCACCTCTTGCCCCACTGAACCACAGGGATCGCTTCGCAACTCTCATTATGTTCTTGATCTCACAAGCACCTGAAGCACTCCCCCACTCAAAGTTTAAAGTATTGCCTTTGTGTTCATGAACATACGAACATACGAAAATGCAGCAGAAGTAGGCCTCATGGTCTATTGAGTCTGCTCGATTGTGCAGTTAGCCCCTCAACTTGCAGCTACTGTACCCTACCCTACTCACCCCTCTTCATCATTACCCACCTCTCATCCTGTCCCAACCCCTCTGAAAACCACCCACCATTCTACAGGATACCACCTCCTCTGGCAGAATATTCCACCTGTGTACCACCTGTTCTATGAAAAAATGTCTCCTGATTTCCCTCTTGAATCTTTGCCCCTTCAGTCTCAGCTGATGCCCTCTCACATCCCTCCCTCTTCTAATCTGGAAAATCCCTCCTGTATTCATCTTATTTATCCCCTTAAGGTATTTAAAGGTTTCAATCATATTCCCCCATCCCTTCTCTCCTCCAGGGAGTGCATGATCAGCTCACCCAATCTATCCTCGTAGGACTTTCCCTCCAATCCCTGGATAATCTTTGTCACCCTACATTGTACCTCCTCCAACAACTTGATGTCCTTCTTCAGGAATGGGCATCAGTACTGCACACAGTACTCCAGGTGTGGCCTGACCAAAGACCTGTACAGGTGAAGGATCACCTCCCTATTTCTGGAGGAGATCCCCCTTGCTATACACCCCAGCATCCTGTTAGCTTTAACTGCTGCTTTCCTGAACTGAGCTGAGTTGCTCATGCTGCCCATTATTAGCACCCCCAGACCCTTTTCCTCACTGGTGCTTTCCAGCTGTACCCCTCCCAGCTGATAGCTCCTCCCCGGGTCCTAGCTCCAAAATGCAGTACCTTGCACTTCTTAGCACTGAACCCTAACTGCCATGTTTCTGACCACTCCTGTAGTTTAGTCAGGTCTTCCTGCAGCCCCTTCCACTCTTCAATGTCATCTACCACAGCTCCCATCTTTGCATCATCAGTTAATAGACTGATCCTACTTCAGATTCCCTATGAGATATCAGCTATGAATATCCCAAACAGCACTGGTCCCAGTACCAATCCCTGTGGCACCCACTCATCTCTACCCTCTGTGATGAGAGTTCCCCCCCCACCACCACCCTCTGGTGCCTTAAATTCAGCCAGTTGATCATCCATTTGATCATCTTTGTTCCCACCTGTATGTATTCCAGCTCCCACCCCCTCCAGCCTCCCGTGCATATGGAATCAAATGCCTTGCTGAAGTCCAAATACAGGATATCCACCACATGACCCATGTCCATCTCCCTGGTCACCCAGTCATAATGCTCAATTAGAATTGTCTGGCAGAATCTGCCCAAAACAAAGCCGTGCTGTTGACCATCCTGGAGACCATTGTCCTCCAAAAAGGTCACCAGCCTCTCTTTTAGGATTGTCTCCATGAGCTTTCCCACAATTGATGTAAGGATTGTCACAACCCCACTCAGCAGGTCAGACCCTCTGCTCCCACAGTGCCTACCTCCGAGTGCAGTATTGTGAACACTTAACAGAACAGGGTAACCCTCCTGTCTGTTTTGTGGGTTTGAATCAACCTTTGGTCTCAGGTTCTAGAGGGATTCAAACTGTGAACCTCTTGCTAGCGTACCCAATGTACAGGCTCAGATATGTCTGCCCTTCGGGGGGGACAGATATCTTTCACCTATGGGCACATAACCAGGTGAAACCTTAAAAGCTCTATTAAAGACCTCAGAATAAACTCTTACCTTTTCCCAGTTTGGTAAAACCAGTAAGATTTGTACAGTGTCAGCTTTAATCATATATGCTTCCCTAGTCAAAGAAAGAATTTCAAAGGCATACCAGGTAGTCTTTAAACATAGAGGTTTACTTAAAATCGATAAAAATGTAAAATGTACAACACAGTACCATATATCACAAAACACACAAATCACTTAAACAAAACAGGTTTAAAAGTGCAGACAAAATCTACTACCACAGTACACTTAGAATTGTCTTTTCTAATGTGTACTTATCTCCTAACAGTGCCTGATGTTGCTTTTCTCAGAGTCCAAACATGTGTGTCTCTAAAGGTCTGTTACAGCATAATTAAAACACTGCCTTGACCCTGCCTTCTCCGTGATGTCACCCAGCTCCTCCTCTGTTTATTAAAAATTATACAATCAGGATGTCTTGTGTCAGAAGGTAAATTAATAGGTGACATCAGCAGAAACAAACTTGTTTCCCCACATGACTTCTCAATTAAGTCTGTCATTTTCCAAGTCCTTTCTTTCATACATGAGCAGCATCCTCTCTCAAGAACATCAAAGGACTTTCATGATGTATCACCTAAGTGTCATAACCTGTATTCTTCCTCTAAACATCATAAAAGTTTATGATTTCTAGCCTAGCAGCTGCAATTTCTAGCCTAGCAGCTGCAATTCAGCTCCCTGAGCTGGTGGCCTTGATGGAAGAGGGATGCCTGGATATTGTAGCAGTCACAGAAACATGGTACACAGAGAACCATGACTGGGATGTTAACATACCAGGGTACATAACCTACAGGAGAGACAGGCAGGGGAGAAGAGAGGGAGGAGTAGCCCTCTATATGAAGGAAGGGATAAAAGCAACTGAACAAAAGAGTAAACAGGGAGGAGAGGAGGCACTGTGGGTCACCTTGAGACTGGAAAGGCACCACAATCCACACAGGGTTGTGTACAGACCCCCATGTCAGGGGGAAGGAATGGACAAGGATATGATAGAAGGCATTCTTAGAATGGCAGAGAAAGGGGAGATACTGTTGATGGGAGACCTGAATATGCCAGATGTTAACTGGAGCACATTTTCTGCAGCCACATCCAAGAGCAGGGCCATTCTTGATGCCCTACAGGTGGCAGGCATTAGACAGCTAGTTTCGGAACCCACTCATGCGGGAGCAATCTTAGACCTTGTACTCTCAAACGGGGGTAGTGAGAGGATCTCAGATCTAGAAGTGGGTTGCCATCTGGGGACAAGTGACCATCAATCAGTGTGGTTCACGTTAAACTCAGCTACAGAGTCAAGCCATACAAAAGTGAGGGTACTGGACTTTGGGAGGCTGACTTTGGCAAGAAGGAGAGTGCCTCAGAAAAGCACTAGCAAACAGGCTAGAAGGAGGTGTGGAGCAACAATGGAGAATCATCAAAACTGCCATCACAGAGGCACAAGCCTTTGTGTGAAGCAAATAAATCAAAAAAAAAAGAAAAAGCCACTATGGTTCTCAAAGAGGTGGCTGTGAAAGTCAGGAAGAAAAGATAGCATTCGGAAGTATAAAGGAAACACAGAAGGAGCAGGACAGAGAGCTGTACCAGTTAAGGCAGAAGGAAGCAGGGAGGGAAGTCAGAATAGCAAAGGCCCAAACTGAGGAAAAGATAGCCAACTCAGTTAAGGAGGGGGATAAAACCTTTCAAAGGTACATCAGCGAGCGTAGAAAGACAAAGGGAGGGATAGTGAGGCTGAATAGAATGAACGGTGGGTGGGCAGGAGGGGACAGTGAAAAAGCAGGGATACTGAACAAATATTTCTGCTCAGTATTCACAAACGAGGAGGGGGAAGTGCCTAATCCAATTAACAGAAGCACTCTTGATGGGAGGTCGATCCCAGTCCTTTCACAGAAGAAAGGGTTCTGCAAGAACTCCTAAAACTGAAGGTGGACAAAGCAATGGGTCCTGATGGAATTCACCCCAGAATTCTCAGTATAGTGCAGTGGTCTAAGGCTCTGAGCTGCAAATCTGGTGACATCCAGCAGACCAGACCTGGGTTTGAATCCCACAGCTTCCACTTGCATACTGTGTGACCCTGAGCAAGTCACTTAACCTCCTTGTGCTCCCAGGTCGCTCCTGTAAAAAAGCTTTCAGCTTAGTGTGCTATACCTGGTTAAACAACTAAATAAAAAAAAATTAAAAAAACACAGATTACTATGAATTTCTGCTTGGGTGTACAATGCTGAGCAGTACGTACCCGCAGCACTCAAGGATTTGGAACTAGTGAAACCACTGGCTACTCTTTTTAATAAATCATGGGAGGATGGTGTGGTACCCGAGGACTGGAGGAAGGTGGATGTGATTCCCCTTCACAAAAGTGGGACCAAGACAGAGGCAGGAAACTACAGACCTGTCAGTCTGACCTCTGTGCTAGGAAAAGTGATGGAGTCACTTCTGAAGGAAAGAATAGTTGAGTATCTAGAGGCCAGTGGAGCACAGGACCCAAGGCAGCATGGGTTCACAGCGGGAAGATCATGTCAGGCAGATCTAATAGATTTCTTTGACTGGGTGACCAAAGTAGTAGACCAGGGAGGGCTGTGGACATGGCCTACCTAGACTTTAGCAAGGCATTTGACACAGTCCCACACAAAGATTAATAGTCAAATTAACCAGCCTGGAGTGGGTCCCAGGGTGGTAGCCTAAATAAAACACTGGCTGCACAACAGGACACAGAAGGTAATTGTAAATGGAGTCCACTCTGAAGAAAGAGGGGTTACTAGTAGAGTACCACAGGGTTCAGTATTGGGTCCAGTCCTTTTTAATGTCTTCATCAGTGACATTGCAGAGGGACTGGAAGGAAAAGTATGCCTTTTGCAGATGACACAAAGATCTGCAACAGGGTTGATACACAAGGAGGCGTGGAAAGGATGAGAAGGGACTTGGCAAGGTTGGAGGAATGGTCAGAAGTATGGCAGCTAGGATTCAATGTAAAGTGCAAAATAATGCACCTGGGAAACAAGAACCCAGGGGAAGAATACACAATGGGTGGGAGGTAGTAACAACAACAAAAAAGGAAAGGGACCTGGGGGTAATCATATCAGATGACCTTAAGGTTAGCAAGCAATGTGAGAAGGCCGTAGGGAGGGCTGGGAGTATACTGGGATGTATAGGGAGAGGCATCAGCAGCAGAAAACAGGAAGTTGTTATCCCTCTGTACAGACGGTTGGTGAGACCCCATCTGGAGTACTGTGTCCAGTTCTGGAGACCCCATCTCCATGAGGACATAGACAGGATAGAGGTAGTCAGAGGAGGCAACTAAATGGTGCAGGGTCTGCAAGAAGCCTTATGAGGAGAGACTAAAGGAGCTTAATATGTATACCCTTGAGGAAAGAAGGGAGAGGGACATGATAGAAACTTTTAAGTACCTCAGTGGAATCAACAAAGTCCAAGAGGGCAGCATCTTTCAGAAAAGAGACTTGCAAGAACAGGGGACAAAATTTAAGATAGAAGGAGGCGGTTCAGGGGCAATGTGAGAAGTATTTCACAGAGAGGGTAGTGTATGCATGGACTAGCCTTCCTGAGGAGGTTGTGGGGTCTAAAACTGTGGGAGAATTCAAGAATGCATGGGACAGACATAAGGCAATTCTTGTGGGGGGTAGGAAGAAATAGGCTGTTGGTTAACTAGGATCTGCTGCCTATCCTGTAGGTAGGGAAATGGGCAGACTAGATGGGCCTAGCAGTCCTTATCTGCCATCAAAGTCTATGTTTCTAAGTTTCTAGATAAACAGGAGATCCTTGATTTAGGTCTCTTCTGGCCTGTAATTATCTCCTGGCTTTTATCTTTTTTCTGAAACAGCATGTCTGATGAGAGGCACTCAACAACACAGTTTTATATTACAAAAAGCATAGATTAATCTGAACCAGCTTTTAAAGTGTCACAAGGTCTATTGGTCTGTAGTTGCCTGGTTCATCCCTAGGGCCACTTTTGTGAATGGGCACCACGTGGGTCATCCTCCAGTCTTGTGGTACGCATCCTGTGTCCAGAAAGGTATTGAACAGGTCAGCCGGTGGTCCGGCCAGGATCTCCGCTAACTCCTTAAGTACCCTAGGGTGAATACCTTCTGGTCCCAGTGCCTTGTCCACCCTTAGTTCCCTTCATCCTTCCAGAACCCTGTCCTTTGCAATCCCTATGTCAGTCACTCCCTCCCTCCACTGCCCACTCCACCCCTCCCTTGAGGTATCTGCCCCCCTTCTCCTTCATGAACACAGAATAGAAGTATTCATGTAATGCCTCTGCCTGATCCTCCCCCTTCTCCACCCGCCTTCCATCCTTCCTAATCCTCACAAACTGGTCTTTGTCGCTAATGTATCTGATGAAGTCCCTTTCTCCTTCCTTAATACCCTGTGTCATTCTCAGCTCTCTTGAAGCCTTGGCCACTCTGACTAGCCTGGTAACCTCCCTGGACTTCTTCATATACTCATCCTTGTTGACACCCCCCTCCTCTTGATTTTCCTAAATGCTGTTCTTTTGGCCCTCACCCCTTCCATTACCTCCTGAGTCAACCAACTTGGCTTCTTTGCCCTTCCCCTCTTACTCTGTGCCTTTGTACAAGTCCCAGTAGCCTCCATCAGACCTTTTTTAATAATATCCCACTTCTGACTAGCACCCATGCCTGGTTGAATTTGGCCAAATACCTACACCAAATTTCCCCCATCCTCTTAAAGTCCGCCTCTTTAAAATCAATCACCCAGATTCGTGTACCTCCTGTTTCCCTACCCATATTGAGCATGAACCACACCAAGTGGTGATCACTCCCAGCCAGAGAGTCCTCCATCTCTAGATCCCTTACAGCCTCCTCATTTGATAGTACCAGGCCCAGAGTCCTCTCCAGTCTAGTAGACTCTTGTACCAACTGCACTAGGAAGCTGTCTGAAATGCTTCTAATATGACCTGCTCCTTTGCACTCGTGGGAGTTGGAGTGCTCTAATCCACCCCAGGTAGATTTAAGTCCCCCACCACCACCACTGTGTTCCACTTTCTAAAGACTCTTCTGATTTGCTCAGCTAACTCTCTATCCAGGTCATCTCTTTGCGATGGTGGTTGGTATACTACCCCATCCTCAGTGTCCTACCATTCAAGTCTTGAAATTGCATCCAAAGGGCCTCTGTTCTGTCTTCCTCACCCTCCTCCCTTATACACCTTATCTCATCCTGTACATAGATTGCCATGCCCCCACTTTTCCCTTAGCAGTATCCTTCCTGAATACCCTATATCCTGGGATCATTATATCCAGTCCTGGTGCTGGGTGGCCCACATTTCCATGATGGCCACAATGTCCACCCTTCTCACTGCCAAGATAGCCTGCATCTCAGCTGTCTTATTACCTAGGTTCATCTCATTCAGTGTAACCACCCTCTGTCCCATTTTCTTCCATACCTCTCCCTGATTTGTCTCCCTCCCCCATGCCACTACCCTGACTTCTTCCCTGTTATCTTAGGGGTAAGCTCATTTGACTCCCCTCTCTGGGATCCCTGCCTACCAGCTGTCCACTCGCCATCCCCATCTAGTTTGAATCCACCTTTGTTGCTATGTAGCCCTCTCAGCAAGAGACATGCAGAGACCACAGGTTGGGAAACCATATAATCTTACCCCATAACAGTGACAAAGGACAAATGGCAAGTATTATTGGTGATTCTAGTAAAGGGGGCAGGATAGGAGGGAGGGAGGGTGGAAAGTGGTTACATTTATTGCTAGGAGCCTTGGGAGGAAAACTACAGAGTTACAGGTGTTCATGGCAGAGGGAGAGGTGGACATTGCAGCCATCACAGAAACATGGGCCACCAAATACAATGACTGGGACCTGTCTGTACCATGATACAGTTTTTTTCGTAGGGACAGGGTGATTGGGAAAGAAGAGGGGGTGGTACTGTATGCGAAGGAAGGACTGAAGTGTGTAAGGAAGGAAGGGAAGAAGGGTAGTACGGAGTTACTTTGGATGCAAATCCAGGATTCCAAGAATAGGATTCTCATAATGGGAGTGGTGTACAGACCTCCCTCTTAGATGGAGCAGTTGGACAGGGAACTAGCGGGACAGATCAGGAGGACCTGCAAGAAGGGTAGTGTGGTGATTGTGAGGGACTTCTACATGCCAGGAGTGGACTGGAGTACCCCCAACAACCAGGAATAGAAGGGAGCAGGTACTGCTGGATGCCTTCCAGGACAACTTTCTGCTGCAAATGGTCAGTGAACCAACCAGGTTAAGGAATACCTTGACCTTGTGCTGGCAGATGGGGAGTTTATGAGAGAACTTATGGTGGAAGAATCACTGTCAGGGAGTGACCACCACTCAGTATGGCTCACATTGGATATGGGCAAGAAAGGAGTGGAATCTGGCACAAGAGTGCTGAACTTCAGGAGGGACGACTTTGGGAGGATGAGGGAAGTGGTAAAAGGGTACCTGGCCAGAATTCAACCTAGTATGGGCACTAACCAGAGGTGGGAGCTCATAAAGCTGGGGATAGTGGAGGCAACCAAAACCTGCTGCAAGACCCGGAGCAAGAAGGCTAGGGCTAAGAAACTGAGCTGGTTGAGCAAGTTGGTCATGGAAAAGGTAAGGAGGAAAAGAGCTGCCTTTGGGCGGTACAAGAAAACAGGGATGGGGGACAGAGAGGAATACCTGACGGAATCGAAGGAGGTGACATGGACAGTAAGGGAAGCCAGAGCATCTACAGAGCTCAGGCTGGCACAATGCATTAAGAAGGGGGAGAAGAACTTCTTTAGGTACATCAGGGAGAAAAGGAGCTGTAAGGACCACACAGTAAGAATTAGGAAGGAGAGGGGTTGGGTGGAAGCAGGGTGCGATAAGGCAGAAGTGCTAAATGGTTACTTCTGCTCAGTATTTACTGAGGAGAAGAGGGGGGTGATACCCAAGAGGGGAAGAATGGCAGAAACAGGGGGGGAAGGGGTGATAGATGGGGGGAAATCATGGAGAGCAGAGTTCGAGAGGGTTTGAAGGCACTGAGGGTGGACAAGGCACCAGGCCCAGATGGCATCCACCCCAGGGTACTGAAGGAGCTGCAGAGGTCCTTGTAGGACCTTTTGCAGAACTATGTTATGCCTCACTACACTCAGGGTGTGTACCTCAGGACTGGAGGATGGCTCATATGGTGCCCCTCCACAAGAGTGGCCCCAAGGATGCACCAGGGAACTGCGGACCAGTGAGCCTCACATCCATTGTGGGTAAGCTGATGGAGACTATCCTGAAGGAGAGGCTGGTAGCCCTCCTAGAGGCCAGAGGACTACAGCACAGCAGACAGCATGGCTTCATATGTGGCAGATCCTGCCAAACCAACCTGGTGGAGTTCTATGACTGGGTAACTAGGCAACTGGACAGGGACCATGCAGTGGATGTCTTGTATCTGGACTTCAGTAAAGCATTTGACTCGGTGCCACATGGGAGGCTGAGAAGTAAGTTATAAGGCATGGGGTGGGTACAAAGCTGGTGAGATGGGTAGGGAACTGGCTTCAGGGAAGGCAACAGAGGGTGGTGGTGTGTGGGGAGCTCTCACACCCAAGGGTAGTGATGAGCAGTGTTCCACAGGACTGGGTGTTGGGATCAGTGTTGTTTGGGATATTCATTGCAGACATATCATTGGACATCAAGAGCAAGATCAGTCTGTTTGCTGATGATACCAAGATGGGAGTGGTGGTGGATGACCTAGGGGGATGGCAGGGGTTGCAGGATGATCTGGCAAAGCTTGAAACCTAGTTAGACACCTGGCAACTGGGGTTTAATGCCAAAAAGTGCAAGGTGCTGCATTTTGAGGTGAAGAACCCAAGGAGGAGTTACCAGCTGGGGGGAGTGCAGCTAGCCCAGACAGAAGGAGGAAAAGGATCTGGGGGTGCTCATTACAGGGTCAGTGAACAACTTTGCACAATGTAGGAAGGCAGCTGCAAAGGCCAACAAAATGCTGGGATCCACTGCAAGGGGTATATCCTCGAGAAAAGAGTAAATGATTCTGCCACTGTATACGTCATTAATTAGGCTGCACCTGGAGTATTGCGTGCATTACTCGCACCCATATCTGAAGAGGGACATTAAGTTACTGGAGGGGGTGCAGCGCAGGGTGACAAAGATGATCAAGAGTCTGGGGGACTTATCATATGAGAGGAGGCTGAGGGAGCTGAACATGTACTTGGTGGAGGATAGGAGGGACAGGGGGACATGACTGAAACCTTTAAGTACATGAAAGGAATAAACAAGACAGGTACAGAGGGGTTGTTCAAAGTAAGGGAGGGGAGGAACCCCAGGGGTCATGGTATGAGACTGGAGGGAGGGAAGAAGGTTCAGAAGGGAGATGAGGAGACACTTTTTTACAGAGGGTGGTAGCTGGGTGAAATGCGTTACCTGCAGAAGTGGTATCCAGTCGAACAATGGACTGCTTCAAAAGGGGATGGGACAGGACAAGTGGGGGTCAATGGAGGGGAAGGGTGGAAGGGAAGGGCAGCTGCAGAATAAGGGGTGCTGGCTGCACATTCGAGCAGACTTGATAGACCTCTAGGCCTTTATTGCTGGCAAATTTTGTATGTTTGTATGTTTTGTATGTTCGTCCTCTGCTTTAACACTCTCTTCCCCTTCCCACTCCAGTGTAGCCTGTCCTCTGACTACAAATCATTATTGTCCCAAGATCTGCCCCAGCAACCCACTAACATGTTCCTCTTGGATCGATACCATTCCCCCAGTCATGAGTTGAACTGTCCAATCCTCCCTTTTCTCACAGTACTCATGCAGGTAACTGGAAGCACCTCTGAGAAGGCCACTGATTCCTTTCAGCTCCTCATACAGCCTTCCCAGTGCCTCAGACCTCTCCCTCACAACTTCCAGCATCTCCCCTGCCAGGCCACTCATACCCACGTGTACCACAAGATGCGGTTTCTTCCTACATCTCCTTGCGCACTTCAGAATTGAGTACCCCGCCCTGCCCGCCATTAATCCCAGAATGGACTCTATCCATATTCGACTATGCCTTTTCCCCTCACTGCCCCATCTTATCACTTTTAGTATGGAATCTCCCAGCACTAGTACACCCCGCTGATCGTTCCTCATCCTCACCCCCACCCTCTCACCAAGGTACCTATCTCTAGAGTTTGCCATATTTGTAGCTCTACCCTTTCCCCCATGGCTCCTCCACCCACCTCTGGCCTATACCCCCTACCCCTCACTGTTCTTTCACTATCCTCCACACCCCTCCCATCCTCCCTAGGCCTCCCCCTCTGCCCTTCTTGTCCTCCTTACCAGCATTGTTCCTCTCCCTTTCACCCCTGCTCCCTTCAACCACTCTTCAGGCTGTGCCCCTCCTCCTTTACCCCATCACCTTCCTTCGACTGACTACTGTCCCTTGTGCATTCCCCTTCCTTTCCCTCTCCTGCCCCCTCCTGGGGATCCTTCACCCCCTCCTCCACCAATGTCGCCTGCACTGCAAACCTATTACCTGCCCCCTCTGCATTGCTGTGTGTCACCTCCTTCCTCCTGACTTTAGCCTTCCCTTCAGTGCTAGGTCTCTTGTTTGTTTTGCTCCCTTACCCCCCTCTCCATCCCCTCCCTCAAACAGATGTTTCCTCCCATGTGGTGTCCTTATGTTACCCCCTGTTGGATGCCCTCCTGCCTCAGCACCCCCCTCCTCCCATTATTTCCAACTCTCTTCCAAGCCACAGCATTTCCTCCTTGAGCCTTCTCAGTCTGTGAAAGATTGAACACCCTGCAAGCTTCCACAAAATGTTCATCCAAACCACTGCCCCACATCCATTACAGTCCACTGTTCTACCTGTGTTTAAGCAGTACTAACTACCCGCAAAAGAAGAATAACAGTACTATCTATGTTTTTTAACCAGTACTATCTATAAGGTTTTCAACCAGTCTTGTCCCTAAAGAAAAAAAATACAGTACTATCTATAATTTTTTTAACCAGTCTAGTCCCTAACAAAATACCTTACCAGCTATACATGCAAAGATGCATAAGCAGTACTAGCTAAAAATATACCTTGGGAAGAATACACCCTTGCACTCAACCCCTATAGACAATAATGCCAGGCAGACTAACCTTCCCAACTATACTTGCCAAGATGCATAAAGAATAACTTTCTAAATAAGGAAAAGAGTACTAATTAAAAAATACAGTGTCATTTACCAATATACAGTCTAAGATGCTACGCTTTTGCTCTCACCCCCTATAGACAATAATGCCAAACAGATTCACCATCTGCACCCAGCCTGAGTCCAAGAAGTCCAAGTAGTGATCTGCTCCTTCCTGGCCCTCTCCTGTGTAATGTACCTCCCCCTAGAGTGTGGTGCCTTGTGCTGCTCACAAGCCCTTGACTCTGTGCTGCTTCATAAAGCTGGCTTCTCCCACCATGACCATTTAATAGAGGTCAGGGCCGGAGTCGGTGGGCAGGACAAAATCCTCCTCTCTCCTGGTCTGCACCCTTGGATTCTTCAGTGGCTCCTGTGGCATGATTCAAGAAACAGTTGTTGCTTTCCCAGGGTCCCTGACTCACACAGCAACTCCCCCAGTGGCTCCCACCACTCGACCCAGCATCCTCTCACCACTAGATAGCAGCTGGTCCCAGCCCTTTATAGCCCAGCTGCTCGTCTGAACAGGTGCCTTTCTGCCTGATTGACTCCCAAGCTCACAGTCTGATTGGCTTTCTCAGCACTGCCCGACTGGCTCCTCAAGTGCTGAGAAAACCTCCTCTCTCCTGGTCTGCAACCCTGGATTCTTCAGCGGCTCCTGCTGCATGATTCAAGCCACAGTTGCTGCTCTCCCAGGGCTCCCGACTCCCACAGTGACTCCCCCAGCAACTCCCTCAGTGGCTCCCACAGTGGCTCTCAACACTCAACCCAGCATCCTCTCACCACTAGATAATGGATGGGCCCAGCTCTTTTTGGCCCAGCCACTCATTTGAACAGCTGCCACTCTGCCCAATTGGCTCCCGAGCTCATGGCCTGATTGGCTTTCTTGCACTGCCCGATTGGCCCCTCAAGTGCTGAGAAAACTTTCTCTCTCCTGGTATGTGCCCCTGAATTCTTCAATGGCTTCTGCCATGCGATTCAAGCCATGGCTGCAGCTCTCCCAGGGCCCAAGACTCCCACAGTGACTCCCGCAGTGGCTCCCACTGCTCTACCCTGCATCCTCTCAGAACCCAAAAAAAGCATCCTGTTTGTAGGAGCAGTAGCTCACACAGCTCCTCTTAGGTGGCAAACTATCTTATATCCAGATGGCATGTTTAAATCCCACCAGAACCCTTTGTTGACTTTGTGACTTTAGGTGTGTTTACATACACACTCGATTTGTGATCATTGCTGTTCCTGCATTTAAAGTGCACTGCTGTATCCATTTCCATTTCATCTACAAACAGGAGCTGTGAAGCATTGTGGAAGCTATGGGGTGTTGCAGGCAGCCTGCCCCCCACCCTATGCTTTTTTTCTATCCATATGCTAGCTTCCAATCCTGCAAGTATGTCACTGTAAGTAGTGGGATCACCCAAACAGGGATGGAAAACTCCTGCACCCTTTCAGCTACCCACTACTGCAACCTTTCAGTGGAGCTTAGCTGGATTGGCTCCCAGTGCTCCTAGGGATGTCTACACTTATCCTCTTGCAGCTGATCCACAACTCTACACCACTCACAACAGTGCAGAATACGAGGATATGAGTAGATCATTCAACTTCTTTGTGCTTCAAGACTCCCACCTGTAAAATTCTGAAGAAGTGGAACTCCACTGCATCTCAGTTGAGCAATGCTGGGTAAGCACAATCAAAAAATATAAGAGAGTATCTTCTTAAATCATAACTTTGCTAAGCATTACATACATTAATTCACTGTAAAACAGAGCTGCAACAAGGAACTGGGTAGTCTTATGACCAGAGGCAATACAAACTAGACAGTCATGGCACACCACACAACCTTAAAACCACACTTAAGGACTCACTTTTTGAATAAAATTTGATTTTAATTTCCACCACAGGAGACAACCATAAACACAGGGGGTCAGAGACTCACAATGAACAGTTTTTTCTAACATTTCACAAAACCATTTGCTTTGTCAAAGATAGTGCCATATAGTGAAAAAGTGCATATATAGCCACAGACCTAAGTTACATGGTAAAGTACATATTATTTAGAAAATCTCTTAAAGTGCTATCACATATTTAATGAGAGAATACAGTGAATTGAAAAAGTATTTTTCCTTATTTTCATATTAGTAAAGTGCACTTAACATAAACTCAAGCACCATCAACACTTTAAAAACTCATTCACAGTTGCTCAGTGTTTTACTTATTTTGCCATGATGTAATTCTAATAATTATAATATAACATGTTACCGTTTCCTAAGGTTTACAAAGGGCAATTCTAAAGTTTGAGAAACAGAGGGATGAGTGTGAGAGCAAAATTTATTTGATTATTTCATATACACTTATGTGTTTGCATTTTCATTCAATTTTAAGTATAATAATTGTCTGACTTATTAGGGAAACCTTCTGTATTAATGCATATCCTAGTATATATGTCATGTTTTTTTTTGAAAATTTTTAAAAAAAGGGGATTAAATCTAAGTTCAGACACAAACAATAGTAACATGCCTTGAGAATGTGGTCAAACTGACAAAGAAAAAGAACAAAGAAGGATGTATTAAGTATACAAAAGGCAGTAGACCATAAAAGGTCTTTTTTGGGGGGCGGGGGAGTATCTCTAAATTTATTTTTATTTATTTATTGATTTATTGATTTATTTATTAACGGTACCAGAATTACAAACCTTTGAGTTGGAGACTCATTTACAAAGGCTCCACATCAGAAGTAAACAAGTGAAGAGATACAGCTGAGAAGTTACAATTTCCTATACAGGGTAGTAGCTACAGTAGTAGTTTCAGCACTTGATTAATAGCACAAAAGTACAGCACAGCCAACACAAACAAGAAAAGTTGTGTTAAATGCAGGCCTTGGTAGAGAGGAGAACCATACAGGGCTTAGAGAGAAGGACATGGGTCCATTGTCGGGGGGGGGCAGCAGCAACACAGGCAAGCAAGTGGCATAGAGATAAGAGGGGTGGGAAGCCGCTATGGGCATTTACAGCTACGGGAGGAGGAGAAAAGATGATGGTAGAGGGCACTTTTAAAAGGCCCAAACCTACTTTCAGAGGAGATGGCAGCAAGGAGGGCGTTAAACCAGGATGGAGCTCTATAAAGGAAGGACCTTTGGGCCAGAGAGATCCTCACTCTGGGTACATGGAGAGAGGGTTTGGAGGAGCTGCGGGGGGAAAGAGTAAGGGGAGTGGGGCGGATAAGTATGGACAAGCCTGGGGGGGGTCAGACCAGATATGATTTTCTTGGTAAAGAGGCAGGTCTGCTCAGTAGCTTCAAAATTGAGCATATTTGCCAGAGAATGAGCAGGTGTAGGTAAGTCTGTTGGCATCTGTGAGCAGATGGCAGGCTTTGTTAAGGGACATTTTGACTCAAGTTGAGGGCAGTTTTGTCAGTGGCCCCATAGACCAAGAGCTCATAGTCAACGAGGGATAGGTCAGAGGAAGTAATGGGCAGTCTCAAGGCTTCAGAGGGGAGCCAGTCCCTATGGCAGTACAGTAGACTGATTCAAGAGTTTACAGCAGAGCATAGGTTATGGGTATGGCCATGGAAGGAGAGATTTGGGTCAAAAGTTAGGCCAAGGTACCTGAAGGAATTTACTTGTTCAAGGAGGAGGAGACTATTGGACAGGATCAGAAGGGGTGAGTCTTGTATCTGCTTTGGTTGTGGGAGAAGAGCATGATCTTCATCTTCTTGTGGTTCAGCATTAGCCTGCAGTCTATGAACCAGGTTTTAGCCTGGTTAAAAGAGTCCTGGAGGGCATTTTGGAGGGAGATAGGGTCAGGGTGGGTGGTAAAAAGGACTGCGTCATCAGCATAAAAAAGTACTCTTTCAGAGCAGTTGGTGGGGATAGTGTTAATATATAGGCTAAAAAGTAATGGCCCCAGAATAGAGCCCTGGGGATCCCCCGAGCAGACTTGGTGGCATCCAGAGATGGTGCTATTAATTTTAACAGACTGAGAGCAGGATGAGAGATAGTTGGCAAACCAGTCATGGACACTCTGGGAGAGGTCTAGTTGTGTGAGAGTGGACAGCAGAAGGGGATGGCTGACAGTGTCAAAAGCTTTCGACAGGTCTAGGAATACAGCACCAGCTAGGTACCCATTGTCAAGAGCAGAGTGTATAAAGCTGGAGAATTCAAGTAGGGCAGTGGTGGTGCTATGGCCTTGGTGGAACCCATGCTGATGCTTGCAGAGGAGGCTGTGAGTGGCGAGATAGTAAGTGAGCTGGTCCGAGACTATCTTCTCTAAGGCTTTTGGGGGGGGATGGGTATCGATCTGTAGTTCCCAAGGGAGGTGCGGTCACCACTCTTGTGAATGGGGGCAATGACCGCAGTTTTCCAGATGGAGGGGAACTGGCCAAGGCAGAGGGAATGGTTAAGGAGGTTAGTAAAGGGGGAGAGTACAATGTCCATGACCAGGCAAAGCAGTTTGAGGTCCAGTGAGTCATTACTATGACTGGCACCATTTAGGGCATTGAGTAGGTAGAGCTTGACTTATTGCATTGAGAGGGCATGGAAGTAGAAGGGGGAGTAAGGGAGGTTGGGTGGTTGGGACAGGGTCAGAAAAGTTAGGGGAGAGTACCGAGCTGAGGTCTGAAAAGGTGGGGTTGAGGGTGTCTGCTATGCAATGAGGGTCAGTGGAAATGGAGCCATTGATGTTGAGCTGGGATGGAGGGGGAGGGATATGGGCTTTCCGTTGAGTTCCTTCATGTCCCAAAATTTGGGGGCCGACCCCTAGGAGGAGGCAAGGGATGACCTGTAGTAGTCTGCTTTAGCTTTATGGATGGCCCAGGTGCAGCTGTTTTGAGCATCCTGGTAGGCTTGCCCATCAGAGGGCTCACCCGAGTCAAGGGATCTGTGCCAAAGGTTACCCCGTGGCGCATTTGAGTGATTAGAGATTGGGTGACCCAGGGGGTGTCTGGATTTTTTATAGTGGTTTTGGAAAGGGAAGCAAAGATGTCACAGGCTGAATTGAAGGAGAGGATAACATAACTGAGGGCAGTGTCAATGTCAGGAGCTAGGTTAATTGGTGTCCAATCCCAGCTAACAAGTTGGTCTTTTAGCTGACCTAGCTTGTCAGGTTGGAGGTGTCACTGAAGGACAGTTCTGGGGGGCTGTTTCTGCACTTTGCAGGACCAGGAGAAAATGACTGGGCATTGGTCACTTAGTGCATTGGGTAGCACTGTGGTGTCAGATTTTTGAGGGGTCTGTTGGTTAGGACAATATCCACAAGACTCTAACACCCCCAGCCTACCACTCCACCCCCACCCTCCACAGACCAACAGGTGACAGGGTGTGCCTTGTGGTTCTCGGGCCTTACTCTCACTCCATTCTCCTATACTGTACCATATCAGTTTTCTTACACATGGAATGTGGTGAGAATTTGGCCCAATGACCCCAAGACACACCCTGTCACCTGTTGGTCTGTGGAGGCTGGGGGTTGGGTGTGGGGTGTTAGGGTCTCAATCCTAACACCTAATTTCCCTACTTTTGTTGCTTTAGCCCTAACTGATGCATTAACAAAGTTTTTTTGCAATGAATATATATATAAGGGATATGCAGCGGTTCAGTGTGTGATAATGCATTTATCTTGTATGGTTTCCAGTGACTCAAGTACCTCCACGAGTGCCAAGGCACGAGTGAGAGTGACATGAGGTCACTGGAAACTACAAAATAAATGCATTATCACATTACACTGAACCGCTGCATATTCCATTTATGCAGCAGGTTTAGATGTTGTGTGAACATTTTGATTTTGGTAGGTGTAAATAATTTGTCAAAAAGGAAAAAGAAAATGTAATTGTATGCTGTTTTTGCTAATTATAAAAACAAATGGTATCTATAAATGAAACACCACTCATTTTGTAGATATTTTGAGCTGAACATTTTCGTGCTCACAGTACCATGCTATCATTTTTGTTTTAAAGTTATTTATATTTGTTTGTCAAAAGTGAACAAAAATTACATTTTCTTCTGTTTTCTTGCTAATCATATACAATATACAGGGTTTATATAAATGAAACAGTATTCATTTTGTAGATAATTTTGTGCTGAACAATTTCGTGCTCACAGTACCATGTTATCTTTTTCGTTTTAAGTTATTGACATTTAAATATGGTTAGTACTGCTTCTGAGGCCGTACATTCTAAATGAATTCTGAAGAGAACTGTGTAAATAAATGAGCTAGTGATGTAGTTACTGTGTGAATAAATGGGTGATGATGTAGTTACTATGTGGATAAATAAATTTATTACCATAGTAGCGAAGATAAATGGTTTTATTCTACAGTTTTTATCCTGACCCCTGTTGCATAAATATATATATGTGGTGTAGTGCCACTTAAGTTAGGGTTGAGCAAGCAGTTTAATGTTAAACCCCTAATTTTGCACTTTAATAACTTTACAACTGTTCAACAGATGTGCACAAAATTTGGTGTGCTCCATCCTATATAGTAGATCTCTTGATGTGCCAAGTTTTGTTTTGATCAGATGTGCGTTTTTTGTGCAGTGCATAGTGAAAAAAGTGTGTTTTTCACTTTTTTCCACCAGTTTTTGCAGATTTTTGCCCATCATACTGGGGCCACACCATTTGGAATTTTGGTCTGAAATCTCCAGGGTATAAAGAAGTTGCCCCAAAGAACAAGCCAGTGTTGGTTTGGTAAATAAATATTAATCCATTCAAAAGTTATAACATTTTGAAATGTTGGGTTCTGAGCATGCTCCGTTCAGTCTTTTGGATAGGTGTATACATTGTGAACAAGGATTTGTCTTATGAACAGGGATTTTGACAGCTTGCGAATAGGGATTTATAACATCCCTGTTCTTATGAAAAAAATCCCTGTTCTCAAGCTGCCATCTTGTTTTTTTATTTTGCCTCGAAAAAGTGTTATAACTCTTCCCAGAGGCATCTGTGCCACACATCTAAGTATGTGTGATGCTCATTGGGAGTTGATGAGCTCTTCTATGTGCTTTACAGTGTCTTTATGCACTTATAAATGTTTATTTTTAGCTAATTCCTTGTCCATCGCTTGCTAACTTCCTTGTCCGGCAGTCTTTGTCCACCATGATGAAGAAGGAAAATGGCTGATGACAAGGATTCCTGATCTGGCTATCTGATCATGAAATTCTGACAACCAGATGACCAGACTGGAAATCCTTGTCCATCAGCCATTTTCCTTGTCTCCCATGACAGACAAAGACTGACAGGAAAGGAATTCGAGTGGTGGACAAGGATTAATTTCTGGCTATCTGGTCATCCAAATTTCACAACCAGATAGCCAGACCAGTAACCCTTGCCTGTCAGCCATTTTCCTTGTCCACCATGATGGACAAAGACTGATGGTGGTTTTCTGTATATATGAATTTTTTTTTTTAATATCATTGTTTATGTTTTTTTTTTAATTGTTATTGTGACTTTCTTGCCACATCTCCCTGGTGTCCAGTGGTACCCCCCCACCCTTCATTGCCCAAGTTTTCATTGGGGGCAATGGGTCCTGTGTCTGTGCCCCTTTAATTTTTATATTTTCCCTGTAAAAAGTAGAAAACCATCCCTCATTGTCTTTTGTGGCTATTTGCCCTGGAATTAAGAAAACTGTCCATCGCCAATCACGCCTGTACCCCCTCACCCAATCCCCTACTGTGCTCCCACCTCCCGACACCCCCCAATATCCCCCCAAACCACCACTCACCTGAGGAGGTTCCTGGTTCAACACCCGCTCCCGCGATTGAAGATACATCTTGCTGCTGGAACTGGTGACTGCAACCTGAACTGAGATAAATGTGGTGCTACATATTTCAATGGAGGGGTTTAACTTTCAGCAATAACTCAGCCATTATTTAAGGTTTTGGTATCATATTTTCAACATGGTGTCATGGGGACCCCACCTCCTGAACAATATAACTGTCATTCAGCAACTCTTGCTGGAAAGCTGATTTATCTATCACTTGGTGAAATCACCTTTTTCATGGGATTTGCATAATGACAGTCATATTGCTCATCAGGTGGGGGTCATAAGATGGCAATGTTGAAAATCTGGGGTCAAAATTTTGAAAAATTACTGTGTTATGGGCATTTGGTACAATTTCGCTATGCACACTTGTAACATAGTAAATTTTCAATATTTTCACCCCATATTTTCAACATACTCTTCTTATTATCCCACCTGATGTGTGTCACAGCTGACATTTCTGAAATCCTGTCCAAGACATGTTTTCACACCTGTGGCATAGAATGGTGTTGCAGTTACGCAGAATAGAGTTTTGGCAGGGATTTGAAAATTTTCTGTGCTGAGTACATGTGGTGAGGTCATAAAAAGGCTATGCTCAAAATTTGGGTCAAAATAAGGAAACTGTTATACTATCTTAATGCAGGGATGGGATCGCAGGGTCCAAAGGACCCTGTGCTCCCTCTGTAACATATGGATACTGTTGTCCTATGTCGATGGAGGGATGGGAGCACAGGGTCTAAAGGACCCTGCACTCCCACTGTACTGTTGTACTATCTCAATGGAGTGTTCAAACCCTGTGCTCCCACCATAAGATATGGATACTGTTGTACTATCTTGATGGAAGAGTGGAAGCGCAGGGTCCTTTGGACCTTGCGTTCCCACTATAAAATGAGGATACTATTATGCACCTCAAAAAGTAAGGAAATTAGTTGCAAAAATTTTGTTAATGCATCAGTTAGGGTTGATTTGACAAAAGTAGGGAAATGAGGCATTAGAGTTTCACCCTAACACCCCAATCCTGCCATACAGAGACCAGGAGGTGTAGGGGGAAGGGGCAGCACTGGAGATGCCAACCCTAACACTCACCCCATTCTCCTATACTGTTTCCACCCAGCTTAGGATCATTTATCTATCCACAATATCTATGACCCTCTCCAGTCTTGCTTCAGAAAAAGGCATAGTACCAAGACCGCCCTGGTTCAAGTACTTAATGACCTCTTGGTGGTGAGAGATTGGAGACCCTGTTCCATCTTGGCTCTCCTAGATCTCTCAGCAGCATTTAACACTGTGGACCATGTTGTGTTGCTCAGACACCTTTGGTTCTTTTGTGGACTGGAGGGAGTAGCCCTCAATTGGTTTCAATCATTCCTTGAGGGCAGATCTCAGAGGGTTGTGTCAGGAATTCATTCCTCGACCCCTTGGGGCCTGCCCTGTGGGGTACCACAGGGCTCGGTGCTTTCCCCATGTTGTTTGCAGTGTGTATGCTGCCACTGGAGGACATTAATTGGTGGTACTGGTTTAGTTTTCACTGCTATGCAGAGGACTCTCAACTGTACATGTCCTTTGTGGCTGACCAAGAGTTTGATACAGTCTCCATGTTCAACAACTGCCTACTGGAAATACAGAACTGGATGAGTGCCAGCTGGTTGAGGCTAAACCCAGAAAAAATGGAAGTGTTGGTCATGGACCCAGATATTAGGATGGTCGGGACATGGGTGGGAAAACCTTCCAGTCTACAACTTTGGAGGGAACCCACTTAATGCCTCGGGCCAGGTGTGGAACCTTGGGGTGGTGTTTGACGAAGGCCTGACCCTGTAAGCTCAGGTGTCGGCTGTAGTAAAATTCACCTTTTATCATCTAAGAAACATCGCCAGAGTGAAGCACTTGGTTCTGTCCAAGGATCTTTCTGCCTTGGTTCATGCCTTTGTCACCACCCATCTTAACTACTGCAGTGCCCTCTACCTAGGGCTTCTGAGAGTGGATTCATAGATACATAGACAGTGTCAGCAGATAAGGGCCTACAGTCTACCTAGTCTGCCCATTTGAGCTTGTAAGTTTACTTTATGTTTTCCTAGAAGTCTGTTGCCCCTTAACCCTGACCTCCAGAATTCCTTTATGTTTATCCCATGCATTCTTAAATCCAGTGATTGTTTCAGCTCCCACCACTTCCTCTGGCAGGGTGTTCCACTTGTCCACCACCCATTCTGTGAAGAAATCCTTTCTCATGTTTCCTCTGAATCATTCTCCCTCCAACTTCATCCCATGCCCTCTAGTCCTAGAACATCATTTTCACTTAAAATAATGTATTCCTGCACCCTGTTCCTCCCTGTAAGATACTTGTATGTCTCTAGCATATCCCCTCTCTCCCTCCTCTCCTTCAGGAAGTACATATACAATTCCTTCAACCTGTCCTCATAGGACTTGTGATGCAATCCATGTACCATCTTTGCTGCCCTCCTCTGAACCTTCTCTACCCTGTCTAGGTGACCAAAGTAATAGACCAGGGAGGGGCTGTGGATATGGCCTTCCTAGACTTTAGCAAGGCATTTGACACAGTCCCGCACAAAAGATTAATAATCAAGTTAGCCAGCCTGGGAGTGGGTCCCAGGGTGGTAGCCTGGGTAGCAAACTGGCTGCACAACAGGACACAGAAGGTAATGGTGAGTGGAACACATTCCAAAGAAAGGGGGGTCACTAGTGGAGTACCTCAGGGCTCAGTACTGGGTCCAGTCCTCTTTAACATCTTTATAGGTGACATTGCAGAAGGTCTGGAGGGAAAGGTATGCCTCTTTGCAGATGACACAAAGATCTGTAACAGAGTTGATACACAAGAGAGGGTAGAAAAGATGAGAAGGGGCTTTGCAAGGTTGGAGGAATGGTCAGACATATAGCAACTTAGATTCAATGCAAAGAAGTGCAAAGTAATGCACCTGGGAAACAAAAACCCAGGAGAAGAGAACACAATAGCAGAGGAGGTACTAACAACAACAAAAATGGAATGGGACTTGGGGATAGTCATATCAGATGATCTAAAGGTTGGTAAGCAACGTGAGAAGTCAGTAAGGAGAGCCAGGGGGATTCTGGGATGCATAGGAAGGGACATCACAAGTAGAAAAAGGGAAGTGGTTATCCCTCTGTACAGTTGGTGAGACCCCATCTGGAGTACTGTGTGCAGTTTTGGAGACCTCATCTATGCAAGGACATAGACAGAATGGAAGCAGTCCAGAGGAGGGCAACTAAAATGGTGCAGGGTCTGCATAGAAATCATGTGAAGAGGACTGAGAGAGCTTAATATGTACCCTTGATGAAAGGAGGACAGGGGAC
The DNA here is from genome assembly GCA_016271365.2 of Neoceratodus forsteri. Lineage (NCBI taxonomy): Eukaryota > Metazoa > Chordata > Ceratodontiformes > Ceratodontidae > Neoceratodus > Neoceratodus forsteri. The sequence goes on along the minus strand of CM057449.1, from coordinate 937,654,222 downwards.
ATGATAGAAACGTTCAAGTACCTCAAGGGAATCAACAAAGTCCAGGAGGGTAGCATCTTTCAGAAAAAGAGATGTGTAAGAACAAAGGGACACAATTTAAAGATAGAGGGGGGACGGCTCAGGGGTAATGTGAGGAAATTTTTTTTCACGGAGAGAGCGGTGGATGCATGGAACCGCCTTCCTGGGGAGGTTGTTGGGTCTAAAACGGTGGGGGAATTCAAACATGCATGGGACAGACATAAGGCAGTTGTAGTGGGGGTTGGCAGGAAGTAGGCTGTTGGTTAACTAGAATCTGCAGCTTATCTAATAGGTAGGGAAATGGGCAGACTGGGTGGGCCAAGTGGTCCTTATCTGCTGTCAAAGTCTATGTTTCCATGTTTCTATGTCCTTACATAAGTAAGGTCTCCAGAACTGTACACTGTACTCCAGGTGGGGCCTCACTAGTGTCTTGTATAGTGGAATTATGACCTCCCTTTTCCTGCTGGTGATGCCCCTGCCTATGCATCCCAGCATCCTATTTGCTTTACCTGCTGTCTTGTCACACTGTTTCCCTACCTTGAGGTCATCAGAGATGATAACCCCAAGATCCCTCTCCTGCTTGATGCATGCTATATCCTCACCCCCAAATGATATATTGTGCCAGGGTTTTTGTGCCCCATATGCATTATCTTGCACTTCTTTGCATTGAATTTCAACTGCCAAACCCCTGACCATTCTTCAAGTTTCTGCAGGTCCCTTCTCATTCTGTCTATACCCTCTAGTGTGTCTACTCTGTTACAGAGCTTTGTGTCATTAACAAACAGGAAAATTCTGCCTTCTAGATCCAGCACAATGTCACTGATGAAGATTTTGAATAGGACCGGTCCTAGTACTGATCCCTGTGGTATCCCACTGGTCATTTTCTCCTCTTTGGAGTGACAGCCATTTACCACCACCCTCTGTGTCCTGCCACCGAGCCAGTTACCTACCCACTGCACTACTGTCTTGCCCACACCCATATTCCCCAGTTTGTGTAATAGTCTTCTATGTGGCACAGTGTCAAAGGCCTTGCTGTAGTCCAGATAGGCCATGTCCACTGCCCTCCCCTGATCCACCTCCCTAGTCACCCAGTCAAAAAATTAAATGAGGTTGGTCTGTCATGACCTCCCCCTGGTGAAACCATGCTGCCTTGGGTCCTGTAGTCCATTGATAATCAGATGTTCCACCAATCTCTCCTTCAGTAGTGCTTCCATGATCTTCTCCACTACCAAGGTGAAGCTGACTGGTCTGTAGTTCCCCGCTTCCTCTTTGTTCCCACTTTTGTATAAGGGGACTACATCTGCTGTCCTCCAGTCTTTGGGTACCTCCCCTGTTTCCAGTGATTGGCTAAACAGGATAGCCAGAGGTTCAGCCACCACCTCTCTTGGTTCTTTAAGGACCCTGGGGTGCACCCCATCTGGCCCCATTGCTTTATTAACTCTTATTACTTCCAGTTTCTTCAGGACCCTTTCTCATGTAAAGGGACTTGTATCAATTTCTGCACTATTCCCATCCCTTGTACTCCCTTCAGACCCATTACCCTCCTCTTCCTCAGTAAAGACTGAGCAGAAATATCTGTTCAGTATATCAGCTATACTGTTGTCATCCTCCACGCTGCCCCCATCCTCCTCCTTCAGTCTCACTATCCTCCCCTTTGCCTTTCTTTTTTCACTTATGTACCTGTAAAAGGTTTTGTCCCCTCTACCCACTGATTTTGCAATGTGCTCTTCTGTCTGAGCTTTTGCTTCCCTTACTGACCTCCCTTTGCTTCTCCTGGTACTTCTCCTCATCCCCTTCTGCCTGTGTCTTTTTGTATTGCCTTAATGCAATCTTTTTGGCTTTCACTTTCTCTGCTACCTCCTTGGAAACCACAATGGCCTCCTCTTCCTTTCCCCTTTGCTAACCTGCATAATGCATAATTTTGTTGTTCTTGTAATCCTCATTTTAAATACTGCCCGCTGTTCCTCAACCCCTGATTTCTGCCCCATTCCCCTTAATGCCTCTTTCAGGCATCTCCCCAATTTCCCAAAGTCTGTCCCCTTAAAATCCAGAATACGTGTTTTTGTGTGGTTTGGTTCTGCTCCTTCTGTGATTTCAAACCACAATGACTGGTGGTCACTGTTCCCCAGGTGCTCCCCCACTGTTACCTCTATCACACTGTCCCTGTTTGTGAGCACAAGGTCCAGTATTGCCTTCTGCTGAGTTGGTTCCATGACCAGTTGCTTGAGGAAGGCACCCTGAAGGGAGTCCAGGATAAATCTGCTCCTAGTTGATGCTGCTGCTGCTGGGATGCTCCAGTCCATGTCTGGAATATTGAGGTCTCCAACCAGCACTACCTTACCCTTGTCGCCATCCTTTGGATATTCACCAATTGCAGCTGGTGCAGAATGTGACAGCCAGACTGTTAACTAGAACCCCTAGGTCCAGTCACATAATACCTGTACTGTGCAAACTGCACTGACTGCCTGTACAGTGGCAAATCACTTTCAAGGCCACTTTGCTGACCTATACAGCTCTACATGATCAGGGACCCCAATACCTGCAAGACCTCCTAACTCCCTATCATCCCTCCCATTCACTCCGATCCTTTGACCAGGGATTGCTAGAGATTCCCAGGGTATGTTTGAAAATGTCTGGGGGAAGATCCTTTGCCTATATGGCTCCTACCCTATGGAATTCTCCACCTCATCGGATACGAGACAGCCTGACCATAGAAGGGTTTAAAAACTCCCTTAAGACATATTTATTTCAAAATGTTTTTGAAGGAATTTAAGATTTTTTATGTTGTATCTGTAAGCTGAATTTAGTTGTATAATTTTAATGTGTTTTATACCTTTGTTCTTTGTGTGGGTATGTTGTAAGGGCACCCTGAGCTATGGAAGGGCACCTTGTATAAATACAATTTTACTTACTTACTTATTTTACAGTGGAAAGGGGTGAGTGTTAGAACTGGCAACCCCAGTGTCACCACCTCCCCCCAACACCTCCTGGTCTCCACAGAGCAGGGGTGGGGTGTTAGGGAAAAACCCTAACACCTCATTTCCCTACTTTTGTCATGGCAACCCTAACTGATGCATTAACAAAGTTTTTGCAACGTGTGTATATATATATACACAGTAGGGGTGAGACAAATAAGTAGTGGATAAACCCATCTATCTTACACACAGTAAAGTAAGTCCTGGTAGAAAATCACACTGGAATTTGTACCAGAAATATTATCACAGCGTGATAATATTTTACATTTACACATATTGTGATTACCTCACAGGCTGAGATTATCACAGGGCTGATGTCAGGCTGAAATCCTGCCTAAAACAATCACTATTCTGATCTCTTAATTACATCCTGACCAATCATAAAACTCAGCTGGACTCTGCTGAAGTAGATATCATCACTCTAGGCAGGTTTCCCTAACACACCAATCAGAAAGAAACTCCATCAAACCCTCAGTAGCCTAGGAAACTAATCAGTGTATCAGTTCCACCTGCAACTCACCTGCTAGCTCTAGAAAAGCACATTGTGTTCCTGCAGAGAACCAAACCAAGCTAACAGCAATCAGTTTCATACTGACAAGAAGCCAAAAAAGAGCAAAGCCTTTGGCCCTGTCCACACTGCAGCCCGAAAACCCTTCTGTAATGTTACCGAGTGTGTAAACCGCATCGGTAACGGCATGTCGTTACACTGGTAATGTTATAGGAGGGTTTACGTGACAACGATGTGGAAACCACATATGAGGTGGTTTCACAACGGTTATGAAACCGGTCCTGCCCTGGTACCATTACCGGCGGTAGTGTGGACTGCCGGTAATGGTCCCCTGCAGGGCAGAAAGCACAGCGTGAGCTGCATTGTGGGATCAGGCCCCGCTGTAATGGTCGCCCGGATGCCGATGTGTGGACTGGCAGTGCCGTTCCCGTAACGGACACCGCCGAGGTGTGGATGCAGTGCACCGCTCCGCGGCCGTAATGGATTGCATCCATTACCGGGTGCAAGCGGTGTAGTGTGGACGGGGCCTTTGACATCCATGAATACCACAAATACCAATGAATATAACCTGCCTCATCCCAAATGGCAAATTAGTGTTTCAGATTGTTTTAGCAGAAGTTTGTTTTTTTGTCCGGTGTCGTCTTTGTTTATTCCACAAGATAAAAGTTCTGGAAACCCCTATTGTATAAATCGCACACATGGGGCAGGATTCACAAAACAGATGCACCAAGCACAACTCAGATGCAACGGTGCAAGTCAGAAATGCACCAGAAGCTGATTCAGGAACAGGGAGAAAGCACCATTACAAATGAGATGCCCTGCGTCGAAAGACATGTGCCATAGGTGACATGCAGCGCATGTACAGGGGGTGTACCAATGCATACACAGCGAAACCCAATTCACAGAGCACAACCAGGGTGCATCAATGGGGCAAATCCAGCACAAATCCAAGATGCACCAAGGAAAGATAAGTACAAAAGAAGGAGACTTAAGTCCAGCACACCAGCAGGCCGTCAATGGCATGACAACAGCAGCACACAGCCACAGTCAGAAGGGAAGTAGAACCAGGCAGAGGAAGAGGCACAGGGAGACAAACTGCCAGCAACAATAATAGGCAGCAAGCTACACCACAGGGCCACAGAGACAGAGGGGATGAACCCAGCAGCAGTTGCCATCGCTGGTGCCCTTATGAGGACGAGGAGGAGGCAGGGCACCGGAAGGAACTGTAGGCAGCCAGCCCCACGGCGGTACCATGCCCAGCTGTCCTTTGAGCAGCTGACAGAGGTGGAGACAGTTGGATGATAATGCCTCAACAGGGCCATGCCGAGGCAGCTATGTGAGCTGTGCCATGATGTGATGCAGGCACCCACCGCACAAGGTCATGCCATCTCGGTGGAGACCAAGGTGACAACAGTCATGTGCCTGCTTGCCACAGAACCTTCCAGAGGCCTACTGGGGACAACACTGGCATATCACAGGCCTCACCCTCCCACCTCCTCAGACAGTTCCTCACTGCACTGCTACCGCATGCTTTGGAATACATCAAATTCCCCAGTACGCTGGCAGAGCGGACAGAAGCCATGCAGGGGTTCCACATGGTGGCAGACATGCCAGGTGTCATGGGGCCATCAACTATATCCACGTGGCAATCTGCACACCACCTGGTAAGGATGGTATCACATATGTGAATCGAAAGGGCTACCTTTCAGTGAGCTGCCAGGTGGTGTTCTATGCCACAGGGTGCATCACCAATGTCTGGCCACACACCCTGGGAGCACACATGATGCATACGTATGGCACCAGTTGGCAATCTGCATGAGGTTCAAGGCTGGGGACATCAAAAGTGGACACTTGTTAGGTACATGTGACTGAGTTCCAACAGCACAGGGTGGCACCATGTCCGGGGCACACGGGGTGGGCTGTGGGTTGGCAGTTGCCGGCATGAGGGCACTGGGACAGTAGGGGTGTGAAAGGGTGCATAGCAGATGCAGGGTGGAACACAACCGATGTGCAACACATGGTGGATGGGGGCAGGCAGGGGCAGCCGAAGCAGGGATGCAGGACCTCCAGGTATGTGGCTGCATGGGCAGTGGAGCAGAACAGGGGCACACAACACAGAGGACCAGACAGAGACAGGGCACACACCACAGTGTAACACAATGTGCTAATGGAGACACGTCTACCCCTACAGGTGACGACGCATACCCATTGCGGCCCTGTCTCCTCACCCCTATCCGAAGACCCAGAACAGTGGTGGAAGAAAGCTACAATGAGGCACACATCGTGACATGCGCCATCATCGAGCTTGTCTTCGGCATGCTGAAGATGTGTTTCCAGTGCCTGTGTCAGTCAGGTGGTGCCCTAAAGTACAGCCCTGAGAAGGTCTGTGGCATAGTCCTGGCCTGTTGTATGCTACACAACATGGCCCTTGACCATGGGATACCTGTCGAGGTCGGTGAGGGCAACAGTTCTGGGGAGCAGGAGGGGGTGGTGGAGGGTGCGGCCAGGGCACACCCTGAGGGCCATGGAGGTGAAGTCGGGCATGGGTGCAGGGATCCCAGGCTGGCTGCAAGGGCACGGGCATACCGCACATGAGTGGTGGAGGAACACTTCAGGACACGTAGGTGAGTACGCAGGTTGGTACGTGTGCAGGTGTGTGCACTACAGTGTAGGGACAGCATGACGGTGGAATGGCAGGCACTGTATGCCACACAGGGGTGCACAAACAGGTGCATGCACATGGTGGAGGACATACATACTCACAGACAGGCACCATGCATGCATCACCCCAGAATCACACAGGCCAACCCAAACTGTCACAGGTCAGTGTGTACTGCGGCCATCACACGGTCACTGCAGACACCATAACGCACTCATCATTCCCATGACAGATGGCACAACAGTGGTACACATAAACACACCAGACAACCTGCACAGGCAGCACAGAGGGGTGCCAGAGCAACCGTGTGGCTGGCGACTGCCACACACAGCAGCACTGGCACCACCTGCAGGGCATTCGGTATGCATAGGTGTGCCACCTGCCAGTACAGACCCCTGGGCATGGGCATCACAGGGCTGCCCCACAACTGCCATGGACACATGGGTGGCCTCTGCCACAGCCGCTGGTGAAAAGGGTGCCACCACCGGCCACAGGGGGTGTCCCCAGGGACCCCGCAGGGGTGCTGCACTGAGACCATGAATGGGTGCTCAGTGGGGTGGCCATCCGATGCTCAACAGCCAAGCCATGGCTGGTGGGTATGGATGCCAGTGGCGATGGGGTCAGCAGCAGAGGGCTCACCCAGCTCCACCTTTGGGGTGTCCAGGATGTGCTTCTGGGTGTCCAGCTGGATGCACGGTGTCCACGGCATGCTGTGGATGCAGCCACTGCCTCCGCAGCAGTCACAGTCTGCTCCATGGCTGCGGTCATGCCCACCTGCATAATACATGTCTCAGCCAGCATCTGAGCATGCCACACCACCGTGGTCTCATGCTCCTTGACCATGACAGCCCTTTGGCTCCAGAACTCTGCCTGGAGTGCCTCCTGACTTTTCACAGTTGACTGCAACAGGTCAAGGTAGGCACCCATGTCATCAGCAGGTGATGCGGCATGGTGGCGGCGCCGACATACAAGGGATGGGTCAGCCTCACCAGGGTCATCCATGGGCGGTGGATGCACCATGTCAGGCTGTGATGTGTGTGTGTCTTGGCTGGGCACTGCAGCTGGCTGTCCATGTGTGTTGTCCACCAGGCCCACTGTAGTGGGTGCATGCACACTGGCACCCTGCCTGGATCTCACCGACGCTGCCAGCACTGTACTGGGCAGTGGTGCAGGGGGTATGGCACCCACTGCCTGGGCAGCTGTGCCGCTGCTGCATCAGTGTCCAGCACAGTGGGAATGCCGTTTGCACCCAGGGTCCTGTGCACAGGCATCCCCATGCCATGTACACCACCGTCAGCCATGGCAGTGGTGCTGCTGATGGTGGAACATGCATTGGTGCCACTGTCCTCACCCTGCATGCCAGTGGCAAGCATGATGAGTGTTTCCATTATGTCCACCGCCTCATCTGGGTCAGGATCAGACAACGCAGTCAGGCCCCCCAACCATGTGATGTACTCACCTGCTGGGCCACCTCCTCCCAGTCCTCTGCATGTGCCATCCAGCTACCTCCCCTGCCAGTGAGTATATCCAGGTGTAGGTGGCATGCCTTGATGAGTGCCCTCTCCTCATCCTTTGTGAAGTTTGGTCACCGCCTGGTGGTGGCACCTGCCTCCTCAGACATTTCAACTACTGTGGGGAGAAGCATCCTGGTGTCAGACTCACCTGTGGGTACACATGGACCCACACCCATCTCCCACTGTCTGTAGCCTTTCCATGATGTGTGTTGCTGGTGGCCTGTGCTGTGGGCCACATGTGGGCAGCCAAGCACAGGTGGACATACACCAGTGCTCCCAGATCGGCCAAAGCATTTTCTGTAACAGATCCTCATTTTTCCTGTATTTTCCCTGTAAAACCTTGATGAAATCCCTGTAGGTTTTCCTGTATGCCCAAGTCAATTTATTATTAACCTCCATGCAAGGAAGAGAGCGTCTAGCAGGATGTTCAATCCACCTACCCCCCCGCGACCTGCTCCTGATGGCCCAGGCTTATTTCAAAACCCGGGTCGCTGGCACAAGGGTTACAGGCTCAAACCCAATAAGGGCCAAGTACTCCCTTTGTGACCTTCAGCATGTTACTTAACCTCCCATTGTTCAAGTCCACCTACTTCTGCAAATGGATAGAAGCAGGATCTCACTGAAAACATGACATTGCATCTTAGCTGGGCTATATCCTAGGTACATTTTAAAATAAAAAAAATGTATTTAAAAAATTAACTACTGAAGTAGTAGGGGGGAGGACTGAGCATTATAATGGATGCTGTTTTTCTTCCATGGGTGAGACTATTTGGTTGGAATACTACAGCAGTTTACCAGACTGGGTCTTTGGGTGGAAGGGTCCTTTCTAAATGAGATTACCCAGGCAAGCTTTTGTCTTGATCTCACTTGTCATATAACAGAGAGACATGACCTGGACAGCAGGAGCCCTGCTTTTAAACTGTCCTTGCTCTGAGGGTTCAGTACATATTTGAGTCAATAACATTTAGTTATCTTAGTCTCTGACCACCCCCTGCAAATTATGAGAAATCCTGGAAGGAAATGATATGTGGTGGAAATAAAAATTGATACTCTATTGACGGCTGCTGCCGTTGGTCCCACTGACTCTCCGGATAGTACTCACTGAATTTCCTCCTTTGCTTGTGCTGTTCCTTGCTGCAGTGCTGGCACTAGAAGTCCCACAAAAAACACGATTGTCTTGTCCGGCATCGGCGATGGTATAATGTCCACAATCGCGCTCTCTCGTCTCTCTCTCTAAGACTCACTGACTGCTGCTCACCTCGTACAGCTCGCTCCAAATTAAACTTCCCGCAGTTACCTACATTGCCACAAATCTGGATCTTTATAGTAGAGGCTAGCCTATCGGGGGCACTGTATCGGCAGTCCTATTAGCTATGAGGGGCATGCGTGGCTCTACGATGACAGCGTATCAGGGGTGCCTCCCAGCACATGATCACATGGCTCCCAGGAGTCTCAGGGGCGCGTGATCACAGCGTGTGAGGTTGGGAGGCACCAATCAGAGTTGAGTCTCGCTCTCTGTGAGAGTCTCCGACGGCAAGTTTAGTGTGCCTCTGTTCCCCCCGTAGCACCAACAACAATCCCCGTAGATTCAGAAAAATTTAGATTTCCTCCCCGTAGCCTGTTTTCTGATATAAATCCCCACAAAATACGGGAATCCCCGTAGATATGGGAGCACTGATACACCATGGTATGTGGTCCGTATAGGACATCACACATGCCACTCAGGGCACCCAGGCCACAGTGCGGGGTACAGTGTAGTCACCCCAGGGGGTGTGACACTGTCCCATCTGCCTTGGACATGTCCCAGTACCCCTGCAGCATTTGTGCCACCACCATGGTGCCACATCCAACCTGGGTGCCACTCCTGAGACTGGTTGCAGGGCAGAGGGTGACTGCCATGTGGTGGCAGGCACTGTTCAGGTGGCAGCAGTGTGCGGGCTAGCCATGGTGACAATGGACCTGCACAGGTATTGCTCTGTGCACTGTACCTACCTGTGGCACAGTGCTGCATCCACCTCACACTGCAAGCCACCCCCAGCTGTAAGTCCCATCCCTGTGCCCCTGTGTACATTGGGTGGTCCTCCATGCACATTGCATCCCGTCCCTGTCCCACATTGCACTGCCTTGGCACACTGCCATCCACACCAGAGATTGGCAATGGTGCTCCTTATGTGCTGTGTTGTGTGGGTCCTGGTGACCCCGTCATCCACTGTGGTCATGGCAGTGACCAGTCCATTGTCCCCCTGTGGATACTGCCCTGCCGTAGTATAACACGGTTTGTCATGGGTGCCACCTAATGGATGTCTGGTCCTACATGTGGTATACAGGGGTCCCACCTGTTGTGCACACTCTGATGCAGGCACACCAGTGTGTGCTGTAGCCCTGTAAACATGGCTGTATACTCACCCTAAAGGCACTGACTTCTCTCAGTGTCCTGGACTCAACCTGCTGAATTGGGAGCATTTATGACTCAGGGCATGCAAATGAGGCATGAGCACCTGTTAATGAGATGCTAATTGGCTGAGCTGCCCATGCATGGTTAATGAGGCTGTTTGGGGCACATTCTCTCTGAATAGCATAATTGCTCCGAGCTCATCTCATGTTGCATGGAGCATCTGTGTGATGCACCTATGACCGTACATCACATTTCAAGTGCATGCGTGGCCTGGTTGGTGCATCTGCATGACTTGGAGGCACTGTACATGGCGCATCCATCATGCATGCATGGTGCTGTGTGTTGTGGTGCATCTCCCATGATGCGCCATTCCACCGCTGTCCAGTTGTGCCATTGCAGGCCAAATGATCATGGTATTGTGTGCCATATCGCTCAGTGTGTCCCATAATGCACTGCTCATGCTGCAGTGATCCAGCCCTGCCCATGGATCATGCTTTGTACGTGGTACATGTTCATGGTGCATGCCATGCACAACAGGTGCCCGCACATGTAACACGCATGCACGACCGTGTCCTGGCTGTGCAGTGCCATTGCGTGATGATTTGCACATGTGCAGGCTTGTCACCAGTGGCCATTCATGCTTCACGTTCATTGCGCCTGTGCTGCACATGCCTTACTGTTTCACATGGAGCAAACCGTTTGCTAGATGGTGTTTTTCCTGTTTGCACCTTGCCACTGTCTGATCACAGTTTAAGATGCCTAGGGCTGTGATAATAGTGCCTAGGGCCATGAACTGGTCACAGATGGAGCTGCTACATCTTGTAGTACAGGTCATGGCTGTGGAGGGGTGCCTGTTTGGACAGGAGTACCTCCATGTGCCCAGGGCCCAGGTGTGGGCCACCATTGCATCGCAGATTGTGTGCCATACTGGGATGCTACACACAGGGGGGCAGTGCAGACATTGCTATGCTGACCTCCAGAGGTGAGACCCAGAGTGGCTTGTGCAGCTGCAGCACCATGCATGCAGGGGTGCACTGCCACATCCAGGTAGGTGTTGTTCAGCTGTCTCCTTGTGTGGCACATGCTGGGTGTGTATGTCACTGCCCTCATGGTGCTCCTGTGCTGCATTGTCCTGGTGCCAGGGGGGCAGGGCATGGTTGTATGTGCCTGCTAACACCAGGTGCTTCATGGCCTGGCATCACTGTCTGCTGCATGGCCACATGCCAGCAGGGGGGGCTGTGGCACTCCATCCTGCATAGTGGCAATGTTCGCTTATGGTGCTGTTTGTTGTGATTTGCAGGACCTGGGGCCAGGCAGCATGCCACGGATGCAACTAAGGAGCATTGTCAGAGGTACATGGGTGCCAGGCCTGGTGCCCTGCTGGGGGTGGGTGAGTACCGCTTTCCATGATTGCTGTCTTTCTGGTTCTGTGTGGTCGGTGGTGGGTGGGGGTGTGTTCCATGTTCTGGCCCTCAGTGTGTGTTCTTTCTGTCGTTTGCTGTAAGTGTTCTGGCTCAATGTGCTGTTGCAGGTGGTGGTGATGCTGCACCAGTAAATGTGGACCAGAGGATCCATGTGGCCATCCAGACAGCTCTGCGCCCTCTCTCATGGACTGTTCAGTGCCTGTCAGCTGCCCTGTGGGACATCATGCTGTGCCTTCCAGTCTGTGCCAGGGTGCTGCGTGGCAGGGCATGGTGCCGCTATTGTCCCCCTGCCATTTTCTGGAGGACATCCTGTGAAAATAGTTACCCTACCCTGTCCCCTGTTTCTATCCCTTTTCTGTCCTCCTTCCAGTCCCTGCCCCCCCCTTACCCATTTGTTGATGCTGTTGTTGTTCCTTTATTGACTTTTGGTTTGTACAGTTTATATGCACATTACCTTTTATAAACATGTTTTACTCAACACTTGTGTCCATGGGACTGTTTGTTCCAGCTCTGTGGTTGATCTTCTTGCCCATGCTATTTTGCTCCAGTTGTTATGCCTGGCTCCCCTATGTGGCTGCAGGGCATCCTGCTTGCCCTAGCACATTGCTGGTTGCACAGACACATCTGCACTTGTGCCATCATGTCCTGTGATGAATCACAGTGGTGTTGCACTTGGCGCTTGGCACGGTGCATGCCTCTGTGAATGGCTATGCATGGGCTCAGTGCATCTGACTTGCGCCAGTGCATCTGATTTGCACCAGGCACATCTTCTTTGTGAATCCTGCCCATGATGTGCATATTGTGAAATATGGAAAATATTCTCACTCCTGCATCGTGAGCTCTGGATACTCTCACTTGTGCCTTTGGCACTCATGAGTATTCAGAGCTCACTCTGAAGGAGTGAGAATATTTTCCATATCTCACTCCTGCCCATCATGTAGCCTCTATAGCTATATATATGGGAAATATTATCACTCCTGCAGAGTAAGCTCTTGATATCTCATGAGTCCCAAAGGCACGAGTGAGGTATCCAGAGCTCACGATACAGGAGTGACAATATTTGCTATAGTACACAATGTGCACATAATGTATTCAATCTATACAATAGGGCTAGGAGTTTCAGAAATACTGTTATGCTGTCTTGTGTTCTGTTCCTGTTTATGTGTTTGTTCATTCTGTGTATGAGTTTTTCTGAATGGGCTGGCAGTGATATAAACTCTGGGAAACAGATAAGTGTGTTTTGCAATACTAAATTAGTTAGTTTTAGGTAGGAGTGAGAAACAGATCATTTTGTGAAGCTGTATTCTTTAAAAGTCTAGCTGCAGTCAAGCTGAGAGTATCACAGTAATGGTAATGGGCTGAGATTCAGAGTGTCAGAACTGCTGAGACTGTTTTTAGTGGTAATTGAATTAGCTGAAGGCAGCAGCGAGGAACAGAGTATTCTGTGAAGCTGTGCTCTTTAGAATTCTGGCTGCAGCCAAGCTGAAAGTATCACAGTAACTGTAATGGGCTGAGAGTCAGAGTTTGAGGAACAAGTGAGAGTGTTTTTCAGTGTTAATTGAGTTAGCTGCAGGCAGCAGTGAGGAACAGACTGTTCTGTGAAGCTATGCTCTTTAGAATTCTGGCTGCAGTCAAGCTGAAAGTATCACAGTAATGAGCTGGAAGTTAGAGTGGGGAATAGATGTGTTTTGTAATGCTAACTGAGTTAGCTGCAGGCAACAGTGAGACCTCTCATGTAGTCCTGCATTTGTGTCTATGGTAACAGCACAGGTGTTTCTTGCATTTTGAGAGGAAAGCTGCCTAAAGTGATATCAGTGACCTTTCTGTGACCTGTGTGTAAATGGCTGATATCATCACAGTAGAGCAGAGGTTAAAATATCACACTGCAGTCGATGATGCACTGTTTTGTCTCACTCATGTATCACTCACCCTTATTGTGGGTGTGTGTGTGATATATATATATATATATATATATATAGATTAGAACAAAAACTCCATTTAATTCATCAGTTAGGGTTGTTCCACAGCGACAAAAGTGAAGAAATTATGTGTTAGGGTCGAAAACCCCCCTTGGACCCTGCGGCCACCTCAATCGGCATCAGGGTGCGCATTGGGGTCATCGGCCCTAACTCTCACCCCGTCACATGTGTAAAGAAGCAGAGGTATAGGAGAATGGGGTGAGTTGGGACCAATGACACCGACCGCACCCCAATGTCAGTTGGGGTGGTGGATCAAATCTAAGGGTTTTCAACCTAACACTGGAATTACCTCACTTTTGTCGCTGTGGAACAACCCTAACTGATGCATTAACAGAGTTTTTTGCCTCTAATTTCCTTCTTTTTGAGAATGATGATGACAAATAGTGAAAGTAATGCAGCAGTGGCCATGTGATGTCTTCTGACATAGTAACAGGAGCAGCAACACAAACAAAAGTGCCAACAGTGGCACACATGGTAATGGAAACATAAATGGTAAAGGAAACTTTAATAGAAACACAAGCGCAAAGCGATGCCAAAGCTAACAGTGACACAAACGGACATTGAAGCGCATACAAAAACACAACTGGTAATGCGAACAGTGATTGCAGCGCTATTTTAAATGGAAATGTTAAGTGTCACAGCAAAAAGAATGCGAAAGGGAACAGAAATGGAAATGTGAATGCAAGAACACACATAAATGCAAACCGTAACGATACGGAAACGCAAACCATAAGGTGCATGGTCATGGAACTGCAATTGTTAACGCAAATGGTAACAGTAACAGCAACAATAACACCAAAGGAAAGAGAAATGCAAATGCAAGCAAGTACAGAAATGCAAACCATTATGTGCATGGTCATGGTACCACAATTGTAAACGCAAATGGTAACAGTAACAGCAAAAATAACGCCAAAGGAAACAGAAACGAAACAGAAATGCAAGCATGTATGAAAACTCAAACCATAACGCACGTGGATGGTACCACAATTGCAAATGAAACTGGTAATGGTAACAGCAACAATAATGCCTAACGACACAGAAACGCAAACGCAAGCGAAAATGCAAACCGTAATGCTCACGGTAGTGTAGATGGTAATGGTGCCACAAACAGTAACAGAAACGCAACTGGGAATGCTAACTGGCACAGTAACGAAAGGGCACACCCTTCTTTTCCCCCAAAAATGCATTGGAAAACACAGTGAAAACAAAGAATGTGTACAAAACAATGGGCCTCGGAGCAGAAAATGAGGACTTGGAATATTAAATTGCTTATATCTCAGGAACCGTACGACATAGAAAAAAATGTAAATTTCATATGAATTATGACTTTCCTGGCTAGTTTTATGCTTAGCTCCAATGTGGGGGCTAAGCATTTTTATGACAAGAAGTCTGTATCTCGCACCGTTTCCGAGATACGAGCCCTGAAAGGCGCGACAGGCACCATAATGTTATCCAATGGGAAAAAGCATTAACTTCAGAGTGCTGTCACTGTGCCGCCATGTAATATTTTTTCACCAAACCACCAAAAGGCACATCAGTGAGATGTTGGCTTTCTTCCCTTCAAATTTCAGCCCAAAAGACCAGACCGTTATTTTGCAGTAGGGCGGCAAAAGATTCCTGTAATGTGGCGGATGCCATAATGTTATCCTATGGAAAAAAGCATCAACTTTGGAGTGCCGTAACTTTGCCGCCCTGTAATATTTGTGCACCAAAACACTGAAAGACACATCTGTGAGACGTTGACTGTATTCTCTACAAATTTCAGCCCAAAAGACCAAACTGTTCTTTTGCAGCAGGCTGGCAAAGAATTGCTGTCATTTTGCCATCGCCTGGAAATGTAGTGTTCCAATTTGCGAAAGCTTTCACAAATATTTGCGACACTTTTGTGAGTGCAACACTACTTTGTGAAAGTACTTTTTCCAGAAACTTGAAAAACATATTTCTAGGGTGTTTAACTTCAAAATAAAGAAATGCCTAACATCCTCATGGTCCGACTAGGTAAACACAAAAAGAATTGTGTTGCTAGAGGGTCCCAAATTTAAATGGCAAGCATTTTTCTGATCATCAACTGAAAACAAAATGGTGGATTTGCAAAAGTAAAAGGGCCATTTGCGAAAGTAAAAACTGCATTTGCGAAAGTGTTGAACTTTTTGGTAACTTTTCCCATTGACTTATAATGGGAAATCGTTTGTTGAATAACGTTTGAACCGTTCAATATTTTTTCATAAAATCTTCAAAAGGCACATTGGGGACCCCGGCTGCATGTTCCCTGAAGTTTTTGGACCAGTCACGCAAACCATGCGACCTGTAGGCGAGGGCAAAGAAATCGCTAAAAACCATAATTGCACAATTGGTTGTTGCTTAATAACTCCACAGCTGTATATCTGACCAGTACAAAATTTGGCATATCCCAAGATTTGCCATGCCCAATTGTGCCTGCCAACTTTCAGGCAAATCTGTTGAATGGTGGCAAAGTTATTAAGGTGAAAAATGTGACCCTTTAACCTTAAAAGTGCTACTCAACCTTAACTATGGTAGCACTACCGTCCTACCATAATTAATATATATATATATATATGTATATATATATATATATATATATATAATTTTAATTCAGGATGCTAAATGGCAAAATGGAAGAGTAAATGTATTAGTATAGTAAATTCATACAACCATTATATACAAAGAAACTTGACTTGCCAATAACAATGCATGTTGATGTCTGAAAGTGTTAAATAAACCTTTCAAATGCCTTACAATGCTGTGCTCACAGAGAATGCATTTAATAATGCTTCAGGTGTCTTCCACCTCTGCGCTTCTTGTTTAAGGCTCCTGTAGCTGACTAAGTCTATTTACAGCAACACTGGCTATCAGAAATTGAAGTTATTGTAATAACATTTCCTAATTCTAAGCATCTCTGCTGAAACTGCAGCGCTGTACCTTCTATGAAAGTTCTGTGATATAACTGACTACTCCCAAATGGCATCAGTCATCACTGGGAGAATGTTAGCCTTATTCTCACTTAAAACTAACTATCCTGCTCATGTAGTCATTTTTGTATGTATGTGCCTTGTGTGGTTTTGATTCCATATTAGACACACTCTGAATCTCCCACTGAAACTTAATAGCATTCTGCCTCAGAGCCAATTTCTCACAGGAAATTCATTCTTTATGTAATCATCATAGCAAAACAAATTATATGAGAGCTGAAGAGCTTTACCAAGAATATTCCCATTCAACCCTGATGTCACTGATCTGTGGCCAGGCATTTGACAGATTCAGCAATTTCAGGAACTAACTTAAATTCATTTTGAACAGACAAATTGTGATCAGAATTGGACTGTGATTACAACTGTAAATCATTAGCAGTTTGTCAAGCTAACTAGGTTGATTGCATGTGCCAAAAGGATGCTAGTGTAACTCCTTAGTGTAACCCCTTATTTAACTAGTAGGCACACCTCCCATACTTTTTCTGTCTAGGGGAAAAGAGAGGGGTGGGGGTACAAAGCAATTGCAATGAATACAAAAACACAAAGTGTGTACTAGACACAAACAGATCTATACCAAAACCCTGGTCCTGATGAGGGAACTTTTGCTGAGGGCTATGTTTGGTTTGTTACTTCTGGACAATGGTAACCAGTAAATCCACACAGGAAGCAGTAACTAGATTGTCCATACCTGGCTGGGATTCTAGACTGTGGCTTTATTCCAAAACAGAGGTGGAACACAAAAGCAAAGATGGACCGCCAAGGGTTTACACTTCGTGGCACAAGGCAATGCAGAACACATCCGTAGAAAACAGAATCTGAACCTCTCATATACTGTAACATAGGATTAAACATCTGGAAATGTGGAACTAGCCCCAATGAAAACACACAAACTTCATCTGTAAGTGGCACTAGGCCATTACTTAGAACAGTTCCCATATGTCATAGGATTTGTAGAAAGAACTGTGGCACACTGGCCATGGCAGAGCACACTAGGGCTCAAAACTAAAAAAACCCACATACAAGGGGTAAACTTCTTCAGGCATTGGCCACATACACTGACATAAAACAGGTGCTGTTACTGAACCCGAAGTGCTGAACTGGTCACTCCAGATTGGGGGGGGGGGTCTCCTGCCTTTTGCTTCCATGTCCATACCCAGCCATTCTTTCAGAGTTACACCTCACAAATACTGAACAGTAGAAATTATGCTATCTTCAAATGTTTAGCACATTTTAGCATCAGAAAACACCACTAGGGTGTAAAGTTAAAGTTCTGAACAAAGGGCATAGTCGCATATGAGACATCCACTGTTGTCAGCAAACTTTAAAAATGATCTTGAGAAAAACCTCACAGAAATGGGTGAATGGGTCCCTTTAACAGAGTCACCCCATAGAAAACAATACAGGTACAGGTTACACTCAGACAGAAACTACTCACAGTTTGTACACCAAAGGCAGCTTCAAAACTGTTCTAGATTGGAACAGGGGATTGTCCCTCAAAACCTCTGCAGTCCCCCCTCATCCCACTGGGAATTAGGGCATCAGGAAATCATGGGAACGGTTTCCATTACTTCAAAATCAGGCTAAAGATATCATAGACTAGGGTGAGAAATACAAACTCTTCTCGCTTCTTAAGCTGTCCATTCCCTGAGCTGCTACTGGAACTGAACTGTTTCACTCACAGACAACTGCAGAACTCACTGAAAATTCTAAATCTCTGCCACACTCATAGCCAGCTGTGGTTTATGTTGCTGTGAGAGTTCTAAATGACATCACCTCTCTGATCTCAGCTGACACCAAGTAAGCAGAGAGGTAGCAGGTGAAACTCCATTTAAGTAGATATTCACCAGCTGCTTTCCCTACCTAACACTGACACTGATGGGATTCTAGTAACCCCAGGGAACAGGGGGGTTACACTAGCTTTTTAAAAATATAATTCACAGAGGCCATGAAACTTTTATTTATGTCAAGACTAAGAGCCATGTTTTTTGTCACAGCCCTTGACTAGGTGAAGAAGACAAAACATGCCACTGACTAGGTAAAGAAGACAAAGTCTGCCATAAGACATATATTAATACACATACCATGAATGTCTAAGGCACTATGCACATATGTAGATAGGTTCTTTGTGTAACATGTGTGCATAACAACATCTCAGAGTGCTACCACAGATTGACATCTCAATAGAAATGGGTATCTGTTGTGTGCTAAGCAACATGTATGCAAATTACATTTTTCAGAACTAGTCAAATATATCCTGTTGTCTGGTGTGGTCATGTAATTTTGGCAGAGCCTCAACATGGCTGAATCGAGCCTAGTAAAGAAATGTCAGTACCAAGAAAGAAACTCACCAGGCCTATCCCCACAACATTTTGGAAAATCAGACAGCTGATGAGCAATGCACAATGCCACATTTGCTTCTAGGTCATTTCACTGAACATAGTGTTGCTTGGAATCTCCGGAATGGAATCAAATCCATCAGACTCTGATCCGATTCTTGGATTTTGAATTTTCAGATTTGCAGACCAGAAATCTTAAAATCATACATTGAATCCTAAAGCCTATTTTACATAGGCATATAGGATCTGGGATTTCAAATCCTATATACCTATCCTTTTACTGTGATTATTGATTGTTTGTTTAAATGTGTTGTTGTTTATTTGTTAATGTATGTATTTGTTTGTACTTGTCGCATATGAAATCGGGCAGACATGCTCATTTTATCATACAAGTATAAAATAAAAATAAAATGAAATGAAATCCAAATCCTAAATCTGATTTTTAGATCTTTTTAGGATTTAAAACAGAACTGGATTAAGCTTCAGAAGTTCCTAAAATCAGAAATCCTAAAATCAGATCAGAATAGGCAAATTCTCAGACTCCCTAATTGTGACAAATCCTGGCTGAGCCTCAGGGACCTCTTGCTAAAATGGACTCCAGATAGCCTGTCTGAACATTAGGCAATAACTACTCAAAACTGATCTGTTACATGTATGGCCAAACTACTCCAACCTGATGTGCTGGCAGTTACCGAAAAATGGCTCAAGTTGAGTGTCTCAAGCAATGAAGTTAGTATGGATGGTTATACACTGCACAGAAAAGACTGAACAAATCTCAAAGTTGAGTGTGTAGCTTTCTACACCAGAATAAACATCACCACTGCAAAATATCAATCTTATTTGCAGCATTAACAGGTATTACAGCAGAACTGCTACTGATGAAGGTCAAACTGGGCAACAAAGATCTCTACCTGGGATGTCAGTGCAATCCTCCAAACATTCTTAACAAGCATCACTTAATCTTACCATGAACATTATACTGCCACACTCCATTAGAAGAGAACTCATCTTTTAGGGGACTTGAAAATAGACTGAATGGTGCCTGAAGTGAACATGTAAAATGTGGAATAGCGAAAACTCACTCCTTCAATTTGTCTTTATTTCTACCAGAGTAAATGTCAGAACCAAAGATGGACATGTATTGATTGGATGCTGATAAATAGGCCAGAAAAGATTTCCCATACCAAGGTCTTTGTAGGTGCCATGAGTGATGATAACATGGTCTGCTCTATGAGTGATGATAACATGCTTTGCTCAATGTTGAAGTGTAGTAATGAAAGGACTGACCCATGATACAGCAGTGTTAATGTCTTGCACAAGGTTGATCCCTCTTTTAAGCAGAATTGGCAAAATTAATTGGAGGACAGTTTATCTCAAACCAGATGCAGATTTTATTTATTTATTTTACTGGAGCTACTTCCATTGTGAGATCAGTTTATCACTGGCATATCCCTAACAAAATGGTTAGGATTAGAGGAGAGTATGAAAACTGGATCACTGCTGGTGTCATTGCATTTATGAAGATGTGTGAAGAGGCTTTGGAGATGTACAGGAAACAGGCCTCAACAGTGACTGCCTCTATTCTGCAAGCTAAGAAACAGCTGTGTCACACAAGTGAGAAAAGCCAAAGCTGTTTACTTTGTAAACTACTGGTCATCTACAGTAATTCCAGTTCATCTAGAAATATCTAGAAAGGTGTCAGATCCCCCTCAGGTAAGGATCAGCACAACAATCTAATCCAGCTTCATCATGATGGCAGACTCATCAAAGATGACCAAGAAATAGCCAGTGCACTGAATCTCCACTTCATGAACCAAAAGCTGTCCTTACGTGTGCACTGGGATTCACCCATGACTGCATCCAGACAGTTTTATCACTGGGATGCCAATCTTCTCATTTAAGCAAATGTATTTTTTATCTAGAAGAGTTGGCCAAGCCATGCAGATTTGCTCTGCAGTAGGATTACAGCTCATGATGCTGGTGACCCATGTTCAGGGACAAACCAGAGTTGTCAGGGACCAGCCAATAGGGAGAAGGATAGAGACTCCAAAACATCACTTGCTCCTCTGGTGAGGGAAGGAAAGTTGCTGCTTCCACACCTTGTTGCCAACTATGTGATCACTGGTGGAAACATGAATTAGGCAGACTGGGCAGTTGGACATCAGTTAGGCTTGAGGATGCCATGCCATTATACATGTGCCCTAGTTCTCATGAACCCCTTTTGCACTGATGCCTTATGGGGTGGAGGCAACCAGAAAAAAACATACTAACCATGCAAGATGAAGGGAGGCTCCCTCCACAGGTCCAGCACCATTTACCATGCCACCCACCTCTGCAGGCTGGCTAAAGATGATGAAAGGGCTCTGGTACAGTCCCTGATTACCTAGAGCCCCACTGTGGAGGTTAAGCCATAGGGGGCCAAGGAGGCAAGAAGTAAATCCCAGAGAAGATGGGTGGGGAATCGGGGAGAAAGCTTTGCAGAAGTGGGCCAGTAGCAGAAGGATGCATAAACACATAAATAAATAAATACATGCATACATAAATATATAAAAGAGTTGGCTGGGAAGGCACACTGAGCTGTACAATGCAAGTGCATCCAGGAGGAAGCAGATAATTAAATAATACAATTACACAAGAAAATACAGCAAATATAACAACATCAACAAGACACAAGGTGTGCAAAACATAGCAAGTCAGTGCAACTGGTACAGAATAATAAGAGAACATCCATGAATCAAACTGATCCCAGCAGGAGGATCAGTAAAGCCAATGAAACAAACACCCAAAAGGGGCCACTGCAGCACATATTGGGAGCAGAAGCCAAGAATGTCAAGCATGTGGACATCTTCTAGTGAGTGCACATCAGTCTAGCAGGGAATGGAGGAACAGGATACGGGGCATGGGGAGCAGCTCCCTTGAGTGCCTCTTTAGTGATCAATGTGAGGAGAAGGTTTGAAGGATGGGAGAGAGCTACATGTAACAGGGAGCCTCTTAGTGAAAGATTATTTTCCAAGTGACCTGCAACAGCTGGGTGTAAGGAAATAGCGGTGGAAGAGACAGGCTAAAGGTAAGGTGTTGGTCAGCAGTGAGAAGAGGTTTTCACTGAGGCTGTCAGAGCACTACTTATAGATGAAAAAGGAAGAGTACAAGTAATGGGTCATCGCAGATCATAAAGGAGGACCACATGAGGGCAGAGAAGAAGTTGCATTGGTGATTGTGTGAAAACTTGCTTCAAGGGAGGGCATGTTGGGGCTGCAGGCAGACAGAACTGTTTTGTCCAATACATGTGTATGGTAAACAAGGACCAGGCTGAGAACAGATCATTCAAGATTATTGAAAAGTGAATGGGGCACAGGCAGAAGCTTGGGACACCTTATTGCCAAAGGAGTGAGAGGTGGACCCACCCAACAATTATAGACTGGGTTTTATGATTAGGGATTTAGCACAACTAGTAAAGCACTTGTTCAGTATGTCAGTAGCTTCAAGAGGCAGAAATAAAATAAACAGCACCTTGCAGTCAGGGGGTAGCTGACTGAGGGGGGAGGGTTTAAGAAATGTTTTACTACCTTCTTGACTTTAACTGATCAGTTCATGTTTGATTGGAAGGTGGCTTCAAAATAGCTGGCCCTGGCAGCTCATTGTTGATTAAGGCAAGCACTGTGGAGTTGAGGGGGAGCCAGCAGCCTAATGAGAGGCCCAGGGCACATCATGCTTCTTGCCCAGTTCAACTAAGACCCAAGAGAGATGGAATCCCTTTCCCTTAGATTTGTAGTAAGGGCATATGAGTCAGAGGCAATTGCTATGGAAGTGCTCTATAGCTCCATCAACACTAGGGGCCTGTGGGGTTGGGGACCAGTACATATCAACAAGGTCAGCCAGTAAGGAGTGGAGATCAAAGTTGCCAAAAGAGTGGGAGGAGATTATTCTGGGAGGAGCTTTAGGTCTATGAATCTTCCATTCACAGAGAATAGGCTGATGGTCCCAGAAAATATCAGGCAAGACACCTGCAGACGCTATCGTATGGGGGGGGGGTGAGGATACATTCAGTCAGTGAATAGACTGAGAATTGAGAGTTCAGATGGGTGGGCACCTTGATATGTAGATAAAGTCTTGGACTTGGAAGTCCCCAGTAAGCTTCTTTGAGGAGTGGCATGTCCAATTCTTTTTCGGGCCACCCAAATACCAGGAGCCTGCTGTAGAGCAGAGGTGGAAATAATATCCAGGAGGTCACCTTTGGGAACACCTGGACAGCAGTAGATGCCACTAATGAAAATGGGGTGGGGTGAGGAAAGGAGATTTTACCAATAAGTATTTCATAGGCCATGGGAACAACTGAGGCATGAGCAATGGAAAAACTGAGATATAGATGGAAGTGCCACCCTATGCATGCCTCAGTCTTGCCTGTAGACATGATAGCCTGTAAGGGTATAGTACTAAAGGTTATTTTTAGATTGCTATGTTTCTGGTATGACAACAACATCAGGCCTAAACTGATGGTGCTAGAGATGAGGAGTAGGCTACGGATATTTAGGTGAATAACCCTAAGCTCTTTGGGTAGTGTAAAAGTAGCACTGAAGGAATGATTGAGACCCAGCTTGGATTCACCATCACTTGCCAGCATATGCAGGAGGGAGCTGAAAGGTAGAAACAAGCCAGCTGGTACAGTACAGAGCAATAACAAAAGAACAACATAATAAAGGCAGTACTAAGGGAAAAAATAACAATGCAAATCCTGTGGAACAGCAACATTGACCAGGTTTACAGGTTAATGATGAGGATAACACAACTAGTACTTAATATTGCTGGAATATTAAATCAACACAATTGCAGTTAAAGGTAACTGGCTCCAAAACCTATAAATGGGGTAAGTGGGGAAATAAGAAAAGGGCAAGCAATGTATAACTGTATGCAAACATTTATGCTGCTTAAGTGAATCAATGCAAATGGTAACCAGAATAACTTAAACTGTGAAATGCAGACTATGTATGCAGTTAACACAAGTAGTGATAGGTACCGGGGGTGCATCCAGGCAAATACAATGTAAAGAATAATGTATTGGTGACCATACACAGGAAGCCTGTATTTCTATCGTGGGGTTGAGATAACAGCATATGGCCCTCGAGAGAGAAACTCGAGAGGTCCATGCTGTTATTTCAGTCCCAAGATAGAACACAGGACTAGTTGTGTATGGTCGTATATGCTTTATTTTCTGTAGTATAGGGTTCTGAATGAGAGACTTTTTTGTGTTTTTTAAAAATATGGCAAGTGCTATGATGTTTACTTTCATTTTTCATTCGTTCCTGAGAAACTATAGTGTGGTGGGAGACGATGCGAGCAGGGAACACAATGAAACTAATTTGGAATGTGCATAACAACCTTTTTAGAATGTGCTTTTAAAAGGATGATGACAAGCCAGATCCGTGGTGCTAAGTGATAGGGCATTGATCTGGCATGCCAGTGACCCAGGTTCATGCCCCAAGCCCAGATGTCAGGAGAGGAGACCATCAGGGAGGGAATCAGAGCACCTTTCAGTTACTTTCCTTCCGGGGGGATGGTTATGCTGGACTGCTTAGTAGTGGCTCCTGTAGGTGGATCAGCAGAGACGTTCTAGGTGGCATGGGCCACCACTTGCTGCCAAATATCCCCATCCCCAGGGTGCTGCTGTGGCCACACATTTGTAGGAGGTGGGAGAGGCACCTGAAAACCAAAAATGCTCACCTGGCTGACTGGCTGTTGGTCACTGAGTTCTCTTGTGCCATAGAGCCCCTCACAGCTCACCACTTCAATCCCCTCAGCCCACCTTGTTCCCAGGTCAAGGCAACAGAATGTTTCTCCCCTTCCTTGCTGTTCTGGGGGCCTCTCCTGGCAGGGATATGCTGGGTCTACATGGGGTGTGAGTAAATGAGGACAGAAGAAGATGGCACTGGGGAATGGGGCTGGTGGGCAGAGGGAGTTAACAGTGTGTGGCCTGAATGAGAGGCTGATCCAGGTGGCAGGGTAGGAGCAAAAGAAAAAAAAAGGGTGGAAAGGTTTGTAAATAACAGTTCAAATGACATGCATAGGTGTCAGCCATTTAATCAGCTGGGTGGGATACTATTACAGGAGAGACAAAGGTTACATAAGATCCAGTT
Organism: Neoceratodus forsteri; assembly: GCA_016271365.2. Classification (NCBI taxonomy): domain Eukaryota; kingdom Metazoa; phylum Chordata; order Ceratodontiformes; family Ceratodontidae; genus Neoceratodus; species Neoceratodus forsteri. Next base: position 937,629,293 of record CM057449.1, on the reverse strand, counting down.
TGCCTCAAACAGCATTTAGCGAGAAGTCCCAGACTATTTGTTACAGCGCATTATTTTGAGAGAAAGACAAAGGTATGTAAGGAATGCAGGCCTTGTAGAATTAGTGACACCAAATATAAAAACTTTAAGGGCCACTTATCATAGTAATATGATCCCAAGGGAGTTGAACGCCTTGCCACTTAACTTCTGTTCTAAGAGTAAAAAATTGCCAACCTCGAGATCCATGAAAAATTGCTTTCTGTCAACCCCACAATCCTGGGACAAAGGCAAAGTGATCATGTGAAAATATTCTAACCCTAAATATAACTATGTGATTCCTATGATTATCTTTTATCTGATGTTTTAAAAAGCATTACTTGGACTGTGTTAAGATGTATTATGCTTATCCTTTTTTAGTTTGATAAATTTGATGTATTCCTGCTATCAAATGTTTTCTAAGATTTTTTTTTATTGTTGATGGGTGTCACTGTAAATGAGCAATGCTCAATGACTTTGCCAAAATAAACAAACTGAAAATGAAACTGAACATCTAATGTGCACAACAGCATTTTTAAAAGGGACCAATTTCCATACATAACAAGCACCAACAATGTATACATAACTGCATAAATACATAACTAAGCACCACATCTGCCTTGGCCTACTTTACTAGCCATGTCCATAGGAACATGGACCGGGGGAATGCCACAGGTGCTGTATTTGTGGACCTGACCAAGGCTTTCAACCTGGTCGACCACCTCATCCTACATGCCACTCTCCACCAACTTGGCTACTCCATGGAGACCTCCTTGTGGTTCCAAAGCTATTTTTCAAGGTGATTCCATCGGTGAGTATTGGCACTGCCACCTCCCCCAACTTACCCGTCACTAAGGGTGTTCCACAGGGCTCCATCCTGGGCCCCCTACTGTTCTCCATCTTCATAAATATCCCCCCTCTGACAGCCTCACCTGCGAAGCACTGCTGTATGCCAACAGTCTTATTCTCTTCCACAGCGACAAGTCCCTAACCAATATATCTTCAATCCTGACCCATGACTACAGTTCTGCCTATAAATGGTTCCTATCACATAGGCTCCTGATCAATGAAAAAACAAACAAAATCAATGCTCCTCAGGTCCAAACCCTACCTAAGCAGCATCTCCAAGTCTGGATCCTCCCTCTCTGTACTTACACCCGATGGCCCCGCACTACAGAATGTTTCCAACTTTAAATACTTGGGTGTAACTCTTGACCCCTCCTTCTCTTACATGGAGCACATTAACACCATAGTATGCCTAGTAAACCAGAAACTCGGGGCCACCTATTGGATAAAGCATTTCCTGACCTCTGAGGCCCACTTAGCCATTGCCCAAGGCAACCTGCTCCCCATCATGGACTACTGCCACACCTCTCAACCATCCCTGATTTTCAGGGATGTCCCTGATTTTGCCTCAAAATGTTCCTCTGTCCCTCATCAAATTTGAGTTTTTGTGACAAAACAGTGGGAATTAAAAACACAAAATATATCAAACATTAAAGTAACAGACTTGTTCTTCTACAGAAAATGCATCTTAAGACAAATCCCTTTCTTTTATCAGTTTTCTGAGAGAATAGTGCCAGTTTTTCAGATGTGTCCCTGATTTGAGGTCTTTGTCCCTGATTTTTTTAGGCCTTGTCCCTGATTCATGAGACAAGAGGTTGAGAGGTATGACTACTGCTCCCCTATATATTCCCATGTGTTATATGTCCTTTGCACATGACTAAACTCAATCTACAACAACATCTGTCACTTCACACTCCTAGCACCCTATTCAGCACCTCACTGTAACCTTTACAAGGCTCTAGGAAGGCTCCCACTCTCAGGTCGATATAACAATGCTCTTGGCTGTATCATCAACAACACCCTCAGAGGTGGCAATGCATCTCCAGATGCACCCTTCCTGAAGGCCAGCGCTGCTCCCAGATATCTAAGCATGTCCTCAGATCCCCCCACGGAGGTCCCCAAAGTCTCTACATTCATGGGTGGCAAAGCACTGTCTGTCGCTGCTCCTTCACTCTGTAACAGACTCCCTGCATCCCTCCACTCAACTGATAATCACAGCACTTTCAAACTCCATCTCAAAACCTGGTTGTTGACTGAAGCCAAATGCCTGTGCTCTCCAGGCTAATCTCTCTTGACTTGCTATTTTCCCACCTTCCATTTCTGCCAACCCTGCTCTTCCAGTTGGTCATGCCTCAACATAACACTTTGTGTCTGCTCTCTGAACCTGTTATCCTCTGAGTAATTGCCAGTTATTTACCGGTTGGTGAGTTGTTTTGGTATACAGTCTGTACTAGCTCAACATGTACTATATCCCCACTGTGTGTTTGTAACCCTACACTCCAATTCATTGTAATTGTATTGTGGTTATCTAATTCATTGTAATCTGTTTGTATCTCTATTGTGCCAAATTTTTGGCCCAGGTCATGCCTAAAAATGGTCCTTTGGATCAGCGCACCTACCCAGTAATCAAAGACTTACACAAATAAATAAATACACAGTGAAGCAGCAAGTGGTTACAATAAGCAGTAAATTGAGGTAGCCACCATGGAGAATGCAACACTTAAACAGCAGTAACACAAAAACACTGGAGCAGTTATATAGGTAGCTGGGACCTAGCAGATCACAGCACAGGCTGTACTCCAGGGACAGTATTTACTGCTGCCTTCCACTCCCAAACTGATGTCTCCAAGTGTAACACCATTTTGCTCTGGTATTTGTGCTCTAGACTGCTGCATGGAGAGTGGCTTCAAACTCAGCTGTAGGAGGGGAGAGCCAAGCTGCTGGTGGAACTACAAGGCACAATTTTCTACTGAGATCTGGAGACCCATGGGGATCTTGGTTACACCAAAAGGTGCAGAAATTCAGAAACATGCAGGTAGATGCTCATGAGTCACAGAGGGAGGGGTCTCCTTTTGGCACTGCAGGTGGGTGGTGGCCACAGGAAACCTGGAGCAGCTCTGATTGAGCTGGGGCCACAGTCACAGTTACCATCTCATTGGAGAGATGAACCAAAGTTCTGCTTGGACAACATAGCCCGATTTACTGCTGATGCCAAATGGACTGTGGTGATTGTGCTAATGCCAAACAAACACTGAAATACAAAGTGCCTGTGGGCTGGTGCTCATGGGTCTTTGGGGGGGCACCTGCCCTCACCCCTGGTGGGGGGTGATTCTGGTAGATTGCAGCAGGAAATAAGGAATGTCACAAACCCACTGAGCAGGTCATGCCCTCTGCTCCCACAGTGCCAACCTCTGAGCACAGTCTTGTGAATAGTTAACAGGACAGGGTAACCCTCCTGTCTGTTTTGTGGGTTCAAATCAACCTTTGGTCTCAGTTCTGGAGGGATTCAAACTGTGAACCTCTTGCTAGTGTATCCAATATACAGGCTCAGATAATTCTGCTCTTTGTGGGGGGCAGATATCTTTTGCCTACGGGCACCTAACCAGGTGTACAAAATGAACCCTTAAAAACTCTAATAAAGACCTTAGATTACTCTTACCTTTTCCTAGTTTGGTATTACCCTATAAGCTCATGCACAGTGTTGTCACACTCTTAACCACCCACACATCACAGGCAAAAACAGAAGGACTTGGAAGACACAAATAGTCTATTAAAAAATGAGATGTTTACTTAAAAATAGATAAAAAGTGTAAAATGTAAATACAGAACCATATATCACAAAACATACAAATCACTTAAAAGAATAAGTTTTTAAAAAGGGCAGATTCCTACAACTAATACACTTAGACTGGTCTGTTCTAAGGTATTCTCATCTCACAGTACTGTAGATGTTTCTTTTTCAGAGTCCAAACATTTGTGTGTAAATGGAAAACAGAATACAGTTTAAAAACTGGCTTTGCCTACCTCTTTGTATGAGGTCACCTAGCTCCTCCCTGTCAGAATATAAACACATATATCTATACAAAACAGGATATCTTATCAAAGTATTAAATTCTGTGACTTCAGCACAACTCATTTTCTCATATGACTTTCTTTGATCTTATGAGCAGCTTCCCCTTTCCAGGACATCAAAGGACTTGTTATGACTCTATGCCAGATCTCATGGAGGTGCAACATGCTTTGTGTCACAATGTGAAATTAACTGTGTTTCCTCTGAACATCATAAAAGTTTATGATTCTAGCCTAGCATCTGGAAAGCTACAGTAAAGCTAGATAAACATGAGATGCTTAATTTAGGCCTCTTCTAGCCTGTAATTATCTCCTGCCTTTCATCTATTAGCTGAAACAGCAATCAGAACCAGCTGTCCAAGTGTCGCAATCCTCCCCACCTAGACTGAATTTGGGGGCTGTATCCCCTGCATGGGATGAGCTTCCCAAGTCAGTTGCCTCCTTGTGCACACGAGACAGCCCATCAGAGATCTGATTTTTGGCTCCAGCCCTATGTAGAATTGTCATATCATACCCTTGCAAAGCAAGACTCCATTTTAACAATCTACCATTGTTTTTCCCCTTCTGTGTCAGCCAAACCAGGGGGTTGTGGTCAGTCTGCACCACAAAATGCTGCCCATATAAGTATGGCTCCAACTTCTTTAGGGCCCTCACTATGGCAAGACATTCTTTTTCCACAGTAGAGTATGCCTGCTCCCTGGGAAGTAACTTCCTGCTCTGATACTCTACAGGGTGATCTTTCTCTTGGCTGGATGTCTGACTCAGTACTGCCCCAATACCCATGTGTGAGGTGTCAGTCAGAACTATAAAGGGTTTGCTATAGTCAGTACTTGTCAAAACAGGAGCACTGCACAGTGCCTCCTTTAGTTTGGAAAAGGCTTCCTCACAGGCTGGGCCTCAGGTAATTTTCTTGGGCATCCTTTTCTTTGTTAGGTCAGATAGGGGAGCAGCCAGGGCAATGTAATTGGGTACAAATTTCCTGTAGTACCCTGCTGTCCCTAGAAAACTCCTGACCTGTTTCTGTGTTTCTGGTCTGGGCCACGCCTGGATTACCTCTATTTTTATTTGGTTAGGACGGAGCTGTCCCTGGCCTACCACATGCCTGAGATATGCCACTTCTCCCATTGCCACCTGGCACTTCTCAGCTTTGACAGTGAGCCCGGCCCTCTGTATCCTGCACAGCACTTCCCTAAGGTGGGATAGGTATTCCTCCCAGCTGGTGCTAAAGATGGCTATGTCATCCAGGTATGCACAGTATACTCCTCAGCACCATTTAATACCTGGTTCACCAACCTTTGGAAAGTGGCCAGGGTGTTCTTCATTCCAAAAGACATTACTTTAAATTCAAATAAGCCTATCACAGTGATGAAGGCTGACCTCTCCCTAGCTCTGTCTGTTAACTCTATCTGAAAATACCCCTTGGTCAGGTCAATGGTTGTAAGGTAGGTCACCCCTCCCAACTTGTCAAGGAGTTCATCCGTCTGGGGCATTGGGCTATCGTCTGACTTCATGACTGCATTCATAACTCTCTGATATTTAAGAGTTGATGCTGATGAAAAATACTCTCCTGAGCCAAAAAAAGTGTTTAATTCATTTTAAATATACCTTTTATGACTGTACTTGTACCATCTGTTTGAGTGAAGCACTTCCTGATTTGAGTGTCCAGGGGCAGTTTGGGAACTAGGAGGACTGTGTTACTTGTCTCTTCAGAAAAACTACATCTCCTCACTGTTTCTGAAGCTCTTACAGGGGATACTGCTCAGAATTAGTAAACCTTGCCTTTTTAAAGGCTGTTTTGTGCTTTACACTTTACTTTGGGCTGTTTTGTGCTAGCAAGAAACCGGAAGTTGGCGACGCACTTCCGGTTTTCTGGCATTAAATCACTTTCGCACCTGGCCAGTGCGAGCATGCACGCACATACAGAGACACACTGCAGTCTTAGCGCGTGTCTATCGTGTCCATCGTGGACATCGGGACAGCAGTCTAATAATAATCAGATTGGTTCTATATAAAGTGAGTAGCCTAAGGTACTGTACCTATAATTAGTATTATTAAGTAGTACCACCTGTATCATAATGAAAAGAGCAAATAAATATTGTTTGTCCTGTCAAATGTATGCAATAGGTAAACAAACTGCCAATTACATCTGTAACAGGTGTATATTAGTCAAATCATTACAGGATGAAGTAACTCGACTCCTTAATCCTGTAGAAACAGTTCTTGATGTTACCCAACACGTTATTGACCCAGAAATTGAAACTTTAGAGGAATACATTGATCATATGTCTTTCCTATTGGAAGCCAACAATATGACCCTTTCCCATGATAATGGACTTCAGGGTACATCAAGAATAAATCTTTCTCATAATGATACTTATAAGACTTCCTCAAACCCTCAGCGTACCTTAAAAATAAATACAGTTCATAGTGAAGTACAAAAAACTTCTTCAACCCCTCAGTGTTCTCATCCCCCCCCCCCCAGAATCACTGATATTTACTGATACTACTACTTGGTCTACCATTGCACCCTCAAAAAACAATAAAAGAATTAATTCACAGGTAGGGGAGACTAATATCTCCCCCTCAATCATATTACACAACTCTTATGAACCATTGGTCTCTCTTTCAGTAGATGACACTTGTAATCCTAATATTGAACCAAGAAATGTTCAGGGCAACATTCCCCTCCTTCCTCCTCATAATAATATTACCCCCACTCAGGTCTTTGTATTAGGGTCCTCCATGATTAAATTCATAGATCGAACTATCTGTAACCCTGATAAAATAAATAGGACTTGTTCAAGTTACAGGGGGGCTAGGGTTTCTGACATAAATGCCATGACCAAAACTGCTTTACGTGCAGCAGGCAACAATCCATTAGTTATAATTCATGCTGGGACTAATGACATCACTAAAATCCCATTACAACAACTTAAACAAGACCTAGTTGCTCTCTGTAATTTACTAAATGAGAAGGGCTGTAATATCGGCATATCCGAAATTCTTCCAGTGCCCCGAGCCTCCTTCTATATTCAAAAGAAGATTAAATTACTAAATGAATGGCTCCGTAAATGGTGTTTAAAACAAGGTATAGCGTGTCTTACACATTGGGAGGAATTCAGTGATAATCCCTCCCTATTTTGCTGGGATGGTCTTCATCTCTCAGCGAAGGAAGATTCTCTTCTTGGTGAGTCAGTTTTATCATTTATCAATAATAATTTAAACTAAAATGAAAGGGAGACCGGGCCCAAAAGCCATCTCTTAATACATTACACAAGTTGAACATCCTATCCTGTAATGCAAGAGCACTTAATAAAACTAAAATGGCAGAATTAGAGCTGAAAATCCGTGAATCTAATGTAGGATTGATCGCTATTCTGAAACATGGGAAATCAGGACAAACAGTGGATAATGAATATCCCAGGATTTAAACTTTACTATAAAAATAGAGCCAATGAACAAAGGGGAGGAGGGGTCAGTCTTTATGTCACCAACAATATTCCATCTTTTGAAACCTCGATATCAATTTTAACAGAAAGTGTCTGGGTCTACTTACAACCTAAAGGACATCCCCAGATTTTGGTTGGCAATTGTTACCGTCCACCCTCTTCGGATCTTGCCTATCTTAAACAACTATCCTTAGAAATAACTCAAATAGCAGATAAAGGTTCAGTAATAATTCTAGGGGACTTTAATCTTCCATCTATAAATTGGGATACACTCTCTGGATATAATCAATATGACTTACAGCTGATTTTAACTATTACAGATCTTGGCCTCACCCAACAAGTTAGAGAACCTACACGAGGGAATAACATTCTAGATTTAGTTTTTACTAATATGAAGGTCTCTTTGTCTAAATTACAGGTGTTGGACCCCTTGGGCGATAGTGATCACATGACAATTCAATTTTCTATTTCTCTGGTTCATACAAATTCTACTAATAACTGCATGATAAAACAATATGAAAGGCAAATTTCTCAAAATTATCGAACATCTTAAAGCTATACCCTGGATTTAGTACCGCACCCTTAATGTTAATGAGGCATGGAGCACCTTTAAAAAAACTGTACATAGTCTAGAAAAAAAATATGTACCAGAAAGAAGGAAGTATAACAATAAAGGCAAGGTTCCTGCCTGGTATAATAACAATATTAGAAAACTTAGCATTTACAAACAAAATTATTTACATCGTTAAAAAGTGTCAACGGAAGAAAAGGAGGATAAATTTATTAAGTATAAGAAAGCACTTAAAAACTTAAAAACATCAATCATACTGGCTAAACCGAATTTAGAATTTAGAATTGTCCATACTAAAGATTCACATAAAAGTCTTTATTCATACCTGAATAGCAAAAAGGGTAACATAAATAAAATAGGTCCATTAATTATCGATAATACAACCATCCTGTTGGATAAGGTTACTGCAACAGAGTTTAACAAGTATTTTTGCTCTGTTTTTGAACAGGACAAAGAGCCGATAGTGCTCACTAACCTACTATATCCCTAGCTACTCTATCACTATTTCTGATACTTTAAACTTCTGAAAACCTTGAAGCCAACCGCTAGCTCGGGCCTGACGGTATTACATCTAAATTTCTTATGGGAACATACGACAGTATTGTCACTCCACCTAACCATTATTTTAATAAATCACTTGCAGAGTCTAACGTGCCCTTCGATTGGAGAACAGCTATTGTAACATCGATCTTCAAAAAGGGGGTGCATTATACGGCTGAAAATTACAGACCTATCAGCCTCACCTCCATTCCATGTAAACTATTAGAAAAACATATTAAATATATAATGGATGAGGAAATGCTTGCATTAAAAATAAATGATACCACACAACATGGATTTAAATCTGGGCACTCATGTACTACGAATTTGCTATCCTTTTATAATTTAGTTAGTGGCTATTTTGACTTAAATATTCCAGTAGATGTGATTTTGTTAGACTATAGCAAAGCATTTGATAAGGTTTCACATTCTATATTAATAAAAAAGCTAGTAACATTAGGATTTTCTGAAAGTATTGTGTCTTGGGTTAATAGTTGGCTATACAAAAGAACCCAAACAGTCAGAATTAATGGGAATTATCGGAGGAGGGATCTGTGACAAGTGGGGTCCCTCAGGGATCCGTGTTGGGTCCCACTCTGTTTGGTATTTTTATCAGTGACCTCACTATCTTATCACAGAATATGTTATCTAAATTTCGGATGACACTAAATTGGGGGACCTGTCGATAATAGAGTCAACAGGTGTATTCTAATAAATGACCTAAAAAATTGAATCTAGGGCAATAAATAATAAGATGTCATTTAATGTCTCTAAATGTTCTGTGTTGCATTTTGAAAAAAATCTTAAACAAATATCCATCTTAATAATATCATACTTCAAGAATCCGTTGTTGAAAAAGATTTAGGTATATTGGTTGATAATGGCTTGTCCTTTTCAAACCACTTTGACAAAATTACAAATAACGCTAATGCTCTTTTACGTAGGATAAATAATACCTTTATTCTTAAAACAGAAGAATGCATCTTGACTTTATATAAGACTCATGTTAGACCCCATTTGGATTATGGTTCACCTCTGTGGAGTCCATATTTAATTAAGGATATCACAAAAATTGAGAGGGTTCAAAGAAAGGCTACTAAAATTATACCCCACCTTTCGCTTAGATTATGAAACCAGGCTCCACAAAACCAAGTTATATCCATTGGAAACTAGAAGATTAAGGGGAGATATTCTTCAATTATTTAAAATCGTATTATCTCCTACATTAATGAGATCTTGTGGATTGTCTTTTGCATCCAGAAAAATTGTAGCCGGAATACATAATAAACAGACTGAAATCAAAAAAACAAGAACAAATAGAAGACAGCAATTTTGTAATATTAGAGCTCCAAGAGTTTGGAATTCCTTGCCACAGGAAATTGTTGACTGTCAGAATATTGATACATTTAAGTTCAAATTAGATAAATGGCTTTTGGATGGAATATAAACCATTAATGATCCACATTGTGTGGAGGACATTCTTGATGGGCTTTGACCTCCTTATGTCCTAATTACCAAGTTCATGATAGTCCACACAGAAACAAGTAGAGCCATCTGACTTAGGCACAAGGACTATGGGTGAGGCCCAGGGGCTGTAGGATCTCTGGATTAATCCTAAATCCAGCATCTCCTCCACTTCCCTTCTAATGTCCTTTTGGACAGCCTCTGACACCCGATATGCTGTCCGCTGTATGGGCGTCTGTGTCCCTGTCTCCACATCGTGAGTTGCTAAGAGGGTTAGTCCAGGCATGGTGCTAAACAATGGGGCAAAGTCTGCTAAAACCTCCCTTACTTTCTGGATCTGGTCTGGGGTCAGCTTGGGAGACATTTTAACTGCCTCCACAGAGGACTCCCACTTGCTTTCTTCCAGCAAGTCCAGAAGGGGGTCTCCTTCGTCCGTTCCCTCTCCAGGACTACACACTGCAAACACCATGTCAGCCCTATTTGCATATGGTTTCATCATGTTGACATGGTACATCCTTTCTGTCTGTCTTCAGTCAGGTAACTCTACAATACAGTTCACGTCATTACCTTCCTAACCACTTTGTACGGTTCTGCCCACTCAGCCTGCAGCTTGTCTTTCCGGACCTGAATAAGGACCATGACTTCCTGACCCACCATGTATGAGTGAGCTCTGGCTCTGCGGTCATACCAAACTTTTTGTTTCTGCTGGGCAGCTGCCAGGTTGCTCTGGACGGTCCACATAAGCTCCTTCATCCTTTCCCTAAACTTAAGGACGTAATCCACTATGGGACTTCCCTGGGTGGTGTGCTTGCCTTCCCAGTCCTCCTGGATCAAGTCTAGGGGCCCACGTACCCAGCGTCCATATAAGAGTTCAAAGGGGGAAAATCCTGTCTACTCTTGGAGCACCTCCCTGTATGCAAACAACGGGTGGGGAAGGGATTTCTCCCAGGCCCTCCCATGCTGTTCAGCAAATGCCTGAAGCATTGACTTCAGGGTACCATTGAATCTTTCCACAAGCCCATTGGCTTGTGGGTGATATGGTGTTGTGCATCTCTGCACCACCCCACACTTCTCCCATAAACATTTTATCAGGTTCTACATGAAGGACCCCCTTGATTGGTGATAACCTCCTGTGGAAACCCAACATGGGAGAAAATCCCAAGTAAGGCATCTGCCACTTGTCTGTCCTCAGTGAGGATAGGGCGACTGCCTCCAGGTACCAGGTGGCATAATCCACCACAGTCAGGATGAATCTCTTCCCTGAGGAGCTGGGGGTATTTAAAGGCCCCACAATATCCATTCCCACCCTCTGGAATGGCTCCTCAACTATGGGCAAGGGAATCAGGGTGGCTTGGATTTTCTTGCCCACCTTTCCTATTTCTTGGTACTGGTGACAAGACCTGTAATACTCCTTCACCTGCTGGGTGAAGTTTGGCTAATAGAAATTCTGGGCCAACCGCTGCATCATGCGCATGATTCCCAGATGACTAGACAAGGGAATATCATGTGCAATCTTGAGCAACTGCTCATGATACCCCTAGGGAATGACAAGCTGCCTGCCTAGCACCCCTCCCTCTGTCTGCACAGCCTGAGTACACATAAATCCATTTTCCCAATAAACCTTATGTCTGCTGTCACCTCCCTGTGCCCCATCAGAGTCTGCCCAAGCCCTCAGCTTCTCTAAACTAGGGTCACTTCTCTAAACAGCTATAAACCCCTCACACATTCCCAAGGCATGGGACAGGTTCCTTTCAGTCACTAAACTAGGGACCCTAGCACTAGCATCCGGGCACTCAGGATCACTGTCAGTCCTAACCCTCTGACAATGAGTCGCCCCTCCCTCTTCGGAGTAACCCTCCATAGCTGTGTGGTTAACTGCTACTGGGGACATTGCTACCCCCTTTTCATTAGTCTCCCCATCTGGAGATGCAGGCTGGGGAACCAGCCTCTCACTGGTTTCCACAATGGTTTCTGTGGGGTCCAGGGAACTACAGTGTTCCCTTGCTGCTTGGCTATGGGTAACTGCACACACCATCCCATTTTAAATTGTTGCCCAGGATCACATCCATTGCTAAGGTTTGGGCTACAGCCACCTGTTGCGCAATTCCCCCTGTTTCACCCCAGTCCAGGAGAACACTAGCCAGTGGCAATGTTTTCTCTTCACCAGTACAATCCTGTACAGTGACATATTTATTTGGTATAAGCTGACTAGGCTCTACTGGTCCCCTTTTACCAGTGTCAGGGATGCCCCTGTGTTCCTTAACCCTTGCATCTGTACACCATTTACCATGACTGGGTACATGTGTTCCCTCATGTTCACAGGCATGCAGGGACACACAAACAACACACTTCCTTCCTAGCACCACCTTGCGTATTATTGCTCATCTTTTTGGGACACTGTCTGGCAATATGCCCAGTTTCTTTACACAACCAACATTCATTTCTTCTCTCAGAGAAATCTTTTCTCTGAAACCTGGGGCTAACTGGTTTTGGTGGAGGCAGGGAGGGTTTTAGCTGCCCTGAAGGTGCGCATTTCCCTTTCAGCACTACCACGCCCACCCCATTTGCTCTCAGAGCAGGTCTGCTCTAGGCATAGTGGTCCGAGAGTTCAGCAGCCTCCTGCACTGTTTTGGGATCTTGGTCCTCCAGCCAGGTTTTCAGTTCTGCTGGGCATGCCCAGAAAAACTATTCTGACAAAATCACATTTTCAATTTTATCAACAGAGTTTGCTTCAATTCCTTCCCACCAACTTTTTAAAAACTGGTGTTGTTTTGTGGCTAGCTTCTTGTAGCTCATGTCAGGGCTTCTCATGAGCTTACAGAATTTAGCTCTGTATGATTCAGCAGTTAATTCACATTTTTTTAACAGTGCAGCTTTAAGTTTGCTGTAATCATCACTGTCCTCATTGTCCATTTGATCCAATGCATCCCAAGCTTTCCCAGTAAGTAGCAGGGATAGCTGGAAGCTCCAGGACTCCCTAGAAATTTTAGCCTGAATACAAACATTTTCAAAAGAATTTAAAAAGGCATCCCTGTCCTTCCCCTCTTTAAATTTGGCTATCAATTTGGAATTCAATTTGTAACGCAGTCCTGCAGTCCCAGTTAAACCCAAGCCACTTATCTGCTCTGGTGCTGGTGGTTGGAGTTGTAGTTTCTCCAGTTCATGTTACCTCTGGCACTCATGCTCCTCACAGTCAGCGTCTCGGCATTCTTGCTCTGCCTCTTGGCATTCTTGCTCCCTCTTCTCCTCTGCAGCTTGTTGTTCATGCTTCTCTTCTTTCTGGAACTCCAGCTCCATTTTGTGCAACTCAGTTTGCAGCCTGAGTACTTCTGGATCCAGGATACTGGTGACATTTTCCTGCTGCTGTGGCCCTTCACTGACAGTGGCCCTGTTGTCCTCCTCATTAGATCTGGACACTGCACTGGCCCCTAGCCCTGCCACACTCATGGTTTGGTCCTTTTCAGTCACTGTCTGTGACTCAATGCTCTGGGTATCTGCTACCATCAGGGCATCCACCAGGTTCTGTTTGCTAGCTTTCACCTCGAACAGGACTCCTCTGTCCCCGCACAACTGCTTTAAGTAGTCTACAGTGTGCCTGTTGTAGTTGGAAGCCATCTTCTTCTCTAACTACAGCTACTCTGACTTGCACTTTAGAAAAAAAAAATAAAATAGGTAGAACTTAACTGTATGCCAAGTGATATAGTTCTGTCTTCTTTTTAAAAATGAATCACTGCCTTTTTCTCTTTTGCAAGTGAGCTGACAGTCTTAAGCTGACACACTGAACAATAAAAGCTTATAATACCAAAATGATTGCACCGCTGCCAACCAATCTGTCACAAACCCACTCAGCAGGTCAGGCCCTCTGCTCTAACAGTGCCAACCTCCAAGCGCAGTCTCGTGAACAGTTAACAGAACAGGGTAACCCTCCTGCCTATTTTGTGAGTACGAATCAACCTTTGGTCTCAGTTCTGGAGGGATTCAAACTGTGAACCTCTTGCTAGCGTACCCAATGTACAGGCTCAGAAAATTCTGCTGTTCTGGGGGGGGTGCAGATATCTTTCACCTACGGGCACCTAACCAGGTGTACAAAATGAACCCTTAAAAACTCTAATAAAGACCTTAGATTACTCTTACCTTTTCCCAGTTTGGAATTACCATATAAGCTCATGCACAGTGTTGTCACACTCTTAAGCATCCATGTATCACAGGCAAAAACAGAAGGACTTGGAAGACACAAATAATCTATTAAAAATGAGATGTTTACTTAAAAATAGATAAAAATATAAAACGTAAATACAGAATCATATATCACAAAACATACAAATTACTTAAAAGAATAAGGTTTTAAAAAGGGCAGATTCCTACCACTAATACACTTAGACTGGTCTGTTCTAAGGTTTTCTTATCTCACAGTGCTGTAGATGTTTCTTTTTCAGAGTCCAAACATTTGTGCGTAAATGGAAAACAGAATACTGTTTAAAAACTGGTTTTGCCCACCTCCTTGCATAAGGTCACCTAACTCCTCCCTGTCAGAATATAAAAAATATATCTATACAAAACAGGATGTCTTATCAAAGAATTAAATTTTGTGACTTCAGCACAACTCATTTTCTCATATGACTTTCTTTGGTCTTATGAGCAGCTTCCCCTTTCCAGGACATTAAAGGACTTGTTATGACTCTATGCCAGATCTCACAGAAGTGCAACATGCTTTGTATCACCATGTGAAATTAACTGTGTTTCCTCTGAACGTCATAAAAGTTTATGATTCTAGTCTAGCATCTGGCAAGCTACAGTAAAGCTAAATAAACAGGAGATGCTTAATTTAGGCCTCTTCTAGCCTGTAATCATCTTTTAGCTGAAACAGCATGTCTTATGAGAGACACTCAATACCACATTTTTATATTACAAAAAATCATACAGTGATCAGAACCAGCTGTCCAAGTGTCACACGGAATAGCTCCTGTTGAGCTGGTGCTGTATTCTCCCACCTACTGAAGTAGAGCACCAAAGTTCTGGTGGGACCTAGCAGCCTGACTGGTCTCCAAGTTCAAGTAATTTATGAGGACTGTGCTGGCACCAAAAGGCATGAAAATTAAAAGTACTTTCATGCTGGTGCTGGTACTGGTGCTAGTGTGGTGGCTTCTGGCCACACCCCTGGTGGATGTTAATGATAGCTAAGGATGGCTGCAAGAAATGTCAACCAACTTTGGCTGAGCTGGTGCTGCACTCTTGTGAAAATGTCCAGGGCAAGGGGACCCATGAGAAACCAGAAAAGCAATAGATAGCTTCCCTAACTACAGGGAGACAATTTAAAAAAGTGCTAATTCCTTGTGGTGATGGTTTGCAACAATTCTGGCTAGGAGACGTTCACAGATGGTTGTGTGTAAAATTGGTGTAGACACTTCTAGCAGAAAAAAACATGAACATACACAGATGGCAATGGGACACCTTAGAAAAGGTCTGACAGATTAATATATCTAAAGGACAGTTTACACTGAGCATTCTGCACCAGTTTGTATTATGCAGAGCAGCTAATCCTCTGCCAGAGGACTAGTGTAGACATGTTTGGGAACATTGTGAGCTGATCTATTTCTGGTCCCATGAAACTCTGCAACACCAGGGAGCTAAAAAGGTGCAGGACTGTTTAGACCCTGTGTGAACAGTTACACTCCACACCAGCTGAAATAATGCACTTGCAGTGTTGGAAGTCAGCAGAGGGCCATAAATAAAACACAAAGGGGAAGGAAAACCAGCTTGTCACTTACACAGATTCTGTACTGCCCCACAGCTCCTGCATGTGGATGCATTGGAAAGGGCTACAACATTGCACTTCACACTCTGGTGCTGTAACTGTATCACAACCCAAAATGTGTGCCCCCACCCTATATGATCCCCCTTGATCCCAACATTGTTAATTATCCCTTCACCACTCTTAAACCCCCAATCTCCCTCTTCCCCTTCATCCCCTGAGAATACTTGTTCTTATTCTCACATTAGAACAAATAATATTGCCTTTCAGTTAGAAAAGGACCCTCAAATCTGAAGCCTCTCACCTTCCTCCAGCCTGGCACTAGCCACAAACCCTCCAGTTCAATTAAAAACAACTGCTTCACACACCCCACTAGCCCCACTTTCCTCTCCTCCTCTCCTCTCCTCTCCTCTCCTCTCCTCTCCTCTCCTCTCCTCCTCTCCCCTCCTCTCCTATCCCCCCTCCTCTCCTCTCCTCTCCTCTCCTCTCCTCTCCTCGCCTCTCTCTTCTCCTCTCCTCCCTCTCCCTCTCCCTCTCCTATCCCTCCCTCCTCCTCTCCCTCTCCTCTCCTCTCCTCTCCTCTCCTCTCCCTCTCTCCTCGCCTCGCCTCTTCTTCTCCTCTCCTCGCCTCTCCCCTCTCCTCCTCCTCTCCTCTCCTCTCCTCTCCTCGCCTCTCCCCTCTCCTCTCCTATCCCCTCCCCTCCCCATAACCTCCAAATATAAAGGATGTCTAAAGTCAGGCCATGGTGAAGAAAAGACTTTCCATGATGGAGCACCTTATGCTCATCTTACTTTCCAAGGTAGGATTGAAATGATGACATCCTCCTAAAGTAACAGCTGATTGGGTGACAAGTAGCCAGTCAGGATTTACTGTAGAAAAGCATCATCATTTCATTCATACCTGGACCTCCAAAACCTCCCAACCTTCCTGGAGCCAATACAGAATGTCCAAAACATTAACCCCATCATTTTTGAATAATACTGTGATGTTCTTAAAAGCCACATTTGTCAAGGGTGTAACAATGAGTGGTTGACAAAGGGGACAAAGCTTGAGTTCATGATATTTGAATCAGAAACACTCCAATGATGCAGCTGTATTAAAGATGAGATTGAATGTAGAATAGCCAGGCATAGAGACGAGGGCATAGATCTCCTTTGCATAAAGTAAAAAAAACAGGGTACAACTAATATAGGTGTGATCTAGCACTGCTTTAAACCCCCCTTTATATCTTTATCAAACTGCATTTCTTCTCTTTGCTGGTTCAATATGCATTTGATAAAGCCAGCATAGCTTATATTATGTCCAGGAACGAGGCTCCCAATGGTCATCAGGATGCTGTGTGTCACCCCCTCCTCACTTGGATTGCTTTTGACGGTAGCACTTCTAGATGGCTTGGAGTTTGCTTTCTGCTCCCATAATTAAAATAAGGATCCCTGTTGTTACTAACCCTAGGGCTAACAGAGAACTGTGACATAGTAGGGTTTAATAATCATGCACACACCAACGTGGAGTGAGCTGGTAGGTTTACTGTACTGTAATATATCGATTGTTAAAATAATAGTATAGGAAACAAAGCAAAAGAAATTTTGTAATACACATCATCTTTTCAATAATACCACACTTCATTTCCAATAATACTATTGTTTAGTTTTAATGATAGTATTATCACTCTGAAACAAATGCGTAAGCACAGCCTGATGCCTCACACTGACCGCGAGCCGGCTTTTCCAAGAGTCAACACAAAAGATTTCAACGCGGGCTCTGAAGTAACCAAACAGTACCTTACTTTTCTTTTTCTAAAAAAGGAAAATGAGTAACAGTTACACGTTCTGTTGAAGTGTAACTACATTTTCCCTCTTACTGTTAAACGGAACTGTTTCATGCAGTTCTGTGTTCAGCCCTTCAGAAAAAAACCTCACAACTTCTCGATTCCTCCTTGAACATGTCAGCCTGCACGAAGCTTCACCAAGTAAGACCTCACCAGGTTCTCTCATCCATATATTTCAAAAAATTAAAAATAGGTTACAGTGAAATACTTGGCTGAAATTCCATCTCGAGGTTCTGGGGACATAGAAACCTCTTGAGTTTCGCTCTCGAGGTTATCTATGTCCCTAGAACCTCTTGATGGAATTACAGCCTTGTAATTCACTATACTCTGTTGTTCTATTTGTATAACACTTAGAACAAACTGCAGAAAGCATGGGCTACTGCTCGCTAGATAAGGGTATATATATAGATATATATATATGCTAGTGTATGCACATTGGCATACTCAAATCGCGTATGCTAATTAACTTCCTTACATCTCCTTTCTCAATGAAACTTTTTTCCTCAAACATAAAATGTTGAAAGTTCTATGTAGCTCAAAGTTTTTGTGAATCTATGTAGTCATGATGCCAGGTGGGCCTTCAGATCTCCCTTCCATGGACATGGCTAATTCTCGGGCTGGAGCTTGTGCCAATTAATTGGTCCCGACTGCTCTGGGGTGGGGCTGACTCCACAGGCTTGCTTTGTAACTGCCTCATCATCACTTGTGGAGAGACCTCCATTGCAGGCACCTCTGGGATTCCATCATCTTCCATCATGTCATCCAGCTCTCTTCTTCTCCTTGGATGTGTGAGTTTTGTGGGCCACAGGAGCAGTGTAGCTCAGGGGTTAACAAAAGGTCCCTCCTGTTTCTTCAATACGATTTCCCATTTACTTAGACCACATAGGAGCACAGCTCTTCAGCATGGTGTTCAACAATTGCAGGGGTCTAGGTGTTCTTAGGTGTTCGCAAGTAAACAGGCTGTCCTGACTTTAAGGCTGGGAGTGGTCGGGTGTGCAAATTGTAATAAGATTTGTTTATTCTTGAGTCCCTCACAATGTAGCTCACACATCAACTTCTGGCACTTTTGGTTTAAGTATCTCAGATCTGCTAGGCATTAATGTTCTGGTTCTGTGGCCCATAAGCAGCTGTGCTGGTTATCCTAGCCCCTCCAGTGGGGTATTGCTCAATTCCAAGAGTGCTAAGTAAGGATCTTGATGGTCCACTTTTGCTTTCTTTAACAGTCTTTTTATTGTTTGAATGACTCATTCTATCAGGGCATTGCTCTTGGGGTATCTTGGCGAAGATGTTACGTATTTAAAGCCATACTTTCATTGAAAGTCTCTGAATTCAGTACAGGCAAATAGCGGGCCATTATCTGTTACACGTATTTCTGGAATACCATGTTTTGCACATTGTGATTTACTATAGTGAATCACCGTTTTGCTTGTTGTATTTTGCAACTTGGATATATTTAAATTTATTTGGAGTAGTAGTCAACTATTGCCAGATAATTTCCCCTTTCAGATTTAAATTGATCAGCCCCAACCTTTTGCCAAGGTCTCTCTGGTGTCTCATGTGGCTGCAGCGGCTCTCTAGAGTGTGCTTTCCTGAATTGGTTGTAAATGCTACACTGGGCCACCATGTCACTAATCTGACTGTTCATCCCTGGCCAGAATAAAAGATCTCTGGCCCTGTGCTTGCATTTTTGAATGCCCAAGTGGCTGCTGTGTAATCTGGTTAACATGTCCGGTGTCAGTGATGTGGGGACTATTAGTGTCTCCCCCTTCAGCAAAGGTCCATTTTCTGTCAAGATTTCATCTCTGAACTGCCAATATTGCCTTATCTTGGGGTGTACTGATGTTTTCTCTTGGGGCCACCCATTCAAAACAATGTCTCTCAACTTGACCAATGCTGAATCTTTGTCAGTCTCTTGTTGAAACAATTTCAGTTTCTCACCATTGATAGGCATATAGTCCACCGTGTGAACTTCATATTTGTCTAGTTCGGTGTCTGGCACAGAATCTTCTCCCACAGCCCTACTCAGGGCATCTGTAATATGAAGTTTGTAACCCGATTTGTTCTGTACTTGTAAATCATACCTTTACAGTTTTAGCATCATGCATTGAATTCTCTGTGGGGCTGTGGCCAGTGTTTTTTTAAAAGGCTTTCTAGGGGCTTGTGGTCTGATTCAACATGGACCCTTTGTCTGCCATAGATATATTGGTGGAATTTTGAACAGCCAAACACATTAGCTAGCATTTCCTTTTCAATTTGTGTGTAATTTCTCTCAGCTTTATTAAGTGATCTCAAATCAAAAGCAATAGGCCTGCCTTCTTGCAGCAGACATGCACCCAGCCCTTCTGAAGATGCATCAACAGATAAGTCAACAGGTTTCCTTAGATCATACTAAGCCAGCACTGGGGGTTTGTGGCAACTGTTTTCAGCTCTTGAAGGGCCTGTTGGTGGTGCCTCTCCCAGTGCCATGCTGTTTCTTTCTCTAGTAATGCTCTCAATGGCTTATTTACAGTTGATAGGTTTGGAATGAACTTTGCCAGGTAATTTACCATGCCCATAAATCTCTGTAAGTCAATCTCATTTTGGGGAACAGTCATCTGGGTAATTGCTTTTATCTTCTTGGGGTCTGCAAACAACCCATTTTTACTTAACTTGTGTCCAATATATTGGACCTCTGACATTTTGATTTTCATTTTTTTTAGGTTTAAAGACAAATGCTTATCTCTGGCTTTTTATAGAACATTCCTTAACCTCGAATTGTGCTCTTGTACTTTAGCTCCCCATATTAGGATGCCATCCATAATGACCTCTGTGCCCTCAAGCCCTTCAAAAATGTGTGAAATTTTCTTTTGGAAGGCTTCTGGTGCTGAGCAAATCCCAAAGGGGAGATGCTTGAACTTGCACCTCCCCAAAGGTGTATTAAAAGTCACTAGATCAGAGCTAGGCCCATCCAGGTTAATCTGCCAGAAGACATGCCCAACATCTATCACTGTGAGTACTTTGGCCCCTGCTAGCTTGGCTGCAATCTCTTCAACTGTTTTCATCAGTGATGTTCCTTTTTAATTGCTGTATTAAGGTCTCAGGGATCTATGCAAATTCATACTTTATTTTATCTACAGCCACCATCAAGTTGACCCAACTCATGGGTTTCTCCACCTTCTCAATAACCCCCAATCTTTCCATGTTCTCTAGCTCAATTTTCACTTTATCTTGTAATGAGAAAGGTATTTTCCTAGGGGGTGGATCAGAAGGCTGACTGTCTTGTCTATTTTAATGTATTCACCCTCTAATCATCCCAATTTCTCAAATATATCAGCAAATTCAGCCAGTATTCCTTCTGTGGTTTCCCCTACACTTCCATTTGCAGCATCTACTGAAAATAGCTTCTTTATAATCTCCATTTCCAAACAAGTAGATAGGACCAACACTGGGGTCATGTTTGCATTAACCACTTGAAATGTCAACAGGTAATACTTTTGCTTAAAACATGTTAGCAACATCACTTTTTGCCTTTCTTATCAAGTTTATGCCCATAATAGGAAACCTATCTAGCTTAAGACCTTTGTACAGCTTCTCCAGACAATGTCTTATACATCTGAAAAGGCATCAAATTGCACTGTGCTCCAGTGTTTAATCTGAATGTCACCATTTACCCATTTATGCTCAGATTTACTTTCCAGTCAGTCTCGGGTTTATAAGTAGTCACAGTCTCAATACTAAACGTACTTTCATTTTCCTGGGCATCTTTTCCAATAACATGGATCTCACTGTGTTTACCCATGTAACACACTCTAGCAAAGGGATATTTTTCTGTGGCCAATCTACAATACTGTCCATGTGCTGGGCATTTGTTTATTTAATGCTCATGACCACACTTTCCACATTGGACTTTATTTGCTTGAGGTACATAACTCCCTTTGCTTACTTTGTCACTTGCTTTTACTCTTTCTTCCTTCACAACTGCTACTTGCACTGAGCTTTCATTCTGAGCATTTCTACTTAAGCGTTTAATCTGCATTTCACTCAGTTCAGCGGCCCTGCATATTTCTATGGCATCATCTAATGTTAAGTCTGCTTTTTTCAACAGTCTGCATCTCACATGCTCACTCTGATTGTCGCATACAATTCTATCTCTGATCAATGATTCAGTTCAATCTCCAAATTCACAAGATTTAGCCTTTAGCCTCAGTTCAGTTACATATGAATCAATGGACTCACCCACATCCTGGCTCCTAGTATTGAACAAATGTCTTTTATAAATCAGATTCTTTCTTGGGTTACAAAGCCTCTCAATTTGTCCCATAATTTTATTCATTTGCTCCTTCTTTTCCTCTTTTTCCCAAACAAAAGTATTGAATACCTCCAATTCATCAGGGCCAGCTATAAGCAAGAAGGTCATAGCCTGGATTTTCTGGGATTTTTCGGCAAGTCCACTGGCAACTGAGAAAATTTCAAATTGCTGCTGAAATCTCCAGTTTTCAGCAACTTTTCCATGTAGATTTACAGTGGTGGGAGACTGCAGGTGGTCCATTCTGACACCATGTAATAATCACACAGACACCAACGTGGAGTGAGCTGGTAGGTTTACTGTACTGTATAACACTTAGAACAAACTGCAGAAAGTATGGGCTACTGCCTGCCAGATAAGTGTTTATATATATAGGCTAGCACATATGCATTAGCAAGGCATATGCAAATCATGTATGCTAATTAACTTCCTTACATGGGGACTTCAGACTGTAACACATCTTTTGCACCTGCAACAGTAGATTCCTGAACTACCCATGCCACTGAGGTCTCTGAATCACTGCCAAATCAAACTGTGCTCTTCGCACAGGAAAAGGGTTGTGTGATTATAGTGTAGAGAGGTGCACCTGCTGCTTGTGGCTTAGAATGCTTATTTCCATGAATGGGCAGTACAGCTTTGCTGCTTTTAGTTTCAGTTAGAGTCATCTCAGGGTTTGGGAACCACAGAGTTCCTCATGGTGACCATGTCTATTTGACTTTACTTAAGGTTTCTTTAGGAGAGAGCAGGGAAGGGTTGTCATTTTCAGACTGGCTCTTTTTAGGAGATGCCACATTTCTGACACTCTTGGCAGCAGTGCTCAGCTGATCTTTGAGGATGTACTTCAAATTCAAAGGGCCCAATCTAGTGCACTGACATGTCTCATTTTTTGTCCAGAGAACAGGCAGCATTTTTTTCTTAACATATTGCTGGTGCTCTCATGCTCTGCTGATATGAAATGGTGGTCTTCAAAGGTCACAAACAATTGGGCTGTTCTGTCATGTTAGCTGTCAGGAGAGCCAATGGCATTTTCTTCCACAACAGTCTTGACCCCAGAGGCAGGAGGCAATAACAATCACAAGGATTGTTCTGTCAGGAGCTTATTTTTTCATGCACATAATGGGCTTCTTCTTTGGCCATTAAGGCCAGCAGGTATGCTTTTTTTCCTTCAGATGAGTTTACAGTATCGATTCCTCTTAGTGAAACCTTGTGCTAGTCAGGTTTTCAGATGCTTCCAAACTTTTGGATCCAGAACCAGAATCAGGAACTTGCTTACCTCCTGAACACATGAGGTGGAGATGGAGAATATGTCCATGACCAGGGTGGCACCATTGTCCTACTTCTTAGGGGGGACCTCCACCAGAGGAAGCCAATGACTTCTTCCTTAGGAAGTGTAAGGGAATTTCTCTGGTGTCATGGCCAACATCCTCCATCAATAAAACAGGTCCAAGTAGCCCACTCCCAAGGACACACCTACACACCTGGAAACAAGCTATCACAGCTTAGTGTGTCTTTTCTGGTCACAGATTACAAAGAAATAAAAAAATAAAATAAAAAAAACATAATTAGGCAAGTAGGGAAAGGGATCCCAGGCTGCACACTGCCCTACTTAAAAGCAATTTTCTGTAGGTAGGAAGAACAACTTCACACAGCTAATATCGAAAACAAACAGAAACACTGAAGGCTCCACTACAAAATGATGTGTTTGAATCTAAAAAGTATTTATTTCAGTAGAGGATACCAATGTTTCTTGGCACCACCACCGAATTAGAGAGATGGTGGTATGAAATTCTAATCTAACACTCCCCCATGGTAGGGGGCAGGATTGCTGCCTTAGTGAAACTGGAGTGATTGGGTGTCTTGGTATCAGCCTCCACTGTTCTAATTAAGGGGCTATAGTTTGGTTGGTAACTATATAAGATATCATTAGGTGGGAAAACTGGTAGGCCCTGGAGAGACTGAAAGACTGGGGCAAGTACAGAGTGAAGGCCCTGCAGTAGTTGTAGGAGGGTGTCTGTCCCTTTAGGAAAAGGTGTGTCTTGTTTTCCAGATGCTTCCTGCAGGGTGCACATGGGCACAGTGGGGAGCTGACCTGGTGCTTCAAGCTGTACTCAGGACTGGTGTGGATCTGCAGGCAGTGCTGCAACATGCAGGGTGTCAGAGTGCGAGAGGAGGATATAAGAGGTGTGCATATGAGGGGTATGTCAGGAGCTGGCTGAAGACTCAAGTCATGGTGCAAGTTTCTTGTTGCATCCCTCCATCTGGGGATTTGAGTGCACCACCACTCCATGCCATTAGATGGCCCAAGCTCAGACACCTGGCATGCAAGGAGTTCCAAGTGTCTAGCACTGGTAGGCCTCAGTGCTCTAGATGTGTCCCCGCCTTGCAGGTGGTGGAAGTGGAACCTGGTGGACCCAAGTAGTAGGAGACATTAAGGGAGCATACAGCAAGGAAGTCACAGGACATGCTCTCTGAAGGAGTAACATAGAAACATAGAAGTTGACAGCAGATAAGGATCGTAAGACCCATTCAGTCTGTCCATTTTTTCTACTTCACTTTCTGATGGCACCCAGGCCCAAGGTGAATGTTGCTGAAGAAGATTGCTGGTGCTTAGAAGGGAGGGGTGAGTCAGTAAGAGCCTCTGAACAGTGAAGGAGAGAGACCAGAGGACATGTCAAGAAATCTGCAGATGGCTTGCAAGGCAGGAAGTCTCTGAAACAGTAAAATGATTGTTTGCAAGCACCAGTAGCCACCTGGATCACAGAGGTCCTTGGAAGCTGGTTGGCTATCTAGTGCTGAAAAAGTAATGTGGAGGTCTAGCTGATGTGACCCTCGCTGGTGTTGGGAGCATCAAGAGTTCCTGGGCAGTGGGGTACTAAGTTGGGCAGAACCTATTCTAGTGGGCCCCCAAACCAATTTGCTCTTACCCTGTATGTGGTAAGCTGTGATAGTGTACCAACACTGTGTTTTACATAGTGGCACGAGGAAGTGGGATTGTATAAACAGTATAGAAAAAGCTTGTTTGGAGTACAAAAATTCTACAAGCTGACTGAGCTTTTAAATGGCAGTCTCAGAGAGAGAGAGAGAGAGAGACAGTGGATAGGGGTACTGATTGACCCACACTGTATTGGTGACCATAGACCCTGGGCTCTGGTGATGGCATAAGAGAATACCATACGTTTCTGTCTAGAAGATTAATTAATTTGGGTCTAGGGACCCCTGCATGAATTGTTATTTACCACATAAATTAATCCATACCTGCTAAGTGAAGATATTCAAGTGTTTAGACCCTGGTAGCCTGAGCTGTTTTAGTTGTTTTTCCGTCATAGCAAAGTGCATGTCCCTGTACCCTAATGGAGTAAGAGAAGGAGACCTAGTTTTCTGTGTTGTTGGTAGGTGGTCCCAGTGAACATAACAACAGCTACGTTTACACAAGGGAGCACCCTGGATTATATCCACTTTATAACTGGGTGCATCACAGGTCAATTCAGCTACTATGAGAAATTAAGGTGGAAGGTTGCGCTATTAAAGACATGTATATACACTTCAATGTTTGGTGCATAGCGTAGTGCTTGTGTATACTTATGAACTTGAAGTTATGAACTTGGAGTTTGGCCTTTCTCTATTCCCACCCTCAGTAGGGATGCTGGGTTGGTGTAGGGAATAGAAGGCTCAAAATGATTAACAGATAGAGATTAACTCCTCCTACTGACAGAGAGTGTGACCAGTAGCACGCAGGAGAGGAAAAGCCCCCAGGTGGATGAAACCTCTGAGGATCCATGGTTACTGACATGTCTGTCCTCTGGGCAATTTATAAGGAGATAATCCTAAATGATTTGGGCTGAGGTCAGATTCTGGTTAAGTCGAATAGTCTTATGAATCTTTGACAGTGTGAGCAGGAAGGTTGGTTCTGGAAGATGAAGGAGAATCCGAGTTGGCTGGATATCCAGATGAAGGAAGATGGTGGTTAAACAATGTCCAGGAGTTCCACTGTGATATTCAAGTACAGGAAACCTGAAGTGAGGATGGATCCAGGGAATGAAATCAATGGATGGTTGAGCACTAGATGGTGGCAAATTAGAAGGCCCCACAAGGAATACTGAAGGAGGAAGTCCAGGAGGCAATCCAGAACCATTCAAAAGGCAAGGAAGGAGATGCCAGTCTGAAGGCAAGGAAGGAGATGGATCAAGTAAATATGTCACCAAGGATCGCTAGGAGGAATCCAACAATATTCTTAGCAATGGAGTGGGAAGCATCCCCTGAAGAAAGTGCAAAATGGAATGGACAAAATGGTGTGGACAAGGCAGCTGAATCTTTGATGAAATAGAAGGGCAATCTGTGAATCAGGTTAAGAAATCCAAATCAGGATAATATTCGGGTGATAGAAAATAGGTTGCAGCTGAATGATATCCACTTGTGACAATGGTGGATGGAGAAAGCCGACATTGATTTGATGCCCCCAAGGCAGCACTAGAGATGGAGCTGCAGGATGATGGTGGGCAAACCATGATGGAAAGGGATGATGGAAAACAACGACCAGTACTCTCAAGCCCAGCAGACAGGACAAGCTCACCTTCGCTTGACACCACTAGGTAGAGCTAGGGACTGAGTTGCAGTTGAATGATGGACAAACCATAATGGATTACAAACTGTGATTGGAAGAGATGTTGGAAAACATAGGAGTAGGACCCCCAACCCTGGCAGACAGGACAAGACCACCTTCGCTTGATACCATCAGGTAGAGCTAGGGATGGATTTGTTGGTTGATGGCAGACGTACCATGATGTGAAGCAAGAATGGAATAAAGGGAGGGCCTTTGAGTCAAGTGCATGCATCTCCAGTCCACTGTTGTACAGCTCAATGCCGGGAACAGCAGGTGACACCACACCCTGAAAGTGCATGTAGAGCAGAAGTGGCCAGGGCAGCCGAGAATGCCCAAAAAGCAAGCAAGGGAAAAGGCAATTTGCTCAGGGATCACAACCACTTTCTAGTCTTTTTCAGAGTAGAAATGGAGGATACTGAAATCCAGAATCTGAACAGCCAGCAGCAGTGGACAGAGCAGGCCCTCCATGGAAGGACATGGGAATTGCATGAGTGGCACAGATGTCAGCCAGATGCAGTTCTCAGAAGGGAGACATGCAAGCTGTTGAATAACATAACAATTTAGGAAGGTGGTCAAGGTTCCATGTGATTATAGTGGCTCAAAAATTGCGATTGACAATTGAACGATGGAATATAAGAGACTGAATTAAAAGTGACAGTACAAGAAAGCACATCAAATAACATCGACTTCTGTGTACTTTCTTCATCAAAAACAGTGACAGTTCAAGACAGCACCTTCAAACAATGGCTACTTCTCTGTACTTCCACTTACATGTGTTTCTCCCCTAAAATAACTTCCCCTTCTGCTGACTTTTTTTCAAACACCAAGCTACCATATGCAGCTAGCAACCTTCTGCTCCTAGCAGCCATACGCTCCTAGTTACCTAGCAACACCTAGCAACAGCTATCTATTCAAGCTACATGTGGTCAAAATAGCAACTCTTCATGTTTAAAAGAAAACCTGGTAGAAGCCAGGGGAGTCCACTTTATTTAGAAAAATCTTCAAATAAATGCATTATTCAGGAAACCTCACACTTTTCATATCTTGAATTGATAGTTGTATGCTAGTCCACGCAGATATTCGTACGTGCTGCGGGATGTGTACTGGGAAACAATGGTTTCTATTCGCTGATTTTTCCTTATATTTCCTTTTTTTCCACCAGCTGATGACCCTGAAATAAGCTGCTGGATCTTCATCTCATCAAGTTGCTGTTCTTGCTTCAACACCTCAATCAGCTTCCATGTGCACCTAATCATGAATTAAATCCTCTGTGTCACCCTTCTACAGCATTATTCATTCTTGCCAATCCCATTTGTGTGACACCATAGCAGTTCCAGTTTTCGATAGGGAAACTAGCTGTTCTTCGACGAGACCACCCTCTTGGTCTACCTAGCCAAGTATCTTCATAATAATCGAGTACTGGCTGCAACAACTCTTTGTTTGTGATGAAGAATTCCATTTCCCTTAGCTCTTCAACCTTAGCTACTACATCACTAGGGGGAACAAATGCTAAAGCAAGCAACATGCGTAGATTAAGTGAGAAGTCTGGGTCTGTGCAATACCTTTTCTCAACCTCCGGGCACTTTTGAATTTTCCACCATACAGCCTGTGCGAAGTGGAAAAAACACCCTCTTAGGTTTGTGTCAGTGAATACATTAGTGAACCCTTTCCAGGCTGCCTTCTCATAGTCCATAATAGCATTTACTGGGCAGTAATCACCAACCAGTGCTTTTAGTTTAGAAAATACTAAGTCATACGCAGCAGTATTCTGAGAGCACATTAATACATATGCTGCTGTTAATACAGTACCACTGTGTAGTGTATGCACTGTATAGAGTTGATTAAACAACAGTGGACAAGACTTAAATGTACCATCCAGCATCCAATCATTACATTGCCTCAAAAATCTCATGTTGCCATCTGTTCCAAAAATGATACACCTATCAGCCTGTTTCCCGCTGTCAAACAATAAAAAATTGTCACCGGTGCTGAGAGATGTGAACTTGGGGGATTACTAAATCTCGTACTGTGCTGGGTGTTGCAGGGCACCCACACTCATGCTGCCTAATGCACTGCACAGTTCTTTTAATAAGATTCATTTCAGGTAGCAATCCAGTCACCGCTTCAGGAGCAGAAGCAGTATATTCCACAACAACATGTGAGGTTGATTCTATGGTGCTCCGTGCTCTACTACAGATTTCTGACATTATGCAGCGAACACCTATATCTGCAGCATCAGGTACATGATTGTGATCTTTTACCTGAGCCACAACAAAGCCGTCTACCATATGTAGACATGCAAGACAAGAATATTTGTGATACTCATTACAGAACCAATAACTCTTGCCTGCTTTCTCTTTGTCATGTCGGTAAAGGTAGCCCAAATACAGTGCCAGTTGCTTACCTGTCTGGCTGGTAACAAATTCAACCTGCATGCTTTTGGCTTTCCAGTACAGAAACTGAGAGGATTGAGAGCAGGTTTTTAATAGGAACAGGTTTTCATGAAAACAGGAAATGGAAAGAGTTTTGGGACGTGGCTTGTCTCCATTATTTATGAGGGCGTAATCATGTCTACATTATTTCAGAGGGTGTAATCAATTTCCATGCTATGCTTACAGGTATGTCACCATTATTCCCGAGGGCTATAATGTACAGTAGCAGTTTATTAGTGGTAGCCGTTATTGCATTCACGATTATACATTCGCTGTATTGTAGTCGCTGTTTTGTCGTCGCAATTATCATGGGATACCATGGTCGAGGCTCTAAAACTGACTGCTTAAGAGCACACTGCAAGAAGATAGTATAGTGTACTTAGCTGCAAAATCAGACAGAGAAGCACACTTAATTGCAGAAAAAGACAGAACTCATGCAGTCTGAAAACTAGGCACAAATGTACCATTGCTAGGAAGGGAGATATATGAACCCAGGAGCATCGGTCTGGAAGGTGCATCAAATAAAAATCAAGCAGTCTGGATGCAATGCCCACAAAACATCCCACAATGTCAGATGGAAATATAGTCCAGCATTGGTCAGAAAGTCCTGGATGGGAAAATCTGCCTCCCATCTCATGAAGTACAGGATGCAGCTGGAAATGAGTGGCAAGCTCAGGAGCCAGTCCTGGTGAAACAGTCAAATAAATAAATAATGAAACAAACATGTGAAGCCAATTATAAAAGCAGTGGCAGGCTGGAACTGATCCTTATTCTGGTGCCATTGAATTGAATGTAGGCAGCTCTGGAGCACCGTTGTGGAGCTGGATGCTGGGTGAGGCAGGTGACAACACACCCTGAAAGTGCTGGCAGAGCAACAGAGAGGCCAGTATGGTTTCAGTGCTCGGTTCAAGGAAACTGCAGGAAAACACCCAGCTACAGGGGAACAGGTGGCACAGAAATAGGGTCCTGTAAATGCATTGCAGCCTCCAGCGATGCTCAGTGAAGCAAAAGGTGATGAAGCAGCAAAAATAGGCAGACCAATGTTGGGAACCATGGTGGAATGGCATGGTGGATGATGTCGCACCCAGGAAGCGCCAGTGGAACAGAGCAGTGCTGGCAGCAGAAAAGGAGGCTCAAAAGAAAACCAAGAAAGGAAGCAAAATGGAGGGAGCCAGAACCAGGTACAAGGGGAAAACCAAAATGGGACAGAGGGAACAGGAGAATGGAATGAGACACAGGACAGGCAAAAGGATGATTGGGGTAATGGGAGAGGGGCAGGAGGGAGATGAGGAGCAAGAGAGGGAGAGAAGAGGAGAGAAAAGCAAAACAGGACAGGGACAAGACAAAGGGGGGGACCCAAATGCACCAGCTGGGAGCGAAGGAAAGAACAGGAGAAAAAGCCATCAACATACAGGGCTCCAGTTTGAAAGTCAGTGCAGCAGAGGAGGGAGTGGCACAGGAGCCAGAGCAGACAAGATGGGCCACAGCACAGAGGATTTAGAAATCTCCAAGTGGAGCTAAATGGAAGTTGGCTAGCTTAAATGGAGGATGTGGGAGGAGCTATTTCCCTCCCAAAAAATCATGCATCTCATAAGTACAACAATCTCTGACATGATTTCAAACCATGGATTCTGTTCAATGATTATATGGTAAGCTGGTTTAATTGTACATTAAAAGATTCTGCTGCAGTTTGTGCGCTCAATAGAAACTAAGCAGTTTCTATGGGAATTAAAGGGGACAGAAAATGAATTTAACAGCCAGATACTGTTTTTTTTTATAATTTGCTTTGTTAATAAATGTTATTACTCATTCATTTTGTGTGACTAGCTTTTATTTACATTTGTATTTATGAATTGCATTAAGAAATGTGCTTGTTTGTGATCTCCGTATATTATTTTTATTCTTGTGACTGTTTAGCAGGAAGGAACACAAACTGAGGACATCTCCATTTCTGCTACTCTGTTGGTGACTGTTTAGATATAACTATTATGTCTCATGCCAGTTTGCTTGTGTACAATCATGATCATGTCAGAGACTGCTTGTAATGTGATGCGTAACAAAGTAAAAATATTGTCTTTGCATTTTTTGTTCCTTTCTGACATTCATGGTAAAGATATATTTAATGCTGATCTGAGGTTGATCAGAGGGTCAATTGACCACAGTCTTCATAGATCTTCTTATGGATTGTTTGCTTAGCTCATCTTCTTTCCCTTTTTAGTTATGTTGTCAGTCTGCACCAGCGATTATTCCTATTAAGATCAAATAATCCCAAAATACAGATTGTTAATCAGTGATGTTGAGTGCAACTAGGCAAAGATATGCAGGATTTGCCAAAGTGGGGAGTCCAGTGAGGAATGGGCTAACTACTGTGTGTTTTTTTTTATTGTGCATATCGTATACAAAAAACTATTATAAGGTAGACAAGAAATTATATAACAAAGTAGGCAACCACTATAAATAGATATAATACATAGGTATAAACCATCCATCTTATTATATAGTTACGCAGTTATACTAAATCCAGGGCCCAGTAACCATGACCACATATTCCATCCAACAAACATTAATATGAAATGACATAAAATCAAAACAGATCATATCACTTGGAATGTATGGCAGATAATATTGCACTAAATTCCTAATCCTATTTGTTCTTCAACTCATATGGATCAAAATATCAGGGTTCTTCAGCACCTGGGCAAATGGGCACCACACATCATTATACAATTTAATTTGATTACATGTGGTATAATGGATTTTTTTCTAATCTTTGAATGGTCACCTTATAGTTAAGCCACAGAATATAATCGGATGGCTTGCGGTCTTTCAATTGTTGTAAAATACATTTATAAACTATAATTGTCCCTAATCAAATTAATAATTGTTTAGCTGGAGTAAATCTGGAGAGAGGGCCACCCTGGCCAAGTATGAGCCTTGCCAGTTTTTTTGGTAAAGGTTTGTTAACAGTACAAGCTAGTGTGTCTAATATTTTATTCCACCACACGTTCAACAATGGACATGTCACTAACATATGTTCCAATGTGCAAATATTATTAAGACACCTGGGACGCATATTAGAGACAGTTGAATTCATCAGATTTAAACAGTTCGGAGTAAAATATACATGGTGTGAAGTATTAAAATAAATTTTCTGCATTCTGATTGACTTGAGACTAGAGGTGTTGCGAAGTTAAACTTTGCCCATGAATTTCGCATGAAGTACTGAAAATTCACACTTTGTGAAATTCTCGGAGTTCTGGCTGACCCCCTCAAAATTCATTTTGAGTGGTTTGCTCAGAATTTGTGCCATATTTCAGAGGTATTTTGTGCAAAATGTGCACTCTGCTTGCAAAGCACAAAATTCACTAGAAATATTGCATGATCCGCCTGCAAAGTTGCACAATTCACTAGCTGCAATTGTGTGAAGGCAGCAAATATTGCTCTGCAGATTCTGCAAAATTCATGAATTCATTTGTGGAGCAAATTTCATGGACTTTGCACATCTCTACTTGAGACCAGTCCTTTTAATATTAATAATTTTAGTCCATTGAGGTAATAAGATGTTTATATTTAACTTTTCTTCCTATTATTTTTTTTAGATAAATGAAATTATAATTATCACAATTGATAAGCAACCTGTATATAGCAGATATTTTTTTATTGGGACTTGGATGTGTCAAAATGGATTACATTTCTTCCTAAGAAGAGTTATCTTGAACTAACAAGGTCTTAATAATGAAATCTCTCACTTGAAGATATTCATATAATTGATTATTAGTTAAATTGTAACAATTTTTTGATGTATTAAAGTCTAAGCAGCAATTATATTGTAAAACTGGCCCACTTCACACAGAAACTTTTCATTCCACAGCTCAAAAGTTTTATTTGTTATTGAGGTACTAAAATAGCTGTTCAGGTATATTGGTGAATATAGGGAACATTTTTTTCTGTAATTTTGACCATTTTAAAACATTATGCTAAACATGCACTAAAGTGTTAGTACAAAGAGTAGTGGCTTTAATTTGTTTTCTATGTGCACCTACATATAAAATATGTTTTATGTTACTATAAAGACACCACAGAGTTTTCATTTGAGTTGACTGATCCGTTTCTGTGAATTGAAACCATCTATGTGCTACCGCTAAATTCGCAGCATAATAGTACAACTTAAAACATGGCATTGCAAGTCACCCTTCCTCCTGAGATGCAGAGTTTAGAAATTTTTGATGTGGTTTCTTTCCCTTCCATACAAATTTTGTTATAATAATATCCATACATTTTAAAAAAACGTTCATCCAAGACAACTGAGGTAAACTGAAATAAAAATAAAAATTTGGGCAACACATTCATTTTCAGTGAATTAACTCTGCATATGAGTGTAAGAGGGAGTGACTGACAATGTGTCAAGTTGTTTTTCATTTTAATTAATAACAGTTCAAAGTTTAAAGCAAACAGATCAGTCAACTCATAATCTAATGTGATCCCTAAATATTTGATTTTAGAGTTTCTTTGAACTGGGCAGTAAAGGGGAGGGTTAAAGGTATGTGAATGATGTTTTTTTTCCATGACCTCTGATTTATTTCAATTGAGTTTGTACCCTGATACTTGTTTATATTGTGTTAAAATGTTGTGCCAATACAAATAGTTATTATTTAGATTAGCAGTGAAAATCATAGCGTCATTAGCATGTAGACTAATGCAATGTTCTGTACCCCCATACTAACTCCCTGGAATTCCCTACTTACTCGTATAGTAATGGCCAGGGGTTCAATTGCAAGGGCAAAAATGAGAGGGGATAAAGGACACCCCTGTCTTGTTTCCCACTGCAACTGAATAGCTGGTGAGAGGTTTTGATTAGTTTTCACACTTGCCACTATATTGGAGTAAATAACACCAACCCATGCCCAAAACAGTTGACTAAATTCACATTTTTGTCTAACCAGTTTAATAAAACCCCATTCAATTCTGTTGAATGCTTTTCCAGTGTCTAACAGTAACAATGATAAATCTTTGTTTTTATATTTATCAAGAATATTAAGAATTATACAATTATTAGTTTTTAACATATGATCTTTAATAAAGCCATCCTGGTCCCCCCCACCACCCTGCCCCTTTTTCTCTCCTATCACTACTTCCCATTTATTTTTTGACAAATGCCTCTGGCTGCATCTTCATCCTCCCCCTCTCCTCTCATCGCTGTTTCTCTGTCACCCCTGGGCATTGGTCCTACCCATTCCTTGTGGGCACATGCATCCTAGCTGTGTTCACCTTTTTACTATAGCTGCCTCTGTTAACTACCTACACTTTTCCTCCTCCTCTACACCCTACTCTTCCTATAATTGACCCCTTTAAATTGCACTGTTGTACATGATTTGTTTACTGTTAATTTACTGTTGCTTCCTTGTTGTTTGTTATTTCTGACATGGAACCTTTGTAAAAGAGCCTTGTCTCAAAGGTACTTGTAATCCTAGAATAAATAAATAAAAAATAAATAAATAAAATGATGTATGAAATTGGGCAACACTCTCTCCCATCTGGTGGTAAGGATCTTTGCCAGAATTTTGGCATCGGAATTAATTAAAAAAATTGGTCTGTATGACCTGGGATTTAGCAGATCCTTGTCTTTTTTTTCTAAAAAATAATATATTGGCCTCTCTGAAGGAGGGACAGAGCACACAAGTTTTGTAAATATAATCAATCAAAACTTTCAAGTGGTTTGATAATTCAAGGATGTGTAATTTATAGAAATCAATCAGCAGGTCATCAGGTCCTTGAGCTTTTCTTGAGAGATTTTTAATGGCTTGTCTAATTTCATCAAGTGAGATTTCTGCATCTAACATATCATTTTGTGCCTGAGTGACCTTAGGGCAAAGTATAGTGGACAAACATTGTTCAGTATCTGCAGAGGAATCAATATGTTCAAAATTTATACAATTGTTGATAATAATGAAAAAATGCCTCATTGATTGATGAATGAGAGTGTATCCTTTGTTCAGCATCATCTTGGAAATTATTAATGTTGGTCTGTTCCTGCTGAACATTTAATTGTCAAGCCAATATAGAAGGAACTGGAATGGGAAAGGATCAGATCTGTTACAGTACAGTAGCTTCTTCTTGTTGTTTTTACATTGTTTCTTGTGGATTTTACTTGGTAAAAGGTTATTTCTTTTCTTTCTTACTACTTCTAAGGGGCTAGTAGGGTATTGTTTTGGGGATGTTGGAATTTTGAAACCTGTTTTGGTGGCTATTAGTGGGCTAATTTATTTGACGTTTCACTGTGGTGCAGGCTGCATTTGTAAAGGCATATTTCTTCTGATTTAAAACCTATTTGGTGTGATTTAACTGGGGCTGTTTATTTGAATCGGAGACCTATATCTTCTAATTTCAAGCCTATTTTGATGTGTTGTTGGTGAAGCTGTTTGAATTGGAGACCTGTTTCTTTTGGTAGCAAACCTATTTTGGGGGCTTTGAGTAGAATTGTGATTCATTTTTGCTGGCTTCACTAGCCGCAAAATGTAGTGCATAGTGGGGGAAGGGTGCTAATGGTCTGACCAGGGGCCTCAGCTACCTGATTGTTTCTGGAGGACTTGAGCTGGTCCCACTCCAACCCCTCACCCCACCTGCCCCTGGTCTGTTATTTACTTTATATCAGGGGTTCTGACATCACTTCCTCAAATGGGCAAAGGATATGCACCTGTCATAGCTGAAGCAGACATCCAGGAAAGGAACAGCAGTGAGTGAAGAGGTGACTGCTATCTCAGTGGAAGGGAAGTAACTGCAAATTGAGGAGCTTTCATTCTTACTTGTTTGCATTGCTATTGCATTGTGGAAAGGAGGAGTAGGAGTTTGAAGAAGGTTGTGCAATAGCTACTTAAAGTCTCTTTTTGAGTGTGGATAGGAAGGATAGGAATATAAAAAGCAGGTGCTCAATCTATCTAAACATGAACAACAAAGGGGTAAGTGAAATTAAGAAAAGAATGTTTTGTGCTGATAGAAGGGGGAGAGGGGAGACTTGGGGGAGTGTTTGGTATCCTGCATCTGGAAGAGAGGGGGGTCGCTGGTGGGCAGCAACAGCAATGGGTAGGGTGGTAGGCTGCAACAACTGTGGTGCACCAATCTTTCTAAAAATTGCCTGGAGTGTGGGAGGATGTTTAGTGTGCAACCACATAGAGAAAAGCAGAAGGGAGATCGAGGGTGTGCAGGAGGAACTAAGACAGGCAAGGCAAATTGGGGTGGGTTTAGCCCAATATTGGAGGGAAGAAGAAGGGGAGATGAGGGAGGGTGATGTAAGCCAACAGTGGTGAGGAGAGGGACAGAAGAAGGGAAGCAGAGACAAAGGGGCCCAGGCCTGGAAGAATGATTGCTGGAGAAACCAGGTCAGGAGACAAAAGACAAATGGAAGGAGGAGATAGGGACTTGTGAGGGGAGGTGAAGAAGTGGCAAAAGTCATGGAGTGGAAAGGAGAGAACAGGTTACTATGAAGAGAGAGGGAGCGGGCATTTGTAAAGGGTCTTCAGAAAACAGTTTTGCACTGCTAGAGAGGAAGAAGGTGGAGGAGGGAAATGATGAAATTAGAGGATTAATTGATAAATGCCTGGACCAAACTGGAGCGGGGGGAAGTTCTGCTGGGAGAATAGCAACATGGTCAAAAGGGGGAAATAATATCCTGGACGAAGAAGAGGAGCTGGAAATGAGAGAGGGAGATGAATGGAAGCAAGCAGGGAGAAACAGGGGTGGAATCTTAGTGCAGGGGGACTCAATACTAAGAGAAGTCAGGTGGGGTAGCAAGGGGGAGAGGCATAGTCACATTTTGGTGGAGGCCATGCCAAGAATGACAGCAGAAAGGGTGGGACAATCTGTTCTGAAATATGCTAGAAGGGGTAGGGACAAGCCTCATTTAATTATACATCTTGGGATGAACGACCTGGCTGACAAGACAGTAGATATAGTCCAGAGAAGGTTTGATGAACTGGGACAATTATGTGAGGGATAGGAAGATCAGTAACTTTTTCGGAGACACTTGCAGTGCCCAAGGCAAGCACAACAAGAAAGCTGAGAATAGAGGAATTTAATGGATGGCTAAGAACCCAGTGTTGTGCTAAAGGGTATATGCTGTTGGAGAGGGGAGGGACCTGGGAGGACAGTAGTCTCTATTCCAAGGACAGACTACACTTGAGTGGGGAGGGAAAGAAAGTGTTGAAACAGAGGATGGAGGAGTACATTAAGGAAGTTTGGAATTTAAACTAGGAGAGGGGGGTGGCAGTTGGGCAAGAGACATGCAGAGACCACAGGTTGGGAAACCATATGAGCTTACCCCACATAACAGTGACAAAGAACACATGGAAAGTACTATTGGTGATGCTAGTAAAGGAGGGCAGGATGGGAGAGGGAGAAAATGGTGGAAGGTGGTTATCCTTAATGCTAGGAGCCTTGGGAGGAAAACTGCAGAGTTACAGGTGCTCATTGCAGAGGGAGTGGAGGACATTGCAGCCATCACAGAAACATGGACCACCCAATACAATGACTTGGACCTATCTGTACCAGGGTACAGGTTATTTTGTAGGGACAGGGTAATTGGAAAAGGAGAGGGTGTGGCACTATATGTGAAGGAAAGACTGAAGTGTGTAAGGGAGGAAGGGGAGGAGGGTAGTACACAGTCACTTTGGATGCAAATCCAGGATTCCAAAAATAGGATTCTTAGAATGGGAGTGGTGTACAGGTCACCATCTCAGATGGAGGAGTTAGACAGGGAACTAGCAGGACAGATCAGGAGGACCTGTGAGAAGGGTAGTGTGGTGATTGTGGGGGGCTTCAACATGCCAGGAGTGGACTGAAGTACCTCAACAACCAGGAACAGAAGGGAGAAGGTACTGCTGGATGCCTTCCAGGATAGCTTCCTGCTGCAAATGGGCAGTGAACCAACCAGGTTAGGGAATACACTTGACCTTGTGCTGGCAAATGGGGACTTTGTGAAAGAACTTCAAATGGAGTAACCTCTGTCAGGGAGTGACCACCACTCAGTATGGCTCACACTGGATATGGGCAAGGAAGGAGTGTAATCTGGCACAAGAGTGCTGGACTTCAGGAGGACTGACTTTGGGAGGATGGGGGAAGTGGTAAAAGGGTACCCGGCCAGAATTCAATCTAGTAGGAACACTAACCACTGGTGGGAGCTCATAAAGCTGGGGATTGTGGAAGCAACCAAAACCTGCTGCAAGGCCCAGAGCAAGAAGGCTAGGGCTAAGAAACTTAGCTGGTTGAGCAAGGAGGTCATGGAAAAGGTAAGGAGGAAAAGAGTTGCCTTTAGGAAGTACAAGAAAACAGGGGATGGGGAGGACAAGGAGGAGTACTTGACGGAATCAAAGGAGGTGACAAGGGCAGTAAGGGGAGCCAAGGCATCTATGGAACTCAGGCTGGCACAAGGCATTAAGAAGGGGGAGAAGGACTTCTTTAGGTACATCAGGGAGAAAAGGAGCTGTAAGGACCACATAGTAAGGATTAGGAAGGAGCGGGGTTGGGTGGAAGCAGGGTGTGATAAGGCAGAAGCACTAAATGACTACTTCTGTTCAGTATTTACTAAAGAGAAGGGGGGTGACACCCAAGGTGAGAGAAATGGCAGAATGGGGGGGGTGACACATGGGAAAATCATGGAGGGCAGAGTTCGGGAGGGCTTGAAGGCACTGAGGGTGGACAAGGCACCAGGCCCAGATGGCATCCACCCCAGGGTACTGAAGGAGCTGGCAGAGGTCCTTGCAGGGCCTTTGGCAGACCTATTTAATGCCTCACTACATTCAGGGTGTGTACTTCAGGACTTTAGGATGGCTCATGTGATGCCCCTCCATAAGAGTGGCCCCAAGGATGAACCAGGAAACTACAGACCAATGAGCCTCATCCATCATGGGTAAGCTGATGGAGACTATCCTGAAGGAGAGGCTGGTGGCCCTCCTGGAGGCCAAAGGACTACAGGACTGCAGACAGCATGGCTTCATATGTGGCAGATCCTGCCAAATGAACCTGGTAGAGTTCTATGACTGGGTAACTAGGCAACTGGACAGGGGCCATGCGGTGGATGTCCTGTATCTGGACTTCAGTTAGGCATTTGACTCAGTGCACACGGAAGGCTGGGAAGTAAGTTAGTAGGCACATGGGTGGGTGCAAAGCTGGTGAGATGGGTAGGGAACTGGCTTCAGGGAAGGCAACAGAGGGTGATGGTGGGTGGGGAGCTCTCACACCCAAGGGTAGAGATGAGTGGTGTTTCACAGGGCTCGGTGTAGTGACCAGTGTTGTTTAGGATATTCATTGCAGATATACAGTATCATTGGACATCAAGACAAAGATCAGTCTGTTTGCTGATGATACCAAGGTAGGAGCAGTGGTTGATGACCTAGGGGGTTGGCAGGGGTTGTAGGATGATCTGGCAAAGCTTGAAACCTGGCCAGACACCTGGCAACTGGGGTTTAATGTCAAAAAGTACAAGGTGCTTCATTTTGGGATAAAGAACCCAAGGAGGAGTTACCAGCTGGGGGGAGTGCAGCTAGCCCAGACAGAGGAGGAGAAGGATCTGGGGGTGCTCATTTCAGGGTCAATGAACAACTCGACATAATGTAGGAAGGCAGCTGCAAAGGCCAACAAAATGCTGGATTGTATTGCAAGCGGTATATCTTTGAGGAGGGAGGAGGTGATTCTGCCACTGTATAGGTCATTAGTGAGACCGCACCTGGAATACTGCATGCAGTACTGGTGCCCGTATCTGAAGAGGGACATTAAGTTACTGGAGGTGGTGCAGCACAGGGCAACAAAGATGATCAAGGGGCTGGTGGATTTATCATACGAGAGGAGGCTGAGGGAGTTGAACAAGTACTCGCTGGAGGAGAGGAGG
Organism: Neoceratodus forsteri; assembly: GCA_016271365.2. NCBI lineage: Eukaryota > Metazoa > Chordata > Ceratodontiformes > Ceratodontidae > Neoceratodus > Neoceratodus forsteri. The sequence goes on along the minus strand of CM057449.1, from coordinate 937,589,562 downwards.
GACAGGGGGGACATGATTGAAACCTTTAAGTACATGAAAGGAATAAACAAGACAGGTACAGAGGGGCTGTTCAAAGTAAGTGAGGGGAGGGACACCGGGGGCCATGATATGAGACTGGAGGGAATAATGTTCAGGAGGGAGATAAGGAGACACTTTTTACAGAGATGGTGGTGACTGGGTGGAATGGGTTACCTGCTGAAGTAGTATCCAGTAGAACAGTGGACTGCTTCAAAAGGGGATGGGACAGGACAAGGGGGAGGGTCAATGAAGAGGAAGGGTGGAAGTGAGGAGCAGCTGCAGAGTAAGGGGTGCTAGCTGCACATTCGAGTAGACTTGTTAGACCTCTAGGCATTTATCTGCTGGCAAATTTCATATGTTCATAATATTTCATCTAGTTTATCTCCCATAATATAATATCTACTCCTATTATACATTATTTGTAGCTCTGCTTCCTCCAAGGCCAGTTTGTTGTACTCATTTCTGTAGTTTAACAGATCTTGCCAGTCAATTGGGTTGTTAGTTCTTATATGGGAGTACTCTTTAATTGATATTAATTGCTTCAGTTCTAAAAAAATTTTTTTGCCTTTTTTTTTGCATTTTATGTGAAATGTAGTTACAACCCCTGTTATAAAAGCTTCCCACAATATAGTTGTTGCTGTTATATCCAGCGGATTATGCTAAATATATTTACATTTCTGTTTTTATATATTCACAAAGTATTTGATCTTTTATTAATATGGGCTCCAACTTGAATGATCTGATAATTGGGGTGTCCACATTTACTATTTCTAATATTATAGGAGAATTATCTGAAATAAGTATACTCTTATAACTGATATCTTTACTCTGTAACATAATAGAACAAGCCATAAGAACAAAATTTAATCTAGAATAATTTTGGTATACCGGTGAAAAAAGAGTGTTCATTGTCACAAGGCTATCAATACCTGCATGGGTCAATAAGATTCAAATCTTGTACAAATTCACCTCTATATTTGCAGTGGATATCAATTTTTCAGATCGCGTTGTAGACCTATTTAGTGCAGGGTTCAAAATGAAATTGAAGTCACGAGCCTTTAAGTATGGCGATGGAAAGGTGGCCATTTCCAGAAACTGCTCTTTAAAAAAAAGGGGGAGGATTGTCATTTGGCCCATTAATATTAACCAGTGTATATTTATTCCCTTGTATAGATATTGCAAAAATTATTTATTTATTTAGTTTTTGTTGACCGAGAAAGGAGGACTAGACAACTCTGCTTGTTTTCAGCCTCATCCTGGGGAGGAGGATATAGATGTATGCCAACTGACATTGAACCAGTTTAAGCAGTTGGTAGTATTTTTAGTGAATACTCCCACCATTGGTATCCAGGATGAACTTACCCAGGGAAATGCCTGAATTTTTCTTAAACATAATGGATACCCCTCTGGAGTTATATTTATATGGTGCATTAAGCCCTGACTCCCACTTCTTAAAATAGCACATATAATCTTCTTGCAGAGGATGGGTATCTTGCAGAAAAATACAATTAACCAAATTCTTATCTTTATAATTAAAAATATTTTTTGCCTTTGACTCTCTCCTGGATACCTTTTACATTCCAAGGGAGAAATTTCAATGACCTATGCATTGCGGATCACTTGAACAATACTGGACAGCCTTATATTATGTTTTAGATCAATACACATCCACAGTTTGTCTTTGGTTGCAACAAAAAAATTCTATATCAGAGTAATAAGTGCTCCCCCCTTTGACACATCAATTAAATGAAAAAATCACATTATGTACCCATGCCATAGCTCAAATGGGACTGATGAAGTAGAACTCTTGAACGTGGACCTTTAATTTAGGGTAAAAAAAAACTAACAAACAAAACAAAAAGTGTGTGTATTTGTCTGAGTTAACTGAACTGAATGGTTATCTGAACAGTTATCTAGGTGTAAATCTCAGGTGATTGAAAGGACTTGATAGCTGTGAGGTTTAAATTACTTGTAGAAAGATCTAGTAAGTAGGGGGAGTGACTTAGCTAGAAGGAAGATAAATTTAAAGACTGCCTTAGAAATATTCTGCTAGTAGCTTGGCAGAAGACACCAGGAGAAAGGACTACTGCGTGACTGGACTTCTCTGCTGGGACTAAAGAAGTAGAACTCTTGTACTTGGACCTTTAATTTAGGGTAAAAAAAAACAACTAACAGAAAAAACCAAAAAAAATGTGTGTTTGTCTGAGTTAACTGAACTGAATGGCTATCTGAACAGTTATCTAGGTGTAAATCTCAGGTGATGGAAAAGACTTGATAGCTGTGAGGTTTAAATTACTTGTAGAAAGATCTAGTAAGAAGGGGGAGTGGCCTAGCTAGAAGGAAGCTAAATTTAAAGACTGCCTTAGAAAGATTCTGCTAGTAGCTTGACAGAAGACACCAGGAGGAAGGACTGCTGTGTGACTGGACTTCTCTACTGGGACTATATTGCCCTACTTCCCTCCCCTCCACCATCCCACCCAAAGCTAATTCTACTTTTATAGGCACAGGATTTGACTGACAGCAGGAACTTGCTGTTTGGGAACAGGAAGGAGTGATCACAGAGCCACCAAAGACTCACCATCCTAGAAGGGCAAGAGTACCTCTCTGTCCCCCTCTACCTGCTGGAGGTCTGCCTCTGAGCAAGTAAGGGGTCTACTGAGAAATATAGGATATTCTTGTCTCAGAACAGGACAATCAGGAGCTTAAAAGGCACACAGGCAGAAAGTAAGGAGAGAGAGAGAGAGAAGAAAAAAAAACAGAGGAAAGAGCAAGGATTGCAAACAGTTAAGGGGCCAGAAATAAGACATGATGGGAGTGGTGCAGTGTTGTATCTGTGGAGAAGCAGTCTTCCGGGAGACATTCTGGAGGATGCGGTGTTGTCCCATCTGCAGGCACCTCTCTGGGCTGAGGGACGAGGTTGCTCATCTCCAGGCTGAGTTAGCCAGGATTTGTGGGACCTCTTCTTCCATCCAGAGACCATCAGTGCCACTGCCGTTGCCTCAGAGGTTGCCAAGAGAGAGAGAAGCGGTTGGACCACAGTGGGCTCAGGGAGGGTGAGGGTGGTGGAACAGAGGCGCATCCCTCCAGTTGTACCTCTCCACAATTCCTATGCCATTCTGGCAAAGTGTGGTTCCTCTAAGGAGGCACCCGCAGTGGAGAACAAGGAGGATGCTGGGAACCTCCACAAAGGAGACCCACAGGAGGGTGGCAGGGGACCCCCACAGGGGAAGGAAACAACTCCTGGTGGGGGAGTCCATTGTTAGGAAAATAGAACTGGGGAGGAAGAGGAGAGGGAGGAAAGGTGCCTGCCTGACACCATGGCTTGGAGGGACGGGGAGCGAATCCTCAGGATTGCCAGAGCAGCTGCACAGTAAGAGAGAGCTGGATGTCATTGTCCAACTAGGGACAAATGACCTGGCTAAGAAAGGGATTACAGAAGTGCAGGAAGAGTTTGTGGAATTGGGAGGGGCCTTAGACAAGTAGCACACACGGTAACCTCCTCGGAGGTGCTGCCCATCTATGGTGTAGGAGAGGCTAGGGTGTTCCACACCATGGGATACAATCAGTGGTTGAAAAACTGGTATGGAGCTCAGGGATTTGGCTTCACTGGGGACTGGGGGTCCACCTGGAGTGATGAATCCTATATTGGCATGATGGCCTGCATCTGTCAAGGGGGGAACCAGGATCCTAGGTGATAGGTTTAAATGTTTCATTGGCAAGCATTTAAACTAGCCAAGGGGGGAGGCACTGGAAAGGAGCAGGGAAATCCTATCCCCCAAAAAATTCATGGTAGTAAGTGCGGTAAACACCAACATAGAGGTGTCAATAGGGAGAAGGGTAGGGGTAAATGGAGAAAGTGACAAAGGCAAGAAGGACAGGGATGGGGCAAAAGGGAGTAAGGCCATCAGGAAATGGAGGGTAATGAGTACCAATGCCCGTAGTCTGGGCAACAAGCTCTCTGAACTAGTGGCCTTGATGGAAGAGGGATGCCTAGATATCATAGCAGTCACAGAAACATGGTACACAGAGAACCATGACTGGGATGTTAACATACCAGGGTACAAAACCTACAGGAGAGACAGGCAGGGGAGAAGACGGGGAAGAGTTGCTCTCTATGTAAAGGAAGAGATAAAAGCAACTGAACAAAACAGTAAACAGGGAGGAGAGGAGGCTCTGTGGGTCACCTTGGAGACTGGAAAGGGCACCACAATCCACACAGGGGTTGTGTACAGACCCCCATGTCAGGGGGAGGGAATGGACAAGGATATGATAGAAGGCATTCTTAGGGTGGAAGAGAAAGGGGAGATACTGTTGATGGGAGACCTGAGTATGCCAGATGTCAACTGGAGCACATTTGCTGTAGCCACATCCAAGAGCAGGGCCATTCTTGATGACATACAGGTGGCAGGCCTCAGACAGCTAGTTTTGGAACCCACTTGTGAGGGAGCAATCTTAGACCTCATATTCTCAAATGGGGGCAGTGAGAGGATCTCAGATCTAGAAGTGGGTTGTCATCTGGGAACAAGTGACCATCAAACAGTGTGGTTCACATTAAACTCAGCTACAGAGTCAAGCCATACAAAAGTGAGGGTACTGGACTTCAGGAGGGCTGACTTTGTCAAGATGTGAGAGTGCCTCAGAAAAGCACTAGCAAACAGGCTAGAAGCAGGTGTGGAGCAACAATGGGGAATCATCAAAACTGCCATCACAGAGGCAACAAGCCTTTGTATGAAGCAAATAAATAAATCAATATGAAAGAAAAAGCCACTATGGTTCTCAAAAGAGGTGGCTCTGAAAGTCAGGAAAAAAAAGATAGCATTCCGGAAGTATAAGGAAACACAGAAGGAGCAGGACAGAGAGCTGTAACAGTTAAGGCAGAAGGAAGCAGGAAGGGAAGTCAGAATAGCAAAGGCCCAAACTGAGGAAAAGATAGCCAACTTGGTTAAGAAGGTGGATAAAACCTTTTATAGGTACATCAGCGAGCGTAGAAAGACAAAGGGAGGGATAGTGAGGCTGAATAGAATGAACGGTGGGTGGGCAGAGGGACAGTGAAAATCAGGATCCTGAACGAATATTTCTGCTCAGTATTCACAAAAGAGGAGGGGAAGTGCCTAATCCAATTAACAGAAGTACTCTTGATAGGAGGTCGATCCCAGTCCTTTCACAGAAGAAAGGGTTCTGCAAGAACTCCTAAAACTGAAGGTGGACAAAGCAATGGGACCTGATGGAATTCACCCCAGAATTCTAAAAGAATTAAGGGGGGAACTAGTGAAACCAGTGGCTACTCTTTTTAATAAATCATGGGAGGATGGTGTGGTACCTGAGGACTGGAGGAAGGATGATGTGATTCCCCTTCACAAAAGTGGGAGCACGACAGAGGCAGGAAACTACAGACCTGTCAGTTTGACCTCTGTGGTAGGGAAAGTGATGAAGTCTCTTCTGAAGGAAAGAATTGTTGAGTACCTAGAGGCTAGTGGGGCACAGGACCCAAGGCAGCATGGGTTCACAGTGGGAAGGTCATGTCAGATGAATCTAATAGATTTCTTTGACTGAGTGACCAAAGTAGTAGACCAGGGAGGGGCTGTGGACATTGCCTACCTAGACTTTAGCAAGGCATTTGACACAGTCCTACACAAAAGATTAATAGCCAAATTAACCAGCCTGGGAGTGGGTCCCAGGGTGGTAGCCTGAGTAAAACATTGGCTGGACAACAGGACACAGAAGGTAATTGTAAATGGATTCCACTCTGAAGAAAGAGGGGTTACTAATGGGGTACCGCAAGATTCAGTACTGGTCCTGTCCTTTTAATGTCTTCATAAGTGACATTGCAGAGGGACTGAAGGAAAGTATGCCTCTTTGCAGATGACACAAAGATCTGCAACAGGGTTGATGCACAAGGAGGCATGGAAAGGATGAGAAGGGACTTGGCAAGATTGGAGGAATGGTCAGAAGTATGGCAGCTAGGATTCAGTGCAAAGAAGTGCAAAATAATGCACCTGGGAAACAAGAACCCAGGGGAAGAATACACAATCGGGGGAGGTAGTAAAAACAACAAAAAAGGAAAGGGACCTGAGGGTAACCATATCAGATTACCTTAAGGTTAGCAAACAATGTGAGAAGGTAGTAGGGAGGGCAGGGGGTATACTGGGATGCATAGGGAGAGGCAACAGCAGCAGAAAACAGGAAGTTGTTATCCCTCTGTACAGACAGTTGGTGAGACCCCATCTGGAGTACCGTGTCCAGTTCTGGAGACCCCATCTCCGCAAGGACATAGACAGGATAGAGGCAGTCCAGAGGAGGGCAACTAAAATGGTGCAGGGTCTGCAAGAGAAGCCATATGAGAAGAGACTAAAGGAGCTTAATATGTATACCCTTGAGGAAAGAAGGGAGAAGGGGACATGATAGAAACTTTCAAGTACCTCAGTGGAATCAACAAAGTCCAAGAGGGTAGCATCTTTCAGAAAAAGAGACTTGCAAGAACAAGGGGACACAATTTAAAGCTAGAGGGAGGACAGTTCAGGGGCAATGTGAGGAAGTATTATTTCACAGAGAGGGTAGTGGATGCATGGAACAGCCTTCCTGAGGAGGTGGTGGGGTCTAAAACTGTGGGAGAATTCAAGAATGCATGGGACAGACATAAGGCAATTCTTGTGGGAGGTAGGAAGAAATAGACTGTTGGTTAACTAGGATCTGCGGCCTATCCTGTAGGTAGGGAAATGGGCAGACTAGATGGGCCAAGTGTTCCTTATCTGCCATCAAAGTCTATGTTTCTATGATGCACAAAGGAAAGAGATATAATAAAAACATGACTTACACTTCTTTCTTTGTATACTTATTACTTTTACTTTTCCCTACTTAACCACCATTCCATGCTTTCCTTTATTTCACTGTTTTTCTCCAAAGTCCCTTACCAACACATGCTAAACCAATCATTTCAGATGTTCTTACATTAACACCCCCCACCAGAAGCTTAAGTTCTTACTAATTTTTATTTTCCTTGTTTCTTTTTTCTTTCTTCATTTTTCCTTCCATCTTTTAAGTGTAATATAGATTTAATATATAATGACAGCCTAACACAATGATTAAACACATACTAAAAGTCCCCAGCTTGGTGGCACTGAGATTTGAGGCACTGGTAGTTTTTTCTCATGCCAGCCTGGTGACCCATGTTCGTAAACGAGCATGGGACACCGGGGGTTGGCAGGGCAGGAGAAGAATCGAGCATCCATCGGACTGCTCTCTTTCTCCGGAAAGGGGGGGTCCCCAACAGTAGCCACCTGGTTGCCCCCTGTCAGAGGTTGGGGGACATGGTGCTGTGCTGTACAATGCGGGGTGGAGTCTGGGGCAGACACCTGGAAGGAGCATGTGAGGACGCGTGCACGCTGTCTTCCACCAGCATCTGTGCATGCCCTCAGCTCCGGGGAGTAAACAGCAAAAATAGAGGAGGAAGTGTGTGTCTCAGGTGGTGCAGCTTGATGTCTGTCCACAGGTGCAGACTCCAGAGGGTGCCTATCTGGATCCATGACAAGCAGGTGAGTAAGGGGGCTCCTCGCCACCCCTCTGAGGGAGGCAAGCCACAGGGGAACAGGCATGACCTCTAGGGATTGCGGACATCTGGACAGTGGCTGGATCCCAAGGTGGCTACCAGAACATGGGGGAGCAACCCAGGTACACACACACACACACACACACAGGAGGCAAAAAGTCTAAGCAAAAAAAAAAAGTCCATCTATGTTTCTTCTTAGAAGCAGACCATTCACTAGGATAAACAGAAGACGCATCAGGTTCCTGCAATTGCTTGTTTGATGATTTCAGCGTTCACCTGTGTGATATTATGCTCAGTAGTTTGGGTCTTTAGGTGATTTGCATATTGCATGCTTGTGCTAGCAATGGGTTCTGAATCTGATAAATTATGGCTATGAACCATTGACTCAGAATTCAGCAGATATGCTTCTGCTTTTTTAGAGTCAGTAAACACATGAGTTTTCCCATGTAGACAAAACCTGAGTTTTGCAGGCGTTAGCAGTGAGAACTTGATGTCTGGTTGTTTTAAAAGCATTTTAACTCTGTCAAAAGCTTTTCTTGACTACTGTGGATTCATAGCTATAGTCACGATATGCTGAAAACCTAAAGCACATGGTAGTGAGACCTTGATTAATAGCAGCCCTGAGGATTCATTCCCGATTAAGATAATTATGTGGTTTTATATAAACAGGTTGAGGGGTCTGATGCTGCACAGAATCCTCTAGGATACCCCTCCATGGTATCTATCTAAAGAAATTTTGTTTTTCCAAGAATTTTTGATTTACAGCCAGAGTGAGCAGTTTTTCAATGTATGCCTTCAGTTCCTTCCAGTACCCCTACCAACTTAACATTATTTCTCCTGGTTCTGTCTTCTAAATCCACAACTTTTTGTTTTAATTTTTGTAGCAAATTCTTATGTTTGGTGTTATCAGATGTTAAAGGCTGCAATTTATCTTCCAACTCACTGACCCTCTTCTCAGCCTTGTTGGTTCTCAAATTGATGGATTCCATTCCACGACTGAGTTCAATAAAGGACTTATTTAAGTCTATAAGAGCAATGGTAACTGATCCAAAACCCACTTGAATTTCCCGACAAATTTCTTCTTTAAATTGGGAAAACAGTGCCATGTCCATAGACCCTAAACAGAATTAGAACTTGACTGACATCCTTGGCCAACATTAACAGTTTTATCATCCACCACCATACATTGGGCACTAGCCGTGATTTTATCTACCATTAAGTGGTGTTTGTTTGAAGCTGCCCCTGCTGTCTGGCCGCTAACTCAGAACTGATCAGGGGTCTGTACTACATCAGACTCACTATTCAAACTAGAGACACCAACCTTAGCTTGGCTGCTCCTCACCATTGAACATACTGCATTGTCCATTGCATCCTCCTCACCTTATGACAAGTTCTGGTCCTCCTTGTCAGCAGTTAGATATGGCTGTTCCTCCGGTTTGGCTTCAGGTAACTGGAGAGTCATGCTCAACACCTGTAGGAGTTTCTGGAGAGTAGTTTATCCAACAGTGTGGTGGGGGGTTGGAAAAAATCAGTTTCTTCTGCTGAAGTGAAGTGCATCCCAGACTGAAGCCATTTCATTCAGTTGGTGAAGCTGCAGCTAATCCGGTAACTTATGCAGAATGCTTTTTCCAACATTTTTGTTCTTTGAGATGCTCTGGCAAGTCATTAAAACGCTGGTTAATCTTTGACATGCTCTTTTATTGTGCAAACCGAGTTAAACACAGCAAATAAATATAAGTTTCATTCATCCAACATGCAGCTTCTAGCAGCAGAAAATGTAAAAATGATGGTTGAGAGCTGTTATTTCATGAGCAGATGGAGGTGTGCCCCGGAGTTGGTGTTCTGCAGTTGGCCCTTAGAGAGCCATCTTGGGTTCTCCTACTCTCTGCTCCACCCCCTTCACCTTTCTGTGGGCTAGCTATTGTTATATGTCATTTAAAGGAAAACTCCATGTTAAAATCAGAAAAAGATACTGTATGTAGTAGCCTTTTTTTCTGTGTTCTAACCAGTTCCCAGCATTTTCTTTTCCTCTGGCTGTGAGAGATGTTTTTTTCTAACTTTCCCTAACTGTTTTATTTCCCTTGGAGGTTGCCATTCTGGTTTCTTTTATGGCCTCTAGTCTACCCTGAGTGCCCTTTGGTGTGATGTCTAATTGCCCCTGCAGTAAACCAGTGTCTTGTTACAGGGTCTGTCACAGCTCAGCCACAAAGAAAATACTTCTTCCAGAGAAGACAAACTCCTAGATTTTGGGTGAGTGTAATCATTATTAGTTTTTGATATCAGTACCTTGTCCTGCTATGCTCTGCTGTGTGTGTGTGTGTGTGTGTGTGTGTGTGTGTGTGTGTGTGTGTGTGAATCATGTCACTGTTTACTCTGTTCCTCTCAGTCACTTTCAGTTTTTGCACCAGTACTAAGTAGCAAAATTTGAACATCACCTTGTAAGTTGTAACATAGCAAAACAATGTACTAATATCAAAAAATAATAATGATTACACTCACCCAAAATGTAGCAATGTGACTCCTTCTGTGAAAGAAGTATTATCTTTGTGACTGAGCTGTGACAGACCCTGCTAAATCTAGGGGCATAGCTACATCACTTTCACATGAACCAGAGTGCATCGTAGGAGAAAGAAGGCCAATAAACCTATTTGTGATGGAGATCCCCAGGGGTCATAAAACTACCATACAGCTAGCAAGCTAATTTAGGAAAAACTCCTAATAGCAGACAGAGGGAAGGACACACTAAGACTTAACATACATATCAAAACACTGTACATAACATATGTTTTTGCACATTCTGGGTGGACTTCTTCTTCAAAGGGAAAGTCCTCTCATCATTGTATTCTGTTTCCCTGTGAAGTTTGTAGGTATGCACAATGATTGCCTCTATTGCACCCTTCTAATTCAACCAGGATTTAAATGTAAATGAAGGTATTTAAGTCTTGTTGGAAAAGCTGCTTGACTCCAATACAAAGGTCATGACCTGACTCATATAAATCATCCTGGAATTTTATGATGTTGTGATGCTAAAGCCTGCAGTAGTTACAATGTATTATTCAGTACTGTTGCTGTTCTCTGCAGTCCCTATGGTCTTGTCTTATGCTGGCCATGAAACACTTCAAGGCATTGTAAATTCCCTGCTGTCTTCTGTAATTTAAAGTGTATCTGAGTTAGAAAACAAATGCCTTTAGAATACAGGGACTTCACAATACATGGAGTAGAACTGAATGAGAGTATAACTTCTGCTGTCTTGTGCATGTATGCATCATCAACTCCAGTGAGGCCTTGCATGAGTGGGGCCATGACCATTGGAAAGGGAACAAAGAGATTTTCACACCAGGGCAAAACAGACTGAAGTAACCTCATTTATATTTAAATTAGGATGACATTAAGGGATATAAGAGAAGGAATCACTGTTCATGCCTACAGACTACACAGGTATACAGAAAATAGGCTAGGAGGGACTTCCCCTTTAAAGAAAACATTTATAAATGACATCTGCAGATGATCAGGGAGATGGTGGAGGGGATGCCCCAAAACATTAGAGGATGCTGATATTGTTCTACTACTTAAAGTGGGAAAAGGTCTTATGTGACTAGATGGATACAGATCAAGTGCATTATTGAATGTGGACTACAACATTATAGTGAAAGTATTACTGAATAGATGTGTGCATACCATCCCCTCAGCCATCCACCCCAAACAGCAAGTTTTTTTGAAAGGAAGGACTGTTCTGCAAGGTGTCAAAAGTTATATCTATAATAGAAACACTTCAAGCAGGAAATGGTCAAATAGTGGTGGCACTGAATTCAAACAATCCTTTGAACTTGTACAATTTATTTACCTGTTTGAAATCCTACAATATTAAGGACTGTATGCAGCCACAATCAGTATTGTAAAACAACTTTATACAAAAATCCAAAATCATGTTTCTGTCTAAACTGGTAAATAACAGCACCATTAACCTTGAGATATTGAGAAAGGGGTTCCTGCTGTCACAAATGTCATTTATTACAGCATTAGACCCCTTTTTGCAAAAAACTTGAATATATAATAGAACTAAAGGAGTGATGCTAAGAAGTATGGAAATACAAAGGTTCATACAAAGGTATTTGGGAGCAAAGAAGGCCAAAATAAATCGTCCATAACCACTGCCATCCAATAACCCTTAATAGGAGATTTTATCCTCTTTCCATTGTGTAGTTATCCAACCATTTTTTGAATTGAGTCTTGGACTAAGAGCCTCTGGCAGCCTGTTCCAGGGGGCCACCACTCTCCGTGTAAAGAAGGCTTTCCTTCTATTTGTGTTGTATTTTATGTGTCTAAGCTGAAGTGGGTGACCCCTGGTCCCTTTAGTGTCATTTTTAAATTGGACGTTTAGTTTGTTTAATATATAATCGTCCCCCATTATATCATAACATAGTAGCAAATCCCCAGAAACTCTTTTTGTCTCAAGTGACATAATCTTTGATTGTTTCAAACACCCTTCATAGAAGATATTTTTAATATTATATATCATTTTTGTGGCTTGCCTTTGAACTCTTTCTATGTTTGCCACAGCTCCCTTTGATGTGGGACCCCACACTGGGGCCTCATAATCCAGAATTGGTCTAGCATACGCCTTATGCTAGAGTAATTCCCGTTTTCAAAAATGGATCTAGAGTTTTGTTAGAGAATTATAGGCCTATCTCATTATTACCAATAGTGGCTAAAGTGTTTGAAAAGTTGGTAACTAAACAACTTCAGACATATTTAGAAAAAGTAAAGTTGATTAATAAATTCCAATCTGGTTTTAGACCTATGCATGGTACAGCTTCTGCCTTGTTGAAAGTTACTGGGGATATTGCGGGTGCTCTGGACAGGGGGATGTCAATGGGGGCAATTTTTGTTGATTTTTCCAAGGCGTTTGATACCTTAGACCATGACATTTTCCTGTCCAGACTACCTGCTTTGGGTATTTCTACCAACGTAGTTAGGTGGTTTGATGCTTATCTATCTGGAAGGAAACAAATGGTATCAATAAATGGATGAGGATCTGGTTTTAGGGTAATTATCTCTGGAGTGCCCCAAGGATCCATTTTGGGTCCAATATTATTGAATTTGTACATGAATGATTTTGTTTTAACTAATTCTGATGTACAATGTCATCTATATGCAGATGATACCATTATCTATGTGGAGGGTTTATCGATAATGCAGATAGAACCTACTCTTCAAAGTGCATTTGATGAGCTTCAGTTGTTTCATAGTGAATCCAAACTTGTTCTGAACTCAAAAAAATCTCAGGTTATACTGTTCTCTAAAGAGAATAGTGCATCTTATTTGGAGTTAGGTCTGAATATAGTAACCAAAGATAAAATTGTTCTTGAACAAGTGCAATGTTATAGATACTTAGGAATGTACCTGGATAGATCATTGGGATGGACTTCCCAGATAGATCATATAATTAAGAAAGTTAGTGGATCTTTGGGTGCACTATACAGAATTAAAAACTGTATGAATGAAAGGGTAAATAGCGTGTAGCTACAACTACATTGATACTTTTTTTGGATTATGGGAATATTGTTTATATAGGGGCAACCGCAACCCAGTTAGCTAAAATAGATGTTCTTTTTAATAAAATTGCAAGGTTTATTTTGAATGTATCTAACAGAACACATAGAAGAGAGCTATACCAGTCTTTGAATTGGATGTATTCAAAAGATAGAAGGTCTTTCCATGCTTTGATCCACATGGTTAACTCACTTTGGGGTACAGTACCTGAATATATTATTGATGAACTCCAGGTTAGGACAATTAAAGGAGGCCTACGCTCTGTGGAGGGTATGGAATACGAATTGCCCAGAAGAAGGACAGATTTGGGTAGACCACGGGTGGGATATTCAAAAGGGTTGTGCCATGCGCAATAGGGTTGCACCTGCGCAAGTCCAAAAGTGTGCCATTCTGCGATATTCAGCAGGAGGCAGTTGCGTCACCGAAAACATGCTGAGCAACAGTGCAATGCAAATGACAGCATGTGCAACGAAGAGGGTGGATCCATGCATAAAGAGCGCAATGCGATATCCAAAGAGTTGCGAATGCGCAACAGCGGACCAGCCGGAAGTTACCCACGCGGAAATGGAAGCCAAAATAAAAGGCTCAAGGAAGAGGCGCAGAACGCCTACAGGGATCCCAAGGGGAAGAGAGAGAGAGAGAAAGACAGACAGTGACAGGCCAGGGCAGGCAAGGGAAGCAGTGTGGGCCATAGGCTACAGAGGCCAGCGAAGGGTGCCTGGTGCAGTGGAAGTAGCAGTCAGGACAGCGGGGTAACAGAGCAACATCAGCCAGGGGGCACAAGCCAGGGGAGATGGACAGTGGCAGCTTCCGCGTGGAAGTTGTAATGAGGGGGTGAGAATGGAAGGTGCAGAGGGGCGTGGCACGTGGATGGGCCCGTCGGCGGTATGCCCCCAACAGGCAGTACCGTGCCCGCATCAGCTTTGAGTTGTACACAGATGTAGAGATCGGGGGCCGGTACTGCCTGAACAGGGCAATACTGAGGAGGCTCTGTGAGCTGTGCAGTGATGTGATGCAGGCACCCTCACAACGGAGTCATGCTCTGTCAGTGGAGACCAAGGTGACAGCCTGCATGTGCCTGCTCACCACGGGCACCTTCCAGAGGCCAACAGGGGACACCACAGGCATCACACAGTCAGCCACGTCATGCATCCTCACCCAATTCCTCAGCGCACTGCTGCCACATGCTGTGGAGCACATCCATTTCCCCAGCACCGTGGCAGAGCGTACAGCAAACATACAGGCATTCCACAGTGTAGCACTTATGCCTGGTGTGCTAGGGGCCATAGACTGCACCCATGTGGCCATTCGCACGCCACCTGGCCCCGATGGGGCTGCATATAGGAATAGAAAGGGCTTCCCCAGTGTCAACTGCCAGGTGGTGTGTGATGCCACTGGGCGTATAATCAATGTCTGTGCCACACACCCTGGCAAAGCACATGATGCCTTTATATGGTATCAGTCCGCACTGTGCCATTGATGCGAGAGTGGGGACATCCCCACAGGCCATCTAGTGGGTGAGTACACATGTAGGAAATGCAAACTCGGGGCAAGGGTGGGAATGCCACAGGTGCCATGGTAGTGGCACACAGGGATATGGGCAATATGGACCTGAACATGAGACTGATCTCCACTATCTCCACACAGGTGACAGCAGATACCCACTCCGTCCCTGGCTGCTCACACCATACTAGTGCCCCATGACCCCATCGCAGCAACGCCATAATGAGGCACATGCCGCCACACGCAACATCATTGAGCGGGTGTTTGGGATGCTCAAGGCACACTTCCGATGCCTAGACATCTCCGGCAGTGCCCTACAGTACAGCCCCTCAAAGGCTTGTGGGATATTCCTGGCCTGTTGTATCCTGCACAACATGGCCAATGACTGTGGGATAGCCGGTACAGGTTGAAGAGGGGGACAGCGATGGGGACACCAGCAGCGCGAGTGTTGATGGTGATGAGCAGCCCCTTGACACAGCAGGACCCGACTGATCCGTGCAGGCCCAGCTGCACTGGGACACCATCACGGAAGAGCATTATGCACAACACAGGTAAGTCAAGGGCCATGTGCAAACAACACTGTCCTGGCGCAACCCACAGGCACACACAGAGTAACACACCAGGGTGCATGGACGCAAGGGGTGGAAGGACCAGGCACACAAACACACCATCAGGGAGGGCGAACAGTCATATGGACACACACACACACACACACACAAACACACCAGGCACAAAGCATACATGGGCAGGTGCACAGCAGAGCAGGAACACACATGGCAAACACACAGATCCACAGACCACACCCACCACCTGTACTGTCCAAGCATGTGTGTCAGATGCTGGGCACCCTTGCACCTTGGTGTACAGTACAATGCAGGCATCGTCATGCACAGGCACCTGTGGACAGCAGTCAGGATGGTGTGCAGGTGGTCTGTATGTCAGTGTGATGGGCAGGGCACACACCAGTGCACTGCCCACCATGACGCACAGTGCACACAGGGAAGCAGCAGACAGGGCCCACACTGAGAGACAGGTCAGTCATGTTGCACCATTCCACAGCCACCACGGACGGGTGGGCAGCCCCGCCGTGACCCAACAGCACTGGCAGGCTGCGCAGGGACCACATGGGGTGGCACCGATGGACCACCAGGGGTCCCACTGTGCGATCGTGACCTTGTCCGCAGTGGGGTCTATAGGAGGCCAAACATACCTGCACCAGGGGTGCTTGGGATGCCCACAGCAGAACCCGGCGTCGACAGGCCTGGTGTCACACGATGCTGGGAATGGGGAGTGGAGAGCATACTGTGTGGGGTGCGCGGTACAGGAGCACCTGCGTGTGTGCCCAATGCAGCCATGACAGTGACCAATGCTTGGGTCTGCCTGTCAATGGTGGCGGTCACATCCATCCACATATGGACCATCTCTGCACGGTCCAGAGCACACTCCCTGCTGTGCCGCTCCACAGCCGCACACAGTGCCTCCACAGACGTTGCAACCCACTTTTGCTGCTGTACTGATTCCCGCAGCAGGTGGGTGTGCTCGTCCAATGGGTACTCTGCCACAACGGCATCCTGTCCCCCAGGGTGTGGAAGGTCCTGATGCACAACACCCCTTGAGGGTGGGCGCTGTTCGCCAGGACCAGGAATGGGCGTATCAAAGAGCGGTGGGCATGTGCCACCGCTGGACACTGTACCCCCAGACCTGGTGGGTGACTGCTGCTGCTGCCCCTCCAACCGCTGTGCCCCAGGGACCACTCGTTCCACTGCTGTGGCCGTAACAGTGCCAGACACCTGCACAGCCACTGGTGCTGCCCCAACGGTGCTGACAGGCACAGCTTGGGACTGTGCCGACATGCTGGCACACAAGTTGGAACCAGCAAGGCCCAGGGGCACGTGCTGGCCTGCTGTGTGTCCGTCATGGGACACACACATGTCACTGCCCATTGCAGTCCTTGCATCATCAATGGTGCAGGACGTACTACAGCCACAGTCACAGCATGCTGGCATGCTTGCATGCCAGACTGCTGGACACAGGCTGTGCACCCCCACACCCAACTCACCGACACCAGAGTTGGCAGCCCAGCGTGCATGCTGGTGCAGTGCATGCTGGCTGGTGACAGAGGTGGATGGACCCTCCTCCATGTCCAGCAGGTCATCCTCACTGCCTGGACCCACCACCATCCCCTGAAGATGAACAGGACCTGTAACAGAAAGAGAGGACATGTGAGTGCATGTGAACAACCTTCCCCCCCAACACCACCACCATGTCATACCATGCAATGATGGGCTTCCACCTGTCTGGAATCCACCTCCTGGTACGCCCTCAATAGCACTGCACTGCATTGATGCAGCCAGTCGGTCCTCAGCCGGGGTCAGCTCCACCACCGCTGGCTGGCCCCCGCCAGTGCCAGCACATGCCGCCCTGAGGGCTGCCACCTTCTCCTTCACCCTCCTGCGGTCTGTCCCAATCTTCTTTTTGCATTCCTGCACGGAGCGCTGGTGGCTTCCATGCAGGTTCACTGCCCGGCTACCCCCTCCCATGCAGCCCGAGCACGGCCTGAGAGGTGCCCGCCATCCACTCAGTAGTGACTCCTCCTCCAGGTAGGCCTGGAAGAGGGCCTCAGTCTCTGCGTGGTGAAGTTGGGCCTCCTCCTCCTTCTCCACCATCCTCACCCTCACCTTGGCTCTGCTTCGGTCATGGCGATCTGTATGGGTGGAAGTGGACACCTGTCACTGTGCAGTCTAGAGCGTTATCTATGCCCATTGTCCAGAACATCCCACAGCATGCAACCCACCTCTCACCTGCAGTACAGGAATCTGGCCAGCGCAGCCCAGTATCGCACATTTATAAGCGTAATTCATGCAAATTAGGGTGGAGCAACTGTAATGGGATACGATCAGCGCCACTGCGCCTTTGAATGGCTGATCGGATGATTTACATGTGCAGCTGAATTAGCGCCATTACGCTTTTCGCAATACAGTTGAGCCTGCTGAGCCAATAGCGCAGATCTGTGACTGTGCGGTACACTGCATTGCGCATGCCCAGGTAGCTTACGCAGGCATCTGCCGCACTGATGACGTGCTGTGAGTGATCGGCAATTCAGGCCATGGCCACCATTGTGCCAGTGGCGCTACAGCACTGGGCACTATATGGCGCTGTGGCACTACTGCGCAATAGTCCACTGTGGCACTGGCATGCAGGTGGTCGGTCGCGCAGGATGCGTAGACGTCAGATGGCGCTGTGCGTGGCCTTGCGTCATAGACCCCTGACCTGGTGTCCGACCTTTGCCCCCTGGCACTGTTCAGCTGCCATGTGTATGGCCCTATTGCGCTGTCTGGTGACAGCGCTATGTGAACCGATGGCGCTGTACGAACAGCGTGATTGGAACCTATGGTGGTCTATTGCGCAACATTTCCACGTGGGGTTGCCGTGCTGTGGGGCACCATATTGCCTTCTGTAACACTACAACCATGGCATGCAGGAGGGCGCCCCAATGGAGCCCAGTGGAGGTGGCCAACCTGGTGGCCTGGTGAGAGCTACTATGGGGCACTGTGAGAGAGAGCCCTCATGGCTCGAACCCAGGTCTGGCTGCAGGTGGCCAATGACCTGGTGGGGGTCACAGGGTGGCGCCGGTCTGCCGAGCAGTGCCAGAACAGATACAGTGACCTCCGCAGGAGGGAGACGGAGTTGCATGACAGGCTATGGTCATGTGCCAGGAGGGGCATTGTGCCTAGGCCAGGTGGGTGTACCATCTATGCACCTGTATTCTCCATAGGGGTGTGAGTGTGTTTTGCTGGCTGTGCATGGGTGATGGCTCTGACATGGTTGGCTGTGTCAGTGTGCGCAGGTGTGAGATGTATGGGTCTGGCTGTGTGGGTAGGCACTCTCACTGGGGCAGGGGGCAGTCTGCTTTGGAGTCACACTGATGTTTTTCTCAACATTTGTCTCCCACAGGCTGGGCAGAGAGGATGCAGGCACAGGATGAGGAGGGCCGTGGCAGGGCCCTGGTGGCGGTCGGTGGTGCTGCGAGGGGTGGGCCACAGCAGCAGCAGCAGCCACAGCTGCTTGCGGAGTGTGAGTATCATTACATCATGGATGCTATTGCATGCTGGAGGGGGTGGGCATGATCACCAGCCATGCACAACACAATCATGCACGACACAGGTGACATTCATCACTGTCCAGTGTCACTGCACATCTGTGTATGCGTCACTGGTGGTCCATGCATGCACTGGGCACATGGCTGTGGAACTGGCATCGCACCACATTGCCACGTCACTTGACAGCCTTGTTTGTGCTCTGATGGACATGGGCAATGTGTGTGTGCAGTGGTGCACGTAGCTGGTGCCGCCTGGTTGGGCTTGTCATGTGCATGGTCACTGTGGGTGGGTGCATACCATCACAGGTGTGGGACATTGGGCTATATGGCTTGCAGGTGGGTGGTGTTCAGGGTTGTGGTCAGTCACAGCCATTGACTGTGTTCCTTTTCCTAGGCCTCATTGTGCTCTGCAGAATTGAGTGGGCACTGCAACAGCTAACCCGGTGTCCCTGGAAAGCGGAACATCCTCCAGGATATACAGCGCCATGGACTCTGGAGGAGGCACAGCCAAGCAAAGATGGCACCAGGCAGAGGACCAGCCTGCTGGGCCTTAGGCCAGCTCCCTTCCCACTTCACCCATCTCTCCCACCCTGCCTCCCTCTCCAAGTTGTTCATCCCTTACCCTTGCCCACCCTACCTTGTCCCCTACCCCCTGTAAATAGTTTTGTTGTTGTTCATTTTGTACTTTACATTTTTCGAATATATATATATTTTGATATGAATACTGATTGGTCTCTGATTTGCAGCTGGCTATGGTTGCTCAGTTGCAGTGGTGTGCATGCCATCTGGGGTGGTATGGTCCTGGGTGTGTGTGTGTGTGTGTGTGTGTGTGTGTGTGTGTGTGTGTGTGTGTGTGTGTGTGTGTGTGCATGTGTGTGCATGTGTGTGCATGGGGAGGTGTCTCCAGTGTGGCAGTGACTTTATGTTGGTCTTGCCATCTGCTGCCACCCTGCTGGTTCACAGGGTGGTCAGGCTTGTATGGTTCTCTGCTGCACGAGGTTGATGTGTGCCGGGGATGCATGGTGTTTCCTGCAGTGCCAGTCACTGCACATGGGTGGTGTCTTGGGGTCACGTGCAGGGGTGCTGAGCATATGGGGCAATGTGCACTGTGGTTGTCAACCCCTGTGTGTGGCAGTCTCAGCCTGCCAGTGGTTGTGCTAGGGGCATCATGGCCCTGCTGTGCTTTGTTGGCTTGTCCCCATGGGCCAGTAGATCATCCGTCCCACCCCCAGTGATGCTGTGCTTGGGGTGTGCAGGTGTCTTGTTGGTTCTGCAGTGTGTTCCTGTGCCCATGTGTGGCATGGCTGGTGGTGGTCCCCAGCCTGCCTCCCTGGTTGTGCAGTTCCATTGCTCTGCTGGGGGGGGGGGCTCTGCTTGCACTATGGCACCTCTGGACTGCTCAGCTGGGCTAGCCTTGTTGCGCTATGGCACAACCTTTCTGCTCAGCTTCCCCTTCCTGGTTGCGCTATGGCGCAGTTTGTGCGATATTCAGACGTTGGCTGCTTGTGCAATTTGTTTTGCTCCATGTTTGAATATCGCGTCTGTTGCGCATATGCACAATTGACTTGTGCTTGCTCCTGCTGTTGCGTACATTATGGGTGCAGTTTGAATATCTGGGCCCACATGTTTTTTATTTAGGTCCCAATTTATGGAACTCATTGCCAACTTATCTTAGACCACTTAGTTCTAGCCCCTGTATAGGAGAAATAAAAAGATGGTTCAAAGTTGAAGCAGATAAAAGGTTTATTGTTGATCCACCATGAACATTATGTATTAAACATGATGAAGGTTTGCACATGTATATGTATGTATATATATATATATATATATATATATATATATGAATGAACGTCCCCTGTACATCTACAGTATGTAGTTTATTTTTATAGATGTTAAGTAGTTAATTGTAACTGAAATATTGTTGTGGTGTTAGTTTATATTGTATGTATATTTATGTATGTAATCTGTGTTGAAATTTTTTTTTCTTTTTACTATGATGTCAACATGAATGTTTGTATTAAGGACCTCACTGGAAATGGGCATGCCTCAGTCGAGTTTCCTATTCTTTTGCTTGTCAATTGAATAACATTTTTTACTACTACAGTGCAAGCCATTTTACACGGACACCTCTGTGCTATTATATTTTGTCCGCCTAAGCCGTTGTCCGACATTGCCAATAGGCGGCTCATCGTTTTTTTTTTTTGTTTGTTTGTTTACTTGCTTGTGTTGTGCTTTACTGTGGTACAGTAATGGGAGTGGGAATGTGTACGGTTGATTGAAGATCAGTGATTTGTGCTTTACTGTGGCAGTGGGGGGGAAGTGTGGATAAACATAAACAAAATCAACTTTATTCAATTGTGCATTTAAAATTTTTTGCTTCATTTAAAGAAGCTATCTATGGTTGCCTGGCTAGTCGCTCTCACTGTATATTTGCTGAAGCTTCGCTCGATGCTGTGCATCAAACCCCAATCAGGCTGTATCTCTTTGCATTGCTCCATGGCTCGCCTGAGCATTAGTAGAGCTTTTGAAACATCAGCAGCAGTTACCGGCAGGGGTTCCGGTTCGTCGGTCTCATCTTCAGCCTCACCTTCCTCCACCTCTGATGCTGATTGACTGCTGGTGTGCTGCAACTCATCTAGAACCCTTTTTATGTCATCTAATGGTGCAGCCTCTGATTCGTTGTCATCTCCAAGATGTGCGAGGGTGGCGAAATCATTTTCTGTGAGCCCCAGCGGTGGGGGGATCAGCTTCTCTACAGAAGTAGGATCATCTGTGATTTGCTCCACACAAAAACCTCCCTTAGCAAAGCAATTCACAATTGTCTCCCTAGTTACACTACCCCATGCCTTCTCTAACATCCTCACAGCATCCAATAGACTTATTCTTTTAACACAGTCGTTAGCAGTGAGCTGCATCGTCAAGCTCTTCCAGCACTCTGGTCCTCATTTCATGTACATAGTGGCGCTTCATGGAGTAAATCACTCCTTGATCAAGTGGTTGAATAATGGAGGTTGTGTTTGGGGGGAAAAAAATTAACTTTATGTTGAAGATTTTGAATGTCAGGGTGCCGGAGAAGTTATCAAGGAGTAAAGCTATCTTCCCGCAGCTTTCTCGATCCCATACCCGTACCCATTCAGTAAATATGTCGCCTGTCATCCAGGCACTGCGGTTGCTGTGATATGTCACCGGTAGATGGGCTACTCCTCTAAAACACCTCGGCATAGCCGATTTCCCCACAACAACTAACTCCAGCTTTTCTATGCCTGCCATGTTGCAGCACGCTAAGACAGATAGCCTTTCTTTAGCCTTTTTATGCCCCTGGGGAAGCTCTGTCTTAAATGTTAGTGTTCCCTGACCAACACACCTGTAAAACAGGCCTGTCTCATCAGCATTAAAAATGTTGTGTGATGGATAACCACTTATAATGTCAGGAAGCACATCACATACCCAGTCAGTTGCCCCTGAGCTGTTAGCATTCTGTTTCTCTCCATGCACCCATTTAAAACATATGTTATTGAGCACTTCACTTCTGTAACCAGCCATCATGGATTAAATTCTTCTTTGCCCATCGTGAGCGGCAATTTGTTTTGGCTTTAGCAAGCAGTGGCCCACTCACCATAACCTCCCGCTCCCTGACAGAAGTGAACCACAACAATAAAGCTTCCTCCACCTGTGAGTCCTTACCCTCCCTCTTTTGTTTTCTGAGCGGGTTTTGGTTCGAATGCCATTCAGCCCACAACTGCTTCTTGCTATGCAGAAGGTCAGATAATGTTGACTTTGGTATGGCAAGTCGGGCAGCAAGATCTCTGATGCTCATCTTTGGTAAAGCGTCAATCTGTTTAAGAAGCTCAATTTTGCGAGACAAAGGGATTCCAGGGAGTTTAGACATCTCTCAAGAAGCACTAAGCACACAGACAGCAAAGAATCTATTGAATGGTACGTGGCAACACTATTTAAGCTGTCGGTAATTAACTGATAAGCGTGTATCCTGCGGTGGAACAAGGCGATAATTACTTAATGCAGCGCTGTCAAGTCTAATCAGCTGTTTGTGGTTGACAGCATACAATGTCCGTGTAAAACGTTAAAAACAACTACTGAAGGCCAGTAAATGAATTGGGTTTTGCAATTTTGTCTGCCTTTGCCGATAGTCCGCAGTACCCAAGTCCGTGTTAAGTGGAGTACACTGTACTACTACTATACAATTACATAACCACCTCCTTATTGCAACTATTGAAGTTTCTCTTTATTTTCCGTAACACTTAATTTGCTTTTATAATCTATTTATTTGCATGGGAGCAATTTCTTAGTTTGTGATCAATCAAACTTCTTAGATCTTTTTCTTCAGATTTGTGAAGTACCTTTCCATTTATATAGTAGTTTTGCACGCTATTTTGATTCCCCAAATGTATTACACAGCACTTATCTATGTTAAACGTCATACCCATGGATGATGCCCAGTCACAGATGCCATCCAGGTCTGCCTGTAGGCTTGTAGCCCCCTCAGGATCTGTTACTACCCTAGCCAGTTTAGTGTTGTCAGCATATTTACTAGTTCAGCCACCTCCCCTTTACCCATAGTGGATATAAAGACCCTGAAGAGCACTGGGCCCAGAACTGACCCCTGCAGGACTCCACTAGTGGCACCCACCTTGTCTGAGTAATATCTGTTAATACACACCCTCTGGGTCCTCTCACCCAACCAGGCACTGATCCAGCACACCACTCTGTGGTCTATATCTGTATCAACAAGACAACAAAGGACTTGTTGGTGGGGGACTTTATCAAAAGCCTTTGCCAGACACAGATTGATGCAGTCCACATCCTGTCTTCTATCTACCACTTCCGAGATTTTTTCATAAAAACATATCATATTTGTTAAGCATGACCTCCCCATGACAAAACCGTGTTGTTTTCTGTCAACTTGGTTAGCCTCCACAAGGTGGGCATCTATGATGTCTTTTAATATGGATTCCATCAGTTTACCCTGCACTGAGGTCAAACTAATGGGCCTATAATTAGTGCAGTCGGCCCTATCACCCTATTAATGTATGGGCACCGCATTTGCCTTTAACCAGTCTCTAGAAACGATTCCACTTACAAGTGATTTATTAAATAACATAGTCAGAAGTACTGCTATGTTAGAGGAAAGAAGCTTAAGTATCCTATTTGAGATGTTGTCTGGTCCTGCAGAATTAGTATTTTTTAAGGAATGAATTTTTTTCAATACCATCTCAGTAGTGATTTTGATGGGACTCTCCTCATTAGGCCTACTATCTATTTGATTTAGCTGTTTACTAGAAAATACTGCTCCAAAAATAGTCATTAAATATGTTTACAGCTTCAACTGGATCTGTAACTATCTCATTTCCCCTTTTTATAGAGCATAGATTATGTTTAGATTTCCTTAAGGAGCTGACATAACTATAGAATTGTTGCATATTGTCTTTTTTGGCTGTAGATGCCAGGTTTACCTTCATTTTTAACTTATTTTTTCTTATCAGTCTGTTACATTTATCCTGCACTATTTTAAAATCCCTCGATACCAGAGGGTTCCCCTTATTAATTGTGTGTAAGTTATACAATTTCTGTTTTTTCTTTAAAAGTTTTAGAATATGCTTAGTTAATCATTTAGGGTTTTTTTTCCCCTTGCATTATAGATTTTGGTTTTTATTAAGTACTTGTCACATAATGTAAATAGTTCATGCTTAAATGTGTTCCATATATCCTCCTTAGTTTTTTTTTAATTTACTACCCCAATTTAGCTTTTGTAGTTCAACATTAGTTTATTAATACCTGTGGTGCCAAATTTATAGATTTCTCTATATCCTTTAGTGATGGGAATATATTGTCTAAGTGTAAAATATATCCCATTATGGTCACTGTGCTGGGGGGGGGGTAATAGAGCAGGATGTGATATTTATTTATTTTGTTATCAGCACTAGATCTATTATGTTGTTTCCTCTTGTGGGGGTGTCAACATTTTGGGACATATCTACTTCTAGACATAGTTCTAAAAATTCTAGACTCTTAGGGCACCCTGCCTCAAGAGCCCTCCAGTTTATATCCCCATAATTCAGGTCTTTCACTAGCAAAACCTTCCCTAGTTCACAAGTTATTCTTAACTCATTATTTATTTCCTTTGAGGTCTCAATAGTGGTCGCTGGGGGCCTACAAAAATACATCAATAATAATATGTGAGTTTAAGTCTATTTCTGTCCTAATTCAAATAGTCTCAGGTCCCGTCCTCCCTTTTTTTATTTTTTCTGATACATCAGTGGATTTTAGGGTATTTGATATATGCTGCTACCCCTCCCCCCTTTTTTCTTTCCTATCCAGATGATACAGATCATATCCTGGGATATTTCATCCCCATACATTATCTCCAGTCCACCAAGTTTTGGTGATAAACACCATCTGTATTCCCCCACTTAGTTCTGCCTGCAGCTCTTCCATTTTGTTATTTAGGCTTCTGGCATTTAAAAGTCCCTGTCTCACTCCCACCCCCGCCTACCATTCCACCCCTCTCCCAATCCTCTCCTCCTGTATCCCCTCCATATCACCCTATCTCTTATTACTCCATTCCAGACTACCTAGCACTTATCTTTCTGTTCTTGCACTTACAACAATGTTAAATTCTTGACTGCCTACCCCCCTTTTCCCCACCTGACCCCCTCTTATCCCCCACCCCTTGCTCCACTTTTGTCACTCCTAGGATGGTTTTCATTTGTATCTGTGTCTTGCTATATATACACCCATATAGTTAACTGTACATTGTTATTTGCCACTGACTGTTTGCTACTGTGCTAGTCTATACACATGTACTGTCTTTAGCAACTAAGTTAACCTCCTGACCTGTATTGTTTCTTACCACTGCTTGCTTCTATGCTAACCTCCTTACCTTGTATTGTATCTTATCACTGTTTTGCTTGCACCCATTGCTGATGCGAAACCTTTGAAAAAGAACCCTTGGTTCAAGGTATTTGTAATCCTAGTAATAAAAAAAAATAAAAAAGTCAGCAGCGTATATCATTTTCTTGTTTTTTTTTTTGTTTAGTTAGAGGTTTTGCATTTTTACCTACTAGGTACCTCCCCCCGTACCTAGTTTAAAGTATTTTGCAATGTGTGTTTTATTGCAGCAGCCAGGGTACAGATGCACAAGCTGTCTGGGTGTAATCCATCTTTTTTGTACATTAATTTATTCCCAAACAATGTCTCCCATAAGTTTAGGAAATTCACTCTCCAGTTACTGCAGCCATTTATCAGTCTACTGTTTACTATTTTTTTTTTTAATTTATTGAATCTAGGAATTATTACCTTTGAGCCATGGCTTTTTTACAAAGGTTCCATGTCAGTAGGGTACAAGACAGGCAAAATTACACAAAATATAGCAAACAAATTATAAAGCAGCTCTAAGCAGTTCAGTAATGGCAGCTTGAAACAAAAAATACTTGAGTAACACATACTGGCTGAATTGGTGGAATACAATAGAGAAAGAACAATGGAGGGGGAAAGAGGAGCAAGGAGAGGCAGACATAGGGAGACTAGTTCAACTCAAATGCCTTTGTCAAAGTGAATCAGAGATGGGAGGCTAAGCAAAATAGTCAATTGGGGAAAATTAATTGAGGCTGTCACAGGAGCTGGAGGCTGCGAGGTGAAGCTGTAGCCTAGATTTGAAATACTCCTAGAAAGGTGGAGGTGGTGATGTAAGTGCTGAGGGCATTATACCAGCTGGGTCTGATTTTTTTCTGGATCACAACCATACGGAGGAAGTATACCCAAGATAATAGGTGTCTGTCCCTTCTCCTGTATAAGGTCTATGCATTCAAGTAACTCTGCAATGATATCCTTTTCATCGTCTTTACCTATGTTGTTGCTACCCACATGCAGTGCTATAATTTGTGAGTTTGGCGTGCGTTGTATTATTTTAGGTAGATGGCTTTTTATGTCCTTGACCTTTGCACCAGGGAGGCAATTTACTGTTATGTTACCTTTGTCATGTTTAGTCACAATAGTGTCAGTCTTTCTTATTATGGAATCCCTATAACCACTGCCTCAACTCTCTTGCGGCTATCATTAGTAGGTGAGTTTGAGCTGAATTATTACACTGATGCCATCTTGCTACTGGTAAAAGCACCCTTTTACTCTGTACTGGAAATTATGGATGAAACTGAACAATATTCAAAAGTTTCAGGGTTGGCGCTGAATAAAGAAAAATGTATTGCATTAGTACTAACACCAATTACAACAGTATCCCTGCAGCAGATCTTAGAGATACCAATCACAAAGTCAATAGAGATCTGGGTATTAAGCTAACTGTATATGTGACAGAGATAAATGAAATATATATATTGTTCCTTGTATCAATAGATTCCACTAAGAGCTGGAAAGATTTGAGAAATTAGCAATTTCTCCATGGGGAAGAATTGATCTGTTAAAGAGGATGATAATGCTCATGTTTATATTCTTACTTAAGACAACAAATGGTAATTTGGAAAACATTTAGTACAATAGAATAAAAGGAGTTTTTCATTTTTATTTATGGCAGGGAGAGAAACCCATGATAGCTTGGGATACAGTATGCATTCCAAAGAAAATAGGGGGCCTAGGCTGCCCAGATATCTTTCTGTAGCTAATAATTGGAAATCAATAAAGGGTTAGGCATTTGAACACTTCAATAACAGCTGGGACTATGAATTAATTCAAACATTAACCTAGAAAGAATTACCCAACATGGATGTAAGAGGTATTGTTGTTTATCTTGAGAGCTTCAAAAACTCCAAGAGTAGTACTAGTAAAGCAATAATAAAAACAACAAATATTTAGAAGAAACATCACCACATTAAGGAATTACCATGGATATCAACTAGAATAGAAAATGAGTTGGGAAAGGATGCCATAAACCAAACCCTTAGATGGTTAGGATTTAAATTAAAATTCTCAGGATACATCTCATGGGCAGATTTATTAGGTGAAGAAGGAATTCAGAAATATGAAGGGGTTGAAAGTTTCATGAATAGAAACAATGCAAATTTAAATCATTTAGAATACAGAACCATTAAACAGAGAATACTTACGTTATTTATTTTATTTAGTTTTTGTTTACCAGGTAGGTGCACTAGCCATAACAATGACTATTTTCAGGCATGACCTGGGAGCGTACAGAAACAAGCATAAGATACAATTACATACATTTTTAAATATTGTGAATAAAATTTGTACAAACAGGCAAGGAAGAAATAACACTGGTAGGATATAAATATAGTGTCACAGAAATATGCAGGAACGAGAAACAAAAATAGCACTACAAAATTAAAATATAAACATTGCAAAAATAGACCAAACATTGGAATGAGGAGAAAACAACATCAGTAATTCTGTAGTTATTGAGGGAAAAAATTTGGAGGAAGGATAGGAGTAGGGTAGATAGAAATTGGAAAGTAGAAATAGAGTAAGGAAAATACAGTCAAGGAAGAACGGTATGAGACAATAATATAGAGGAGGTAAGCCAAGCAGGATGCAGGTAAGTGCAGATTGTAGAGGAGGACAAATCTAAAATAGGCAGACGATCCTGAGTATTAGGGTCAAAATGCTTAGGGTGGTTTGAAACTGGAGCATTTGCAGGTCAGAAAGAGATGATTTCATAGTTCCTTCTTGAAAGAGACATGGGATGGAGTCTGGAAAATCGTTGGTGGGAAGGAGTTCCAGTATTGAGGGGCATGACAGGCAAAAGCACTGGTGCCTTTTGAAGTAGTGTGTCTAGGGACATGAACGGGGCATAATCTGCAGAGCATAGGTCATAGATTGCTGACTGTTTTTAAAAGAGATCCACTAGGGGCTTGGGAGTTTGCTATCTAATAATGCTGTCAATAATGGAGCCAAAAGCATATGACCTAGACAACTGAGGTGGAAGCCATCCAAGGTCTGAATAAAGGATGCAGTGGTGTTTCAGTCAATGGAAGGAGGACCGCATACCGACAGATATTATTGTAGGTGACATCCTATTTTCGATGACTTGATTTACATGCAGAGGTATCAGTAGCAACCCCATAGTTAAGTGAGGGCAGGAGTATCCCACAGGCTATAGCAAGTCCAGCAGAGGGGGTGAGAGCACAAATAGTTCGATAGGCAATACCAAATTTAGTGTTTACCGACTTGCAGGTTCATAGAATAGGGATATCGAAATTTAGTAAGGGGTCCAGAGTGACACCCAGATATTTAAAAGAGTTCACCACCCCAATGGATTTGCCATTTAAGGTGGAGACTTTAAAATTGTGTTTGGCGTGTTTGAGTTTACAGTTCAAACCAAATAAAGTAGCTTGAATCTTTGACTCATTTAGGACTAGTTTGTGACAATCAAGCCACTGTTGAATGAGTTGAAAGTGATGGGAGAGCTGTTCATTGATATCATCAGTGCTTTTAGGACTAGTGTACAGGACACTGTCAGCTGCATACAACAGGGAGGCAGTCTTCATAAGGTTAGAGGTGATGCTATTTAAGAAAATAGAGAAGATCAATGGACCTAGTATGGACCCCTGAGGTACACCAATGTTAATAGTAGACTTGTCAGAGAGGGTAAAGTTATATTTTAAAATTTGAGTTCTGTCAGATAAGTAACTACCATACCAGTTTGCAACATTTGGCAAGAAGCCAAGAGATTGAAGTGTGGCAATGAGAATGGAATGGTCAACAAGATCGAATGCCTTAGTCATATCAATAAAAATGGCCCCAGTGAGAAAAGCAGAGTCAATGGCCACTAGGACATCAGAGGTTAGTTTGAGTAAAGCAGAGGTGGTATTGTGTCCCTTTCGGAAGCCATGCTGAGTAGGAGTTAGGAGGTCATATTTGAGGAGAAATTCTATGGTTTGAGTAGCTACAAATTTTTCAAGAATTTTACTAAGAACAGGCAGGATTGCAATAGGTCTATAGTTGGATGGGTCTTTAGGGTCACCTTTTTTAAAAACAGGGGTTATCCTAGCCATCTTTCATATGTCAGGGAGGTGACTTTGGCACAACGACAGATTAAAGATCTTAGTTAGGGGAGCAGCTATGAATGGTGCAGCTAGTTTTGGTAGCTTGAGCTCAAGACTGTCAGACCCCACATCCACATGCTTGGAGACTTTGTTTAGTAATTTTAGTACCTCACAGCTAGAGACAGACTTGAAGAAATATTTTGGCTGAGTAACTTTTGTAGGAGTATGTAGGTTGGGTTTGATGGGGAAAGAGGAGGTATATTTTGTTAGGTCAACGAATTGCTCATTGAAGAAATTAGCAATAGTTTGCTGATTGTTGGAGTGGATGCCATTGAGTGACATGTCATTTGGGGTGTAGGATGAGTATGAACCCATGAAGAACTTAATGTGGGACCAGAATTCTTTTGAATCACCATAAGAGTTAATGAAAAGGTCTTTACAGTAGGAGATTTTGGCCTGTTTAATATCCTTTTTGCAGAAATTTCACAGAGCTTGGTAGGTGTTTAGGTCAGCTGTTTGGCTGCAGCTCTTGTAACAGAACCAACATTTATCTCTTTGATGTAGCTTGCCGAGCAAGCCAGATTTTAGACCCTGGGTTTGTCTGTTTTTTACTCAGTGTGTTACCAGTTTGCAGTGCTGGTCCTGCAGTGCTAGGAAGTGGGACAGGAAGATGTTAAGAGAAGACTGAGCATTGTTGGATCCTAGGAGAGAGAACCAGTCTGTACTAGCTATGTCTTGAAGGAAAGCTTGGGAGTTGAAATTTGCATAATTATAGAAGGTAATGAAATGGGGCTTCATTTGTACTGGCCTTCCTATACCCCAAATGCAGAAAGCAGGGGAATGGTCAGTAATAGCATCATCTAGTGCTCCTGAGATGACAATGTGTTCAGGATGGTTAGTCATAATTCAATCCATTAGTGTTCTCATATTAGAGTGAGGGGCTGTTCTGGTAGGTTCTAAGATTAGCTGATGCAGGTTAAAGCTTTGTATATTAGACAGGGATATGGCTTGGGTGCTACCCAGCCAGTTTATGTTAAGGTCCCCAAGGATAAGAACTTCATTTCTACCAGAGAGAAGGATGGTGTGATCCAGCAGTTCTTCCAGTCCTTTACGGCATCTCCTGAGGGGGTTGTAGACACAGAAATTATGTAATTTTTTGGTGCAGAGAGTGAGAAGGGTATGAAGTGCTTCACAGTGATTTGCAGGGGCGAGCTGATAGCAAAGAGTTGGAGGTGATTTTTAAAGTAGACCGCTGTGCTCCCCTCTCTTTTGGGAGGGGGTCGGTCAAGCCTCAAGAGATTATAGAATGGGATGGAGCTCAGTGAGTCAGGTGTGGATGATTTAAGCCAGGTTTCAGTAAGGCAAATGATATCAGGCTTGTAGAGGGAGGTCCTTGCTTCAAGTTCAGCAAAGTTTTTCTCAAGGCTCCTTATGTTTTGGTGAGCAACTATAAGTTCTTTGGTGTTTTGACTAGGATTTGGTATGCAATTTACTGAACCAGGGTTTAGCTGAACATCGCCAGAGAGCAGTATGGCTAGAAGAAGTAGATACCACGGCTTATTGCGCATGAAGGGGCATAGGTATATAACTGAAGGAAACAGCTATTTTTGTGGACATGTGCAATCATAAGGATCCATGTCCTATTTAATAGTAGTGGAGTGGTGACACATTTAGGTTCAGGCACCAAAAGGATGTTAGAGAAATAAAAATTATTGGATATGTGGTAAGAGGGAGCTGTAGCAGCTCTGGGGACAGGTAACAGTGATAGGTGAAACAGTGGCAGTGTGGAAGCTAGGAGAAATAATAATGTGTGTTGTTTCAGTGTAAGCTGCCCTAGAATATGTGCCCAAGTCAGAGTAATTGGTGTAGATGCAGGGAGGAAAAAGGGACCAAAGATGGGACAGAGGCTCATGCTATCCACAGGACCCTGAAAGTGTTCCGGGCAGAAAATTAGATAGTAGTTCCGGAGAAAAAATATGGGCAATATTAAAGAGAAAGGATATATATTTTGATAAAACATTTTTATCCTATATTTAACAGACAAAAAAACTAAGAAAAGTTAAGAATGAAAGGAAACAGTGTTATATCAATCCTTTTTTAAAAAAAAAAAATGTGGCTATAAGGAACAACTATAAAGAGAAGTGGAATGTAGAATGAGGGATTCATATATCACAGGAAGTAATGCCCATCTACAAGACTTTTATAAGACCACATATGGACTATTGTTCCCCTTTATGAAGCCTGCGCCTTTGTCAGGACATAGAATACCTGGAGAAGGTCCAGCATAGGACCACAAAGTTGATATCAGGGCTGACTGACATTCTCAACAAGGCTAGGTTAGAACATTTAGGCTTGTATTTATTGGAAAAAAGAAAGATTAAGGGGAGACATTCTGGAGATGTTTAAAATAATGAAGGATAAACAACTACTACATAGCCTAGGCCTACAAATCAACAGTAGAGAATTTAACCTACGAAGCCACAAATTCCAAATCAAACTAGCTTTCCCTAGGAGGAACATTGGAAGCCACTTCTTTACAGAGAGGGTCGTAAATGTGAGAAATGACATCCCCAGGGATATTATTGAAGTAGAGTTCTTCATGGACTTTAAAAATAGTATAGCTATATACTTGTTGGGAAATACAGTCAGCAGGTGGACCTGCTAACATGGGAGACAGATCATATGGGCAAAATGCCTTCTTCTGTCTTAATAACCAAGTGCTGTATCAAGTATTGTAAGTATGGGAGGGGTATTGCATTAGAGCAAACAAGCGATATGTAGTAACAAAAAACAAATCATTTTGGATAAAAATTTTAGGAAGAGTATATTACACACCAGAAAATCTATACACTTGGAAAGCCCGAAATAATGATAACTGTCAGCATGCATGCAGAATTAGAGCAAATCTGGCCCACTGTCTTTGGAAATGTCCAAAAATAAAAATCTGGTGGGAAGGATATAAAAAAGAGTTAGAAAAAATATCGGTATCTTCTCTCCCATGGGATCTAAACATCTATTTTATTTAATGACTGGACAGGGCTTAATCTGAATGGTACAGAAGAACATGTAAATGCTAGCTACAATTGTAACTAAATGATTAATTCTGGCAGATTGGAACAATGAAGACACAAGCGTAATAAGGAAAATTGGCTAAACATGCTTTTGGATGTCCTACATGCAGAAAGAGTGATAGACCATGGCGAAAATATTATTGACATAAAGGAGATATTATGGAAGAATGTTCTATCCCATCTCCCATGAGTGATGGTACTAAGTTAATAGGGTGCCTTCAGGATCCCACTGCCCACTCAGCAAACCACTGCATCAAAAGAAATTGATGGTGGCTAGGTTTGAAAGAGTATAGTACAACTTGAAAACAAAAACACAAATATAGAATATTGTACGTAAAGAAACATTTTATTGTTTATTTGAATTCAATCAGAACAGTGAGAAATGGTATAAGCTAGTAAAACAGTCACATGAATTAAATGCAATAAGAATAAAGTATAATAGGTAGTAACATATGTTGAAATATTATATCAGGAATACCATTGTATATATGGCAGTTAATAGAATAACAAGCAATAATTCAATAAAAAAGCCATATGTCTGAGTATTGTTGAGTTCAGGTTCTGTAGTTTCTCCCATGACATGTGTACTAATCAGAATGAATTCATGGAGTTTAATACAAGGAAGCATTCATTTTAATATTTATGGCAGTTCCGATCATCATATATTCATTTACAGCAATTTCTTTCAGCTTGTATTCACTTTTTACTTTTGTTTGGTGATTATAAGGCAGAGAGATTGTTTTGTGATTCACCATGTACATCCTGGATATTTGGAACTGTAATAAATGTAGTTATTTTTTTTTAACAATTTGCAATGTTATAGAAGTCCTTGTTATGCAGAAAATTGTGACACTGTGCTTCCTCTCGATAGGCTCCACTGTACCCCCCAAATGAGGCAATCATGGTTGAACTATAGTCAACCATGGTTCAACTGCAGGCAGACCATGGTCAAAAACCATTATCAACCATGCTTTTGGCCACGCGTGGTTAGGTAAGATGACCACAAGGGATCTCCCTTCTGCTACACAGCTCTTTTGAATTTTGTTTTATCTTAGACTTGCATTTTAAAGTTAACTTTTGCTTGCCTATAGTTTCTCCATAGAAAAAGGATCTATCCCTAACTGAGCCACTTTTTTGTAAATTAGTTTGGAGTTTTGGGTCTGAGAAAGTGAGTGAGCATTTTTAGTTGCAGGTGAGATGGACTAGCAGCATTCTGCATGTGGCGTGTCTATATGCTGTCCAAATAATTTGCTAAAACAAATAGATACACCAAATTTATGTTCGGTACTGGGTATGACAAAGTAATAAACCAAAGTTAAAAGTTGAAAATGGCAATAACAGCTGTGACTAATGAAGAGCTACTAACACTATAAGCACTGGAGAAATGGTGTCCCATTGGGGAGATGGCCTCAGACCAGGGCCAGGCAAGCATTCCAGTGAGATCAGGTGGTCTCAGACTGAGTGGCCAGACAAAGAGGGGAGAATGATGCTAGAGAGTATTAAAAGCATTGATTGTGCTGATATGCCTATCTTTAATCTCGAACAGGTATGCCACCATTGCCTGGGGGTCAAGAAATGAAGACTCTCAAATTCTATAAACTACTCCTGAGAAATTGCTGTGCTCAGTACAGCAATTTATTTTTGTCCTGGAGGGTGTCATTTGGGAATATCATCCTGAAAACTGAGATTAGAAGCTATGTATTGTACAGACACCCAGCTAACGGTGTGCCACAAACTGGAAATGGGA
Organism: Neoceratodus forsteri; assembly: GCA_016271365.2. Lineage (NCBI taxonomy): Eukaryota > Metazoa > Chordata > Ceratodontiformes > Ceratodontidae > Neoceratodus > Neoceratodus forsteri. The sequence goes on along the minus strand of CM057449.1, from coordinate 937,555,055 downwards.
AACATTGAATTTAGCAGGGGAGAAGTAATAGGTATTACTGTGGGTCCCTCTATATGCTCTGCTTGAACTGGAAGCATCCACTTATTCTTCGAGTGACCACAGCATAATATATAATGAGTATAATAGTCTCAGATATGGAAGAATTATTTTTTCTATGATTCCACCCTGGGGTCCTCTGTTGAAGTTGAGGTCCTGGTGTGCATGGGGCTCTAATTTTGGCCTGCTTTCTGGTGGCTCACTAATGGTTAGTGCTTGTGGCTCAGATGGGGATATGAGGTGCCACCTTGGAGGTAACTTTTTCTTCCCTATCAGATAAAAGGGTGGGCTGTTGGATGCCAAAAGGGCATCCATAGACTGTAGCCATAAATAATGACACAGGCCCAAGTCTTGCCAGTGATAGGTAGTATGGTACCCTCTTATAAGTTCAAAGCAGAGAGTAACAAGAGGTACACATATTTTTTTACTTTCTATTTTTGTCCCCCATTTGTGCCACCAGCTACCAGGACCTCCTCCCACTTAACCAAGCCCTTATACCTACCACAGGATTCCTTTGCTGATCCTTCCCACCACCAGCCTCTGCTTAGCAACCTTCCTCAGATACCCCAACCATAACTCATGGCTTATCCTCTGCAGGTGGGACACCCCGGTTCCCCCAAACCAGGAGGAGATACTTCACTCGATGGTCAGATCCCATGAGGAGGAGCCAGCAAGGTGTGGAAGGAGTCAAAATGACCCTGCTATGGCATGGGGGGTCAGGGTGTCTTCATCTGCCCGGTGCTGCTGGGGATATTTTATCCCATGCTAAGCCCTTCCCTTATCCCTTCCCAGGGCATGGTCTTGAGAGTTGACCTGGCATTTGTCTATTAGAGCTTTCAGAAGAATGGGTAGGCCCTTTCCTACCTTCAGAACTCCCCTGCTGGCCCAACTCAGAGTGGGTGACACCTCTGTGTCCCTCGCCAGATGAATGGGTGTGTGCTGACATGAGTTCATAGGGACCACCTATTCCTTCCCGTACAACACCCCCTCCTCCTGTGTCACCAGGGGGTGGTAGCACAATAGAAGGAGGTGCCCTTCCTCCCCAGAGGCATGAGGTATCCGAAGGATGTCCAACCCCGCCTTGTCAGTTCGCACCAGAACAGGAGGTACAAATTTTATACAAACAAATCTAGAATGGTATAGGGAAGCATTGTTGTACAATTGCAGTATACCTTGCCAAGTTCATTATTGAAATTCTTAGTCTAGTCATTACTTTGACAGTTCAGTACTTGGGCAGGTCCTCTTTAATGGGTTCACTACTGAGACTGGTCCTCTTTAATGTCTTTATAGGTGACATTGCAGAGGGACTGGAAGGAAAAGTATGCCTCTTTGCAGATGACACAAAGATCTACAACAGGATTGATACACAAGGAGAGGGTGGAAAGAATAAGAAGGGACTTGGCAAGGTTGGAGGAATGGTCAAAAGTATGGCAGCTTAGATTCAATGCAAAGAAGTGCAAAGTAATGCACCTGGGAAACAAACCCCCCAAGAGAAGAGTACACAATGGGGGGGTATTAACAACAACAAAAATGTTCATTTTTGCTGGCTTCACTAGCTGCAAAGGTTAGTACATAGTGGGGGAAGGGTGCTAATGGGCTGACCAGGGGCCTCAGTTACCTGATTGTTTCTGGAAGACTTGGGTTGGTCCCACCCCAACCCCTCACCCCACCCACCCCGTCCATGATTTCCTTTATACCAGGGGTTCTGACATCGCTTCCTCAAATGGGCAAAGTATATGCACCTGTCATAGCAGAAGCAGACATTTAGAAAAGGAGCAGCAGCGAGTGAAGAGGTCACTGCTATCTCAGTGGAAGGGAAGTAACTGCAAATCTAGGAGCTTTCTTTTTTACTTTTTGCATTGCTATTGCATTGTGGAAAGGAGGAGTAGGAGTTTGAAGAAGGTTGTGCAATAGCTACTTAAAGACTCTTTTTGAGTTTGGATAGGAAGGTTAGGAATATAAAAAGCAGTTACTCAATCTATCTAAATGTGTACAACAAAGGGGGTAAGTGAAATTAAGAAAATAATGTTTTTCACTGATAGAGGGGGAGAGGGGAGTCTTGGGGGAGTGTTTGGTATCCTTTATCTGGAAGGGTGGGGGTCACTGGTGGGCAACAACAGCAATGGGTAGGGTGGTAGGCTGCAACAACTGTGGTACACCAATCTTTCTAAAAATTGCCTGCAGTGTGGGATGATGTTTAGTGTGCAACCGCATAGAGAAACTCAGAAAGGAGATTGAGGGTCTGCAGGAGGAACTGAGACAGGCAAGGCAGACTGGGGGTGGGTTTAGCCCAATACTAGAGGGAGGAAGAATGGGAGATGAGGGAGGGCAATTTAAGCCAACAGTGGTGAGGACAGGGTCATAAGAAGGTAAGCAGGGACAAGGGAGCCCAGGCCAGGAAGAACGATTGTTGGGGAAACCAGGTCAGGAGACAAAAGACAAATGGAAGCAGGAGATAGGGACTTGTGAGGGGGAGGCGAAGAAGTGGCAAAAGTCATGAAGTGGAAAGGAGACAACAGGTTACTATGAAGAGATAGGGAGTGGGCATTTGTGAAGGGTCTTCAGAAAATAGTTTTGCACTGATAGAGAGGAAGAAGGTGGAGGAGGGAAATGATGAAATTAGAGGAGTAATTGATAAATGCCTGGACCAAACAGGAGCGGGGAGAAGTTCTGCTGGGAGAATTGCAACAGGGGCAAAAGGGGGAAATAATGTGTAGGAGGAAGATGAGGAGCCGGAAATGAGAGAGGGAGATGAATGGAAGCAAGTAGGGAGAAAGAGTGGTGGAATCTTAGTGCTGGGGGACTCAATACTAAGAGGAGTCAGGTGGGGTAGCAAGGGGGGAGAGGCATAGTCACATTTGGGTGGAGGCCATGCCAGGAATGACAGCAGAAAGGGTGGGACAGTCTGTTCTGAAATATGCTAGAAGGGGTAGGGACAAGCATCATTTAATTATACATCTTGGGACGAACAACCTGGCTAACAATACAGTACATATAGTCCAGAGGAGGTTTTAGTAACTAGGACAAGGATGTGAGGGGGCAGGAAGATCAGTAACTTTTTCAGAGATATTTCCAGTGCCCTAGGCAAGCACAACAAGAAAGCTGAGAATAGAGGACTTTAACGGATGGCTAAGAACCCGGTGTTGTGCTAAACGGTATAGGCTGTTGTGGGGGTTGGGAGGGACCTGGGAGGACAGTAGTCTCTATGCCAAGGACAGACTACAATTGAGTGAGGAGGGAAAGAAGGTGTTGAAACAGAAGATGGAGGAGTACATAGAGGAAGTAGGGAATTTAAACTAGGAGCGGGGGGCCGCAATTGGGCAAGAGACATGCAGAAACCACAGGTTGGGAAACCATATGACCTTACCCCCCATTACAGTGACAAAGAACAAATGGCAAGTACTATTGGTGATGCTAGTAAAGGAGGGCAGGATGGGGGGGAGGGTGGAAGGTGGTTACCCTTAATGCTAGGAGCTTTGGGAGGAAAACTGCAGAGTTACAGGTGCTCATGGCAGAGGGAGAAGTGGACATTGCAGCCATCGCATAAACATGGTCCACCCAGTACAATGACTGGGACCTGTCTGTACCAGGGTACAGGTTATTTCGTAGGGACAGGGTGATTGGGAAAGGAGGGGGTGTGGCACTATATTTGAAGGAAGGACTGAAGTGTGTAAGTGAGGAAGGGGAGGAGGTTAGTACAGAGTCAATTTGGATGCAAATCCAGGATTCCAAGAATAGGATTCTTAGATTGGGAGTGGTGTACATGCCGCCATCTCAGACGGAGGAGTTAGACAGGGAACTAGCAGGACAGATCAGGAGGACCTGTGAGAAGGTTAGTGTGGTGATTGTGGGGGGCTTCAACATGCCAGGAGTGGACTGGAGTACCCCAACAACCAGTAACAGAAGGGAGCAGGTACTGCTGGATGCCTTCCAGGACAGCTTCCTGCTGTAAATGGTCAGTGAACCAACCAGGTTAGGGAATACCCTTGACCTTGTGCTGGCAAATGGGGACTTTGTGAGAGAACTTCAAGTGGAGGAACCACTGTCAGGGAGTGGTCACCACTCAGTATGGCTCACATTGGATATGGGCAAGGAAGTAGTTGAATCTGGCACAAGAGTGCTGGACTTCAGGAGGACCGACTTTGGGAGGATGGGGGAAGTGGTAGAAGAGTGCCTGGCCAGAATTCAATCTAGTATGGACACTAACCAGAGGTGGAAGCTCATAAAGCTGGGGATAGTGGAGGCATCCAAACCCTGCTGCAAGGCCCAGAGGAAGAAGGCTAGGGCTAAGAAACCGAGCTGGTTGAACAAGAAGGTCATGGAAAAGCAACCTGGTGGAGTTCTATGACTGGATAACTAGGCAACTGGATGTGGGCCATGCAGTGGATGTCCAGTATCTGGACTTCAGTAAGGCATTCGACTCGGTGCCACATGGAAGACTGGGAAGTAAGTTAGTAGGCACAGGGGCAGGTGCAAAGCTGGTGAGATGGGTAGGGAACTGGCTTCAGGGAAGGCAACAGAGGGTGGTGGTGGGTGGGGAGCTCTCACACCCAAGGGTAGTGACCAGCGGTGTTCCACAGGTCTCGGTGTTGGAACCAATGTTGTTTGGGATATTCATTGCAGACATATCATTGGACATCAAGAGCAAGATCAGTCTGTTTGCTGATTATGCCAAGGTAGGAGCAGTGGTGGATGACCTAGGGGGATGGCAGGGGTTGCAGGATAATCTGGCAAAGCTTGAAACCTGGTCAGACACCTGGCAACTGGGGTTTAATGCCAAAAAGTGCAAGGTGTTGCATTTTGGGATGAAGAACCCAAGGAGGAGTTACCAGCTGGGGGGAGTGCAGCTAGCCCAGAGAGAGGAGGAGAAGGATCTGGGGGTGCTCATTACAGGGCCAATGAACAACTCAGCACAATGTAGGAAGGCAGCTGCAAAGGCCAACAAAATGCTGGGTTGTACTGCAAGGGGTATATCCTCGAGGAGGGAGGAGGTGATTCTGCCACTGTATAGGTCATTAGTTAGACCGCACCTGGAGTACTGCATGCAGTACTGGTGCCCGTATCTGAAGAGGGACATTAAGTTACTGGAGGGGGTGCAGCGCAGGGCAACAAAGATGATCAAGGGGCTGGGGGACTTATCATATGGGAGGAGACTGAGGGAATTGAACATGTACTCACTGGAGGAGAGGAGGGACAGCGGGGACATGATTGAAACCTTTAAGTACATGAAAGGAATAAACAAGACAGGTACAGAGGTGCTGTTCAAAGTAAGGGATGGGAGGGACACCAGGGGCCATGTTACGAGACTGGAGGGAGGAAGGTTAAGGAGGGAGATGAGGAGACACTTTTTTACAGAGAGGGTGGTGGCTAGGTGGAATGCATTACCCGCAGAAGTGGTATCCAGTAGAACAATGGACTGCTTCAAAAGGGGATGGGACAGAACAAGGGGGAGGGTCAATGAAGGGGAAGGGTGGAAGGGAAGGGCAACTGCAGAATAAGGGGTGCTAGCTGCACATTCGAGCAGACTTGATAGACTGCTAGGCCTTATCTGCTGCAGCAAATTCAAATGTTATGTAAAATGGAAAGGGACCTGGGGGTAGTCATATGGACAACCTAAAGGTAGGCAAGCAATGTGAGAAGGCAGTAAAGAGAGCTGGGGGGGGATACTGGGGTACATAGGGAGAGGCATCACCAGTAGAAATCAGGAAATTGTTATCCCTCTGTACAGACAGTTGGTGAGACCCATCTGGAGTACTGTGTGCAGTTCTGGAGACCCCATCTCCACAAGGACATGGACAGGATGGAGGCAGTCCAGAGGAGGGCAACTAAAATTGTACAAGGTCTGCACCAGAAACCATACAAAGAGAGATTAAAAGAGCTTAATATGTATACCCTCAAGGAAAGGAGGGAGAAGGGGGACATGATAGAAACTTTCAAGCACCTCAAGGGAATCAACAATGTTCAAGTGGGTAGCATCTTTCAGAAAAAGAGATGTGCAAGAACAGGGGTGCACACTTTGAAGACAGCGGTGAGTTGACTCAGAGGCAATATGAGGAAGTATTTTTTCATAGAGAGGGTGGTGGACACATAGAACAGCCTTCCTGAGGAGGTCGTGGGGTCAAAAACAGTGGGGGACTTTAATAATGCATGGAAAAGACAAAGTAATTCTAGTGGCAGGAAGAAGGAAGTAGGCTGTTGATAAAATTAGGATCTGCATCTTATCCTATAGGTAAGGAAATGGGCAGACTGGGTGGGCCAAGTGGTCCTTATCTGCCGTCAAAGACTATGTTTCTATGTAAAATAACTGATTTGTCTAAATTCAGTTTTGAGCACTGGGAATCAGATTTTGACTTAGTCTTTCATTTGTTTCTACCTTTCTTTTTAGGAGTAGCATGTTGGGGTAGGGTTATGCTGTGACTTTGCTCAGAAAGTAGGAAGAGGCATCCTGTTAAATATCACAAGTTACAGTCATGACTTACCTAGTATGTAAATTTCAGGGCTAAGCAATGTCTAATGGGTTACAATATCCACACTAGGAGAAGACCGTGCCCTTTGCCTTGCACGTAATTGGACTACTCAGGGTCCCTATTACCAAGTTTGTCAGTTAAGGTCCAGAAATGGCATATTTGGAAACTCAGACTTTTTTTTTATTAGCCTGGATAGATTAGTACCCGGGCCTAATTTTGAATAGTACTGACCGTGGGCGATGGGCTGCCGTAAAGACGTTTAGTAGGTCTCTAAAACTGGTGGAGCCCTGGTAGTGCACAAATCGACTATGTAATAAAGTTTATACCAGAAACGTTAATTGTGACTTAGTTACAGTTATATGTCTGATGTAGTTTTTCTCTCCTGAACACAGGGCCTGTTCTGCTGTATTCCCTTTGCTCTGGAGGACTACCCTTTTTAGTCAAATTGAATTATTTGCATTGGCTTTCTCTTTCCTGTAATACAATGCAGTCGTAGTGGGAACATAATAAATACCTGACGGATTGCACTTTAAAATTTAAAATAGGATTATACTGTAAAAAATTAACCTAATTAGGAATAAGGTTAAAGTATGATGAAATGCTTTGTTTCCTAAATAAACAAGACACATTAGGGATATGTATTAATTTACACTGATTGACTACTGTTACCATCAGTGAGGTACGTACTGCCTATATAATTGTATATATTGTGTTTCTCTATTGTGTTTACTGCATATTATTGATAATTTGTAATTACCTACAGTTAGATATGTGCAAAATTGGAATTTTTTGCCTAGTGAAATATTTTGAGTAATTCCCATATTACGCTAAAACTTTTTGCCTACGCGAAACGTAGTGCCTCCGATTCCGCTTTTGCGTAAGGCGAAATTTGCCCATTGTCCTGAATTTCACCAATGTTTTTCAATTTCACCAGTGAAATTGCAATGCATTGTCAGTAGATAGCTGAAATATCATGTGCAGGCTGTTTCCTGCACAATATATTGTCTGTTGAGTCTGAGAGCAGTACAGTGTGGTGCATCACAGTCAATAAACCCTTCAAAAACCTCTTTGTGATTTTTGACAGTTAATTGTTCCCAAAATCTCAATTTAGTTCCTAGGGCTGCTAGTGATGCATTTTTTTTCTGTTTTTGTATCTTTGGATAATATTTATTTAAACTTTGGCAGTGTTTTCAGTTTTCTCTGTGTCTGTGTCTGTGAGGGAGCTGAGTGGGGGAGGGTCGACTTTGTGGTGTGTGTATGTGTCTGTGTCTGTGTGTCTGTGTGTGTGTATGTGAAAGCAGAGCAGTCTAGTTTCTAGTATTTGACAGATTTCTCACAAGTTGTGAGTGAGTTTCTGTAATTTCATTTAAGTCTTAATATTTTTTGTTTGTGTGCTACTTATTTGTTATATTTTTCTTACATATTGACCCTTTTTGGGGTAACTTTATCTGAACAGTTACTCATTCTGAGTAGTTCTGTCCCCGTTTCCCTTTGCTTAACCTCTTTTGTGATTTATTTTTTATTGAAAGTATTCACATACATTGACCACTTGGCTTGTCCAACACCTTGATCCAGCATCCACACACCCAGATGGAAGACTTGTATTTAGTCACCAATACCATACAGAAATGGGATGCATCTGCAAATGTCCACCAGAAAACTAAACAACCATTCCAATTGAAGTACTTTGTACCTGGCAATAAGAAAAAAAAGAAGACGACATTTTGAGCATCGTTACTACTAGGTGCCACCCCCACACCACCACCATCATTACATGAAGCAATACTTACATCAGGGAATGGCTGTTAAACTGGAACCCTTGACATGAACAGACTGTGTCTGATGAGCACAGCCAGCAGCCAGATTGGGAGAAAACAGATGCACCCCAGCAGCAGAATTCCTGAATATTGATAGATCCATATAGAACGTAGTTACTGTCAAAGTCTGACATCTTTGTATTGCAGTAACCACAAGCTTAATGCTTAACCATATCCACCAACCCCACACCAACCCTCAACCACCTCCTCCACCACCCGACCACCAAAGGCCATCACAAATAAAGAAATACTTACCACAAGTTAATGAATTGCACATACATTAAGCATCAGTAGTGCACCTGGAGTTAACAGCACCTGAATTCCTGCATGTTGACAAAAGCAAAAATAATACAATTACAATACAACTCAGATATCCGAGCTGCACCTATCCCTTCCAGTAATGAAAAATTCAGTACTAAACTTGTCCTTGTGCAATGTGAAATGTGATGCATCCCATCATCCCATATCCAAATCCTGGCATGCATGTCATGATGATGTATTCCTCAGCACACTAGATAATATAAAATTAGTACAAACATATTAAGAACTCAAGACCTCCCAATAGTAACCTACCATCCCCCTTCTCTTGCACCCCAAAAAATAAATACAGACAGATACTTATATGTGCAGCAGCAGCAGCATCGATCGACTATGTGAAGAGGATCCCTATGAAGCAGACAAAGCATTACTTTTTGCAGTGACTAGTTAGAGCAGCAGGCAGCAGCTACAGGCAGCAGCGGCATCAAACAATATGTTATTCAATCCACAGTGACTTAAAATCACAGAGCCAACAAAGCGAACAAGGGCAGCATCATTGCAAAATGATAATTCCACAGTTCTCAATCAGCTGAGAAACCAGCAGCAGGAGGAAGCAAGTGCAACTTCAAGTTGCAGGGCCATTTTGTACAAGGATTTATTTTTCTCAGTTTGGAAAACTGGCTTATGTTATGTTGCATGTCAGGCAGTAGCAGCACCATGGTTTGGCCTAAAAACCATATTAAATGGTGCAGAAAACAGCAGATTTGGGTCGTTTCTGGATGTGAACCGTATAACTGCATGTCAGACACCAAATTTCAGTCTGAATTTAATGTACAATTTTTTAGGAAACATTTCTGGATATGCACTGCAAGTGCTGCACTCTCAGAAACAAGATGTGGCCTAAAATCAATTGCAAACAGTGGACCAAAGACCATTGTTTGGTCCTGGTGGGGGTTTGGGTACCATAAACATCATGGTTGAGGCCTGATTTCAGTCTGAAGTTACTGTAACATTTTTTCTGTGCCATGTTAGGCAGTGTCAACACCATGATTAGGCCTTAAACCATTGGTAAACAGAGGGCCAAATAACATGTTTTGGTCCAGGTGGAAGTTGTGCATCATATAACAGCATGTCTGACACCTGATTTATATCTGAATGTACTGTGCAATTTTTTGGGAAACATTTCTGGACATGCACTGATTGTCTTACACTTACAGAAACAAGGTGTGGCCTAAAAGGAATTGTTAACAGTGTCCAAAACGACATTTTAATGTCTGGGTGCTGGGGGTGGGTACCATAAAACATCAGGACTGACACCACATTTCAGTCTCAATTTGATGTACCATTTTCCTGCAACATTTCTGGACATTTACTGCCTGTGCTGCACTTGCAGAAACAAAATGTGACCTAAAAACAATTGCAAACAGTGGACCAAAGACCATCGTTCTGTCTGGTTGGGGGTTTGGGCACCATAAAACATCTTTATTGAGACCAGATTTCCATCTGAATTTAATGTACCATTTTTCCTATAATGTTTCTGGACATTTACTGCCTGTGCTGCACTCACAGAAACAAGATGTAGCTTAAAAATAATTGTAAACAGTGGCCTAAACAGTATTTTAATGTCTGGTTGCTGGTGGGGCACCATAAAACATCAGTAATGACAGCAAGATTTCAGTCTCAATTTGATGTAACATTTTTTGGTAAACATTTCTGGACTTATAGGCCCTGTTTGGCACCAGCAGCAGTGAGTTTCAGGCAGAAATATTTGGAAAACAAACCCTAAAACAGCTATTTAATGTTTGGGTGGTGGTGGGAGAGGCACCATAAAACATCATGGCTGAGACCTGATTTCGGTATTGATTTACTGTAACATATTTTGGGAAACATTTCTGGACTTATGAGCCATGCTAGACAGTGGCAACACTCTGTCTACCTCTACATTCTCAATGTCATCCTAATTTTTTCCAGTCATATTGTATTTCTTGTCTTATCATGCCTACTCTGCACAGCTTGGCTTCAAGAGGCTGTGTTAAACTGTGGCCCTACTAGAGCACATTTTGGACCGGTTAGTGAGGGTGGGTTGGACACTATAACACCAAGTTAACATTGTGGCAAGCCACGGGGATACGCATGTTAAGCACAAAAAAAATACATTGGCCCAGATATTCAAACTGTGCCATTTTGTGGTGCAAGCCCCTGCGCCGCTCAAAATAGTTGTGCAGGAGTGTGGCCAGGGCTATATTCAAAGGAGTTGCACTATGGCGCAACTTCTTTGAATATCGCCCCCTGGCCACACCCACTGTGCATGGCACAGTGGAACTGCGCCAGCACAAGTGGTCAGAGTGGAGCATTGAGATGCGGTGGTGCAAGTTCCATTGTGCCATGCACAGCACCTGTGATATTCAAAGGGTGACATGCAAATGGGGCCATAATTTACACAAGGTGCAGGGGGGGCCATTTGCATCTAATTATGGCCCCATTTGTATGCCATTAGCATGCAAGTGCACCGATCCCCAATGACTTGCGCCTGGCACTCTGTCAGGCAGCAGCCATCGGGGACCGATGCCCCTGCAGCCCGATCAAGGAATATTAGTAACTCTCTCTATTAGCCTGATCACGGCATAATAGTATCCCCCATTAGCCCGATCACTGGCATAACTGAATAGTACCTCGGCAGCCTGATCGCGGGCATAACTGGAAAGTCCCCCCACTCCCCGAGCAGCCCGATCACAGGCATAACCAGAAAGTCCCCGAGTAGCCCGGATGGCGGGCATCAGACCTCCCCAAAGTCCAATATCCCTGGTGGTCCAGTGGACCGTGAGTAGCCCGATCGTGGGTGGCATCCTCACCCCACGTTGGAAATACCTGGTGATCTAGTGGCCCCCACCCCACCCACCCTGGAGCCCCACCACCCTGCTCCCCCATCAGCCGATGGGTGGCAGCACCCACCCACCTTCCGGCCTGCCGTCCGCCGACTGACAGTTCGTAGGCTGCACCCGCTTGGTTCAGAGCATGAGCTAATGGTGGTAGCTCCATACCGCATAAGGCAGTTCAGATATGTGAAATGAATGAATTCATTCACAAATCTGGATTGCTCTATATGGTATGGGGCGCAGCCCATATCAAGACAGCAGTAGTTCAGATATTGTGAATGAATGAATTCATTCACATATCCGGATTGCTTTAGGTATGGAGCACGCCCATTGATTCATGCTCTGAACCATCGGGCGGCAGCCCTACCGAGCTGTCAGTCAGCGGAGGGGCGGCAGGCGGGAGGGGTGCTGCCACCCGTCCGGCTGATGGGGTGGAGCGGGGTGGCGGACTCCATGGGTGGGTGGGGGCCACTAGATCACCAGGTATTTCCGACGTGAGGGGGTGAGGATGCCACCCACGATCGGCTACTCGGTCCACTGGACCACCAGAGATATTGGACTTGGGGAGGTCTGATGCCCGCAATTGAGCTACTGGGGGACTATAACCATTATGCCCGTGATTGGGCTGCGAGGGGGGACACTTCAGCCTCTGATCGGAGCATAGGGGGGTTCCTGTTTTTTTTAAGCGTAACTTTGTGCAGGCACAGGTAGGGGTTGTGCCTCCATAACTCTGCATGGCCCAGGCTGAATATTGGGCTGTGCAGTTTATGCATGGGCACGCCCCCCCCCACCTGTGCCTGCATACATTATTGATGTGCCCCGGCGCATCGGGATTTGTGCAGGCGCACTTTTCCCTTTTAAATATCGCACCGGGGCACATCAGTGGGTTGTGCATGGCGCAACACTGTTGCGCCATGCGCAACCCTTTTTGAATATCTTGGCCATTATGTTTAACTTCACAATAAAAGTGCTTATGTTTCTATGATTGTTGTGTACATATTCATTCGGACTGATACTGCACACAGCCAAAACAACTGCCAACCCACAACATCACACATAGCTTTGGAAAAACATTTTGTTCATAGGAACAATTTATAAATTACAATACTTGACATTTGTGGATAGGAGGAGGAACTACATACAGAGGGACTAACATAAATCAAGAAGAAAGGTACAGTGATTATGGGTAATGATTAAAAGCGACTGACAGACAGTAACACATGACAGGGGGGTGCATGCAGGTTCAGGTAAGAGACAGGGTATGTATATGAAAGAGGAAAGGGAGGGAGCATAAACCCTGCATAACACACAAAAAAATGGACAAAAAGAAACAAAAGGATATAGAAGGAGAAGAAGAGGACAAAATATATATATATTTTTTTTTTTTTGTTTGTTTGTTTATTTTTTGTTATTTTTAGAGGGTGCAGATGAGGGAAGAGTGACAGTAAGAAAGCAAGGACAGGAGAAAGAAAAGAAAAAAAAAATTGCTGCCAGTGCTGCACTGACATTATTTTTTCTGGTCTGGACTGTTACACTGCAACAGTGCCAGGTATCAGTTCTGCCCTGCCACCACCACCACCACGCAGCTCCGCCAGGAGTTCAAACATTTTATGTTGCTCCTCAAGGAGTTCCCTGTGGTCCCCCCCCCAATCTCCTGGTGGAAATCATTAAACTCACTGTGCAGAGCTCCCACCTCTCTGTCCATCACTGTCAGGTCTTCTTGGCTCACTGCTGCTGGTGCTGGAACATGAGCGGCAGAGGTGGTTGTAGGCTGTGCTGGGTCACCACCATGAACCCAGCAATGCCTACGTTTGTGGGGTGAGGGTCATGGGGGCTCTGAAGCTACCTCCTCCTGGTGCTGCCACCACCACCTACCTGTATGACACCTCTGCTAGCCACTGGCCCCTTCCTCCTGCTGTCCCCCTTCCCCTTCTAACTGCTCAGCACCCTGAGCCCCTCTACCTGCTGTTGCCAACTCTTTTTGGTTTTTCAGCCAATCTACAGGGTGGTGATGCTGCAGATGGCTTCTTTGGCCACCAGTGCCAAAATTACCCCCGGTCTTGCCCCTTTGAACAGATCTGCCACACAAGTTGTAGATCACCACTGTGTTGACATTGGTGTTTTTTGTGAAAAGACGCCACACCGCAAATGACACTTTCTGTGGGGGGTGCAACAGCTGATGTCCCGGGGCAAGTGGCCACATCATGCTCCTCCTCCTTCAGTGGAGATGGGTGGCACGTGCTCTAACTGGGGGGATGGTATTTGGAGCTGCCTGCTGCTGCTGCTGCTGCCTGGGGGCAGGGGCCACATGCTGCTACTGGACAACAGGAGGATCCTTATCCTGCTGGGTATCACGCTGCTTCTGCTGCTGGGAGGGGGCGAGGGGCTCATGCTGCTCCTGGGGAGTGGGGGCTACATTCTCATGCTGGGGGGTTGGGGGCACATGTCCCTGCTGTTGGGGGGTGGCACAGACCTAAAGGCCCACCTGTCAATTTAGTGTTAGTGGCTTAGTAGGTAGCACACTCGCCTCTGAGGCTGGGAGCTCAGAGGGCTGTGAGTTCAGTTCCCACATCTGGCACTTGGGTTAATATCCCAGTACTGGCACTGTAGTACAACATGCGAGGGGTGCTACACTTCTGAGGTGCCATCTTTCAGATGAGACGTTAAACCGAGGTCCCATCTGCCTGGATTGGTGGAAGTTCAGGTGGATGTTAAAGATCCCATGGCACTTATCGAAAAGAATATGGGATTTTCCCCGGTGTCCTGGCCAAATTTCCCTCATTCACTAAAAATACCACCAACAGCTTAATCTGGTTCAAGGTCAGTTGGCATTCATCTGTATCCCCCTCCCCCCGGGTCATGCCTGAAAATAGGCAGGATTTGTCTAGTGACTTACCTGGTCAACAAAAACTAAATAAATAAATAAATGCGAACACTGGGTGGGGATGGTCCAGTTGCCTTCTTCCCAGTCTCCTCCTTGTCTCTACCTTTCTCATCCATTCTCCTTAGCTACACCTCACCTAACTCCTTACTACAAAAAAAAAACAAAAAGAAAGGGGAGAGAGTGAGGGAGTTTTACACGCACACACACACACACACACACACACACACACACACACACTGGAAATAATAACCACACACACACCAGATAGACTAAACAAAAGAGAACAACTCTATTATTTTTTTAAACTTAAAGGCTGTGTACAGCACAGAACAATCTCTCTACTGCTGCTTGCTTCTCCAAAATCTAAAGCCACGTAGCAAATGAACTAAATCTGTCACTTCCTGCCTGTTTACAGTCACCCATGTGACCTGCAAAGAGTAAATCATGTGACAAGTCCAATTTGGCCTAATTTTGCCTAGTATTAACACAAGGTGAAATTTACAGTGAAATTTCACCATAAGCATGTAATTACGCAAAATATTTCGCTGGGAGAAATCTGTGATTTCGTTGAGATTTCACCAACAAAATTAAATTTCGCAACATCTCCACCTACAGTCAAACAAATAAACCTTTTGATGCTTGGTTACAGCTGACCATGGTTGTGAAATGGCATCTCAGGCAAACATAGTCATCTATGGCCTGAACATATAGAAACATAGGCATTGTTGGCAGATAAGGACCACCAGGCCCATCCAGTCTGCCCATACACCCTATCTTTTGAAAATGTTGCAAATGCCACTATCAACCATTGCCAACAATAGTCAAAACATCATATCAGTGGGTTAAATAACCATGGTCCTCCCTGGTCAACAATGGTCAATACAACTCCTTACAGACTTGAATAGCCATGGTTATCTATAGTTGTCAAATTCAGGTGTTTTCTTCATAACAAAATACATTCCTACACAGCTCAGTTTATTTCATTTTTTTTCCAATGGTCTTGATATTCTATAACAAGTATATATTATCCACACATAGTTTTGAAATATCTTTTCTTTACTTTTCCATTGCAGTTGTTGTTCCTCTTTTTCATGAGTCACTTCTTATTCATAAGTAATAGAAAATCATAAGCACTGTCTGTATGACTAAAGCTAAACTAGTTTAAGATGTGATCAGTTCTCATCGTAATTATTTATGCACAAACAGTTAATTTGTGTAAATCTTATTTTGTGTTCAAACATTTCAAAATAAATGTTTGATTGTGATTATGAGTTTAAAGTGTAAAATTCTGCATTCTGATGTGTAAATAAATTATGCAAATATGATTGCTGTTCAATGCTCTCATGACCATGGACAAACCATGGTCAAACATGGATGAACCATGGTTAAACGTAGTTGGCAATGGTGTGTTCAGAACATTCAGAAAACTTTCTGGTAATGGCCATAATATACCAAAATCATGCTTAAAGAATTCTCTAGCAACATTGAACAAGAACAGTGATCAAATTATATCAATTATTTTTCTGTTTAACAAGGTCTGTTGATAAACAATAGATTTCACAAATATAGCTACAGTACAATATGAATACATTTTGAGAAACTGTTTTTACTTTGAAAAACATTAAAACAAATGTGCCAAGTAGCTGCCATTTACCGCTGTGAAAAGAGGTGGCATAATTTATTTTGAGAATTAAACTGATCCTGGAAAGGCTTAGGATGACTTATGATTAGATGACATAGGAGAGGGAATAAAGTTGAAGATGAGACTAATTAGAAACAAACTCAGTTAAGAGAGTTTTATATTTCAATCATATCTTCACACTTGGAGTTGCTACCTCTAACTCAACTTGAAAAGATTCAGACTGATGTTAAGGGCTCAAGTGGACTAGTCTCTCAATTAGGCTAAGCAGACAACCGGAAATACTTTAGACAGTTTTACTGTAGGATCTATGTCATAAGTTGAATAAATGATGAAACTATGAGAGAAAAGCAATGTTTACATTTAACCAGGATAGAAGCCATGATATAATCTTAAACAGGATATAAAGACAATACATTTGATTGACGTAGTTAAAAAACAAACTTTGAAGAAAAAAACATTTGTTTTCAAACATGTATACTAGATATTTAGATTTAGATATTTAAATAAATACATTTAGACATATTTAGATTGGGGACAATCATGGCTGCTACTGGAAGCAATTTAAAATGTTATTTTCTCAGATTTTGTTTTTGTTTATTTATTTATTTCAGTCTAGGATTATAAATATCTTTGAGCCAAGACTAATTTACAAAGGTTCCATATCAGATGAGGTATAATACAAGGTAGGACATTGTGACATGTTAACAGGTTACAGAAGTTTACATTATGATAGGATAACAGGCTACAGTAGTAAATAATCACAAGAGTACATATGGTTCAGAGGCACAAGGTTGTTGACAAAAGATTGGGTGCACAATATTAACAAGAATTTGGCGATACTAAAATGTAGCCAGTGGCTAGTTGTCAGGATCACACATAACACAGAATGTGCAAGTAGGAAGTGCAAGTATGGAGGGGATGGTGTGGGTGGAGGGGAGGGGAAGGGGGATCGAATAAGAGCAAGATAGAAAAAGATTAGGGGAGACAGTCACATGAGCTGGAGGTAGATAGGAGCAGGTGAAGTTTAGATTTGAAAGATCCAAGCTTCGGGAAGGAGGAGATATCACTGTTTAGGCCATTTAACCAGATAGGAGCTCTATAAGCAAAGGATCTTTGACCCTGCGTAGTCCGGCATCTTGAAATGTGTAGTGATTGAGATTCTGAGCCCCTAGTGAGGTGAAGATTCAGAGCAGGTTGGATGAGAGCTTGAACTTCAGAAGGGGCAAGGCCCATCATTGATTTTTTAGCCATTAAGCATGTTTGGTATTTGATGCGGTTAAAGAGTTTGAGTCACCCAGTTTAAGCTTAAAGGTCACATGTGTGGGTGAGATGGTGTGACCCGGTGATGAGTCAGCAAGCTTTGTTGACGGCCAAGGATATGCATCTGAGGGCAGAGGAGGAAACGGATCCGTTAATGATGAGGCCATAGTCAATTGCTGCAACTACCGAGCTCTGCACTGCGACCCTTAAGGCATCAGAGGTAAGGCATTTCCTGTGCTTGTAGAGAAGGCCAATGAGAGTATTAGCACTTTGGCGACATTATCAATGTGGAACCCATAAGAGAGGTTATAATCGATTATGACCCCAAGGTATTTGAAGGATTCCACTTGTTCCAGAGTTTCACCTAAGCAGTTGGAGATGGAGAGAGGGTGAAGCCAGTACTTATTATGCGAGCTGCAGAACATCATTTTTTTTTTTTTTTTATAGTTAAGCACCAGTTTATGTGAACTGAACCAGCTCTCAAATGAGGAGAAGCCATGTTGGAGTTTGGTCTGGAGGAGATGAGGGTCCTTATGAGTGGAGTGGATAAATGCATCATCGGTGTAGAGAAGGATTTGCTCAGGACAGAATTAAGAAAGACTATTCAGAAAGAGGCTGAATAGAAGAGGTCCAAGAATGGATCCTTGTGGAACCCCAGAGCATACAGGTTTAGCCTCAGAGAGAACTTCAGCAATTTTCACTCTTTGGGAGCATTTTTGAAGGTAGCCCTTAAACCATGTCATTGACTCAGGGGATGAGCCAGCATTGATCAACTGTGAGATTAGTAGGTGGTGATGGACAGTGTCAAAAGTTTTAGTAAGGTCTATGAAGACCGATCCCATAAGGATGCTATTGTCTAGAGAGCTGTAGATTGCTTGAGTGATTTCAAGAAGGGCAGATGTAGTACTGTGTCCTTTTCTAAAACTGTACTGTTGGAGGAACAGGATATCATGATTTTTGAGGTATGGTCAGATACAATATGCTCAATGGCCTTGGGGGGGTAATATAGAGATGGGCTGATAGTTTCCAAGTAGAGCCCTGTCCCCACTCTTGTGGACCGGAGTAACAGTGGCTGATTTCCATCTGTCGGGGAACTAGCCAAGGGTGAGGGATAGATTGAAGATTGTTGTTAGTGCTTGGAGCACCTCTTCAAGGGTGAGGGACAGTAGTTTGAGGTCAAGGGTGTCTCCACTATGCCTAGACCTGGCTATTGCTTTCTTGTTGTAGTTGCAGTCTTCATGCATCTTGACTCTTTGAAGTAGAATGGGGGTTGATTGGGAGAAAGAGTGGGGGCTAGAAGGGATAGCTGGGAGGTCGTCTTCAATGAGAAAGCCAGGCGGAAGTTTAACAACATTAAAATTGACTTAGTTCTCCCAATTAGACTCACTTGATTGTGTGTTTTTTCAATGCATGTGTGCATCAAAGATGGACAATCTCATGCATGAATCATGGATAAACCATAGATGATGTTAAAATGAACAAAAATCAGGGACAGAGCAGAAATGATCATGAATGTCCATGGACAACTCTGTCCATGAAAACATCGACAGCTGGAGAGTGGGGGGCACATTTCTTAGTGAGCTAGCTCTTAGTATTTCAGTAATCAACATTAAAGCATGACTAATGTTAAACAATGTTTTTACTTTATTACTGCCCATAATGTTATGAGTAGCCAAGGTAACTACAGTACTTATCTCTGTAATTGAAAATACAGTGTCACAGTATAAGGGCACACAGACTCTCCAAAACATAATAATTCAGATTTACAATACTGGCATATTAAGGTACAGTACAGAAAATATCTTCATCTGGAAAAATAAGAGTCACAAAGCATTCATTCCATTTTATTCATGTTGGGAAGCTCAACAGTTTAAATTATTTAAACAAGTGGCAAGAATAAACAAAAAACAGAGTTCACATTTCCTACCAGATTTGTTATAAATCCATCACAACTTTGGACCAATCAATTAGAAGACAGGATTCCAAAGACATTTATAGTTTCTTTACTGAGCATCCATTTTAAAAGTAAGCAGTAAAAGGTGCAGTGAACTGAAATGCAAATATCTGTACAAATCCAATAAATTTGGTCCCAGGACAACAAGGGCAGCACATAATCTTTTGCCTGTTAACCCACATGCGTAATCGGAGGTGTTTAAAAGGGATAACTGTGTAAACTGCAAATTGCTACTGTTATATATGTTTGTACATTTTTTTTTTGCTTCAAGATTATTTATATATGCTACAGATAATGCCTGTTAAAAAAAGAGCACCCGCCTATTACAGACAAAAACTAAAAATCACCCACCCATTACAAAGAAGAAAAAGGGTACTCACCCATTAATATAACATAAATAACATAAATTACAAGTCCAAAGCAAAATCAAGGGGCAGTAAGAGGTGGAGGTGGCTGCTCCTACTAACAAAACTCCCAGGGCAATTGCTACCGGCAGCTCTCACACCTGCTGGACCAACAGATGTAGTAGGCAGACCTGGCACTGAAGAAGGCCATCACACCTCTCCAGAAGGCTGGCATCCTGCTGCCACCTTTCAGTACCCCAGGTACTTATTGAAAGAAATACACTAAACTCAGCTAGCTGTGCTCACAGAACAAGGGAAACTGGAGTGGCATAATGTGCATAACAATTTACCAGCAGCTGATACATGGGCCACCATGCCACTCATAAGTGGAAGGAGTACAATAGCTACAGTGGAATGCGCGTGGCATACCAAAGACAGTATTATGGACCAGAGCAGTTGAGGGCTGCACAGACAATGAGTGTGCCATGCTGCAATAGAGCATGACCAAGCTGTTCAAGGGACACACAACACCAGCAGCCAGGCACATGCAACAGCATCGCCAAACCAGAGTGAAGTAGGCTGTGTAATGGCTTGAGGGGCTTGGAAGCACACCCACACAACCAATATCCTGCACACCAGTCATCCAGCACACTGGCCAACAGAGGTGTGCAGGACAACAGACATCCATGAGTCACCTCAACGTATTGTAGTGGTGAGCACTGGGGAGGTGGTGCTTCTCCAGAGAGATTGCAGACAATGGATTATGGTGGAGATCACTCACCCCTGCTAGCCACCGAAGGTAAAAAAAAATGCTTTACAATGATTGCATTACAGTGTTTTTAAGTATGTGTCTGGTAGTGCAGCAAAAACAGATAGCAGACGTAGGCTATATGGCAGGCCCAGGTGCACATGTGTTACCCACTGAAGAGCTTTATTTGGAATTCGGTAGAAGACACTACCTCCTCAAGCTTACACTGATACGGAGCTGGTTCTGTAACAACTGAGAGACAGAGTCCAAAAAACAAGAGCACACGCAACTGAAAAGATATAAATCAGAAAAGAAAATCTATTTTAAATGCTGCAGTTTCATTGAAAATGCTCCAAGACAGTGAGTACCGGGGAAGATGGCAGCTTAATCTGCAGGGTTTCCTCAGTCGCTATAAAACTAAAAAAAAAAAAAAAAATCCGAAGGTATTAACAAGCTGATTGCGATAATTTTGGGAGAGATATTTAGTACTTACCAAGATGTACAAAATAAGTCAGAAGTTGTGGATTTTTCTTTCTCTGGACAAACAAAACCATAATTTATGGGTGGCGGGCAAATCATCCTGTCAGCTGTTCGAGTTGCGTCAGTTTTGGCAGCTAAGGAATATGAACATGACAGCTGCTGTGGGGCAGCAAACTTTGGGGGAAGGGATCAGTTACCTCTTGGAAATTCATATTACAGACACTGATTATTTATTTTCCACAGATTCATTCCTCTATCAAATATTTTGAGGACTGAATTGAAACTACTGAGATTCAAATTGCCGACACATAATTTTTTGCCATGCAGGTTGAGTCAAGCATAGCAAATCCAGGAGATCAAGTTCAATTTCTAGAGTATCAAGTTTGCCTCCAATGGGAAAAGTGGATGATTTGGAAAATCGTGGCTGCAGGAATAACTTGCAGATTGTGGGTGTCTCCAAGGGCTCAGAGGGCTGTGATATGTATGCAGTTCCGCAATCATTGATACCCAAAACACTGAACTCTTACTGGAATTTCCCACTAGAGATCAAGAGGGCTCATAGATCCCTTGGTCCCCATCCTGGCAGGGGTGACCCCCTCGTCTCATTCTAGCATAGCTGCTGAGATGTGTAACTCAATAAAATTGCTGCATGGTTGCTGGTTGCTCTGCTATTGTGTTAGGGAATATGATGAACTCCCCAGCAGGGCATCTAGGAACTGTGCCAACAGGCATGAGGTGGCAGACTATAAGATACCAGTGGTGTCCCCCACCACTGTTTGGAAGTTTCCAGCTGCCTGGAAGCACAGTGCTGCTGTCACCTTGAGCTCTACAGACATTGCATGTCTGCACTGGGTGTCTATCTGGAACTGGTCATTCAGCAGCTCACAAAGCTATGTGTTCATGAGCCTGTTGAGTCTGCACCATCATGTGTTCGACACTGAGAACTTCAAATTTGACTCCTAGATGTCACTGTCTGTTTACAGCATAGCACCTGCAGGGCCTGTGCTGGGGCCTGGCGGGGGGTAGGCCTGCTCTTCACCCTGCATGTCTTGCTACATCAGGTACACGATGTGTGCCATTTTATTTTCTGCTGAACTGGTGTGGGTTCATGCTGCAATGCCTCT
Source organism: Neoceratodus forsteri (assembly GCA_016271365.2). NCBI lineage: Eukaryota > Metazoa > Chordata > Ceratodontiformes > Ceratodontidae > Neoceratodus > Neoceratodus forsteri. The sequence goes on along the minus strand of CM057449.1, from coordinate 937,533,165 downwards.
CCCCACCTCTGGGGTTTTTATAGTTGGTATTGGACTGGCTTTTTATACTTGCTATTAGTACTGCATTATGCTGCTGTGCTATTCTATTAGCGCAGGGCTACATTTTTGGTTATAGTTCTACATCTGATATGCACATCAGCACACCCCTGTTTGGGCCCTGCACAACACTAGTTCTAATGATAAGCGCAGTGCTATCAGTTAAATATAGAAAACAGGCACTAACTGAGCACAGTGATACTGCTAATCATTGGCACCAGTCACAATTCTTTTGAATATCGGGGCTTTTGTGCAAAAACAAGTTGTGATAACAAGCTTCAGGTTGAAAGGTACAAGGACTCAAGTAGCAGCTTAGTATAGAATTATGTATCTCATGCTGGCCTGCTAGCACAGTGGCAAGGCATCCGTATGTGGCAGTGACATCCAGGGCTCAGGGACAGACTAGGGAGTCAGAGGGCCGGCCGGGGTGAGAAGAATTGAGCATCCCAGGTACTGTTTTCCTTCTCCATGGGGTGGGGAGTGAAGAGTGTCCTGTACTATGTGGACCTCTGGCCGAGACTGGGAGTACTGCCACAGCTGGCGCCACACATTAGGGGGGGTGGGGCGAATGTTGGCATCATTGCATGTCCCCACCCCCAGGAAAAAACTTCAAAAACAATGCTGGCCACTAATAACAGCCCTCGCCTCCGCTACCGCTCCCGCTACAGACAAAAAGGTCCATGGGGGGGAGGCCCGCTCCTATGACCCTATCCTGGGGGCAAGCCAGGGATTAGAGAAACCATGTTTCCTGGGAGGGGGGCCTGTCTGGTGGCTCTGCCCAGGGGGGTATGCCTGAGGAGGGGGGGGGCAGCGAGCAGAGCAGGGGGACCAGAACCTCCGGTTACAGGGAATAAGCTGGTTGAAAAAAAAATAAAAGAATTACGTATCTCAGGATCTCTTTTTTCTTTTAGTCATTTCTTAATAAATGTACACCCATTTCCTCATTAAATCATAGAGCCCAATTATACATGTACCTAGGTTCAATATTTTGTTTTACCTCAACTCACTTTTTCTTTGTCAAACTTCTTGAATGTCCTTCCCAGGTACTAAATCTAAAAGGATTTAGATGACTTTCTATAATATATTGCTTTTAAGTCCTTGTTATGCCTGTGCATATGCATTAGAAATCAAATATGTCTAATAAGAGCCTACATTAAGATGGTACTCGGTTGATCTGGGGTCCCACTCACTTGTTACAGTGAACATCTGCCAGAAATGCTGTGCTGTAATGTTAATTCAAAAATGGCATGGCAGGGTCTGTCCATCAAGAAAGCAGTAGCACTACTACTTGTCAGAGAACTGAGTTAATGAGTGAGCTGAGGTTATTGAGAACCTGCCCAGCCAGTTGTAAGTTTATGCAATTTTTTAAATAAGCCAGTGAAATGAACGTGAAGTGACCCACTATGCACTTTGCACAGTGCAGCAGATTGGACACTTCAAGCTACACCAGACTCCATGTAGTCATTCATCACTTTGTGACAAGAGTTGCTGTCAAGTGGAGCACTCCACATAGCTTTTCACTATGTGAAGTGTGAACTTTGCACACCATGGATGTGAGTAGTATGAACTTCATGAAGTGCATTTTTACGTGAAGTTGCACACTACACAGAGCATTACTCAAAGTGTGAAATGTTTTCACTTCACACTGAACTAGCTGTGGAAGATTGAGCATTCTAGAGTGGGAAGGGAGGGCTGCGAGTGCTGTACTGCCACCTGAGTGGCCAGAGATGGTTGTTCAGCAAGCAGAGTGAGTGGAAGGAGGAATGCTGGCCAAGGTGTATGTGAGGTGTGCTTGCATGCCTTTGATTGGACCTCCATGTGCCCCTGGCATCCCAGGGGATGATACCAAACAAGGGGAAATGCCTGTCCTGTGTGGCCTGATCTTGGCATGCTCAGGCACAATTCCAGCTACTGGCCACTTTCAGAAACCCAGGTAACTCTTGCCCCAATAATAGGCGGGGGAGGGAGGTTGGAACCAGCAATGCTGGCTATGCCACATGGTTTTGAGCCCATAGGGTTGAAAGCCTAAGGGATATGTTCCAGGAATGCTGTGGAATGGTGCTGGGCATTACTAGGTGAGGGAAGCCAGGATATGAAGAAGAAACAGTAAATTGTTTAACAATGGTATAATATAAGTGTACTGAGGTGCCTTATTAAAATATGAGTTTACTATTAATAGGTGCTATGCACAATCACGCATTAGGAACACGTGAATGGGACGTATCCACAATGCATATGTAAGCAACGTGCAGGGCACCCACAATACACGGCATGCACAAATGCCCATGCTGGATGCATGGACCCAGGGAGTGGGACCACAGGTTCCACATAGCAGAATATGCAGCATGCACAGGTGTACCCAGGATATGAGATACTGCCCCTTGATCCCGACATATGTGGACATGCACCCCACCCTGCACAACAGCAGGGAAGTAAATGCTGCGCAGCAAACAAATATGGACAGATTGGTGTAGAGAGGCGGAGGTGCGGAGTGCACACCCCCACCACTGGCACAGGTCAAGGGGACAGGCCATGTAGCCAGACATGTCTGTGGCATGGGCTGCACCCGGGGCAGAGCATGACCATGCATGCCCAGAATCACCAGTGCACAGGTGGCTGTCATGGTGAGTGACATCCATGATCACTATGGCAAACTCTACAGGGCACAGGCACTGATGACCCCTGCCAAAGTCAAGACACAGCTGTGGTTTGACATCCAGTTTACCATCAATGCTGCCAGACTGGAAGCCAGCACACTCTTCGTGATTAAATTCAAATGGAGGGATCTGCACCATGTGCGAAATGAAAGGTCGCAACTAGAGCACAAGCATGGCAGGGCAATGGTAGTGGCACACTCACCATAGATAGCCAGCTAACACCTGTGGAGTGAATGCTGGTGAACATATTGATGGATGTCAGCATCCATGGCGAGGTCTAGGGAGTGGACACCATGACAGGTAGGCATGTACACACCGGGCATAGGAACCGTAGGGAGCTGTATACAGGTATGACCTAACAGGCATGCCTTGCATGCACAGACACAGGCAGAGATGGACATCCACCAGCCATCAATGTGGGCAACAACCATGATGCACCGGTAGTCCCAGTGGCACAGCAGGGGAATAGGCGGGATGAGGACAGCACAGGTGGGTACCCGTGGAACACACCGAGGGGGCTGCTGTTGCTTGCACTGTACTGTACATGCTAACTAACACAACCTGTACCCCAACAGGAACAGAGCAGGATACAGGATCAGCAGGGGTCAGACACAGATGTGAAGACAACAGTGGCCAACACAGAGGAGGGAATGCAGGACACCACTGGCAGAATGGAGGATGAGAGTGGCAGCACTGAGCAGCACACAGGACAACTCACTAGGGCCATGTACAGATGCCAATGCCCAGGAAGCCAGCAATGCACACCCAAGTCCAGGCGATGACCACCCAGGGCCTGTATCTATAGACAGTGGTGACTTGAGGATATTGATCCAACCTGCTGGGCGCACACGGGCAGTGCAATGCCATGCCAGCATTGAGGTGCAATACAGGGAGCTCTGTTAGCTTGAGCTCGACAGGCTGGATGCCCAGCACCGCAATACCAATGCACTGGTGGCACTGACAGGCATTGTGGAGGAGTTGGGTTGTGGCATGGACTGCATCACCACCACACAGGAGCTCATGGTGGCTCTCCTATCCAGAATATTCATGTGCCACCATGCCATCCCACCGACAAACCGCACTGCATGGCACATGCACACACCCAGGTGTCACCTGATACTGAGACAGAGGAGCGGGAGGGAGACAGGATGCCCTGGAATGCAGATGGTGCAGGGGCTGTTGGGACACAGGGTCTAGGAAGGATGGCATGATGGCATCTGGAGCACATGTCAAGGCCACAGCAGACACCGGCACCGGCCGTACACAGTGGGGACTGCATGGCGATACCAGTTATCAAAGCACCATAGGCACGGGTGCATAGTGTGACACTGACTCCACAGTATCCCAGGACGGTAGGCAGCAGCAGCACAGTGCTAGGCCACAGGCACTAGGACAGCAAAAGGGCACATGTGCATCGGCCTGGCTACAGGCTATGCTGTATGACCTACAGGGACCATGAGATGCACCAAGTGCACGCGCGCACACACAAACACACACACACACACACACACACACACACACACTGTAGTGGCAGTGCTGGGACTCAATGAACAGCACTGCACAGGACACATGTACACCCCTCCCACATAGTGCACTCACCAGAACACGTATACAACAGCAGAAGGGGTAGCACAGCAAAGCACAGTACAGGTGGCCAGGTAGTACATTTGCGATGTCAGTGGCACCTGACACTCAACACACACCACATGCAGCATGGCCTGGTCAGATTGGACATCATCACAGCAGGTGATGGCAGTGCCTGAATGGCTGGGCATGGCTGGGCCACAGGCCTCCCCCAGGTGCCCTCAGAGTGCATTACCATCATCAGGCTCCCACAACCAATGGCATGGGTCCCTCACACAAACCATGTTGCAGGGATGCACATAGTGGACTCACACACAGCTGCCCATGCAGACACACAGAACACACCCAGCAGCACCACTGCCGACAACCACCTGTGGGCACACATGTCTGGCCGCGGATGCGACTGGCATTGGAATGTTCCCTGCAGGAGTGCTGCACATGCTGCATGCCCCCCCCCACTGTCTCCTGCCCTCAGAATGACTCCCCTACTGGCAGCTCTGATGGATGGTCACACTGGAGGTACTCCAACATGGGCAGGCTATGGCGCAGTGCCATGTTGTGTAGCACAGCACATGTGGTAAACACCTTGCAGGCACCACCCGGTGCCAGCATTATGGTCTCCCCGGTATAGTCCAGGCACTTAAAGCACATCTTCAGCAGTCCAATGGCCCTTTACATGAAACTCCTTGTCTTTTGGTATGCATGATTATATTTCTTCTCAGCAGCTGTGGATGGTGCAAGGATTGGTGTCATCAAATAAGGGCATAGTGAGTATCCTCTGTCACTGTAGGGGAGTGGAACATATGTCAGTCCCATGTATCCTGTGCCCTGTCCTTCACTGCCACACACATCCACCCCTATACTCACCCAATAGCCAGCCATCAAACCATCCTGCACATAGCATAGCACCTAGTCCTGATGTGTCCAGTATGAAAGCATCGTGGCATGAGCCCAAGAATCTTGCACACACGTTCATGAACACACCAGAGGTGTCACAGACAACCTGGCAGTTCACACTGTGGAACCCCTTCCTGTTTCTGTATGCCTCCTCATTGGTGGATGGTGTCAGGATGGCAAGGTGAGTGCCATCGACTGTGACACAGGCATTGGGCATGCCATTCAGGGCATAATATGCCTGCTTCAAGGCATGGATCTCCATGTCTGAAGTTTGGAATCTGATGTGGTCCTGCATATGTGACAGGAGTGCATCCATCACCTGCGACAACGCCTTGGAAACAGAGGACTAGCTGGCACCCACAGCATCACCAGTCACACATTTTAATGGCCCTGACACATAGTATGCCTGGGCACACATCACCTTGTTTTCAATCATCATTGCCATGGAATGCCGTGTACTCTGTGTGATGCTGTGCTGGACCATGTCACACAGTTGTGCTATCATGGGCCAGGGAACCTGAAGTGCTCTATACAGTGTGTGTCCCTGAGCATGGTGGCATCCATCCATGGTTAGAAAACATGTGCGTGTGGTCACAAATGCATCAGCAGCTCCCACACCTGGTTGTGGAGGTATACGTTCAGCAGCAAGCTGGGACACTTCCTCCCTGTCCTGTAGCTTCCCCTGTTGCCACGTGTGGATGCAGTCTCAGCCCATCACCCACTTCAGAAAAAAGGGTGTGTACCTTTATGTAGGCATGGCATTTGTCACGTGCACCACAGCCATACTTGTACAGGTATAAAAGCATCACATACCTACTCCTGCTGTTGGCGACAGGTACAATGGGATGGCTGATCACAGAATGTCTTCAGAGGGTGCGTTGCATTGCGCTATGTTACCCAGGTGCTTCTGGAGGGTGTCCAAGGACACCTTCATGGATCACAATGGTGGTGGGACTCTGTGGCATGTAGTCTGCCATAGATTAGTAAGTGGCATGTCCACTATGTCTGTTACTGTACTCGGCTAGGTGGGGCTGTTGTGCATGCTGCTACTAATGATCTCCCTGTCTCTCCCCATACAGGACTACCACAACTGGCACAAAGGCATGAGTTTCTTCAGATTGTGCAGGCAGATGGTGCACCATGTGTGGTGTGGCCCCTCAGCAGCATACTGGATGGTAGAGGCTCAGGGTCCTTGGTTACTATGCCCAGGGATATGACGAAGAGGATGGGGTGCTCTACAAATCAGACACCTGTGATGTCTGGCATGTGGTGGTGCCATCATCAGTGCGTGACGATGGCATGTGCTGTCTCACTCCTGCATACATGCTCTGCTTGTTGGTTTTGCAGTGCTACAGGGGAACAATGTGGCACTTTGCCCTGGATGGGTTGGGCTGGGAGGACACCTCCTCATCTAGCAACACAGATGATGATGACAATGTGACCACCTGAGGGCTTGGTGGACATCTGGGTGGCTGGTGTGTGTGTGTTCTGGGCCATGTGGGCACAGTGGATGCCCTTGGCATAATGGACTGGCACTGTTTACCACTATATGATTACTGTGTTGCATTGCTGTTGTACTGTGTGCGTGCCTGTCAGTTCATTTTACATATCTACTATTCTGTTGGTTTTGCACAATAAAGCTTTTACTACTTTTATACCGTGTGTGTTCCCTGACTCTGGGACTTGGGGGGGGGGTCTGTGAGTGTTGTGCTGTGGGTTGGTGCCATTATTGGAAGGCATGTTATGCTTCTGCACTGTGCATGGTGGCATTATCTGAGTGGTATATGGGGGGCCTGCTACGGGCTGTACCATCCTTGGGGTTCATGTTGCAGCCATTGTGGAGTTGTGTACTGGCCCCACGGCTGACCTATGCACCCATGTATGGCAGCCCTCCCATTGCCATACATGTCTGTTGCCCTGCCTCACAAAGCTATCAGCTGTAACTGGCTTTGTGCATGGGCACATCCTGCTGCTGCGCCCAGCTGTGCTCAGACATGCCCCCACGTGTATGCTGTGCATTGGTGGTGTGTGGGTGCATGCGGGGTGCCTGTGCAGCACAAAGTGCATCTATTGTACATGCCTTGGTGTGGTGCCACACGTGGGATTCCCACATATTGCCATCCACGCACCACTACGTGCACCTACACATGGCACATTCCGTTCATGCATAGGGCCCAATATTTGACTATTAAGGAAAAAAGATTTATAAACACAAGGCATCTAAATGCAACTTCAGACTTCAGCTCTTCAGGTTCAGGGTAAAGTGTGGGACTGCCTTCCATCCTTGGTTTTCCTCCATCCTGATCAGATCACCAGCCAGCACATCAGACCCCCTTGCTCCTTGTTAATCCCTGCAGCAGTTATCAGCCAATCAGGAGAGTCAAGGGGCTGGACCAGCACAAAGAGTGCTATTTTCAACCCACACTCAGATTTACTTTCACTATCTGTAGCTTTGTACTTCAGCTCTCCAGCTTCAGGGGAGAGTGTTGGACTGGCTTCCATCTTAGGTTTCCCTCCCCCTTGATCAGACCACCAGCCAGCACATCAGATCCCTCTTGCTGTTTACTAATCCCTGTAGCAGCTACTAGTCAGTCACAAGAGTTGAGGAGCAGGACCAGCACAAGGGGCGCTATTTTCAGTGCACACTCTGACTTTCTTTCCCTACCTGCAACTTTGGTCTTCAGCTGTCCAGCTTCAGAGGAGGATGTGGGACTGCCTTCCATTCTTTGTTTTCCTTTTCCCTGATCAGACTACCAGCCAGCACCTCTGACTTCCCTTGTTGCTTGCTAATCTCTGCAGTAGTTACCAACCAATTTGTACATTTCAAGGGCAGGACCTCTCCCCTTTTTCAGTTGAACTCCACTAGTGATGCACAGTAATGTGGTCTGGAGCACTAAGGACAGGGAAGGAATCTGCCTGGAGTCAGCCATGAATCAGCAACTAGCCGGCCATGCTGTACCCCAGTTCAGCCTCTCCTCAACTCAGCTGTTTTTCTTCATCGCTCAGTAAGTACCCATGTAATGTCTGTGGGCCTCCACCTACAACTGAACCGCTTTGTTAACCTTTCATTTATATTCCTCAATCACATGGGTACGGTGTCCATATACATGAAACACATGCAAACAGAGGAGAGACAGAAGTAAGTGCATCAGGTGAGACTTGAACCCATGCCACCCAGAATACCGTTCCAGTCACACTAACCAGATGCACCACCAAGGCAACTGGAACATGAGGAGTCCCAGAGCACACATTACTCTTTCTCCAATGTACAACCTGATGCTGCACAAATAATTACTACATTTTCAACCACATGGGTGCGGCGTGATTATTTATGGAGCACATACAAACAGAGGAGAGAAAGAAGTAAGTGCATCAGCTTGGACTTGAACTCAGGCTGCCCAGAATACCATTCCAGTCGTCCTAACCAGCTGCAACCCCAAGGCAACCAGAACCTGGGCCATCCTGGAGCACACATTACTCTTTCTGTAATGCACAACCTGATACTGCACAAGTAATTATTACATTTTTCATTTTTGGAGTTAGCAGACCAAGTAGAAATTCATTGGGCATGCAAAGGATGCCAACAGGCTGCCCCAGCACTTTGACCGTAAAGATCTTCATCAGGGGACGCATCAGACAGACAGAAAAAAAACACTAAACAAGTCCTATACAAAGTACTAAGAGAACTGGGGAGGGAGATAGTATTAATGTTTTTTGCAGATAATGTTCTTTTTGATTTAACTTTGTGGGATCAGAAAATTATGTAAATACACCTGTTATCAGTGAAAAAACAAAAACTGAAAAAAACAAAACAAGACACTTTATCCCTTAAAATGAACACATTCATGATTCAAACAAATGGCACACAAATTTGCAACATCAAAATAGGCATGAAATACATTAGTACCTAAGTGGAAAGCATGCTTTACAAAAAACAAATGCAGCACTGATTCTAAAATGATATCAGAAATCTGATATCTCTTAAAACACAGGATTTGTAATTTAAATAAAAAAAGCACTAGACAGTTACAGTGCATGATAACCAGTAGCTATACTGAAATGCAGCAGGAAAACTTCAGAATATTTTTTATAATTAAATAACCAATGCAGGTTTCCAAAATAAAACTAGCAATTCCACATCAAATGCACTATTTTTAACTGCTGAGGCTTATACTCAATGCAGTGAATTCCCATTGAAACTCAACATTGAAGCTGCTGTTACTGCTGACACACAGAAAGGAAGCAGTGATCAGTCAGGTCAAACCTGATCTTGGACATCCCACAGCAGTGCATTTTCTTTTGGTCTGGAGGAACCAGAGGTCTGTCTGTCAATTCCAAAGTGTGGTTTGCTTGGGCCAGGTCTCTCCTCTTGCTTGTCACACTGATTCAGAACTTTCTGTAGTGCTAATGGGAGGAAGGCAGGAGTCTGTCTGGGAGGGCACCAGGTATCTGAGTAGCTGGTCTAATGAATTCTTTGGGTCCCATCCATTTGTTCAAAAATCCTGGTGTTGGAATAGTGTGGAGCATCTGGGCTGCATTGTTTATCTTCAAGCACTGGACCTAAGGGTGAACAGAGACATCAAGTCCGATCGACTCCTGCTGGTTGGTACGTGAAGTCATGACCTGGCTGCTATGGGACCCTCCCTGCCACACTAGTGAGAAGCTAAACAATGGGCTTTAAAAAATCCAGTGCGTCAAATGCTGACTTCTGCTGTGTGGTCTTGGACTCCTCAGGGAAGGTACTGAAATTGGGAGGAATGTAGGGAAGGTGGGAGATTCAGGAGTTAGCCAAAAACCAACTCAGAATTAGGATGAACAGTGCTAAAATGGGTGAGTTGCAATGTGTAATTACAGCACTCACCATCCTATTGTCTATGCCATATTTTATAAACAGGAGAGTTGGAAGCAATGGTTAGCGCTCACCTACCTGATGTTTGGTCCCATATTTTAGATACAGATTAGGCCTGTTACCAGGTGACAGAAATCCAGAGTTCTTGACCAATCGATTGTTCAAATTATCAGCCATAGTACTGCATAACAGATGGCTATTGCATCCCATCTCCTATTTACAATGTAACATAGAAACATAGACTTTGACAGCATATAAGGACCACTTGGCCCACCTAGTCAGCCCATTTCCCTACCTATTGGATAAGCTGCAGATCCTAGTTAACCAACAACCTACTTCTTCCTACCCCCCCACCAGAATTGCCTTATGTCTGTTCCATGCATTCTTGAATTCCTCCACTGTTTTTGACTCCACAAACTCCTCAGGAAGGACGTTTCGTGCATCCACCACCCTCTCTGTGAAAAAATAATTCCTCAAATTGCCCCTGAGCTGTTCTCCCTCTATCTTCAAATTGTGTCCCCTTGTTCTTGCACATCTCTTTTTCTGAAAGATGCTACCCTCTTGGACTTTGTTGATTCCCTTGAGGTACTTAAAAGTTTCTATCATGTCCCCCCCTCCTTCCTTTCCTATTAAGCTCCTTTAGTCTCTCTTCATATGGATTCTGTTACAGACCCTGTACTATTTCAGTTGCCCTCCTCTGAACTGCCTCTATCCTGTCTATGTCCTTGTGGAGATGTACCTTGCCCTCCTCCACCTTATCCCATCCCCTCCTCAGCCCCTCCCCCTCCTCCTGCCTTCCCTACTCCACTTACATTCCCTCCATTCCCCACCCACCCATCCAGCAATCACTCCTTCCCACCACACTCTTCCCTTCCTATCCACCTTGGTTTTCTCTCCTCCCCCTCCCTTAACCTGGAATTTACCCACAGTGCCCTCCTCTAATTCCCTACCTTCCCCCTTTCCACCTTCTCCCCTGCTCCAAGCGATGGAAATCCTTTGTACCCATCTTATATGAACATACGAACATATGAAATTTGCCAGCAGAAAAAGGCCATTTGGTCTATCAAGTCTTCTTGATTTTGCAGCTAGCATCCCTATTCTGCAGCTGCCCCTCCATCCTTACCCACCTCCCTTTATCCTCCCTGTTGCCCTGTCCCAGCCCCTTTTGTAAGCAGCCTACTGTTTTACAGGCGACCACCTCTGCTGGTAACGCATTCCACCATGCCACCACCCTCTCTGTAAAAAAGTGTCTCCTCATTTTCCTCCTGAACTTTCCACACTTCAGTCTCATGTCATGACCTCTAGTGCCCCTCCCCACCCTTACCGTGAATAGCCCCTCCATACCAGCCTTGTTTATCCCTCTCATGTACTTGAATGTCCCGATCATATCCCCTCTCTCCCTCTTCTCCAGTGTGTACACGTTCAACTAATTTAGTTTACTCTCATACAGTAAGTCCCCCAGTCCCTGGATCATCTTAGTTGCTCTGTTGTGCAACCCTTCCAATAATTTAATGTCCCTTTTCAGGTACGGGTGCCAGTATTGCATGCAGTATTTGAGATGAAGTCTAACTAATGATCTATACAGTGGCAGAATCACCTCTCCGCTCCTCAACGTTATTCCCCTTGCGATGCAACCCAGCATTTTGTTGGCCCTTGCTGCTGCCTTCTTACACTGTGCTTTGTTGTTCACTGATGCCGTGATGACCACCCCCAGATCCTTCTCCTCCTCAGTCTCCACCAGCTGCACTCCCCCCAGTTGGTAGTTTCTTCTTGGAATTTTTGCCCCAAAATGCAGTACCTTACACTTTTTGGCATCGAGCTCCAGCTGCCAATGTCTGACCAGATCTCCAGCTTTTTCAGATCTTCCTGCAAACTCTGCCATCCCTCTATGTCATCCACCACTGCCCCTATCTTGGTGGCATCAGCAAACAGGCTGATCCTGCTCTTGATACCCAAGGAAATGTTTACAATCAATATCCCAAATAACACTGGTCCCAGCACCAAACCCTGTGGAGCCCCGCTTGTTACTGCCCTTGGGGATGAGAGTTCCCCTTCCACTACCACCCTCTGCTACCTTTCCTGCAGCCAGTTTGTCACTCATCCCACAATTTATGCTCCCCTGTGCTATCAAATTTTATTCCAAGTCTCCCATGTGGCACCAAATCAAATGCCTTGCTGAAGTCCAGGTATAGGACATCCACTGCATATCCCTTGTCCATCTGCTTAGTTGCCCAGTCATAGTAATCTACCAGGTTGGTTTGGCAGGATCTGCCTGTGACAAAGCCAAGCTGTCTACTGTCCTGCAGCTCATTGAACTCCAGCAGGGACACCAGCCTCTCCTTCAGGATCATTTCCATTAGCTTTCCCACGATGGACATGAGGTTCACCAGTCTATAGTTCGCAGATTCATCTTTGGGGATGCTCTTATAGGAACATAGAATTTGACAGCAGATAAGGACCACTTGGCCCACCCAGTCTGCCCATTTCCCTACCTAATGGATAAGCTGCAGATCCTAGCTAACCAGCAGCCTACTTCTTTCTACCCCCACCCCATAGAATTGCCTTATGACTGTCCCATGCATGCTTGAATTCAACCACTGTTTTTGACTCCACAACCTCCTCCGGAAGGCTGTTACATGCATCCACAACCCTCACTAGAAAAATACTTCCTTACATTACCTCTGAGCCGCCTCCCCATCTTCAAATTGTGCCCCTTGTTCTTGCACACCTCTTTTTTTGAAAGATGCTAACCTCTTGGACTTTGTTGATTCCCTTGAGGTACTTGAAAGTTTTTATCATGTCCCCCCTCTCCCTCCTTTCCGCGAGGCTATACATATTAAGCTCCTTTAGTCTCTCTCCATATGTCTTCTGGTGCAGACCCTGCACCATTTTAGTTGCCCTCCTCTGGACAGCTTCCATCTTTTCTATGTTCTTGCGGAGATTGGGTCTCCAGAACTGCACACAGTACTCCAGATGGGGTCTCACCAGTTGTCTGTACAGAGGGATAACAACTTCCTGTTTTCTACTGGTGATGCCTCTCCCTATGCATCCCAGTATCCCCCTAGCCCTCCTTACTATCCTCTCACATTGCTTGCCCACCTTTAAGTCATCTGATATGACTACCCCAGGTCCCTTTCCATTTTTGTTGTTGTTAGTATCTCACCCCCCATTGTGTACTCTTCCCCTGGGTTTTTGTTTCCCAGGTGCATTACCTTGCACTTCTTAGCATTGAATCTAAGCTGCCATACATTTGACCATTTCTCTAACCTTACCAAGTCCCTTCTCATCCTTTCCACCCCACCTTGTGCATCAACTCTGTTGCAGATCTTTGTGTCATCTGCAAAGAGACATACTTTTCCTTCCAGTCCCTCTGCAATGCCACTTATAAAGACATTGAAGAGGACCGGTCCTAATACTGAACCCTGCGGTGCCCCACTGGTAACCCCCCTTTCTTCAGAGTGGACTCCATTTACTATTACTCTCTGTGTCCTATTCTCCAGCCAATTCTTTACCCAGGCTATCATCTTGGGACCCACTCCCAGGCTGGCTAACTTGTATATTAATCTTTTGTGTGGGACTGAGTCAAATGCCTTGCTAAAGTCTAGGTAGGCCATGTCCACAGCCCCTTCTTGACCTACTACTTTGGTCACCCAGTCAAATAAATCTATTGGATTCATCTGGCATGACCTTCCTGCTGTGAATCCATGCTGCCTTGGGTCCTGTGCCCCTCTGGCCTCTAAGTACTGACAATTCTTTCCTTCAGAAGTGATTCCATCATTTTCCCTATCACTGAGGTTGAACTAACAGGTCTGTAGTTTCCTGCTTCTGCCCTGCTCCCACTTTTGTGAAGGGTAATCACATCTGCCCTCCTCCAGTCCTCAGGTACCTCCCCATCCTCCCATGATTTGTTAAAGAGGGTAGTCAGTGATGTCACTAGTTCTACCCTTAGTTCTTTTAGAATTCTGGGATGAATCCCATCAGGCCCCATTGCTTTGTCCACCTTCAGTTTTAAGAGTTCTTTCAGAACCCTTTCTTCTGTAAATGGGCTGGTATCAACTTCTGTATCCAGAGTGTTTCTATTGTTTGTTTTAGGTACCTTCCCCTCTTCATTTGTAAATACTAAGCAAAAATATTTGTTTAGTATCTCTGCCTTTTCACTGTCACCATCAGGGGAACCATTTGAGCCAACCTCCAATCCTTGGATACGCATCCCAAATTCTGTGAAGCATTGAATAGTCCTGCGAAGGTTCCCACCAGAATCTCTGCTGGCTCCTTCCTTACCCTGGAGTGAATGCCATCTGGTCCTGGTACCTTGTCCACCCTCAGTGCTCTCAAGCCTGCCAGCACTCTACTTTCTGTGATCATCCCATACATTACTCCTTCCCCAGCCTTTACTGCCTACCCACCCACCTTGGGTAGCACTCCCCCTCTCTCATTCGTAAATACAGATCAGAAGTAGTCATTGAGTGCTTCTGCCTCTTCTCCCCCCTTCTCCTGCTCAATCCTTACTATGTGTTCCTTTCAGCTCCTTTTCTCCCTAATGTACCTGAAGAAGCTCTTCTTCCCCCTCCTTAATGACTTGCACCAGCCTGAGCTCTTTGGTGGCTTTTGCTGTTCTTACTGCCCTTGTGAACTCCTTTGCCTCCTGCAGGTACTCCTCCCAATCTTCCCCCTCCCTGATTCCTGTATCTCATAAAAGCCACCCTTTTTCTCCTCACCTTTTACGCAACCGCACTGCTCATTCAGCTTGGCCTTTTTGCCCTGGCCCTTTAACTCTGAGTCCTGCTACCAGAACTGGCAGCCTCTAGTATGCCCTTCTTAACGAACTCTCACCTCTGGTCTGTGTCCTCCCATCTCTGGTCTGAATCCATACTAGGCTGGATCCTGGTGGGGTACCCACTCACTACCTCCCCCATCTTTGCAAAATCTGCCCGACTGAAATCCAGCACCTTTGCGTTGGATGCCACCCCCTGTTTTCCCATACTCAACCTGAACCATAGTGAGTGAAGGTCACTACCCGCTAGAGGTTTGTCCACCTTGATATCCCTCACAAACTCCTCATTTATGAGCTCCTCTAGGTCAAGGGTGTCCCCCCAGCTGGTTTGCTGATGACCTGTGTCAGGAAGCTTTCCTGAAAGGTGTCCAGTAAGACCTGTTCCCTTTTATTGCTGGTGGCTGAGGTTCCCCAATCTACACCTGGCAGGTTGAAGTCCCCCACAACCACCACACTCCCCTTCCCACATGCCCTTCTAATCTGCCTCGCAAGTTCCATATCCAACTCCTCTGTCTGGGAGGGTGGCCTGTACACCACTCCCATCCAGAGAGTCTTATTCCTGGAATCCTGGATTAGCAGCCATAATGAGTCTATTTCTCCTTCCTCTCCCTCCTCCCTAATGCACTTTAGCCCTTCCCTCATATATAATGCTACTCCCCCTCCTGTTTTCCCTATCCCTGTGGCATATTCTATACCCTGGGACTACCAGGTCTCAGTCATGGTATTGGGTGGCCCTTGTTTCCATGATGGTTGCCATGTCCACCTCCCTCTCCACCATGAGGGCCCATAAGTCATTCATTTTACCCTTCAGGCTTCTAGCATTCATGGTGACCACCTTCTATCCCTTTACTGTCCCTCCCCCATCCCTCTGCCATCCACTTCCTGCATCCCCTCTATTGCTTCTACCTAGTTCATCACCCTTGTTCTGGGGGGTAAGTTTGCTTTGCTTCCCATCTCATGGCCACAGGTTCATTAGGGTTTTCTATGCCTCACTTAGGATAGCCTTCTCTTCTCTGGTTGATTCCCTTGCTACCATCATCTCTCACTCGTCTGCTGGAGAACTCATCTTTCTAGGGGACTTCAATGTCAGTTTGCCCTCCCTGGCCTCCAGGCCTACCATTCACAAGGCTGAGTCATGTAATCTCACATAGATAATCAATGAACCCACTCAGCTCAATGCCTACTTTCACAACCACTCCTTTCTGGACAGGGTTCTCACCTCCCACCTCCACCACATTGTTGCAGCAGGTATCCTGCTGGATGGTTTTGGTGACTACTGCATGATGTTCTGTATCAGAAACATCTTGCATCCACCATCCTTCCCAAAATATATATGGATTGGGTCCATTGAGTGATCAACACCACAGCTCTCTTGAGTGACTTAGTTGTTGCAGCTTGGACAGCCATACCCCCATCACTGATATTGATGATGCCTCTCCATGTTTCAATTAAATTTCTCCTCAGTTTGGGACAAGCACAGCCCACTCAGAAAATGCAGTCAAAACTCACCATCACCCTTGGATTGCTCTGAAATCACTGATCATTGCAAGACCCATGATCTCACCTGGGCACATTACAAATTATCTCACTCCATTCCTGGCCATCACTAATACAGGAATATCGGAAACACCTGGACAAAGGGTGCCTGAGCTACAAAATCACAATATTGCAAGGCCAGCCTTCAGAACAACCTTAAAGCCCCTCCAAAGTTCTGGAAGGTAATTCACTCCCTCTTTGGCCCTCCCACCCAGTCTCCCCACCAGTCCTTCTGGTAAATGGTTCATCTATGTTTGACCCCATCTTTGTTCTACTCATTTCAATGAGTTCTTCACCAGTTGTGCTTTCCCTTCCATTCACACTCCTGCCTCCATTGCACCATCTGATGTTCCCTCTCTTTCTTTTCCCCTCCAAGGGTTTCCATTGCCCTCCTGTTACTACCATGGAAACCCTGACTGCCCTTTTCTCCCTTAACCTGCATAAATCCAGCCCTGTCAAGTTGGATCCTAAACTCCTCCATATCTCTTCTCTTGCCATTGCATCTCCTCTGACTCACCTACTCAACCTCTGCTTCCCCCTCAATGGTGTCCTTCAGTCCTGGAAGCTGGCCCAAGTTCTTTCACTCCACAAAGGTGGAGGGGGACTTTCCTTCCCTGGGAAGTCCAGCCAATCTCTCTCCTCCACACTCTTTGCTAAGCTGCAAGAGAAGCTTGTATGCACCAGACTCTATGATTTCCTCTCCCCATTCCAGTCTATCATCCAGAAGCATTACTCCGCCATCTCCTCCCTGTAGCATATAACTGATTTTATCTTCTCAGGGATGGGTGAGAGGAACATCACAACTGCAATCTTTATAAATCTGGTAAAGGCCTTGGACTTGGTGTCCCACCCACTCCTCCTGGATAAGCTGACTTCTGCTGACCTCTCAGCTCTCACTGTCAACTGGTTCTGTTCTTATCTAATGGGCTGTCTGCAGTTGGTACAGGTTGGTAGTGCCCTATCACATCCACTTCTCATCCAGACAGGGGTCTCAGAGGGCTCTATCCTGGATACCATTCTGGGCTGAGGGACAGAAAGCAAAGAGTGGTGGTGAATGGGGTTCAATTCGAGGAAAGTTGGGTGACCTGTGGAGTACCACAAGGTTCAGTCTGGGGGCCAGTCCCTTTCAATGTCTTTATTAGTGACATTGCTAAAGGACTGCAAGGGAAGGTTTGCCTCTTTGTAGATGACACCAAGATCTGTAAATGGGTAGGCACTCCAGTGGGGGTGGAGAGAATGAGAAGGGACCTAGAAAAACTGGAAAAATGGTTCAAAGTGCAGCAGCTGGGATTCAATGCAAAGAAGTGCAAAGTCATGCACTTGGGGCACAGAAATCCAGGGGAGGATTACAGGATTGGAGGCGAGTTCTTAATGGTCAACAAGGAAGAAAGAGATTTGGGAATAATAATTTCAGACAACCTAAAGTTGACCAGGTAGTGTGCTAAGGTGGTGGGGAGGGCCAGTGGCATGCTAGGGTACGTAGGAAGGGGTATCACTAGCAGAACAAGGGAGGTGGTAATGCCACTGTACAAAACACTGGTGAGGCCTCATCTGGAGTACTATGTACAGTTCTGTAGTCCACATCTCTGTAGGGACATAGGATGGAGGTAGTTCAGAGAAGAGCAATTAAAATGTTACAAGTCTTGTACCAGAACATGTATGAGGAGAGATTAAAGGACCTCAATATGTATACATTGGAAGGGAGGAGAGAATGGGGAGATATGATAGAAACCTTTGAGTAACTTAAAGGCATTAACAAGGTGCAGGTGGGTCACATCTTTCAGTTTAGGAGATGTACAAGAACGAGGGGGCATGATATGAGATTAGAGTGGGGCAGGTTAAGGGAAAATGTGAGAAAGTTTTTCTTTACAGAAAGGGTGGTGGATGCATGGAATAGCCTACCCAGGGAGGTAGTTGGAGCAAACACGGTGAGGGAGTTGTAAATTGCATGGGATAAGCATAAGTGTACCCTGGGGGGGGAGAGGCTAAGCTGAGGACCAATTAGGGTTAGCGGCTGCTGATACAGGTATGGAAACAGATGGACTCAATAGGCATAGCAGTGCTTATCTGCCGGCAAGTTATATATTTCTGTGTTTCTATGTATAACATGGATCATATGGTGTCATCTATATGCCAAGAAAATCCAAAACCTGGTTTCCACCTCACATCCCACATTTTTCCAGTATGAATTATCTTAAACACATTCATAGAGGATAAATCACAAGAAGGAAATTTGCAAATAATATGTACATAAACACAACTGCAGCATGAACCCCGGATAAACTGCTGATTACCAGTGTGTACCAAATAATTGTTCTGTGCCAGTATAACTCTGCCAAAAAAACACAGTTCAGTTTTCTTCTTTACTTATATCCATATATTACAAAAAAAAAAAATCACAAATTATTTTAAAACACTTGATCTTGTAGCTATTTTAAATCTGAAAATAGCCTTATGGGTTCATCACAATGATATTACATTTCAGTATAGAGAGTATTTAGATGTATTAACCAATCTAAAACAAAGACAGCTTTTTCAGATTGAAAATGTTTCCTAACAATGTCTTGATGGCTAGATATAACAAGGAAACATAACTTAGTTGTATTTATTGTTCTTGCACTAATGAGAGTGTGGAAGGTCTATTCCATGTTATTATGATTTGCCCCGGTACAAACAACCCAGAGTGGTATGGCTAAAACCGTTGTGGAAGGAAATTGCAACAACTGATCAGACTATTGCAGAATATTTTCTTCACTTCAAATGATGAATATATTATTCAGAAATTGGCAGGCTATCTTGGGGCTATAACAAGAATTAAAGATAAACATATGTAATCAATTTCCTTAGCTTTATACAAAATGTGGAAGGTTTGGATGTTTACATCCAGAAGAAATTAACTTTTATAATGCCTGATTATTTTTAATGACTCTAGAAGCTTTATCATAATATTGTAGTGTTTGCACATGCACATGAAAATACCCATAATTTTTAGATGTGTCTGTGATTGGATGTCTTTATGTCAATGTATATTTATTATTTATTGTTATTGTTATATACTGATTTGTGCTACTGTTTATGTATTCATTTTTTGTAATGGTCTAAGACCGATCAAATAAAATTATTCATCATTATTTATATCACCTGCTTTCTGGATGGTCCCAAGCTTATGAATAACCCACATTTCATGTTTTAATAATTCTCTGTTTCTATCTCCCCCTCTTTGTGGCTGTGGTATAGTATACATTAATATCAATGGAATCATTCATATTGTACGTATGTAAGCAAATAACATATGTAAAATGTGCTGCTGATACAGCTGTTTTAATTTAAATGCTGCCCTAGGGCCCTCTGAAAAACTAGTTGATGCACCAAAATGAGGCTATCCTGGTGTGGCAAATGTCAAATAAATAAGAAATAAAGAAACAAATAAAAAATTTGATTTTTTTTTTTTATTCCAAGCAGGCTGAGGCCTATTCCCAGTAGACATAGATATAGCTAATAACTGCAAGGCCTGAGGGGGGAAAGTCATTGTAGCTTTATAGAGCGAGTATGAATAGTGGAACTCCTGAGTTATAGAAGAGATAAAGCCTGAAATAAAAAAAAAAAAGAACCCACATTGTAACAGCAGTAGTCCTAATAGCTGCAATTATCAGTGGAACTAGCAGTTTGTGCTCCACACCCATTAGAGCCCGAGGTAAGCAATGTTAGGGAAAGTGTAAATTAGCCCTGCCTGAAAATGCTAATGACACTACATTCACTTACTGAAGACTGGGATGAGCCATCCATCCCAGTCTTTCTCTCTATTAAGTACAGCTATCTAGTTGTCTTGGTGACATGGCCACATCAGAAAAGGTCTCGGTGCAGTTACTATTCTTCCGTTATAATCCTTGATAATATAGGCAAGGAATGATTTAGGTAGCAGGTCCATAAAAAATTCATGAGCTACCTTTCAACCTTGGGGCATTACGCAAGGGAAGGCATAACATGGTGCATGATAATGCAAGTAGAGCAAATGTGTTCTTTGTAAGTGCAACACATGACACCCAGATTGCAAAGTACATGAGGATGGAGACAAAAGTGTCCTTTAAATGCTGTGTCTTTCAGGAATTGTGTACCATTAAACATAAGAAAAGCATCATTGTCCTGGTACTACTCCTTTTAGCATATTGGTTGCTGCAGTTGTTGCAAATGAATTGGTGGTTGTGTGACAGACAGTTATAATTTTATTTATTATTAAAGTAGGGAAAAATCCTCTAAGATCTGACAAGCACATTTCAAGGGCTCTCAAATGCACAGCTATCCTGAGTTCAAATTCAAGTATTTCAATTGTCAATGTAAATCAATCTATGTAGCACTGTATATATTCATTTTTATTTAAAAGTTTTACCAAGAAAGGCCTGCTGAGCTGTAAAGCAGCTTGTTTCCAGAGGTGCCCTAGGGAAGGTTACAAAGGGAAAGGAGTGTGTAAAACATATAGTATCATACCAATGGTACACATACAAATAAATAATAAAGCAAACAAGAGGCTAAAGGCATTCAATAAATATCATAGTATACAATAAGATAATGATCATATACATCTGTGCAAAAACAGGCATAAAACAGGAATGTATAGAAAACATAGACACATAGACTGTGCCTGCAAAAAAAAAAAAATACAAATGAAAAGACCAATGGTACATCCCATCTGCCCGAATAGGTACCCTACTTCACCTCTGTCCTAATGTCCTGATGAGGTTTCCACCCTCAACCCTCTTAAATCTCCCACCTCCCTAATTCTTCTTGGTAGAACTATCAGTCCCTTCCTCTTTCCCAGCCAAGCTTGTACCCCTATATGATCCTTGCCTCCCCCACCTTAGCCAGTAGACTGTTCCATGGCTTAACCACCCTGTCTGTGAAGTAAAACTTCTTCACATCTCTCTGGAACTTTCCTTCTTCTAGCTTCCATTCTAGTCCCCTTATTACTGCCCCAATTTCTAATGAACAAGTCCACACTGTTCACAATGTTTATTCCTATATGGAACTTTTAGGTCTCTGTCATGTCACCCTTTATGCTTGCCTCCAGTGAGTACATATTCAGGGCCTCTAACTGACTGTCATAGGATATGCCTGTTGGCCCTGGATCATTTGGTGACCCTTACGTACACTGACTTTAATGTATTCCTGTCTTTCCTCAAGAATGACTTCAGAACTGAGCACAGTGTTCTAGATGGGACTCACCAGTTACCCATATGAGGGCAATATCCTTTATCCTACTGTCTAAACCCTTTCTGGTGCACACCTACATTCTTGTTGTCATACTGCAGGCCTTATTACACTGATGAGAAAGATGTAGATGGACTTGCAAAGACTGGAGAGATGGCCAAAAATATGGCAGTCGAGATTCAACACCCAGAAGAACAAGGTAATGCTCACATAGAAGTTGAACCCTCGAATGGAGCATTGGATGTGAGGGGTTAAGCTAGCCACTACAACCAGGAGAGGAACCTGGGAGTTATTGTAAGAGACTCCCTGAAACAAACCAGTCACCCCTCCTCAGTCTTTATCCTGCCGCAAAGCTTTGTGTCATCAGCAAAAAGACGCATCCTGTCCTGTATTCTGTATCCTCCCCATGTTACTAATGAACATATTGAAGAAGACTGAACAAGACAGATCCCAAGACTGACCCCTGCGGCATCCCACACATGACCTTTCTGTTCCCTGATTTGCCCATGATAATCACCACCCTCTGTTGCCCTTCAGCCAATCTCTCCACCCTAATGACTAACTCATTCCCCACTCACAAATCCTCTAACTTCATTAGCAGCCTCTTGTGTGGCACTGAGTCAAAGGTTTTACTGAAACTGAAGTATCTACAGCCTGCCCTTTATCATAACCCTGTCAAAGAACACTGTCAGGTTGTTCTGACCTGACATCCCTGCCATGAACTTTTGTTGTTTACTATTCTTTATCCTGTTTTCTTCCAGGTAGATCACCATGTTTTCCTTGACTGGGGTGCCCATCAGTTTATCTACAGTGGAGCTAAGACTGTAGGGTCTGTAACTGTTGAGATCCTTCTTATCCCCTTCCTTGTACAGCAGGACCACATCTGCAGTCTTCCAATCCCTCAGAACCACCCCAGGCTGAACACCAAAATTCCAGACTATAGTCAGACATTGAATAGCTACAACAAGGGATCAGCCAGTTCTGAAGCAGGCTCCCTGAGTGCTCTCGGGTGTAACCTATCAGAGCCTGGTGCTTTATGTATTGTCAGGGCAGTTAGCCCTATCCTTAGTCTATCCACTGTACTCCCTACCTACCTGCCCCAATTCCTGTAACACCCTTAATAATTACTTATCTTCTCTCTCTGTTAGAGTAGCTTTGTCCTCCACAATGAATGCTGGTTATCCCAGATGGAGTGTGATCTGCAATAATGGGCTACTTGACCACTGCACTTCCATGGTGCCTCCCCAAAACACAAACTTGCTGGGCTTTCAGTCCACCACCAGAGGGAAGATGCCACCAGCCTTCCTCAGTGATTGGAGCCACATTTTTCTTTTGTCCAGTGACAAAAACTGTTTTTCTTGGCTCAGTTTTTGGCCCCTATTCCGTTCCATGACCTGTCCCATCAGATTCATATTCCAAAAAGAACCCCCTCCAATTCAGCACTGTAGCCGGCTCCAGTCATGAGTTTTCACTACATCTGCCAATGCACTAATCGGGTGCATCCCATGCAAAGTTGGACCTGCAATAAAGGGCTGCCTGACCACTGCACCTCCACATGCCTCCATGAAACATGGACTTGCTAGGTCACCTGCCCATAGCCTGGAGAAGATGCTATAAGCTTTTCTCAGTGATGGGAAACACACTTTCCTTTCACACAGTGGCGGAGACTGCTTTTCTGGACCCAACTTTAAATCCCTAAGCTGCTCAGGTCCAGCTTTCAGCAGAGGCTTCCTCCAGTCCATCAACTGGTAGCCTCCACCAATCAGGAGGCTTCGCTACAGCTGCAGCCACACCAATCAGGTACATCCTGGGCAGAGTCAGGCCTTAATAAAGGGCCACACCATACACAGATGCTGTGTGCATGCACCCTATGGGTGCCTGGTCATAATGTCGCACACTTAATAGCGTACAACATTATGGCTAACCCGGTACAATGCTGCACTAGTGAGCGAATGGTGCAATACCACGTATACTGCTGTACATGGTATTGCACCATTCTCACTCTACTAGGCAGAGGCTAAGACCTCTGCTGGGAGTGGGTTCCCCCGACCAGCTGCTGTGGCTCAACAGACTGAGCCTCAGCAGCAGGGAACCCGGGCAGTGCTTCTGGAATGAGGTTTGATTCCCAGTCCCAGAAACTTTTATTTTTTTAAAACTTTGTGTGCTCCCTGACTTGAACCCCCAGAGTTGAGAATCTATATTGAGGGGGTTCAGGGGTGCAGCCCCTTGTAACAGGGGGTGTAGGGGTGGTGGCCCCACAGAAAAAGGAGATATGCCGCATGGCAAGAATCGTGCTTTATTGGCAGTGTGATTTTGCCATACAGCATAATGTCCTGCGACATTACGACCCCATGCCGACCCTTCGTAGGTTCTGTGTGCATCAACCCAATGTGAGTGGGACAGCAGGAGTGGTGAGTCTAACAGGAGATCAGCAGGAATATTGCAGAACAACATGATATTCTGCTTCCAACTACAAACTGTAGATAAGTTGCAAGAGTACAAAACAGTGGGACATTTATTTGCGTTTGTGTAATGTCAGTAAGTAAGCAGTAAATGATATGATAGAAAGCTGTATTGTAAGAAGAACCTACAGTATTAGCTGAAAGAGTGAAAAACTAAATTGCAGATTAATACCAGCATTTACTAGCCATGTTTTCAATCATGCTAGTCTTATTAAGGTCTGGGATTGGCCTAGACCCATAATAACCTGTCCTATTTGGGGATTCACATACCTTTTGATTGGAAACAAATTGAAACTAAAAACTTTTCTCCCCTTATAACCAAGCTAGAAATAGAGATAGCACACTGGAGGAGATTCAACCTCTCTCTTCTGGGCAAGGCAGTAGCTATTCGCATGCTTTTCGCAACCATACATTCTCAATAACTTGCCCATCCCCCTATTGGATAAAGTCTTTCATCAGCTAGAAAAACTAATTTCGCATTACCTGTGGGATGGTAAAAAACCGTGTTGGAGTGCCCATAAATTAAGAGCCCATTGGTCTGGGGGGGGGCCTTGGAATTCCATGGCTGCCGGGCTATCACTGGGCCTTTCCCTCAGCTCAGGCCACAAGATGGTTTGTTCCAGCTTCACCATCACCCTCTCTATGGGTTCAGCTAGCAGCTCAGCTCTTACAAGGCACCTCCCTTAGCTTGTTACTGACTAATACCCCCCCAGCCTCCAACAACCACACACCAGTGATGGTGGAGACCCAAAAAGCGTGGTCTCGATTCATGTCTGTGGCCAAAACCAAAAAGCAAACCTCCTCCATACCTCTTAGATAGCTACCACTATGACGTAACCGGCTCCTACTAGTGGATGCTCAACCCCTTAATTGGCCCACTTGGGATAAGAAGGGGGTACATATAGTTCAGTATACATATCTACCCAATATGACCACACATGTTATTCGAACAGCTCAGTTCACATTACTCGATCCCGTCCAAAGATTTTTGGAAATACCTACAGCTCTGGAGTGTGATACAGTTACTGGGTAGTTCCTATATAACAGGCCAAAGATAGCAATGGTTATCTGCATTACACTTAAAATCCTCCTCTCGACAGCTAGCTGGGAAATTCTATAGTGCATGGCAAGACGCTCAACCTGACTGCACTGAAATCTGTAGGATAGCTTGGACTCAGGACCTACAATGCCCATTTCGCTACAGACCTGGTCCCATTGCCTCTGACTAGCACATACTGCGTATACAGATGTTAAGAGTCAATTAATTCAACTTAAAATTCTCCTTCGTTGGTATCACACACCAGCCGTCCTACATAAATGGGGTATTATCCCTCATGTGGAATGTTGGAGATGCCATGGCAGCCCAGAAACTATTCTGCACAAACAGTGGCAACCCCAATGCTCATTCTGTTTTGGCCGGCGCTGCAAGCTGGCATTTTGTACTGGGCTCCTGCCTACATTGTCACATTTTCTGCCCACATATAGATCTGCAGCAGTCACAATAGAGCTCTGTTGAGCTCGCTTACTACCGCTCTGTCACTCGATTGTTCTGTTTCTCTTGGCACTGCAGTCTGCACTTGTGTACGGGGTTCCTGGCTGCATTGGCACCTTTATCTGTCCACAAAGAAATCTGCAGCTGTCCCGACAGAGCTCGGTTGAGGTAGCTCAGTCTCCCTCTGTCACGCACTCATTCTGTTTGTCCTGGTGCTGCAAGCGGCCCTTTTGTATGGGTATCCTGCCTGCATTGGTGCCTTTTCCTGCCCACAAAGAAATACACAGCTGTCCTGATAGAGCTCTGTTGAGCTCGCTCAGTCCCCCTGTCTCACTCACTCGTATTGTTTCTCCCACCGCTGCAGGCTGGCCTTTTGTACTGGTCCCCTGCCTGCATTGACGCCTTTTTCTGCCCACAAAGAAATTCGCAGCAGTCCTGACAGTGCTCCGGTGAGTTCGCTCACTCCCCCTCCATCACTTGCTCTCTTGTTCTGTTTCTCCCAGTGCTGCAGGCTGCCCTTTTATACTGGGCACTTGCGTTGCGGCCTTTTTCTGCCCACAAACAAATCTGCAGCAGTCTCGACAGAGCTCAGTTGAGCTTGGTCACTCCCCTCTCTCATTTGTTTGATCTTAATCTGTCCCAAACAGTGATTTCCCACAGTGACTGTGCTATTCTCCGGCAAGAGTGCAAAAACATATTTTAACCAGGATGTGAAAAATGGCAGCTGTACTGTTCATAAGGAGATGTGGAAAAATGCCACTGTTGAAAATGTAGCTTGAAAATATAACAAAATTGCTAAGTTACAAGGGTGCATGGAAACAGTTCAACTCACGCTTGTAACACAGTCATGTTGTGGAGTTTTGTCACCAAATTTTCAATGTAGGCATTTTAGGACCTCTGCTCATGAACAGTGCCACTGTCATTTTCTTAATCTGTCCCGAACAGTGATTTCCCACAACGATCGCGATATTCTGCGCCAGAACTGTGAAAACACATTTCGGTCAGGATGTGAAAAATGACAGCTGTACTTCTCATAAGGAGATGTGAAGAAATGCCACTGTTGAAAATGTGGTGTGACAATATTACAAATTTAATGGTTAGAAAGTGCACAGCATGCAATGCATACTTGTAACACAGTCATTTGATGTAATCATCACCAAATTTTCAATATAGGCATTTTAGGACCTCTGCTCATGAACAGTATCACTCATTTTCTTAATCTGTCCTGGACAGTGATTTCCACAGAGACCGCTCTATTCCGCGTCGGAAGTGCAAAAACACATTTCAGCCAGGATGTGAACAATGACAGCTGTACTGTTCACAAGGAGGTGTGAAAAAATGTCAGTGTTGAAAATCTGGGTGAAAATATTGCAAATTCACAGATTTAAGAGAGTGCGTGGCAACTGCACAATGCTCGCTCATAAAACAGTCATTTTTTGGATTTTTTCCACCAAATTTGCAAAATAGACTTTTTGAGAGCCCACCTCATGAACACTGGCTGGCACTGTCATTTCATTAATCGGCACTGAAAGGTGGTTCCACCCAGTGACTGCAAAATCACCTTTCAGGGCCGATTAACGCCATGACAGTTCGAGAATTCATGCGGAGGTGTCCCAAAAAACCCATGTTGAAAATTTGGTGCCAAAATTCCAAAACATGACTGAGATATGCATTAAAGTTGAAAAAAACCTATTTCTACCATTATACAGCTTACTGGCATTTCCTCAGTTCGAGGTTGGCTTTGAAGAGTGCAGACGTGTTCCCGTCCACAAGATCATCCCGCCAGACTCATAGGTAAGTATGGGGTGAGGGGGATGGGGGGGTAGGATGTGCATGGGTGGGTGCGGGTGGTGGAGGGGCCAGGAGACCACGAGGGACAGTTTTCTGATTTCATAGGTTTAAAAAAAAAAGGAAAACATTGCGGGATAGTTTTTTCTTCACAGGGGCATTAGGCATGCTGGGGTGGGCTCCCAGCATGCCACCCAACTGCTTCTTTTTGGGGTGCAGTAGCCGACTGGGGATTGGGCACCCCATCGACACATAAAAACAGTGGGGGGAAGGTTGACATAATGCCGACAGGGAGTGGGCTCCCCCGTCGGCACAATCAACATTGGGCCACTGAAGCCAACTGGGGATTGGGCACCTCGTCGACACACAATAACAGCAGGGGGGGTGGTTGACATAATGCCGATGGGGAGTGGGCTCCCCTGTTGGCACAATCAACATTGGGCCACTGAAGCCGACGGAGATTGGGGCCCCCGACGGCAACTAAACATGGTGGGGGAGTCAAGCCACCGCCATGTTCACAAACAATATCAGGGTTTTTACAGCCCGCCCTGCAATGACGGGTCACTCTGTCATTGCAGCGGATGGCTGACGCTGTAATGACAAGGCAGCTCCTGATTGCAGCGGCTACTTTTTTAGAAGGTTGTGGCACGCTGACTGAACTAGTGTCAGTGGCAGCATGCCACAGCATTGGGGGAAGCGGGACAAGTCTTTGCAGGCTGTGGGGGCATTGGCCACAACAGTTCCGCGCCTCCACAACCTGCTTGTGGAGAAAGCTGCAGCAACATGTTTCTTGCACGTGCGTGCAATCAACATAAAAATGGGGACCATATCTCAACTCATCCCTCTGTAAAGTACCATTACCTCCTCCCTATAACCCTCCCACATAGAAGACCCAGGATTGACAGATACAGGATGGGAATACTTAATATTTGACACTTGGAACTGCAAAACTATGGATATCTATAAAGGAATAAGTGCCCTCACACTATGTCCTCGCTGCCCTTCTTCTGTCTTTTACCTATCACTCACTGCACTCCTAAATTATATGGAACCTAGTTTGATGAATACTTAATCTTAAGCTGTTAGCAATAGATGGCTAGTTAGAATAGAGGATATCTACACTAGTATATATTATAATCTATGATACCTAGTGAAATTGTGTATTTGTATCCTGTCACTTCTTTGTAGATGTGCTGTTACATTACTGTTTTTTTCTGATAATTTGTAATGCATCTTATGTTGGAAGCAAATACTAAAACAATAATAAAAATTTTCTGTGACAAAAAAAAAAAATACTAGTCTTATTAGGTCATTGTACTGGCGGCCTACCTGCCATACACCACTTTATAGAAAGTACTCCACTGAACCTACTACTGCCAAACATGCCTGCTATTGAAATCCCCCCTCATTTTCCTGAGAAACATTAATGCCCCCAACAACCACAGAGCTATAACCTCATAAAAGGCAAGCCCCAACTAGCAGGCTTATAGTAATTGTAGGCTGAGTGCAACCACCCAGTCTGCTTCTAAAGACAGAAGCAACAATTTATTTATTTTTATTTATTTAGCTTTTGTTAACCAGGTAAGCACACTAGACAGTCAAGAGCCTATTTTCAGGTGCGACCCTGGAGAGTTACAAGGTACAGACAATACAGAGTAAAGGCACAGCTAGCAACATAGAACATTCAGGTTCAGGCAGTAAAGCATGGTAACAGTACAGTGTCAAAGCATGGCAGTCAACAAACTGAGTCAAAGCGTGAGAAACAACAAGAAGCAGCCAAAAGCAACAGATAACAGCTAGTAACAAAGTATTCAGACACGTAGTCTGTAGATAAAGTCTTTATGGTGACAAGCAAGACATGGCAAGAGAGCATGGTGTTCACAGAGTGTTTTCCTCTAGGCACACCCTCCAACCGCACATAGATCAAGTGACACTGGCCCACCACGCAGGGTGGGGAACTTGGTACAGGGACAGGAGGATGCTTGCTTCAAGATGCCCCAGAGGGAGGATCTGAAACAGGAGTGTGTGAGGGCAGACCTCACATGGACAGGGAGAAGGTTCCATGTTCTGGGAATGAGGGCAGCAAAGACATGATCCCCTGCAACCAAGTGTGTTTTGGGGACCTGGAGGGTCTGGGAGTCGCTGGACCTCAGCTGGTAGACAGGGACAGGCCTGAGCAGTTCAGCAAGGACCAGCAGGGTGGACATTCTGACAATATTGTCAATGATGTTTCCTATGACAAAAGTTCAGTGGTTGTCATGGGAGAGCCACCCAAACCTTGAGTAGAGCTGACAGTGATGCGTGAGGTGGGGGACTGAGAAGGCAAAGTGACATATATTATTATATGCTGTGTCCCATTTGGTGAGACAGATTTTTGGAGCATTCAAAAAGGAGGGGAGCCCATAGCAGAGTGTAGGGAGTAGAACTCCTTTTGCAAGGGTAAGTTGGGCAGCTGGGGTGAGGCAATTTTTGGCTCTGTAGGCCAGGCTCAACTTGCAGTTTGTGGCCTTGTATGAGTTGCATATGTGGAGGAAGAGGTCAAGTTAAGGATCAAGGGTAACCCCAGGTACTTAAATGAGTCAACCACTCATAAGGGGGAACCATCCGCTCCAATAACTTTGAGAGAGGCCGGGCATGCTCTTGATTTGGCAAGGGAACCAAATAGCATGATCTGCGTTTTCTGGAGGTTGATGACAAGCTTATGGGCCTTCAGCCAAGATTGAATGGAGTCAAAATCAGCGTTTAGTCTGGAGTTAATGATGTTGATGTCCTGTGAACTAGTTAGTAGTACAAGGTAATAAGCATACAGGGTGGTGTGCCCAGAGGCAGGGACCGAGGGTAGCTGGTTGATGAAGAAGGAGAACAGTATAGTGCCAAGGACAGACCGTTGAGGCACCCCCACATGTAACCGATGTGAACCCGGAGATGGCTTTTTGGAACTTGGTGTACTTCTGCCTGCCCGTGAGGTAGTTGGCAAACCAGGCTAATACTGGATGGGAAAGGACAAGGGACAAGAGGGTAGCACCCAGGAGTGTGTGGTCAACCAGATCAAAGGCCTTAGACAGGTGAATACGGTGCCAGTTAGCGTACATTGGTCAGTTGCAGTTCTGATCTCAGAGGTGACCCGAGCAAGGGCAGTGGAAGTGCTGTGCCATTTGCGGAACCCATGCTGTGCTGGGAAGAGAAGGCCGTGGGTGAGAATGTAGAGTGTGAGCTGGGAGGCCACCACCTTTTTGAGCAGCTTGCTAACAGCTGACAGGATGGTTATGGGGTAATAGTTAGCAAGAATTTTGGGGTTGCCACATTTAAGGACTGGTACCACATGAGCCACCTTCCATACATCAGGGATTGCCCCTGATATGAGAGAGGAATTAAGGATATGGGAGATAGGCCGGCCCAGAATGTGGGCCCCCAGGCAGAGCAATTCAGGCTCTAGATTGTCATGCCCAGCTCCAGTGTATGGGGACAGTCCTGCTAGGAGCTTCTGCGTCTCACCACAGGAGACAGTCTTAAAGTGGGGGGCATTGAGGGGGTACAGCATCACCAGTGGAACCCCTCTCACTTGCGACAGGAGATGGAGGGATGAAGGCAGACAGGTCTGAGAACTGGGAGTTAAAAGCCTCGGCGATAGTCAGGGCATTGTTACATCTCCAATGAGCATGTTGGAGACCTGAGGGCTGGCAGGGCCACTTACTGTGTGTTTGATGGTATGCCAGATGCACTTTGGGTTTTTGGCTGAGGCTTCAAGGGAGGATTTGTAGAATTCGCTCTTTGCCAAACAAATAACCCTCTTACAGGTTTTTCTGAGCTGTCTGTATTCAGTGAAGTCAGAACTGTCACTAGAGGCCTTGTATTTTTGCCAGAGTTTATCCCTGAGTTTCATTAGGGCAAACAGGCCACCGTGCAGCCATTTTGTGACACTACCTCTCACCCTTCTTTTTGTTAGAGGGGCATTCCTGTCCTGTAGGGGGGTGAATATGGATAGGAAGCAGTCAAGGCAGCTGAGGGGTCACTAGTGGCAGTAACCTGGGACCAATCAGTCCAGCATAGGTCAGCGAGGAAGTATTTAGTGTTAAATTGTGAGTAGTCCAGTATCTGAATAACCTTATAGGGGACCCTGGGGAAGAGGACTTTCCAGATGCAGAAGGTGGGGGAGTAGTCCAAGATGGAGTCAGGGAAGAGGCCAGATGCTGTTATATGGTCTGGCCTGTTGCTCAGCATCCAGTCTATAAGGGTACCTGCTGCCCCCGAGAAGGACGGTCTGGTAGATTCAGAGATAAGTTGGCTGGGGACAAGGCCTGACAGCAGGATTTCATATACCTTGGAGTTACCACCCAGCCAATTTAGTTTGAAGTCTCCAAACGCTAGGAGTTCGCTAGTACCCACCTTAGGAGTAAGGCAGTCGAGGAGGTAGGTGAGACCATGAGCTCCTTCCTTTGGTGGACTATAAACACAAACCATGTGGCGCTTTTCTGAGTTTCCCAGCAGGAGAAGGACATGTAGGAACTCACATGAGGGAGAGGGTGGGGTGGGGTATGACAGACACAATTAGGTGGGTCTTGCAGTAGAGCAGCAGCCCGCCCCCATGTTTGTTCCCAGCTCTATCCTGCCTGATGGAGTAGTACCCAGGAAGGGCACAGACAGAGTCTGGGGAGGCTGGTTTGAGCTAGGTTTCTGAGATCCCCAGGAGTAACCCAGGCTGTCAGCTCAGGGAGGTTGGCTAGTAGGCTGCAGGTATTGATATGGGCAATTTTCAGGCCCTTTTCATTGTGCCATTGGGGAGTGGACAGGAGGGAAGACATGCTGGCGGGGGGGGGGTCTAGGGTTAGTGCAATAATCAAGCCCAGACAATAAGAGGGGGATAGGCAGATACCCAGTGTCTACACCAGAACACAGATGGCAGCTGCCCTAAGGAATTTAGTAGCCAAGTATCAGGAGGGCAATACAGGTTCAGGGAGAAACAGGCACTAGCAATGGGAGTCAGTATTTGAAATTACAGTATACAGATTGCAGGAGGAGATGTCAACAGTTTAGTAGGCTACCCCTCCAGGGCAGAGCCTACGATCTAGTAATTACAGTGGAGGCAGGGGTGGAAGAAATGTTTCTTCTCTTTTATTGTGGCCCAGTTAGCGAGCGCACCTCCCCCAGACAGATTATATCTGAGCTTAATATGCAAATAGCAGTGCCCTAGTTATTTTTGTAACACAGGTCTGCTGATAGCAAGGGGAAAGTAGCAGTTAGGTTAACACATTTAGGAAAAATGGTTATTTAACACAAGCATAGCATATATTACTGGAGAGACTGACAAGGAACTGAGTAGGGGGGAAGTTCAGAGAGTTTGTCCTAGGGCAGAAGAGCTTGATGTTGAGCAGGGTTCGGTTGGTAGTTGAAAGCGCTGACGATTGGCCACCCCAGGGCAGAAGGTGGGGTTTGAGCACATTTAACGGGAGGAGGGAATGGGGTGGGGGAATTAGCCAAAACATCACCAAGGATTACTTTACAGTCCCACAACAGTAAGAGTGTATTCAGCCCACAGCATCAGAGGAGTTTTTGATCCCGTAGCAAGAAATTCAAAGTTCGGTAGCAGTGATTTATCGGGGGAGGTCCGCTTGGCACTGGGCAGAGAACTTCAGGAAGTCTTCCTCTCCACGACAGCAGAGTTCAGCAAGTTGACTTATGTAGAACTTCTGTTACTGATCAGTCTAGTTGGGATTTTTGGTCTTACTACTTTCCAGATGCAGAATGTTGGGAGATGGTCACTTATGCTGTGTGCTAGAGTGCCACATTTCTGGGTATGATCTGTTCTATTAATTAATATCCAGTCTGTGGTGATGTGCTTTTTTGTTTCAAGATTACACTTATGGGGCCTCTAATAAGTTGTTGTATTTGTAATTCCTCCAGTAACAATTGATGTTTACCCTTGCAGCTTTGACTAACAATCCTCATCACCCATAAAAGAGAAAAATATCACCCTAAATGCCAAACCACTCTTCAGGTGAGCCATCCACAGCATACTCCTCCTATTAACAGTGAACACAGAATTACATCCTGCATTAACCTCTACCTAGACACAACAAGCCACATCATAGAAACATGGAAGTTGATGGCAGATAAGGACCGCAAGGCCCATCCACTCTGCTCATTTCTTTTTCTACCTTCTGAATGTGCCATCTGCCTTTGCTCTGTAAAAGGCTTATCTATTCATACTCATCTGTATTGCTCCTTTATGCCTATCCCATGCCTGTTTGAAGCCCTGCACTGTATTCATATCCACTGAGGTAGGCTGTTCCATGCATCCATCACCCTTTCTGTGAGAAAGAACTTCCTCACATTACCCACATACATCCAACACCATAAGAACAAAGGGGATATACTAAGCAACACAGATGTACAAAGCCTGCTATCAAATTTTGAGCTAAAAGTGTGAGTACTCTACACAAGTTCTAACATTCTAGCTATTAATGAAACCTCCCTCAACCCTCGTTAGTAGACAGCTAAATCAATATCTCAGGATATGACATCCTCAGAAGAGATTGAAAGGATAAAAAAAGCAGAGGAGGTGTTGCAATTTATATCCAATCTGACCTCACTCGAAAGTTATGTGTACTCTGGTTCTGCAGAATAGGTGATCACAAAACTACTTTTTCTTGGCCTTAGAGATAAACCACTCTATGCCCCCTGATTATACTTCCCTCCTGGGTAAGGTGAAAACTCCCTACAACCACTGAGCCAGCACCTAAATCTTATCAACAATTCAAGAGAACGTAATATCTAAGGGGACATTAATATAAACTGGTGAAGCTGCAAGGGCAAACACCAATTGTTACTGAAGGAATTACAAATAATACAACAACTCATTAGAGGTCCCCTAAGTGTAATCTTGAAACAAAAAAGCACACCACCACAGACTGGATATTAATCAATAGAATAGACCATACCCAGAAATGTGGCACTCTAGCAGACAGCATAAGTGACCATCTCCCAACATGTTGAATCTGGAAAGCAGTATGACCAAAAATCCCAACTAGACTGATAGGTAACAGAAGTTCTGCCTAAGTCAACCAAATCTAGCCAGCCTGGTGGTGCTGAGGGTTGAGGCACTGGACGTCACACCTCATACCACACTGGCGATCCAGGTTTGGGAATGGATTCAGGCCACCAAGGGTTGGCAGGGGAGGAAAGGGATGAAGCATCCTTAGGACTGCTCTCCCTTCCCTGGGAGGGATCTGGATCAGCACTGCTCCTGGGCGGCCCCTTGTGGAAAATGGGGGTAGCACAAGGAACATGCGGTGCTGTGATTAGGGGGAAAGAAGGGCAGCAGACATCAGCACGTTGGTGCCTGGACACCACTGCATATCTGTGCTCTGCGGGGGAAACACCACCATGGAAAAAGATCCCTGGAGGATCAGGGAGGCAATGAAGGATCTGAGGACCCAGCCACGTCCCCAATACTGGGTCATCCTTCCAGTGGCTCCATATGATCCTCAGCCAGGACAGACCCACTAACTTCAGAAAGGCCACCAGGTAGGAGAGGCATGCCCTCCCCGGGGGTGATCCGAGGTTCTAAAAAATCCTGGTGAGGGGTGCCGGAGGATGGATGACCACGGCGGGGAGTAGAGGCATAGGGTCATGTGGGCACCTCTGAGAGATGCCTCGATCCACAGGAGAATAAATAGAGTTTAAAAAAAAATCAACCAAATCAGCTTCATAGCTGACCTGCACAAGGTAAACTGGCCTTTAGTACAGCTTATCCTAGATGTTAATCTTGCCCTCAATTACGTCATAACACGCTGTCTATATTATATATTCTTTGCAAAAAGCTCCATTAATGCAACATTTAGGGCTCAGCCTAAAGCAACAAAAGTAGGAAATTGTGGTTTTAGGGCTTCCAAGCCTAAAACACCACCCCACCCTTGAGGCAAATCAGGGGTGAAGTCTTCCTTGGGGTTGTCAACCCTACAGCTCACCCCATTCTATACACTCATGAAACATACACACCTGTGTCCATCACATCTACTCTTTCTTGCTACCACAATGGGGTGAGCTTTGGGGTTGACAACCCCAAGGTAGACTTCACCCTTGATTTGCTTCAGGGGTTGGGGGTGGGGTTTTAGGGTTGGAAACCATAAAATCACATTTACCTGAAAAGTTGCATTAATGCAGTTTTTTGCAAAGAATGTCCTTAC
Source organism: Neoceratodus forsteri (assembly GCA_016271365.2). Classification (NCBI taxonomy): domain Eukaryota; kingdom Metazoa; phylum Chordata; order Ceratodontiformes; family Ceratodontidae; genus Neoceratodus; species Neoceratodus forsteri. Next base: position 937,497,699 of record CM057449.1, on the reverse strand, counting down.
TTTTGAGATGGTATAATCGCATACTCATTTGCCTCCATCCATAGATTCATGCGCATATGCAGCTGTGGACATTTGTAGCAAAACAGTAACCAAATTATCAGCATAGCATTCTTTTTATCCCACCTCATGAACCTGGTACTGAAAATGTTCAAATCCTCTCCAAAACATTATTCTACGCCACCACAATGTCATTCCATGACACAGGTGTGAAACCAGTTTGGCCAGGACTTAAAAAATGACAACTGTCACGTTCATGAAGTTGTGTAAAAAATGGCTATGTTGAAAATTTGGGGTCAACTTATTTAAAATGACCAAAGCAAGCATAGTAAAATTTCAATGGATGCACATATCTTTGCCATTTTTACATATTTTGACAAATTTTCAACACAGCCTTCTTATGACCCCCACCCCATGAACAACAGTAGTGAAAATTTTCAAATCCTGTTCGATAAGTGATTTCACCAAGCGACTGAAAAATCGCCTTTATGACTTGATTTGCAAAAGTTCCACCACTGCTAATCATGAGGTGGGGGTCACAAAAAGGCCATGTTGAAAATTTGGGGTCAAAATATGCAAAAGAGACAATGTTATGCATCAAAGTTCAAAACCCAATTGAAATACATTGAACCACACTTACCTTGGTTTCTCATAATGCAGTTGACTGTTCCAGCAGCAAGACGTGTCTTCGATTGGAGAGTGGATCTTCACACTACAACCTATTTAGGTGAGTCAGGGTGTGTGGGGAGTGGGGTGGTAGGTGCTCAGTGGGAGGTCGGACTGGGAGGGATCAGATTGGCAAGGGCCAGTTTTGTTTTTTACAGGGAAAAAAAAAGACATCAAGGGATGACTTTCTTTATTGCAGGTTACTCAAATATGGGGATGGTGATCGGAGGGTGGGGGGTACCACTAGACCCCAGGGAAATATTGAAACAATATTCAGATGGCAATCAGAGGGTGGAAGGGGTGCTGCTTGACACCAGGAAGCATTAGAGAATATGAGGATGGTGATCGGAGGGTGGGGGGTGCTACTAGACACCAGGAAACATAAAAAAATAGGGGTGAGGTTTTGGTGGCTTTTTTCTACACTGCGCCCAGCTGGTGTTTGCGCAGAGAGCCTATTTCCCTCAGAAAGGTCTCCCTTTACAGCCCTACAAGAAGCCTCACCATGGAGGCTGGTGGCCAGAGCTGGCCACAGATGGGAAAGATGGATTTTAATCTATTGACTGGTACCACCCTTGAAGCTGTCAGTCGGACCCTCAACAGGTGGAAAACCAAAGTTGGCAAGTAGGCAAGAGCCTGACAATTGGCGAGCAGAGCAAGAATCTGGGAGCTGCAGTAGTGATATGAGAACAAAAAAAGGGGCACCACTCATCAGTGTCACACACACTAAGGAACAACTGGACAATATTCGATTTTGTCATGATAGTCCATTCCTTTATTTCCACACATGGGTGCCTAGTCACGAAAGGCATCATGCTATATGGGTGTGTGACATAAATGAGGGTTGCAGTTGCATGCCACATAGAGCACCATGTATACACCTCATTCACAAAGATGCATGCAGTGCCCCTGACAGGTGGGTGCATAGCCAGGTGAGGCACGCAGCAGCATGCAGGGGTGGTCCAGAGGCAGTGTGAAAGCAAGGGAATGCCTCTTGACCCCACCCTATATGGCGAGATGGAACCTCAATGAGCTCTTGTTACACACAGTGCAGAACAAGAATGTCAGCAGAAGACATGATGAACCGTGGCCCAGAGCAGTGGGTGGCCCCCCTGCCACCACAGGGAGCAGAGCACCAGCCGGTGTCAGCAGTAGGTGGCAAAGGTCCACCAACTTCATGGGCACACAGGTGGCAATACTAGTGATGGACATATGGCAGCACTATGATGTGCTGTATGGGAGAAGGTCCCTGTCCACCCCTGAAGAGATGAAAGCCCAGAAATGACTGGACCTGCAGGCAGTGATCAATGCTGCAGGACCGGAGGCCTGCACACTTACAGCGATAAAGCACAAGTGGTGGGACCTCTTGTCACAGTTAAAGAAGAAGATCAGCAGGGCATGGCAGTCACAGGTCACCACAGGCAGAGGCCCACCATTGCCAGACTCACCCCTCATGCCCATAGAAAAACTTGTTGCTGACACCATCAGCCATGTCCTAACAGACAGTGAGCCAGATGGGCTTGACAGCATGCTAGATGAGCATGACACACACGGGCACACACAGCACCAGCCTCGCACAGCACCTACCAAATAGCACCTGACCACCTGTCACCATTCCACCAACGGTGTAAGAAGAGAACAGTGGCAGTGAGGGGGTCCCTGTGGTGCCAGTCAAGGCAGCTCACAGACATCAACCAGTGATGGTAGGTAGTGCAACACCTCCGATGTGCCATGTGCCATGGCATATGGAACACTGTGCTAACCATTGTCTCCCCCCCCCACAGGGTCACAGCACTAGGACATGGACAGCACGCAGGAGGACACCACACAGCTGCTTGCACAACCCCCACCCGAACTGATTGTGACATGCCACGGGACCATGACCTGCAGCACCAGGGGACCAGGTGCAGCAGGGACATGTCCACACAAACACAAGCCACAATGGAGGGATGAACACCTGAGGCCATGGAGTCAGCCAGACAACACACGCCTGCATCTGACGACAGCAGCGACATGGAGGCCGGATGGCAGGAGGACAGCAACATGGCTGCTGCAGAGACTGGCACACCAGACACACACCCACGGCACAGAAGGACGAAAGGGGGGCATCAGAGGATCCACTTCCTGCTTGGCACCCATGACAAGTGGCACCAGGCTCCCTACTGGCCAACAACTATCCCGACCGGCAGAGGCTGGAGCAGGCATACCTGCAGGCAACCAGGGAGAGTTCAAAGGCTGTGGGGTGGCTCACAGAGGTGGTCTTGGAGGTGGTACATGTACAGGAGTGCCTGGCCACCCATGTAGCCACCAGGATCAGGGCACAGTAGAGGATCACACAGGGGATCACCCCAGGTGCATGCACACAGCAATGACTGGTGGACAAGGTGGCTGCGGGTGTCCGCTCACAGGAGAGGGTAACCGATGCTCTTGCTGCAAACACCGCTCACATGGCGGCATCACTGCCATGCCTGCCTGCACACATGGAGGGTGAGGTGCAGGAACAGGCTATGGCAGTAGCCGCTGCTGATGGGGAGGGGCACATCCAGGCCAGCACCTGGACAGACAATGCCCTCCCACTAGACAGGACACCAGTGCACCCAGGGTGGTGCACACCCCCACAGTGTGACATTCCTGCTATGGCCTACATCCCCCTGCCACATCACAGCTCAGAGGCTGGTAGGGGCCATGGCCATGGTGCCCACAGCCAGTAGCTGGAAAACCATGGCATCTTGATGCCACAATAATCCGACACGCCCATCCACAGGCCCACCCCACATCCCTCTCCCACATTACACCACACACAGTATGCTCAATGTGCACCACACACCACTGGTGGCACACCGCACCATGCAAACACATGTGAGAGCCAGCACAGCATGCACCGCAGTGGCCACGCTCATACCCACAGGTCATCACAGCCACTGTCCATGCCTGGCCTCCAAGGACCCGCTTGGAGGCTGCTGATGACACACTCGGTGTGTGTGCCCCATGGTGTGGAGCCACCTGCACATGTCTGCTCAGACTGGCAGAGTCATCATTGCCCACATTTGCCATACCCTACTGGCCATAAGTGCCATGGGCCAAGTGATGGTGCACCGCCTATGCCGCCATGCATTCAGCACTGTGTGGGCCCTGAAGCTCCATCCTGGCCCCCCCTGTTGCCGTCGCCACTGGGCCATGTGTAAGCAATGGTGGCCACATGAGTTGATCTGGTGGCTGCACATCAGGGGGCTCCGGTACCCTGCATCGCAGGCAGATATTATGCAGAATGGCACAGGCAGTGAACATGCTGCAGGCCAAGCCTGAAGTAAGCATCATTATGTCACCAGTGTGATCCAGGCAGCAGAACCACATCTTCAACAGCACAGTGGTGCATTCCATGATGTTGTGTGCCCTCCTTTGAGTCACACTGTAGCCCTCCTCCACAGGGTGCTGTGGTGCCAGGTATGGAGTCAGGAGGTACATCCTCAGTGGGTAGCTGCTGTAACCTGAGGGGGTGAGGGAGAGGGAACAGCATCAGTATAATTGCAGTTGCACACAGGCAGCAGGGTGTGGTGCTGGATATGGTGGACGCTTACCTAACAGCCAGCCATAACTCTCCAGTTGCAGGTCCAGATGCCGCTTTAACTTGCTGTGGTCAAATATGAATGAATCATGCCATACCCCAGGGAACTTTACATAAATGTTAGTCAGAATGCCTGTGGCATCACAGATGACCTGGCAGTTGATACTGTGGTACCCTTTCGGTTGTGGTACACATTCTCGTTCACGGACATTGTCAGGACTGGCACATGCATGCAGTCCATGGCACCCAATGTGTTTGGTATGCCACATCTGTCAAGGAATGTTCCTTTGCTGCCTTGATGTCAGCCGGAATTGTGGGGAACCAGATATGTTTTGCCCAGTGTCACACCAGGGCATCAGTCACCTGATGCAGTGCCCGTGAAACTGAGGACTGGCTCACACCCATCACATCTCCTCTGACTCTCTGGAAGCTGCCAGTGGCATAGTACTACAGGGTGCAAAGCACCTTCATCTACACAGATATGGGCATGGAGCACTGTGTGTGTGGCTGGAGCGTGTCCTTGATGAGGCCACAGATATACTGGAATGTGTCATGGTCAACAAGGTAGCACTGGAGAACTTCAGTGTGCTGCAGTGTCTATGCTTCCAGACATGGCCTGAATATGCAATGTCACTGTTGCCTCCAGCGGGCACAATTCTACGTGATGGCATCCTCCAGGAGGACCATGTGCAGCAATGTGCCTGGGCGCATGTCCCATTCCATCCACCAAACTTACTAGCCAGAATACATGCAATGCTGACATGCAGTTCCACTGTGTATGTGTGGTGCAGGCCGGGCCATGAGGCACACCGGGCTTTATGGGCATGCCATGGTCACATGTGGTGGGCGTGTTGCCATTGGGGATGCCATAGGCAGTCTATCAGCAATGGCAGAGGGAACTGGAGTGGCTGGCATAGTTGGCAGCAGGCATGGCCTGGCTTAGCAGCTATACCTGGTATCCACATTGTGCTACCAGGACAGGGTGCCTGTGGGAGCCATATGGGAGGTTATCAAGAGGAGGCAGGTAGGCATTTCATGCTGTATGTGGATGTGTGTGGGCCACCTGCCATGGGGTCCCTCCTGTGCTGATCTGTTGCACTGTGCTGTATGTTGCAAAGGACCAGGAGGGCTAAGGCGCAGATAGTGCTGGAGCTATTTGAGCTGCACCTGAGAGGCACGGGGCAAGGGTTCACACCAAGGAGGAGGCTGTCACATGATATCCCCCATAGATTCAACCTGCACCAGTCCACCAGGGACCTGCTCTACCACGATGGCACTGGTGACCTCTGGGCCATACGTGCACCATCACAGGTAGCTGGGGCTGTAGGTCGTGTGTGTGTGTGTGTGTGTGTGTGTGTGTGTGTGTGTGTGTGTGTGTGTGTAACTCTGTACACTGTCCACTGATAGAAACACTGGCACTGACGGGTGGTTTCCCCTCTGTGTGCTCTTGTCATTCCAGCGATATTGGGGTCCAATGCACTGGTTATCCTGGAGCAGTGGCCCTTCACAGCTACCACACCACCCTAGGAGTTCTGAACCCCCAGGAGTCCTGCATCCCCACCTCCAGCTCCACCTTCAGCACCACCTCAGAGGACTCAGACTAGGCAGAACTGTTGTGCCACTGTTGGGGACCCACCCCCTCATGTTGTTCCCTGTTGTGCAGACTATGCTGGCCTTTGTTAGACATGTGTATATATTGCAGACTTTGGCATTTGTTTTGGTCACAGCAAAGAATATATTTCTGCAGCCACTCTGTGTGTGTCCCTTATTCGCCCTGGTATAGTGATGGCGGGTGTGTGTTTTGTGTTGTTCTGCGTAGCAGGCCTTGGTTGTTGCCTGGCACAGACACATGCCATTTCTGTGTGCCTGTCCAAATGTTGGTGATGCAGCATACTGACTCATGCTGTGGTGGGCCTGGCATCTCTGTGGCATGCTCATGGTGCTGGAGAATGGGGTGTGTGCACCACCAGCAGCAGTGGTCACCACCAGCACATAGCAGACGTGTTGTGCAGCTGCCACCATGCCATGCTTCACTCCTGCATGTGGCAGCCTGCCTTGTTGTGGTGGTCCATTCCATTCAATCTTTGGGGTGCCCTTTGTGGCCCTGCAGTGCTGTGCCTACATGCACAGGGTTTACAGCTGCCTCCAGGATGCATAGGCCATCTGTAGAACTGCTACACATTGTGCCAATGTACACAGCATTGTGCATGTGCGTACGTGGCACTTTGCGAATGGTCTACATGGCCCTGCTCCTATATGCCAACGTATCTTCGGGGCATGCATGTTCATGCCATTGTCATATGCAGCATCCTACACATGGTACGTGCATACCACATGGCAGCTGGGTGCATGACTTTCACGTGTATCCAGCTGCATGCCAGCCATTCATGCTGTGTGTAGGCCCATGCAGTGTTTGTGAATAGGGCACATGTAGCATTAAAATTCCCAGTGCTCAGGCATGCACACACTGGTCCTGGTGTTTTGTGGATCTGTGCTTTGACAAGAGATTACGTTGCAACCCAAGTACTGTATTTAAGGTGCACAACTGAATTGACAAACTCAAAAAAAAAACTATAGTGCAGTTACATTAATCCAGCACATGCAAATCATTTCATAAGAATTAAAACACACGAGTTAGAAACCATTCCATGTATAGAAATAAATCCTGTAAATAAGCTAAAATAGTTGTCACAATAGCTTAAATAGTCATACTATTACAAAAGTGCCATTTCATAACTTAATCACATATATTCATTTATTTAAAGTTCTATAAACAACCAGAAAATAGATGCTCTAAGTCTAATTAGTTAATAATAATACTAATGCTAAAATGTGCTAATGCGTTCAATTAGAACACAATCAAGATTTATGAAATTTTTTGTTCTAAACAGCATTGTCAGCTAGAAGAATATTATATTTTGCTAAAATGATAAGTGCTACGGGCACACTAATGGATACTCATTTAGCCCTAAAAACCTTTATGCAATTTTTTAAATTGAGGATCACATTTTCTTGCCCCGATTCTGAATCCTTTTAAATTGCGCTAAAACAAAAAGTGCTAAAACACTATGATAATTGCCTATTCAAATAACCCTAGAAAATCTTTATACAGTTTTATAGTGTGACATTCACATTTTATTACACTGATTCTTGATCTTGTCATATGTGCTATAATATTAACAGTAAGAATTTCCCCATATACCCAGTACATCCACTGTATCATTTTATTAGCTGTAATAATGCTATAAAATAGTCTTAGATAAAAATGCAAACAGTACTTTAATAAGTGCTCATTCATGCATTGACTAAATAGTCCAGTAATGTCTTGATACAGTCATATAGAATGGCATTCATTAATACTTGCATGTATTCCCAATCCTAAAATGCATAGTTAATAATAGCATCAGAACTGCAGCATCCACCTGGCCCAGTGGCGCTGAGGATTGAGGCACTGGACACAACACCTTGCTCCATGCCGGCGACCCGGGTTTGATGATGATCCCGGACCACCAGTGGTGGGGAGGGGTTGAGAGGGATTGTGCACCCAAGGGCAGCTCTCCCTCTCTGGGGAGGGCTGTACACCTGTCCTGCTGTTATACTGCCATCTTCTGGGTGAACCCGGGCTTGGCAGTGCATACCGGGTCATGTAAGGGAGGGAGGGCAGCATTGGCCGGGAGCACTGAAGGAGTTGTCATTATGCATTCCTCCAATTGGCTCCCCTAGAGTGCCGATGTCTGCAGGGATCAAGAACAGAGTTAAAAACAGCCCATCACTCCTAGGTGACGACCCCTCCAATACCAAGGCGCAGTGGCAGCTGACACCAAAAAAAGCAGACTCTGCTGTAGCACTCGCTCCACCGTTGTTGATGGAAGGTAAGGGGGGACCGCTTCTCAGCCCACCTGGGAGGCAATCCATGGTATTAAGGGCTACTGAGGGAGTGACTATTCTAAGGGGCAGACTTCTGGATCGAGAAGCCAGAGCAATGTGGTCTGAGGAAGTGACATGGTTATGAAGGTGAGGATAAAAATCAATGAAAAAAGAAAAAAAAACGCAGCATCAGTGGACAGGAAGCTCACTGTCTGCGGCAAAAGGAGGCAGAGGATGCTGGGCAACCAGATGATACGGCAAGATTTAGGAAAGGGTCTGAAGTGCACCCCTGGGCTGAATAAAGTGATAGGTGCTTGAAAACACCACTGGAGCACAAAAGGAAGCCCAAAAGATCTAAACAAATTTGGAATCCAAAATAACCATCATGAAAGATAGTGAGCAGCAAATCTCAGGTGTAAGATGGGGAACTGACTAGCATTCAGACATTGGGACACTTCTTCTTCCCAGGAACTCGTCAGATCAGAACTGGTACCCTGGTTGCTATGCTGATGGGAAGGCTTGGTGTTTAGGAGCAGATGGTGATCCTCAAGCTTCACAGAATACTAGTTGCCAATACTTTCAGTCTGTAGTGGTGCCACAAAATAGCTTGTGGTTAGCAGCAAGACATGTCTTGAATTAGAGAGTAGATCTCCTGGGACCTATTCAGGTGAGTGAGGGTGTGTAGAGAGGTGTGTGTGTGTGGTGGGGGGGTGCAGGTCAGCAAGGGACCATTTCCTTTCTTACAGGTGTAAATAAAAAGACATCAAGTGACCGTTTTCTTTCTTAGACAGTGACGATCTGAGTGTGGGAGGGGGGGAGTCTAGGGTGCCACTAGACACCAGGGAAGTAAACCTAATATTATCGGTACAATGATCAGTTGCAGGGGCCACTAGATACCAGGAAAAGAAAAAATGTTATGGGGCCCCAATGGGGGTGCCACTAGACACCAGTGAAACAAACAATATTATGGGGACAGCGATCTGGGAGGGAAGGTCTCACTAGACACCAGGGAAACAGTGGCTCACTGTGCTCACAGCAGCTCACAGCACCAGTTCCAGCTGTGGCTGCAGAAATAAAGAAAATCTAGCTGTTTCCCATACAGAGAACACAGATCATGAGCCACTAAGTTGGGCACTGGGGAATTTGTGTGCCCAGAAAATATATTTCTGGGACTTATTTTAAAAAACAAACATCAGAATCTAACTAAACCAGCTCCTTTTAGCTAGATTCTGTTGTCTGCTTTTTTTAAAAATGGCAGCATTTTTATGTATTTTCACGCTTGTTATTTCTATGGAAAAAAAATCAGCAAGATGGTGGTTGTCACAGCACAAAAAAAATGTTTGGTGCCATGCCAAGCAAGTGGTGAGAAACCAAAAAAAGGGTCCTTCGACATCAATTTTTTCATTTCGCACCAGAACGTTATCTCAGAACAGAAAACAGTAAACTTTAAAGTCTTATAACTCTGGAACCATTTAACATTTTTTTTCATCAGACCTATCAAAGGCACTACATTAGGACATGGCACATGTTACCTGCAAGTTTGAAGAAAAAAATTCCATTATATGTAGACTGTAAGCAAGAACAAAAAACAAACCATGTTAAGTATAGGAAAAAAGTTAGCCTTTTATGAAAAGTGACATAAGTGGATCTAAGAAATCACATAAGCTGCCCTCACAAAAATTTCCACAGATCAAGACCTTCCCCACTAGACAACACATGCAAAATTCATCTGATTTCAAAAAACAGTGCCAAAGATACTAATGTGCAGATTAATGGTTTAGCACTGAACATCCTACTTAACCCTTACTATAGTGGTGCTACCATGCCACTATAATATCCAAAGCCTTGGGTCATCATTCCTCCAGGCAAAACCTTGGTTGAATTACATTGTGACCAAAACCAATACACCACTTTAAGGACTTTTTGTGGAAATGTGTCCTTATTTGTAATATAATGTGTTGTAATATATGGAGCTAGGCAAATAATACTATCCTAACCCATACAAAAACATCCCAGTAATACAACAGTAGCCAAAGTGATAATACCATCATTCGTCCCTGATAATACTATCGTTCAGAAGTGATAACACTATCGCTACTGCTCTGAACATTAGTATTATCAGTTAAACAGAACAGCGCAAGCCCAAGACTCATAGCTGGTTGCTAAGCAGCCAACTGCAGTCGCTAGACTCACAACGTGAGATTTCTAAACCGTGCTTCGTGGTTGGCTGCCTTTTGTCTCTGAGAGGGCAGAATACTTTCGAAAAAAATGGCGGCTATCTCTCGCTTAGCGAGAGTAACTCGTACCCACAGAACCTGGGATTTTTACTTTCTCCTGGACTTTTTTTACCCCACAAGACAACAGTACCTCATTGATCCTGCATTTAGATGGAGGAAAAAACAGTGGGACTTCTTCACGGTAAAGGACTTGCTAGCAGTGGAGGTCAGAGGCTGCCGTGCTGCGCTGAGAACCAGCCAGAGAGTTTTCACTGCAGTGCTTGGCGACATTTTCACAGGCTGTGAGGAGAACAAAAATCATACTGACACAATTTTATATGGAATTTGGCTCCATATTTTACAAAAAATAACACAAAGAGGTGTATGCATTACAAGAGAGTACTCCTATCTAGAGGTTCTGGGGACATGCGAACCTCTCGAGTTTCACTCTCGAGGTTCCCATGTCCCCAGAACCTCTCGATGGGATTACTCCCTTGTAATGCATACACTCTTATGTATTATTCTATTTATAAATCCTAGGGGTGTGTAATAAATGTAATCCAGATACTAGGTAGACAATGTACTTACAGTCTTCCTAAACTATGTGTAAAATGAGGTTTCCTCATATGGAAGTCTGGTATAATTTAATGGAATTCTTGTCATTATGTATAATACATGGTGTGTTGTCAGATTCCTATTGACTATACATTCTAAGTTATTTAAGATGTATGTTTATTTATGTATTTTATATGCAACTTTTACTCTTTTATGATTGGAAATCATTATAAATGATCTATTTGCTCAATGATTTTTATCCCAAATAAACAAACTTGAAACTTGAATATCTGCAGATTGGATGTGCTGAGGATTCTATCAAACCTAAGAGTGCTATAGAACCTGCCAGGTATTGCTGAACTACTAGGATGACTACTGACCTCTCTATCTATAGTAGTTTATTTCATTTAATTTCATTCCATTTGTTTTAGCAGAAAAGTGGACTGGATCAGAATGAACTGTTTTCAGCCATTCCTAGGGAAGGAGGGGAACAACAAAATGAAGACAGAAGACATGTGAAAGTGACATAGCAAATACACAGAGTTACAACAACTATCTTCTATAAATATGATATATGTAATTATACCCTACTAATTAGTTTATATCGAAAAAATAAGCAATGAACTTCACACTTTGAAACAGTTATGGGTAAAATTATCACATAATTCAATAGCTCAGTTTTGTAATCTTGGACTATAATGATTTCAGACCTTTCCCCTCACATAGGTGCTGCAAGGTGTGGTCCTGCACTGGAAGAACCCTTTCTGTGGAGGATCTATACTTGAGAGGTACACAAAGGCTATTCCTGAAATTGAAGGAATATCAAGATGCTAGTCAAATAGATTTAAGACTATAAGGAGACAAACAATTTCAGCACTCATCACCTATTGTAAGAAAAAATGCTGTTGCTTTGTAAAGTGAAAAGTGGCAAACTTTATTTCCAGGTGCAGAGGCACGCTTCGATGCATTTCAGACAAATTCCTTTTTCAAAAAGCATCAAAGCGTGCCTGTGCGCCTGTAAATAAAGTCTGGCACTTTTCACTTTACAAAATGGCAGTATTTTTTTCCTTACAATAAGTGGCGAGTGCCTGAATTGTTTGTCTCCCTATATTGCTTGCATTTGTTTGCTGTAACACCCAGTCCTTATGCAGGGTTTTGTTATGTTTATTTATTTATTTATTCAAGTCTTGGATTACAACCTTTGAGCTAGAATCTCATTTACAAAGGTTCCAAGTCATTAGTGAATTAATACAAACAGTTTACATTAAGACGAGTATGTGATACAAAGTTGGGTCAAGTACAGATTTAAAAAAAAACAGATACATTATAATCATACAGTCAGGTAGGCATATGTTTGGGTTGACAAGTCAAGGTACAGACAAGAGAGGCTACTAATTGCAATTAGAGAGATAATAATGAAATGACTAAAAGTAGAGATCTTGGAGACGAGACAGGAAAAGAAGGGGTCAGCTGGAAATTCAGGGCTGAAGGACAGGTGGACTGGGGACCTTTGTCAGTATAGGTCCTGGCAGGGAGTCTGAGGACTTAAGATTCCCACTGTCAACAAAGGAGGGTGTAAGGAAGGAGGGGGGATTGCTAGTGCTGGGAGGAAAGTGGAAGTCTGAGGTAAGGTGAGAGTGATGGGAGGAGAGGGGTGGGGTGGAGGTGGTGGGTACAAGAGGGAGGTTAGAGTGTAGGTGGAGGATGGGTTAGGTAAGGTGAGAGCAGTGGGAGCAGAGGGGTGGGGGTGGAGGAGGGTGGGTGCAAGAAAGGGGAAGGTAGAGAGTAGGTGGAGGATGGGTTAGATAAGCAGGCATGGACCAAAGTGCTGGATGTTAGATTTAGTGGCCAATTTCACAGGATCGTCTGTCAAAGGAGCATGAGCAGGTCATGGAGCTAGTGAGGTGGGAATGAAGTTTTGTCTTAAAGGGCCCAAGTTTAGGCTCTGCGAAGAGGTCGGCTGGGAGTGAGTTAAACCACTTTGGAGCATGGTAGAAAAAGGGCAATTGACCTTGGGTCATTCAGCAGAAAGGGACTTTGCATTGTATATTAAGGGACCTCCTTGTTGGATGAGAGGGTACAGATTGATAAAGCATGGAGCATACACCTGGAGGGGTAAGACCGAGTGAGGCTTTCTTGACCAGGAGACAGATTTGGTATTGTATGCAATGGTCAAGGTTAAGCCAACCTTCTAGTGAGTAGAAGTCACACATGTGGGTTAGTATCGAGACACCGAGGATTAGGCTGCATGTCTTGTTTAAGGCAGTCACAATTCTTTTCAGGGTTGACTCTGTAGTAGAGCCATATACTATGAGGCTATAGTCAATTATGGACAACACTGAGGAGATGATTGCAAGTTTAAGGGCATCAGGAGTGAGGCATTGTCTGTGCTTGTACAGTTGACTAATGTTTCTACACACAGTTTTGGAGACATAGTCAACATGTTGTGTGTAAGATAAGGTGTTCTTCAGTACAACTGCCAGGTATTTGAAGTTGTGTACCATCTCTTGGGTATTGTTTTGTTTGTTGTGAATGGTTAGATTGGAGGATTTATCTTTGTGGTGATGTGAGGTGAAAAGCATAGTTTTTGTTTTCCTATAATTGAGAAGTAGCTAAGCATTAGTGAACCAGTCTTCAATCTGGTTGAAATCATACTGGGGACTTTGTTCAATGGAGGCAAGGTTAGGGTGACTAGAATAGAGGACAGCATCATCCACGTACAATAGCATCTTGTCATGGCAAACTTTGGAGAGGTTGTTCAAGAAGAGGCTGAACAGCAAAGGACCTAATATGGATCCTTGGGGGACACCTGTGCTTACATTCTGTCAATCAGAGAGAGTTTTACTGATTTTAACCTGCTGGACCTGGCCGGTGAGATAGCTATGGAACCAGCCCAAAATGGTGGTGGACTTGGTGGCCTCCTGTAGTTGTTCTAGTAGGAGTTCATGATTTATTGTATCGAAGGCCTTGGTAAGGTCAATAAAGGCAGCCCCCACCAAGTGCCCACAATCTAGTACATCATGTATGTAACCGGTAAACTCTGTCAAGGCGGTCGTCATGCTGTGAAGCTTATGAAATCCATGCTGTTCCTTGCACTGGATTTGGTACTTATCGAGGTGTTCTACTAGTTGGTCATAGACTATGTGTTTCAGAGCTTTGGAAAGTGGAGGAAGAATTTAAAATGGATAGTAGTTTGTATGGGATGTCTTGTTCCCACTTTTGAAGATTATTGTTACAACTGCTGATTTCCCTTGTTTGGGGAACTGCCCAGAGCTAAGGGAGAGGTTGAGAATTTTTTGTAAAGGGGCTAGGACCTAATTTATGGTGACAGTTAGCAGTCTTAAGTCTAGGCCATTGCTACTCTGCCTAGATTTGTAGATAGCCTGTAGTAGATATTTTTTTTAGCTTTGTTAGGTTTGATAACCTAGATCTAAAACTATTTGAGGCAAAACAATATTTTGCCACTAAGTGAAAAAAAAAAGTTCACTATGTGTGCTTACAAACACATCTACTAACTTACCATACAATGGTCATGAACCCACTCCTGGGGATCAAGTCCACTGAGCTCCTAGTGCCCACTCCTAAGTGCAATCCGTGATGGGGGGAACAGGAAAACCCTCCTCATGTCCTTCCAGAGTGCTCGCTGGGTTCACAACTGAACACCCACCACAAGGTCCTAGGGCATCCCTCTTTAAACTATGGATCAGGGTACAATACCAGTCTTGAGCATTGCAGCCAAATATGAACCCTTCTTGGTTGTTACTCAAAGGGGAAGATCGAGGTATTACATGATCTTTGGGGTAGCCGTGTGATCCTGATTTTGTCTTCTTCCACGGGACATGCAATAACCTTGTTCAAATCCCCACAGACTCTTCCTGACACTTCTGTATTCTCCTTATCTTAACCCAGATTTCCCTTACAGATACTTGCTCATTTGGTTGCTTATGGTGGTACCCCTTTAGCAAAAACAGTTTGATCACAGATTATTAATAACTGTTCCCAATCACACAAATAAAAAAAAATCTCACTCAGGCAGGTTTTCTTTAAAAAAAAACTTTTTTTTTTTTACTAAATACTTAAATAACTATCATACATTTACAACTAAAAGGTTTTATCAAGTTGGTCATAGAATAACACAAATAAAAAGTGGACAAGTACCAGAAAAACACACTATATTTTTGTCTAATTTTGCTTTAAGTTCATAGTGAATCAAAGTCCAGAAAAAGTAAATGAAAGTTTCAGAGTCCTTTGTGGCAGTCTTTCTTCTTGTGTGTCAGAAGAGAGTCCATTGAAATGCTTCAGGAAAAAGAGAGAGAATGACTCTGGCTCATCACTTATACAGTGGGTCAAAATCCCTGGTCTGGTCATAACTTTTAGGCCAGTAGATGTCACTCTTGTGCTTTCCCCACAACCCAATTTTATGGGCTGCCTTGTGATGTCTCACTGTCTTACTGGTAATACAATTGACACCAGCTTGTCAAGATGGTTACTTCTTAGATCCTGGTTTCCTAAGCATCCTGCTTTGAAGTGAAAAAGGTTATCTCCTGAAACATTTTATTACCTCTGCTTCCCTGAATTAGTTACCCAGGGAAATACCCTTTGAAAGTGGACTCTTGGCTTCCTGCTAATCAGCTTATTCTCAGTTAACAGAGGGATGTCAAATATTTTTTGCAAGACAGTTCTCTCCCTTGAAATGCATAGTTTACTCACTAAAAATACCACCAACAGCTTAAAATCTGGTTCAATTTCAGTTGGCATCCATCTGTATCCCCCACTCCAGATGAGGTTGAAAATAGACACAACATTGTCTAGTCCTCCTTCCCAGCCAACAACAACTAAATAAATAAATAATTAAATAAATTAATAAATATTACAGGCAAATGGATTTTGGCATATCCTTGTTGAGCAGCCCTTTAATTAATTTGGCTTCCTGCCCAGCAAGCTTCCCCCTCAGGTCACAGAAGAAGGTCAAACATTTTAAAAATCAAGTCTCTCTCTCTGTGGGACCCTTTCATTAACACTAACATTCTTGTGGCATTATGACATACACAAAATCACATAAAATATACAAAATATGTCTGAAAATATGACTGACAGTGGCTAACTCGTAACATTCCTCCTTCCTAGACTGAATTTGTGGGAACACACACCCTAATGCATGGTAAGGATTCATAAATTCTGTTACTGTTCTAACTGGTGAGATAAGCCATCTGCATTTGCGTCAGTTGACTGTGCTCTATATGTAATGGTCATATCATAGGCATGTAGGACAATACCTCACCTTAAGAGATGACCATTTGTTTTACCCATCTGATTTAGTCACACCTGGGGGTTATAGTTTCATAGTTTCATAGATCTATATGAGTTCAGTGGGTATTTCTTTTTTTTTAGTTGTTTAACCAGGAGTAGCACACTAAGCTGAAAGTTTTTTACAGGAGCATCCTGGGAGCACAGGGAAGTTAAGTGACTTGCTCAGGGTCACACAGTATGTAAGTGGAAGCTGTGGGATTCAAACCCAGGTCTGGTCTACTGGATGTTACCAGATTTGCAGCTCAGAGCCTTAAACCACTGCACTATACTGCCTCCCCATTTTCTACCTATAATGAACTCGCCACCATGCTCATTGGTGGAATTTGAACTTAATGTCTCCCATGAATAAGTCTAGATTGACCTTAAATAGATCAAGAGTTGAACTATATACTACTTGGGGAGGTAGTTTGTTCCAGATATTAACTACTCTTTGAGTGAACCATCTACTTTAAATAGTATAATTATGAGTTCCATTTAATCTTAAAATGTGAGATCTAGTATTTACTTCTGTTTGTAGTCTAACTAGACCTGTAGTTTCAAAAATTGCTGGGTCTTGGGAGGCTTTGTATGTTTGGTATAGATCACCACATGTCCTTCTATATTCCATAGAATATAGGTTAGATTTTTTAATCTTGTTTCATAATCAAGTGTTGATAATGCAGAGATTTTTCTTATTACTTTACGTTGAATCCCTTCTATTCGTTTATTGTTTTTTTTATTAGATTCAGAGCAACTATAGGAGAGCAATATTCTAAGTGTGGTCTTACAAGTCCAGAATACAGTGGGATAATTACATGTTTTTCCCTACTTTTAATATTTCTTAGAATGCAGTTTAATACTCACATATGGAAATTAAATTTCAATATCACCAAGTGCAAGGTGTTGCATCTTGGGCGGGGAAACCCTAAACACAGGTACACCCTGGGAGGGGAGGCGCTGGAGGCTCAATATGGGAAAAATACCTAGGGGTCATGGTGGATGCATGTATGAATAACTCTGAGCAGTGCAGGAGAGTGGCTAGCAAGGCAAACAGGATGTTGGGATGCATCGTAAGGGGGATCACCTCTAGGAGCAAGGAAGTGATTCTGCCACTGTACAATGGACTGGTTAGACCACACCTTGAGTACTGTGTACAGTACTGGAGACCACACTTGAAGAGGGACATACAGCTCCTGGAGAGGGTACAGAGGAGGGCAACTAAGATGATATGAGGGCTAGGGGATTTGACATATGAGGACAGACTTGAGGAGCTCTGCCTATTTTCATTGGAGTAGAGGAGAGACAGGGGGGTCATGATTGAGGTCTTCAAGTACCTCAAGGGAATAAATAGGGTAAACATGGAGGGGATCTTTAGACTAAAGCAGGGAGGTATCACCAGAGGGCATGGTTTGAAGTTGGAAGGGGAAGGGTGAGGGGGGAAGAGGAGGAGGTTTTTCACTGAGAGGGTGGTGGACCCTTGGAATGCACTGTCTGGTGAGCTGGTTCAGAGATCCGCAGTGGAGGGCTTCAAGAGAGGGTGGGACAGACACAGAAAGTGGATGTATCAGATGATGGCCTGTCCCAGGGGGGTGGGAATGGATGATAGGGGTTTCTGGAACACAAGGGAGGGGAGGGCCTCGGCACCCAACTAGGGATCTGAGGTTTGAGCAGACTCGATAGACCGTAAGGCCTAATCTGCTGGCAAATAGTATTGTTTAACTGCATTTGTTGTAAGGGCATCAAAGGAGAACTCGTTCATTAAAATAATGCCAGGATCTGTTTCCTGGTTAATCATCTGAATTGTAATATTGTTCATTGAATAAGTTTAACAAGGGTTATTTTTCCTCAAGTGCATAACCTTACACTTTGATTCATTGAATAGAAGCTAATTTTTTCGACCATTCAACCAGGTGGGTTAGGTTGTTTTGTAGATTAACAGCTGAATGCACATCAGATATAACACTTCCTATCTTGCAATTATCAGCAAATTTTGCAAATCAGCTTGTAGTGGATTTTAGGTTCATAGAAGAAATTAATATATTATATAAAATTGGACCCAATACTGAGCCCTGGAGCACTGCTAACTGGACCCCAATCAGACATGTAACCTTTGACTGAGACTCTTTGTAGGAGACCTGTCAGCCAAACATTTATCCATTTAATAATTACGGGATGAAGTTTCAACAATACAAGTTGGTTAATTAGTATATGATGAGAAACATAATTGAATGCCTTAGCAAAATCTAAAAATACTATATCCACTGATAATCCTTTATCCAATGCCTTGCTGACAGGTTCTAGAAAGTAAAGGAGATTGGTTTGGCATGATCTGCCCTTAACAAAGCCATGTTGATAGATGTCTGTATGGCCTATTTCTGCCAAATGGATAGTAATTCTATTCTTTATTATCCTTTCTAGTACTTTACATATCACTGCAGTTAAACTTTTAGGTCGGTAGTTTTCAACTTAACTTTTTTTACTGCCTTTATGTAATGGGATAACTATTGCTTTATTCCATAATGGAACAACAGTACTTGTGTCTAATGAACGATTGAATAATAATGTTAAAGGCCCTATTAAAGATTCACTTAATGTTTTTATAAATAAAGGTGGGATGCCATCAGGGCCAGCTGACCCATTTGATTTTAATAGTTTAATACTGTCTCTTACTTCCTGTTCAGATATTGGGACAAAGGGACAATCAGTAGCTGTACTGTTAGGATTGCTAGTATGTTTAGGTTTAAACAAATTAATAAAATATTTGTTTAGTTGAATAGCAATTTCAGTTTCATCAGTGATAATACCTGTTGAAGTATGTAACAGACCTATAGGGGTATTGTTTTGTTTCAGAGTCCCAATGTAGTTAAAAAATTATTTTTTATTATCTTTAACATTTGTAGCTAATTTTTCTTCTAGAATTTTCTTTTATTTTCTTATCAGGTTTTTACATTTGTTAACAGAGTATTTATATTTAGACCAATTTGATGTTGTTGGATGTTTCTTGAATTTATTGTAGTATTTGTGCTTTTTTGCCAAGTTTCTTTTAATGTTATATAGGAACTCTTCTATTTCTATGGTATTTTTTTCTAGTAGGAACCCAGGTATTAATGCAGTGTTGAATTTTGTTGTTCATTTTGTTCCAGGTTTCTATTAGGTTGCAGCAAGAGAGGTCAGTAGACCAGTTCCAGTTTTTAACATATGCATCACTACTATTGTAATTTGCTATATTAACATTTTTGATAATGGAACAGCCAGATAATAATGGTGTAAAATTCAGTTTCATACTAATAAAGATCGTGTTATGATCACTATTGGACAATGGATGAGTAACTATAACCTTAGAATTTGAATTTTCAGTATTCGAAAAAAGAGGTCCAGTATATTATTACCTCTTGTTGGTTTACTAATTAGTTGATCCATATTATTTATTGTCATAATATCCAAAAATAATGTTTCAAAACTAGAAATTCCCTTACTGGTTTTCCAGTCAATGTTTGGGAGATTGAAGTCACCCATAAGAATGCAGTCTTTATCCAAGAGGTTGTCTTCGATGTTAATTATAAATAATGCATTTTCAACTTTATTTAGGTTTGGTGCTCTGTAGCCCAGACCTACTTTAATTGTATGGTTAATTGTAAGTTCTATTTTAACCCATATTAATTCACTTGTATTTTCCTGATGCTGAGTATTATCAATTAAATAACTTTTAAATGAATTTTTAACATATAATGCAATTCCGCCTCCTCTGCTATCTAAACAATTTATTATCAGTCTGTACCTAGAAGTGCCTCCCATATAGATACAACTCTAATTTCTTCAAGGCCCATACCAGCACAAGGCACTCCTTTTCCACTGAGGATTATTCCTGCTCATGGGAAGTAACATTTTGCTCAGGTATACGATTGGGTGGTTTTTTCGCTGATTAGATTTCTGACAGTGGACTGCTCCAATCCCCACATATAAGGCATCTGTCTGAACTACAAATTGCTTAGAGTAATCAGGACTGGCCAACACAGAGGCACTGCACAGTGCCTCCTTTATCCGTGCAAAGGCTCATTTAAAATTTGGTTCCCAGTCTACCATTTTGGGCTTTCTTTTCTTTAGTAGGCCAGATAGGGGAGCTGCTAGGGTACTGTTAGTAGGTATAAACGTTCAATAGTACCCTGCAGTCCTAAGGAAGCTCTTAACCTGCTTCTGGGTTCCAGGAATAGGCCATGCCTCTATTACCTCAATCTTTGCTTGATTAGGATGAAGCTGCTCATCTCCCATTACATGTCCTAGATATGCCACCTCTGCCATAGTGACCTGGCATGTTTCAGCTTTGACAGTGAGCCCTGCATTCTGTATCCTGCCCAACACTTCCTTCATGTGGGACAGGTGTTCTTTCCAGCTGGCACTGAAGATGGCAATATCATCCAGATAAGCCACTGTGTACTCTTCAGCACCATGTAACACCTGGTTGACCAACCTTTGGAAGGTGTTGGGGCATTATTTATTCCAAAAGGCATTGCCCAGAATTCTAATAACCCTATTACAGTGATGAAGGCTTACCACTCTCTAGCTGTGGCAGTTAACTCCACCTACCAGTACCCCCTTCATCAAGTCAATTGTGGTAAGGTATGATGCCCCCCCCTACTTGTCCAGTAGTTCATCCATCCATGGCGTTGGGTAGGTGTCAGACTTCATGACTGCAATGAGTCCACGATAGTCCACCCAAAAGCAAATAAAGCCATCTAGCTTGGGAACAAAGACTATGGGTGAGGCCCAGGGACTGTGGGATGTCTGGATTACCCCTAAATGCAGAATTTCCTCCACCTCCCTCCTAATGTCCTTTAGGAAGGCCTCAGACACCTGGTAGGCTGATTGTCTGATGGGTGTTTGTGTCCCTGTATCTGTGTCATGTGTTGCTAAGGGGGTTCATCCAGGCTTGGCCATAATCAAAGGGACAAAGTCCTCTAAAACCTTCATCACTTCCTGATAATGTTCTGGGGTCAACTAGGGCAACAGCTTGATTGTCTCTACAGAGGACTCCTGCTTGCTTTCTTCTAGTAAGTACAGGATTGGTCTTCCTTGTTAGTCCCCTTCCCAGGACTACACACTGCAAATACCATGTCAGCCCTATTTGCATATGGATTCATCATATTAACATGGTACATCCTATGGGTATTTCTCCTACCAGGCAATTCCATAAAGTAATTTACATCATTGACCTATTGGACTACCTTATATGGTCTCGCCCTCTCAGTCTGCAGCTTGTCCTTCCAGACTGTAATTAGGACCATTACTTCCTGACCTGCACTGTATGTGCGAGCTCTGACTCTGTGATTGTACCAGCCTTTTTTGTTTCTGCTGGGAAGCTGACAGGTTGATTTGGGCCACCTCCATAAGATCCTTCAGCTTCTCCCTAAACCTAAGGACATACTCCACTATGGGAGTTCCCTGGGTTGTGTGCTTGCCTTCCCAGTCTTCTCAGATCAAGTCTGTGGGCCCATGCACCCTACATCCATATAAAAGTTTGAAGGGGGAGAATCCTGTTGGGGTACCTCCCTGCATATGAACAACAGATGGGAAATTAATTTTTCCCAGTCCCTCCCATGCTGTTCAGCAAATACTTGGAGCATCTATATTAGGCAAGGCCCCAATTTTTCTGTGGCAATTTGGGTCTAAACTCTGCAGCAACTCCCCCTGTTGCCACAGAACCTCTGTGGCATTAGTTTCCTATTTCTGCAGTAGCAGTCAGCAACCCCCCCCCCAGCACCCAGGTAGGGGAAATATTTTAGTTTTGGGGCTGGGACCTACAAACTTTAGAAGTCTGTCAATTAACTCATGAGTCCTTAGTATTAAAAAGTAAAATGAAAAATGTTTAATTTCTCAGAATTCCCCAAAACATTCTGCAGAATTCAATATAAACTGTGGAATAGTTTTCTGGGGTGTATATGAACCATGGAATAACCGCAGTTTATATGATTCATGGAATACTTTTCCTTGGTGAGAGTCAATTTAAACTGCAGATTTGTTTTACTTACAATTTATACTGACTCTATTTTTTTCTCCTATTTATGATGCTTTATGTCCTCATCTGCTGGCCCCCATTGGTCTAATCTACACACGCTTAGCCACGCCACACACCCTGGGACTTACTTCACTCCAAAATACCCCCAAATTACCCCACAGAGGTGCAACTACTGGGGGGGGGCTTCCACTGATGGAGACTGAACAGTAGAATGGAAGTGAGAACCTGGTCGGAGGCATGGGGTCTGCAGCATGGGGGTAGACATCATTGTGTGGCTGCAGAACCTCCATTTCCTGTTTCCTCCCTTGGAAGTGTGTCATGTAATGACATTGGGGTGGCACGCTGAACATCTGACACACCTCCCATATGTAGTCAGTCCCAGTTGTTGCACCCCAGGTTACCATGAGAGGTTACCCAAACTCTGGTAACTACCCTACCCTACCCGCTGGAGGAGGAGAGCAGTCCATAGGACACTTGATCCTCCTCCCCCAGGACAGCCCTCCAACCTCCCAGGCTCATTCTTGGACATCAGGGTCATGAGCAGTAGCAGTACCCAAGTTCCAGCAGGCTGGCTAAATACTGGCTCTTCACTACAAACTATGGAATAATATCCTGCATTTCATGTAAACCATGGAATAATTTTCTGCAGTTCGTATAAACCATGGAAAAATATTCCACACTTCATGTAAACCACTGAATAATATTCTGCAGTTCATGTAAACTGTGGAATAATATGCCAAGTTTTTCTATGGTTTACATTTAATTCCACAGCAATTTCCATGGCCACAGAAACACGGAAGACATGGGGCCTTGATTTTAGGGTACCATTAAACCTTTCCACAAGCCCATTGGCTTGTGGGTGATAAAGATGTCATGCATCTCTGCACCACCCCACACTTCTCCCACAAATACTTCATCAGATCCTACATGAAGGTACCCCCTTGATCAGTGATAACCTCCTGCTGAAACCTGACACAAGAGGAAATCCATTGCAAGGTGTCTGCAACTTTGTCTGTTCTAAGTGAGGAGAGGGCAACCACCTCTGGGTATCTGGTGGTGCCACTGTCAGGATAAACTTCTTCCCAGAGCAGCTTGGAGTACTCAGAGGTCCCAGAATATCCATTCCTACCCTCTAGTATGGCTCCTTCACAATGGGCAAAGGAATTAGGGCAGTTTTGTTTTTACTACCCGCCTCCCCTATCTGTAGGCACTGGTAACAACACCTTCAATAGTCCTTCACCTGCTGGGTGAAGTTGGGACAATAGAAATTCTGGACCAACCGCTGCATGGTGCACAGAATGCCCAGATGTCTGGACATGGGGATATCATGAGCAATCTTGAGCAACTGCTCATGGTACCCCTGGGGAATGACAAACTGCCTGCCCCTGAACCCTCCCTCTGTCCTCACATCCTGTGAAGTTACGAGCATGCATAGGAACTGTGCAATGCATACTCATAAAACAGTCATTCTGGGGAATTTTTTCACCAAATGTTCAACATAGAGTTTTTGGGGGACTACCTAATGAACTGTGACACTATCATTTTGTTAATCAGTCCTGAATGGTGGTTTCACACAGTGACTGCAAAATCATCTTTCAGGATCGAATAACAAAATGACAGTGACTGAGTTCATGAGGTGGGGTCCCAAGAACCCCATGTTGAAAATGTCATGAAACAATTCCCAAAAATAGATGAGATATGCACGAAAGTTGAAAAAAAAAACTATTTATGCCATTATACAGCTTACCAGCATTTCTTCAGGTCGCGGTCATCTTTGAAGAGTGCAGACTTGTTCCCAGTCCACCGAAGATCATCACACCAGGCTCTGGAGGTAAGTATGGGGTGAGGAGGGGGTGTGGGGAGGTGGAGTAAGCAGAGGATGAACGCGGGTTGGGGGAGGAGGCAAGAGAATCAACATGGGACCTTTTTTCTTCTAGGATTATTTTTTAAGACAAGGGGAAAACTTTTGCCACACTGGGGTGAGCTCCCAGCAAGGCACCAGGAAGTTTGTTTGGAGTGGGGGCAGTGGAGCCAATGGGGCATTGGGCACCCCTGTGGGCCAAGGAGACTTTTGCCATACTGGGGTGGGCTTCCAGCATGGCACAAAGAAGTTTGTTGGGGGGCAGTGGAGCTGATGGAGGATTAGGCACCCCCATTGGCCAAAGAGACTTTTGCCATGCTGGGGTGGGCTTGCAGCATAGCAGATGGAAGTTTGTTTGTGGGGGAAGTGGAGCTGATGGGGGATTGGGCACCCACATCAGCCATACAGTGTGCTGGGGGGTGGGGGATGCATGAACTGAGGGGGGATTGGGTACCCCCTTCAGTAAACAACAAATGGGGGGAGGTGCATTATGCTGATGGGGATTGGGATACCCATCGGCAAATGAACTGGGGAGGGGGTCATGCCAACAGGGAGATTGGGCATCCCGTCAGCTTTTTTTTTTTTAATTATTGAAATGTTTCGCAAGGAAGTCACACTGAACAGCGGGCGGTGGCTTTCCGTTGGCTTCGTGGGGACTGTAAGAGGCCAACGGAGAAGCTGTCGCCTTTTGGACACAACACAATCAGCTGTATTGGTAGCTTGTAATGCACCAAAACAGCTGATTGCATGGTGACTTGGCCAAATTTCTTTATGCATTGTGGCATGCTCATTAACTGCTGTGATTGACAGCAAGCTCCTCTATTGGCTGTGGCAGAGACCAGCCCTAGAATGGACTGCTGTCATTCAGCACAACACTGACACGCCTCCATAACTCACTTTTGCAGACAGCTGACGCAATGTGTTTCTTGCACATGCATGCAAGCAACACAAAAATGAGTACAATTGAGTTTTTAGTCCTTTTTTCTGATAAAGAAGTCCCTATACCTATTGTTTCAGCCAATAGAGGACTCTAGTGATATTTCTTTTTGGCCTTTTTTTTCACAGACAAGTCAGTATGAGACTGTACAAGGTTGCTTTCTTTCATTGTTTTTTTTTAAAGGCAGAAGTTTATGTTGCTTATTGGTACAATCAGAGCTATTGCAATGGGGACCAGGAGACCGTTGTAGTGGTCAGTAGAAGGCTCGCCAACTAAGTGTGAATGCCACTAAGGTGAGAGGAGGACTTACAGCAATGTTGCTTTTCACTTTCATTTAAGAGTATTTTTTTTTTATTTAAAACTGCAAGCCACAGCCAGAGGATGGCAGGGTTAGGGGGACAGTGGGGGAAAATTGCTGAAACATGGTATTGTGTGTGCAGTTCAGGGGGGGGTGCTACACTAGCAAGGTTGCTGCTCACAAAGCAAGCAGGAGAGGATAGCGTGCAGTGGAGTTCAATAAAAACATTAATGTACTGGGTGAAGACAAGTGAGTGGTTATGCAGTTCCAGAAAAAAAAAAAAGCTGTTGATATTTGTGTTGGGTCAGGCAGGGAAACCACAAAAGGTGTCTGTAGTAGTGCTTATTGCGTGACATGCTAGCACTACGAGTTTGAAAACGAGAAATTGTTGTTGACAAAGTGAAAAAATATTTAAGAAAAGGTATATATTGGGTGCCATGTGTGTTCTTTATCTGCAGTTTCTTTTGTATTTACTTTAAATGTGTTTTTGCTTGCAAGGAGGGGGGGCTGGGTCGCTTGGTTGCTCACTTACTGAAAAGAAGAAAAATGGTGGCTGCTGAGTTTTCAATTCCAAACTGACACAACAATACCAGTTTGGCATTGGGGCATGGCAGGCTGGGACATTTTATTTCATGGACATCTATTGAAATTTAATGTACCCCTCTGGAGTGGGTACCAACCAATCAGAGCCCAGGAATAGCCCATTTTCTAAGCAAGCAATAATACCCAACAAGGTGCGCAGTATTGCCCATACCACCCCACCATGGAGGGTATTATTGCACTTAGAAAATGGACTTATATTACTTTTTTTAATAATAATGATTTCAGAAGGAAAAATAGAGTACAACTGCAATATAAATGAGTAGAAAAGACAACTTCAATAAAATAGTCCTTTTACTGGTTTAATTGCCAGCAAATTGCCACTAGAGAGTGCTGCTTCTTATGAGACCCTTTTTTTGCATTAGATTGCAGTGTCTCTTTCTCATAGAGCTAGTGCTAGATATTGTTTGATTACTTTTCAGTCATCCCCCCCATGAGTTTTCTCATTACGTTGGTGTTTAGAGATTGTTTTCTAAAGAAACAAAAATATTTTATCTATTTATTTAAATTTTGTTGACCGGTTAAGCCCACTGGTTCTGTCGGAGGCCCTTTTAAATGGTTGTTGTAGCAGTTAGACTGTGAGAGGGGATTGAGCAGCTCAGTGGCGGAGCAGGAATGGCACCGTGTCAGACTCAGGTGTGATTGAACAGGGCAGGGTACACGTTACACGGAAGTTGGCTGATGAACTCTGCAACAGAAAATTAACAAGCATTTGTCAATGCCGAATGTTTGCTTGCTGGCATTGGCATTGGTAGTGTAGGAGTTAGAGAGCTGCATAGTAGGAATGGCAGTGAAGTATTGAGCTAAAGCCAACTCCGCCACCACCCTGCAGAGACTGAAAGGCATTGGGGTGTGACTTTGGGTCATCAGGCATAATGGCCATGCCATTTCACCACACCCTACCCTGCAGACACTGACAAGTGTCACGGTGTGCCTTGGGGTCTTTGGCCTTTATGCTCACCCCATTCCATCAGGAAATATGGTGAGATGGGTCCTGTATAGGAGAGTGGAGTGAACTTTGAGGCCAAAGAGTCCAAGGCACACCTTGATGCCTCTCACTGGTTGCAGGGTGTGGAATGGAATGTGCATTACAGGCGAGAATCCCAAGTCACACCCCTGATGCCTCTCAATCTCTACAGGCTGGGGCGTTATGGTCGGAAACCCTAATACCTCAGGCGCTCATTGGCATTTTCACTCCAAATTTTCAACATGTTTTTTTTGTGACCCACACCTTATGAACAGTGGCAATATCAGTTTATTAGCCAAAAGCTGATTTCGTACAGCGACTACGCCATTTGGCACCACAGGTGCGAAAACACATTTCAAACAAGATGTGAAAAATGACAGCTATACTATTCATGGGGAGGTGCAAAAAATGGCAATGTTGAAATTCTGCAGTGAAAATATTTAAAAAACTGGTGAAGTCACGAGCGTGCATAGAAAATGCTCAACGCACACTTGTAATGCAATTAGTTTGAGGATTTTTTACAGAAGATTGTCAACACAGGGATTTTGTAACATCCACTCATGAACAGTGTCAGTGTGATTTTCTTAATCTGTCCCAAACAGTGATTTCCCACAGTGACCTCGCATTTCTGTACTGTTCATAAGGAAGTGTGGAAAAATGCCAGTGGTGAAAATCTGGACTGAAAATATTAGAAATCCTTGAAGTTACAAGGGTGCGTGGAAACTGCGCAATGGTCGCTCGTAACACAGTTATTTTATGGATGTATTTCACCAAATTTTTAACATAGCCATTTTAACACCTCTGCTCATGAACAGTGTCACTGTGATTTTCTTAATCTGTTCTGAATATTGATTTTGCACACCGACCTGCGCCATTGTACGCTACATGGGCGGAAACACGTTTTGGCCAAGATGTGAAAAATGACAGCTGTACTGCTCATAAGGAGTTGTGGTAAAATGGCAATGTTGAAAATCTGGAGTGAACATATTGAAAATTCATGAACTTACGAGCGTGCGTAGGAACAGCACAATGCGTGCTCGTAAAACAGTAATTTATGGGAATATTTTCACCAAATTTTCAACATAGGGTTTTTGGGGGCCTACCTCATGAACTGTGTCACTGTCATTTCATAAATCAGTCCCAAAAGTTGGTTCCAAGCTGTGACCACGAAATCACCTTTTGGGGCTGATTAATGCCATGACAGTGACAGAATTCATGAGGTGGGGTCCCAAACATTTGGTGAAAAAATTCCGCAAAATGCACTAGATGCTGTATGCACTAAAGTTGAAAAAAACCCTATTTATTACATTATACAGCTTACTGGCATTTCCTCAGTTCCTGGTCGGCTTTGAAGAGTGCAGACGTGTTCCTGGTCCACCGAAGATCATCGCGCCGAGCTCCGGAGGTAAGTATGGGGTGAGGTATGGGGTGAGGTGTTGGTGTGGGGAGGCGGGGTGCATAGTGGGTGGGCGCAGGTGGGAGAGTAGGGTTAAGACAGCAGTGAGGGAAGGTGTTTTTCTTTCAGGTTTCATTTTTTTTTTCTTAGACGACGCGGGATGTTTGCCATGCTGGAGTGGGCTCCCAGCGTGGCAGCTGGAAGGTTGTTGGGGGGGTCTTGGAGCCGACAGGGAATTGGGCACCCCCATTGGCCATACAATCTGTTGCCATGCTGGGGTGGGCTCCCAGTGTGGCACCCCTGTAGTCTCTTGGGGGGGACAGTGGAGCCAATGGGGGATTGGGCACCCCCGTCAGATATACGATCTGTTGTCACGCTGGGGAGGGCTCCCAGCATGGCATCTGGAACTCTGTTGGGGGGGAGCGCAGCATAGCCGATGGGGGATTGGGCACTCCTGTTGGCTATACAGTGTGTGCGTGGTTGCAGGGGAAGCACAAGCATGCAATATGCGTGCGTGCGTGTGTGTGAGGGGGGAGCGTGCATGCTGCTCACTGAAGCGTA
Organism: Neoceratodus forsteri; assembly: GCA_016271365.2. Classification (NCBI taxonomy): domain Eukaryota; kingdom Metazoa; phylum Chordata; order Ceratodontiformes; family Ceratodontidae; genus Neoceratodus; species Neoceratodus forsteri. Next base: position 937,468,914 of record CM057449.1, on the reverse strand, counting down.
GCTCTTCCTTTCAACTGTACGGACACTGCATTTTCAACTGCTGCCATAAACAGCTGCAGCGTTCATTGGAGAACTGCCGTCACACCTGCAAACCACACTGATTGAATTGAAAGACGGCTGCCATACCTCCGAAAACTCAGATGATGGCACTATGTTTCTTGCTAGCAAACATAAAAATGAGGTACTTTGTAATGAAAAGTGAAAGTTCATGTTGTTGGGATGATTTGTCTGTGGCCAGTAGACAGGGCTGAAGATTTCAGTGGAAAGGAGCGCAACTGGGTTGGTCGTGGAGGGGGGGCAGTTTGAAAATGTATGGTGTAGTGCCAGGAGTGCGTTGTTTAAAAGAAAAAAAAAGTGTAGCATGCTACACTCTGCAGAACAGGAGGCAGTTTACAAAAGTGCCAAGGTGCAGATAATATTTCTGTTTATAAAGGGAACAGGCAGTTTGTGGTATATTGATGTTTATAGTGATAGTTTTTTTTTTTTTGTTACGCCTGGCTGACTCACTCTTTCCTCTTGCCAAGCAAAAGAAAAACGTGGTGGCTGGTGTGTTTTAGAAATGAAACTGGCACAAGGATACTAGTGTGGCATTGAGGCATGGCAGGCTGGTACGTTTTATTTCCTGATTGTCTATTAAAAGTTAATGTACCCCCCTCCCCCCAGCATTGGTACCTGCCAATTAGAGCCCAGGAAATAAAAAGCCTATTTTCTAACCCTTAATATATTACACTTGAGCTTCAGTGCATCCCCATGTCCTGCTACAAAACAGCAGATTAAACATCTCTAAAAGCTGGGTCTTGTCAATTATTTGAGTATGCAACAGAATGAGATCTTTACCCCTTTAAGCCTTGTTTTATCCAAGGTAAATATGCTATGGGTCACCAGCCAATCCTCATAGTTTTTCTCTCCTATATTGATGATTATTTTGTTGGCCCTGTGTTGCAGCCTCTTAACATCCTCATTTTCCCTTTTGTACTCCAGAGACCAGAGATTCATGCAGTACTCCAGACTGGGCATTTTTTTTTTCAAGTTCAAGTTCAAGTTTATTGCAGGAAAACTCCATTGAGCAAGCTCATTCACAAGGAGGTCCTGAGGGCATTGTCAGACCTTAAGTGGCAGAATCACTTTTCCTGCTTTGCTGGTCACTCCTCATAGAAACGTACAAGTTGTTGGCAGATAAGGCCCACTTGGCCCACTTAGTATACCCTAAATTCCCTACCTCTACTGCCATCGGAGACCCTACTTGGACTCCAGCTTACACCCACCTATTGCTTGTAAGATTCCCTTGTGTCTGTCCCATGTATTCTTAAATCCTGTGACCATTCTAGCCCCCACCCCACTTCCTCTGGGAGACTGTTCCAAGTGGCCACCACCCTCTCTGTGAAGAAGTACTTTCTCACGTTTCCTCTCGACCCCCCCATCAGCTTGATATTGTGACCCCTTGTCCTTGAACATCTTTTCCTTTGTAAAATGCTCCCTTCCTGTACCTTTTTTATTCCTGTGAGGTACTGGAATGTCTCTGTCATATCCCCATTTTCCCTCATGTCTTCTAGGGAATACATGTTTAAATCTTTAAGTCTTTCTTCATAGGGCATCTGATGCAGGCCCTGCACCATTTTGGTTGCCCTCCTTTGCACCGCCTCTACCCTATCTATGGCCTTTCAGAGATGGGGCCTCCAGAACTGTATGCAGTACTCGAGGTGGGGTCTCACCAGTGATCTATACAGGGATATTATTACCTCCCTCTCTGTGCTGGTGATACCCCTCCCTATGCATCGAAGCATTCCACTAGCCTTTCCCACTGCCTTGTCACACTGTTTAACTACCTTCAGATCATCAGAAATATATCCCCATACCCACCCACCCGAGTTGGTACATTGCTCCAGGGTGCTTGTGCCTTAAGTGCATGACTTTGCATTTTTTGCATTGAATCTTAGATGCCAAACTTGTGACCATTCTTCAAACTTCTTTAGATCCTCTCTCATTTGTTCAAGAACCCCTGCTGTGTCTACTCTGTCACAGATTTTTGTGTCATCCATGAACAGGCACACCTTCCACTCCAGTCCTTCTGCAATGTTGCTAATAAAGACATTGAAGAGGACCGGCCTAATACTGACCCCTGCAGCACCCGTTAGTCACCTTGCCCTCCCCAAGAGTGTATCCCATTTACCACCACTCTTTGGCTCCTATCACTAAGCCAACTCTCCACCCATTTTACTATTTTAGGACTCACTCCTAGGCTTCTCAGTTTGTGTACCAGTTTTCTACATGGAATGGTGTCATAGGCCTTGCTGAAATCCAGGTAGGGCATGTCAACTGCCTCTCCCTGGTCCACTTTCTTTCTTACCCAGTCAAAGAACTCATATTCTCCCTCTTTTGATGACCCCACCACTCTTCTGGCCCTTATGACAGAAGCAGCACATTGCTTGCCCTGCTTCATTCCTTTGTCTCTTTGTCTGTTATGATCCCCATGTCCTTTTACTCCTCAAATGCAGCAAGAAGGAGCCCCACACAGTGTGTATGTCCTACCTGTGTGTTTTCTCCTCAAGTATAGCAACTGCACCTTGTATTTGGTTACACAAAATCTTAGGGCCCTAGAAGTCAGACCAATCACCCAGTTTGTTCAGATCCTCTTGAAGTTTATCACCATCATCATAGACGTTCGCTACCCTGGTAAGCTTAGTGTCATCTGTCAACATAAGTAGTCTGCTGGAGATTCCAGCTTACGGGTAACAGATACAAATTTTGTCAAGCTGTGACCCAAGCATTAATTCTCATGGGATACTACTAAGTACTTCTCTCCACTCAAGTAAAGTCTGTACACCACCATCACCACCACTGTCTGCTTTATACCCTGAAGCAAGTTAGCAATCCACCTTGCATATCTTCTGTGTTCTACAATGGTTTGCTATGTCAAGAAGTTGTCATGTGCCATTGAATCAAATGCCTTGTTGAAGTCCAGATGGATGATGTACACTACTCCGCTCCTGTTCACCATGCTTGCCACTCCCTTTGAAAATGTTTATCAGGGTGATTCAGCAGGGTCTGTACCTCATAAAGCCATGCAGAGAAGGGACAAGAACCTTGGCCTTAATCAAATGCTTAGTTATTCATAGTGGCCTCTGGGACCTTCCCCAGCACTGATGTTAGGCTGACCTGCATGTGGTTGCCCTGGTCTGACCATGCCCACTTCTTGAAGAAGAGGAACACACTGGTTACATTCCAGTCCTATGGCACCATGCTTGTCCAGACAAGTTCTTGAATGATTACTGTAATAGCATTGCCAGTTGTTCCTTTTGCTTCACTATGATCACGGCTGCTCCTTGGGATGTACCGGACTTGATCTTTACCAGGTAGCCAGATACCAGGGGAGGCATGATGCCCACAGTCTCCATTTTTGCTACCCATGATGATATTGATCTGCCCAATGATTTTCCTCCCCCACCAGGGGCTCTTTGGTTAAAACTAAAGTGAAGTATTTATTAAGCATCTCAACCATTGCCTCAGGCTTACTCATGGGTTCTTCCTCTTCCATCTCCATCTTCAGAAGCCCTAGCCCATCCTCCACCTTGTTCCTTCCATTGTGTACTGGAAGAATGCTTTGGTTTTGTCAGAAACTACTGCTGTTATCCTGGCTTACTGCCTTTCTTTGGCTTTCCTAATTCTAGTTTTGCCATCCCACAGTGCTGCTCTGTATTCCTCTATGTCCTGGAAGCAACCCATCTCTTTCCAGTAGGCATATACCTTATTTTACTTCAGAATCAGTTGCCTTGGGTCTTTTTCAAACTAGAGTCCCTATGTCACTCTTTTACCTTATATATTACAGAAAACTGCAGCTTCTTGAAGCTCCTTCTTCAAGATAACCACCTATGCTTTGCATTGCCAGCTTCATGCAGCTACTTCAGACTCTTGGACACCTGGTCATTCATCTTGGCAAAGTAGCTTTTCTAATGTTTCTAGTTCTGATGGCCAGTGTCTGGCTAGTTTTCCTGCCATTAGGTAGTAGGCTACCCAGTTGTTGATGCAGCATGGCTTTTACACTGTGGATGGCCCCATCTCCATTGCAGAGAACAAGATCAAGGATGGCCTCAAACCTAGTGCCCTCTTGAACGTATCATGGTCAAGCATTATCTTGCACAATGGTTCACTGCTGCTCTTCATTAGTATCAGGAACTAAGGACATCTTGGAGAAGAGCTCCCTGGATACCTGCTCTTCAGGAACATCCCTAGCTTCCTGAACTTCTCATGTTTTCAGAACTTGTTTTCCTGTGTGCCAACATGGATGTTGATGATCTGCTCCTACCTCCTGCTTGGTTACTTGGCCCTGGCTTGTACTCACTCAACACACACTCCAGGCTGGCAAACCACCACAGCTGAACTACCATCCTGGTCTAGCAATGCTCCCTCTACCTGACCTACTGCCTTAACAATAGAGTCCCAATGACTTTTACTTTCTTGCCCCTCTTTCCAACAATTGGTCACACAATTTTGAATGTTTACCACATTTTACAGTATATGGCAATCATTGTTTTATTATAATGCTTATGATGTGTGGTGTCTTGATGGTTCAATGCTTGACAAGGGCATCATGTTTTTTGTGTAGGGTGAGTGTAACCCACCTATCTCAGCTAGAGGTTGCGAGCCACCCAAAAAGTTAAAAATTGTGTGCTTAGGCTTTTTTTACACTTGAGGGGTTAATGCTAACCCATATTTCGGAAGTGTTCAGTAATGTTTTACACTGTGTCTCCTGTTTTAGCAAATGTGCTGCTTGCTGGCAAAATGTTCCCCTGCACAGAAAGGTGCCCATTGGCTGGAAGCCTTCCTGGGTGTTTTCTCACCTGGTATGGTCATGTAAAAGTAGCTCCAGTCCCATCAAGAAGGAAAAGATTGTTCTTGGTGACTAAAATTAGTTAGTTCCAGACAGTGCCTTCTTGGTTCTGAGCCCCCCCTCCACATGTTTTCCTGGGTGCGACTGCCTGTAAGTGACGTGTGGGCCAAGGAATAATAGCAGGGTGCTGGGTACTTGAGGGCACTGGTTCCCTCCAATGTAGGTCTCTGGAAGCTCAGGTCCTGACTGGGGTCTGCATTTGTGGACAGCAGGGGCAATATGGGGTCCCTTCATTAAGAATGGCCTCCTGATGTCATTCACACCATCTATCCCAGTTTCTAGTAAGGTCAAGGCATGAAACAAGAAAACCTATTCTGGCAGAGGCCCATGGACTGAAAGAGTTGATGGCAAAGGCATGTGTAGTGGAAGATTCAGGACGGTTGGCAGGTGCTGATGATCTGAGCACCAGGGTGAAGGGGCAGACATAGTGAGCTGGTAAGCATCTGTTGCTATGACAGCATTGACACTGGTCTCCCAACACCCAGAAGATACAGGGCTGAAGCAGCAGTCAGTAAAGGTGTCTACCTTAGCTTAGCTGACAGCTAAGCTAGATACAGTGTTTACCCTGGGATGGTATACCCCTCCTATTTAACCTCTTTGTGCCTAACAGGGCATGGTATACCCTGGTCCACTACAAGGGGAACTTTAATGATATCCCTTGAATTATAAAATAAAAAAAATGCAAGTTTGGTTCTGCTCACTCAAAGTCGGATTTAGATCACTGGAACTAATAGATTGAGGTGCTAGACAGCAGGGACATCAACATGGCATAAATATAAACTTCACAGTGTATTTCATGCAAACCCAGATGCATTTTATAAATGTCCATAAAGCATCAAAAAAGCTTCTAAACCACATCTTCCTCAGAGGCTCTGAGGAAGACATGGATTAGCAAAAACATCATCAGTGACATGGTGCATGCACGTGTCACCCCAGCTCAGAAATCTAAGCAGCGATAAGATTTAAAGTTAAGCTGAACTAAGTGAATCAACATATAGAAGCATGCATTATGAAGAGGTTTACAGATTAGGTAGCTGAGCTGAGAAGGAACGTTTTTGCTGCTTAACAGACATTTATAGAATGCATCGGTGTTTGTACTGAACACACTGTATGGATACTCACAAAATTGTAGTAAAGAAGACTGGGTAAGACTGATATTGTCTCAATTTTTTTTATTCATGCGAGAGATGCTGATACACTTTACATATCCAGAACCAGTTTACTGGTAAAGTATATGTTTATGCCACATCTCTTGAATTATTTCACTGGAAAGTATGGACAAAGGTATCACTTAGGACACTGTGTAAATATGTTAAATATTAAATGATGCTAAGGATCACACCAGTGACTGGTTAGTCTGGGACCATGACCAATAACTTTGATCAATCCTAAATGTTATTGTATGTTTGGAATACCATTCCCAAACAAGGACTGCATATCCATAACTGCCAAAAAGCAAATCATGAATACAATTCTCTTTCCATTATGGATTAAGGGAATATAAATTTTGAAATGTCTATATAAACTATAGGAGATTAACATCCTTATCACTGGTATATTGCTACTTTATTTCTGATTGGGTAGATATGATATAGAGACTTACTGATTATAAGACTGAAAATTGAGAATGCCTGTGTTACTGCTGCTACATGCACCGACAGCAAAACTGAAAGTAAAATAGATGGGACTGTCAGCAGCACTGGAGAAGGTACAGGCAGAGTGGTAATTAATAAAAATATAATCACAAATAAAATACATCCAAAATATGCTTATAATTGTTCACCTGTCTTATCCATGTAGTTTACTGCTGCTTTTCACTTTATTGTATGTAACCTCCCAGGTCGTGCCTGAAAATGGTCAGCTTTGCTAAGTCGAGCACCCACACAGGCAACAAAAACTAAATAAAAAAATATATAAAGTAAGAAAATTAAGAGCATACGTGATGCATCTAGCATGCTTATTGAAGAAGTGTGCTCTTATTTTTGTTGTTTTTTCTTGTTAATTTGTTGTATATGAACCACATTTTCCCCATAACCTTTTTAGTTGCCTGTTCTTATAAGTACGCAGTGACACTTTTGGGTTCTGATGACAAAAATAAATCACTCATGCTTCACATAGCTGAATCCCTCAATATTATTACAACCATAATATTTACACTAAGGTGTGCTTTTATTCCTTGTTTTATATACGGTTCTGCTCCTTCTGTTTAATTAAATAGGCAGAAGTTGTTTAAAACTTGATCTACATAAATACATAGATACTGAAGGCAGAAAAAATGTTCTTTGGCTCATACAGTCTGTCTACCCGCCATACCTAACTACTCTGCATATGCCCTAGTGGCAGTCTTCCCCTGTAGTTACAGCCTCCTTCCTTTTCTGACTAATCCCAAATGCCAGTCCCATCTCTGCTTGAAGTCGCTGACAGACATGGCCTGAACCACTGTCTCTGGCAGCTTATTCTATGTGTCTACCACCCTTTCCATGAAGAAATGCTTATAGATGTCCTTTTGACCATCCATGTGACCTCTTGACTCCTCACAGACCTCCTGCCCTCTCCGATCCTCTGAGATGGGCCTCCAAGCAGTTTCCAGGGCTCAGCTGAAGTCATCTGGCAATAGGGCCTTTGAAGTAGCCAACCTGACCTTGTGGAGCTCACTTCCAAGGTCCTTGAGGGAGGCCACCCTCATTGGAATCCTTAAAGAGGGTCTGAAATCCTACCTTTTCAATGAGGCATTCATGCTACTTTAATTTACTGGCTGTTTACTGATAGCATTTTTACAGATCCTACTGTCATTATTAGCCTATACATTATTTAGTATTTCATTTTGAGGTCATTTCATGATAATGTCATATTGTTTCTGTTTAATTTATTGATGTATTTTGTGATACAGCTTGTTATTTTAATCTATTGATGTATTTTATTTTACAGTGCTTAGAGCCTTGGGGGTTGGGCCGTACAGAAATAAAGCTTTACTTTACTTACTTATTTTCTGAATCTCCCCCTGCAAGCTTTAGTGTATTCCCTCTAGTACCTGTGCTGCACTGAAGGAGGAGAGTTACTTGACATCCGCCTTATTTATACCACACAGGTACCTGTATGTCTCTATCATGGCACCCCTTTCCTTTTTTTTTTAGTAGTGTACATTTTTTTAAATAAATGTGTTTTACTGAATTTTAAACACACAAATGCAGATGAGCAAATGACATACTGTACTACATACAGTAACAGTCAAGTCTCCCCCCGGTGGTAGTGTACAACATATTGAGTCTCTCATAAGTAACAGTATCATGTCTAGTACAGTTCACTTTAGTGAAGAGATCATCTAAGCCATCCCATCACTTTTTGTAAAATTGGTATCTGTACCTCATTGAAGCTATCATTCTTTAAATCTCAGGATTTGCATAATTTCCTGGTGCCACTTTGCCAGGGTAGGAAAGTCATTGTCCAACCGCTGGAATAAAATACTTTTTTTAATAACCACAGTGATTAGAATGAAGCGGTATCTCCTATGCTCTTGCAGTCTCAGGGAAAAATAGGAAACTCAGGCAGACTGGATGGACATTTAGTCTTTTTCAGCCATCATTGTCTATGTTTCAATGAACAATGCATTGGCCTAGAAGCCAGTTTACCTACTATCCTGGACACCATTACAGTCCAAGTAGTCCACGAGGTCCTCTTTAATCAGTGACTCTCTCAGCTTCCTTACAATGGAGGTAAGACTGACAGGTCTGTAGTTCCCTTCTTATTCCTTGTTCCCACCATCATGGAGTGGAACAAAGTCTGCAACCCTGCAAACCTTCTGTATTAACCCTGCTCATAAAGAGCTATTGAATAGACCTACCAGAGGATCAGACGGTTCCACTGCCAATTCCATGAGTATCCTTGGATGTAACCCATCCAGTCATGGGCCTTATCACTCTTAAAGGCTGTCAGCCCTTTCAGTGCCCTTCTGCTAGTGAATGCTGACTGCTCATTTGCAGGACCCCATTGGCAGTTGCTTTGATAACACTCTCTGGCAGAGGTCCACTGTCTTCCCTAGTGAAAATTGAGCAAAAGTAGTCATTTAGGACAGTGGCCTTTTGCCCTTTCCTCCTCACTCACCCTAAGTTAACCTTACAGTTCTCCCTCTTTTGTTCTGTTTTCCACTAATATACCTGAAGAATTGCTTTTCTCTGTTGACCTTCTCTGGAAGGCACAGCTCTGTGTCTGCTTTTGCCTCCTTAACTGCCTTCTTTGCCTCCCTATTTTTCAGCAAACATTCTTCCCATTCTTCCTCCCCCTGCTTTTCTTTATATTTGTAGAAGACCTTTTTCTTGGCCCTTACTACTTGTTTGACCCTTGCCGACAACCATTGTGGTCTCTTGAACTTGTTCTTCCTAGTTATTGTTCTCTAGCAAAGCTTATATGCCCCAGGGATGGCCCCTTTAATTGCCTTCCATCTCTCTACTACCCTATGTATGTTATCCACCCCTAATTTATCCATGACCTGTTCCCTCAGCCTATTGAAGTCTGCCATCCTGAAATCAAGGATTTCAGCTCTTGACTGCAGTTTACCAGACCTGAGGGCCAGTTTGAACTAAATAGAATTATGGTTGCTGTTCCCTAGCAGCTCCCCTATCACTTCCGTGAGCACCACATCAAGCATTTTGGTCTGACAGGTGGACCCTTACCTACCTATATCAGCATGTAGTCCTGCAATGCATCCAGCATGGCCTGACGTCTGGTGTTCCTGGCCATGGGAACATCCTAGACAGTGTCCAGCAGGTTCAGATTACCAATCACCACCACTTCCCTCTTAGCTACGCCTCTTTGCAGGTCTTCCCTGAGCTCTTTGTCCCTCTCCTTCCATTACTTTGACAGTCAATAGATCATCTCCAAGTGCAGTTGCTCCACTGAGGCAGATATGAGTAGTACCCACAGTGATTCAGTCTCCCCGATACTACCCCTGATGCCCCCATTGTCCACCACCTCTACGCCCTCCTTGCCATAAAGGATTACTCCTCCCCTCTAAGTGCTCCTCTGTTCCTCCTGAACATTTAATACCTGGGGACCATCAGTTCTAAGGCATGATTTTCTGAAGCCCGTGTGTCTGCTATGGCCACAATGTCCACCTCAATGTGTGCTGTTAGTGCCTGGAGCTCACTGATTTTGTTTCCTAGGCTCCTGGCATTACAACATACCCCCTTCCATCTGACCCCTAATTGTACTTTGCTACTACCCTTGCATTTTTTTATGTCCTGTCATCCCATTGTTTCTCCTGGTGATTGCTCCCTTTACGTTCCCCCTCCCCAATGGCCCTTCATGTAGTCCAGTATGGGCCACAGTTTCCCTTGTACCTGCTGTGCTGATGCAAGTGCTCAGATGTGGGGGAGTACTACCTAGGATCCTCTTACTCTTTCCTGCTATTGAAGGCCCCCTAGACCCAATCTCCTTTACAGTTAGTTTAAATTACTGATATAAATGTCAAACTTCTGCCCTTGTGCACAAGCCCCCCTCTGTCATCAGATGAAGTCTGTCACCCTTGAAGAGCCTCCTGTCCCAAGTCTCCCCGGTCCTTCACAATGCAGTACCCCTTATCCTTATCTCATCCCTTAAGCTGTATGTTAAACTCCTGTATTCCTCCCTTATGCTATCCTGCTTCAGCTCCCTGCATGTTCCATTTATGAAAGATTTCCTTTAAACAAAAATGGGGATAGTGGACATTTCTGGTAGGTGCCATTCCTCAGTGAAAACACAGATGACAGTACCTAGTAACAACACACGTTCTCTGTGGAGCTTTGAGTGCAGCAGCTTCATTATTTTGATAGTGCATACTCATGGGGGTTTTGTATTGTTCCATGGTTTTGAAAAGGTATTTCAAGTTGATCCTATTGAATGATTTTTCTGCATCCAGAGAGGCCAGCACCACAGGGGTGTGTGCTACCCTGCATGTGGAAATTATATGAAAGAGTTTCCTCAGGTGGTCTTATGACACCCTAACATCCATAAATCCCACTTGTTCCACTCCTATTAGTTAGAACAAAACATTCTATAGCCTGACAGCTAGCACTTTGGCCAATATATTAAGATCCATATTCAGGAGGGAAATGGGTCTGTAGTTAGCTACCAGGCTATCATCCTTCCCAGGTTTAGCTAAGACAGAAAGTATGGCCTGCTGCACTGCCTGATCTAGGTCATCCCTCTCATATGCCTCTGTATATAGGTCCTTAAAGTCTTTAAGGAGCACTCCCTTTAGTTTTTTTTGTATAAATTGGTAAATAGCTCATCCAGCCCTGGTGCTTTGTCTCTTACCATTGTGTCTATAGCAGTCCCCAACACCTCTGTAGTTATAGGCCTTTTAGGGTCTCTTGACTTCCCTCCTCTAGAGTGGGTAGTGATGTGTCTACTCATCTATTTGTGTGTCTGAGATGTTCTCGTGCCCTGTGATTCCCTTTTTTGAGGGATTGGCCTAAGGGCTCTATGAGTCCTTTCTGTCACATAGTCCTGACCAGAACTTGGTGGGCTGTTGACTTTGAGGAATAAGTAATTTACAATTTTGATTGAGTTTGAACCCTAAGCCATCTCAAAGATTCCCACTAGGAGCAGATTATTACATCTGTGCCTGTTTCCTTGATCATCAATACACTCCTCTAAATGTGCCATTTTTCACTGGAGACTGAGTAGTTCCTTTTCATTTTTCATGGATTTGTCCTCCAGAGAACTGACTGAGTCTTTGTCGTCCCCATTCAGATTGCTAAGTGTCTACTGAAGATTTGACGGCTTTCATGTCTCCAATCAGTTTCATTAATTTTATTGAGGCAAATTCTGCAAGAAAGGTATATGACATCAGATTACCTTTGGGAAGGTCTGGAGATGCCGCCTGAGGAGAATCGGCCATGTGTCTCTTTAGGGCCTGTGACTGCACTGGGATTGATGGGGTGTACTATGGTCATAGGGAATTCTTTATGTCATCGGTTCAAGTGTATGAGTGTGCTGCTAGTTATTAGTACTGCTTCTGCATGGCTCAGCACAGTTTCAAATGGAAAATTTGAAGCTTTAACCATGTCCCAATCCAGAGCTCGCACAGACATGTCTACCACTTTCAGCTACATCACTGGCAGTTGGGAGTGTACTTGTTTATGCCCAGCAGCCTCTCCTCGTACATGTTTTTCCCATGGCCATGGGCCATCTTGGTTGCCCTGTGCTATACTGCCTTTGCCTTGTTGTAGTCTTTCTTTCAGTACTTTGTGCCATATTCCATGGGCTGTTCATTGTTAAGCTGTCTGATGAGTAATGTAACCATGTTTTGTATCCATTTATATACCTGAGCACTTTGTAGCAGAATAAAGTTTCACATAAGAACTGTCTAGACCATATTTTTGGAGATGGGATTATTTTTGGGTTACCTCTGCCTGAGTGTGTCCCTCCTGTATTGGGGAATGTGGTTGAGCCAGTGACCTGTATGGTGGATGGGTCACCTCCAGATTTCTACAGATTATCTCCCTCCATGTGTATCCTATAATCCTGTTTGCTTTGCTACTGCCCTCTTGCAGCCTGCAGTCATTTTTAGTCTCTCTGATATCACTACCCCTAGTTCCTTTTCTTGTTACTTGATCTGTGTTATGTGTCATTCAGTGCAACTATTACTATCTATCAGCCACCATTGCCTGATTATGCACAGTTGGACTGGCTTTCACTTGTCACTAAAAGGTTTATGCACTTTGCATGCCTGGTTTCCAGATTCTGCACCTATTTGGCAATCAGCTAGAATATTCAGGTAGTTTTTTACATTCATTTTGGTTAAGTGACATATGATTTGTGATTCAACAGCAGCATTAGTCTGCATTGTCCTACATTTGTAAAAGTACCCAGGCAAGCTGCTTTTGCATTTAAAGCACCAAAAAGTGGAATGACATCTGGAAATCCTTGTGCTAATTCTTAGAGAGCTGCTGATGTATCTGGGAAAACTTTGTGAAACAATGTTTATACACAGTTTAGATGACACTGTATAGAGGAAACTTGTTCTGCATGGATTTTCATCATAAGCAGAATGTTGTTGTACCACAATGAAAAGGTCATGGAATGTGATTGTTCCCTTCTGTGGTACATCAGCATTCTACACAGGTGAAAACAATGTCCACACGACCATCTCTAATGAAAGATGCACTGAAAAAAAACACAGTGCTCCCAACAGATACCAGAAACCTGAACATGATACTGTAGACCTTTGCTAGTTTGTTTGTTTTTTTTTCAAAAGTTTGAACAGTTAAACTTTTCTATGGACATTAACTTAATTTTTTATAAATAAAAAAGCAGCTGTTTCTCCATATAAGCTGTCACTTATAATTTGCAGTGGGAGAATGGCTGAAAACAGGACATGACAATGGCAGAATGGATGAACATGGGAGACAACAGTTTAAGCAGTTTAAAATAAACTTAATTTTTTTGTCTCTATACACTTTAAAAAATACTGGTTAGGCAAAACCATGCCCAACCAGCCTGTGCTACCACCTTGAGGTTCAGATCACAACAGACTTCTCAAGCTTCACTCTTGAGGTCTGCTGTAATCTAAACCTCTCAGTGGCAGCACAGGCTGGTGGTACATGGTTGTCCAACCAGTATTCTCTATGTATTTCATATACGGGCATTTCCTATAGATTTTTCTTCTGCCTTATTTATTGCTGAGGAAATTTTCATGCAGATATGGGGCAGAATTCACAAAGAGGATGCGCTTAGTGCATCACAAATGCACCAGTGCAAATCAGAAGCAACTAGCACAAGCAGAGCCATTCACAGAGGCATGCGCAGTAGGAAGCGTCGATCGCAACACCACTGTGAATTGCTGTGAAACACGATGGCACAACCTGCGATGTGCCAGGGCAAGCCGGATGCCTTGCAGCCAAACAGGGGAGCTATGTAGAGCAAGTGGAGTAGGCAGCAGGGCATGAGGAGCAACAACAGAGCTGGAACAATCACACCCACGGACACAAGTGTTGAGAAAAACATGTTTATAAAAGAGTAAGAGAATAAAATCTGTACAACACATAAGAATAACAAGGTAGAATAACAACAATACCAGATGGGGAAAGGGAGCAACATGGATGGGAAGGAAGGCAGGAAAGGGACAGAAACAGTGGACAGTGAACAATAACTATTTACATGTGAAGTCCCCAGGAAGAGTCAGAGGGCCACTAGCGTTGTTGTGTCCTGTCACTCACCACCCTGGCACAGCCATGGACAGGGTGCCACAGCAGGATGCCCTGCAGGGCAGCTGACAGGCACCGAACAGTCCTGGAAAGTGGGTGCAGGGCTGCCTGGATGGCCAAATGGTTCCTCCAGTCCACATCAATGGGGGCACCACCACCACCAGCCACAGCATGGCAAGCTTGGAGACCTACAGCAAGGACTGAAAGAACACACACTGAGGGCCTGAACGTGGACAGCACCCCCACCCACCAGTAACCCTACAATGTCTGAAATGTAGCAATAGCAGAATGCAGTGCTCACCTGCCCCTGGAAGGGCACCAGGCCTGGCACCCATGATCTTCTGCATCCATACCTCAGCTGTGTCTGCGGCCCACTGCCTGGCATCTGATCCTGCAAAACACAACAGATAGCACTGTGAACAGCCACTGCTACTGTGCAGGATGCATTGCCACAGTGCCCCCTCTCACCAGCCTGTGGCCATGTAGCAGACAGTGATGACCAGCTGTGAAGCACCCAGTGGCCCACAGGCAGACACAGCTATGCCCAGCCCCCCATGGCACACATGGTAATGCAGCACAGGACAGATGCAGCCACTGCTGTGTGTGCAGGACACTGTGAGACCCATGAGGGTGCCCCATGAGAGCCGTGACACACACACTCAGCATGCACCACAAAAGGAGACAGATGAACAACACCTACCTGGTCTTGGCATTGCACCCCTGCATGCACGGTGCTGCAGATGAGCAAGCCTCTCCGGATCCCACCTCTGGAGGTTGCCATACCAATGCCTGCGCTGCTCCCCTGTGTGTGGTAACCCTGTATGGCACACAAGCCAAGTAAGTATGGAGGCACTCACCTGGGTCCTGGGCTCATGGAGATCATCCTGGCCAAGCAGGCACCCCCTTCACAGACATCACCAGTGCCACTAGGTGTAGTAACTCCACCTGTGATCAGTTCAAGGCCCTAGGTGTCTGTCTCCCTGCTCTAGGCATCACACAATGGGTACAGACAGTGGCAATGTGCAAACATTCAAAGCACAGTTGAGCAACCGTTATGCACCATGTGAAGCACTGAGGCACGTGTAGCACAGTGTGCACTGAGCATGAAGTGTGATAGGTCACAGGCGACGCACCTGCGCATGTGCAATACACTCTGCAATGGCATGGCAAGGCTAGGACACATTTGCGTATGCGAGATGAGCATGCGGTTGCCATGTTGTGCACAGCATGTGTTATGAACTACCACCGTGCACCATGTGTGATCCATGGGCAGGTCAAGTGCAGTGCAGCATGGATGGCACGTACTGAAACATGCTGCGTGATAGGATACACATTGCCATGGTCGGCAGGCCTGCAGTGGCGCATTGGGTTAGCGGTGGAACAGCACATTATGGAAGATGTGCCACTGGACATGGTGACCATGCATGCATGACAGAAGCACCTTCCACAATGCCCCAATACAGGTGAATGCACCTACTGATATGTGCATGCACTGGAGATGCGCTGTACAGCCATTGGCACACCCTACAGATGCCCATGCAAATTGAGATAAGCCGGAAGCAATTGTGCAATTCACAGAGAATGCACCCAAAACAGCCTCATCAACCATGCACAGGCAACTCAGCAAATTAGCATCTCATTACCAGGGGCTCAGGCCTCATTTGCATGCCCTGAGCCATAAATGCTCCAAATTCAGCAGGCTGATAGCAGGTCACTGAGAGGAGTCAGTGCCTAGAGAGTGAGTACATAGCCACATTTATAGAGAAATAGAACACACTGGGGTGACTGACTGTGAGAGCGCACACCGGGCAATGCCCCAGTACCCCAGATGTGGGACCCTTACAACCAATATGTGGCGCTCAGGACCATAACGTGGAATACAGTGGCAGGGCAGTACTGAAGGTGCAAAGGGCACCAATGTACTGTTCCCCACCATCTCCACAATGGCTGTATGTGAATCGGTATGTACACATCCCAGCCTGTACGACACAGGTCTGCTGAGCAATGATACAGTCATCAGTGTGCCTAGGCATTGCAATATGGAACAGGGAAGGCATGCGATGTGAACAGATGGGATGTCCACTCTACATAGGGACACAGCAGTGATACGTATGACTGAGCATCACTAGCTATGTGTGGTGGATGCAGCAATGTGCAACAGGTAGGTGTGAGGCACACAGCAGCGTACATGCAGGCATGATGGCACCATCGCCAAGCCGCACACTGCTGCCAGCTGCACCGTGGCTGTTGCCACATGTCAGTCTCCCTCTACCCTGCAGCCGTAGTATGGGTATCACCCAGGATGGATGTGTTACCACGGTGGTGGCACACATGCTGCAGAGGTACCAAGACATGCCCATGGCAGACAGCACAGTGTGCCCCCCTAGGATGGCCGCACTGTTCCTCCTGCCATGGACTGGGTGTCACACATGGCATTTGCAGTGTCCCCCTTGGACCACGTATCATGGTACATGGCCACCTGTGCTAGGCTTCCCACCCATGGACCACAGCCCAGATTAATGGCGGCATGGACCATGGGGGGGGGCCAACAGATGACCTAAGCAGGAATATGTGTACACACAGGCGTGACTGACTTCTGGATGCTTCCGCCCACAGTAGACAGTATGTCAGAGGAAGCAGGTGCTGCCAGCAGGCGGTGCCCAAACTTCATGAAGGATGAGGAGAGGCGCTCATCGAGGCCTGTCACCTATGCCTGGATGTACTCACTGGCAAGGGAGGCAGCCGGACAGCGAGTGCGGAAGGACAGGAGGATGTGGCCTAGCAGGTGAATGCAGTGGCACCATACAACTGCATGTTACAAGAGTGCCGCAAGCAATGGAACAATGGCCACTGGACGGCCAAGAAGAAGGTGGCCAGCATCCAGGCATCCCTGTGGTGAACAGGGGGCAGACCCACAAGGCAGAATGGCTTAGTTCCAATGAGGCTTTCCTGGCCACCAGTTTGTCCAAGACAGCCTGCAAGGTGCCCCAGGTGGTGGATTCCAGATGGGAAGCAGCCCGTCACAGCATGGTGAGTAGCTATGCTCCCTGGCCTGGCAAGCCCTCCCATGTGCCACGTTGGGCATGTCTGGCCCTGTGTGCCGAGCACTGTCACTGTACACTCAGGCACAGCATCCCTGAGACAGTCATCCCTAGCAAGGCATGTCCTGGCCCATGGTGCTGTGGGTGCTAGGCCACAGCGCTGGAGGCCATGTGACCACTGTGCACCCATGTGATATGTGAGGCCGCCGTTACACATTGGGCACAATGGGTCAGTGGCAGGCTCTACCATGACATGGGTTGCATGTTGCCGCCACACCCTGGACCTGCTGTGGGCAGACATGCAGACCTGGCAATGTGTGGACTGCTGTGTTCTGTTGTGCTTCACCACTGTGACATGTGTGTCCTGTGCATTAACCATGTTCTCCCTTCCTCTCTCCACAGCACCATCGTGACTCCAGGGTGCAGCCATGGCCATGGCTGGTTGTGATGCCATCACAGGCAATGATGCGGGCTCGTCCCATGGGGCCAATAACACCACCATGGATGACTCTGCACCTGAGCCATCCACGTCGCGTGCAACATCGATCATGGCCCCTGTGATGGAGGGTCCTGTGGGTCCCTCCACCAGTGAAGGCGGGACAGCCAGTGGGTACATTGCTTGGTTGGGGAGCCTGTCCGGGTTGTCTGATGCTGACCCGGATGAAGCAGTGGACATTGCAGATGCCCTCCTTGTGCTCACCAGTGCCATGCAGGGGGAAGGCAATGGCACCACCACATGTATGACCGACACCAGCACCGCTGACATGTCTGATAGCAGTGCACACGTCATGGGTCCCTGGGTGCCACCGATGTTCCCACTGTTCTGGGTTCTGGTGCAGTGGCAGCACAGCTGCCCATGGCTATGGGTGCTGTATCCCCTGCACCACTGTCCAGTGCAGTGCTGGCGACATCAGTGTCATCCTGGCAGGGCACCTGTGTGCACACATCCGCTCCAGTGGCCCTGGAGGACACCACCCATGGGCAGCCAGTGGCAGTGCCCAGCCATGTTCCACCCACATCACAGACTGCCAGGGTATATCCACCACCTGTGGATGCACCTGGTCAGGCTGAACCATCCCCTGATCGTTGGTGATGCCACCGTGCTGCATCACCCACCGACGACATGGGGGCCTACCTTGACATACTGTGGGTAGCTGTTTAGGGTCAGGAGGCCCTTCATGTGGAGTTCCAGAGCCACAGGGCTGTTATGGTCCAAGAGCCATGAGTCCATGGCGGTGTGGCATGCTCAGATGTTGAAAGAGACACCCATCATGTGGGTGGGCATGACCGCTGCTCTGGAGCAGATTGCAGCAGCTGCAGAGGTGGTGGCTGCATTCACAGCACGCTGTGGACATTGTGCATTCAGTCAGATGCCCAGGAGCACATCCCATACACCCCGGCAGTGGAACCAGGTGAACCCCCTGCTGCTGAGTCCATCACCACTGGCATCCACACCCACCATCCCTGGCTCAGCTGGTAGGCATCGGAGGGACACCCCACTAGGAACCCATTCATGGTCGCAGTACAGCACCCCTGTCTGGTCACTGGGGATGCCCCCATGTGGCCGGTGGTGGCACCCCCATCACCAATGTCTGTGGCAGAGGCTGCCCTCATGTCCATGGTGGTCATGGGGCCGCCCTGTGATGCCCATGTCCAGAGGCCTGTGGTGGCGGGTTTGCACGCCCGTGCATACCAGAAACCCTGTGGGTGCTGCCAGTGGTAGTGTGTGTGGAGGTCACATGGCCCACGGCTGTCCTTGCACCACCCTGTGCTACCTGTATAGGCTGTCAGGTGTGTCTGTGTGTACCGCTGTAGTACCATGTATCATGGGAATGATGAATGTGTTACGGTGCCTGCAGTACCCGTGTGCTGGCCACAGTGAGCACTGAACTGTGGCATCTACAGTAGGCCTGTGTTGTGCTTGGGTAATGCATGCATGGTGCCCATGTGTCTGTTTGTCCCTCACCATGTGTATGCACCTGTGTGTGCACCCCTGTGTGGTGTCCAGTGTCCAGTGTTCCCATGTCATGCTGTCCCTACACCACAGTACTCACACCTGCACATGTACATACCTGCATACTCACCTGTGGGGCCTGAAGTGTTCCTCCACCACACGCATGCGATATGCCCGTGCCCTCTCTGCAAGCCTGGGGTCCCTGCCCCATGTCACCTCCCTGGACCTCAGGGGTGCCCTGTCCACCCCCTCCCCCTCCTCCTCTCCAGAACTATCGCTCTCACTGGCCTTGACAGGTATCCCACATTCATAGATACATAGACAGTGTCGGCAGATAAGGGCCTATGGCCCACCCAGTCTGCCCATTTGAGCTTGTAAGTTCAGTTTATGTTTCTCTAGAAGTTGTTGCTCTCACCCCTGACCTCCAGAATTCCTTTATGTCTATCCCATGCATTCTTAAATCCCGTGATTGTTTCAGCCTCACCACTTCCTCTGGCAGGGTGTTCCACTTGTCCACCACCCGTCTCTGTGAAGAAATCTTCCTCATGTTTCCTCTGAATCTGTCCTCCTCCAACTTCATCCCATGCCCTCTAGTCCTGGAACATCTTTTTCACTTAAAAATAGTGTATTCCTGCACCCTGTTCCTCCCTGTAAGATACTTGTATGTCTCTATCATATCCCCTGTCTCCCTCCTCTCCTCCAGGGAGTACATGTTCAGTTCCTTCAACCTGTCTTCATAGGACTTGTGATGCATTCCATGCACCATCTTTGTTGCCCTCCTCTGAACCTTCTCTACCCTGTCTATGGCCTTATGTAGGTATGGTCTCCAGAACTGTACACTGTACTCCAGGTGGGGCCTCACTAGTGTCTTGTATAGCGGAATTATGACCTCCCTTTTCCTGCTGGTGATGCCCCTGCCTATACATCCCAGCATCCTATTTGCTTTACCTGCTGCCTTGTCACACTATTTCCCTACCTTGAGGTCATCAGAGATGATAACCCCAAGATCCCTTTCCTGCTTGGTGCATGCTATATCCTCACCCCCCAACTCATATATTGTGCCAGGGTTTTTGTGCCCCATATGCATTATCTTGCACTTCTTTGCATTGAATTTCAATTGCCAAACCCTGACCATTCTTCAAGTTTCTGCAGGTCCTTCTCATTCTGTCTACACCCTCTGGTGTGTCTACTCTGTTACAGAGCATTGTGTCATCAGCGAACAGTGAAATTCTGCCTTCTAGGTCCTGTGCAATGTCACTGATGAAGATGTTGAATAGGACCGGTCCCAGCACTGATCCCTGTGGTACCCCACTGGTCACTCTTCCCTCTGTGGAGTGACAGCCATTTACCACCACCCTCTGTGTCCTGCCACCGAGCCAGTTACCTACCATGGGCCATGTTGTGTAGCATACAACAGGCCAGGAATAAGCCACAGACCTTCTCAGGGTTGTACTGTAGGGCACCACCTGACCGACACAGGCACTGGAATCACATCTTCAGCATGACGAAGACACACTCAATGATGGTGAGTGTCGCGACGTGTGCCTCATTGTAGCGTTCTTCCACCACTGTTCCTGGTCATCGGATGGGGGTGAGGAGCCAGGGTCTCAGTGGGTATGCAGCATCACCTGTGGGAGTAGATATGTCTCCATTAGTACATTCGAGTACACTGTGGCTTGTCCCCTGTCCCCAACCCTGCCCTCTGTGTTGTGTGCCCCTGTCCTGCTCTCCTGCCCATGCATCCACATACCTGGCATTCATGCATCCCTACCTCAGCTGCACCTGCATGCCTCCATCTGTCATGTGGTGCACAGTGCTTGCATGCCATCCTGTGTCAGCCTTTGTACCCTTTCACACCCCTGCTGTCCCAGGGACCATGCGCCTGCTTCACACTGCCCATAGCCCACCCCATGTGTCCCACATGTGGTGCCACCCTATGCTGTTGGTGCCCTGTCACATGTACCTATCAGATGGCAGAATGCCAACTGGTGCCATATGACTGCATCATGTGCACTCCCAGGGTGTGTGGCACTGACATTGGTGATGCGCCCAGTGGCATCGCACACCACCTGGCAATTCACAGGATGATACCCTTTCCAATTCATATACGTGATGGCCTCCTCACCAGGTGGTGTGCAGATCACCACATGGGTGCAGTCGATGGCCCCATGATGCCAGGCATGCATGTCACCCTGTAGAACCCCTGCATGGCTTCTGTCCACTCTGCCTGCATGCTGGGGAAATGGATGTATTCTGAAGCATGCGGTAGCAGTGCGGTGAGGAACTGTGTGAGGATGCAGGACATAGAGGCCTGTGATATGCCAGTGGTGTCCCCCAGTAGGCCTCTGGAAGGTTCCCCTGGTGAGCAGGCACATGACCATTGTCACCTTGGTCTCCACCGAGATGGCATGATCTCATGTGGTGGGTGCCTGCATCTCATCATGGCACAGCTCACAAAGCTGCCTCAGCATGGCCCTGTTGAGGTGGTATCACCCAAATGTCTCCACCTCTGTGAGCTGCTCAAAGGACAACTGGGCATGATACTGCTGTGGGGCTGGCCAACTATTGTACCTTCCAGCACCCTGCCTCCTCCTACTCATTTGGGCACCAGCCATGGTGACTGCTGCCAGGTTAATTTCCGCTGTCAGTGTGGCCATCTGATGTTGTTTGCTGCCTGGCTGGCTGTGTCTTTCCCTCTTTCTGGTTTCCTCTTCCCCTCTGGCTGTGTGCTGCTGCAGTCATTCCATTCACAACCTGCAGGTGTGCTGGACATAAGTCTCCTTCTTTTGTACTTATCTTTCTATGGCACATCTTGGCTTTGCGCTGGAGTTGCCCAATTGATGTGCCCTGGTTCTGCACTGTGAATCAAGTTGCACTGTGTATGCATAGGTACGCCAGCTGTATATGCGCTGCATGTCATTATATTGCACATGTAGCGCATGTTGTTCAGCGCAGGGCATCTTGGTTGGGCTGGCGTGTTCACCATGTTTCTGAATACGCTTCCGGCACATTTCTGACTTACGCCGGTGCATCTGGGTTGCGGGCATCTGTTTTGTGAATCCTGCCCATGATCTTTATCTATTAGAGTTCATCTGCTTCTGCAGCTTACTCCCCACTTATGTCATAATCATCTGCTGTAACATTACATAGAGAATAATGGCAAGTGTGTGTTATGGATTTTTTTTTACACACCAAGGGTGTGTACAAAAATCTTTAACAACACACTTGGCTATCCTTTAATTTTTATAATTACTGGTGTAGGGAGTAACTGCCAACATAAAACAGTTCTGACTGAGACACACACACACACACACACACACACACACACACTTCCTGTCCAGTAAAGGCATTGTTTTTTTGTCGTTCTTTTTTTTTCCATTTTAAAATGTTTCAGTTGACTGGGACAAACAGGAGATCACCGAAGCCATGATCGAGATCATGCTAGCTGGGGTCAGACTGAAGCACGAGTTCAGCAGGATCAACCAGACAGATTTATTTTGTTCAAATGGCAGGATCAACTAGATAAATAGTGGGGGAAAAAATTACAATGGAGGATGGTGCCAGAAGAACGATATGTGTGGGCAGGCGGGCGGGCGGGCGAGAGACTGAGCTGCCATGTTGTTTAAAATGTGCAGACTGCCCACACACACACTAGGAGCCAGTCAGGTGTGGCCCTAGGAAAGCATAGCACCAATGATTGATGAAAGTTTGTCAGAACACCGTAATAACTGGATTTTGAGTTATTACAGTGTTCAAAAGTAATAATAACCAGGTTGATAAATAGAGTCACCGGTAATTATAGCCTGTTACCTTAGGAACGACTGTGATGTTATGAGCAGAGCCTTATGATATTAAGTGAGGAGTAAGGATTACCTCTATAAGCAACAGAAGCTGATCAACTCCTTAAGAATAAAGATACTGTTTTCATGCATATAACCTCTGTATTTTTTTA
Organism: Neoceratodus forsteri; assembly: GCA_016271365.2. NCBI lineage: Eukaryota > Metazoa > Chordata > Ceratodontiformes > Ceratodontidae > Neoceratodus > Neoceratodus forsteri. The sequence continues at coordinate 937,445,894 of CM057449.1, read as the reverse complement.
ACTTTTTATTTATTAACTTTCTGAATAAACAATCAATATCTAGTTGCTCATACACAGTATATGACATCTGTATTTAATAACAGGGATGACAAAATATAGAATTGATGTGAAAATAAATGGAACTGTACCAAATATCATATTTTTCCAAGTTCTTCTGGAGACATTGGTCGCTCCTTTATACAGTTTTACAAAGAATACTGCTATCAATGCTGAAACCCAAACATAATTGAAAGCATAATTATTTATATCTCAGAGTCTTTCGTAAGTGTGATTATTTTAATAACTCAATCAATGAAATTCAAAATCTCTGACAGCTTAAGTGGCTAAATTTAGCATTCCCATATGCACGATAGGATCAGAGGTAGAACATGAATGGCTGCTGATGGCTGGTGCTTATGCAGCGTCAAGTCAAGTTTATTTACAGCACATGGCTTTTACTTTGTCCAGGGCAACAGATTTGCAGGTATAAATTACATCAAGTGACACTTATAGTGATACAGTACATTCATATATAAAACATAAAAATAGTTAAAATTGCACAAGTCTTGCTTACTATAAGAGACATTTCCTTATTAAATCCTTTGTTACTACTTAAAGAGCTGGTGATACATTTAGGAGAACTTTAACAAAATATAGTATTTAGACACAGTCCAGTCTGTATTTCCAATTAGTTCTATATTTCTCCTCCTGATTATTTATCACTGAGGTATTATTTTATTTATTTATTAGGTTTCAGAATTACCTTTGAGCCAAAGGCTTGTTTACAGAGGTTCCACATCATAAACACAGTACAGAGTATAACAGAATACAGTCATTTTGTGGATAAATACAATAGAACAAAACATGCAGTGAGACAACATATGATGGTTTCTTTAGTGTGAGACAGAAGGTGAGAGAAAAAAGGTGAGGAGAAATATAGCCAGACTTGTTATAAACAATTCTTATGTTTATGTGCAAGTCAGATAAGCCATCAGGCTTGCCTTATTTCTGAGCGCAAAAGGCATAGAAGGGCAGGATAGTGAAATGCTTAGAGGGATGTACTCATCCTGCAGAGAGTATGGGGGGGGGACATGAATGAAGGAAAGATAGTAGGTGGCTGGGGCAAGCAATAGGTAAGGCATACATAACGGAGGGTATGAGATATTGGTAAAAGAAAATGATAGGCAGGATATAAGGGGCGGTCACTGGAGCTAATGGGAGAGGGTTTGATTAGACATAGTAGGGGGTAACTGGGGAAGAAAGGACACAGAAAGGGCAGAGAAAGGGAAAATAGCACTAAATAATCAAGAGGAGGCCTGGGGTAATAGAATAACAAAATGTAGGTAAGGAAAAGAGAGGAGGGGATTGAGGGGGGCCTAGGTGAAATAATGAGTAGGGAAAGAGAAAGGGAAGAAGGTAGTAACTAAGCAAAATGAGTGGCTAGAAGCCTATATAAAGAGGTAAAGAAAGATATTAGGTCCCACAGTCACAGCCACTGGTAAATGCAAGTAGTGTATGAAGTTTAGTTTTAAACAGTCCATGCTTGACTTCCTCCTGAACATCTTCACCTAGGGAGTTTAGCCAAGAAGGTGCCCAGTATTCAAAGGTCCACTGGCCTTGTGAGGTGCGACGAAAAGGGACTTTTAGTGAGAGGGTGTTCAAGCCCCTGGCACTTCTGGTAGAGTTAGGCAGGCTCAGTAGGTTCCAAACTCCTGGGGGGGGGTAAGTCCCAGGGTGGATTTCTTTGCCAGGATGCAGACTTGATATTACATTCTACTGTCTAAGTTAAGCCAACCAGATTGTGTGTATAGTTTATATGACTGGGTCAACTAGTTTGAATCAAGTACAAGCCTACAGGCCTTATTAAGAGTGGTCTTGATCCATTAGAGAGCTGTGGGAGTTGCAACTCCATATACCACTAGGTCATAATCAATGATTGACAGCACAGAGCTAGTGATTGCAATTTTTATGTTTGCTTGCACGCATGTGCAAGAAACATAGTGCCATCATCCGAGTTTTCAGAGGTGTGGCAGCCCTCTTCCAATTCAGGCAGTGTGTTTGCAGGTGTGGCCCCAGTTCTCCAATGCCTTCTGGAGCTGTCTATGACAGCTCCAAAATGCAGTGGAGTACAGTTGAAAGGGGGGGGCTACACTTCAGTGAGCAGCGAAAAGATATCGCCTGCTCATGTGCGCTCCCCCTACACACACACACACACATGCATACTGCGTGCTGCCCCCCCACGCACTGTATAGCTGGGGGTGCCCAATCCCCATCGACTGTGCTGCGCCCTCCCAAATGCCTTCCACATGCCATGCTGGGTGCCCACCCCAGTGTGGCAACTCATTGTATAGCCGACAGGGTTGCCCAATCCCCCGTTGACTCCACTGTCCTCCCCCCCGGTACTGGGAGCCACGCTGGGAGCCCACCCAAGCATGGCAACAGATGCTATGGCTGACAGGGGTGCCCAATCACCCATTGGCTCCATGCCCCCCCAACCAGCCATCCTTGTGCCATGCTGGGAGCCCACCCCAGCATGGCAAACGTACTACGTCGTCATTAAAAAAACAAAAAAAACCTGCAAATAAAAAACTGTCCCTCGGCACTTCTCCCTGCCCCCCTCCCACAACCAGGACCCACCCACTGTGCACCCTGCCTCCCCACATCCCCCTCTCCCCATACTTACCTCTGACCTCGGCGCGATGATCTTCAGTGGACCAGAAACACATCTGCACTCTTCAAAGCCGACCTTGAACTGAGGAAATGCCGGTAAGCTGTATAATGGGATAGATAGGGTTTTTTCAACTTTGCTGCATATCTCATGCATTTTTTGGAATTTTTGCACCAAATTTTCAACATGGGGTTTTTGGGATCCCTTCTTATGAATGCTGTCACTGTCATGGCGTTATTATTCGGGCCGAAGGGTGATTTCGCAGTCACTGTGAAATCACCTTTTGGGACTGATTAACGAAATGACACTGCCAGTGTTCATAAGGTGGGCTCTCAAGAAGCCTATTTTGAAAATTTGGTGCAAAAATTTCAAAAAATGACTGTTTTATGAGCTTGTGTTGTGCAGTTCCTACGCACACTCGTAAGTTCGTGAATTTTCAATATTTTCACTCCAGATTTTCAACATTGCCATTTTACCACACCTCCTTATGAGTAGTACAGCTGTCATTTTTCACATCTTGCCCAAAATGTGCTTCTACCCATGTAGCTCACAGTGGCGCAGTTGGTGTGCGAAATCAATGTATGGGACACATTAAGAAAATCACAGTGACACTGTTCATGATCAGAGGGCTTAAAATGGCTATGTTGAAAATTTGGTGAAAAAATCCCTGAAAATGACTGTTTTATGAGAGTACGTTGCGCAGTTCCTACGCACGCTTGTAAGTTTGCAAATTTTCAATATTTGCAATCCAGATTTTCAACATTGCCATTTTATTATACTTCCTTATGAGCAGTACAGCTGTCATTTGTCACATCTTGCCCAAAACATGTTTCCGACCATGTAGCGCACAATGGCGCAGTCGGTGTGCGAAATCAATGTATGGGACACATTAAGAAAATCACAGTGACACTGTTCATGAACAGAGGTCTTAAAATGGCTATGTTGAAAATTTGGTGAAAAAAGTCCATAAAATGACTGTGTTATGAGTGAGCATTGCGCAGTTTCTACACACCCTCGTAAGTTCATGACTTTGTAATATTTTCAGTCCAGATTTTCACCAGTGGCATTTTTCCACACTTCCTTATGAACAGTACAGCTGTCATTTTTCACAACATGGCCGAAATGTGTTTTCACACTTTCAGAGCAGAGATGTGTGGTTGCTGTGGGAAATCATTGTTCGGGACAGATAAAGAAAATCACAGTGACACTGTTCATGATCAGAGGTCCCAAAATGCCTGTGTTGACAATCTGCTGTAAAAATCCCAAACTAATTACATTACAGGTGTGCATTGCACAGTTTCTATGCGTACCGTGACTTCACCAGTTTTTTAATATTTTTACTGCAGATTTGCAACATTGACATTTTTCCACCTCCCATGAACAGTACAGCTGTCACTTTTATATCCTGTTCGAATGTTTTGCACCTGTGGTGCTAAATGCCATAGTTGCTGTGCATAAGCAGCTTTCGGCTAACAAACTGATATTGCCACTGTTCATGAGGTGGGGTCACAAAAAAAAATGTTGAAAATTTGGAGTGAAATACCAACGAATACCTGAGGTATTAGGGTTTCCAACCATACCGCCCAACCCTGTAGAGAATGACAGGCATCAGGGGTGTGACTTGGGATTCTTGCCTGTAATGCTCATACCATTCCACACCCTGCAGCCAGTGAGAGGCATCGAGGTATGCCTTGGACTCTTCGGCCCCAAAGTTCACCCCATTCTCCTATACCACACCCATCTCACCATATTTCCTGATGGAATGGGGTGCGCATAAGGGCCAAAGACCCCAAGGCACACCGTGACACTTGTCAGTGTCTGCAGGGTGAGGTGTGGTGAAATGGCGTGGCCGTTATGCCTGACAACCCAAAGGCACACCCCAATGCCTGTCACTCTCTGCAGGGTGGTGGTGGGGTTGGCTTCAGTTCAATACTTCATTGCCATTCCTATTACACAGCTCTGTAACTTCTACACTACCACTGCCAATGCCAGCAAGCAAACATTCGGCATTGACAAATGCCTGTTAGAGTTTCTTTAGTCAGGCAGTGTTAGTTTCTGAAGAGTAGGCCTACTTTAGCATTAGCTGCCTTGGCTATCAGATCAATATGTTGAGTATACGACAGCACTCTGTCTAATGTTACTCCAAAATATTTGAAACGATGTACCATTTCAAGGGGGGCATTAAGATTGTTGTGGATTTGTAATTAGAAGGATTTGTGTCTGTTGTGGGCAGAGGCAAATATCATGGTTTTCATCTTTTTGTAATTTAATAGTAATTCAGAACTGAGGAACTATTGTTCTGCTGCAGAGAAATTAGACTGCATTTGATTTTCAAGCTCTGTAGGGTTGGAATGGATAGAATAAAGCACCGCATAATCACGTACAATAATACATTGTCTTTTACCTCCAGTGTGAAGGCATTAGGAACAAACTAAAGAGTAGGGAGCCAAGAATGAAGCCTTAGGGCACCCCTGTTGTAATAGGCTGGATATCAGAAAGGACATTTCGGATTTTCACTTTTTGTTTTCTCCCTGAGAGGTAGCGCCTGAACCAAGCAACTGACTCAGAAGAGAGACCCGTATGGATTAGTTGGTTCAGAAGTAGTTTGTGGTTAACGGTGTTGAAGGCCTTGATGAGGTCAATATAGGTTGCCCCCACCAAGAGCCGTCAATCCAAAGCATTGTGAATGTGTCCAGTACATGCGACTAGGGTATTACTGGTGCTATTCTGCTTCCGAAAGCCATGTTGTTGTTGATACTGCTGCTGATATTTGTCTAGGTAGTCCATCAATTGATCAGCAACTATGCATTCAAGCACTTTAGAGAGAGGGAGAAGTATTAAAATTGACCTATAATTTGAATGGTTGGTCCCGTCACCATTTTTGTAGACAGGTATAACCACCTCAGCTTTCCAAAGTCGAGGAAATTAACCTGAGATTAAGGATAAGTTTATCATTTTGGTGAGGGGGACAAGGATAACATCAAGAGCAATCTCAGCCAGGTTGAGGTTGAGTGAATTACTGCTGGCCCAGGACTTGCCAAGCAGTTTAGAGAGGCACTTTTTGGCCTTAGCTGGGGAGACAACTTTCAGGTAGAAAGGGGGTAGAGAGTTAGAGCTGGACCCCGGGGCTGTGCATGAGATTGTCATAATTTGAGGGTCATAGGAAGTCATGAGGCAGGATTCCACTGATGTTAGTGAATACCTTATTAAATTTATTGGCGATAATTTTGGGGTCCTGGGTGGGAGTACCTTCCACATTTAGAATGGAGGGTGGTGTCTTATTTGGTTTACATGTCAACATTTTAATGCATTCCTAGAACCTATGGCAGTTACCCCAGGAGTTGGTTAATTCAGTTCTGAAATGTTGGTATTTGGCCTTCTGAATTGCCCAAGTACAATTGTTCCTGGTTGCTTTATAACTGTGTAGATCAGCAGGGGAGCCAGTACTTTTAGCTTTTACCACAGTTCATCTCTGTATCTCATTAACTGTAAGAACTAAGGGGAGATCCAGGAGTTACTGGAGTCCCAGATCTTACATTTAGTAATGGGGACATATATATCACTGGACTTATTAAATTTGTGTATGAATCCTTCAGGTGCAGAGTCAACATCTTCAGCAGTGTCTAAGAAGCTCCAGTCTTAGCATCTTAGGTGAGCTTTAAAGGCCCCCAGCTTCCCTTTCTTCAGCAGTCTGTTAGTGACAGTTTTAGTTGGAACCTTGAGGACTTATTTGACCAGCGGCAGAGGACAGAGGAATGGTCGCTCATGGAATCCTGGTGGACAGTTGTACCAGTTATTCTCTCTGGTTGGTTAGTGGTGAGACAGTCAATTAGCGAGCATGCTCCTGTGTGGTAATTTATCCAAGTGGGGGGAGTCAACTAATTGAGCCATGTGGAGAGTGGATACAGCATATTTAAATGGACAAGCATCAGGTGATAACCAGCTGATGTTAAAATCACTTATCATTATTAGTTCCGCAGTCTGAAGATGGTCAGACAGGAATTTGTGAATAATTTTAAAGCCACTAACATGGTCCGGGGGGGGGGTATACCGGCACCATGGTTAAAGCATTACCATTTGTGCCTAGTAGAACTTTTATCACTAGGAGTTAGGTGGTACTGCAGGTAGTGATGGGAGGACCCTGGAGGTGCTCTTTTAAAGTAGAGAACATAGCTACCTCCATGCTTGCCAACCCTGCAAAGTCTAAACAATGAGTAGCCTGGTAACTGAATGACCGTATCAGCAATGCTTGGATTAAGCCAGGTTTCCACAACTGATAGAATAACAGGCTGGTGCTGGGTATCCCAGACTTGTAACAAGTCAAGTTTTGACAGGAGGCTGCAGATATTAATGGAGGCTAGAGTGAGACCACTGTGGATTCTGGGTAGAGCTGCAGAACATGTCATGGTGCCAGGGTTGGAGTGGACATTACCGGAGATAAGTAAAAGTAGCCAGGCCATTCGTATTGCCTGCCACTTTAGGTTTGCTACTACCAGAGACCGTTTAGGTTTTTTGGCTTTGTAATGCTTGATTATGGTACTGGTATTTATCAGCTTAGAGAGTGGTGGGGGGAGAGGATACATGCAACGTCCTGTACACATTGACAAACTGGGGTGCAGTGGTATTTTGCTGAAGGTTTCCTGCCCCTGGTTGATGGTAGACTTGGGGCAGCATTGGAAAGACAGTATTATTATTTTTATGGTTATGGTATCACTTGTAGCCAACTCAGGATTTGTTGTAACGGGTGGAGCAAGTATCTGACATAAAGTCAGGAAACAAATTGTTCTTAGTAGAAGCATCATGTTAGTTAGCTGTGCTAATATACAAAAGGACTACTGAGCTTGGTAAGAGGGAAGGTTGCAAGTGACAGTCACCTGGGATCAGAGGAACCCCTGTGGTCACTTTAAGAGAGGAGGGAGAAGTGTGCAAGCCACAGTCACCTGGGATCAGAGCAACCCCTGCAGTCACCTGGGGGGGGGGTGGAGTGATCAGGCTCAGTCTAAAGAAAGCTAAGTGAGAAGTGATATAAAACTTGTGCTGAAAGAAGGGAGCTGATTGCAATAGGGGAATGGGATATGAAAAATGGAGTGGGTAGGAGGAATATGTGGGGAGTCTAAGAGAATGATTTGCAAAGATATAGGGTTTAATGAGCTAGAAAGGAGGACAAAGGATTAGTTAGCTGCCTGGAGAAGAGAACCAATGAGACATAAAGTGCAGTGAGGGGTAGGACTTAACTCAATTTAACAGAGGCCGGGTTGGGGAGGGTGGGCAGGAGAAAATTCAAGTAGCAACAGACAGAAGTACTTTTATTAGCACAGAAGAAAAGCCGCCAGGTAAGCCAGCAGAAAGCCGCCAGCAAAGCAACAAGGTGGCTCGTTCAGTGGGTTTATGACACAGCCTATCACCAGAACCGTGTTTCTGAGTGGGCCAATAGTGTTACAGAGTTCTTGTTGTACTGGCCAATCAGGGCAGATATTGTGCGCTGGGTTTGGGCAGAAGCAAAGTGATGATTACCTGTAGTTTCAGCCAAATATCTGTTTGGGGCAGCGGCCAGAAGAGAGCCGCAGCCCAGGGAGGGCAGGGAGCAACTACAGGCTTAGTGCCCGATCTTAGCCGGTGAGAAAGCAGAGGGAGAGAAGGCATTAGGATATACTGGGCTCAATTGGTAGGTGGAGGCAGACAGGCCATGCAGATGTTAGAGCAGTAGGGGGTAAGGGGGACAGAAAACAGGTGCTAAATGGTGGGAGGGTCACAAGAAGCAGGCCAGGGGGAGGTTGAAGAGGAGCAGAGAGGGGATGAACAGTAAAAGAAAAAAGCAAAAGGTGTGGTGGAAAAAGGTTTGCCTCAGGAAGCAGGTGGGGAGGACTTGAGTAGTAGGAGCAAAGAGATAAGGAAAATGGCTAACAATGAATCAAGCTCTAAAATGCTAGTGCACCAACTGGGGTATCACACAGACGAGGTACACTGATGAGTACTGGTAGGACTAAACACGTGTATGTGTTTTCTGTTGGCACCCTTTGCAGACTATGTGAGAGATTTTTTGGTACCATTCATTTCTGCTTAAAGTAGAACCAGCATAATATACTTTGCATTATGGAGATAAGTGTGACCTTGTAATTCTTTGAAACTTGGCTTCCTGGCCAGTGCCCTTTGGGGTAACTATTGCCTCAGTGCTTGCGCACTGAGGTTCTTTGTCTTTTAGCTTGTTTTTTGGTTTTATTGGGTTTACCACAACATAACCCAGATAGACCATCTTTGGGTAGCTGGTTCATTCCACTGGGGTGTCAAAACAGATGAAGTACACTGATGAGTCCTGGTAGGACGAAACATGTGTATGTGTCTTCTGTTGGCACCCTTTGCAGACTGTATGAGAGATCTTTTGGTACCATGCATTTCTGCTTAAAGTTGAACCAGCACAATATACTGTGGTCATTTGCATACACAGCCCATGGTGCTTTGCATTGTGGGGCATGTGTAACCTTGTAATTCTTTAAAACTTGGCTTCTCTGCAAGTGCCCTTTGGGGTAACCATTGCCTCAGTGTGTGCGCACTGAGGTTCTTTGTCTTTTAGAATGATTCTAAATCTGGCTAATACAATAGACTAAGTTACTGGCTATTTTAAATGACACAACCATTTGGATTCACTTTTAAGAATGCATACATCTGAAATTAAGGGATGCAAATGCATTTGCAGGAACTACTGAAAATGTTGCAATTACAGATTAGTTATTGTTGGAGACAAGAATCAGTTATATACAGTAAAACTTAGTGAATTAACCAGATGGATTAACTCTATTAAAATTTAAATTCAAGTAGCAACAGACAGAAGTATTTTGATTAGCTCAGAAGAAAGCCACCAGGTAAGCCAGCAGAAAGCTGCAGGCAAAGCAACAAGGTGGAGAGTCCAGTGGGTTCGTGGTGTAGCCAATCACCAGGTAATTTGTATGAAAACAGGATTTCTGCTCCTGAAGAGTTCATGTATTCCTACTGCTTTCTCCCTACCTGAGGTCATAGAGCACTGTATGTGACCTCGCAGTTACTCCCATGGCAACAGACTGTGATGTCACAACAGAGGATCAAGACTTGATGTAGGGAATAAGCTACAGAGGCAGATGAAGTTAAAATAAACTCTAAGGAACAATGATCATATATTCATACACATTTCCTTAATAATAAATTATGGGGAGGAGAAACATATAAAATATAAATGGAATGCAAGCAGAATTGTACCTAATTATAAGGTTTTTTAAAGTTTTCTTTGAGGTGTAAGTAGCTCTTTTAGTTATAAATACGTAAAGGAGTAGTACAGTCAGAATTTGCAAAAGCACATGTTGTGTAGAATGTTTTGATTGGTGTGTTTAGCCCTGGTGTGTCCTTCCCTTTATCTGCCATTAGAAGATTTTTCTGAATTTGCCAACTAGTTTTATGCTCTCTGGGGATCTCCATGTTAGAATGTTTTTTGCTTTTCTTTGTCCTACAATGCATCCTGTCTCATGTGAGATTGATGCATCTGGGACTTGATTCAATGAGGGAAAGTACTGCAGCAGTAATCTGAAGATACTGTAGATGCTTGATGTCCTGCCATACTGAATTAGAGTTATTTAATTGAGGCCAGGACTGTCCTGACCTCAATTAAATAACTCTAATTCAGTATTTTTGTTTTCTATATCTTTGTCTTGGTCTAGCCAGCAGGTGTAAATGCTCTGCTTTTAAAGCTTTTAATTTCATCAAACTACACTCATCCATTAAAAGCACACAAATCACCCCATGTTATCAATGTTATCATTAGTAAAGACTCTAGCTGTTTTCTTACAGAATACCTACTCAGTTAGAACTCACGTGATTGCTAAGTCATAAATATAGTCTTCAGTGCCCAATGGATAAGTTTGTTGCTGAATTTATGGTCCTCAGCACATCACTGGCACATGGGACAGGAGGCATTGCAGGAAAAGAGCAATAAACTATGCTAATATGGAGACCCCCCCCAGAGGCCATAACTGGTAGGAGACGCAATAAAACAGGCAGGCACATTGAGAAAAAACTCCTAATAGCACACAAAGAGAAGGACTCACCAGGACTCAACCCACAAACGACTCTTCGCAATAAATATTTTTGCTAATTTTGACTGTAGTATTCCTTTAAGGTACAATTTACACACAGTGACAGCCTTAAAATCAAGTATTTTTCAATCCTGAGAGTTTTCTTGCAGTGTCAGGACAACCCTGAGAAACATAATATTTAGAAACAATTTAGCTTATATTTTACAAGTTTATGTAATTGTCACCCTTATTTATTACTAAGGACATTTGTAAGGAAGCAGGATCTCTGCCCTATTTATTCTATCTGCTTGCCTACTTCTGCAGTCACAGTTCTGTTTATGTCATCGCAGTCTGTTGCTGTGGAGATAATTCTGATGTTGTAAGCAGGGCATTATGATGTCACATGTAGACAAGCAGCCAAAGCTAATAAAGTCCAAGGGCAGTACAGTAATCTAGTTTTCAAGTCACTTCCTCAGAAATAAAGAAAAAGGGAAAGACCTTCAACAAAAACAAAATAAAATAAAAGAGCAAAAAAACAACAAAAACAAAAGACGCTCTCGGCAAATGGTATAATGGGTATAAGTACAAATCTGTAAAATAGCAGGTTACAGTTTCAGCCCTCCTCAGGGCCACAAACAATATTGCCTAAGGAAATCTGAGCTACAGTAAACTTGTAGCTAGGCTAGTGGAGTGGAGTGCTGAAGCCCTGGATGCCTCACCTCCCCCCCATATCAGACACCATGGTCTAAGAATTGACCAGGGTTGCTTGGGGGCAGGCAGGGGGAAGGAGAATTTAGCATCCATCGACGGACCTCCTTCTTTGGGGTGTGGGGACAGTGTGTACTGCTTCTTGGCTGTCACCTGGTGGAAGGTAACTAGCACAGCAGCAATTAACAGAATTGAAAATCAGAGGCGGGTATTGAAAGCATGCACTGTCTTCAGGGTCTACATGTGTGCCATTGCATGACACTGACTCTAATCAAGGAAATTAATGTATTGAAAAGAACTCCTGTCTACAGAATGCTGCTGTGAACCTGAAGGCATTGCACCACCACCATCCATGGCACCCACCCACACAATGAGATGACATATATAGAGTATGTCTTGGAGGTGGGGTGAGGGGGCTTGGATTCAACAGCTGAAGGGGCCTGATGGTGAGGGACAGGAGGATAATGTCCATATGACAAAAAGGACTGCAAAAATATATGAACAATAAACTGAATTGTGTTTAACTTTCATTTTTCAAAGTTATCAGCTGGTATTGGGGCTCTTTAATGAGAACATAATATATCATTGAAATCAACTATTGCTGATGTTTTCTGTTTGTTACAGATATGCTGTTAACATATTTGAAGCTATTATGATTGCAATCTGCATGCTGTTCCCAACATTGTTTAATGCCTTCACATAGGCCTTTTCGGTCTGTAAGTAGGGGAAAACACACACATACACACAGTGAGAGGCTTGATGTTCAGTTTACACCCATCAGCTAGATAAACACTGTCATCCTCAACCTTCACACCATTGACTTTTATTTATTTTTATTTTATTTTATTGAAATCTAGGATTACAAATACCTTTGAGCAGGAACTGCTCGTTTACAAAGGTTCTGCGTCGAAGGAATGGGGGTATACATACAAAGGTCAACATAGTAATACATAATTACACAATAAAAAGTAGTAAGAGACTGAAACTTAGGAAATTCCAGTAATTCAAAATGTGCCAAATGTTAGGTAGCATGACATACCAGCCAAGGGCAATCTTAGAAATAAGTGCTGCAGGTGGGGGGGGATACGAAGGCACTAAAGCCATTGTCGGAGGGTAGAGGTGAGGTAAGAGCTCTAAAGGGAGGGAGGGAGGGAGGGATAAAAGTCAGGAAATGCCTGGGGGGAGGAAGAGGGGGCAAGGGGGTAGGCAGGTAGGAGGGGGCAAGGCGGGGAGAGGTAGCTGTCAAGACTGAAGTGGAGGGCAGTTAGCGGTGGGCCCCTGATTAGGCGAGGCAGTCACAACGACTAGTTGAAATGAGATGAAGTCAGAGTTGTCTCTTAAAAGGGCCAAGAGCAGCAACAGTAAGAGTTTCTTTGTTGAGAGTATTGTACCACTGTGGTGCTCTGTGGGCAAAGGCCCTCTGGCCCATGGTAGTCCGGCATCTGGGGACAAGGAAGGTTAGTTGTCGTGAACTTCTAGTTCGCTGGGTGCTGTGGTGGTCAATAAGGGCTTTTCAATGCCGGGGCATGACGCCGAGGAGGACTTTTTTGGCTAAGAGGCAGGTTAGATACTGTATCCGGCTGATGCGAGAAAGCCATTCTGCCCGAGTGTACAGGTCACAAGTGTGTGTAAGTCAGTCAGCCCCATTTAGCAGCCTGCATGCTTTGTTGAGTGCAACTGTAATTCTGTGGAGGGCAGAGGCGGAGGCAGAGCCATAAATTGCTAGTCCGTAATCGATGATGGAGGTGACAGAGCTGTTAATAGCCAACCGGAGAGTGTCAGGAGTCATGCAGTGTTTGTGCCTGTAGAGCAGGTCTATACGGATGTTGGTGGCTTTGGCGACAGAATCTATGTGCCGATGGTAGGAGAGTGAGCTGTCCAATGTGACACCTAGGTATTTAAAATCAGGAACGTGTTCAAGTAAGGTCACTGTTTGGTTTAGGATGGTGAGGTCAAGGAATTTGTACTTGCTCCTGGCATTGTAGAAGGTCATAACCTTTGTTTTGCTGTAGTTTATGACCAGTTTGTATGACTTGAACCATTCTTCGATGCACATGAATTCAAGCTGTAATTGTTTCTCAAGGAGCTCTGCATTTTGGTGGTTGGTGAACATGACTGTGTCATCTGCGTAGAGCAGTATTTTCTGGTGGCAGACACTGGGAAGATTGTTGAGGAAGAGGCTGAAGAGTAGTGGCCCCAGGATGGACCCCTGTGGGACACCTGAAAGGACTGGCTTTTCTTCTGAGGTGACATCGGCAATCCTAACTGCTGGACCCTCTCCCCAAGGTAGCTTGAAAACCAGAGCAGCGCTTCATTGGAGAGGCCAATGTTTGATAATTGCTTGAGTGGGAGTGGGTGGTTCACAGTATCAAAGGCTTTTGTAAAGTCGATGAATACTGCCCCTACACAGTTTCCTTGATCGAGCGTGGTATGGATGAAGCCCGTGAATTCTAATAGTGCAGTGGTGGTACTGTGCCCTTTTTGGAAACCATGTTGCTCAGGACACAGGATGTCATATTTTTCCAGGTACTTGACTAGTTGGTCTGAGATGATGCGCTCCAGGGCCTTAGACAATGGAGGGAGGATGGAGATAGGTCTGTAGATGGAGTGCAGTGATTTGTCTCCACTTTTGTATACCGGTGTGATGGTTTCCTGTTTCCAGCGAGATGGGAACTGGGACATCCTTAGTGATAGATTGAGAACCTTTTGTCAGGGGTTCAAGGACTTCTTCAAGGACAAGTTCTAACAACTTCAGGTCAAGGGAGTCACCGCTGTAGCCTGTGTTTTGAATGGCCTTCCGAATATAGGTTCTGGCTTCATGCACTGGGATCTCCTTGAAGTAGAATTGTGGGGCAGGGTGTAAGAGAGGAGTAGTTGCAGGAGGGTTACTACTAGAGGGGGCATCAAAGAAATTAGAAGGGAGAACACTATCCAAGTTGGAGAACGCATTGTTAAAGGTAGTGGTGATTGTGTACAGGTCAGATGTTGGTGTTCCATTTCTGTTGAGCATGGTGGGCGGTGACTTAGGGTCCTTGCCTGTAAGGTCTTTCAAATTACTCCAAAATATTTTTTCCATCACCCCAGGAGTTGGAGAGAGCTTCCTTGAAGTATTTGCTTTTGGTGCTCCTAACTGCCTGAGTGCACTCATTTCTGGCAGCTTTGTACTTTTGAATATCACTAGGTTTGGATGTTGCACGGGCACAGTGCCAGAGATGTTTGAGTAAGGTGATTAGATCGGGGGTTATCCAAGGGTTAGCTCTGCCCCTGACCTTCATCTTTTTGAGAGGTGCAAAGATATTGCAGGCCGCAGTGAAGTGGCTGATGAAAAGGTCTAAGGCTTGGTTTACATCAATGGCAGTCGATTGGTGTCCAGGCCAGGTGGCTTAGGTGTGTGTTTAGTAGCTCAAGGTACCCCTGCTTTAACACTCTGGTGTAGATTATTTTAGGAGGGGGCTTAATGAATTTGCTTGTCCAGGTACATGTGACCGGTGAGTGGTCAATGATCCCATCAGGGAGCACTGAGACTTTTGAGATTCATTCAGGGTGATTAGTAAGGATCCAGTCTAGAATTGTGTGCGACCCTGTCCTATAGTTGCATCTGGTGGGGGTAGTAACAAGCTGGGTGAGGTTCTGTGACGTGACAGCATCCTTGTAGTTTCTGGCCTCCAGCGATAGCCAATTTATATTGAAGTCGCCTAGTACTATACATTCAGAGTTATGGTGTAATCCCTGTAGGCTTTCCAATATGCTCATAAATCCATTGGGCTGATCTTTAGGGGGTAGGTACACAGAGGCAATGGTGAGTTCCTTGTTGTGTGCCCCGAGTAGAACTTTAATAGTGAGAACCTGCAAGGGTGGTTTAGGGTTTGAGAATGGGAAGACTTGACCCAGATAGGAATTCCTCAGGTAGATGGCATAGCCTCCACCTCATTTGGAAACCCTATCCTGCCTGAATATAGAGTATCCAGGGATGGTGACTGCAGCATCTGGTATCTTGGGGTTAAGCCATATTTCGACAACAGAGAGTACATCAGGGCTATGTTGCTGGACCCAGGTTTGCAAGATGTCAAGTTTGTTAAGGAGGCTGCAGACATTGATTGAGGCTATGTGAGGGGACCCCTCCCACCTTTTTGTGGCATGGGGTGCTCGGCTGGTAGGCCCTGGGTTAGGATGAACATTTCCAGATATCAGAAGTAGCATAAGTAGTATCCTAAGAAGGTACGCTTTAATCATTTTGCAGACTAGTTTTGTTGTAGGGCATCTAGTCCTCTTGGCCTTGCTGGTCTGCGGTTTGCCCCATGATATTGCAGAGCACAATATATAAAGCCATGTTCTCAGAGGTGCCACGTGATTGATGAAAAGTAATCAAATTCACAGGAAATGGTGAACTACCAGGGACCAGAAAACTGTTATTGTAGCTCAAAGACCCAGAATGTGATAAATTCCTGAAGGAGTTAAATTCCTGAAGTTGATGAACACTGGCCTGGGGCATATGCAGGATGTAAAAATCCTTTGTTAGTATCTAGCCTTTGTTCTCCAAAATGGTTGTGAATAGACCTCAAAGACAAGTACACATCTTTTAAGAACAAGTCAGATGGAAATGTGGATTCAATGCAGCACTCAACAACTCAGTGCTTGTATAACAGATTTACTGACCTTACTTTTGGCTTTGATGGCTTCCAAAAAAGTTGATTTATGATAAGAATGCCAATACCTGGTGGTGATATTTTGCAGTTTCTTAGTCCTGCAAATGTTCATAGATGTTATGTCCAAGAATGGTACAGTTCCTCCAAGCAGAAACACAGGAAAATCCACAAAAACTAAACTACTGACAGAAACAAACACACACAGCCAGCCACACAGGCTGATCAGGGTGTCATACCATAAGAGGCAAAATTCCTATACTTCTACATCCATTGGTTTATATGGTATCCACCTACACAGCCCCTACACAACAGTAACAAAAGGCAGGATTCACAAAACACTTTGTAGGGGAAAAAATCTGCAAGCCCCCAAAATTTGTGCAGTTGCAGAAAAAAAGGGGTCAATTGCATTGTGTCACATACACAAAAAGCCAGCAGCTGCAGAAAAAATACACTGTAGACTGTGGAAAATACGCAACTGCAGAAAATTCCTGCACAAAAAATGGCATTGTACAGTATGCATAGCCCTTTAAAGGCTATTCTCAGCCACTGTATTTCTGCAGTTGCAGAAAAAATGTTGAGCACATGCTGCACCAAGGAGAGTGAGGCATAACTCACCTGGAGCAAAAGGCAGTGTACTAACACTTGGGAAACAATCATGGTGAGAGTTCAGGCACCAAATAACAGCAAACCTGTGGGCTGTATAGTAGTGTCAGTTGCTACACCAAAACTAGCACTCATTTACATTGAAAGGCAAAAAAGCACAACCACATGACCCTGTGCAGCCCAGGAAGGAGCCCTACAGGCAGTAGAGGCAGAAGTGGTAACAGCCAGAAGTGTGTGCTACAGACACAGGAGCAAGAAACACCTCAGAGACACAACCAACAGATACATATTACCAATGGATGAAAGGTCCTGCTGTTACAGGTGGTGCTACCATGGTTCCAGTTGTGGGACTGGCTGCTTGCTTCACTGGGACTGCTGTTTCTGCTACAAGATTATCAAGACTATCAAAGGCTCCTGCTCCACTTAATATGGATCACCTGCTGTTGTTCTGTCTGCTGGGCCTTTTATATTATTTCCACAGCTGCAGTAAATGTGTGGCAGATTTTCAGCACTTGCAGAATTCTGCAACGTGCCTGTTTTGTGACTTTCCGCACCTGCGGAAATTTTTATTGTGAATATGCCACACTTGCGTTTTCTCAGTTCGGAAAGCCTTTTCTCTGCATGTGCAGATTTTTTTGCTCTCTTTGTGGAATTTAGCCCAATGTGTTTGCTTTGCACATGCATACGTAATAATTAAGCCTTTGCAGCCACAGAGCACATTACCTCAACCCAGTGGCGGAGGAAGAGAAAGATGGGCCCCAGTGCAGATTGTAATTTTGGGCCCCCACCCCCACCACGGCGCAACGCTTCAACCCCTGGCCCCCACAGCACACTCGTTCACGTTGGGGGGGAACCCCTGAGGATGGAAGGACAAGGGAGGCTGCGAGGCAATGGGCATAGCAGCAGCAGGCATCTCAGGAGCCAGAACAGCAGCATGAGTTTTTATTATATCTTAATTAAAAAAAACTGCCTTGCCTAATAAACAGCAGAACGTCTCTCTCACTTTGATCTACACACTTTATAACTGGATGTTAAACAGCCGTCCACTGCTGCTTCCATACCTTTTAAGTGGTCGGCATTACATAGAAACTGACCATTTTTCGTGTTGGAGCTATTTCTATATATAATATACACAAAATATGCAACAGTGGAAAGCCACTTTACAGAAACATTGTCTATACATATGCCAACCATTTCCAGTCGGAATATAGTATAGACTTTGTGGTCATTTGTCTCGTGGTACACAGCCCAGCACCGTGCTATACCTTTTGTGCCGGCAGACCGAGAGGGGTACGCAGCCACATCGTCTCTCCAGAAAAACAAGGATTCCTAAATCAACCCAAACCTGCTGTTTGCACACGCTACATCCATTCTTGCTGCAATCCCATTCACAAATGATAAGCGTGAGAGAGAGAGAGAGAAAGAGTAGAGCTACCTGTCATGATCATGGTTTTCCCTTGCAAAGTTTCAGTGCTCTTGCAGCTCACCCCTTTGATCAGGATGCAATAAATTAAAACATGCAGTCCTAGCAGTACACCAGCTATCACCAGTGGAGTGGGCACGGCTCCACCTCGTTCCACCAACCTCTGAGCAGAGGCTAAACCTAAAGCAAACTCTCTGCCGAGCTCCAGGGGCTGAGCTGCTGCAGCACTGTCAAAGCTCAAGCCCTAACTTTCACTTTCCCACTCCACCTTCCTGCTGCCCTGGATGGACGGCAGTCCAAAGGGGCCAAGCCAGCTGTATGACCAGGAGTCCAAGGAGGGGAGGATAAAACACATTGCGTACACTTAGTTTACAAGTGTATTAGTTACCTTCCTACGTGGCATTCAGAAAAGTAACCATGTCTGCAGCAGGGGCGGCAGCTTCTGAGGCCCTGTTTTTAATTAAAAATTTATTTTATTTGATTCTTCGTACATTTATACATTAATACATAAAACATAACTGCTACAGAAAAAAGGCACATCTTTACAACGGAGCAGTTACGTATTACTCTGCAAAGAAGGCACACACCCTTACGACGAACACTGACTTGTAACTTTACAACTGGAATGGATACACCTTTTGTTTACATAAATATAGTTGGTTCTGACATTTCTCATTCCAAATATGTTAAGCAACACATAACATATAACCTACTTGTTTTCACATCCTCTGAGACTGTTGTTCATGCCCTATAGACTTTTCTGCAGTGCACTACTTGAGAGAGACAAAGTGACAGAGACTATAGTGCACGTTCGCGGCGCTGCACTGCGTGATTCATGAGGACCACCGTCTCATCCACTTGCCTTGCTTGCCTGCACAGCGCACTCCTGACTCCTTCCTGAGCCGCAACTCTGTCCGTGCTGCCATCTGCAGTACGGAAGTAGTAGTGGCACCGGCCACAGCAGGCTGTGGCTGACAGCTCTCAGTGAGTTAGCTGGGGCTCTCAGACAGTCTACACAGACAAGTCAAGTTAGCGATCGAGAAAAACTTGATTTTCACAAATGGGCCCGTAAGTGTGTTGGGCCCCTGTGCCACTGCACCGGCTGCACCGGCTATTCCTCCGCCCCTGCCTTAACCTATAGTGATGATTTTCACTTAACAGATGATACATTAGTGGATTTAGTCAGCAGTTTGCAAAATCACATCAAGAAAGTTCACATTAAACTATGCCTCCCATAGGAAAAGCCCTAGATTCTCAGCAGATTTAATAGTGGACCCTTTTCATCTAATCATATGAGCCTGGTAGGCAAAGCTAGCAACTTTCTCCAGCATCTTGTTATCTTGAGTGGTCAACAAGTGCACTAGCAAAGAGATTGGACACAGATGTAGATTATTAATGATGGAATCAAGAAAAGGTATTATTTTGCTATCATAAAGGGAATCCTGGAGGAAAGGGAGGGATTAGAGGTACTGTGGATCCCCCTGGAAACAAGAAACAAAGCCACAGTTTTCACTGGCATGATCAACAGACCTCCAGAACAGGGGGAGAAACTGGATAAGGCATTGGTGGAAGCTGTTAGCAGAATGGCAGAAAAAAGGAAGTGCTGTTGGTGGGACACTTCAGTCTGCTGAATGTAGACTGGAGCCTCCCAGCTGCAGCTTTGACAAGAAAAAGGGACATTGCAGACTCCCTGCATTTCTCAGGCAGTTAGTCAGGGAGCCCTCTTATGATGAATACTAGACCAGGTGCTCATTAACGGGGAAGTATTACAGACAATGAGGTGGGAAGCCACCTGAGGACATAAGATCACCCTACAGCGTAGCTCACTGTAAGGGCACAAATGGAAGCATATCACACAAGGATGAGGGTTCTGGACTTGTGAATGACAGATTTAAAAAAATGGGTGAAGGGCCGGGCAGCCAGTGCAGTGTGCACTGCCTGTGATGCTAGTGATCCAGTTTGGGAACAAGTCTGGACTGCAGGATGGCAGACCAGGGGAGAATAGCTGAGCATTCAATAGATACTCACCTCCTCAGGGATAGAGGGATCCTGGTCTCTGCCACAATACTGCCACCTGAGTGACCACAGGTGGCAGTACCCTGGAGGTAGAGCACAAGGTGGAGAGTGTTGGTGCTCTGACATCTCGGCATCAAGATGCACTATCTCATGATGCTGGGGGAGTGGGAAAAAGAGAAAATCTAGGACCATGCAGGATGCTGCCAGCCAGCCTGCCATAGGCCCAACACCATTAATTGAGGCTCTTGTTCCCTCACCAACACTATACACTGTTCAGGGGTAAAGAGTAGCCCCTGGACAGCATTTCCCAAGAGGGGTCATCCACAGGGGCACACAAGAACAAGGTAAGTCCCAGGGATGGAGGGTGATGAGGCTGAGCAGGGCAGAGGGGCTAGCAAGAGCCATCAGAGTCAGAGGAGTAAAGTACAGTGACTTTTAAACAACATGGGAGAATGCATCAGAGACAACCTAGTGGGGGATGACCAGGGTTGGGTGGAGGAAAAGTGGGCTAAGTTAAGTGAAGCCAAAGCAACAAAAAAGCCACACCCTCCACTGTACTTTAATAAGCTTAAGGGAAGGCATACTGAAGGCAACAAACCTATGTGCAAAGGAAATAAGCAAAGCCAGAGAAATAAGCATTTGTCAATGCTGAAGGTTTGCTACTTGCATTATTGTTGCAGCAGGTCTTGCTTGTATACATTTTAACTACATATTTACCCGGGACAGCTCAGATAAGATGCAACATCTCATTTTCAGTGGTGTCCTGCTTTAACACATTTTTAGATTGTATTAACCTAGGATAAGTCAGCTGAGAGGCAATATCTAATTTTCTGTGGACTCCAGCATTTTTACCCAGATTTCCAACAATCTTTTTATGACCTAACCTTCTAATCAAGACAGGTGTATTTTTTAAAATCCCATCCAAAAGGTGATTTCACAGTGCACCTGCAAAAATAAGAGCAGAATAGGCATACAGGGAAGGTAAGAATCACAGGTAGGGAGGAGTGGGGCAGGAGGGCAGGGACATTAGTTCAAGCTGTGGACCCTGCAATATGAGCACACTTGATATACCATTTGACCTTCTTCTGCTGGCTTCTTCATATGTTAGTATGTTCATGTTCAGGAGGTGGGTAACACAATGGATATGTTGAACATTAGAAGTCAAAAGCTACCAAAAATAAAGTTATGAGTAAACATTGGAAAAGTTCAACATTTTGTCATAATTTCGCATTTTGCCGCAAAGTTTCAATAGAGTTTCTATGAGCACTCATTCTGACATTTCATGCCACAAGTGTGAAAATACATTTTGGCCAAGATTTGAAATAATGGCAACTGTCACATTTATAATATGGTGTGAAAATAGCAATGTCAAAACTTTGGGGTCATTAGGGGAACTAAGTTAGAAAAGACATTTATGTGTATGACTGCTGACTTTAATGTCACTGATTTTCATGTGTGAGCTATGTACCCATTTTGCTCAATAAAATTAATTTAAAAAAAATATTGAAAATTACCAATGTTGTGAGAGTTCATTGAAAAATTTTAATGTACAGTATTAACTTTGCTGTTTTTTTCAATATTTTTTCTCCAGATTTTTAACATAGCCTTCTTGTGACTCCACCTTATAATTCCAGGTGGGCCACATTTTTCCTTTCTCATTTCCATCCTTGATTTAAAAATATGCCTGGCAGGGGCTTAGCTGCACTGAGAAGTGGTCTGTTTCTATTTCTCATATGTTCCTAAGTTGCAGGATTGTGCAACACTTGAGAAAGGAATTTGTGTGGATTTAAGGAAAGTCTAAGACCTGCTGATCATGTGAGCCCATAGCTTAATGGTTAGAGCACTGGAACATTATTACCGGGGGTCTGGGTTCAATTCTCTGTGGGCCACACTTTCCCTTTCTCATTTCCATTCTTGATTTAAAAATATGCCTGATAGGGGCTTAACTGCACTGAGAAGTGGTCTGTTTGTATACGTTATGCACAAGGGCAGAGAAAAATGTTAAATCCTGCTTGAAAGGTGATTTCCATCCCAAGCTTAGTGCCCTCTAGTGAAACATAGAAACATAGAATTTGAAGGCAGATAAGGACCGCTTGGCCCACCCAGTCTGCCTATTTCCTTACCTGATTAATAAGCTGCAGATTCTAGTTAATCAACAGCTTACTTCCTCCTACCCCCTACTAGAATTGCCTTATACCTGTCTCATGCATTCTTGAATTCTCCTACTATTTCTGACTCCACAGCCTCCTCAGGAAGGCTGTTCCATGCATCCACAACCATTTCTGTGAAAAAATGCTTTCTAGCATTACCTCTGAGCTGCCCCCCCATCTTCAAATTGTGCCCCCTTGTTCTTGCACATCTCTTCTTCTGAAAGATACTACCCTCTTGTACTTTGTTAATTCCCTTGACATACTTGAAAGTTTCTATCAAGTCTCCCCTCTCCCTCCTTTCCTCAAGGATATACATATTAAGCTGCTTTAGTCTCTCCTCGTATGTCTTCTGGTGCAGACCTTGTACCATTTTGGTTGCCCTCCTCTGAACAGCCTCCACTCTGTCTATGTCTTTGCAGAGATGGGGTCTCCAGAATTGCATGCAGTACTCCAGATGGGGTCTCACTAACTGTCTGTACAGAGGGATATCAACTTTCTACTGTTGATGCCTCTCCCTATGCATTCCAGTATCCCCCCATACCTACTTACTGCCTTCTCACATTGTTTGCCCACCTTTAGATCATCTGATATAATTACTCCTAGATCTCTTTCGATTTTTGTTGTAGTTATTAACTCACCCCCATTGTGTACTCTTCCCCTGGGTTTTTTGTTTCCCAGATGCATTACCTTGCACTTCTTTGCACTGAATCTGAGCTGCCACATATTTGACCATTTCTCCAACCTTGCCAAGTCCCTTTTCATTCTTTCCACCCCACCTTGTGTATCAACCCTGTTTCAGATCTTTGTGTCATCTGCAAAGAGAAATGCCTTTCCTTCCAGGTGCTCTCCAATGTCACTTATAAAGATATTAAAGAGGACCAGTCCCAGTACTGAACCCTGTGGTACCCCACTAGTTACCCTCCTTTCTTCACTGTTAGTTAGTTAGTTAGTTAAAACCTTTATTTTTATACAGGAATTTGGATGGAGAACATCACGTCATTAGGACGAAGTCCTATTTTCAAGATGGTCCTGTAAAGTACATAGATCATAAGTTATAACAACAATACATTACAATACACATAAACCAATCATTCACAATATAATACACAAATCATCTAAACAATCATCTATAACAAACACAGTGTATTTTTAGTTCAGGCTTCAAACTTGTTAAAAATACCTTCAAATCATTAATCTGGTTACAATATACAGATTTCAAAGCCCCCCATAAATTTTTAACAATAACCGGAAATCTAAGAGCGCTATATGTGTTTATGGACCTTGGGAATGCATAACCCCTTCAATTTATGTCTCTCAAATTATATACACATTTTCTTGGTTCTAATTTATCATAAAGACTTTCAGGTTGTTGAAATTTTATTACCTTAAAAATCTTAAAAATAACCAAGAGATCCTGCGTTTACTTTCCTGTGTGACCCAACCCAGTTCACTAAGCACTTGACAGTGATGTGCCCTATAATTCTTTTGTATTATAAATCTAGCCATCTTATAATATAATTGATCAACCTTAATTAACCATCTATTTGCTGCAAAACCATATATGTGATTTCCATATTCCAAAATTGGAAGGAGAAATTGATTTATAATTTGTTCCCTCATTAATCTATTCAGACAAAAACTAGAGCACCTAAAAGTCCCCCAATCTTTTATTTACCTTAGTTATAGTCTCTGTTACATGATGTTCAAATTTCAATGATGAATCTATCCAAACTCCTAGATATTTATAAACTGTAACCTGTTCTAGCATTTCATCACTTAATGTTTTTATACTAATCTTTGTGTTTCCAAAACCTATAGGGGTTTGCTTTCTTCCAAAAATCATTAACTTTGTCTTTTTACTATTAAGTATTAAGCCAGATTTTGTTAGCCAATTCAATAAACCAGTAAAGTCATTCTGTAGATTTGTTTGCATTTCATCAATTGTTTGACCACTAGATATCAACAGAGTATCGTCTGCATAAAGATTTATACTACAGTGTTTTATGCAATCCGTGACCTTATTAATATAAATCAAAAACAATATTGGGCCTAAAATGGAGCCCTGAGGTACTCCTCGTTGCACATTTAATTTATTTGATAACACTCCATTAATGCAGACCTGTTGAGTTCTTTTTGAAAGGTA
Organism: Neoceratodus forsteri; assembly: GCA_016271365.2. Classification (NCBI taxonomy): domain Eukaryota; kingdom Metazoa; phylum Chordata; order Ceratodontiformes; family Ceratodontidae; genus Neoceratodus; species Neoceratodus forsteri. The sequence goes on along the minus strand of CM057449.1, from coordinate 937,421,519 downwards.
AGATTTAAACCAATTTCCCTGTCTCCTTAACCACACCAATTTCTGCCACACGTTTAGCCAACAGGCTATGATTAACTGTATCGAAAGCCTTGGATAAATCCATGAACACCGCTCCCACCGATTGGCCCCCCCCTCTAATTTAGATGCAATAGCATCAACCACATCGGTGAGAGCGGTGCCCGTGGAGCATCCCTTCTGAAAACTAGATTGTTGTTTGGTTATTAATGAATACCTTTCCAAATGGTCAACCAATTGAACTTGAATTAATTTTTCCAAAATTTTTGAAATCCCGGACAATAAAGCAATAGATCTATAATTTATTGGTTGGTATGAATCCCCCTGAACCTTTGTATATAGGAATAATCTTGGCGTTCTTCCAGACATCTGGAAAAATGCCCTCAATCAGAGACCAATTAAACAACTTGGTCAATATGGGAGCAATCACCTGAGCTGAATCTCTCAGAAATCGATTTTCTATAAGATCAGAGCCACAAGCCTTATTTGTTTTCAGTTTCCTAAGTTCTGCTTTTACCTGTTTACAAGAAATCATTTTAAAACTAAACCTCGGAATATTAGTGTATGATGTCTTAATAGATTCATCCCCTAATTCTGGATCAATAAGGTCCAAATCTGGCAATGTAACAAAATAATCATTTAAAATATTTGATGTTTCCTTTTTATTCTGGGGGACACCTCTAGTTACCATTTGAATAGGTGGGCCACAGACCTGTGGGGTCTCAAAAGATTTTAGTAATGACCAATACTTTTTATTATATCTGTAGTCTGTTTAATTTTATCTTAAAAATATTTTTGTTTCAATTTTTTTATTTGAGATTTCAAATGATTTCTAACTTTTTTATATTCTTCCTAATCTGCATTTTTTAAAGATTTACTTGTCTTTTTCCACAAACAATTTTTACCATGTATTAGTTTTTTTTATTTTTTCTGAAACCCAGGGAACATGTGACTTTCTTTGCATACATGTACGAAAAGGAGTCAATTCATTACAAATCTCTAGAAACCATTTACAAAACTCCCCAACCGCTATATTCACAGAAGGTATCAAAAATAATCTATCCCATCTTACTGAAAAGAGTTTTACCACAAATGCCTCTTTATTATAATTTTTAAAATTTCTGCATTTTATTTTTAATGGAGGATTTCTAATAGGTTTACTTTTTATGTCTTCCATAACAAACAAACAACTTATTGAACTATGATCTACCATCACTGGTTGCTTTACTTCAATTGCTCTCATATTGATCTTTGTTGTAACAAAATTTAAATCCAATATATTGCCAGAACTAAGATGAGAAGTTTTCCTAGTGGGAAGTGTAATCTTTTGTTCTACTTCTAAAATTTTAAAACTTTTTTTTCCAAAGCAAGACCTCTTGGTTCCCCCACGCTGCATTAAAATCACCAATTAACATTAATTCACAACTCATTGAGACCCTTTGAATAACTGATGCTAAATTTTCAGATTCGCCAGTTGGAGTCTTGGGGGGAGCATAAATAACCCCCAGTACCAACTGCAAACTTTGAACCTTGACTAATAAACAATCTATTTTTCCTACCTGATCTGCAAGCAAAATTGAGATTTGTCCAAGTTCCCATTTTATAAACATTAATACTCCCCCACCTCTCTTTCCATTCCTATCCAATCTATAACTATTATAACCCTCGGGTTCAAATTCTTTGGTGTCTATACTCTTATTTAACCAAGTTTCAGTTAATGCCACAATTTCAGGAGTTTCTGTTTCTACCCAAGATTTCATCAAATCCCCTTCTTTTTTCTTTAAACTTCTAGCATTATCATAAATAATTTTAATATCTCCAAATTTTTCAGGTCCTGGGTTTGTTTCTATATCACCCCCCAAAATCAATGATATTAATAAACAATTTCTATTTTTTAGTTTGCCCAGGAGTCAATATGCTTATATCAGTGGATTCTGTTTACTATTATCCTTTGCATCCTGTTGTCCAGCCAGCTTTTTATCCAGGCTACCACCCTGGGACCCACTCCATGGCTGGCTAACTTGTATATTAATCTTTTGTGTGAGACTGTGTCAAATGCCTTGCTAAAATCTAGGTAGGACATATCCACAGCCCCTCCCTGGTCAACTACTTTGGTCACCCAGTCAAAGAAATCGATTAGGTACATCTGACATGACCTTCCTGCTGTGAAACCATGCTGCCTTGTGTCCTGTGCCCCACTGGCCTCAAGGTACTCAACAATTCTTTCCTTCTGAAGTGATTCCATCATTTTTCCTACCACTGAAGTCAAACTAACTGGTCTGTAGTTTCCTGCCTCTGCCCTGCTCCCACTTTTGTGAAGTTGAATCACATTTGCCCTCCTCCAGTCCTCAGGTACCACTCCATCCTCCCATGATTTGTTAAAGAGAGTAGTCAGTGGTGTTACTAGTTCTATCCTTAGTTCTTTTAGTATTCTCAGGTGAATCCCATCATGCCCCATTGCTTTGTCCACTCTCAGTTTCAAGAGTTCTTTCAAAACCCTTTCTTCTGTGAATGGACTGGCATTGACCACCCAATTCACAGTTTCTCCCTTGTTTAGTTTAGGTACCTTCCACTCCTCATCCATTGTGAATACTGAGCAGAAATATTTGTTCGGAATCCCTGCTTTTTCACTGTCACCCTCTACCCACATTCCCTCCTCTTTATTAAGTCCTGTATCCCTCCCTTGGTCTTTCTTTGCTCCCTAATGTACCTATAAAAGGATTTATCCCCCTTCTTAACAGAGTTGGCTATCTTTTCCTTAGTTTGTGCCCTTGCTATTCTGACTGCCTTCCCTGCCTCCTTCTGCTTTAGCTGATAAAGTTCTCTGTCCTGCTCCTTCTGTGTTTCCTTATATTTCCTGAATGTTATCCTTTTCTCCTTAACCATCCCTGCCATCTCTTTTGAGAACCATAGTGTTTTTTTTTCCTTTGTTTTGGTTTATTGATTTGCTTCACACAAAGGCTTGTTGCCTCTGCAAGGCTGTTTTGATTATTCCCCATTGTTTCTCCACCCCTCCTTCTTGCCCATTTGCTAGTGCTTTTCAGGGGAACTTTCTCATTTTCCCAAAGTCAGCCTTCCTAAAGTCCAATACTCTTGTTTTTGTATGGCTTGACTCTATGGCTGTGTTTATTGTGAACCACACTGTTTGGTGATCACTTGTTCCCAGATGGCTAGCCACTTCTAAATCTGAGATCCTTTCTCCTTCCCCATTTGAGAGTAACAGGTCTAAGACTGCTCCCTCCTGAGTGGGTTCCAACACTAGCTGTCAGAGGCCTGCTCCCTGTAGGGCATCAAAAATTACCCTGCTCTTGGATGTGCCTGCAGCAAAGGTACTCCAGTTAATATCTGGCATATTCAGGTCCTCCATCAACAATATCTCCTCTTTTTCTGCCATTTTAAGGATACCTTCTATCATTTCCTGGTCCATTTCCTCCCCCTGAGATGGTGGTCTGTACACAACCCCCATGCAGATTGTGGTGCCATTTCCTGTCTCCTGGGTGACCCATAGTGACTCATCAACTTCCTGTTTACTCTTTAGTTCTGTTGCTTTAATCCCTTCACCTATATAGACAGCTACTCCTCCTCCTCCTCCTCTTTTGCCCACCCTGTCCCTCCTGTAGACTGTGTATCTTGGTATGTTGACATCCTTCTCATGGTTCTCAGTGTACCATGTTTCAGTGACTGCCACAATATCCAGGCATCCCTTTTCCATCAAGGCTACTAGTTCAGAGAACTTGTTGCACAAACTGCGGGCGTTGGTACTCATCACCTTCCATTTATCTTTTATGGCCTTACCCCTTTTCTCCCCATCCCTGCCCTTAACACCTTTTTCTGCATTTATTCCTGTCCTGATCCCTACTGACTTCTCTACCTTGGTGTTTACCTCTCTAACGATTAATCAATCAATCAATCAATCAATTTTTTTATTTATAAAAAGGTGTCTTTCCAAAACCAAGGCACCTGTACAATAAAATAAAACAAATAAAGTAAAACTGTGTACATTATATAAATTCCAATAAATATAAAACCACATAAAAAACACTTCAATTACCAAAAGTCAGGTCAAAAAGATAGGTTTTTAATGCAGTTTTAAAACTCTGGATGGTTAGGCAATCTAGTACCCGATGAGTTTTGTGGGGGGAGGTTGGGATTTCCCTGCTCCTTTTCAGTGTCTCCCCCCTTGGCTAGTTTAAATACTTGCCAATGAAGCATTTAAATCTGTCACCTAGGATTCTGGTCCCACCCCTGGACAGATGCAGACCATCATGATAGTATAAGCCTGCATCCCTCCAGGTGGCTGTCCAGTCCTCAATGAAGCCAAAACCCTGAGCTCCACACCAGTTTTTTAGCCTTTCATTTAATCCCATGGTGCGGAATATCCTAGCATCATCCTTGCCATAGACATGCAGCATCTCCGAGAAGGTTACCGTACATGCTACTTGTCTAAGGCCCCTCCCCAACTCCACAAACTCCTCTTGCACTGCTCTAATCCCATTCACAGCCAGGTCATTTGTCCCTAGGTGGACAATGACATCCAGCTCCCTCCCACGTGCAGCTGCTTCCATGATCCTGAGGATTCACTTCCTGTCCCTCCGAGTCATGGCACCAGGCAGGCACCTTACCTCCCTATCCCCTTCCTCCCCCACTTCCACCCCCTAATGATTGAGTTCCCCACCAGGAGTTGTTTCCTTCCCCTGTGGTGTCTCATGTCACCCTCCTGTGGATCTCCTTTGTGGAGGTTCGCAGCTTCCTCCTTGGTCTCCACTGCAGGTGCCTCCATAGAGGAACCACTCTTTGCCAGAACAGCATATGAATTGTGGAGAGGTACAACTGGAGGGATGCACCTCTATTACACCACCCTGTCCCTTCCTGAGCACAGCTTGGTTCAACCACTCCTCTTTCTTGGCAACCTCTGAGGTAACGGTGTTGGTTCTGGTGGTCCCTGGGTGGGGGAAGAGGTTTCACGAATCCTAGCCAGGTCAGCCTGGAGACGGGAAACCTCCTCCCTCAGACCAGAGAGGTGCCTGCAAACAAGGCAGCATCGCAGCCTCCAGAATGTCTCTCGGAACACTGCTACCCCACAGCCATAACACTGCACCACTCCCATCTTGACTTATTTTGTGTCTCCTCTCTTGTTGGTTTGTATGCTTACTGTCTCCTCCCTCTATGTATTTTTACACTTACTTTCCTACTGCCTATGTGCCCTTACAACTCTCGCCCTTCCTGTTCTGGGACAGGAACTTCCTGTAGTCTTCAGTTGTCTCCTTCTTCCGTGCTTGGATTCAGACCTCCAGCAGCTGGGGGGGAAGGGATAAAGAGTTATTATTTTTTTTTTAGGTTCCTTCAAGGTTGCTGAAACTAAGGTGTCTCAGTGATCCTTCCCTTCCTACTCCCAAACAGGAAGTTCCTGTTGTCCATCAAATTCAGTGGCTAGAAAACTAGAACTGACTTTGGATGGGAAGGAGGGCAATTAGGAAAAAAAGCTGTAAAGTTCTAGACTGCTGTTATTTGCTGTGAAAGCAAAGCTCTCTGTCAAAAACAGCAGGAAGTTGTAACTGGAGACAGCTGCTTTTGTGCTGCTAAGCTGCTAAGCCACCACCCCCCAATTAGATTCACCCTTTGCTCTGACTATGTAAATTAAGCTGATACACCTCCCTTCCTCAGAGAAACACACAGTGACCTTCTTCTTTTTTTTTACTTAAATGAGACCCCCTTCTTCTAATAGAGTATCTGTTTGCTTAATCCAAACAGGTACTAACTCCTGATGAGATAGAATTGATATATCAGTAAAAAATCTGTAAAGTTCTAGGCTGCTGTTATTTGCTGTGAAAGCAAAGCTCTCTGTCAAAAACAGTAGTAACTAAAGCTGCCTATCTCCACATGTCTGCAAGGAGCTGATTATCAAAATGGTGCTTTTTGTCTTCAACTATGCAGATGTAGTCCATGGCTCTGCATCCTCCACTTCCCTCACCAGACTGGATACCCTCCTCAGCTCCTTCTACCATTTTGCATTTAACTCTCCTCCATGCATACATCATTGCTTGCTGTACTCCTCCCTTTCCATCCTCCTTATGCAATCTCACTGATAGGCCCATTGTGTTACATTCTTTTCTCTGGAAAGTTTACACATTATGGGCCTTTTGCTCCTTCTGTAATCGATTATATATTCTGGAATGGTGATAAGATTTTTTTTATTTTATTTCTCTAAGGTAATCACAAAACCAGATAGCGATAATTATTCTCCTGGTAGTTAAAGATACCTAAACAACATTTTGACAACAAACTATTCAAAAACCTGACTCTGTAGGTGACTAAAGGAAAGGCTGCTGTATTCATTAATGATAAAAATACATAATTTACCTAAATGTGGTTCCAGAGCATTTGAAAATTGTAAAATCAGCCTTCCTATTTCAAAAAACTGTCTTACCTGCTTCCTAAAGTGGCCACCAAATGTGTTATGTGATGACATAATTGGAGCCAAAGTCAGAGAGATATATGGCTCTCTATAGTGCTAACCAGTTCTTTTTTCCCTTTGTATAGAATTGTTTCACCGAAATGGTCAAAACCATGTGCATTATTTTGTATAATGCACATGTTAGACTATGGTTCTGTTCATTTTGTTTACTTTAACATGCTGAAAATTAGTTTTAATCCAACTGACTTTCTCTGTGGCAAACCACAGTGCAGTGCAAATCTTGAATAACCTGGTGGTCTAGTGGTTATAGTGGATCCAGGATACTACAGTGGAGGTGCTGGGGTGGTGTGCATACTTAATATGCACTTTTTACATTTTTAGTAAACCCTTATATTTTCTGCTATTATTCTTTTCTAGTACGTTTTTGACAGAACCTACAAATGTAATCCATAGTTTGAATGTAAACATTTGTACAATCAATAAATCAGACTTTTTCAACAAAGTGAAATGCAGCAACAGCAAGCAAGTACATTACTATGTGTGTGTGTCGGGGGGGGTGGCAGCCACACCCTTCACCACCCCCTAGAGCCACCACTTTTTTGTAGTAAAGTTCTTGTGCAGTCCAATGGTAGAGTTCATACTTTCTCAAAACTCAAATATATGCTTGTCTTGTCTTCTTTTTCCATGGGAAATAATAATAATAAGAGTCAGTATTTATATAGTGGTTTTCATACACATTGTATCCCAAAGTGCTTTACAAGCAATACTAGACTGGTAGTAAAGTGACTGAATGTGTAGTGGCAGCCATTTCATACACTAATATCCAGACACAGCCTTGGACAATTGCATGAACTGGTTTTATGGGAAGGGGAATGTTGGCCAGGACAATGGGGTCAGGTAGTGATCAAGGTGCTGGCAGCCCCACATCTTATTTCTCACAGTAATCTGTTCATATTTTCTCTCCTTCTGTCTTCCCCTTCCCTGAATATAGCAGCACCTTGCAAGAGTGGCCTTCTCAGACCCCCTCTGGCATTCATTCTTCACTATTCCCCCTCACACTGAAAACTGGAGAGCTCATCACCCTTCTGCATCATGAATGCAAATAGTACAGTCCCTGTTTTATTTTGACATTTCAAATATAAACAATTTCTGCCCTCTCTTCTTGCACTTACCTGTCCAATGCAACTTCTAATGCACTTGCCCTGTGTCTGTCCTGACAAGGGCCCTCAGCTGCCTCACCCTGGCCCTTTACACCTATGCCTTCCCCTACCCTCAGCCCTCTCCCCTTCTTGCCCTCTTCCTCCTATTGTTTCTTGAGTTACTCATCGCTCAGTCTGATTTTATCAAGCAAAGTTACTGTCTAAAAACCATATACCTGTAACTGTTTTATGTTTTAGTGTCTGTTACCCTGTAACCAGCATGCCATGGAACATTTGTAAAAGAGCCTTGACTCAAAGGTACTTTGTAATCCTAGACACAAATAAATAAAAATAAAGAACATATATCTTTCCAGTAAGTCAGGCTCATAGCAGCAGGGAACAAGGGGAATAAGGTGCTTTCCTATCCTTAAAAGATCTAGGCTACCTTTGATTAGGCACTGTTAAATGATGGGTGTGCACATCATCATGCACGTCATTTAATAGTGCCTAATCATAGGTGGCTTAGATTTTATATGGGTAGGAAAGCCTATGTTTCCTCTTGCACCATACTGCTAGCAGCCTGGCTTACCAGAAGATCATATTTGTTATTAATATGTAAATGTAACACGGGAGTCTGTACTAAACACATTCATGATGCGGAAGGGTAGTGAACTCACCAGTTTTTGGTGTGGAGAGCAGGTGAGAAGAATGAATGCCAGCGAGGTACTGAAGAGGCCATTCCAGCAGGGTACAGCTATATTCAGGTTAGTTGAAGACTTGAAGGAGGACGCTGAGCAGATCACTGTGAGATCTGAAATGTGGGGCTGCCAGCATCATGATCACTACCTGACTATGGATGAGAGTAGCTGACGATGACAAATACTCAGAGTGGCAGGGCTACACCTAAGCTGTTACTTGAATTCAGTGTAGGGAGATTACCCTTGGGTGAGGGGGGTGTTGACATTTGGTAGGACAGTATTGAGGGAGTTGTGTATGGCTCATTCAAGATTTGGAAGGGTGGTAGCCAGCCAACTTGCATTGTGGAGTACAGCACAGAAAAGTACTGGAGAAGAATTGGTGGGAACAGTCCTGTGGGGTTCTGCAGACCACAGGTAAATGAGTAGACTGACACTGAAAGTCAGGTGGTTCACTCAAGGTATTAGTATGCCTCTCCTGCTAAAAATATTTGTAAGTGCAACCTTTATGAGAGCATGAACAGCAGTTTTTCTGGTGGGTCATGATGCTTATTGCTTGGCCCTCCAGGAAGACCTAATTGTTGGTTAATGAGGTGGGAAAAAACACAACAGGGAACTGTACATACTACCTTCCCAGTGCAGAACAGTGGTGATCCACTCAATGTTTACTGTGGGAGCAGAAGTCAAACATTGAGAATGTGAACTGGAGAGTGATTTGGGAGGCATTTTTCAATAGTGCCAGCTGATGATGCATTATCAGTATAGTTGTGCACAACTCTCTGAAGTACAAGATTACAATCTGAGGTGAGATAATTTTCATCATGAGACCTCAAGCTCATATGCAGCCCCAGGCAGTACTAAGGACAGGGTATGGATGATGGGGTGTTCAACAGAAGGCAGGTTAGGTGCAGGGGGTTCACATGGAAAAAGAAAGCCTTCTTTGTGGATTAACAAGAGAGCATGAGCTTTGGAACTGAACAAGACTGGTACTTTGCTCTGCGACCTTGAGCAAGTCACTAAACTTCCTTGTGCTCCAAGGCCACACCTGTAAACAAGCTTTCAGCTTAGTGTGTCTCTCGCCTGGTTAACAAAAAATAAAATTCAGTGCCTCATATAACCACTAGATCATCAAGTATTTGAAGTGTTGTACTGTAATGCAGTTTGCCAAAGAAAAAGTCAGCTGGATTGCAAAACATTTTCTGCAAGTTAAAGTAAACAAAATGAACAAAACCATAGCCTAACATGTGTACTGATCAAAACAATCCACGGGTTAATATATGGTGTTGATCATTCTGGCACAACAATTCAAAATGAAGAGGGAAAGAAGAACTAGTTAGCACTATAGAAATATATGTGGATCTCTGTCTCTAGCTCCAATGATGTCATCATGACTCATCACTTAACACAATTGGCAGACATCTTAAGGAGAAACCAAGGTTGTTTTTTGAAAGTGAAAGGCTGATGTTTACATTTTTCATAAACTATGAAACTGCATGTATGTTATTTACATAAATGCAATTTTAGCATAAATGTAAACAGCAGCCTTTACTTTACCTCGCTATGAAGCCATATTTTGGAGTTTGCAGTTTTAAAAAAACTTCTTATTTAGGTACCCTTTAAACCAAAAATCCCAAATAAAGTAAGTAATAATGTGTAAGCAATGCCATGGGTAGACATATGGAACCAAAACAGAATAAATGGCAACATTCAAGTGAAAGATCTACTGTATTATTCAAATAATACAAACTTTGATTCCATTTATAGATGGTGGCAAAGATGGCTGTGAACTCAATGACATGATTCAGGCATGCTTTAAGGAAATAAGAACAACTTTAATAGACACAGCACTTCAGAATAGAAAAAAAAACTAACTCTTTGAATACATGGCTTGACTCAGACTGTCGCAAAGCCAAAACAGAACTTAATCATTTAATTAGGTCCATTAAACTCAAGAGACCTAAAGAGGAATGTAGGATGTTAAATAAGGCCAGAAAAGATTATAAAACACTCATGAAAACAAAACAAAAAGAGTTTCAGGTTAAACAATGGAACACAATGTTGTCTATAATAGAAAAAAATGATGAACATTTATATTGGCTCTTAGTTGCAAAAGGAACAAATAACTTTAAATATGAACTAGACTCCTACATCTCCGTGGATACATGGATTGCACATTATGTTAAAATATTTTATGATCCAGGCTTAACATTTCCTGTAGATATAAAGAACTTAGATATGGTACACTTAAAATCTATATCAAATGCTGAAGTGTATTTCTCAATAATCTGTTGAAAAAGAAACAAGGCTGCTGGTCCTGATTTAATACCAGCTGAAGTCTTTCTAATTGCCCCTTCACGATGGGCTAAAATCTTTACTGTGTATTTTAATTACTGTTCTAATAAATCAGACTTTCCCTCCTTGTACTCATCACGGCAGGCCCCACCCCTTGAAAATGTCTCCTCTTTCAAATATCTAGGTGTTACCCTTGATCCCTCCCTTACTTTCTCTGAGTATATAAACAACACTATGAAGAGAATGCACCAGAACTTAGGTATCACATACCAACTCAAACATCTTCTGTCTGCTAAAGTGCACCTTGCCATCGCACAAGGTAACCTACTACCCCTCTTTGACTACTGCTTCCTTGTCTACTGTCATGTGTCCTCAACACTATACGCACAGCTAAACAAGACATACAATTCCATCTGTCACTTTGTCCTTCAAGCTTCCCACTCCACCCATCACTGCACATTGTACAAGTACCTAGTGTGGTTCCTACTACAAGGTCATTTAGATTATGCCATGGGCTGCCTGGTGGACAATTTGCTCAGGATCAACCACCTGTCCCCCTACTCGTCCCTTCTAATGGGCAGGGTGACTTCAAGGAACCTTAGGGTATCCTCCGTCCCTCTGTTGGAAGTACCACGCATCTTCACTGCTATGGGTAGTAAAGATTTCTCCGTCTCTACCCTTTCCCTATGGAACAGACTCCCATCAGCCATCCGCTCATCCCCCTCCCATCTGTCCTTCAAAAAAACCTTAAAAACTGGCTCCTGACTTAGCCACCTGTCACTGCTCTCCACAACATCACTAGGGCCTACAAACCACCCATGCTCTATGGTGCTACTGTTTGCTGCTTGCCCCTTCTTTCCTGCTCATCCCTTTCCCACCTCTGTTTTCTTATATTCTAAGGCTCCCTAATATCTTATTTGTATTTTTGCACAGTTTTCTCCCTGGTCCTGCTTTGATCTCCAAGTTATCCATGAAGTTTACTGATGGAGTTTGCATAGCCTTCTTTCTGACTGGGTACCTTGATGTTAACTTGTAAATGCCTCTTGCAATCACATGTAGCCACTGTCTGTAATTTGTACTATTGCTCTTTTTGCAATCACAAGTAGCTGCGGTTTTATATACTTGTACCATTGCTATTATTGTTTGTGTAATCAGCTATTACTGTACATTCTTGTCTTATCGCCTCATATTGAGGTGTGTTCATCCCGTGTTCCTGTATGTATTGTTTTTTGACTCATGTTATTACCACCTTGTGGCCCAGGTCATGACTGAAAACAGCCCTTCAGATCAGCTCACTTACCCGGTTACCAAAGACATAAATAAATAACTAAATAAATACTTTGTCTTTAAACCTGGCTATTTCACAACTGACAATTATTTTTTAATCAGCCATTTGTTTGAGAAATATGTTGAGCTTCAAAAACAAAAATTGTATGCTAGATATATCAATTTCATCTCAGCATTCGATACCATTTCACATGAACTATTATGGATCTTAATGATGGAATAGATACTCTCACAAGATATTCTAGGTATTATGAGAGAACTGTATGCGATTATTACGATTGACTGACATGCACTTTACTGACACCCAGAATTCCAAAATAAAAATCCCAGCCCACAGATTCCCAACATGGACATTCTGCTTGAGGTGGAGTTTTTTATATTTATTAAGGGGTGAACAGGGGGCGAAGCCCCCAAAACATACGTCCGTGGGCAAAATTTCCAGTTAGGAATCCGTGGGTCAGGATTTTTGTGTCAGGACTCTGGATGTCTGTAAAGTGCATGTTGGTGTTTTATAGTAGATCCTAATTGTATACAGATACATGAGCTCAAATTAGGCTAGATGTGAAAGGTCAGCTTTCCTCCAGATTTGCAACTAATTTGGGTGTTAGACAAGGCTACATACCTGCACCCTTGGTATTCTGCATATATATTAATAAATTATTGGTTTAACTTTAGTATCCAGGAACTAATTCTCCTTAAATCTTGTCTAGGAACTGTGCTGCATTAGCTTATACAGATGACTTGGTGTTATTTTCTCTTAATCAGGTATATTAGCAAAATTGAAAATCTTGTACTCATATGCAAATGATTATAAACTCAAAATCTATGAAGTTAAGAGTCAGGTAATTGTATTTGATTCAAACCATATCAATAAAACCTGGCAAGTTAGGAATAAAAACCTGAAAGCAGTTAAGCATTATAATTATCTTGGTCTACAGCTATTTGGTAATGGAAAGTGGACCAAATACATTAACAGCTTAAAACTAAGCTCAAGCAGATTGCTATCTCATTAAAATTATTTTATTGAAAATATGGTGGCAATACTATTAAGCCTCTTATTGCTGCTCTAAAAGTCGAATATGATGCACAAGCATTATATAGTGCCAAATCTGGGAAACTGATTATTTTGACACTTTAGAGTCACCACTTAACAAACTTCTTAAAGTTAGCTTAGACCTAAGCTATTCTGTCCCTGCAACGTTGATATGGGCAGAACTAGGGGTTACTAGATTAAAGGCACTTTATTAAGCAAAAAATGTCAATTATTGGGTCAACATTTTACAATTAGACAAACATAGGCTTCCATATCTTTGAAAGAAAAATATACTTGGAATAATACAGGAATCTTCCAATCTACCTGCCTAAAGAAAATCTTTTGTTTTCTGACACAAACTAATCTTGACTTCTTGAGAAACTATATTTTCAGAGGTATTAATATCATCTTAATATACCAGAAATATATCCAACCAAAAAATAGTTGAGTATTATAAAGTTCAACATTTAGAAGCAATCAGTAAGCTCCATATTTCATCGTGGTTAGTACAAAATGAAATCTTGCACAACTATGGACACTAATTTGGATGTCCTAACAAACTACAATCAAAGCAAACTACACTAAGTACAGGATGGCACTATTTCTGAGTAATGTTTTATTTGAGAGATATAATAAGATTACCACTCTTCAATCTCGATATTGCTTCTGCAATCAGCAACAAATAGAAAATGTATATCATATCATCTTCATTTGCCCAAAGTATAATAAACCAAGAGCCCATTGACTAGATCCAGTAAGGGATCCTTTGCAAACAAATGATCTGGACCTACTCCTGAAACTGTTCTTTAAAACAAATGATGAAATGACAATTAAAGCCATAGCAGCCTACTTGGAGGCCATCACTAGAATCTGCCTCAGATGTATCAAACACATGTTAAACTTAAAAGTAATGAGATCATTTATGATACTGCCTAGCTTGCAAATTTGCACATTTTACCCTGAGTATTTAAGTTTGTATTAATCTTTATTTATCTATGTGAAATTAAAGTGTATTTTTCTATGATGTAATTAGGTGCTGTATTTACTATGATTGCATTTTTATATTATTGTTTTATTGTATTTATTGTTTATTCTTGAAATGGTCAATCGGCCAATCAATAAAACCTTGAATCTACATGTTTTTCCAAATTTTGGTTCAACACCCTTCCCTCCTACCTCTTCTCACTCCAATCCTGACTCCCCCCTGCCTCCTGCTCCCTCTGCTCTAGGGACCGTCACATTGCCATTCCTCACCTACACTCCTCAGCTGGACAATCTGCATTGTCTTATAGGCTTTCCCCTCTCTCTGGAACAAACTCCTCTCCTCAATCCATCTCTCCCCATCCTTTAACTCCTTCAAATGCCTGCTGAAACTTCAACCCCCACCCCGCACTCCTGCTACCCTTCTTCTGGTTACCCTTGAAGTCTTGATTTTAACCTGTTCAAGTTTTTGGTCATGCCACTCGGAGACATTGTAAGATGGTACGTGTTGAGGTTTCACTGTTATGCTGATGATACCCAGCTCTACCTGTCTTTTGCACCCGACCAGGATAGTGTGTGTTTGGTATTTAACAACTGCCTCACTGAAATCCAGGACTGGATGAGCTCCAGCTGGTTGAAGTTGAACTCTGGAAAGACAGAGGTGATGGTAGTGGATCCTGGTCACCAGACAGAGGGGTTGAGGGCTGGTCAACCCACAGGACTTTGTCTATGGGGTACTCAGCTTCCTTCCTCTGAACAGGTGTGAGACCTGGGGGTGATTCTTGATGATGGGCTGACACTGCATTCGCAGGTGTCAGCAGTTGTCAAGTCCTCTTTTTACTATCTGAGGAACATCACCATGGTTAAGCACCTTGTTCCATCTGGCGACCTTCCACTGTTGATCCACGCCTTTGTGACCTCATGCCTTGACTACTGCAACTCTCTTTATCTAGGGCTCCTGGGGGTTGTTAGCTGCTGCTTGCAGGTAGTGCAGAATGCTGTTGCCCGGCTGTTGACAGGGACGCCTTGTACAAGTCACATCATGCCAGTGCTGCATGAACTGCACTGGCTGCCTATTCAGTGGTGGATCACCTTCAAGGTCAGTCTTCTGACCTATAAGTCCCTGCACAGACTGGGCCTGGACTATCTGCAAGAGCTCCTGTGCCCCTAGTGACCTGAGTGACCACACTGCTTAGCTAACGAGGGGTTGCTAGAGATTCCCAGGGTGAGCATTAAGTCATCTGAGGCCCATGCATTTATGCATGCAGCCCCAGCTCTGTGGAATTCTCTAACCCATCACATGCATGACTGCACAACTGTGGAGGGCTTCAAGAAGGCCCTGAAGACACATCTATGGTGGAATGCCTACCTAGAATGGTTATTTTAGCTTTATTATTTATCCTTTTATTTGGTTACACTACTATGTATTTTATTGCTTTTAAATGCTTATTTACTGTCCAGCACCTTGGTGCTTGAAAGATGCTTTACAAATATTTATTCTTGTTATTATTCTATGCACTGTTAAATTTCACTGCACTTTATTTAAATGTGTTACTTACAAATTCTCTTTATTTATTCTATTATTGTAATGCATTGTTCGTCTCTGTGTTCAGAAGTTGTTTAGCTATTGTCTACTGCTGTTTTGCTCCATCTCCCCCTTCCTCGGGTCACCTGGAAACAAGCCTTGGCCCAGTGTGCTTTTCCCAGTTCCCAAATTTTTTAATAAAAAAATAATTGTGCCACAAGTGCAAAAACACATTTTGGCCAGGGTTTGAAAAATGACAGATGTCACATTCATGAGGTGGTGAGAAAAAATGACTAAGTTCAAAATTTGGGGTAAAAATATTGAAAATTATCAGTTACGAGTGTGTGTTGAAAAGTTTCAAAATGTGCTAATAAATTTGTTGTTTTTTAATATTGTTACTCCAAATTATTCACAAACCTTCTTATGATTGTATCTCATGAACAAGAGTGGAGAAAATGTTCAACTCCTATCCAAAATTTGATTTTGTACAGTGACTGCAAAATCACCTCTCAGGATGGATTCACATAATTTCCTCACTCTAGTTCATGAGGTAGGGTCCCAAAAAGGCCATGTTGATGATTTGGGAACAAATATTAAAAAAGGACCATGTTATGAGGACAAGATCAAAACCCACTGAAACACATTGAACTGCATACCTGGTTTCTTCAGTTCCCTGTCCAGAATTGAAGAGTGAAGACATGTCTCTGGTCCAGAGAGGATTATGATGTCAGACCCCCGGTAGGTAAGTAAGGATGGGAGGGGGTATTAGCTTGTGGGTGTTGAGTGGGAACATCGGATTGGGAGAAGGTAATGGCAGCAGTTGGCCTGCAGTGGCAACAAACATGGATGGATGGATGATTTTTTTATTAGAGAGTGCGTAGAAAAAAGACTACAAGGGATGGTTTTCTTTATTTCAGGTAGTGACACTGAGGATTGGGCACCATAGTGTTGGTTTAACCTCTTGGATCATGGGAAGTGACAGGGAGGTGAGAGGGATATTTGTCAGAGGGTGGGATTATGGTAAATAAACTAATAATAATAATGATGACTACAAAACAAGAAAGGGGTCAACTGAGAAATATAGGATCTTCTTGTCTCAGAACAGGACAATCAGGAGCTTAAAGGGCACAGAGACAGTAAGTAAGTAGGTAGAGAGAGAAGGGAAAAAAAAACAGAGGAAAGAGTAAGGATTCCAAACAATAGTGAAGGGTCCAGAAATAAGACATAATGGGAGTGGTGCAGTGCAGTGGCTGTGGAGCAGCAGCCTTCCAGGAGATAATCTGGAGGATGCAGTGTTGTCCCATCTGCAGGCACCTCTCTGGGCCGAGGGGGGAGGTTGCTCATCTCCAGGCTGAGTTGGCCAGGATTTGTGGGACCTTCTCTTCCATCCAGGGACCACCAGGACCACTGCCATTGCCTCAGAGGTTGCCAAGAAAGAGGAGCGGTTGGACCACAGTGGGCTCAGGGAGGGTGAGGGTGGTGGAACAGAGATGCATCCCTCCAGTTCTACCTCTCCACAATTCCTATGCCATTCTGGCAAAGTGTGGTTCCTCTATGGAGGCACCCACAGTGGAGACCAAGGAGGATGCTGGGAACCTCCACAAAGAAGACCCACAGGAGGGTGACATGGGAACCTACAGGGGAAGAAAACAACTCCTGGTGGGGGACTCCATTGTTAGAAAGGTAGAACTTGGGGAGGAAGGGGAGAGGGAGGTAAGGTGCCTGTCTGGCACCATGGCTTGGAGGAACAAGGAATGAATCTTCAGGATTGCTGGAGCGGCTGCACAGGGGAGGGAGCTGGATGTCATTTTCCACCTAGGGACAAATGACCTGGCTAAGAAAGGGATCAGAGCAGTGCAGGAAGAGTTTGTGGAATTGGGGAGGGGCCTTAGATAAGTAGTGCACATGGTAACCTTCTCAGAGGTGCTGCCTGTCTATGGTGTACGAGAGGCTAGGGTGCTCCACACCATGGGATTCAATCAGTGGTTGAAAAACTGGTGCAGAGCTCAGGAATTTGGCTTCATCAGGGACTGGGGGTCCAACTGGAGTGATGCAAACCTGTACTGGCATGATGGGCTGCATCTGTCCAGGAGGGGAACCAGGACCCTAGGTGATAGGTTTAAATGCTTCATTGGCAAGTATTTAAACTAGCCAAGGGGGGAGGCACTGGAAAGGAGCAGGGAAATCCTAGCCCCTCCAAATAAGTCATGGTAGTAAGTGCTGTAAACACCAACATAGAGATATCAATAGGGAGAAGGGCAGGGGTAAACGGAGAAAGTGACAAAGGCAAGATGGACAGGAATGGGGCAAAAAGGAGTAAAACCATCAGGAAATGGAGGATAATGAGTACCAATGCCTGTAGCCTGGGCAACAAGCTCCCTGAACTGGTGGCCTTGATGGAAGAGGGATGCCTGGATATCATAGCAGTCATGGAAACATGGTACACAGATAACAATGACTGGGATGTTAACATACCAGGGTATGTAACCTACAGGGGAGAAAGGGAGGGGAGAAGAGGGTGAGGAGTAGCTCTCTATGTAAAGGAAGGGATAAAATCAACAGAACAAAAGAGTAAACAGGGAGGAGAGGAGGCACTGTGGGTCACCTTGGAGACTGGAAGTGGCACCACAATCTGCACAGTGGTTGTATACAGACCCCCAGGTCATGGGGAGGGAATGGACAAGGATATGAAATAAGGCATTCTTAGGATGGCAGAGAAAGGGGAGATACTGTTGATGGGAAACCTGAATATGCCAAATGTTAACTGGAGCACACTTTTTGCAGGCACATCCAAGAGCAGGGCCATTCTCGATGCCCTACAGCTGGCATGCCTCAGACAGCTATTTTCAGAACCCACTCATGAGGGAGCAATCTTAGACCTCGTACTTTCAAACAAGGACAGTAAGAGGATCTCAGATCTAGAAGTGGGTTGCCATCTGGGAACAAGTGACCATCAAACAGTGCTGTTCACGTTAAACTCAGCTACAGAGTCAAGCCATACAAAAGTGAGGGTACTGGACTTCAGGAAGGCTGACTGGAAAGATGGGAGAGTGCCTCAGAAAAGCACTAGCAAACAGGCTAGAAAGAGAGGTGGAGCAACA
The DNA here is from genome assembly GCA_016271365.2 of Neoceratodus forsteri. Lineage (NCBI taxonomy): Eukaryota > Metazoa > Chordata > Ceratodontiformes > Ceratodontidae > Neoceratodus > Neoceratodus forsteri. The sequence goes on along the minus strand of CM057449.1, from coordinate 937,403,036 downwards.
ATGGGGAATCATCAAAACTGCCATCACAGAGGCAACAAGCCTTTGCATGAAAAAAGTAAACAAATCAAAATGAAAGAAAAAGCCACTGTGGTTCTCAAAAGAGGTGGCAGAGAAAGTCAGGGAGAAAAAGATAGCATTCAGGAAGTATAAGGAAACAGAGAAGGAGCAGGACAGAGAGCTGTACCAGTTAAGGCAGAAGGAAGCAGGGAGGGAAGTCAGAATAGCAAAGGCCCAAACTGAGGAAAGTATAGCCAACTCAGTTAAGAAGGGGGATAAAACCTTTTATAGATACATCAGGAAGTGTAGAAAGACAAAGGGAGGGATAGTGAGGCTGAATAGAATGAACGGTGAGTGGGCAGAGGGGGATAGTGAAGAAGCAGGGATACTGGACGAATAGTTCTGCTCAGTATTCACAAAAGAGGAGGGGGAGGTGCCTAATCCAATTAACAGAAGCACTCTGGATAGGCAGGGTTGATCTCAGTCCTTTCACAGAAGAAAGGGTTCTGCAAGAACTCCTAAAACTGAAGGTGGACAAAGCAATGGGGCCTGATGGAATTCACCCCAGAATTCTAAAAGAATTAAGGGGAGAACTAGCGAAACCACTGACTACCCTTTTTAACAAATCTTGGGAGGATGGTGTGGTACCCAAGGACTGGAGGAAGGCGGATGTGATTCCCTTTCACAAAAGTGGGACCAAGACAGAGGCAGGAAACTACAGACCTGTCAGTTTGACCTCTGTGGTAGGGAAAGCGATGAAATCACTTCTGAAGGAAAGAATTGTTGAGTACCTAGAGGCCAGTGGTACACAGGACTCAAGGCAGCATGAGTTCACAACAGGAAGGTCATGTCAGACAAATCTAATTGATTTCTTTGACTGGGTGACCAAAGTAGTAGACCACGGAAGGGCTGTGGACATGGCCTACCTATACTCTAGCAAGGCATTTGACATAGTCCCACACAAAAGATTAATAGTCAAATTAACCAGTCTGGGAGTGGGTCCCAGGGTGGTAGCCTGGGTAAATCATTGGCTAGACAACAGGACACAGAAGGTAATTGTAAATGGAGTCCACTTTGAAGAAAGAGGGGTTACTAGTGGGGTACCGCAGGGTTCAGTACTGGATCCAGTCCTTTTTAATGTCTTTATGAGTGACATTGCAGAGGGACTGGAAGGAAAATATGCCTCTTTGCAGATGACACAAAGATCTGGAACAGGGTTGATACACAAGAAGGCATGGAAAGGATGAGAAGGGACTTGGCAAGGTTGGAGGAATGGTCGGAAGTATGGCAGCTAGGATTCAATGCAAAGAAGTGCAAAATAATGCACCTGGGAAACAAAAACCCAGGGGAAGATTACACAATGGGCAGGGAGATAGTAACAAAAATAAAAAAGGAAAGGGACCTGGGGGTAATCATATCAGATGACCTTAAGGTTAGCAAGCAATGTGAGAAGGCAGTACGGAGAGCTGGGGGTATACTGGGATGCATAGGGAGAGGCATCACCAGCAGAAATTAGGAAGTTGTTATCCCTCTGTACAGACAGTTGGTGAGACCCCATCTGGAGTACTGCATCCAGTTCTGGAGATCCCATCTCCGCAAGGACACAGAGAGGATAGAGGCAGTCTAGAGGAGAGCAACTAGAATGGTGCAGGGTTTGCAAGAGAAGTCATACAAGGAGAGACTAAAAGAGCTTAATATGTATACCCTATAGGAAAGGAGGGAGAGGGGGGACATGATAGAAATGTTTAAGTACCTCAGAGGAATCAACAAAGTCCAAGAGGGTAGCATCTTTCAGAAAAAAAGACATGCAAGAACAAAGGGACACAATTTAAAGATGGGGGGGCGGTTCAGGGGCAATGTGAGGAAGTATTTTTTCACAGAAAGGTTAGTGGATGCATGGAACAGCCTTCCTAAGGAGGTTGTAGGGTCTAAAACTGTGGGAGAATTCAAGAATACATGGGACAGACATAAGGCAATTCTTGGGGGGGTAGGAAGAAATAGGCTGTTGGTTAACTAGGATCTGCGGCTTATCCTGTAGGTAGGGAAATGGGCAGACTAGGTGGGCCAAGTGGTTCTTATCAGCCTTAAAGTCTATGTTTCTATGTCACAAGGGACAGTTTTCTTTATTTCAGGTACTAACACTGGAAATGGGCACCCCAATATTGGTGCTATATTTGATGGAACAGGGGAGTGGGAACCCCAATGTTGCACAATGAAAACAGATCGGGCTAGGGATACTAGCTGGTACCCGGGATTTGGCACCTAGGTGTTGGAAAATTGAGAAGGAAGGGGGAAGCAATAAGAAGTGAGAGAGATACTTAACAGAGGGTAGGAGTGATTGTTTTTTCACTTGGATGGTGGGGAGGACCACAGCAGGTTGATCCTGATGCTGATCAGCTCTGTTTACAGTGCTGCACTATGCAGATCAAAGGAAAGAGCCACCCAATGATTCTGGCTGTTCTTTTCTTTGAACTACATGAAGTTTCATCCCAGCAAGACCAGAAGAGTGTCATGATCAGCCTGGCTGATGATTGGTCTGACACTGTCAAGCCCCTTGCAGACTGCCCTGCATTGGACCAACAGTAACACACACCTCAAAATCCACTATCATACCAACATGTTTGCTTTGTACAAGTGCAACGGTGAACATTAAAAAAAGAAAAACACTATGGTTCTCAAAGGAAGTAGCTGCAAAGGTAAACACTAAAAGTGTAGCTTTCAGGAGTTATAAAGAGATGTGGAGGTAAGAGGAAAGGGAGGTGTATCAGAAGAAGCCGAGGGAACCAGGGAAAGTGGTGAGGAGTGCAATGGTGCAAACTGAGCAAAGAATAGCCCAAGGGGTAACTAAAGGGGACAAGACCTTTTTTAGGTACATAAGCAAAAAGAGGAAGATTAGGGGAGGGATTGTTTGGTTAAGAAGGGTGGGAGGTGGACTGGGCAGAGCAGGATCAGGAAAAAGCAGATATCCTGAATAAATCATTTTCTTCAGTCTTCATACAGGAAGGGAAGGGGTGGGCTACAAAAAAGCAGCAGGAGCACTGGGGAAAGAGTGGCAGACACAAGTCCTTTTACAGAGGAGATAAGAGTCCAGAAAGGACTCCACAGTCTCAAAGTGGACAAAGCTATAGCCTATGGGGCCAGACAGGGTACACCCAAGGGTACTAAAGGAGCTCAGGGAGGCACTGGCTGCACCTCTGACAGCCCTATTCAACAACTCACTGGAAACAGGAGTGCTTCCGGAGGACTGGTGGAGGTCAGATATAGTCCTGCTTCATAAAAGTGGTAGTGAGGAGGAGGTTGGCAACTATAGGCAAGTCAGTTTGACATTAGTGATGGGGAAGTTAATGGAGTTGCTGCTAAAGGAAAGAATTCTGGAGTATCTTGAATCCAGTGGGTTACAAGATCTGATGCAGCACAGATTCGCAGGGGAGGGGAGATCATGTCAGACATATCTGATAGATTTCTTGACTGGGTGATGAGGAAAATAGACTGGGGTGGGGTGGTGAATGTGGCCTACTTAGATTTTAATAAGGCTTTCAACACCACTCACTCTTGCTCCTCTCTTACCTCAGAGCATACCCGGAGCAGCCGCCAGCAACTACAAGGCTGAACAGACCCCTGCCCTCACTCCTGCTCCTCTTTTACATCGGAGCACACCTGGAGCAGTCACCAACTACCGCAAGGCTGAACGAACCCCCCCCCACCACTTCTGCTCCTCTCCTACCTCAGAACACACCGAGAGCAGTAGCCAGCAACCACAAGTCTGAACGCTCCTCCCCCCTTCAACTCCTGCTCCTCTCTTACCTTGAAACACACCTGGAGTAGCCACCAGCAACCACAAGGCTGAATGCCACCCCCCCCCCGCACTCCTGCTCCTCTCTTTCCTTGGAGCACACTCAGAACATCTGCCAGCAACCACAAGGTAGAGCACAGGAACGGGGCCCTAAAAACTAACTATCTGCTAAGATTGTTGTGTGGTGGTGTTGAGGACTAGCATATTTGCTTTCTAACAGTGACCACTGCCATGTACTAGCTTGTGCATAAATGCTGATAAATTAACTAATTTCAGTCATCGGAGTTCACAGATAGAATTTGTCCTATCTGGATTTGTGCCCTTACTGCAAGGTTAAGAGTCTCCTTAAGAGCTAGAGCTATTGTTGTACAGCAAATTCTTGACAGTTAAATTGAATTAAGGGTTATACCTGTATGAAGGTTTTGTCTGCTCTTTTGTCTCTCCTGGGCAAGCCTGCACATGCGCAGTGAAGTCTGACTATTATTCCTTTGTTCAAAGCTTCCAGCCTTGAACTCTCTGCTTCTCTCCCTATTTCCCCAGGCTGAATATACCCTTCCCCTCACTCCTGCCCTACCTCGGAGCACACTCAGAGGTGCTGCCAGCAACCACAACATAAAGCACAGGAATGGAGCCCTGAAAACTAACTCTTTGCTAAGATTGTTGTGTGAAGGTGTGAGTTTCTAGATACTCCATCCCCCACCCTTACATTTATTGGGAGACAGTTATCACATGAGCAGCCACGTGACCTTATCGAGCTTTTCTAAGTGCCCAGTGTATCATTAGCAGGTTATGCCAGCTAACCACAAGGAGTCACTAGTGAGACCCATACCTTTCTCCTCTCTTCTTGGTGTTCCCTCTCCCTTGACACCCTAAGTCCTCTGTTTTCTCCTTCTGCTCCTAGTTCAACCCTCCAGTACATTCACTTTCTATGTTGTACCTCTATCAGGCAATAGCCAGAATTGAACCCCCAACCTTGTACACCAAAGGCATACATCATACCACTGTGCTATTCCTGCAGCCTCACTTTCCTATGAACTTTTTTCACATTAAATAGTATTAAATCATAATCCTGACTCTATCTGTAGAAGTCAGCTCCAGAACCCCCCTTCCTCACTGACACTCCCACTTCGGATAACTCTCTTGAACTCTGCATCTCTCACAACCTAACTTTCCCTCTCCAACAGCTAAGAGTGCCTTGCTGCTTATTCCTCTTGAGCAGCCCAATAGTATACACCATGGGAATAATCCCTCTTGAAATCACTTTTCTCTTAATAATAGGAATACCTCTCATTAATTGTCCTGGTTGCCACTCAATATGTAATAATCTGATTACTGCCTAACCCCACTGCAATGTGAATCCATATGAGTTCCAAGCTCAGCAACAACACTCACCTGGAAAGTTTCACACGCTAAGTGGGCCCATACTGATAATGCGTCTCACTTACCCTGCCCCTCCACCTCAACAAAACCTGCTTATGCTAGTGGTCCCAGCTGCAAAGTTCAGAAGGACTGGCAATACCCAAACACAAGCCCAAAAAATACTAATGTGGCAAACTATAAGACTAGCTTGGCTACTGCTAATGCTATCAGGTAACATCTATCCTAACCCTGGGACTAGGCCCAATCAATCAGTCCCACCAAAAAAGAAAGGGTTCCTAACCATCACTTCAATGAACATCTGTAGCCTCTTGGCTAAGCATGACTTCCTCCAAGTCTGGGTACCACAGCATAAACCTGATATCTTATCTAATGTCAAAACCTGGCTAACTCCAAGAGTTCCAGATCTGGCCATTTAAATAGAGGGATACACCTCCTTTAGACAGGACAGATCTGGTAAGCAGAGTGGAGGCTGTGTCATCTATATTAGAGACACTCTCCACGGTCACGCACTGCCTCATCTATATGCAGGTGGTAACTCCCAAATAGTACAAATCCAGTTCAATTAGGATCCCAAAGAAAATGCATCACCCTAGTCAATGTTTACATTCCACCTAAAGAGCAGTCCTTGAGCCTCAAGGGAACCCTTGACTACTTCTCTGGAATCCACAAGAACTCAAAGATCTTGGCACTTTGGGATTTCAAAGTAAATTGGCTATCCCACAAGACGGCACCTTACATAGATGTCATCTCCTCCATCGGGTTGACCCAGCTTGTGGAATCCCCCACCTGTATGAATTACCATACTGGAACCAGCATGCTACTTGACTGGCTAATTACCAATCACCCAGAAAGTATAACAAATGCTATGGTACTCCCTGACATCATAAGCAACCATTCCCCTATCCTCTGTACTTGGACAAACAAGACTCCCAAAACCTCACCTAAAACAATGACAACCGGAGTTCTAAATGCTGGTCAACTAGGCCCCCTGAAAACACACCTCAGACAACAAGACTGGTCTGTCTCTTACAACACCAACGATGTTGATCTAGCACTTGAGCACTTTGTGGGTACCTTTAATGCTTCCTGCAACATTTATGCCCCTTACAAAAAGCGAAAAGTAAAGGGAACCAGCAAATCTGAATTACTCCCTCACTTCTCGAACAAATGGAGGTGAGTGATAATCTCTGGTGCACGGCCTAAAATACTAGATCCAGTATAGATCTGCAGAACTATAAAACTTCTCATAACAAATGCACCTATGCCATTCGAGTAGCAAAGATACAGTACTTCAAACATGAATTTAACAACTCCTGAGGTGATAGCTGGAATTTTTGGGAAAACCTAAAATCTCTAACCAGGAAACCTAGCAAAACACTCCCACTATGCTCACTATAAATGGGAAACTGACTCAGGATGCTGAAGTGGTTGCCAATACCTTCAATAAGGCCTTCATTGACCTCAGTGGGGTGCTTCTTCCTGACTTCCTTAAACCCCAAAGTGGCTCAACCCCCAAAAACAACTGCAAAACACACATATCCTCACCTCCCCCTTTCTACCTTAAAACTCTCTCCATATCAGAGGCTAAAAAGTACATCATGAAGGCCATCAGGAAATCAAGGGTTAGCAGTGACTCACTTGACCTAAAACTGATAGCTCTCACACTTGACAAGGTTATCCACCCACTTACCTACATTCTAAACCTGTCATTTATTATACCCAAATTCCCAAACATCTGGAAAAAGGCTATGGTCACTCCCATCTTCAAAAGCAGTGATCAAATCAACTATTCAAACTACTGGCCTATCTCAACACTCCCTTCCCTCTCAAAAGCACTCAAAAGGATTGTAAGTGATCAGCTACCAGCTCCAATGTAAGGAACAACATGGCTTCAGAAAACAACACAGCACTACCAATGCCCTGGTCGAGTTCACAAGTGACATCCATGATGCCCTAGACCATGAGCACATGGTTGGTGCAACACATATTGACCAAACAAAGGCTTTCAATATGGTGAACCGTGAGCTACTTATGGACCAACTGTCCTCCACTGGCCTCTCAGTGGGGTGGTTCTGGAGCTACCTAACTGGTCACTCACAACAAGATAAAATCCTGGATACCCACTATGATCACTGCAATGTCACAACAGGGGTAACCCAGGGATGAATCTTGGGCCCCCTACTCTTTACTTTATTTCTGAATAGTCTCCCTTGGCCTGTTTTGATCAAGTTCTACTGTACACTGATGATGCAGTGTTGTATTCAAGCCAAGCAGACCCTGTTGCACTTGAAGAACAGATGCAGAACTGCTTCTCAGCCCTTGAGTCACGGTTACTAAACCACAAACTTCTTCTTAACTACAAGCAGACAAAGACCATGCTCTTTGCCACACCACAAAATATACACAAATCTCATCAACTGTAAATCCATAACAACAAAAAAGAAGTGCTGGATATGGTACACACCTTCAAATACCTTGAAATCACCATTGACAGCTCCCTCTCCTACTCGCAACACATTGATCTGGTTGCAAAGGCTGCTAACACCAGGATCAGTCTGCTGCACAAGCATAAAAATTGCCTAACTGAAGAAGCCCTTAGACTCGCAGTGACCAGCTCAGTCCTGTCGGTGACCAACTATGACTTAGTTGTATACAGGACAGCTTCCAGTTCTCCCCGACACAGAATCAGGGTAGTCCTTAATAAATCTTGTAGACTAATACTAGGAGCCCCCCTGCCTAACACACATCTATGAGCTCTACTTCCATACTGGTTGGCTCAACTTGGAAAGTAGGATCCACTACCAAGTCTGCCTACTAACTTAGAAGGCAGCCTTGGGCCTCACTACCCCAGGGGTACGTTGCCTCCTCCACTCCAATGACAGCTTCTGGAAAATAAGAAGCATATGCAGTCAGATGCTAAAAGTACCCTTCCATTGCACCTCCCCAAGATCAACGATCCTTCACCTTCAGGGCCCTAAATGGCTAAACTCCCTCAGCACAGACCTGTCCAATACTAAAACTGGCCAATTCAAATCTAACCTGAGAGCTCACCTGGCAGCCAATAACTGTAAATGCAACTGCGGGCTCTAACTTTCTCTATTTTTCCCTTGCTTACCTACTTACCTTGAGACACACCCCCAATTGCCCTTCACCTTTCAACCTAACAACCAGCACTAAATGCCCCCTACATCTGCTTCACTCCCATACCCATACACTCCTCAATCTTCTCCCATTCCCATACTCCCTACAATCTTCTCACATGACAAGGCTTGTTGAGCTGCTTCAACCTCCCCAATCTCCTCCCTCCCACAGCATTTCAGTTTGAAAACCTACTGCCATCATCATCCTTTCCTCCTGTCTCTCTCTAATCTCTTCTATTTTTTCCTACTCCCCGAATCTATACTCTGTAATCAGGTATTGTAAACTGCCAACAGTGAACACTGTTCCTCCACCAATCAATGACAATTACTCGCTGGTAATGTAAACCACATGTAATATCTGTAATAAGTCCTTTAATTGTTTTGCACACTGTATTGTTGCTTTGTTCATCTTGTCTTTGATGCAGAACCTATGTAAATGAGCTTCTAGCTCATAAATATTAATTCCAAATATTACAATAAACAATAAACCATTCCACATAGGAGACTCATAATGAAACTGGGCAGCTTAGGAGTGGTTCCTAAGATGGAAAACTGGGTAAGAAATCAGTTAAGGGATAGGTGAGAGAGGACTGTAGTAAATAAAGTTCGCTCTATGGAAAACAGAGTGACCAGGGGGGTGCCTCAGGGCTCAATACTGGGACTAGTCCTCTTTAATGGCTTTATAAGTGAAATTGCAGATGGGGAGTCACGAGATGCACTCTGGGTGAGTGGCTGCTTTAATCAGTGCTCCATGATCGCTGACTTAAAGACATTCCCTGGTGTTTTAAAATACAGTTTTTCCTGATGCACTCAAGGTTATTTTCTGGCACAAGTACATTCTTTTTTTTTTTTTGCAACCTTCTTTATTGAAATTATGCATTAATATCCAAGACAAAGACATATACACATACAACCCGAGGCATTACCTCGGGCCCACCTCCCCAAACTGGAAGTGGAAACTATGTACAACCCGGCACAAGTACATTCTTAGAATAATACTCAGGTAATACTCAAGTATTTGAACAGTAGAAGGCATGTGCCTATAACTGCTGTCCCCACTACGCAGCAGAGATAACAAGGTTACAATCAGAGATGTAAAGATCCAATCTGCCCTTAAAACTATTCAAGGAAGATGCATGTGTGTCTGAAAGTTTATTCCATAATCTAATTGATCTCTAGACATAACCCTGCCTCCAGGATTCAGTTTTGGTCTGAATCTCTAACAGCTGATGACTATGTCCCAATAGATCATATCTAGGATCTTTAGAGGCAAGACACAAGTCCTTCATTAACAGCTCGTTTTTTAGAATTTTATATGTCAGTAGTATGTCACCTCTTAAGTGCCTTGTTTCAACATGCCAAAGACCTAGACCAGATAATCTTAATTCATATAGTTTATCCTTGTATTTAGTTATCAATTTTGTGTATGGCCTCTGAGGTTTGTTGACAATGATTATGTCCTTCTTTAGATATGGGCTCCAACTGTGGGAGCAATAATCAAGATGCAGCCATATATAGGTTTTATATAAAGAAAGGAGTACACTCTCAGTCCTAGAGAAAAAGGATCTGTGGACACAATTAACTGGGTGCATTGTTTTGTTAACTACATATCTGCAATGGGCATAACTCTTAACGATTTAGCATATTATGTCATGTCCAGCTAAGAGTATATACAGACCAGTCAGTCTGACCTCCATTGTGGGCAAGCTCATGGAGACCATACTAAAGGAGAGGTTGGTGGAATATCTAGAGGATCATGGTCTCCAGGATGCGAGGCAGCATGGGTTCATGTGGAGGGGGGGGGTTGAGATTGTGTCAGACAAATCTGGTTGACTTATTTGACTGTGTCACTAAAACAGTAGACAGGGGCCAAGCGGTAGACATACTCTATCTTGATTTCAGCAAGGCCTTTGACTCTGTGCCCCACGAAAGGTTGATCAGGAAGTTGGTGGATCTTGGGGTTGGGAAAAAGATGGCCAGATGGGTGGAAAACTGGCTGAAGGGCAGAACCCAGAGGATGGTTGTGGGGGTCAGAGTTAGCTGGCACCAGATAGGTAACCAGTGGGGTCCCGCAGGGGTCGGTGCTGGGGCTGGTGTTGTTCAATGTCTTCATCAATGACACTGGAGATGGCATTAAGAGCAAAATGTGCCTATTCATGGATGACAACAAAATCTGTGGGGAGTGGACACAGCTGAAGGGATACAGGACCTACAGGAAGATCTGGAAACCTAGGGAGGTGGTCCAGGATATGGCAGCTTTGCTTCAATGCCAAGAAATGCAAAGTTATGCATATTGGAGCCAAGAATCCTAGGACAGAGTTCTACCTGGATGGAGTCCGAGTATCTGCATCAGAGGAGGAGAAGGACCTGGGAGTGATGATCACAAGTGACCTGAAGCATTCCACATGGTGCAAGAAAGCAGCATCAAAGGCAAACAAGATGTTGAGATGCATATCTAGGGGATCAGTAGTAGGAGAGAGGAGGTCATACTGCCCTTGTACAGGTCACTGGTAAGGCCCCATCTAGAGTATGGTGTTCAGTACTGGTGCCCACACCTCAAAAAGGACATTAACCTGCTGGAGAAAGTCCTGAAGAGGGCTACAAAGTTGATAGCAGGTCAGCAGGGTAAGGCATATGAGGAGAGGCTGAGTGCACTGAACATGTACTCCCTGGAAGACAAGACAGAAGAGAGAGAGAGAGAGAGAGAGAGAGAGAGAGAGAGAGAGGACATGATTGGGACCTTCAAGTACCTGAAAGAGATAAATAAGGTTGATAAGGAGAGTCTCTTTAAGCTGAGTGGCAACCATGACATGAGGGGGCACAGCCTTAAGCTGGAGGGTGGGAAGTTTAGGAGGAAAGTCAGGAAGCACTTCTTCATAGAGAGGGTGGTGAACACTTGGAATGCACTGCAAGAAGAGGTAATCTCATTGAAGACAGTGGGCAGCTTTAAGAGAGGCTGGGACAGGCATAGGAGGAGGGTAAGGGCCATGGGTAGGGAGGATGAGAGGAGTGGGGAGGGAGGGCCGGGACATTAACTCAAGCTATGGACCCTGCAACACGAGCACACTTGACAGACCAAATTGCCTTCTTCTGCTGGCTTCTTCCTATGTTCATATGTATGTTCTTAGTATGGCAACAAGGAAATTAGTTTCCACAATTACAGAAGCTGGTATCATTCAAGGCCCTTTACATATCTGCCTGTCTTTGGTTACACTGTTTATTTGATATTAAAGTCCTTGCCATTCTGCATGAACATTTGAATTGTTTAAATAGCTTTCTTGCAAGTTTTATTTTTTATTGGGATATTTCAATTATTTTTGTCTTGAACTGACCACCTCTGAAACTACAACTTTGAAAGCAGATACCAGAAGAAGCATGGCAACCCCTTTATATCTTTCTTATTCTACATTCATAACCATATTCTACATCTATAAAAAGGTTTTATAAAAATGACATGGGTTTGAAATTGTTTTATGTATAAAAACAAACAAATATTTCCCCCTTTTCAGGAATATCAGTTTAAGATGGAGTCATAGTATTGTTAATTTACTCCTTATTTTTGCATTTGTTGAAAAAACGAAGCAAGCATCATGATAAATGATGTGTCCTTGTTTCACTTTTTCTTTCACGCTTATGTTGACATCTAAACCATTGATGTTATAATCACATAAAACAATCTGGCCTCTTCCGGATTTTTTCCAAAAAGAGGGATTATGTCTCACCAATGTATATTAAGGACAAGCATGCTAACTCGTGTTTTTTGTTGTGAATTTTAAATGTTTAGATGACCATCACATACTGGGCAAAAAAATTATGACTTTGACATGGGGTTGCTGAAACACCAGGGAACATCCTTAAAAACCAGGTTAAACAACCATTTAAACTAGCCTCATTGCAACCATCCTTTATTATTTGGTTGACTAACGACTCTAATGAAATCCAGTGGAAATCACAGAAATGGATACTTCAGAACCACAACAAATGGAGTTAAATCCATTGCCATCTATACCACCTTGTGGCCAGGCTTCCAAGCACCAAAAGCAGGCCTCCCCTCTGGACTCACTTCCCAACACCTTGCCTCTGGAGTTCCTGTCAGATAAATTTAATTGTTTTTTTCTCAGAGCTTACCTCTGTCAAACTCATCTTTTGTGATCTTGTCTTCAAGTTCAAAAGTGTTAAACCAGCACTTGAGGCACCGACCATAAGGGTTTCCGATGATGAAGCTCAAACCAGGTCAGTAGAAGATCACCAAAACACAGATGCCAAGGGACGCATGGATCTTTGGAAGAAAGTGGCAAAGCTTGCAGACAGAACTGAAGATTATGTTGAAAGTAGCAGGCAGAACAACTTGGTTTTAGTCGGTATACTGGAGCATGCAGAGGGTATCAATATGCTATCATTTGTTCAAAACTTTTAGAGGATGTGGTGGGACCCTTGGAATTCAGTACAGTCTATATGACTGAGCATGCCCATTGATCCCTTTGCCGACAACCACAGCAGGGAGAGAAGCCAAGGACCATCATATTATGCTGCCTCAACTACCAGGACAAAGTATATATCCAGGCTTAAGCACGGAAAAAGGGTCTTTTAACCTGTGATGGCCAACGGTTCTACATTTTCAGTGATGTCACCCCTGCAGTTCAGGACAAGCAATGGGCTGATGGAGACATCAGAAAAGCCCTTTATCAAGCCCATGTCCCTTTCTGCATGCTGCACCCTGCTAGCCTCATAGTAACCACTTCTTCTGGCTCTCATGAGTTCCCCAATGCAGAATTGGCTCATCGGGAACTCCACAAGCTGTTGCTGCATCTATTCCCACCACTGCCAGATCAAACAGGTGGCACAAGACCTAAAAGATGAAGATTTAGACTGAACTAGTGAGTACAGTTTGCAGATCCAATGTTGCTGTGTTAACCGAAATAGGACTCTTACTACAGTTATTTTGCTGGCTCCCCCCCAGTCCTCCCCCACCATCTGGAACTTGATTAATTTATTACAAAGGCTATGCTAACCCAAGGGAAATGCTTCGTTTTTTGGTGGGAGGGTATTCTACTTCAACATGGGGTCCCCAGACTAGTACAGTAATATAGCCCCAATATGGTGGACAGAGTGATGTTTCTGATGTGTCTGACTTCTTCTTCCAGCCTGCTCAATTTTCCTGACATGAGCACCTTCTGTGTTCAGTACAGTCAAGCTGCATTTGACAGCTGCTGTCATTAACATCAACTGTCACTGAAGCATTCCTCCCTCCCAGCTTCCATCTGTAAACCCTCCCATCCAGCCACAGACTTTTTCTGCCACCAATCAATGATCAGCCCATAGTCTCATCACTAAGCTGCTGATGCACACTCCTGGGCTTCAGCTGCATGTTCACACAATCAAGCAGGACTCTTCACTGTGGATCCTCCCAGCTACAGTGAAAACTGATCACTGGTGGATACAGAAATGAGTTCTTTCAGACTCTGGCTGTATCCCGATGTGGTCCTCGGATTCTTCTGATAGTAAGTATAACACTTAATCTGGGGCTTCCTATAAGACTTCCTACCACAGTCTTCAGTTATATGTTTCCTACTTGCAACAGGTGCACTAACCATTGACTTGCATCACACTGTCGAAACTTTAACCTCCTTGTCTGGTGTAACCCACAGCTTCAGCAGAATAGCCCTTTGAAGCCCACTAATAAAATAGACTGAATTCTTATATGGACATGGAATCCTACAATAGACTGCCCAAAATAGTACACTGGGCACTTGGTCATGCCTGGTGCATGTCTTATTTATGGACTTTAACCCTGCAAGGCTCTGTTTTTCCTTGTCTAACCCAGACATTAACTATATCTGACTTGATTACATTGCCACTTGTCAAATGATAGGGTGGATCTCCTGAGTAGCAATTTCATTGGTATCACTTCTACACAGATGTTATTTCAGTGGTTTATTACTAACAAATGTTTATATTAGCAGATCATGGACAGAGGAGTACACTTATATGGGCCCTGAATGAACCTAGTGCCTTGGGTGCTCGCCCTTGTTTTTGATACCCCAGCATCTATATGACCAGGGGACCGGCTTCAGTGAGCCCCACCTCTGTTCACTGTTGGTGTTTCTCTAACTAATTATGCTACTGTTTTTAGCTCCTAGCTATGGAAATACTGTTAGAAATTTGTTTACTTTTTGTCTAGGTTTCTCAGTTTTTCTGTTTTTAGGCAAGTCCTTATCCTATAAGATGGTACAATTGTCATTGCAGATACAATTTAATAATACCAGAAGGTCTCATCAGTTTTTCACTTCTATGATGCTCTATCTAATATATCTTTCCAATGCCTTTCATGGAGTGATGGCACACTGTATCTTTTACTCCATACTTCCCAACTCCATATATTTCTTCTTGACATCCCACATGATGGCTAAGCAGGGATAATATTATATCCGGGAACATCACAGGGGCCCAAAGTAAAGAAAAATTATACCAAACCCTGCAACACCTCAAGCAGGTTGTCACAAACATAGCCTTCCTGCAAGAGACTCATGCCCTCCCGACTCAAACTCAGCTATGGTGCAGACAGTGGGTGGGTCAAACCTATTTTGCAAGAATTAACAATAAGAAGGTAGATACAGCAATATTAATTCACTGCAATACTCCCTTTCATAGCACAAGTCACTGATCCAGCCTGTTGCTTTATTAGACTCAAAGGCACACTGGATAGAACCAATGTCATTCTGGCATCTGTCTATGACCCCAACAAGGAGGATCCCCAAGTGTTTACCTCCATACTGTCAGAACTTTTAAAGCACCAACCTCTCCTAATGATTCTGGCAGGGGACTGGAACACAGTTCCAGACTTCACTCTGGATAGATCTGGCTCGTGCAGGGGTGATCTCTCACCTAACCAATGTGTCCTATAAGAACTGCAAGACTAACTTGGGCTGATTGAGCCTTGGCAGGTTCTACGTCCTGGAGACAGGAGTTACAACTTCCTGTCCTTGTTCACAACACTTCCTCCGGTCTAGAGTACTTTCTAACCACTCCTAAAATTTTCTGACACCAGTCATTGGGAAATCTTACCAAAAGTGGTCTCAGACCATGCTCCTGTTCTGTCTTCTTTCTCCCCAGCTCCCCAATCTGCTAAAGACAGAATCTGGAGAATAAATAATAACCTCATCAAGGAATCATAACTACTAGAAAAGCTTAAATTATGCACTGAAAATGTCATTAAAGATAACACAAACACTGCTGAAAACTATGCTAATATCTGGGGATCTATCAAATGCACAATCAGGGGAGAACTAATACATTTGGCAACCACACTGAAAAGGAAAAGAGAATAAGAGGCTAAACACCTACTTTGAGAAATCAGAAACAAAGAGAAGGGACTCTCCCGCACTTCACCTAATAAAGACTGGCTAAAACTCAACTCTCTCAAAGCCAGACATCGGGATTTGTTAAGAAAACAAGCTGAATTTGTGATCTTTTGGGAAAAAAACTGTTATGTCAACCAAGTATTCTCCTCAAACCTAGACACGCTCTTAACCTCTTAATACTCTTAAAAACAATCAAATATGACCTTAATAGGTGGTCTGCCCCTCCTCTGACATTCTGGGACAGAGTCAGCATTATCAAAATGAATGTTTTACCCAGACTGCTACTGTATACTTGGGATGATGAAACTATTCATACCCATCCACTGGTTTAATAAACTAAAAGCTACACTAACCTCCTTTCTCTGGTGTAACAAAAACCCTCGCAAGGCCTACCACAAACTCACCCTGCTGAAGTCACAAGGGGTCCTTCAGCTCCATGACTTCTAGGTCTACTATCTAGCCCTACATGCAGGAACATTCCTATGCTGGAGAGATGCCGACCATACCAGCCCATCAAACTTGTACATTCCTCAGTGGCAACAAACAGATCTAGATTTTTGCCACCAAACCAAAAATTAACATTAGAGCCCTCATCCTGATTCTTCACTCTCTGTCACCCCCAA
The DNA here is from genome assembly GCA_016271365.2 of Neoceratodus forsteri. Lineage (NCBI taxonomy): Eukaryota > Metazoa > Chordata > Ceratodontiformes > Ceratodontidae > Neoceratodus > Neoceratodus forsteri. Next base: position 937,386,742 of record CM057449.1, on the reverse strand, counting down.
CTGTAAGTCAAACTCAAACTAGCATCGCCCTCCTGGTAAACAAGCAACTACACAGACTCCTTAAAACAAAACATTTCTATGCCTTAGACCATCCCATCATAAGCAATCCCAACTTTAAAATCCAAATTAAACCAATTCCAGACAACTTTCTTGGCACCACACAAATCTCACATCTGGGCTAGTTTATACAGAATGACTCTTGCATATCCTTCAATAATCTCACACTAACCTACCCAGCACGAAAATATCCCCCTTTCACTTTCCTGCAACTGCGGCATATAATAACCAGTGCCCTTGGACCCAGACCTTGTCCTTTTTCTAATTTTTCACCAGATGATATATCTCTCCTTGCCAATCAATGTCACTCAATCTCACTTTTTTACAAAACATTTCTTAGCGGTATTCACCATAGAAGAGCAAGACTCTTGTTTTCTTTGGAGAGCCACATCCCCACAGTAGAGGTGGGTGAAGTGGCCAAAAGTCTCTCCACGGAGCGATTCACGGAGTAATGCGGAATCTGAGAAGTAATCCACAAAGCGAAGCAGAGTACTTCGCATCATAATGAGGAACGCAAAGTCCATTGAAACCAATGACTTTGTGTTACTCTGCCTTCCCCCAACCACTTCTGCACCAATTTTAATGTGAAGTACATAGAAATCAATGTACTTTGCATCACTTTGCCTTGTAATTCAGTTCCAAGGCTAATTTTGCAGTGATTCATGGGATTGCAGGTCACATGGGCTCTAGATTGTTCAGCACAGCCTCAGTTCTGGGTAATGTGTGTGTAGTTGTAGCTGGAGACAGTTTGCTGTCAGAGCTCTGCGATTCAAAACATCTAAAAGCTGTTAAAAAAGCATTTTTGAGTCTTTTTTTTTTTGCTCATAATTTAGTACATTGATTGTAGGAAACCCTCCTGAGCTCATATCATTGAGTGTTTATTGTTTGTGTGTGTATTTTGAATGTTAATTTAGAACATTCAGTTTGTGTACTGACAGACACTTGAAGTGTGCTTTGGTACAGAGGCGTATCTGTGCTGTAGGACGATTAACTGGGAGAAAAAGGCAGTCTTTCTGTTTTGGTTATATTTGTCTTGTATAACTGTGTTAATAAATACACAGTAATATTTTCAGTAATTCTTGACATTTTTTTGCTGATTGTTGTGGTGCAGCAGTGCATAATTTCAGTTTGTTTAAAAGATTTGGTTATATTACTGAAGTTTTCAGTTTTCTACGCATTACTTGTAGTGTGTGTGTTAGTGTGTGTGTGATGCATGCCATCAAATCAGACACCTTTTATTGTGCCACAGAATAATTGCAGCAGTGTGAACCTGCTATCCACTGCACTTGTGTGATTTTGTACTGCTTTGTGGTATCTTGGTTTTGGACTGTAACTGCAGTGCACCCCACCCCCCAACCGGCAAAAGGTACTCTTTTTCCAGACTGGATTGTGACTTCTAAGCACCAGTTACAGTGTTGTTGTGACTTTGCATCTGCATCTCTTCTTGATTGCGCAGTGCAATCTTCATCTGTCTGCATTTTTGCATCTGTTTAGTGCCCAGTCTCCATCTGCAAATCACAGTTGTTTTTTTTCTGGCTTCGCATCCACCAGCCCAGACTGAAAGTTCAGAAATCTAAATTTGTTTAAAATTTTCTTGGTGAACCTCCAAAATGCTTGCAAAGAGATGTGCAAGCAAAGCTGTTTCTGGCCATGGCACTGCTGGCAGTGGCAAGATTGTGTGTGGGTGTGGTAGGAGGCAGAAGTGCATAGCTGATGTCAGTAAAGAGATTTCTCCATCAATGCTTTTTACAGCTCAATCTGTAGCTTCACTCATAGTTGGAGGAGATGATGTTGTACTAGCTAGTGGTGTTAGTGCAGTTTCTGCTGGCATGAGTATTGATGCCTCAAGTTCCACTTCTGACCAGTTAACCATTTCAAAAAAATGTAGTTAAGTCTAAAGCTGTGACTGACAGTGTAGATGATGTCATACTCCCCATTAACATCCCCATGATAGCTGAACATGATTCTGATCCTGGTGATGATAACTCACAATGTTACATTTCTTCCAGCACTGTTTAGCTCATGCCTTTGCCATACAATGATTCTAAGTGTGGTGCAAAAAAATAGGGTGATGATGATGATGATGATGATGATGATGCTGTGGTTGGAACATGTTCTCCACATGAGAGCATCTAAGCTGAAAATGTAGATGCGCATGATGCTGATGAATATGATGATGATGTCAGTGACCCCTGTTGGGGACCGGAGAAAAAGAAAGTCAAGGTGGCTGTGTCTGACTCTGGTGGCAGGGGGAGAGCAGGGTGCAACTGCCTCAACTGTGGAGGCATGCAACAGGGTGTAGCAAATGCCCTGAATCTTATGGCAAATGGCAGCATGGTGCAGTATCCCAAACTGCAGAGGCATGGGGCTCTAGGGCGCAGCAGGCCACAGCAACCCCAACTGTGTAGAAAGGAGCAGGGTGCAGCAGTCCTATCTGTGGTGACAGGAGATAGAGGACAGCATAGTGCAGAAGTCTCAACTGTGGTGAAGGACACAGGGGGCATCAGGGTACAGCAGCCTTGATTGTGAGATGGGGTACATGTGGTGTAGCAGCCCTGCCCATTTTGGGCAATGGAAGTGGGTAGCAGAATGCAGCAAAAGCCCCACCTCTAGTGGCTAGGGCAGCATGGTACAGCAGCCCCAGCTGTGGAGACAGGGAACCTGGCACTCCAGGGCTTAAAACAGCATAGCTGCCCTGACTGTGGAGACAAGAACAGGGGGGAACATCTGCAGCATTCCTAACTGTGTGGGTGGGGGAGAGAGAGAGAGCAGCAGGGTGCAGCAACCCCAACTGTTTTGGCAGGGGGCAGCAGGGTGCTGTAGCCCTGATTCTTTAGGCAGGGAAGAAGGCAGCAGGGTGCACAATCCCTGACTGTGTGGAAGAAGACAATGGGTAGCAGTGTGCAGAGGCCTTGAATGTGGAGCAGAAGGCAGGAAGCTTTTGGGGCACAGAATAGGTGGCAGTAGACTGTAGTTGCCTCAGTTGTGGGGCAGAGACACGGTGCATCGGGATGCCATATAGTGTTGCTAGTAATACACATACATGATGCATTTTCACACAGAAACCACCAAAGACCTGACATATGTGAGTTCACAGTTAATGTGCTTGAAATACTGTAGCAGAATGTGACAGGCACCTGTTTGTCAATCTGACATGAAAAAAAAAGTTCTTATTTATTTATTTGCTTTTGTTAACCAGGTAAGCACACTAGAAGGACCAAGTGCCTATTTTCAGATGCGACCCGGGAGGCTTACAATGAATGTATTTAGGAAGACTACATCAAAGACAAACTGTTTCTGTGAATGAACAAAAGTTTGATTTCTTTTATATTCATTAAACATCCCTTTGTTATACACTTAGAAAAAAAAAATCAGAGTTTTGATTAGACAGAACTGAGAGCTGTGACACAGACAAGCTGATTTATCATACAGAAAGATTTCCACTACTTCAATTCAGTATTCAAACTCGATCAATTTTTTAAAGGAAGAGAATGATAGATTTTAAGCTGATCTATCTAAACACAAACTACAGACTGGGTTCTTAAGAAACCTGGAGAGCTCAGCAAACCATTAACTCTACAGAGTGCTGCTCTGATTGGGAATCTGAAACAGCAAGCTACTCCAAAATAATGTAATTGCTCTCTAAGCTTGGCTGACAGGACATAAATATCTCCACTGTTTTCAGCCACTGTAGAGCAAGTTAACAAATACTGATTTAAAGAAAACCACAAAACCAAACAGCATGAATTTTTCAGGAAACACTAATCATGACACATGGACTTGAATTTCAGCTTTTCAAGCTTTTATTGAAAATATGTAAAAAACATTGCACATGATCTTTAATGGGAGGAAATCTTGACCAAATGTGAGAGCTTCTCATTGATCCAGGCATGGAATTCACCAAGAATTATTGACCAATGTGTCACCAATACCACCTTCATGATGAAGTCAGCGTTCTCCCACATGAAAACCCTTTTGACCCCCCGGAGGCTGGTAAATGAGATGGATCCTTTATCCTGCATCTGGGCCCCCACATAAGGCCATGCATTCAAATGATGAAGTAGTCCCAACCAGGTGCCTGGTGAAGTTTAGCTTGGATCTAATGGAGATAGCCTCCCCCCCCCCCACAGTCTCTCCTCAGGCAGTGGATCACAAAGAAATCAGTTGGGACAGCCACTTCTACAACAGGATTGCCATCATCACCCAGCCAGGTCTCCATTATACAAATCAGACCAACTGAAGAAGCAAACATGACAACTGCCATAATAGTTGTCTTGTTCCTCATTGATTTGGTATTGTATAGCACTGCCCCCAGTGGATGAATGGGGGCTGCTGACCTATTGGCACCTGCCTGCATAGTCTGACAGAGTCCCTAGGTATGGGCACCAAATGTGTTGGGCCTCTATCCAGGGCCCATTTTACCCCGGGGTGCCTCCTGGTCCTCACTAGAGCAATAATCCTCCCCCCCCACTAGACCACCCTGCCAACCACCATCTACCACCCCTCTTCCTACTAATACCCACCTCACTGCAGTGCTTATATGCCACTGCTGACAGAGGAGAATCAAAGTAGTGAAGGTCTGACAGTTGGGACAGGGTATAACTAAACTGAGGGCCCTGTTGTCCTTGGCACATACTGACCAGTACAGTACTTTCACACTTCTAACAACTGCCTCTACTCACATCTTCACCCACTCCAAGCACACTCTAACCTTACACACGCACACACACACACACCAAAAAACACACTCATATAAAAATTAACTCACTAACACACACTGTACACACCTAATCATACTCATTACACTCACCCACCCCAACCCGCCCACCCAAATAATTTAAAATGCTGACATTTAACCCTTAAATGGAGAATCCATTTTCACATAAACTGTATTGCTAATAAAGTCCAGAACAAAAAGTGTATAGCAATTAATATGACTTATCACTGTCCAAAAACAATAAAAACAGAAGTTTTTTGGAATGCCAGTCTCTGCTCTCATCAGAGATACTTGTACAAACAGCAATGGAATGTTCAAGGCAGTTCTGCCATCACTGCCGAGTAACAATTTATTTCCCAGGAATGCATTTAAACAAATAATGTAAAAGTTTGAGCCTGAGGGTTCTCTCACTACTCCCAAGATTCAATACAGAGGCCCATGTCCATGAGCTTGACAGACCAAGAAGCCCTTTCTGCACCCTTTTTGTAGGCAGGAAACCAGGAGTCCAAACAGGATGGAAAAATCAAAACCGAGCTACTTGTGAGGTTACCCAAGGTCAAATAGCATTCGTGAAAATAAATTGTTTATTTCTCATTTTCCTGTAGTGTATCCCTTATATATTTGAAATATTTTTTTTTTGCTATGCTATTTCTAAATTCAAGTTTTTGTTCCTTCAGTTATATCCTTGCATAGAATCAAAAATACTTATTTGTACATTCACATTATTGCAGTTTCTATATATTTTGCATTTTAATCAAACATATTTTGAATGTATCCGAGATATAGATTCTGAGTTAATTATACCTTTTCATTTTTGATTTCCTTTGTAAGATGCTAAATATTTAAAAAAAAAATGTATTAATAACATAGTGTTTAATTATACCCATAAGGAAAATAACTATATTTTGTTAATATGTAAACTATATCTGAACATGCTTAGCTATATTACACATATTTCAGCTATATGTGCATTTCACCAGATATAGTTTAGATATTTGCAGAATTCAATGAGATATGTCTTATATTTGACATTGCAATTCAAAGTGTATACATTTTGTTAGACTATCAAAGAAAATATTTTGTTCCACTTTTTAATGTTTTTATGGGCTCCCTATTGAAAACTTTTTATGCAAGTGTAATTTTACTCTGCAATTTCTACAATACTGTATGTTAGCAAACATATATTCACAATATATTAGAGATGTAGATCCTGAGATATATTTCATATATGTTAAAATGGGGTTGGCCTGATATACGGTGGAAAAGTATTTGGATATATGTGTTATTTATTGTGTGTCTATATATATATATATATATGTGTATATATATATATATATATATATATATACACTGATTGGAATATATGTGTTATTTATTGTATATATATATATATATATATATTTATATATATATGCTGATAATACATATTTAGGAGAGGATGCACTGTGGGTCACCTTGGAGACTGGAAAGGGCACCACAATCTGCACAGGGGTTGTGTACAGACCCCCATGTCAGGGGGAGGGAATGGACAAGGATATGATAGAAGGCATTCTTAGAATGGCAGAGAAAGGGGAGATACTGTTGAAGGGAGACCTGAATATGCCAGATGTTAACTGGAGCACATTTTCTGCAGCCACATCCAAAAGCAGGGCCATTCTTGATGCCCTACAGGTGGCAGGCCTCAGACAGCTAGTTTCAGAACCCACTCATGAGGGAGCAATCTTAGACCTCGTACTCTCAAACGGGGGCAGTGAGAGGATCTCAGATCTAGAAGTAGTAGTAGTAGTAAGTAGTAAAAAATTTTTATTCATACAAAAATGAATAAGGATATCTCCACTGAGCTGAAGCTCCTTTACAGTGAGATCCAGGTGTCATTTCCAGTTACTCTTATAAGTTAACAATATATAACGAAAGAAAACACATATACACTATAATTATACATCAATAAATATAACACAGTTCCAAAATCATAAAACAAACTAAGACAGGAAAAACATACAAAAAAACAATAATTAATTCACAGTATACATTTAATACAAGTTACAATCTACCATCCTAAAATTCAACTATTTCCCATCATAACTGGTGTTCTCGATAAGCCATTGGTTAATTTGGTGCAACTGAAAATTTCCCTCAGGGGGTCTAAACTTCCCAGGCAATTTATTCCATATAGAAGGTCCGATATTAAAAAAATGCTTATCTAGAAGCTAGAAGTGGGTTGCCATCTGGGAACAAGTGACCACCAAACAGTGTGATTCACGTTAAACTCTGCTACAGAGTCAAGCCATGCAAAAGTGAGGGTACTGGACTTCGGGAAGGCTGACTTTGGCAAGATGGGAGAGTGCCTCAGAAAAGCACTAGCAAACAGGCTAGAAGGACGTGTGGAGCAACAATGGGGAATCATCAAAACTGCCATCACAGAGGCAACAAGCCTTTGTGTGAAGCAAATAAACAAATCAAAATGAAAGAAAAAGCCACTATGGTTCTCAAAAGAGGTGGCTATGAAAGTCAGGAAGAAAAAGATAGCATTCCAGAAGTATAAGGAAACACAGAAGGAGCAGGACAGAGAGCTGTACCAGTTAAGGCAGAAGGAAGCAGGGAGGGAAGTCAGAATAGCAAAGGCCCAAACTGAGGAAAAGATAGCCAACTCGGTTAAGAAGGGGGATAAAACCTTTTGTAGGTACATCAGTGAGTGTAGAAAGACAAAGGGAGGGATAGTGAGGCTGAATAGAATGAACGGTGGGTGGGCAGAGGGGGACAGTGAAAAAGCAGGGATACTGAATGAATATTTCTGCTCAGTATTCACAAATGAGGAGGGAGAAGTGCCTAATCCAATTAACAGAAGCACTCTTGATAGGGGGATCGATCCCAGTCCTTACACAGAAGAAAGGGTTCTGCAAGAACTCCTAAAACTGAAGGTGGACAAAGCAATGGGGCCTGATGGAATTCACCCCAGAATTCTAAAAGAATTAAGGGGGGAACTAGTGAAACCACTGGCAACTCTTTTTAATAAATCATGGGAGGATGGTGTGGTACCCGAGGACTGGAGGAAGGTGGATGTGATTCCCCTTCACAAATGTGGGACCAAGATAGAGGCAGAAAACTACAGACCTGTCAGTCTGACCTCTGTGGTAGGGAAAGTGATGGAGTCACTTCTGAAGGAAAGAATAGTTGAGTACTTAGAGGCCAGTGGGGCACAGGACCCAATGCAGCATGGGTTCACAGTGGGAACGTCATGTCAGATGAATCTAATAGATTTCTTTGACTGGGTGACCAAAGTAGCAGACTAGGGAGGGGCTGTGGACATGGCCTACCTAGACTTTAGCAAGGCATTTAACACAGTCCCACACAAAAGATTAATAGTCAAATTAACCAGCCTGGGAGTGGGTCCCAGGGTGGTAGCCTGGGTAAAACATTGGCTGGACAACAGGACGCAGAAGGTAATTGTAAATGGAGTCCACTCTGAAGAAAGAGGGGTTACTAGTGGGGTACCACAGGGTTCAGTATTGGTCCAGTCCTTTTTAATGTCTTCATAAGTGACATTGCAGAGGGACTGGAAGGAAAAGATGCCTCTTTGCAGATGACACAACGATCTGCAACATGGTTGATACACAAGGAGGCGTGGAAAGGATGAGAAGGGACTTGGCTAGGTTGGAGGAATGGTCAGAAGTATGGCAGCTAGGATTCAATGCAAAGAAGTGTAAAATAATGCACCTGGGAAACAAGAACCCAGCAGAAGAATACACAGTAAGGGGGGGAGGTAGTAACAACAACAAAAAAGGAAAGGTACTTTGGGGTAATCGTATCAGATGACCTTAAGGTTAGCAAGCAACGTGAGAAGGCAGCAGAGAGGGCTGGGGGTATACTGGGATGCACAGGGAGAGGCATCAGCAGCAGAAAACAGGAAGTTGTTATCCCTCTGTACAGACAGTTGGTGAGACCCCATCTGGAGTACTGTGTCCAGTTCTGGAAACCCCATCTCCGCAAAGACATAGACAGGATAGAGGCAGTCCAGAGGAGGGCAACTAAAATGGTGCAGGGTCTGCAAGAGAAGCTGTATGAGGAGAGCCTAAAAGAGCTTAATATGTATACCCTTGAGGGAAGAAGGGAGAGGGGGGACATGATAGAAACTTTTAAGTACCTCAGTGGAATCAACAAAGTCCAAGAGGGTAGCATCTTTCAGAAAAAGAGACATGCAAGAACAAGGGGACACAATTTAAAGATGGGGGGGCTGTTCAGGGGCAATGTGAGGAAGTATTATTTCACAGAGAGGGTAGTGGATGCATGGAACAGCCTTCCTGAGGAGGTTGTGGGGTCTAAAACTGTGGGAGAATTCAAGAATGCATGGGACAGACATAAGGCAATTCTTGTGGAGGATAGGAAGAAATAGGCTGTTGGTTAACTAGGATCTGTGGCCTATCCTGTAGGTAGGAAAATGGGCAGACTAGATGGGCCAAGTGGTCCTTATCTGCCATCAAAGTCTATGTTTCTATATGTTTTATATAACAAATAAATATATTTTATAGTTGATTAATATGACTGGAATATTTACAGCACATATACCTTTAATATATATATATAGACTGCGTTTGCCAGAACTATTGTCTGTTGTGTTATACTGGACCTTGTGTACTAATGTTTGATTGTGTATTTGTTACTTCCCTCATCCTTTCCCCTCAGGATGCGCCATGAGACAAGCAACCTGTTGTTCAGTGTGCCTTTCCTGGTGAAACATTTCAACAAAATAATATTGAAAGCACTATTTGTACATGTTTTCTTATAGTAAACTATGTATACAAGTGAGGAAGGCAGCTCCAAAATGTAATGTGGCTCACAATGTAGATGTACACAGTACTCATGGTAAAAATTAGGCACACACACACAAATCAGGAACTCCAGAAGGCAATTTTTGGATTTTCCACCACAAAGTTTATTTGTTCAAAAAATAAAATGTTGTAAGACCAAACACAAAAGTAGCTATAGTAAACAAGCATTTATCATTTCTGAATGTTCTCCGCTAGTATTGCTGTTGTACTGGGTCTTGCTTGTACAGATTTTTGCTATATGGTTACCTAGGGTAGAGCGGATGAGATACAAGATCTTGTTTTCAGTGATGTCCTGCTTTGACACTTTGTTAGACTGTAATTACCCAGGATAGGTCAGCTGAGATGCAATATCCTACTTTTTAAGTGGGTTCCCACATTTTGACCCCAAATGTCCAACAGTTTTTTTTATGACCTCACATTATCATCATGACAGGCAGAATTTTTAAAATCCCATCCGAAAGGTGATTTCATTGTGTGACTGTGTAAACAAGTTTCGGAGGAGATTTGAAAAATGACACCTGCCATTTTCAGGAGTTGTAGTAACACAAGGGATATGTTGAACATTAAGGGACCAAAATCTGCAAGAAATAAAGCTATGAGTAAATGTTTGAACAATTCGTTTCCTCATAACTTAGTTGTTTTTTCACATTTTTACCCTAAATTTTCAACGTTATCTTTTTAAGACCACTCCATCTGAGCATGACGGGTGTCATTTATAAAACAATGGCTGAAACATCATTTTTCACCACAAGTATTAAAACACATTTTGGGAAGGATGTGAGAAATGACAGCTATCACATTCATGAGGTGATGTGAAAAAATGTCTGTGTTGAAAGTTGAGGTAAAAATTTTGAAGATGATCACAGTTATGAAAGTGCATTGAAAAATTGCAACATAGGCTCATAACTTTGTTTTCTCATATTTTTACCCCACATTTCAACATAGCCTTCTTATGACCCCACACAGCCTTCTTATGAGCCCACCTCATGAACAAGGGTGGAGAACATTTTCAAATCCGCCCAAAAGGTGATTTTGCCCACAAGTGTGTAAACATATTTTGGCCAGGATTTGAAAAATGACCACTGCCACATTCATATGGTGCTGTGAAGAAATGGCTATGTTGAAAATTTGGGGTCAAAATATTGAAAATTCCCAAAGTTAAGAGCCTGTGTTTGTAAATTTCAACATAGGCTCATAACTTTTTTTTTTTTATATTTTACCCCAGATTTTCAACATAGCCTTCTTATGACCCCACCTCACGAACAAGGGTGGAAAAAAAATTCAATTCATGCCTGAAAGGTTATTTCTTGCAGTGACCACAAAATCAAGTTTTGGGATGCAAAAACACATTTTTGGCCAGTATTTGAAAAATGACAGTTGTCACATTCATAAGGTGCTGTGAAGAAATGGATATGTTGAAAATTTAGGGTCAAAATATTGAAAATTACCGAAGTTACGAGCCTGCATTTACAAATTTCAGCATAGGCTCATAACTTTATATATATATATATATATATATTATGGTAGCACGGTAGTGCTACCATAGTTAGGGTTGAGGAGCCATTTCTATGTTAAACCCCAAATTTTGCACCTTAATAACTTTGCAACTGTTTGATGGATTTGGCTGAAATTTGTAATACACGATCAAGAACCATAGGCCTTGGGATCTGCCAAGTTTTGTACCAGTTGGATACACAGCTGAGGAGTTATTAAGCATGATCTGCTTGCGCGTTTATGCTTTTTCTGGAATTCTACGGTCATGCGTACAGGTCGCACGGTTTGTGAGACCAGCCTGAAATCTTCAGGAAACATGCGGCCAGGGTCCCCGATGTGCCTTTCAAAGATTTGGTGAAAAAATATTAAATGGTTCAAAAGTTATTCAAAAAACAATTTCCCATTATAAGTCAATGGGAAAAGTTAACAAAAAGTTCGACAGTGTCGCAAATGCATTTTTACTTTCGCAACTGGGTCTGTTACTTTCGCAAATCTGCCATTTTGTTTTCAGTTAGTGATCAGAAAAATGCTTGGCATTTAAATTTGGGACCCTCTAGCAACCTAATTCTTTTTGTATTCACCTAGTCGGACCCTGAGGATGCTAGCCATGTCTTTATTTTGGGGTAAAACACCCCAGAAATATGTTTTTTAAATTTCTGGAAAAAGTACTTTAGCAAAGTACTTTCATGCTCATGAAAGTGTCGCATGTTTTTGTGAAAGCTTTCGCAAATTGCAACAGTAGTTTTCTACTCTGTGGGAAAATGACAGCAATTCTTTGGTACTGCGCTGCAAAAGAACAGTTGGGAGTGTTGGGCTGAAATTTGGAAGGAACGCAGCCAACATCTCACAGATGTGCCTTTCAGTGTTGTGTTGAAAAAATATTACATGGCAGTAAAGTTACGGCACTCCAAAGTTGACAGTTTTTCCCATAGGATAACATCACGCGTTACGACGCTTTCAGGGCCCGTGATCTCTGAAACGGGTGCGATACGGACTGCTGAAAAATGCTTAGCCCCTAATAAGAACTAAGTACAAAACTAGCCAGGACAGTCATAAATCATATGACTTTTACATTTTTTTTCATGCACACGGTTCCTGAGATATAACCTATTTAGTATTCCAAGTCCTCATTTTCTGCTCCAATACCCATTATTATGCATACATTCTTTGTACTCACTGTCTTTCTATGCAGGTTTTGGGGAAAACCAGCCTGTGCACTTACATTACTGTTACCGCTGTCCTTTCTGCTTGTGGTTCCGCATCTGCTTCACTTACCATTGACGCTTCACGCCACCATGTGCTTATCCTTTGCATTTTTATTTGTGCTTGCGTTTTTATTTTTGCCATTTGTGTTCACAGTACTGTTTCTCTTTACGCCACCATGCCCATTGACATTTCCGTTTGCAGGCACCATGTTACTATGTGACAACACACACGTGGCAGACCGCTCTGCTCTATGCCACCGTGTGCATTACCTTTCTGTTCTCATTCGCACTTATGCTACCATGTGTGCCACTGTTAGTGCTTCCTGTTTGCATTGCTGTTCCTGTTACTATGCCTCAAGAATCATGTAGCGAGGCGCTGGGCCCTCCGGGCCCGGCCCGCCGCATTACGCTCACTATTTCTCATTATCATTCTCAAAAGAAGGGAATTAGAGGCAAAAATCCTGTTTAATGCATTAGTTAGGGTTGTTCCACAGTGACAAAAGTGAGAAATTCGGTGTTAGGTTGAAAACCTCTTGGACCCTGCCCACCCCCAACCGCATTGGGGTGTGCATTGGGACGCCGGTCCCAACTCTCACCCCATTCTCCCATACTTCTGCTGCTTTACACATGTGATGGGGTGAGAGTTAGGCTGCCGATGACCCTCAATGCACACCCCAATGCTGGTTGGGGAGGGCAGGGGTCCAAGGGATTTTCAACCCTAACACCAAACTTCCTCACTTTTGTCGCTGTGGAACAACCCTAACTAACACATTAAATGGAGTTTTTGCTCTAATATATATATATAGATATATATATCTATATATATATAGATATATATATATCTATATATATATATTTTTTTTACCCAGGTTGTTAACATGTCCTCCTTATGACCCCACCTCATGAACAAGAGAGGAGAACATTTTCAACTCCTGCCTGAAAGGTGATTTCATGCAGTGACCGTGAAATCACCTTTTGTAACAGACTTGACTAATTTCACTGCCATTGTTCATAAGGTGGGGTCGCAAAAAAGTATGTTAAAAATTTGGGACAAAAATATTAAAAATGGCCAGGTTATGCAACTAAGTTCAAAACTCCATTAAAATACATTGAATTGTATGTCTGATTTCCTCAGTTTGCAGTCCTGCTTTGAAGAGTGAAAACATGTCTGTGATCCAGAGAGGATTACAACATTGGACCCCTGGTGGGTAAGTAAAGGCTTGGGGGAGTGCAGGGTGGTGGGTGCTGAGTGTGAGGGTAGGGTGGGGGACTAATGGTGCAAGAGATATCGATGGACAGTTTTCTTTTACAGGGTATATCGTTAAAAAAACCTAGAAGGGACAGTTTTCTTTATTTCAGCTGATGACACTGGGAGAATGAAACCCCCCAGTGTCAGTATTGTGTGTTTGTTGGGTTTATAGGGGATGGCAGTTATGGTGGCAGCTGCAACAGACATTGATGGACGGTGTTCTCTTTTGCAGGGTTTATTTAAAAAAAAGGTTTGAGGAACAATTTTCTTTATTTCAGATGGTGATACTGGGGATTGGTCACCCCCAGTGTTAGTTTAAACTAAAAATAGCAGGGTGGGGGTGGTAGCCAGCATGGGATTGGGCATCACCGTGCCAGAGTATTAAAATGGATTGGGCTTTGGGTGGTGGCAGTTACGGTGGCAGCTACAACAAACATTCATGGACAGTTTTCTCTTTTGTTGGGTGTATTACCAAAAAAAACCTATGAGGGATGTTTTTCTTTATTTCAGGTGGTGACACTGGGGGACTGGACACTCCCAGTTTCAGTGTCATATTTGTGGGGGAGTGTGGGTTGGTGTGAGCTAAGTGGGAGTGTCATGTGTGGAGGACAGCAAGGGCAGGGCAGCAACAAATGAAACACCTGGTTCAAAGCTGACACTCTAACCATTAGGGCACAATGCTTCTAGGTGCTAGGTCTGGAAGTGACACAGGTCTGTAGACAGGACTGGTCCCTGGTATACCTGCCTGCATGAGAAAAAGGAGTAACACCAAATGTATGGTAAAGGGATTATGTAGAGATTTCTCCTCAGGAGGTTCATCAAGATAACTACACCATCATCACAATTCTGATGATGTTGCAATTTGTCTGAGAGTCCAGGTGGTTCATGAAACCAGACAGAGATTAAAGTACATATTGTATGCTCTCTTCTTTTACAAGATTCTATATTTTGGATAAAAATTAGCATACCAAGGTTAATGTTGGCACTGTGAACTGAATGTCCATCAGAGCACTTAGTGCCCATATTCCAAAGTTCACGTGCCTGGTATGCTGTCAAGAAGAAAGCACTTTCAAGACAAGTGCACAAAGGGGTGAGTGAGCAACACATAATGGTACTCCTACTACTCTACGTCTTGGTTCTCAGGGATGAAGACACTCTCTTTCTGTGAGACCCACCACAGACTTCTGGCATTTGTCACCATAGCTGAAAGTCATAGCCTCTGACATGTGGTGATAATCCCAAAGGTGCAAAGCCCATTATTTGCTCCGTTAAAGTAGAGACGGTGCCCTGAACACCAGCTATAAGATGACTTTATATAACATATGATGAGTGACTGCATCTAAGGGCTGTTCACTGGTTTGTAAATAAGCTTGTTCTATGTGCACTGTAGTTCAAATTATAGCTCATGGGAGCATCATGTGATGCTCTCCGACCAATCACAACACTTCTACCAGTTTCGCATGAGGTACTCTTATTGGCATAAGAGTACTTCATGCACTCACACTAACAAGCTTCTCTAAAATCACTGCAAAAACAGACCTCAAAAAAGTTGTTTTTTAATTACTTTATAGAGGTGCTAGGAGGGCCTCTTACTGATATAAGAATGTTGCCTCTTGCATCCTTAGGGCACCAGAACTGCTCACCTTTGGTGTACCATTCTCTTGCCCTAAGAATGCATGAGGTGACACTCTTATATTCATAAGAGGCCCACCTAACACTCCTATAAACTTAAGCCTAGTGTAACCTGTTTATATCTGCCTAAGGTAAAGGAAAGTAAATGGATAGTGCTGCGGGATGTATTGAAGATTGCAGGGTAAATAAGTAACTGGAGCTTAATGAAGTATTGAGCCAATCCCAATAGGCATATGAATGGCTGGCCATATATGCAGCCACAGAGCTCATAGCAGAGACCCCCCCCCCCCGGAAGAGGATGAACCAAGTACCACTGTACCAACTGCATCATGCCTTGGGGGCAGAACATTAAGGTACACCTAGGATAGGAACCACCTCAGGTTGAGGCATTACATTATTGGAAAAGAATATGCTCACAGCTGCAAGCTCAGGGCCATCTGCCCAAAGAATAGGCCCTTTTATGTCCGTAAAAGAACCTTTCATGCCAGGGAGTTTCCAATCCTTGTATGTAGGGGTTACAAACAAGTGATTACAGGATTAACAGGTTACATCACTTGATTCATTAGCTGATGCTTCTGGTATAGCAATTAGCGAATCCTAAGTTATTTTTGTCACTTGTGATTCTCATGACATGGGCATGCAAGTGAGCTTGGGTATGCTGGAGAAAGTGCCAGGGGGCGTGAAACAAATTAGAAAGTATTAGTTACCAGTGGAGGGGGAGCTCTGTACCTGAATGGAGTGTCTGTTTGCTTCATGCACATTTTCACTACTGCACTTTGAATAAAAGGACAAACACAAGGAAAAGGTTTGTGGACCTCCATTCTTTCACACGGTGTAGAGATATTTTTGGAAAAAAAATGACTTGCTTAGCATGCTTGGTTGCAGTGGCTTTTTACTTACGCATATTATCTGTCAGCAGGTGCCAGCATTTTTGTCTCTCCATGTTTAATAAGTACGTTGGAGGGCTGGCATGGAGAGGAGACTTGAGTATCCCAGAACATACTCACCTTCTCCAGGGTGGGAGGCCATCTATTTGCATTATGCTAGCACCTGGGTGCACTGCTGTGCTCCACACACACTCACTGCATGCATTGTGGAGCTTGTTAGCACCACCATCTAGGGGGATGAAGAAGTAATGGAAAAGCCTCTGGCTTGGCAGGATGGCATGCCTCCTAGTATTCTCAGCCACTGCCTGCTTGCCCAGCTTGACTGCCTTCCACCACTACATTCATTTTGTTAAAGGGAGTGCTTACCTGAAAAGTCACAGTGGTATGGTGAGGAGCTTCTGGGAAGCAAGGCAGGCAATGTGGCTGGGAGGCTACCTGTGAAGTGCAGATGGAGGACAGTCAAAGGACCAGCAACCTGGGGGGAAGAGAGTTATTAAAATAAAGACATGCTTGGATCCCACCTAGTGCTTTGTCTGTCAAGGTATGAAGATCTTCAACTGAGCAGTTTGAAATGTCTCAGTAAACTACAGTTAGAGATGTTGCAAAATACAATTTTGCCAGTGAAATTGCAGTGAAATCGGCAATTTCGCCACGTGAAATATTTTGTGAAATTCCGCTGTTCTGCAAAATATGTCACGGAGTGCGAACTTGCAAAATTTCACTGTGAAATTTCAGCTAAAAAAAATGAAATTTCACCCATGAGCAGCGATTTTTCTCCATTCCATGAAATGCAAAATTTCGCACCAATGAAATATTTTGCAAAATGCATGAATTATGTAAAATATTTCACGTAACGAAAATTTCTCAATTTCACACACTACTTAAAATCCAATAACTATTTGAAGATACTAACTTCTGATTCCCTATGTAATTAATGTTTGATTCTCTCTTTCTTATTGTGCTAAATTACATTTACATATTCATGGAAATAGATTGTGTCATGCAGCAAAGTTGAGTAATTGATAGTGGAAACTGATTTTGATGTATTGATTCATCACCATTGTTACAGTAAGTCTGTGAATTGTTTTGAAACCCGCTGATTTTTCCAGGTATCCATAGCAAGATCACTAATACATAGCTTGAAAAAGACTCACCATGATGAGCCCTGCACCATATATATATTGGTGCCTTGCCGACAGAGGATTCCCATATTGAATATATCCCTTAAAAATGTTTTGTTGAGAAAAGTATTTCCTTCGCAAAAATTCTGTAAACCTGGTTCCAAGGACTTTATGGTCTAAGTTCCTCCACGCTCTGCCCCCCCTACCATGGACATGATGTGTGAGATGCCAGTGAGAGCACGGGATGTGCTCCATTATACTTAATGGGTGGTGACTTTTTACCTGTTTTAAGTAATATAATGGCCACTTGATAATGAAATGTGGGCACCGGTCAACTAACAAGGGCCTTGTTAATCAACCAGTGCCCACTTTTTATTGCCAAGTGGCCATTATAGTACTAAAAACAGACTTGAAAAGTCACCACCCATTGGATATAATGGAGCACACCCCTGTGCTCTCACTTGTATCTCGTCATCACATCTGTGAGTTCGGGGGCAAAGCGTGGCTGGCAGAAAAAAAAAACATGAAGTCCATGGGACCCAGTTTACAGAGTTTTATAAAGGAAATTACTTTTTCTCAACAAAACATTTTTTGGGGATATATTCAACATGGAGATCCTCTGGTTGTAAGGCACCTATATATATGGCGCAGGGGCTCCTATCTTTATTTTGGTGGGTCTCTTTAAAAAGCAAAAGACTATATCAGATTATAGTGTATGGTGGAATGTTATTCTAACTTGAAATTTCACCATACTGAAAAGCTGATCAGCCACTCTGAGAACAGTGAATGGAATGCTGTACTGACTGTACATGTAGAACAGCATTCCATTCATTTAGAATGACAAGTGCGAGCCATGCTTTAAAATCTGAAAGAGAAAACCACTGTGCGGTAGTATTAGCTGAAACGCCACTGACGATGGTTGCGGCATTTTTTTAACAAGGGCGCAGTTCTTTTAAAATGCAAGATCACCCAGATATAATCAGAAGCAAAGTACTTACTAAGCAGTTTATTCCTCCAGTTAGTTTGTTCGCTAATCAAGACATCAGGTCACCATGGTTTTTTTTTCGCAAATCCCCCCACACAAGTGCAACAACCAGTGGGAGCATGTGCTGGCAATGTAGGAATGCTCAGTCACTAGCAATCACACAACTCACCACAGGAGCAAGCTGTTTCTCCCAAAATACTAAATAATAATAAAACTTTATTTTTATGTCACCTTTCCAAAACCTAGGTACCTAACAACTTTTAAAACATATCAGATCTCACATCAACTTAATTTAAATAAGACAGTAAACATCACAATTAAAATAGATACATCAGTCAAGAAATGCTTGGTTCCAGAGATGGGTTTTCAAAGCTCTTTTAAATCCCTCCATGGTCACGCACTCATGTAACTGGTGGGATAGAGAATTCCAAAGGGATGGGGCCACATGCATAAATGCCCGGGCCCTAGAAGATTTTAAACACACCCTTGGAATCTCTAGCAACCCCTCACCAGCTGAGTGAAGCGATTGGCTGGGATGGTAAGGTACCAGAAGCTCTTTCAGATATTCAGGGTCCTGTCCTTGTATGGCTTTATAAGTCAGAAGACCGACTTTGAAGGTGATCCACCATTATTTATTTATTTAGTTTTTGATAACCGGGTTAGGTGCGCTAGCCAAGGTTGACTATTTTCAGGTACAACCTGGGAGAATACATACATAAAATGAGATGAGATGAGATTATACAATACATAGTATATAGTACAGGTACATAGTATATAGTAGAGGTAGGTTAGAATACAGATCAAGTCAGACAGTACTCAAGATAATACATATAGCTATGCAGAGATGACAAAAGTGACATTAGTACATGCAAATAACTGAAACTGGGCTAAGTGGCAGCTATAAAGACATTTTAGAGCAAAGCTTGTTTAGAAGTGCAGCAGTGTCTTGGGCGAAATAGGATGGTTTAGCTGTAAGGCATTAAGTGGCAACAAAGCATGTGCAGGGGTCCCGGGATAGGTGGCGATATAGTTCTTTTTTGAAGATTAAGTGGGAGTTAGCCTGCCTCAGGGCAGGAGGGAGGGAGTTCCAGGTGGCTGGGACGGTGCAGTGAAATGCTCCAGAGCTTTTTGAAGTAAGACACCTGTGTATGGTGAGTAGAAATTTGTTTGCCAAGCGTAGTCCATGGGCAGGTGTCTGTGGTACAAGTAGAGCTGCAAGGGAGAAGGGGGTTTGGTTACAGATTACAGAGTCTGTGAGGGTCCCTGGGGAGTATAATCGGTAGGCAGTTGGGGAGAGCTAGCCTAGGTCACTATACAGTGTGCAGTGGTGCTTGAGGCAATGGGAAGAGGAGGCATGCCGACATATGTTGTTATACACGACATCCTATTTATGGAGAGCAGTCTTATGGGCATTAGCAAAAGTGGTGACACCATATGTCAGCGCTGGAAGCAGAATACTCTTGGCAATTGCCAATTTGGCAGATGGTGTTAGCAGGTGACAAGTCTTATAGGCGATTCCAAGTTTGGCATTTGTTGCTTTACAGGCTGACTGGATGTGCAGACTGAAATCAAGAGATTTATCAAGGAGAACTCCCAGGTATTTGAAGGATGTGATGCAGCCGATGAGATACCCCCCAGAGTCATGGACTTGGATGGGTTCCTTACAGGCCCTGAGTTTGGGGGCAGTGCCAAATAGCATGGCTTGGGTCTTTTTTGTGTTGAGGATGTACTTATTAGCATTTAGCCATGTTTGCACATTCCTGAAATCCAAGGAGAGGTTTTTGTTAATGATGTTAACTTTGTTAGCGCTGGAGTAAAGGACTAGATCATCAGCATATAAGATAGCTGAGCAGGAGAGTATGGCATAATCTATGTTGTTGATATATAGCGAGAAAAGAAGGGGTCCCAGGATAGAGCCCTCGGGTACTCCGATGTCAGTGCTGGTCACATCCGAGAGATCAGAGTTGAATTTAGCAAGTTGTAATCTGTTTGATAGGTAGTTGTTAAACCAGTCAACTACTGAGGATGAGAAGTTAAGTCTATGCAGGGTTGAGAGAAGCAGGGGATGATTAACAAGATCGAAAGCTTAGGTAAGATCGATAAATACTGGTCCAGTGAGTAGGCCTTTGTCCATGTTGCAGAGTACATCGGTGGAGAATTTGAGAGAGGTACTGTGCCCTTTTCTGAAACTATGCTGAGTGTCTGAGAGAAGGTTGTTCTTTGTGAGACAGTCAATGGCTTGGGTTGCAACAAGCTTCTCCAGTAGCTTGCTTAGCACAGAGAGGATGGCTATGGGCCTGTAGTTGTTTATATCCTTTGGGTCTCCTTTTTTAAGGATAGGCGTAACTCAGGCAATCTTCCAAAGATCTGGGACAATGCCAATAGAGAGAGAGAGAGAGTGAAAATCTTGGCCAGTGGCAAGGCAATCAATGGTGCCGCTATCTACAGGAGTCGTGGCTCGAGTACTGGCAGCCAGTGCAGACCACGCAGCACAGGAGAAATATGGCAAGAGCGACGGGTTTCTGTCAAAAACCATGCCACTGCATTCTGCACTAGCTGCAAATGGTGGATTTCACCCCAGATAGCCCTAGGTACAGGAAGTAGGAATAATCCAAGAGTGAGGACACAAAGGCGTGAACCAACATAGGAAGATTACCGGATGGAATGAGGTGCTTAATCCTGGAGATATTCTTCAGATGGTAGAAAGAGGTCTTGATGATGGCTGACACCTGTGCATGCAGCATCAGCCCTTTGTCAAAAATGACCCCCAGGTTTCACACCCATTCAGAGGTTGGGAGTGATAAACCCCCAAGGAAAAGCCCCGAGGGTGAACCTACCCCCGGCCCCACTGTCCGGTGACTTGGGTCCACAGTCAGCACTTCAGTCTTTCTAGAGTTCAGCTTCAACCAGCTCAAATCCATCCACTTCTGGATTTCTGTGAGGCAGTTATTAAAGACTGAGAGGGCTCCATTCTGGTCGGGTGCAAAAGAAAGGTAGAGCTGGGTATCATCAGCATAGCAGTGAAACCTCAGCCCATACCTTCTTACAAGGTCTGCCTTTTTTGGAAACCTGACTGGAGAGGTTCATAGATGTCATGGATGGCCAAATGGCTCTCCAGCTGTAAAGCTACTACCTTCTCATCCACCTTCACTAAAAAGGGAAGGTTAGAGATTGGTCTGTAGTTCACATGGCAGTTTGTGTCCAAAGAAGTTTTCTTCAGGAGGGTTATTACCACCGCCTCCTTCAGGGAGAGGACAATTTCTTTGTACGTGAAAAAATATATTTAGATAGCCAAAAATAGTAGTAAAATTATTAGGGGGACACCATACACAATATAAAATACAGGATGGGCAACCCCATGCAGAACCAGTGTATTCTGCCACCTCAGGGTAGGATTCCCAAGGACCTTGAGAGCGAGGCTCTCGAGGTCACAGGGAATCATACCCCTCTATGGCAAAACACACTGTTTCTGCATGGTTGCCCATCCAGTATGCACTATGTGTACTTTCAACACCAGAGGTTAGAATTGCTCCTTCTGAGCCACTTTCACTATCAGACTTACCTTACACTATAGACTGAGAAGCATTCCAGGAGAACATCTAGAGTTAGATTATTTATCCAGCAGGGCAAAACTGATCATACCATAAGAACATTCAGAGCTAGATTACATAGCAGGGAAGTGTAAGTTAAACCCAGAGAGCATTTGGAGATAGGTTACCCAGAAAGGGAAACCCAGAAATTATTCAGAGCTAGAATATTCAGCAAGGCAGAGAAAGGCATACACAGAGAGTATCTAGGGCAAGAGTACCTAGCAGGGCAGAACAAAGCATACCAAAAGAGTTTATGAAGCTAGACTACCCAGCAGGGCAGGACATGACATACCCAGAAAGAATTTGAAGCTAGAGACTACTTAGCATGGAAGAGCAAGGCATACCCAGAAAACATCTGGAACTAGATTACTTAGAAGGGCAGAATAGAGAATATCAGAGAGTACTGTAGAACTTGACATTTTCAGTGTCAAATAATTGTCACTATTTTCACTGAAGCACCAACTTGCATGAAAATAAATTTGCGCTAACTAGCACTTCTTGTATTTTTTTCCATTATAGTGAATGTGATAATTGTGACTTATTGCTAAAATAAATTTACGCAGTTATGATTGCATTTGTGTTTGCACTAAATTTACTTAGTGTGAAAATAACTGGTTCTACAGTATCTAAAGCTGGATTACCCAGTAGGGCAGAACAGGGCTTACTAAGTGAGCATCTGCTAAACCCACCCTTCTCAAGATCGCGTCACTAAACCTCATGCAACTAGTCTCCAAGCCAACACATTTAAATCCAAAATCCACAAATCTTTCCTTCCTTGATTGAATGCTCTCTTCACACCCCCACAAGATTATTGCTTCTGGTGTCCTCCCAGACACCATCAGTGATCACTGCATCATCTACTGTGTCAGAAAAATTGCTGTCTCCCTTTCATCCTCAAAATACATCTGGTACCGTCCTCTATCTGCCCTTGATACCACTACTCTACTCTAAGATCTTTTATTTATTTATTTTATTTCATTTTTGTTGACCGGGTAAGTGCACTAGACAAATCCTGCCTATTTTCAGGCACGACCCGGGGGAGGGCATACAGATGAAAGCCAACTGACCTTGAACCAAATTAAGCTGTTGGTGGTATTTTTTTAATGAATGAGGGAAATTTGGCCAGGATACCGGGGAAATTCCTCTACTCTTTTCTATAAGTGCCATGGGATCTTTAACATCCACCTGAACTACCACCAATCCAGGCAGATGGGACCTCGGTTTAACGTCTCATCCGAAAGCTGGCACCTCAGAAGTGCAGCACCCCTCTCATGCTGCACTACAGTGTCAGTACTGTGATATTAACCCAAGTGCCAGATGTAGGAACTGAACCTACAGCCCTCTGATCTCCCGGCCTCAGAGGTGAGTGTGCTACCTACTGAGACACTGACACTGTATTCCATGTTGACTGGTTCCCATTGCTCTCCACCCCTGAAGTTGACTCTGCATTACACATTTTCACAGACCCACTAATTCAGATCTGGAATACCCATAACCCCATAAAGAGGGCTAGGGTAAAACGTCTACCACCCATGGATCACACCAGACCTCTTATCCCTCTGCAAAGACTGGGGCAAATATTGGGCACAATTTAAATCCTCCATGACCCCTGCAATCCTACTTCTGTACAAAACCCACCAGAATGCTTGTACCAAGGCTATTCATCAGGCCAAAGCTGCTTATTTTAAGTTCCACATCCTTGCTAACTCTAGCTTCCCTACAAGTTTCAGGAATGTTATCCATTCCCTCCTGAACCCCCCTGGCTTCTCTAGCCTCTTTAGTCCTTAAACATGACAGCTCCGCTATCTCTGATCCTGCTACCACAGTGAAGTCCTTTAACACATTTTTTATCAACTGTGCCCTGTTTGACAACCCCACTGCCTCCCCTATGGATCTCCCTTCCTCTCCTCCTAATACTGACTATCCTCTCCTGCCCATCTTGCCCACAGAAGTTTTCAGAGCACTAATGTCCCTAAATCAATGAAATCAAGCCCAGGTGGTCTTCACCCAGAGCTCCTCAGTGTCTCTGCTTCAGCCATCTCCTACCCCCTAGCCCACATTCTAAATATTTCCCCCTCTACTGGTAGCATCCCCCAGGCTTGAAAATTGTCTAAAGTGATTCCTGTCTATAATGGGGGATCCAACTTCCCTCACAAACTATAGGCCCATTTCTCTCCAGCCCTCGCTTGCCAAACTTCAAGAGTATCTGGTCCACTCCAGGCTCCTGGATCACCTCACGCTCTCCCCATTCCAGTCAGGTTTCAGAAAACAGCATTCTAGCATCACCTCACTGCTTGGGGTCACCGATTCAATGCAATCCACTATGGACCATGGGCAAATTACTTCTGCAATTTTTATTGACCTGGGGAAGGCTTTTGATTCTGTTTCCCACAGCCTAATGCTCCACAAACTCCAATCTCTTGGGATGTTTCAAACTGTAGCCAACTGGTTTAGCTCCTTCCTGCATAATAGACAGCAATCAGTCCAAATCAGCAATTCCCTATCTTCTCCCCTCACTATCCTCACAGGCATACCCATGGCTCTACACCTGGCCCCATCCTTTTTTCAGTCTTCATTAATGACCTCCCACCCATCTGCTCTGAGTCCCAAATACATATGTATGTGGATGACACCGTGATCTACTCCTCCAGCTCCTCCCCCAGTGATGTTGTTACTCCCCTCCAGCAAGATTTTGAAAAAGTACAGCACTGGTTCCATGCAAACCAGTTGAAATTAAACCAGGCAAAAACTGTTTCTATGTTCTTTGGTTCCAGACAGAGGTTGTCCAGACTTCAACCCACCCCAATGTTCCTTACTCTGGATGACTCTCCCCTAGAGGTGATCCACACATTCAAATACTTAGGAGTGTGGCTGTACAGTAACCTAGATTTCTCTTCCCATATCGATGCCATCTGCACCAAACTGTGCCCAAAACTTGGTATCTTCTATAGGCGCAAAGATTGCCTCCCTCTATCTATTCACAGAGACCTTGTCGCCAAAACTATCTTACCCATCTTTAATTATGCTGAAGTTGTCTATGCTTCTGTACCTGCAACTTCCCTCTCTAAACTTGACATGCTCCTTAACTCTTTTTGTCTCATTGCAATGTCTTCCACTCTCCTCACTTACCACTGTATCATCTACTCTTCTCTTTCCATTGTGCCACTTTCCCACAGGCACCTGGTCCACAGCATCTTCCTAACTGCTAAATATTGGTTTGGGACCCTTCCCTCCTACCTTTCTTCCCACCTTCTGCCTGCTCATCTTTCTTCCTACTCCTTCCACTCCAGGGATACTCTTTCTCCCACCCTCCCTCACCCCCACTTAGGGGCTAGGATGTCTACTTTTTCCTATTACCTCCCTTCCCACCAGAATCAGCTTCCAAGGGATGCTTGTCACCCCTCCCCCCCCCACAGTCATGTCCCTAAAGTCTTTTCTAAGACTTCTCCCTCACTCTAATTGCTCGGTCACCTCCTCTACTCTGCCTCTCTCTCCTCCGAGCCTCCCCTAAAGTCCCTCCCAAGACTTCTGCCTCACTCTGACTGTGCATGCCTCTCCTCTACCCTGCCCCCTCCTCCTAGCTTACTGCAACCCCTCACCTCTTTCTATCTTTGACTTCTCTACCACACTTATCCTCCAAAAGCACTTAACATCTCCTACATATTTTTAGCCCTAGTCTCCAATATCCATGGTGTTCCTCTATTTTTGCCTCTCTCCTTCAACTGTCAGTTTATGACTTTATTGTAAACTTCTTGTTTCTCAAATTTTGTTTTACATACAAATTATTGTTACTGTGCTCATATTATGTTTTGACCTGTGTATTGTTGTTGTTTGTGTAAAATTGTTACTATCCTTCTCCCTTACCTCTTCCCCAGGTTGCACCTGGAAATGAGTTCCTGTTCAGTGTGTCTTTCCCAGTCATCAAATTTTAAATAAATAAATAAAAAATCTGCAGCTAGATTACCCAGTATGGAAGAGCAAGGCATACCAACAGAGCATCTGGAACTGGATTACCCAGCAAGGCAGAACAGGACATACCCAGAGATCATCTGGAGTTAGATTACACAGCAGGACAGAACGGATTATACCAAGAGAGAATTTAGAGCTAGACTACCTAGCAGAGCAGATCAAGGCATTCCAAGAGAGCATCTATAGTTTTAGTATGCATCAGGATGAAACAGGCATTCCAGCAAAGGATGTGGTATCCATAGTCCCACACATAGACGCTAATGACTGGTGCAAAGTAGCTGTAGTGACACCTAGTACCAGACTCCTGTTTTGTGCCCACTATGCCATACATTGTGGGGTCATACACCTTTCCTTTCTTGGTGGCTAAGTGTATTGCAACCACCAGGGAAAGGGGCAGGAGAGCCATTTAAATGAATGGGGCTGTAATGTTAATGAGCTGCTGGGCCATCCTTTGCTGATTACAGGCCACTGCACCCGCAGCCACAAGCTACCACACTCTTTTCACAGCAGAACTACTAAAAGCAGTTGTGTAGGGAGTGTAGGTTGCCAAACCAGAATGTGGTGGGATTTGGTAGCACTTGATGCTGCTGAGTGCAGAATACAGAAAGAACAGGACTAGAGAAGAGGTTCCTGTGAACACCTGGGACAAATACAGGATTTGATATTGGGTTGGGAAGATGCTGTCTGGACCACAAACAAGGACTGCTGCCTTAACAGCAAGAGTAGACCAGAATTTGAGATGCATGGGATAGATGGATTACTATGAAACTATGCCATTCCCCAAACCATGTGACTATCATAATCCAATCTGTCAGTGGATACAAACTCTGTTTGCACCCACTTACATCTAGACCAGGTAAATTGAGTTTAATGTCATGTAACCACTGTTACAGGAATACTCCTCCTCCTGGTAACAGCACACTGAATCTATGACTGGCAAAATGTGTGATGGCGCTACAGGGAACCTGCTCAGACTGTTTAATACCACCATGCCTCTTGTAGTTGTGTATTAGCCTCTGGCGCTGGTGTCTGAATACACAGCAGGTTGTAACAGTACTCAAATAAAACTCATCTAGAATTGGAGTTACTGAGCAGTTCACATGTAGACTCACAAGTCAGTGTGAGGAACAAAGGTACTCTGATACCGAGGGGCAGTGATGACATCACAATGCCACAAGAGCAAAGCTGGAGTGGCCATGTGACTTCACCACTGCCCTTTGTTATTGTATATATGTAACCCTGCTGCACCCTCCTCCTATTGTCTAGGGGCTTCCAGATGTTAACTTTAAGGAGAGGGTACAGTGGCACACAAGAACTCACTCAGAAGCATTCCCTGGCCCAGATGCTGCTTAAAATACAGTAAAAGAATGGGCCTACCTTGAGCTGTCTTCTGAAAGTGAATCACACCTTAAAAAGAGAGGCACCCCAACTTCAGTTCAGAGCCACGACAGCACCTTTTTCTTCAACTGAGTCATGGAGCTCACCAACCCCAGGACCGAGATGCAAGGGAGAATCTAGGCATACTAGAAAAATGACTCTCAAAAAAGGGAAATTAGGTTCGGTAATTCTAATTCACTAGATGCTATATACAAACAGATATCAACTCCAAAATGTTCCAAAATAGAATCACTTTATTTCGCTGGGGCCCCAAATGATCTAAAGGGCCCACGGGTTCATTACTTCCTTTATGCCTTAACATCTGCTCCATGGGGCATAAACTATAGTACATTAGGCTGGCACTCAAACAGGAAGGAGAACAGATTTCTTAGGCAATACACACAAGGCTCACTGTTACTTTCAAACCCTCTGACGGTATGCCTGGGACAAAGTTCACATTTCCCAGGAGCACAGGGCTCCAGAAACCCTGGCACTGTATTACTTTTTCTACCCTTACTCCTTGGTCAGGCACAATCTTCCTAGCAGAAGAGTGAGTGGCCCCTCTCAACCTGACCACTCAAAACCAATAAAACCCTTGTGGGGAACTCAGGAATTTTCCTCTCCTAACCAGGCCATTGGGAACGTTGAGCCTGCAACTTTCCCCTAGACCCTCATGAACTTGTGCAGCCTTAGGATTTCTCACTAAGAACAAAGAACCATGACCTAATGAGCCTAAATGCCTGCTGATAAATGGAGGCCACGGGGACTGCCCCAGACATGGGCACGGCAGACCCACAGCATACCCAGGCCACATCCCCTTTCCAAGCTTCCAGCCACTTTGAACTGTCCTGCCACCAGGACAACCCAGGCTCTGCCACCACCCAGGAACAGACAAACAGCTCGAGGAATGGCCTACTTTTCATCTGAGGCCCTCCGGCTCATCTTGGGTGCGCCCCCCGATGGAACAAAAACAAAATGTCTGACTGAGCACTTTACTGTGTCCTCTCTACTTACTCCAGAGCTTGATCTAAACATCAGGCCAGGAGGGCCTTCAGAGCCTGTCACACGACCTGCAGCCCACCCAAACCATATGAATGGTGCCCCAGGACCTGCCCCTATGAGCAGGCTCCTAAATGGGTGAACACCCTTCTGTGCCTCCTCAACAGCCTGGATCACTCTGCCATGCTGGGAATGGGAGGGGACATGGCCACTACCCCCATCCCCTGTGAGAGCCCTGCCATGACTCCCACAGCCCTGGTGACCCAGGAATACTCAAACACGGGAAAATGGTTGGGATCATCCCTAATGCCCTACATCTCCATCCTATTGGGCACTCTCACAACCCTACCAAGGGGACCCATATTCCCAATGATGCCACCAGGCTATTTGGCCCACCTCCCTTTGAGCATCCATAACTCACCGGCACCTCAACGATGCACCCACTGATCCTGTCTACTCATTTGGGGGGGTCTTCCAGGCCCAACCCAGACTGCCAAGCTCCTCCCTTTCCTTCCGATGTCTCCCTGGATCTAACCAGCCTCTAACTTCCTGTCTCTCACCTATTTATACCCTAAAAGAACTTTTGTCTGGTGCCACCACTTGGCGGGCAGCCAAAATTGCACCCCATCACTACAACTTATCCTATTTCTCTGGGGGCAAAAGGAAGGGGTCCCCTAAGGGAGCATATAAGCCCCTCGCAAAAGAGAGGTGGCTTACATGTAATATAATCTTAGATAATTTTGAGTCAATGTTTACATTTTAGCAAAAAAATGGATGTTTCTAAGTTAATCATCTTCTAAATGAATTCAAATGGGTGATTGAAACCACTTTAAAAGCTGCAAGTAACTTTAGAAGTAGTTTGAGTTGTGTAAAACCAACAATGAAAGAGAAAGGGTAAATGTTCAGTCTCATTACGTTTGTGGTTGGGGAAGAGGGGGTGACATCAATCAGATTTTGAGTCTGAATAAATTATGAATTTAAGCTGATGTGTGTCAGTATGTAGCTGAAAAGGTGTTTCAAACTTTTTGTTCTTGCAGTGCTGCATTGGTTTCCCACCAGACCAGTGCATCAGCTGTTTAAAATTGACCAGCTCATTTGTACCAGGCACATCTGTAGCACATGACTTGTCAGCAGACAAAACTTGTTGATCACATTCCATGGATACTCACTGCTGTTCTTCATCATTCTGTGAAGAACTTTTAGAGAACACTGCCAAAATGAGCTAAGAGTATATTACAGATGTAATGCGTTATGGGAGTGTTTCTGGAGTTAGAATATGCAAAAGAGTTGACACCAGCCATACAAGCAGGGAAAACGCACTAACCAAACAATCTTTTAATTTGGGAAATCTGACAAACTTATCAGACATAAAGCAACACATTTAGGGTTATGCTTCAGAGGGAAGGTATGGGGAGAAAAAGTGTTTGGAACCTGACCCTTCCCCACCCACTCTGTGAAATCTGACACACCAAGGCAACAAATGGAGTCGAATCCACATTTCCTGTTTGATGCCAAACTGCAAATTCCCTTTGACTTCCAAGATGATTTATTTTATCCTTAAATCCTTCATTTCACAAAATGCTTCAGGACTGGTTCTTTGTCTCAAACAGCATCAGTGTTCATCTGAGCTGCTGCTTGCTTCATTTGCTCTGTGCTACACTTGGGCATATTAGATGCTGCAGACTGAGCTCACTGAAAAAGACATATGCCATTTCTTTTATCTGAACCTTTAGAAGTCTGAACCATCCAGTTACTTAACCTTGATGTATTAAAGTACACTTGACATTCAGCACTGCAGTAACAATCTAATGCATTTCAGATATTTATGTTTAGTATTTTACTATTATTCCTTAGACTTATTTCAATTGTTTCAGTACTCTGATTGGATTTAGTTCTGCCAGACTTGATCTAAGAGGCTCAGCTGCTTCATTGTATCTGCACTGTTAGTGTACTTGGTTTGTTTTACCTAGGTTCAACTCACCTCACCATGCTTCATACTCTTCCTTTCTATCTTACCTTCTTCTCACTGGGGAGGGTAACTGGATGTCATTGTCCACTTGGAGATCAATGACCTGGGTAGGGATAGGGCAGGTACAGTGTAGGGAGAGTTTAGGGAGCTGGGACGAAGTCTTAGCCAGGTAGAACACTCTGTAGCTTTTGTGAGGTGCTGCCTGTCTATGATAGGGGGAAGGTGAAGGAACTCCACACCAGTGCCTTCAACTCTTGGTTGAAGGATGGTGCAAAGTGGAGGGGTATGGCTACATTAGGGACTTGGGGCCCACCTGGGAGGATAAGCACCTATACAGTGATGACAGCCTGCATCTGTCTGGGATGGGAACCACAGTTTTCAGTGGACAATTTAAATGCTACTTCTATGAGCGTTTAAACTAGCCAGGGATGTGATGGAAGAAAAAGGGAAGTCAGAAACTGCACCCTCTCACAGGCTGTGTGTGGTGACAGCCCCACCACAAAGGAAGTTAATCAAGGAAGTAGGGGGTTAGTAAAGAAAGAATGGTGGAAAAGACGCATTCAGAAAAGAAGAGGGAGTAAGGGGGCACAAAAGAGGAAAGGGAAAACAACAAGCAGGGAGCTAACAAAATCTGGAAGGCCACGTGTGCTAATGTTAGAAGTCTGGGAAATAAGAACCCAGACCTAGAAGCCATCATATCGTTAGCTGACCTGGATATTGTGGGCATTACTAAATCATGGTGCACTGACACCCATGACTGGGACATGGTCATACTAGGCTACATAATATTCAGGAGGGATAGAGTAGGAAGAAAAGGAGGGGAAGTGATGCTTTATATGAAGGAAAGCATAAAAGCAACAGAAATACACATAATTCTGGGGAGGTGCTGTTGGTCACCCTCGAGATGGAAAATGGAGCCACTATTAGGACATGTGTTATCTACATGCCTCAGGTACAGGGGCAGGACTTAGATAAGGAAATGTAAGAAGCAATTGGCAAAATGACCGAAAAGTGGGAAGTGGTGCTGGTGGGGGACTTCAGTCTGTCAGATGTGGATTGGAGCCTTCCCAAAGCAGCTTCAGAAAGAAGCAGGAACATGCTGGATTCCCTACAGGGAATGTTCCTCAGGCAACTAGTCAGTGAACCCACTTATGATGGGGCAATACTGGATCTGGTACTTACTAACAGGGACGGTATTGTGGAAGTTAAGGTGGGAAGCCTTCTGGGGACCAATGATCATCATACAGTGTGCTTCAAAATAAGAACAGCTGCAGGCTCCAAACACTCAATGGGGAAAGTTCTGGACTTCTGAAGGGCTGATTTGATGAAGATTGGTGAACACTGCAGGAATGAATCAGGTGACAGAACACTGATCAAGAATTATAGGCAAATTTCTTTATTATCCCCACTGTCTAAGGTCCTTAGTAAGATTGTGCAGGATCAGCTAAAGGATTTACTCCATCAGCAGAACATTCTCACACTTTACCATCATGGTTTTAGAGCAGACCATAGTACTCTTTCAGCTTTAATAGAACTGATGGATTTCCTGCATAAGACCTTGGACAATGGGGATATAGCCACTGCAATGTTTTTAGACTTTATCAAAGGCATTCATCCAATTGACCATAGTTTACTGTTAACTAAATTTATGTTGACTGGTTTCTCTGATAGTGTAATCTCTTGGTTTTGTGATTACTTAACTGATAGAAAGAAAGGGTTGTCTATGATACCATAAAATCTTCCCTAAGAGATGTAAAGATTGGAGTACTCCAGGGATTAATTTTAGGCCCAGTTCTTTTCGGTTTATTTATAAATGATCTACCAAAGGTAAATACTGAGACCCATATTCTCTTGTGTGCAGATGATGTAATTTTATATATTAATGACTTGTGTGCCCCATCCCTAATGGATAAAGCTGAGAATGATTTCTCTTTGACACAAAGATGGTTGATCAAAATAAGTTGGCTCTGAATGTCACTAAAACCAAATTCATGTTTTTGAGCCTGCTATTAAATTGTCTACCTGCTCATCAGCCTTCATAATCCATGACATCTATAATAAGGTAGTAGAGAGGGCTGGTAAATTCAAATACTTGGGACTCATGCATGATTGTTCCTTGACATTTAATCATTGTATCGACCTCTTGATTAAGAATGTTCATACAAGGTTGGGTCTAGTGTGTAAAATCTGAAATTGTCTAGCCTCTCACATGGAGAGTTGTAGTCCAATCTGTGTTGTTACCACTTATAGCTTGGTTCAAGGGCTGACTTTCAATAGATCACAGCTTGTTGGTGCTCTGCTAAGTATGAAATCCTGACCCAGAATCAGGTTGTCTAAGAATGTTTTATAAGTTTATTTCAATATATATTACAAAATAATGTGACACATAAAGCATTTATATTTCTTTAAAACATCATAAATATAGACACATACATTTTATGATATAAAATACAATTCATAATTAAGGTCCAATTTGTGTTGTTACCACTTATAGCTTGATTCAAGGACTGACTTTCAGTAGATCATGGCTTGTTGCTGCTCTGCTAAGTACGAAACCCTGACCCAGAATCAGGTTGTCTAAGAATGTTTTAAAAGTTTATTTCAATATGTATTACAAAATAGTGTGACACATAAAGCATTTATATTTCTTTAAAACATCATAAATATAGACACATACATTTTATGATATAAAATACAATTCATAGTGCATTCAAAATTTTAACATTTTGATAGAGGCTATTGTAAACTGTGCAACACTACACAGGATGGCTGTATTCTTTGTATTCAACAGAAGCGTCAGCTTTTCTTCCTTGCTTTTACCTTTAAGTGCCATCAGATGGGAGGAGATCCATTTTTCTCTTAAGCTATTTAAATTTGGGCAATCCAATAGAATATGCCCTGTATCCCACTTACCTGAGCAATTGTTCTTACAATCTATTGCTAATTTAAAAGTTACCCATTTAATAAAACCCAAAGAAGACCCAGTATTAACATCAAATCTTAAATTAGATATTGTTTTAAAGTGCATATTATTTTCAAATATAGAAATATATTCTTCTCTCTTATGTATACCTTTTAACAACCTGTAATTTATACAGTTTTGTGACAGGGCAATCCGTTTGAGATCTCCTTGTTTGGCAATATCAGTTATTCTCTCTAAAACCATTCTGTTGCAAAGCATTTATGTTAGTATCATCTATAATATCCAATTGTGCAATAGTCTGTATACCAATTTTTCTTAGATTTCTATCCAGTTCTCCTAACCAAGCCTATTTTATTGCTTGCACATTTCCATTCGGCATAACAACCCTGCTATCTTTCCAACAACTATACAATATCAAGTTCATATCAGTATTTTGAAACATTTTAGTAAAATATCTTACTTGCCTTTTGAATGTCTTTGCTTTCAAGCAAAGTATCCCTGTTTCTGCTCTGATGAACTCTACTGGAGTAAACTGTGGGAAGTTCAGTATTAATCTAATATATACATTTTAGATCAGTTCTAGTGTACTTACATCTCTTTGTTTTCCCCAAATCTCTGAGCAATATAAAACAGAAGATTCTACCTTAGTCTGATATGTGTCCAGTAAGGCTGAACCTGAATTATTCACATATTGCTTTGCAAACTTATTAATTGCCAAAACTAACTGCCTTCCTCATTTCTTGTTTTCTCTATATGTGTGTTCCATAGTTGTTTATTGTGGAGTAAAGCTCTCAAATATACATAGTTCTCAACTTCCTCTATATTTATGTTGTTTACTGTCCATTTATAATTTAAATTATTTAGCCTATTTACTTTAAGAATTTTCAATTTATCTATTTTTATGGCTAACTGTAAGCTTGATAATGTTGATGTTATACAGGACAGAGCTCTCTGAAGTCCACTCCTAGTTTTAGACACCAATACCACATCATACCACACCCTGAGGACCCACACCCTAAACCAGTTCTACTTTTATAGGCATAGGATTTAACTGACAACAGGAACTTCCTGTTTGGGAGCAGGAAGTGAGTGATCACAGAGCCACCAAAGACTCATCCTAGAAGGGAAAGAGTAGCTCTCTGTCCCCCCTAGCTGCTGGAGGTCTGACTCTGAGCAAGTAAGGAGGCTATTGAGAAGTATAGGAACTTCTTGTCTCGGAACAGGAAGATCAGGAGCTAAAAGGACACAGAGGCAGTAAGTAAGTAGGGGGAAAAAAAGAAAATAAACAAACAGAGGAAAGAGTAAGTATTCCAAACAACAGTTAGGGGGCCAGTAAAAAGACATGATCGGAGCGATGCAGTGCAGTGGCTGTGGAGTAGCAGTCTTCTGGGAGACATTCTGGAGGATGCAGTGTTGTCCCATCTACAGGCACCTCTCTGGGCTGAGGGAGGAGGTTACTCATCTCCATGCTGAGTTGGCCAGGATTTGTGAGACCTCCTCTACCACCCAGGGACCACCAGGGTCACTGCCGTTCTGTCAGTGGTTGCCAAGAAAGAGGAGTGGTTGGACCACAGTGGGCTCAAGGAGGGTGAGGGTGGTGGAACAGAGGTGCATCCCTCCAGTTGTACCTCTCCACAATTTCTATGCTATTCTGGAAAAGTGTGGTTCCTCTATGGAGTCACCCACAGTGGAGACCAAAGAGGATGCTGGGAACCTCCACAAAGTTGACCCACAGGAGGGTGGCATGGGACCACACAGGGGAAGGAAACAACTCCTAGTGGGGACTCCATTGTTAGGAAGGTAGAACAGGGGTAGGAAGGGGAGAGGGAGGTAAGGTGCCTGCCTGGCACCATGGCTTGGAGGGACAGGAAGCGAATCCTCAGGATCACAGGAGCAGCTGCACAGGGAAGGGAGATGGATGTCATTCTCCACCTAGGGACAAATGACCTGGCTAAGAAAGGGATCAGAGCAGTGCAAGAAATGTTTGTGGAGATGGGGAGGGGCCTCAGACAAATAGCACACACAGTAACCTTCTCGGAGGTGCTGCCTGTCTATGGCACAGATGAGGCTAGGGTGCTCCACACCATGGGATTCAATCAGTGGTTGGAAAACTGGTGCAGAGCTCAGGGATTTGGCTTCGTTGGGGACTGGGGGTCCACCTGGATGGATGCAGGCCTATACTGGTGTGACAGTCTGCATCTGTCCAGGAGGGGAACAAGGATTCTAGGTGATAGGTTTAAATACCTCATTGGCAAGCATTTAAACTAGCCAAGGGGGGAGGCACTGGAAAGGAGCAGAGAAATCCTAGCCCCCCAAAAAATCAGGGTACTAAGTGAGGTAGACACCAACATAGAGATGTCAATAGGGAGAAGCACAGGGGTAAATGGAGAAAGTGACAAACAATAAGGACAGGAATGGGGCAAAAGGGGGTAAGGCCATCAAGAAATGGAGGGTAATGAGTACCAACACCTGTAGTGTGGGCAACATGCTCCCTGAACTTGTGGCCTTGATGGAAGAGGGATGCCTGGATATCATAGCAGTCACAGAAACATGGTACACAGAGAACCATGACTGGATGTTAACATACCAGGGTACACAACATACAGGAGAAACAGGGAAGGCAGAAGAGGGGGAGTAGCTCTCTATGTAAGGGAAGGGATAAAAGCAACTGAACAAAAGAGTAAACAGGGAGGAGAGGAGGTACTGTGGGTCACCTTAGAGACTGGAAATGGCACCACAATTCACACAGGGGTTGTATACAGAACCCCAAGTCAGGAGGAGGGAATGGACAAGAATATGATAGAAGGCATACTTAGGATGGCAGAGAAAGGGGACATACTGTTGATGAGGGACCTTAATATGCCAGATGTTAACTGGAGCACCTTTGCTGCAGCCACATCCAAAAGCAAGGCCATTCTTGATGCCCTTCATGGGGCATGCCTCAGACAGCTAGTTTTAGAACCTACTCATGAGGGAGCAATCTTAGACCTCGTACTCTCAAATGGGACAGTGAGAGGATCTCCGATCTAGAAGTGGGTAGCCATTTGGGAACAAGTGACCACCAAACAGTGTGGTTCATGATAAACTCAGCTACAGAGTCAAGCCATACAAACATGAGGGTTCTGGACTTAAGGAGGGCTGACTTGGCAAGATGGGAGAGTGCCTTAGAAAGGCACTAGCAAACAGGCTAGAAGGAGGGGTGGAGCAACAATGGGAAAATATCAAAACTGCCATCACAGAGGCAACAAGCCTTTGTGTGAAGCAAATAAACAAATCAAAATGAAAGAAAAAGCCACTATGGTTCTCAAAAGAAGTGGCAGTGAAGGTAAGGGAGAAAAATATAGCATTTAGGAAGTATAAGGAAACACAGAAGAAGCAGGACAGAGAACTGCACCAGTTAAGGCAGAAGGAAGCAGGGAGGGTAGTCAGAATAGCAAAGGCACAAATTGAGGAAAAGACAGCCAACTCAGTTAAGAAAGGGGATACAACCTTTTCTAGGTATATCAGGGAGCATAGAAAGATAAAGGGAGGGATAGTGAGGCTGAATAGAATGGATAGTAGGTGGGCAGAGAGTGATAGTGAAAAAGCAGGGATACTGAATGAATACTTCTGTTCAGTATTCACAAAAGAGGAAGTGGGGTAGGTGCCTAATCCAATTAGCAGAAGCACTCTGGAGAGGTGGATCAGTCCCAGTCCTTTCACAGAAGAAAGGGTTCTGAAAGAACTCCTAAAACTGAAGGTGGACAAAGCAATGGGGCCAGATGGAATTCACCCCAGAATTCTAAAAGAATTAAGCAGAGAACTAATGACACTGCAGAGAACTAATGACACCACTGACTACCCTTTATAACAAATCATGGGAGGATGGTGTGGTACCTGAGGACTGGAAGAAGGCTGATGTGATTCCCCTTCACAAAAGTTGGAGCAAGACAGATGCAGGAAACTACAGACCTATCAGTTTGACCTCTGTGGTAGGGAAAGTGATGGAATCACTTCTGAAGGAAAGAATTGTTGAGTACCTAGAGGCCAGTGGAGCACAGGACACAAGGCAGCATGGGTTCACAGTGGCAAGGTCATGTCAGACAAATCTAATTGATTTCTTTGACTGGGTGACCAAAGTAGTAGACCAGAGAGGGGCTATGGACATGGACTTCAGCAAAGCATTCGACACAGTCCCACACAAAAGGTTAGTAGTCAAATTAACCAGCCTTGGAGTGGGTCCCAGGGTGGTAGCCTGGGTAAAACATTGGCTGAACAACAGGACACAGAAGGTAATTATAAATGGAGCCCACTCTGAAGAAAGAGGGTTTACTAGTGGGATACCGCAGGGTTCAGTACTGGGTCCAGTCCTTTTTAATGTCTTTATAAGTGACATTGCAGAGGGACTGGAAGGAAAAGTATGCCTCTTTGCAGATGACACAAAGATCTGCAACATGGTTGATACACAAGGAGGCATGGAGAGGATGAGAAGGGACTTGGCAAGGTTGGAGGATTGATCAGAAGTATGGCAGCTTGGATTCAATGCAAAGAAGTGCAAAGTAATGCACTAGGAAACAAAAACCCAAGGGAAGATTACACAATGGGGGGAGGTGGTAACAACAACAAAAATGGAAAGGGATCTGGGGGTAATCATATCAGATAACCTTAAAGTTGGCAAGCAATGTGAGAAGGTGGTAGGGAGGGCTGGGGGGATACTGGGATTTATAGGGAGAGGCATCACCAGCAGAAAACAGGAAGCTGTTATCCCCCTGTACAAACAGTTGGTGAGACCCCATCTGGAATACTGCATCCAGTTCTGGAGACCCCATCTCCACAAGGACATAG
This sequence comes from Neoceratodus forsteri, assembly GCA_016271365.2. NCBI lineage: Eukaryota > Metazoa > Chordata > Ceratodontiformes > Ceratodontidae > Neoceratodus > Neoceratodus forsteri. The sequence goes on along the minus strand of CM057449.1, from coordinate 937,348,918 downwards.
ACAGGATGGAGGCAGTTCAGAGGAGGCAACTAAAGTGGTGCAGGGTCTGCAAGAGAAGCCATATAAGAAGAGGCTAAAGGAGCTTAATATGTATACCCTTGAGGAAAGAAGGGAGATGGGGGACATGATAGAAATGTTTAAGTACCTCAGTGGAATCAACAAAGTCCAAGAGGGTGGCATCTTTCAGAAAAAGAGATGTGCAAGAACAAGGGGACACAATTTGAAGATAGAGTGGGACGGCTCAGGGACAATGTGAGGAAGTATTATTTCACAGAGAGGGTGGTGGACACATGGAACTGCCTTCCTGAGGAGGTTGTGGGGTCTAAAACTGTGGGAGAATTCAAGAATGCATGGGACAGACATAAGGCAATTTTTGTGGGGGGGTAGGAAGAAATACGCTGTTGGTTAAAAAGGATCTGCAGCTTATCCTCTAGGTAGGGAAATGGGCAGACTAGGTGGGCCAAACGGTCCCTATCTGCCATCAAAGTCTATGAATTTTATGTTATAATATATATATATATATATATTTTTATTATGGCAAAAAACTCAGTTTAATGCATCAGTTAGGGTTATTCCACAGTGACAAAAGCTAGGAAATTCAATGTTAGGGTTCCCATTCCTTGCACCCCGGCCACTCCACCCCCACCAACAGGCATCAGGGTGTGCCTTGGGGTCATCAGTCCCAACTCTCACCCTATTCCATGTGTAAACAAGCTGAGGTGGTGCAGTATAGGAGAATGGGGTGAGAGTTAGAACTGATGAGGGAGGGTCAGGTGGGGGTATTTTACATATATTAATATATATATATATATATATATATGAGGCAAAAAATCCTTTTAATGCATCAGTTAGGGTTGTTCCACAGCAATAAAAGTGAGGAAATTTGGTGTCAGTGTTGAAAGCCCCCTTGGACACTCTCAGCCCACCCCCCCCAACTGGCATCAAGGTGCATGTTGGGGTCACGGCCCTAACTCTCACCCAATAACATGTGTAAAGAAGCAGAGGTATAGAAGAATGGGGTAAGGGTTAGGACCGATGACCCCAACACGCACCTCCATGCCAGTTGGGAGGGTGGGCTGGGGGTGTCCAAGCAAGGCTTTCAACTCTAACACCAAATTTCCTCACTTTTGTCACTGTGTAACAACCCTAACTGATGCATTAAATGGAGTTTTTTGCTCTAATTTCCCTTCTTTTTGAGAATAAGGAAGATAAATAGTGAATGGAATGTGGTGGCTGAATCGCGAGGCCCTTTGGGCCACGTGCTCCCACCATGTGATGTCTTGTTACATAGTAACAGGAACTGCAAAGCAAATGCAACCGGCAATGGTTACGCACATGGTAAAGCAAATGTAAATGGTAAAGCAAACTTTAATAGAAACGAAAGCGTAAAGTGATGCCAAAGCGAACAGTGACACAAACGGACACACAAGCATTTAAAAAAATGGTACTGGTATTGTGAATGCAAATGTTAAGTGTTACAGCAACAATAACACCACAGGAAAGAGAAATGAAAATGCGAACGGAAGTGCGCACGTAAACGTGAACTGTAACTTGCACGGGCATGGTACCACAATTGGAAATGCAAATGGTAATGGTAACAGCAAGAATAACACCAAAGGAAACATAAACGCAAATGCAAGTGCATACAGAAATGCAAAGCATAACGTGCATGGTCAGGGTACCACAATTGCAAATGCAAATGTTAATGGTAACAGCAACAATAATGCCAAAGGAAACTGAAATGCAAACACAAGTGCATATGAAAAAGCAAACTGTAATGCGCACGGTCACGGAACTGCAATTGTAAATGCAAATGGTAACAGAAACAGCAACAATAATGCCAAAGGAAAGAGAAATGCAAATGCAACTGTGTGCAGAAATGCAAACCGTTATGCGCACGGTCATGGTACCACAGTTGTAAATGCAAATGGTAACAGTAACAGCAACAATAATGCCAAAGGAAAAAGAAATGCAAGTGCATACGGAAACGCAAACTGTAACGCACGGGCATGGTACCGCAATTGCAAATGCAACTGGTAACAGTAACAGTAACAGCAACAATAATGCCAAATGACACAAAAATGCAAATGCACGCACAAATGAAAATGCAAACTGTAATGCACATGGTGGTGTAGACAGGAACAGTGCCACGAACGGTAATGGAAATGCAACTGGAAACATTAAGTGGCACAGTAATGAAAGGGCACACTCTTCTTTTCCCCAAAAACTGCATTGAAAAACACAGTGAAAACAAATAATGTATGCATAACAATGGGCCTCAGAGCACAAAATGAGGACTTGGAATACTAAATTGCTTATATCTCAGGAACCATATGACATAAAAATTTTTTTTTATTTCATATGAATTATCATTTTCCTGGCTAGTTTTGTACTTAGCCCCCAGTAGGGAGGCTAAGGATTTTTGTGACAAAAAAAATCTGTATCTTGCACCATTTCCAAGATACGGGCCCCAAATTTCAGCCCAAAAGACCAAATTGCTATTTTGCAGCAGGGCGGCAAAGAATTCCTGTAATTCGGCGGATGCCGTAATGTTATTCTATGGAAAAAAGTGTCAACTTTGGAGTGCCATAACTTTTCTGCCTGTGATATTTTTTTGCCAAACTACTGAAAGGCACATCTGTGAGATGCTGGCTGTCTTCCCTCCAAATTTCAGCCCAAAAGATCAAACCGTTCTTTTGCAGCAGGGTGGTAAAGAATTCCTGTCATTTTGCCATAGCCTGGAAAAGTAGTGTCGTGATCTGCGAAAGCTTTCATAAAAATTTGCGAAAGTGTTGCAAGTGCGACACTACTTTGCGACACTACTTTTTCTAGAAATTTAAAAAACATTTCTGGGGCGTTTCACACCAAAATAAATACATGGCTAGCATCCCCAGGGTCCGACTAGGTGAACACAAAATTAATTGTGTCTCTAGAGGGTCACTAATTTAAATGCCAAGCATTTCTGTGACCAGTAACTGAAAAAAAATGGCTGACTCACGACACTACAGGGGTCATTTGCAACACTAAATAGTACATTTGCGACACTTTTGCAGTTTTTGTTAACTTTTCCCATTGACTTATAATGGGAACTTGTTTTTTGAATAACTTTTGAACCGTTCAATATTTTTTCATGAAATCTTCAAAAGGCACATTGGCCACCCCGGCTGCACGTTCCCTGAAGTTTTCAGACTGGTCACCCAAACAGTGTGACCTGTAGAAGCGAGCAAAGAATGCATGAAAAAAGAAAATGCGCACACGGATGTCACTTAATAACTCCACAACCGTACATCTGACCGGTAAGAGAGTTGGCAGATCCCAAGTTCTATGGTTATACCCTGTGTCTGCCAAATTTCAGGCAAATTTGTTGAACAGTGGCAAAGTTCTTAAGGTGCAAAGTTTCACCATTTAACATTAAAAGGGCTACTCAACTCTAACTATGATAGCACTACCGTGCTACCATTATATATATATATATATATATATATGTTATGTATATCCCCACCCGACCCTCCTCTTAGCACCCAGCACCCCCAAAAGAATATAACAGTGACACTGGGGTGCCCAATCCCCAGTGCCACTTTTGGGAATCCTGCATCATGTTTTCTTTTTTTTTTCACTTGTAAAAAAAAAAGTCCATTAATGTCTTTTATGGCCATTGCTTACTCCCATTGACCTTTACACTCAGCACCCATCACCCCGCAGCCACCCCAAGCTCTTACTTACCCATCAGGCATCCAATATCATAATCCTCTCTGGACTGCAGTCATGTTTTCACTCTTCAGTGCCATACCACAAAGGTATGCATTCAATGTGTATCAATTGGGTAGTGAACTTAGTAGAATAACTTGGCCATTTTTCAATATTTTTGCCCCAAATTTTCAACATAACTTTTTTAGGACACCACTTCATGAACATTGTAAGTGATGTTAGGTAAATCTGTCCCGAAAGTTTATTTCATGGATGCTGTGTGAAATCACCTTTTGGGCAGGAGCTGAAAATGTTTTCTACCACTGTTCATGAAGTTGGGTCATAAGATGGCAATGTTGAAAATTTGGTGTAAAAATATAAAAAAAAAAAAAAAAAAGTTATTAGCCTATGTTGAATTTTGAGAATGCAAACTCTTAACTTTGGTAATTTTCAATATTTTACCCCCAAATTTACAACATAGCCAAATCTTTACAGCACCTCATGAATGTGACAGATGTCATTTTTTAGATGCTGGCCAAAATGGTTTTTTTTTTATATCCTAGAAGGTGAATTTGCAGTCCCTGCCTGAAGTCACATTTTGGGCAGAAGTTGAAAATGTTGTCTGCCATTGTTCATGAGGTGGTGTCGTAAAAAGGCTACTGTACATCCTGTAAGGTGATGTCACAGTCCCTGTGTGAAACCACCTTTCGGGCAGGAGTTGAACATTTTCTCTGCCATTGTTCATAAGTTGGGGTCATAAGAAGGCTATGTTCTAAATTTGATGTAAAAATATCAAAACAAAATTATGAGGGTATGCAGGCTAATAAGTTTGGTAATATTCAATGTTTTTTACCCCAAATTTTCAAGATAGCCATTTAATTACAGCACCTAATGAATGTGATAGCTGTCATTTTTCAACTCCTGCCCAACATGTTTTTTTTGTATCCTAAAAGTCGATTCCACAGTCCCTGCACAAAATCACCCTTTCAGGCAGGAGCTGAACATTTCCTCTGTCCTTCTTCATGAGGCATGTTTGTAACAAGGCTATGTTGAAAATCTGGTGTAAAACAATATTACAGAAACAACAAATTTATGAACCTACATTACATTTTGCTAACACAGGATTGTAACTTTGGTTATTTTGAATATTTTACCCTAAATCCCTCATCTGCATCTCTATCAGTTCTGACCAGAGTGTGTTCTTGCTGGAAGCTCCTGCAGCTAAGCTCCCCTTCCCCCACAGCATTGCCTCACTACACATAATGCAGAAAACAAAACTGCAACTGTAAACTAACTAAATCACAAAAAATACCAGAAATAATTTGCGATCTAGAGACACAAGGCACAGTAGACACTTAATGGAGTGATTTGTTGGGGGAAAAAAACTATGTGTTTTAAATGCTTTCCAAAGTTTTTTTATACACAAAGATACAGAACACACTTAACACCAGTTTTCTCTTCCCCATACTGCATTGAATTGAGCCTATGCATAGCAATACAGATCATTGCAGCACCATATGACCTCTAATCCAATGAATCCTTGCAAACTTTGCCTTAAAGAGACAATTCACAGGCAAAGTTTCCATTTTCATCAATCACAAAGTTCTCATTTAAGGCAAAGTAGAAATTAGACTTAAAGGAGAACTTTGTGAATTGAGTAAAATTTGTAAATTTCTCCACAAAGCAAAGTTTTTGGACTTCACCCACCACTATTTCTGATGGCCTCCCTAATTCAGGACTAATGGTGCTCTTACCTTTGTCCTTTTCTCCATATCCAAAAGAACTGTTGACCTCACCCATCTTGCATCATGCACTTGTAGCATTCTTGAATATTTTGTACATTATGCAAATGTGAATTTTATTGACTTGTTACATCTTGTTCCCTTGGTGCTGATTTGTTTGTGTTCTTTGCATTTTCAGTTGTATTGCAGTTTTTCTCTCCTGCATCTACTCCATTTTCCCCTTCCCCGTGTTGCATCTAGAAATGAAACTTGGCTCAGTGTGCCTTTCCCAGTTACCAATTTTAAAGTAAATAATTAAATAAATATTTAAATAAATAGGGCTGTGTGAGTCAACAAATTTGGCCTAACAGGCCAGGTTTGAGCTGGGCCAGGCAAAACCTGAATTGGCCCAATTTGGTGCAAAATTAAATGTAGGGTTTTGAAGGTTAAAACATATTTTATTTTAAATGGCTTCTCATGTGTTATTAAAATATGCTGCTGAGGTGCATAAAAAGCAATGAACAATTATTATAAGATTTTTCACAATGAGTGGGATAGGATACCATACCAAGAGGCTAAGAGTTGGGCAGCAAACCCAAAACACCTTCCCCCTCCACTGTTCCATGATCACATGCAACCCTGCTAGTAGAATTCCCCATGGCAGTGCTAGTGATAGATTATGATGATGGCAAAAGAGCTTGAGAAAATGAAAATGGTCAGCAATCACAAAAATGAGAGTGAGTTGTGCTACTGCACTGCTGAGACTGACAGAATCAGAGGCAAACTGTGGCTGGATCCTTCTCCTCCCACATTCACAACTGGCCTCCTCCACCAGTGCCACCACCAGACCTTGAACACTATATTTTCTTTTATCTCTTGTGTGGGTATATATACTCAGTAAACTCCAGTCTACACAAAGAAATGTTTTTTTTTTAATATACTGCCTCTGTCCCTACAAAGTCCCACCCCTCCCCTACCCACTCTAATAAGTGTGCTTTAGCTGCTACTGACTGATGTTGTTTTCCTCCATACACAAGTTCAAGAGACAAAAAAAATGGCTACATACACTGCTGGGCTTAATCCTGCCCTAATCCCCCTGCCTGTCCCCAAAAGATTTCTAATTTTATTTTATCTCCTTGCTATGTGAGGAACAGCTCTGTGATGCTCAGCTCTCACACACTACCTACAACAAGATCAGATTGCCTCTGACTCTGTTGCACTAACATGAGCGGTCTATAAACTCATAGAAGATGGTCCATTCTATTCCAATCAGAGCAGATCTAACATCAGCCGGGTGAGAGTGAGCATTCAGATAGCATGGCTGATTGGACTGTCACTCATGCAGTCACATGACTGTAACCTGGGTGCCACCTCCCAATGGGCTACTACCTCTGCCTGCCTACCTAAATACAGGTTGAGGGGCCTGGACTCTAACATAAATGCTTCTGCATGGTGCTTCCACTCAGATAATTCTTTAAGTGGGTTAGATGTTAAGCTAACACAACCCTCTGTGAAGTTGCACCTACCCACAGCCCCATCCAGTGATCCCACACATGAAGTTGCATAAACCTCTTTATTTGACATTTAAAGGCATAATTAATGGTGAGTACCAATAATATGCTCACAGTGACCACACTTACCAACAGGGCTCCACCTCTTAGTATACACCCCATGCACCTGCAATAAAAGGGTTTCAACCACAACACTATACCTTTCAGTTATTTGCATTAAACCAGCACTCGATAATGATATGCTCATAGGCCAGTATAACACTTAGACAAATATCTGATTTATTTGGGGATCTGAATACAGGGGAAGGGATGTGAATCAAGTTTTCTTTAAAGTACTGTATTAGATTTACTGTAGGTGAACACATAATATATTTAACCCCCGAGACAGTCCAGACACAGCTGCTGAGTACCCAGAGTCTTATTAGGTGCAGGCCTGAAGCATTGTCATGGGTTGGCTGGTATTGCAGCTGGTTGGGGCCCTTAAACAAATAAATGAGCATTATTTAAATATAAATGCCCCTACCTTGTGCTACAATTCCCTGTCAGATCTAAAGCACTGTATCTCTTATTGTACCCAATCTCAAATTGTTCCATATAAAATATACTGGATGTTATCATTCATGTAATTATTGTATAGTGCTTTGCTACATATTCTGTGCTGGTTTTGTTAATTTGTTATCCTCAACTCTTTTTTTTTGTTTGTTTGTTTGTTTGGTTTGTTCAAGTCCATCCAGGACCACCTTGTAAGTGGGATTTCTCAATGGTGACTTTCCTGGTAAAATAAATAAATTGAATTGAATTGAATTGAATTGAATAGGTTACAGCCAACTCCTTGCCCAGAATTGTATTCATTGCTACCACCAAAATTAAAGTGTCCAGCCAATATAAAAATCGGTCTATAGGTAAAAAGAGGGGAATGAGGTGAAATGCACTGGTAAACTGTGTTGAATGATTTAACTGAAAACTGTTGTCAGCCTATAAGGTAGCAGGAAAATCACTTCATTGCCAATTCATCAAGTCCAATGTTGTGCAACATACACAACAGTAGCTTGTGGTGTACAGTATTGAAGGCCTTGCTTAGATCAAGGAACAGTGCGCAAATGTAATTCTTGCTGTCAAAGGCAATTTTCCAATTATTTGTGACCTTAGCCAGGGCAGATAAGGTGCTGTGCTTAGGTCTGAAGCCAGATTGTAATGGATTGAACTTGTTGGAGGATTCCAGGTGTCCTCTAAGTTGGGAGGTAACAATTTTTTCAAGCATTTTTGATAAAATAGGTAACAGTGAAATCGGTCTGTAATTGTTAAGGTCACTGGGGTCACTGCATTTAAAAAGCGGAATAATATGGGCAGTTTTCCGCATGGAAGAAAGAATCCCTTCAGAAAGGGACAGATCGAAAAGGTGGGCGATGGATGGTACCAGTTGGTAGTATCTTAATTTTAGAAAGAAACGTTCAAGCTGGTCAGCTCCTGCACTTTTCATAGTGTCTAGGGCAATTAGAAGATCTTCTACCTGCTTAAAGGTGATGGAGTAAATGAGAACTTATTTAATTGGTAGGAGGCATTGGAAGGGGAGTAAAGTGGGCTATTAAAATTTGGTTATTGAAATAGCTTACTTATTGGGGAGGTGTCAAAAGCAAGCCCAGCAGTGGTAAAATGGCTATTTAATTGTTCTAAGATGTTATGCATACTTGTGTAGGTGCTATCCCCTATCGTTATTTTGCTGGGTAAAGTCAACAAATAGCTGTGGTCTTCTAATTCCCTCAATATTGCCAAAATGTAGCAGTGTCGTTTTTCAAGGAGTCTAGCAAAGCTTTGAAATATTTAACTCTTTCATCCTGTATCAATTTTATACAGCAGTTCCTTGCTGTTCTGAAGGCCGCCCAATTGGATGCTAGTTTTATTTTGCATGCCTTTTTCCATAGGACATCTCTGTTTAGCAAAGCAACTTTTAAAGCACTGGTGAACCAGGGACAGGATCTTTTTCTTGTTCTGATTTTTTCAAGACCGATACTCCTTGGTGCACAACATTTGTGGGCAGGTTAACAGGTTCTCCTACAGTATCATATGTGAGCTTTAATACAGGCTTTACGGATCTGTCTGAGTGACATGGCAGAACCGGCACTGGCACTTGCACTTCTGCTTCAGCATTTGGGGTCATGACTTCTGGATCATTGTCTGCTAATAAAGCAGCTTCCGGAAAAATGGCTACCACTACACTTTTCTGGGTTCTCATTATTAGTTTTGGGCCAATTGTCTTGAACATCACTATTACTCTCTGGCTTATTAGACTCATCTTCATTTGTAAGATGGATTTCTATCATGTTAGCATCAACCAAAACACAGCTGGCAGTTTCAGGGACAGCAATACTCTCTTTGAAGTGAAACAGTTAACTTAGCCCACTTAGTTCAGTAACACTTTCAGGTTCACCCGCAGGTTCACTACTTGTTTCTTCTGGTTCATGTACACTGAGTTCAGTTAACTCATCATACAAAGGGAATTAGTACTTTCAGAGCTCACACTGTGGACATCACTTTCTGGAGGTTCAGGAACAATGGGAAGATCAGGACTGTCAGAAACCACAGGGTTACTAGAAGGATTACGAGAGGTAGAAGGGAAGGCTCCCTGGAACAGTTGAGCAAGTTCAACAGATGGGTAGTAAGCAGCACCAAACTCACTTTCATCATCTTCAGAGTTAATTGTCATTGTCAGTTGCAGCATTATTGGCTGGAGGTTCTGACAGGTGGACAGCTGGATACAGTTTAAGTTGTTTTTTATGAGTAGCAGATCTGGTTACAGGGCCCATTGGAGCTGCGGCTTGTGCCACTGAGTCCAAGACTATTTGTCCAATAGGAAAAAGATGATTTCTGTAAATGGCTTAAATGGCACGAGAGTCCCCTTCTGACTGCACTTTGTATACAGGTAAATCATTCAGTTTACTGATTACAATGTAAGGGGTATCACTCTAGCGGTCAGCTATTTTGTGCTTGCCTTGAAATCCTAAGTTGTGCATCAGTACACAGTCTCCTGCCTTGAGTTCTTGGGCCTTGTCATGTTTGTTGTGGTGTGCTTCACTGGCAAATTTATTTTTTAAGCCATAGTATTAGCAAGCTAGTATGCGTGATTCGACTGCTTTTTTAACCTTGTACATACTGAAGGCAGTTTTCAGATCTAGCACCATCAGGAGAGACACCAAAGCACACATCTACCAGGAGACAAGCTTCTCTTCCAAACATAAGGTGGTACAGTGAAAAACCAATAGTGTCATTTTTTGTACAGTTATAGGCATGTACTAAAGCACTTATTTATTGGCTCCATCTAGGCTTGTCTTTTGGACTCAGGGTGCCAAGCATATCTAACAAAATACAGTTGAATCTCTCTGGTTGTGGATCTCCTTGTGGATGATATAGGGTAGTACTGGATTGTCTGACTAGAGATGTAGTGAAGTTTAAATATGCCCATGAAGTTAACGCAAAGTGCCCAACTTTGCATCCATGTATCATTACATGAAGTTTCCATTAAGAGGTCGAATTTTGCTTTTAATGTACTTGGCAGTCTAAACTTTGCTTTAAATTCGGGTTACATTTTGAGTAGGCAAAGTTTGTGAGAAACAGCCCACAGATCACATGTCTGACTGCTTACAGGTCACATGATGCAGGCAGGAAGTGAATCAGGCAAGAAGTCATCCTTCAAAATTTTGTTCCACTGACAGTGGAAATGTGATTCCAGAAGCAGCAGCAGCAGCATCTTCTGCTTTGGATATTAGTGGTGCCAGTCCTGCAGCACCGGTGGCTACTGACCCCTCACAGCAGGCCAAGAAGCAGCTGTAGCAGGAACAACAGCACTAGCAGGAACAGCAACAGCAGCAGCAGCTTATGCCCCACCTTGCAACTGCAGAGCAGCCTACTACATCTGGCCCTCCCCCTCAATGCCTGTGCCTGGTCCTCCGTGCAGTTTGCCAGTGTGGCATTTTTTTGCCACACTGACAGACAACCCAACTGTTGCAAGATGCAACATCTGTGGTATGATGGTGCATCATCATCACAAGAGAACCCATGTGGGCATGGGTGGCCAAAGAACACACCTGGTAGTGCACCACCATGCACAGTAGGAGGCCAAGGTGGTGGAACTAGCAACCGCTCCTGTAGTGGAGGGTGCAGTGCAAGAGAGGGCAGCACAGTGACAGCCTGTGCTGCATCAAAAGTGCAGCAGAAGGGAGAGTGCTAAACAAGTGGTGGCTCCAGCAGCTGCAGCCTACCCATCAGAAATGCCAGCCACACAGGTGAACCTAGCCATGCATGGAGTGAGGTCGACCACCTACAGAACGTCATCGACCCAATACACCAGCAGTTTGACCGAATGGAGGCTCAGCAATTTCAAATGATTACTATGCTCCCACTTTAATTGATCAGCCCCAGGCCCAGTAGCCTTAAATTGTTTTATTTCTTAACACGTCATGTGTGTTCTGTCTTTATTTTTCCTCACTGTCCCCCCAAAATATGAAAAACACACCAAAAAAATTATAAAGGTTAAAACAAACCTACAATTTCCTGTCCTCCACTTTCCTTCTTTTCCTATTTAATAATATTTTTACATAGAGAATAAGTAGGTAATTTTTTGTTTTCCGTTAATATTTTCTTCCTGTTTTATGTTAAAGCAGCAGTGTAATACTCAGTAATACTCTGATAACAATTTGGACCTTTGCTGTTGTATTCTATTTTCAATTGGCCCTTATATACTGACTTGTATGATACCCTTCTTGCCACAATTAATTTTATTCTGCATTACTTCCTTTTTTATATCTGAAATAATAAAAGTAGTGCTCCTTTTAATATTGCTCAGATTTGGTTTTCATCAGTATTCCCAGCTGTTTTTGAACACCTACTGTGCCATAAGGTCATGGTGGAGCAATGCCTGCTGCACTGCATGTGACTTCATTTCAGTCACAACAGACATTATTTAAATATTAGATGTACAAAAACAGGAGAGAAAACTGATGAAAACCTGGTGCAAGCCAGATTAAAAGGTGCGCTCTGCTTATTATTTAAGATATGAAAAAAAAGTAGTACAGCAGAGGTAAATTGTGGAAAGAAGGGTATAATATACACAAGTCAGTAGATAAGTGCCAATCAAAAATAAAATACAAAAGTACAGGTAAACATTTTCACCTGAATATTGCACTGCTGCTGTAATTGACATACCATAGTATATTACTTTTTGGTTAATGTTGACTTTGTTAAATTTCCATAGTACATCCACAGCTACAATCAAAATACCCTACCATCACATACTATTACAATAAAAAAAAATCCTATAGTGTATAGTGGACCATTGTTGTGCATGGAAATTGGAGGTTCTCAAAATGTTGTTCTGCTGCAGTTCAAAAGGTCATGGAACGTGATAATACCCTACTGCAGCAGAACAACATTTTGAAAACCTCTAGAGGTTCCGCGTGCTCACTAAACAGATGGTACATCACTTACCTTAGCAGCAGAAACGGATGGATCCACGCTCCTGCGGCGACAGTCACATCGGAGCCTTACAAGATGCAGGATCAACCAGATATGAGGAAACACTGCATCAACCAGATATTTAGACTCGGAAACAAATTAAAATAAAACAAATGACCCCCTACTCCAAAGCCCGATCGCTTAGCGAGCGTTATGGTCGTCATGTTTGTTTTGTTTTTTTACCCTCCCAATGTACCTGCCAGTCAATAGGAAGCTGCGCCAGACACGTAGCCATGCCTCCTCCTTAGCAACCACTCAGCAACCCGGGAAACCACCCTTTACCACTGAACAGTGCAGCGCAAACACAAAGTAAAAGGCTGATAAAAAAAGAACTGTAAGTGATTTTTAGTGTCACTATACACTATATAAAATAGTGGATGAGCATCCTCATACACAACCAGTCTTTTGTGCCACCTCGGGGTTCTGATACCATCGGACCTCTCGAACTTTGCTCTCGAGGTCTGATGTTATCAGAACCCCTCTGTGGCACAACAGACTGGTTGTGCACAGATGCCCATCCACTAGTCTCTATATCTTATGTCAATGTAGCCTGCTTATATTGCTATCTTGCTACATCATTCAGCATGCGGTATTAGTGTCCCAATGAAGAACAATCACATGACAAACTGCTCAGAAAAGTCACAAATATTTTTGACGCGGTGCTCAAATGGTGCACAGAGAGCCAGAACTGTGTATCAGTGTCCCAAGTGAGAAAAATGCTTGTTAGCACCTGCTGCTGTTGTCCTGCTGTTTTAATTTCATGAAAAGTCCTGATGAAGAATAATCACATGGCAAACTGTTCACAAAAGTCACAACTATTTCTTGATGGAGTGCTTAAAAGGTGCACAGAGAGCCAGAACTGTGTATCAGTGTCCTGAGTGAGAAAATTGCTTGCTGGCACCTGGTGCTGCTGGTGTCCTGCTGTTATCTGCTGCTGCTGGTGCTGATGTACAGATGACCACGGACTGAACTATAATTTTACATGCTTGAAATTTCTTCTGCTGTGTTGATGTAAACATGCTGCCCTTTGTGTGTATATTCATACCAACAATGGTAAGTTATAGCACGTGTCAATATCATGTTTTTTCAAAGATGCTGCTGACACTGACAGGCGTCGTGGTGTGCCTTGGGGTCTTTGACCCTAATGCTCAGTCCATTCCATAAGGAAATAACCTGAGATGAGTGCAGTATAGGACAATAGGGTGAAAGTTAAGGTCGAAGATCCCAGGCACATCCCGATGCCTGTCAGTGGCTGCAGCGTGGGGGTTGGGGGTGGAATGGCATGAGCATGACAGCTAATGACCCTAAGACACACTCCCAATGCCTGTCAGTCTCTACAGGGTGAGGGTGTGTGGGGTCTTATGGTTGGAAACCCTAATGCCCTGGGTGTTTGTTGGTATTTTTACTCCAAATTTGTAACATGGGTTTTTTGGAACCCCATCTCATGAACAGTGGCACTATCATTTCATTACTCAATCCTGAAAGGTGACTTCATGCAGTGACTGCACCATTCGGCACCACAGGTGTGAAAACACATTTTGGGCAGGATGTGAAAAATGACAGCTATACTGTTCATGAGGTGGTGTGAAAATCTGGCAATGCTGAATATCTGGAGTGAAAATATAAAAATTTGCCAAAGTTACTGGCATGTGCAGTGAAATTTCAATGACTGCATGTAACTCAGGGGTTTAGGGGTATTTTTGTACCACATTTTCAACGTGGCCTTTTTGGGACCCCACCTCATGAACAGTGGCACTGCAATTTTGTTAATCTATCCCAAAAGTTGATTTCATACAGCAACCATGCCATTCTGTGACACAGGTGCGAAAACACATTGCGGGCAGCATGTGAAAAATTATAGTTGTACTGTTTATGAGGAGATGTGAAAAAATGGCAATGTGGAAAATCTGGATTGAAAATATTAAAAATAGGCAAACTTACAAGCATGCATAGAAACTACACAATACACACTCATATTGTGGTCATTTTTGGGATTTTCTTTCACCAAATTTTCAACATGGGCTTTTTGGGACCTCCCCTCATGAACACTGGCACCGTCATTTCATTAATTGGTCCTGTAAGGTGATTCCACGTAGCGACTGCAAAATCACCTTTTGGATTGGGCAATATAATGACAGTGCCAGTGTTCATGAGGTGTGGTCCCAAAAAGGGTATGTTGAAAATCTGGGGCAAAAATTCCAAAAATGGCTGAGATATCAACATAAGTTGAAACCCCATTGACAGCCATTATATGGTGCTTACCTTGATTCTTCAGTTCATGATTCGGCTTTGAAGAGAGCAGATGTGTCCTGGTCCAGAGAAGATCATAGCTGCTGACCTCTGGAGGTAAGTATGGGGTAAGGGGGGGTGCGTGGAGATGGGTGCACAGTGGAAGGGCCAGGATGGGGGAGGGAGATGGGGGAGACAACGAGAGATCATTTTCTTTTTTTTTTTTAGAGGTATAAAAAAAATGTCAGGGGACCATTTTCTTTTTTAACAGGGAAACATAAACACTTACATTTTTTTTGTTGACTGGAAAGAAGGAGTATTATAGACTTTGACAGCAGATAAGAACTGCTTGGCTCACCCAGTCTGGCCATTTCTAAGGGGGGTATAGATATGGGGATACTGGGAGTGGACTCCCCAGTATCCTGGAATATTGGAGGGGTACAGAAATGGGGACACTGGGAGTGGGCTTCCCAGTGTCCCTCAGTGGTGGTGCTGTTTGTTTTTTCATTGCCAACATGGGGATTGGGCACCTTGATGTTGGCTTCAGCAGAAAGCCGCACCATGGCCAATGTTGTGGTGGGGGGGGCAGAGAAGCCAGCACTGGGAGAGGGGAGAGAAAGCCACACCATGGAAGCCTTTTCAACAAATGGAAAGAATTTCAAAATTCTTTTAAATAAAATATATTTTCAGTACCTAAACTATATAAGTATTTGTCAATGCTGAACGTTTGGGGGTCAGAGTTGCAAGGACCAGGGACAGAGAGTGCGGTAGTGCTGGTAGGAGCTGCCATTACAGAGAGCCACACTGTGGCTCATGAGAAAGCTGGTGGGGGGGTGCAAAGAGTGAGGCCCAGAGACAGAGAGTGCGGCAGCAGGTGGCAGGAGCCACCAATACTAAACACCACACTTCAGCTCATGAGAAAACCTGGAGGGAGAGCAAAGAGCGAGGACTAGGGACAGAGCCCAGTGGCAGGTGACAGGAGCCACCAATACAGAAAGCTGCACCATGGCTTATGACAAATCCTGGGGGGGAGCAAAGAGTGAGGACCGGGGACAGAAAGCGCGGCAGTGGGCAGCAGGAGCCGCCAATACAGAAAGCCACATGGTGGCTCATGAGGAAGCCTGGGGGGGGCAAAGAGTGAGAAACCGGAGACAGAGAGTGAGGTGGGTGGCAGGAGCTGCCAAAATGGAAAGTCACACAGTGGCTCATGAGGAAGCCTGGGGGAGGAACAAAGAGGGAGGACCTGAGATAGAAAGCACAGCAGTGGGTGGCATGAGCTGCGTAACTCTGGACATGCGCACTAGTGTCAAGTGTAATGCACACAGCCGGAGTTATGGCTAAGAAAGAAATGAAGCGCTTTCCCATTAGAGTGGTTCATTTCTTTTACATAGACAACATGCCACGTCGGCAAAGCTGAACTTGTGTCATGACCAGAGAGCCTGGTCATTGGTGTACACTGCCAAGCCCATTGCAGTTTCAGCTGTTATTGGATCTGGCAATGACACACCTCTCAAATGCCATATTGTCCAAATATGTTCCTTGCACAAGTGGAAGTGAACACAAAAAGGTAAAGAAAGGATTAACAAGGGGCCGGTCCGGTGGTGCTGAGGGGTGAGGCACTGGATGCCACACCTCACACCATGCCGGTGACCCGGATTCGGGTACGAGCTCATGTCACTGGGGGTCAGCAGGGGGAAGGAGGATTGAGCATCTCAACAGACACTCTTCTCCTTCAGGGGTCGGATTCCAGGGATGCTCTACACACCCAACACCCATGAGGGTTGGTAGGAGTACCGACTTTCAAGGCAATGGCAGCTCCATGATGCTGGAGCCAGGGAAGGGGGCATGCTGTTAGGCATTTGGCAGGCATAGTGCATAAGCACATAACCTGCCCAAGCCAGTGTCCTCAGGGGAATGGATGGGGACCACGACAGAAAAACAGAAAATAACCCTCTGCAGTCCTAGATGACGACTGCTCCAGGTCATCCAGCCACAGATCTACAGGCAGACCCCGCTGTGCAGGCGATCCATGGAGAAAGAGAAGAAAAGGTAGGAGTTGCCGGGTAATTCTAGGGGCAGACTTGGCATCCATGGCATGGGGACATGAGCGGCCTGAAGGAGTAGAACAAAGAGGGCAGATTAGGAGAGGGATAAAACAAAGTAAAAAAAAAGAAAGGATTAACAACACAGTTCAGTCAAAAACACAGTAAATGAGATTCATACTTACTGTAAATTACTGATGTTAATCATTACTGGTGTAATGTTTCTTGACTGTGTGATGGTGTATTGATGGCTGCAGCCAGGCTAGTGGTGCAACACCTTCAGGGAAATAACCAGATATAACAACCAACATTAGAAATGGTTGCTCACTGTGGCACAAGTATTTTGATGTTACTTGTCAATTCATCTTGTACTGATCATGCAGATATATTTAAAAAAGTTATGTGACACAACAAACTAACTTTTTGAATATAAAAGTTTATCCTTACTGAATGCTGGAATCCCGATTAATTTTGAATACATTATTTTTAATTCCAAAATTTAAAACAACGCTGGTGAATTTAGGGACAATATTTCACAATTATTTGGCTATTCTGGTTAATAATGATGATGATGACAAGATAAACTTAATTTCTACAAAACTGACTACTGTACCAAAATGGTACAATAAGAAATAAATTAATGTAAGGCAACCAGCAGTGGAATAAGTGGGGGGATCCAGAGTAGGTGTACAAATGACAGGTGATTGTTTAACACTGGAGTATTTACTGAGATGAGACAGTGGCATAAGAAGTGTGTCCAGCAGCCACTTGCTTCATTCTGAATCAAGAGTCTGTAATGTGTGCATTTCAAAGCATGCCACGCGCTAACTCCTGATTCAAAAAAAAATCTGTCTAGCCTATTTTCTTTTTAGAAATTGAAAATAGCATACAAATTAGTATTTTACCTAATTACTCCATAAATAAATAAACACACAGAAAGGTCATCCTTTGATGTTTATGATGTATTTAGCCAGCAAAAATGACAGGAAATCATTTCCTATCTCCTTTAAAGTATACAGATATTTCAGGACACTGGGGGTGGTCTCCCCAGTGTCCCACACTGTGGCAGTGGGGATTCTAAATGCCATCATGTGGATTGGGCCCCTGATGTCAGCTAATGAATTAAAATAGTGGTCTGAAGGGCATCTGACACGGAGGGTGGGCATTCTGGTGTTGGATTATATTAAATAAATAATTGATCAGAACTGAGGGGGTGGTGCTGCTCTGCTACACCCCTTCCCGCTCCACATTTACTTTAGTGTTTGGAACTTGCATCTTGCATTTTGCTACTTCTTTTTAAATAAGATAAGCGAGATTTATTTGCTACCATAGTATTTAAACCACAGCAATGAACCTTTTTAGCAGTCTGCTAACATGGAGCTGCTGTTAGTATGGGAGACACACTGTCAGCTGTTTTATTTTTATACAAGAGGTTTTATAAACTGACATTAATTTGAAGAGCAGCTTTGAGTTGGCAAACTGCTTTTTTAGACAGATTCGATGCCTATGTGGGAGCACTGGTAATTGAGCAAGGTAGCTCCATGTTCTCCCTGCATTTTTATCTGGAGCCAGGAAATTTATTGGTGAAGAGGACAGTGAGATACGTGTGGTGCACTTTATGTACTGAAATGCTTGACTTCTTTTTAAAAAGGTAAGTCATTGTTGCCTAGGGTCGGGGGGATTTAGTTTCACATTTGAAGTATAAAACCTATTACGCTCATTGGAGCAAACATTTCTTTTCTCCCCCCTAGGTGACCACAATACACTTCAGAAATTGACAGCAGTGAAGGTCTGCAGTATGGGAGATATTACTGGAGATGGTTGAATCAAGGACCCTTAAACAGTTGCAGCCTGGGTGTATCTACCTATATATCTAAAATCCCTTTGGTTTACATGGACTCCTTGTGGAGGAGAGCAGAGTAATTCAAAATATTAACAAAATAAATAATATAGGGACTAGAGGATGGTGATCGGAGGGTGGGGGTGCCACTAGACACCAGGGAATATATGGGGACAGTGATTGGGGAGTTAGGGGTGCCACTAGGTGCCAGAGAAAAAATGGGGGCTCACAACTCACACTGCAGCTGGCAGCAGGAGTTCATCTGCAGCTGCAGAGGTAAATAAAATCTGCTGTTCTCATACAGAGAACATATCAGAAGGCTCCTCTCGTTAAGCTGGCACCCAGGATTTTTGGTGCCTAGAAAAATAATTTCTGGGGCTAATTCTTAAAAACAAACATCAGAATCTAGCTAAACAGGTCCAGTTTACCTAGGTTCTGATGTTTTTTTTCAATGACAACATTTTTATGTATTTTCTATGGTTTTTAGTTGGTGGAAAAAAAAACACAAGATGGCGGCCCATGAAAAGAGATTTTTCTCTCACGAAAAAGGATTTTATTTTCACAAAAAAGGAACGGTTTCACAAGACAGAATCCTTTTTTGCAAGATCATATCCTTTGTTGAACTTTCTCCCTCTATCCTGAAAAGTGATTTTCCCATTGAAAACAATGGGAAATGAAAAATTCAATAACTTAGCAACAGATTTATATTTTTTCACCAAACAAATGCATGCCTGTTTTGTTACTCAAGCTGTTTCTACCATATAACAAGCATTTGTCAATGCTGGATATTGCTTGCTTATATGTGCTGTTTAGGTATTTGGAAGTGAAAGTTCCATGTCTAAGAACTGTCATGTGCCCCCACAAGACATCCACTGTGTCTTTCTGTTCAGTATTCACAGAAGAGAGGGAGGGGCAAGGGCCACAACAGTACAGCAGTTGCAAAGACATGAAGAGGTGGGCAATAGTCAATTCACAGGCAGAAGAATCCTGCAGGAGGTGACTAAATTGAAGGTGGAAAAAGCGATGGGACCAGATGGCATACACCCAAGGATATTAGAAGAACTGTGAAGGTAGATAGCAGTACCTCTGGTAGCTATGTTCACTGAATCATTCAACACAGGGTGGTACCAAAGAATTGTAGGAGGGCACATGTGGTCCCTCTATACAAATCCAGCAGTAGGGAGGAGGTGGAGAACTATAGGCTGGTCAGCCTCACTTCAGTAGTGGGGAAGATCATGGAGACATTGCTTAAAGAAATGACAGTGGGGCATCTAGAAGCCATTGGAGCCCAGGACCATAGACAACATGGCTTCGCAGTGGGGAGGTCATGTCAGACAAATCTGGTTGGTCTCTTTGACTGAGTGACAAAGGAAGTAAATCAGGGTGAGGCAGTGGACAATGCTTACCTTGATGTAAGCAAAGCCTTTGGCACCATCCCACATAGGAGGCTGATAAACTAGCTGAGTAGGCTGGGTATGGGCGAAAGGGTGGTGAACTGTGTTAGAAACTGGCTAACAGACAGGGAGGCAGAGAGTGGTGGTAAATGGGGTGCAGTCTGGGGAGGGGGTGACCTGTGGAGTGCCACAGGGATTGGTCTTGGAGCCAGTCCTGTTCAATGTCTTCATTAGTAACATTGCAGAAGGGCTAAAGAGAAAGGTATGCCTGTTTGCAGAGAAACACAAAGATCTATAACACAGTGGATACTCCAGAGGGGGTGGAGAAAATGAGGAGGGACCTGGGGAAGCTTGAAAAATGGTTTGAGTACCGGTAACTGAAGTTTAATTACAAAAAGTGCAAAATTATGCACCTGGGACACAGAAACCCTGGGGAAAGCTATAGGATGTGGGGGGGGGGGGGTTGCTGACACTCACAAAGAAGGAAAGGGACCTGCGGGTTCTTATTTCAGATGTCCTGAAAATGTCAAAGTGGTGAGGCTGCTGGGAAGGCCAGTGACATGCTGGGGTGCATAGGCAGGGGGTATCACCAGAATAATGAAGGAGGTAGTGATGCCATTATATAAAACCATGGTCAGGCTTCACATGGAGTACTGTGTGCAGTTCTGGATGTTGCACCTTCATAAGGATATTAACAGGCTGGAGATGGTCCAGAGAAGGGCGAATGAGATGGTACAGAGCTTGCAACACAAGACTTATGAGGAGAAATTAAGGGATCACAATATGTACTCACTGGAAGAGAGGAGGGAAAGAGGGAATATGTTAGAAACATTCAAGTACCTCAAGGGTGTAAGTATAACTACTGAGAAGCAGGAGACAGCTGCTATAGACATATGTGCCAGAATCAGTGTGATATTCTTTTATTCTTACAAATCTGTAATCTCCAGTATTTCAGTAACCATATGACCACACTGCCTTCTTTAGGCAATTTTATGCTGGTTGATGCCTGCTGTCAGATGGCAGACAGAGGGCTCACCAGATTGTGTTGCCATTTGAAAAACTTCATAGAGAGTTCTTTTACTGGTAAGCATTTTGGAAAGCTGGTGAAGGTCTTACAATTTTTATTATGATTTTATCTCCTTATGTTTGTCCCCTTTGGTTCCCCCATCCCCACACCCCAACAGTCATCAGTGGCCACAGCTGCAGCCTTCTTCTTGCCAAGCTGATGGGTGAGCAGCTGCCTTCACAGTCCGTGAAGTCTGACGTCTTTCAGTGCCACTTATTGGTCATCTTCCAACACAGGCGAGGTGCTGCCAGTGCAAAACTAACTCAGGACAAGCAGGTTTCAAAGTGGGGAAGAAATGGAGTGAGCAAGAATCAAGTACTCATTCAGATGCAGCATCGATTTTTAAGATCAGCACACTGGTGTGGACACTGCAAATACAACCCCAGCTGTTTAAGCAGCCTTATGAAGACTAAAGGCTTCTCATAGCACTGGGGTTCTGCTTATTGTACTGAAAGTGGCTGCATATAATTTGGTAATTTACTGTACCTTACATCTGGATGTATGGTAGGCCCAACTTTAAATAAACACTGCACCTGAATGAACACATGATGTCATAGAAACATAGAATTTGTCAGCAGAAAAGGACAGCTCAGCCCATCCAGTCTGCCCAAGTGTTCTCTACCTACTTGTAACTCCTGCCTGTATATGTTACTGCATGTCTTATTCTGCCTGCGTCCATCAGTACCTCCTTGTGAATGAGCTTGCTTAGTGGATTTTTCTTGCAATGAACTTGAGCCTAGTCCACTTCCATAGCCCTACTGATCTCCATTGACCTCCTCCTTCCCCTTTTTCTAATATACCCCTATGTTTAGCCCGTGCATGCTTCATGCCCCCTACAATTTTTGCTTCCACCACTTCTCCTGGCAGTCTGTTCAAGGTGTCTACCACCCATTCAGTAAAGAAATATTTCTTTACATCTATCCTGAATGCCTCACCCCCCCAGCTTCATTGTATGTCCCTTGGTTTGGGTGCTCATCCTCATTTGAAGGAAACTCCCCAACTGTACCCTCTTTACCCCTGTGAGGTACTTTGTAGGTCTTGATCATGTCACCTCTCGCCCTCCTCTCTTCCGGAGTGTACATGTTGAGATTCTTCAGCCTTTTCTTGTAGGGATTCCTGTGAAAATTCTGAACCATTTTAGTTGCCCTCCTCTGGAAAACCTCCACCTTATGTCCTTTCTGAAGTGTGGACTCTAGAACTGGACACAGTACTCCAGCTGGGGGTATACCAGGGAGTGATACAATTGCAGCACAACATCCCTCCTCTTCCTACTGGAATATGACACTCCTTATGCACCCCAGAATCCAATCTTCCCTGCCAATAGTCTTGTCACACTGTACTGCCATCTTGAGGTCCTCTGATATAATAACCTCAAGGACCCTTTCATGTCTAGCGAGTATCACTACCTCCCCATCCTATACTCAGCATTGGGGTTCCTATGCCCTAGGTACATGATTTTACACTTGTTGACATTGAACCCCAGCTAAGTAAGAAAATGGAATTGATTTGAATGAATTGACGGCTTTTAGCAGCTTTTTGGGGAGTGTGTGTGGGGGTGGGCTCTGCCTACTATAACTACATGCTTTTGATTTGGTATAATGTGCAAACAGACTAACCCTGCTCCCCATTCCATGTGCTATATCAGAGATAAAGGGCTGAAATAGCACCGGGCCAAGCACTGAGCCATGTGGCGCCCTGCTTGTCACTGCTCTGGGTGCTGAGGGCTACCCCCCCACCACCACCCTATGCACCCTCCCCAGTAACCAGTCCTCTATCCATTTAGTCAGACCACCTTCCACCCATAACCCTCCTTCTTCTCACTCTTCTCCTCCTCCTTGGCCTGTGTCCCTCCTCCCGGTAGTCCGCACCCTTTTTCCTCCTTATTTTTACTGGGTGGTGATGCCTTCTGTATTACACTCTCAGACTGCCTGCCCCCTTCCAAGGTTACTATGCCTCCACCTTTACCTATATCTAGGGCGGTGAGTCCATTAGGCTCCCCTGTCCAGATCTTTCTAACAACCTCAGTCTTTTGGCCACCCTCCCCTCTAGTTTAAATCCACCTTAGAAGAGATGTACCCCTCTAATCCTGCCTTTTTTTTGTACACATTTTCTTCCTGGGCTACAGTTGGCTTGGTCATCCCAACGACCCCCCTAGCCCTGCCCCCAACATCAGGCCAACCTGCTCACCTCCATGGATTACCCCTCCCAAGGCGGGGTGGTGAGGAACTTCCCAGCTCGACCCACCAGAGCAGGATCTGGTTAAGGAGGTGCCATTCAGGGTGGGCAGTGGGGGTTGGAAGCTCATGCTGCCAGACCATAGCCCATTTTCCACTTTTCTCCCCTTTGCAGAGTACGGGCATGCAATGACGTATAGGCACAGTTT
Source organism: Neoceratodus forsteri (assembly GCA_016271365.2). NCBI lineage: Eukaryota > Metazoa > Chordata > Ceratodontiformes > Ceratodontidae > Neoceratodus > Neoceratodus forsteri. Next base: position 937,325,537 of record CM057449.1, on the reverse strand, counting down.
GCCAATGTCTGCCACACTCTGCCCCCTTTACTACACCACTGTAGTAGAGCCCCTTGTCACTACAGAACAGTGGGTCCCTGGATCCTGCCCCGGGATAGGAGAGCAGTCCTCCAGACACTCAATCCTATCCCTCCCGTGCCGACCCCTGGTGGCCTGGGATTGTGTCCGAACCCAGGTCACCAGTGTGGCGTGAGGTGTGGGGTCCAGCGCCTCAACCCTCAGTGGCAGTGGGCTGGCAGTAATGCTGCCTTTAATACTCCCCTTCCCTTTCTGCTCCAGTGTACCCTGTCCCCCGCATACAAGTCACTATTCCACCACACCCTACCCCAGTTAGTCACTAACCCATAATGTTTGGTGTGGCACCAATCCCTCAGCCACTCGTTGAACTCCTCAAGCCTACCATTCCTCACCATGCTTGCACATGGCACCAGCAGTACCTCCAAGAATGCCACCAACTTCCACAGCCCCTCACACTGCCTGCCCAACTACTTGAACCTCCCCCTCACTACTTCCACAGTGTCCCCGCCAAGTCGTTTGTATCCACATGCAACAGTAAATGAGGTTTCTTCCTCCCCCTCACTCCATGCTTGAGCAGTGCCTGCCCTGCCCCTCCTGCAGTCAACCTGGGGACAGCTTCAACCCATATATGGCTGTGCCTTTTCCCCTTTCTACCCCATCTCACCCCTTTCAATATAGAATCCCCCAGGATGAGTATCCCCCCATCCCTTACCCCCTTTCCCTCTCTCATTCGCTCATTCTGTTTGTTCCGGAGCTGCAGGCTGCTCTTTTGTACTGGGCTCCTGCCTGCATTGGTACCTTTTTCTGCCCACAAAGAAATCTGCAGCAGTCCCAACACAGCTCTGTTGAGCTCTCTTACTCCCCCTCTCTCACTTGCTCATTCTGTTTCTCCCAGCATTGCAGGCTGCCCTTTTGTGCTGGGCTCCTGCCTGTGTTGGCACCTTTTTCTGTCCACAAAGAAGTTCACAGCTGTCCTGATAGAGCTCTGTTGAGGTCGCTCACTCCCCCTCTGTCTCACTCATTCTGTTTCTCCCAGCGCTGAAGAACAGCAAAAACAGCTCCTCCATGAAGACAGGTGCTCGAGTCAACACTAAAATCCATAAAGAACAAAACTCAGCACTCTGTAGTTGGCATATGAACCAGGCATATTTTTAATGAAATAAACCCCAAACTAAGCCACACAGTAACAAGTTGCACAGCAAAAGTAAGTTCCCAACCGGTTTCGTGCAAATAGCACGTATCGGGGGTGGTTACTTGAGATACAAAACACATATATATATATATATATATATATATATATTTATATATAGTGAAAATCACTTAAAGGAACAGCTCCTTAAAAGTACCTCATGAAAGAGCCAAACTAGAAAATTTATATTACACTCATTTACATCGAAAAAAATATATACTATAATACAATCCCCATATCAGTATCAATAGATACATACACTGATTTTTTATATATAAAGGGGAAAGAAAACACACATAGTTATTGCACATTTCATAGATAAAAAATCAACTAAATAATACTATAAACTCCATATATACATGTTAAATTTAAAAAAATGTAGTAAAACTGAACTAAAGAAGTGATTCTATATAGGACTCAACAGCTGTTAAATAACTGCAATAATAAAGGTACTAAAGAATACTTGAAAAAATGTGTTATACAGTACTAGACAGGAAATCAGCTCCCAGCCATCAGGACACACCGAATGTTCCATGTCCAGGTATTTTGTAACCAGCAAGATTTATCTGTAAAAAATAACAAAGAAAGAATTAACATCTATAATTCAAACAATCCAAAAATTCTGTAACACTGGAAAAATAAGAGAAAGAAAGGGGGATAAGGAGGAAGGGGTGGGGAGGGGAAAGGAAAGAAAAAGGGGAAAAGAAAGAAAAGGGAGGGGAAAGGGAAGGGAAGGGGAAGGGGAAAAGGGTTAGGTAAAGGAGGAAAAAAGGAAAGGGGAAAGGGATGGAAGAGGAAGAAGTGAAAAAAGAAAGAAAAAATGCATACTTATTTAGACTTAAAACAACTCAACAATTCTATCTTATCATTCAGTCCTGGAGCAACAAGAGCCCCTAATGTATAAATCCAAAAGGACTCTCTATATTTCAATTTAGCATCCAAGTCTCCTCCACGAGGGCCTAACTTCACAACTTCAATACCACAAAATCTAAATACATGTTCCAAATGTGTCTTTCTGCTTTGATCACAATGTACAGCAAGTGCACTTCTAGCATCATTATTAGAAAGAGATCTTAAATGTTCACTCATCCGTACCTTTAATGGGTGTATAATTTTACCCACATAGAATGCACCACATTGACAAGTAGCTAGATTAAACTACATTCATAGTACTACAAGTAATGAAATCTCTGATTTCATAAGTTTTAACACAATTACAGCTGGTAAAAGTATTACACTTAAGTACAGATTTTTAGAATTTACAATTGCCACAATTATACATACCACACAGTAAATGAGAGCAACTCCTGTCACCACCCATATTAGAAGGCCCAGTGTAGCTATGTCATGTAAATTTTGACCTCTCCTATAGACCATTCTAGGTTTACAGCGGGTGACTTCCAACAGCCGTGGATCTCCCAGCAGCACATTCCAATTGTTCTGAATAATCTGCTCAATGGCTTTGGGATGTCTAGTATAGGTGGTGACAAAATTAGCCCTCTGTTCCTTAGGTATTTTAGTTTTTTGTTTTACAAGATCAATTCTCTCCACACATGCTGCTTCCTTAAAGGCATCCTGAACTGTATTATGAGCATACCCTCTTTCTACAAATCTATCACATAAGTCTGACCCATAAGTGATAAAGTCCACATCTTTACTACAATTTCGTCTCACCCTTAACATTTAGGCCTTAGGTATATTGGACACCAAATGATGTGGATGGCAGCTGGATGCATGTAAAAGTGAATTCCTGTCAGTCTCCTTGCAAAATAATCTAGTACTGAGACCACCATCTCCTTCCTTGGTGATACTCACATCCAGGAAAGATACACATAAAAGGTCCTGTTGTAAAGTGAATCTCAAATTCTCATTACATTTTTCTAAATATAATACGAATTGTTGAAGCTCCTCCAAAGTGCCACGCCACACAATAAAGATGTCATCAATATAATGGCACCAAATGTCGATATTGTCATAGAAAGGATTAGTGTATCTATCATAAACAGTGTTCTTCTCCCACAAATCCAAATACAAATTGGCATAGTTGGGTGCAAATGTTGCACCCATGGCTGTGCCTTTAATTTGCAAATAGAAATTATCCTGAAAAAGAAAGAAATTTTTCGTCAGGACATGTTCTGCACATTCCAGAAGGAAATTCTTTTTACCATGGGAGACTTGTGTATCTTGTGACCAAAAGTAGTCTAATGCATTAAGACCCCCTTCATGTGGTATATTGGTATACAGGGATGTAATATCCATGGACACCAAGAACCATCCAGGCTCTATTTGCATATCATTTAAAATGTCCAAGAATTGTCCTGTATCCCTAATAAAAGATGGTAATGTAGTAACATATTTCTTAATATGAAAGTCCACATATTGAGATAGGGGCTCTAAAAGAGAGCCTATACCTGCCACTATGGGGCGCCCGGGTGGGTCCCACAGATTTTTATGAACCTTAGGTAACATATAGAAACATGCCACCACAGGGTTTGCTGCTTCTAGAAACAACAGTTCACTATGCCCAACAAACCCTTCACATTCGGCTGAAAAAAGAAAACTGTCAATTTGTAATTTAAAAGCCATAGTGGGATCAGTATTCAAAGGCTGATAGAAAATCACATCTTCCAGTTGTCTCCGTGCTTCTCGAATATAACTGGATGTGTTCATTACTATCACTGACCCACCCTTGTCTGCAGGTTTAATTGTCAAATCAGCATTTCTCTCCAAGCTCTTAAGTGCCTCAGACTCCACCGTTGAAATGTTAATATAGGTAGGGGAAAGTCTTGATCGAGAAGGGTTCTAAATTGTCTTTCTCAAATACTTTCGAATACTTGAACTGCATCACTATAGGGAGGCATAAAAGTAGATGTAGGTTTAAATCGGCTTACCTCCACTGTGGTCAATGGTATGTCCTGAACATTCTCCACTGTACTGCTCAGTCCAAAACCCATGGTGCTGTTATTATAAAATGCTCTCAAATTCAAATTCCTAGTAAACCAATGTAAATCCAAGTATAGTTCAAATTGTTTAGCATCCTGTGTAGGTACAAACAGAAAAGTCCCTTCTGTAGAACTGCAATTTGATCCATGTTCAGAATAACACCAAAGATGTTAATAACATTATTCTGTGGAGCTATCTGCCCCTCGTAATGATTCCTATGCTTCCTCCCTCCTCTTCTAGTGGATTTGCTTCATCTAGATGGTTCACTGGTACTGATTTCCTCGTTCTCGAACTCCTCGGGTTCTTCGGTTCCAAAACTGGCTCCCAGAATTGGACCGACCGTCATTTGTTCAAAGGGGCCAAGTCCTCCTTGAAAAAATCCTCCTGTTCTGATTCACTAGCCGAAGTATAATAGGGTGAATTGCCTCTATTGTGCAAAATGGATTTGGGCTGGTTAGAAACAACACCTTTATCCCTTCTACGACCAGCAGGGACCCCTTTACCTGTCTGATGTGGAGACTTATGGTGGTTCCAATCCCAGACTCTATTATTCTGATAGTCAAGTCTATCCCTCTCAAACTTGTGTAATTTAATACATCTGATTTTATTTTCTTCTCTCTGAATATTTTCTTTAAATTTTTTATCAAGTATGCTATAATCAGGATGATCCTTAAAACCGGAAACAATTTCCTCTTTACCCTTGATGTCAGCAGTTACTTCATCTCTTTGTGCTGGGCCCCTGCCTCCGGTGGCGCCTTTTTCAGTCCACTAAGAAATCTGCAGCAGTCCCAACAGAGCTCCGTTGAACTCGCTCACTCCCCCTCTCTCAGTCACTCATTCCGTTTCTCCCAGTGCTGCTGGCTGCCCTTTTGTACTTGGTTCCAGCCTGTGTTGGCGCCTTTTTCTGTCCACAAAGAAATCCACAGCAGTCCCAACAGAGCTCCACTGAGCTTGCTCACTCATCCTCTCTCACTGGCTCATTCTGTTTCTCCCGGCACTGCAGGCTGCCCTTTCATACTGGGCTCCTGCCTGCATTGGTGCCTTTTTCTGCTCACAAAGAAATTTGCAGCAGTCCCAACAGAGCTCCATTGAGCTCGCTCACTCCCCCTCCCTCACTCGCTCATTCTGTTTCTCCGGTGCTGCAGGCTGCCCTTTTGTACTGGGCTCCTGCCTGCACTGGCACCTTTTCTGGCCACTAAGAAATCCACAGCAGTCCTGACAGAGCTCAGTTGAGTTCGCACTCCCCTCTTTCACTCGCTTGATCTTAATCTGTCCAAACACTGATTTCCCAAAGCGACCATGCTAATCTGCCCGGAATGTGAAAACACATTTCAGCCAGGATGTGAAAAATGACAGCTGTACTGTTCATAAGGAGGTGTGAAAAAATGCCAGTGATGAAAATCTGGCATGAAAATATTACAAATTTGCAAAGTTACATGGGTGCATGGAAACTACGCAATGCACGCTCATAACACAGTCATTTTATGGACTTTCATCACAAAATTTTCAGCATAGTCATTTTAGGACCTCTGCTCATGAACAGTGTCACTGTGATTTTCCTAATGTGTCCTGAACACTGATTTCCAACAACGACTGCTCTATTCTGCACCAGAAGTGTGAAAACACATTTCGGCCAAGATGTGAAAAATCACAGCTGTACTGTTCATAAGGAGGTGCAGAAAAATGCCAATGTTGAAAATCTGGAGTGAAAACATTGCAAATTCACAAACTTATGAGTGTGCATAGCAACTGCACAACACACACTCATAAAATTGGCATGTTTTGGATTTTTTCCACCAAATTTGCAACATAGACTTTTTGAGAGCCCACCTCATGAACACTGACACTGTCATTTTATTAATCGGTCCCGAAAGGTGATTCCGCACAGTGACTGTGAAATCACCTTTCAGGACTGAATAATGCCATGACAGTGGCTGAATTCATGAGGAGGGGTTCCAATAACCCCATGTTGAAAATTTGGTGCCAAAATTCCCAAAAATGCCTGAGATATGCAGCAAAGTTGAAAAGACCCTATTTATGCCATTATACAGCTTACTGGCATTTCTTCAGTTTGTGGTCAGCTTTGAAGAGTGCAGACGTGTTCCTGATCCACCGAAGATCGTCTCACTGGGCTCTGGAGGTAAGTATGGGGTAAGTGGGGGTGTGTGGGGAGGCAGGGTGCGCAGAGAGTGGGTGCAGGTTGGGGGAAGGGCCACGGACTCTATGAGGGACCGTTTTCTTGTTTACAGGGTTAAAAAATTCAAAAAACATTGTGGGATGGTTTTTCTTTTTACAGGGACATTTGGCACACTGGGGTGGGCTTCCAGCATGCTACCTGAGTGTTTTTTTGGGGGGGCTGTAGCTTACGGGTTGGACACCCCTTGGCACATCTGAGGGGAAGAGCCTAGGGGGATTGGACACCCCCCTCGGCAGACTACACATGGGGGGTACTTTATGCCAATGGGAGTGGGCTCCCCCATCGGAAAATTCAATTGGGAAGGGGAGACTGAAGCTGACGGGGATTGGGCACACCATTGGCAAAGAAAGACAGGGGACACATGATGCTGAGGGGGATTGGGTGCCCCCTCAGCATACAAAAGAAACTTGGGATTTCTTTGACTGGGTGACCAAAGTAGTAGATCAGGGAGGGCTGTGGACATGGCCTACCTAGACTTTAGCAAGGCATTTGACACAGTCCCACACAAAAGATTAATATACAAGTTAGCCAGCCTGGGAGTGGGTCCTAAGATGACAGCCTGGGTAAAGAACTGGCTGGAGAATAGGACACAGAGAGTAATAGTAAATGGAGTCCACTCAGAAGAAAGGCGTGTTACTAGTGAGGGTACCGCAGGGTTCAGTATTAGGACCAGTTCTCTTCAATGTATTTATAAGCGACATTGCAGAAGGACTGGAAGGAAAAGTATGTCTCTTTGCAGATGACACTAAGATCTGCAACAGAGTTGATGCACAGGGTGGGGTGGAAAGGATGAGAAGGGATTTGGCAAGGTTAGAGGAATGGTCAAATGTATGGCAGCTTAGATTCAATGCTAAGAAGTGCAAGGTAATGCACCTGGGAAACAAAAACCCAGGGGAAGAGTACACAATGGGGGTGAGATACTAACAACAACAAAAATGGAAAGGGACCTGGGGGTAGTCATATCAGATGACCTAAAGACGGGCAAGCAATGTGAGAGGGCAGCAAGGAGGGCTGGGGGATACTGGGATGCATAGGGAGAGGCATCACCAGTAGAAAACAGGAAGTTATTATCCCTCTGTACAGACAGCTGGTGAGACCCCATCTGGAGTACTGTGTGCAGTTCTGGAGACCCAATCTCCACAAAGACATAGACAGGATGGAAGCTGTCCAAAGGAGGGCAACTAAAATGGTGCAGGGTCTGCACTGGAAGACATATGAAGAGAGACTTAAGGAGCTTAATATGTATAGCCTCGAGGAAAGGAAGGAGAGGGGACATGATAGAAACGCTTCAAGTACCTCAAAGGAATCAACAAAGTCCAAGAGGGTAGCATCTTTCAAAAGAGGTGTGCAAGAACAAGAGGGCACAATTTGAAGATAGAGAGTGACTCAGAGGTAATTTAAGGAAGTATTTTTTACAGAGAGGGTTGTGGATGCATGGAGCAGCCTTCTGGAGGAGGTTGTGGAGTCAAAATCAGTGGTGAATTCAAGCATGCATGGGATAGTCATAAGGCAGTTCTGGGGGGTTGGGGTAGGAAGAAGTGGGCTGCTGGTTAACTAGGATCTGCAGCTTATCCAGTAGGTAGGGAAATGGGCAGACTGGGTGGGCCAAGCGGTCCTTATCTGCCGTCAAATTCTATGTTTCTATGTTTCTATGTTTTGGGGGTGGGGACATTATGCCAATGGGGACTGGGCTTCCCGTCGGCAAACTGGGTCGGGGGCATGCAAGGTACTGCCCTGCAATGATGGGTCGCTCCCTCATTGCAGTGGAATGGGTGATGCTGCAATGACGAGGTAGCCCCTGATTGCAGTGGTGAAAACCTTTCAAGATGGTAGCATGCTGGATGAACTAGTGTCAGCAGCAGCATGCCACCGCATTGGGGAAAGTGGGACAAGCCTCAAAGTGCAGTGGGACCACTGGCCACAACAGTGCCGCACCTCCACAACTGGCTTCTGCAGCAAGCTGCCGCAACATGTTTCTTGTTCATGCGCGTGTAAGCAACATAAAAATGACACCAAAATTCCTCACCATCTGGATGCAAGACGATGAGGAAAAAACTGTAAAAAGTAATGGCTTTATGACTTTTTCAACTGCCCAGATCTCAGAACCTTCACATCCAACTGTAACAAAACTTGCCAAATCAAGAGATCTACACTATGGGACAACACGTACCAAAATTTGTGCAAATCCATTGATCATTTGCAAAATTATTAAAGTGCAAAATCTGAGGTTTAACGTTAAACATACTACTCAACCCAAATTATAGTGGTGCAATATTTCACATTTTGACCCAATATTTTCAACCAAGTCTTTTTGTGAGCCCTATTCTGAACATGACATGTTTCATTTATAAAATACTCACCGAAATGTCATTTTGCACCACAAGTGTGAAAACATATTTTGGCCAGGATTTAGAAAACAACACCTGTAACACTCTTGATGTGATGTAAAAAATTGCTGAGTTGAACAATTGTGTCAAAATATTGAAAATTACTAAAGCTATCAGTAAATGTTGAAAATGTCAATGTTTTTTCATAAATTAGTTATTTTTAATATGTTTGACTCACATTTTCAAAATGACCTTTTTCTGACCTCCACCTCGTGCACAAGAAAAGTGAAATTTTTCAAATCCTGCCTAAAAAGTGAATTTACAGAATGACTGTGAAAACCTGTTTCAGGGGATCTGAAACATTTTACCATCCTGGTTGATGAGATTGGGTAAAAAAAGGACATGTTGAAAATTTGAGACAAAAATGTTTTAAATTGATTGCATTATGAGAAAAAGTTTGAAATGTATTGGAAAGACTTTTGGCCCAATTTTCAAAGGGCTTCGACAGATGCAAGGGAGTTGCATCAAACATGATTTTATAAGGTGGGCTGCATCTGTTTCAGACACAGCTGCATCAGAGTCCACTTCCACCAGGGTTGCATCCAACAACTTAGTGCGCCAGGTCGCAAGTGGGCTAGCGCCATGGCAGGCTGCCACATCCCTATTTTGGGCTCTTCAAAGCCCCTCCATGGATGCAGGGGGCACCACTTAGACCAGCCAGGAGGTGGTCTAAGTGGTTGCACCTGGGGACTTGGGAGGTCACTGGATAGTTGGGTACAGTAAAGGCAGGGGAGGAGCCATGGGAGGTGTTGGGGCACAGCTGTCGATTACCATTAAAATCATGCCGGCTGTTGAAAAAGCAGTTCCCTGACAGTGTAGTTCCCCCCATACCAAATGGTAATCCATAAGCTGTGGTAATATAGTTAATCCCTCCATGATCCCTGATCTACCCCAAGAATTCTGTAATATTTGCTTGTTGGTGTAGTGCCCTCCCAATCCCTGATCTCCCAGCAGACAAAGTATAATAATTCCCATTCATACTCCCTGGTAGTCTAGTGGCCCCCTACCCTCCCCACCCCAACAGTCAGTGGCCAACCATTCCATTCCCCCATCCCCGACCTGCTTCTGTGACTGGAACTTCTCTCCTCATTTCACCATAGCCAGACACAGAATGCACTCCACTGAACCACCAAGTAAGTTGACAGTATACTTATGCGGTCTGTGCAATTCATTCTGCAGCTGGCTGTGGTAGTGTGAGAGGAGTGCCGAGTCTAGAAATGAGGAGATAAGATGAGGAAGCTTGACCACAGCTTGCGCTGTGGGGAAGGTGGGAGGCCACTGACCACCAAGTAGTCAGGTGGCATGTCTGGCAGACACCTCAGGAGTAGGGGAGGCAGACTGGGACCAGGATTTTTGTTTACAAATGCTGACACTGGATTGAGGCTAATTGTAGGTTGAGGGCACAGTACTACCACCACATTGTGGCTCTTTCAGGGATTGCCGAGGGTTGTCAATAGCCTGCCACAGGAGACATTCTACACTGCTACCTCACGGGTGACCCAGCAGTTATGGAACAATGCCATATGGGGGGGAAAGGTGCCACATGTCACAGCCTTGCAGTGGCTGCCCCTTCTGTGCCAGGGTTCTGGGCTTGGTGCTCTTTCTGGCACCTGGGGTGCCCTTCTGCACACTTGTCTGCAGATGTGTCAGCAGACTTGCACCAGAACCCCCAATTGCATCCATCTTGTGGTCATGTAGCAAATTTTGTGGCTATTCCAGAAGGCTTGACACAAGTCACTGACCTTCTGGAATGGCAACTTTTTGCAGTTGCTGCAACTGTGTCGGATGCAGTTCCCCTTCAGCCGCAAGTTGTGTCTGATGCAGATGGTTTGTAAAATTGGGCCCATTAACTGCACTTACTTTGTATTATGTCAGTTCCAAGTCAGCTCCACAGTAGCAGGACTTCTTTATGTGATCAAGACTAGAGATGTGCAAAATCTGCAAATTTCATTATGTAAAACATTTCACAACATTCACGTATGTCACATAATATTTTGTGGGTGTGAAATGCAAAATTCCACTGGTGAAATCATGAATTTCACCCTCGAAATGCATAATTTCACCCACGGGTGGCAGAATTTTGCCACTGTCAGGTGAAATTCCACTGTTTGCGGGTGAAATTCTGCATTCTGCAGGTGAAATTCACAATTTTTCTTGTGGAATTTCGCATTTTGCACCCTCAAAATTCAGCAGCGAAATCCACGAATTTCACAAAATGTTTCATGTGGCAAAATTCACTATTTTGCCAGAATTTTGCTGTTGAAATTTATTTTTGCTGCATCTCTAGTCAAGACTGAATTAGATCATTGGGCATTTTTTAGGTGAGTACAGGTGTAGGAGTATGTGGGGTGGTAGGTACAGAGTAGGGGGTTGAAGCAGGGTAGGTGGTGGGTGAGAGGGAATGCTGGACATTGATGGAGTGTTTTTTTCACTGGGGAACTATAAAATAAACAACAAAAAACATAATATACAGACTTGAGACTGACACTGGGGCTTTGGAACCCTACTTTCAGAGTGGTGTTTGGTGCCACCAGGTGGTGGGCATCCCAATGTCCTAAAAACTATCAATAAAAGAAGGGCCAAAAAAGTCAGTTTGGATGTGGGGGTGGGCATTTGGTTCACTAGGGGTTTTACTGTCAGGGTGAGGGTCAGACACTGGGGACTGGGAACCCCCAGTGTCTGTGAACATTTTATTGACACCGGGGATGGGCACCCCAGTGTTGCATAGCATGGGGGTGAGCAAATGCACCCAGCATGAAGTCAGCATATTTACATCTATGGTGGCTGGTTTAAAGAAAAACAATGGTTCAAACAGAGATACCAGCAGCAGGATTCATCAGCACTTGCTCCTGGTGTTTTAACAGTATATTCATTTATTTATTTAAGCGTTTAACCAGGAAAGCATGCTGAGCAGGCTACTGCTCATTTTCAGATGTGTCCTGGGGGGAAGGAGTACAGTTACATGGTTGAACAGACATAGTACAAATATGATTGCATAGTGGGAATACCCACTAGCACAATGGATCCAGGTTAAGATACAAGAGGAATGAGATAACACAGAGACAGGCATAGTATAGATACATTACCATATAATATTACTATATAGTATAGTCAGGTGGAACAATATAGTGTTATATTAACAGTTTGGATGCACAGCCCTGCTATTCTGTACTCCGTAGACTGCATAGACACATGAGCAGGTAGAGGAGAAATGAGATTGGAGCATGGAGTTGAGGCACGGGGGGAAGAGAAGTGACGAATGATTGTTGGGAGGGAATTCCACAGTGTCAGTAGGTGGTAGGTAAAAGCCACCTGGCCAGCAACAGTGGCCCTGTATGGGACCACTAGGGACTGAGTTTCTGAGGGAGTATGCAGGGGTGGTAGGGTTGACAAGGGCAGTGACAAGGTAAGAGGGAAGCAGCTGTGACCAGTACCTGGCTGTGAACTTAGCACAGTGGGACAGCCTTGAATTGTCTAGAGAGGGGAGGTTCGTTGATTGGTAGATGGTGCAGTGGTGAGTTGCGTAAGGACAGTTCAGGACAAAGCAACAGAAGAAATGGAAAAAAGGGTCCAGTCTGGCTAGGGTGGACTTAGGACCTGCACTGTAGACTACATCCCTGTAGTTGAAGATGGGGAGGATCATTTTCTGCACAATGGCCCTGCGGGCAGGGGCTGGGATGCAGTCCCAGTTCCGGTAGAGTACCCCAAGCCTGAGGTGCAACTTCTTAATTACAGAGTCAACATGGGCTGAAAAGTTGAGGTGCTGGTCCAGCCAGACCCCGAGGTATCTGAAGGAGGTACAGGCCTCCAGAGGTGACCTGTCAAGGATGTGGAACATGATTGGGTAGGGGAGCTTCGGAAGTCTCTGCCTTGTGCCAAAGGTTACTGAGACTGTAGCTTGAGAGAAGGGTGGAAAGGGAAATAGCCATACACCATGTTAATGCATGAAGCAGTACGCTGACAGGGTGATGCATAGCCATGCCAACCCACTTCACAGAAACTGTAATGGCAAAAGGCCACTGAAACAATGGCTTTCATGCATGTACAGCAATGTGGCAAGTACACACTACTTGTAAAATGGACACTGAAATGTAAAATGAGCACATATATTTATGTGTCCTTAAAAATTCAGTTAACTTCAGAACACTCTTTTTTTAAATTGGGCATGCATGAAAAAATCTGTGTTTTTTTTTTAATTAAAAGCACTCACCTTGGGCAAACTCTGTCCAACCTGTAAGTTTTATATCTTAAATCCAAACAGTTTTTGCATTATAGGTGAGAAAAAGGTCTTAATTTTGACAAGTTTAATGTTTTGTGTACCTGTATAACTTTGCCCCCACTCAACTAATTGCTACTTAATTCACTAAAAATACCACCAACAGCTTAAAATCTGGTTCAATTTCAGTTGGCTTCCAGAAGTAGTCCCCTTCCCCCAGGACAAGGCTGAAAATAGGCAAAACATTGTCTAGGCCTCATTCCCGGTAAATAAAAACTAAATAAAATAAATAAATAATTGACAGGATATAGAGAACTAGAGAACTAGAGATCCTGGCACCAACTGTGTGATCCCAACCTAGAAATGCTTGCTGAAACCTAAGTAAGCAATAAGACATGATGAGGTGTGCATTGAACAGTTATTACTGCACGCCCAGGGGCATAGTGAGGCAGTGCCTTCAGCTCCTGGAAGTGCTGTAATATCTGTTCAATGCACACCCTGCAGAGTCTTATTGCACTTATAAAATGGGATCCTTTTTTGCTTGTTTTTTACTTTTTCCACTAAGAAAAATCATTTTCAAATGTAAAAAAAAAAGATTTGCCTATGCAAATTTATGATAAAATAGTCCTTCCGCCCACTAAAATATATCACTGAGTATGCACTGGACAAAGTTTGTCCTTTGCTGGCATCAGTAGTACTATTTCAATTTTACTGCTTGCATGTTGCAGGGGCACTAGCCCTGTGTTCTCTTGTAGTGTTGTGGATTTTTTTTAATAGGATGGAGCCCCAGGCAGGAGAGAGAGAGAGAGAAACAGGGAGATAGAGAAGTTTGTTTTTCTGTTTTCTATTTTTAGTCATGACCGATAGCAGGGGGGCAGCTCAGCAGGAGCAGGCGGGGATTTGGAGAATTGTCTGTGAGTGGGTACACACACACTGTCTCTGTCTCTCTCTTTCTCTCTCTCTCACTCACTCACACATAGAGCAAGCAGCAGTGTGAGGAGGTCTTGTCTGTACTCCCCCCACACAGCCTGTCAGAAAACGAGAAAAATGACTGTGGAAAAGTCAACTTAAAAAAACAAACAAAAAAAAGAGTCAACAGCTTTTTTACTTAAACCACGGGACTGGTAGCATGATGGCCACAGTGGGAGAGGACCTGACTGCAGGAGGCACACAGGGAAAAATCGGGCCATGATAAAGCAGTTTGTATTAATTTTAAGAGGTAACATTTAAGTTAAGTTTAAGAGGTAACATTTCTGCAGCTGTTACATCAGCTTTTAAAAATTGCAGACTATGGTTATTACAAGACTTATGTGTTCTACAGTAAAAAAAAAAGCTGTCATCCAAAACACTTGTAAAAATATGTTGGCATTTCAGACACTAAAGGTTCCAAATGCACACTGATATTCTTTTATTTTTATACTGCTTTCATCCTTTTTAGTACTTGTTTTTACCTGTGCATCAAATGGATTTGATGCACAGGTAAGAACCAATCAAAATGTAGGATTTTCTTTCCCCGTTTTATAATACACAGGCGCTGCTACACCTGTATAATAATTGATGACTAGGCGTTTGATGTATAATGGACATTTATGACTGTATCACTGCAGAATTTAAAGCACAGTCTGCTATCAAGAGACACCCCTTTCTCTATCCCTATCTCAAATCCTTCCTGGTGCAGGGACTGCATATAAACAAACATGGCAGCCAGTGTACATAGATGAATATTATATTGTTCATATAAGGACTAAATTCAGAGAAACACAGCAGTCTGTATACACTAGCAAGTTAGAGGCTGGTCTGTATATCGTCTCTGGCCTACCGTTATTAAACATGTTAGTGTGTAATTGGCATTCCTACCCAGCTCCTGCAGCTAGCCACTCACATTGGGTTTGACTGGTGCAGTATCTGCCCCTGGTAACTGTGGGACCACCCACACTCACACATGCACACTGTTAAGGATTTATTACCAGTCCCAATTTATTTTCTTTTTTTGCAAATGTGTACCACTGCTGTAATGTCTCCACATATTAAATGATTTAATGATTTCTTACCATTGACAATAAATGTGTAAATGGGCAAATGGGAGAATGATTGAGACCTTCAAGTACTTGACATGAATAAATAGGCTGAACAAGGAGTTTTTTTTCAAGCTTGGTGGAACCAAAACATGAGGGGACACATTATCAAGTTGGTGGGAGGGTTTACAAAAAAGGCTAGGAGGCCTTTCTTCACAGAGAAGGTGGTGGTGGGTTGGAATGAGCTTCCTAATTTCACTGAAAATGGTAGGCAGCTTCAAGAGAGGCTGGGATAGAGTTAAGGGAAAAATAAGGGTCAAGAAAGGGGCAGATGGAGGAGAAGGGCAGATTGGGGAAGAAGGATGAGTAACTGTTGCTGAAGACCCTGCAACATGAGCAGACTTGATAGACCTAATGGTTTTATTCCATTGGTTTCATTGTACATTCGATGTTCCTATAAATGTTTGTACTTTTCTGAAATGTTTGTACCTTGCACCAGCAGACATTCTGTGCTGTACAGTAAACTTACTACATATTACTGTTGTAAATGTTTGCAAATTTGTAAATGTGCCTTATACCATCTGATATTCTGCATTTATCACATATTTAGTACTGCACATTGAGTTTGTCTATTTTTGTTCATTGTATTTTTTTACCAGCTTGTAAACCCCTGCCCCCCCGGGGTCACACTTGTAAACAACCTCTAGCTCTGTGTGCCACTCCTTGTCAACAAATTTTAAATCAATCAATCAAATGTGTGATACTATCTTCACAGTATCTCTGGAACTTCCTAATAGCCAGTGGTACTATGTGTCAAACTCGGCCCTGTATCAAGTGCTGCCTAAAGGCAAGGGATACCTCCCTGTCCCTATCCTCATCTCAAGATCTCTCTGGTCTAGGGATTGTATTCAGACAAACATGGCAGTCAGTATACAGTAATGAGTTTGATATTGGAGCAGGACTGTTCACAGACAATTATGACAGTGAAAAGCAACAAATGGGTTTGATGCTGATAGAGCAGGGACTGTGTGCAACAAGCACAGTAGCCAATATATAGCAATGAGATTGATACTAGTAGTACAGGGATAGCAGCACCACAAACATAACAGTCATTATGCACTAATGAGCATGATACTGGTAATACAGGGACTTAAACAAATATGGAAGCATCCCCTCCTCCCACCCTTGTAGCATCTTATCCCCTACCCCCAAAAAAGAAAGAGATACAGTTAACCGCTTGGGTCCAATTTCCATTTAGGTGCCATCATTTTTATCTTACTGTATTTTGTGTTTATAATGCCTAGGGGTAGCCAATTTCATGTTTACAGTACAGTACATCTTCCCTAAATATATTGTTGTAGGCAAAATTATACCACTGCTTCTGTACATATTAGTGGTTTTGTTACTATCTTTTTTAAACATAGTTTTCCCCTTTATTTGTCACTTGTTTGTCCAATGCACATTTAAAAACAACTCTTTTCCAGTTACAGCATAGAAGGGTCGCTCCTGCAGGATAGGTGCTAGAAGTTCCAATAAAGCATACAAGAAGCAAAAAGGACTCAGCACTCAAAACACCACGGTGTTCACCAGACTTGGCTTCTTCACCAACTTTTTCTATTTTACAAAAAAGCAAAGGACAATGAAGCCAGTGTAGCACTGTGAGACCACCACAAACTCCAATGTTTCACACTCATGTAGAGTGCTTTTTCAAGGTGTAGTGCACCCCCTAGCGTGTACTTTTATACTCTACACTTAATTGTTTAATTGCACACATTGTGAGAATTGCCTACAAAAATCAAACAGCCTAATCTGTTACACTTTTAAAAATATAGCATCAAGCTTATTAATTTTTCATGTATTTTTAATTTTATTATTTTTCATTTATTCTTTGGTAACCGGGTAAAGGCACTGGACCAAAGGTCCTTTTTCAGGCCCGACCCGGACAAAAAAACCAAAAACATACAAAAATACACAAATACAATCAACAGCAATACAAAACCAAAAAATACAAATTACAAATTGCAGTTACAAACAGATTTATGAAATAAATAAACTTATTAACCTTTGTTTAAAAATTAAAACAGAGGGAGCAATCCTAACATCAAGACGGAGTGAATTCCAATACAATGGTGCTGCTATTGAAAAAGCTCTAGAGCTTGATCTAAGCCGAGACCTGGGGAAAAAATATAGGGGGCCATCAGCCTACCTCAGGCTGGGAAGCAATTCTCTCAGTACAACAAGATCAGAAAGAGGAAAAAAGTAACCAAAGTGAAAACATTTATACATCAGGCAGCCAACAAAATATTCTATTCTGCAACTAGGAGAAAACCACCCTAACTGAGAATAAAGATTACACTGATGTGTTCTATCGGGGGCTCCTAAAATAAATCTACAAATATTATTATAGACCACAGATCGTGCTTGCATTTCTTCTTACCTATGTTATAATATAAACAATAACTATAATCAAAATATGGAAGAAGAGAACCAATAGCAATTGTTAATCTAGTTTCTTGTGAGAAGAATGACTTGAATTTAAATAAAACCCCTATTCTCTGGTTTTCTTTCTTAACCATTGACTGAATCTGAAGTAAAAAGGTCAAACTGGGATCCAATAGTGTGCCCAGATATTTAAATTGAGACACTTGTTCAAGTAGACTACCCCAAAAATCAGATATCCTCAGTTCCGGGGTGTCCACCAACATAAATTGCGTACCAAATAACATAACTTTTGTTTTAGCTGAATTCAAAACCATAGAATTTTAAGTAAGCCAAGAACAGACAACACCAAAATCCTTTTCTAGAGAACAAGAAAGTTCAGACAAAGAATTTGACAGAGCACAAATTACAAGATCATCAGCATAAAGCAATGACTCACTAAGCTTTCAAACTCCAGAAAGTTGATTAATAAAAATAGAGAATAACAGGGGTCCCAAAATGGACCCCTGAGGCACACCACAACTAACTTGACAAAACTTCAGAGACCACAGAACCCACTTGGACAAATTGACACCTGTTACTCAGATAGTCATAGAACCAAAAAACAGCGACATCAGACAACCCCAGATCTTTCAATTTTGTGCAGGCCAGTCTGTGATTAATCAAATCAAAAGACTTGGTTAGGTCCACGAACACTGCCCCAGTCATCAAACCACTCAAACCCACATAGGACGTGTGTTCGTGAACCCAACCAAGGCCGTGCCCATACCAAAGTGCTTATTGAACCCATGTTGATGCCTTGACAACAAGTAATGAGTAACCAAATAGGCATCAATTTGCTTAGCCACTAAAGGCTAGAATAATTTGCTAAGGGGATTTAGTATTGATATTGGCCTATAGTCATCCAAGGAAGCAGCACAGCTCTTTTTCAGAATTGAAACCACCTTAACTTTCTTCCAGGACAAGGGAAAAACACCTGTAGCCAATGACATATTAAAAATATAACAAAGGGGATCCGTAACAAAAGGGGCTAGCCAATTTTAAGAAGCAGGCATCCAACCCTTCCCCACAATCAGTCCCTTTATTTGGGAGAGACTGCAGAAGATGAAAAACTTCATTAGATGTTACTTTTTTGAACAAAAACCTAGGTCCATCTACCAAAGGAACAGAAGAAGAGGACTTAGTATTACCAGCCTGAGAAAAAGAAAATCTAAACTTAGAAAGATCTGAAAATTTAGAATTCAACAATTTAACAATTTTGGGCAAGTCACCAATTTCTTTGTTGTCAATATTTATTTTCTGAATATCAGATTTCAATTTGGGAGAAAGTAGAGGATTTACGTTATTCCAAACTTCTTTGGCTCTGCCCAGCTATCTTCAAAGCAATCCCTAAAATAAGCTTTTTTAGCATTTCTAACAGTTTGAGAGACTAAATTCCGAAGTCCATGGTAGAGATCCATTGAAACTCTACTGGGTGATAATTTAAATTTTGTCCAAGCACTCTCCTGCTCCTTAATTAATTTCTTAATGCTGGGACCAAACCATCCAGTAGGAGAACCTCTACACCGAATGGTCTGCAAGGGGAAAAAGGATTCCTGAATGGGAAGAAGTTGACTGCAAAAGACATCTAGGGCCAGATATTCAAAAGGGTTGCGCCATGCACAACAGGGTTGCGCATTCTCAAGTCCTAAATTGCACCATTCTGCGATATTAAGCAGGATGCAGTCGCGCCACTGAAAACAGGCTGAGCAACAGCACAATGCAAATGAATGCATGCTCAACTGGAGGGGGAGGAACCATGCATAAACTGCACAGCCCGATATTCAGCCGGGCTGTGCAGAGTTGTGCAGGCGCAACCCCCAACCTGCGCCTGCAGGACTTTGAAGCCAAAAAAGGCTTAAGTGGGGCCACCCACAGGTGAGCTGCTGTATTGCAGGGTGCAACACAGCAGCTGCCACCTAGCTGGCCCCAACTCAATCCCTGTGCCCCCATGGCCGATCGCAGGCATAGTGTACTCCCCCACCAGCCTGATCGCGGGCATCAATGTGGCTCCCCCTCCGTTCACATCCTGGTGGTCCAGTGGACGAAATGCCCGATCGCGGGTGGTATGTTTAATAACTGCCCCCCTCCCGTTCCACATCCCTGGTGGTCAGTGGACCGAAATGCCATTCATGAGCAGAAAATGTGAACCCCGAACATTTCCCTTGTGCCCGATCGCGGGCAGAAAGTAGCGGACCCCCAAACATCTCCCTTGTGCCCGATCGTGGGCAGAAAGTAAGCGGAACCCCCAAACATCTCCCTTGTGCCCGATTGCGGGCAGAAAGTAAATGGAACCCCTCCCAGACATCTCCTTGTGCCCGATCACGGGCAGTAAATAAGTAGCCCCCAGAACATCTCCCTTGTGCCCGATCGTGGGCAGAAAGTAAACTGAACCCCAAACATCTCCTTGTGCCCAATTGTGGGCAGTAAGTAAATTGAAACCCCCAAAACATCTCCCTGGTGGCTGATGTCCCCCACCCACCCACCATGAAGCCCCACCACCCGCTCCCTCTCCGGCGTAGCAGGCAACAGCATCCACCTTCCTGCCACCCGCCGCCGCCCGACTGACTGCCCGGTAGGGCTGCATGCCATTGGTGCAGAGCAAGAGCCAATGGGCGTGCAGCCATACCGATCATGACAGTCAGATTTGTGAATGAATCATTCACAAATCTGGACTGTCATAACTCTGTTATGAAGCTGCGCCCGTGGCTCTTAACTCTACGCCAGCATGCAGCCTGGTGATCGGCTCGGCGAAGCGGCGCACCACGCTGGCTGCAGATAACGCAGTGGCGCATGAGGTGGTGAACCTGCCAGCAGTCAAGGTTCAGCCCACTTGCTGCCAGCGATCGGCAGCTTCGGTCCCACTGGACCACCAGGGGAGATGTTTGGGGTAGAGATTCAATTTACTTTCTGTCGATCGGGCACAAAAAGATTTGAGAAGATCGTTACTGCCTGATCAAGCGATTCCACTGGACCACCAGGGATGGAGCGGGAGGGGTGATTAAAACATACCACCCGTGATCGGACATTTCAGTCCACTGGACCACCAGGGATATGTACGGGAGGAGGTGGGGGAGCCACATTGCTGCCAGCGATCGGGCTGCAGGGTACGTCAGTCCCCAACGGCTGCTGCCTGGCAGGGCGCCAGGTGCAAGTCCTCGGGGATCGGCGCACCTACATGCTAATGGCATGCAAATGGACCATAGTCAGATGCAAATGGCCCCCTGCTCCTTGCATGAATTATGGCCTCATTTGCATGTCACCTTTTGAATATCGTGATTTTGCGCATGGCGCAATGGTACTTGCGCCACAGCAAGTTGAATGCTCCACTCTGACAACTTGCAGTGGCGCAAGTTCCACTGCACCATGCACAGTGGCTGTGGCTGGGGGGTGATATTCAAAGGAGTTGCTCAATAGCGCAACTCCTTTGAATATCGCCCCGGCCGCACCCCTGCACAACTATTTTGCGCAGCGCAAGGGCTTGCATCTCAGAATGGTGCAGTTTGAATATCTAGCCCCTAGTGTCAAGTCCACGTCTGGAATACTTTAAAGAAATGACCAATCAATTAACCTCAAAGAAGAATATAACAGGGAATAATCTATCCTTTTAAATGATCTAGACTGAAGCACACAAAGAGGAGGTTTAAGACAACAAAAATTTATAACACAAAATGTGGTCATGTGGTTGCTTACGGAATCTGCCAAGACACCAGAGGATCCCACCCTCTACACTCTATTAGTCAGTACCCAATCCAACAGAGAATGATTCTGTGAGATGGGATTGAGATGGGTAGGCACATTTATATGCTGAGTAAGAGAGAAGAAGAGATTCAAGCCCCATGGTTAGTGATGGGTGAAGTGGCCCCAATTCGCTCCTCACAGTGATTTGCGGAGTGAAGGCGAATTTGCAGAGTGCTCCACAACACGAAGCAGAGTACTTCTGCGTTATAATGGGTAATGCAAAGTCCATTGAAAACAATGACTTCACATTACTCCGCTTTCCCAAACCACTATTCCACCAATTCTTAAGGCAAAGTACATTGAAAACAATACTTCACCTCACTTAGCCTTATTTTTAAACTCAAAAGGCGAATTTTGCAGTGATTCATGGGATTTCAAGTCACATGGGCTCTAGATTGTTCTGCACAGCCTCAGTTTGGGGTAGTGTGTGTAGGAAGCTGTAGGAGACAATCTGCTCTGAGAGCTCTCGGCAATTCAAACCTTCTAAAAGCTGTTAAAAAAGCTTTGTTGACTAATTTCTTTTTGCTGAAACTTTAGTTCATTGATTATAGGAAACCCTCCTGTGCTCATATCATCGAGCGTTTATTGTTTGTGTGTGGATTTTGAATGTTAATGTACAACATTCAGTCTGTTTACTGAGAGACAGTGGAAGTGTGCTTTGGGGAGGGGCGTTTCTGAGGTGTAGACAGATTAACTTGGAGAAAAAGACAGGCTTTCTGCTTTGGTGATATTTTTCTTGTATAACTGTGGTAATGTACACACAGTAATATTTTCAATAATTCTTGCCATTTTTTTGCAGATTGTTGTGGTGCAGCAAAGCATAATTTTAGTTTGTTTAAAATATGTGGTTATATTACTGAAGTTTTCAATTTGCTACACATTACTTAGTGTGTTTGTGAGTATGTGTGTGACGCGTGTCACCAAATCAGACACCTTGTATTGTGCCACATAATAATTTCAGCAATGTAAACCTGCTATCCACTGCAGCTGTGTAATTTTTGTACTTTTTTGTGGTATCTTTACTGGTACTAGTGCTAGAGACTGTTACTGCAGCAGTGCAGTACACTGCCCGCCCCAACCATGGACGTCCCAACCGGCAAAGGTATTCTTTTCGAGATTTGAATTTCTGATGGTGAGCACTGATTAGGTGTTGTGCCTTTGCATCTGCATCTCTTCAGTGAGCAGCGCAATCTTAATCTGTCTGTGTATTTGCATCTCTTTAAGGCCCAATCTCCATCTGTAACTTAAGTCACAGTTGTTTCTTTGGTTTCCCTTCAGAGTACTGGACAGGTGTGGTGCATAATTCTGCATGAACATTGTACTCATTAATATGCATTTTTAAGTCAGGACCATCATCATGAGTCACTCATGATACAAATCACGTTCTTTATCATCCCAGTCACAAATGCAGTCACAAATCTCGATTCACGATCACATCACGAATCACAACACTAATTTTTTGACTAGTTACTTGGATGTATTGTAAGCATGTTTTGTAGTATCTCTCCAGGCTTCACTACCTCACCGTTGTACTCATTAATGAACATTTTTAAGTCGGGGAGTTTGTGCTATGGGCTAATCGGGGAAGTACAGCCGTAGGCATTCGCGTTCCCAATACAGTTTCATATTGTATTGTAAGCATGTTTTGCAGTATCACTCCAGGCTTCACCACCCCGCCATTGTACTCATTAATGAATGTTTTTAAGTTGGGGAGTTTGTGCTACAGCTTATTGGGGAAGTACACAATACAGTTTCATATTGGTTATCTAACACCGTCGTCACTGACTCACGTTCTTCATCATCATGGTCACAAATGCAGTCTCAAATCACGGTTCATGATCACGTCATGAATCACAACATAAATTTTTTTACTAGTTACTTGGATGTATTGTAAGCATGTTTTGTAGTATCTTTCTGGGCTTCACCACTCCACCATTGTACCCATTAATAAGCATTTTTAAGTCTGGGAGTTTTGTGCTACAGCCCATCAGGGAAGTACAGCCATAGGCATTCACGTTACTTCCCATACAGCATGTGAAGTTACAGTACTGTAAGTAGTGGTGGGCAAAGTGACCCCAATTTGCTCCACGAAGTGATTCATTGAGTAACGTGGAATCTACGGAGAACTCCTCAATGCAAAGCGGAGTACTTTGCTTCGTAATGAGGAACACAAAGTCCACTGAAACCAATAACTTTGAGTTATTCCGCCTTCCCCAAACCAATTCTTCACCAATTTTAAGGCGAAGTACATTGAAATCAATGTATTTCACCTCACTTCACCCTGTAATTGAGCTCCAAATGAAATTCTGCAGTTATTCATGGGATTGCAGGTCACATGGGCTCTAGATTGTTCGGCACAGCCTCAGTCCTTTCCTGGGTAGTGTGTATGCAGTGATAGCTGGAGACAGTTTGCTCTCAGAGCTCTGCGATTCAAAACCTCTAAAAGCTGTTTAAAATGCCTTTTTGAGTAATATTTTGTGCTCATAATTTAGTACACCGATTGTAAGAAACCCTTCTGTGCTCATATCATCGAGTGTTTATTGTTGTGTGTGGATTTTGAATGTTAATTTAGAACAGTCAGTCTATGTCCTGTGAAGTGTGCTTTGGGGACGGGCGTATCTGTGGTGTAGGTAGATTAACTGGGAGAAAAAGACAGTCTTTCTATTTTGGTTATATTTTTCTTGTATAACTGTGTTATATACACACAGTGATATTTTCAGTAATTCTTGACTTTTTTTGCTGATTGTTGTGGTGCAGCAGTGTACAATTATTTTCTGTTTAAAACATTTGGTTATATTACTAAAGGTTTTCAATTTGCTACGCATTACTTGAGTGTGCATGTGTGTGTGTGTGTGTGATGCATGCCATTAAATCAGACACCTTTTATTGTGTTACAGAGTAATTGCAGCAGTGTGAACCTGCTATCCACCGCACCTGCATGAATTTTTTATACTGCTTTGTGGAATCTTTACTGGTAGTGGATTCTTACTGGTGTGCACTAATCCCCCAACTGGCAAAATGTACCTTTCCAGATTTGGATTTGTGACTTGTGAGCACTGGTTAGATGTTGTTGTGCCTTTTCGTATGCATCCTTTGAGTGTGCAGTGCAATCTTAATCTGTCTATGTGTTTGCATGGCACCATTAATTCTGGGAGACTGCACTTCTTGTTACGCTCTCATTTCATTTTGTTAGTACTGGGGAATTTTCTGGACACAAGACAGTAGCATTTTGGGGATGCACATTAATTCTGGTGACTCTGTGTGTGATCTGACCACTGCGCACATGACTGAGTGTGCCAGTAATGCTGGGAGACTTTGCATTTCTTGTTACGCTCTCATTTCACTTCATCAGCGCTGGGGAGTTTTCTGAACATAAGACAGTAGTACTTTGAGGATGCACATTCATTCTGGTGACTGTGTGGGTGGGATGCTGCCATTATTGCTGTCACTCCACCTTACTTCGCGTTTAAGGTGGAATGACAGCGTGAAGTAATAATAACAAGGTGAAGTGGGCCTTTCCTATGGGGCACTCCGTGTAGCAAAGTGCCAATGCAAAGTGGCCACTCCGCGTTCACTTCACTGGCGGATTTTAAATTCACTGCATCTCTTCCCATGGTGTCATTAGCCCTCAAATTAAAATGTATATCTCCAACAACAGAATCACTCTGCTTTAAATAAACTTCACAAACATCCAAGAATTTTTTAAGCCCTTGAAGACCACATTGAGGAGGATTATACAAACAGCCCACATTTAACTTCTTCTTTCCTCCAAGAACAAATTGCAAAACCAACCAATCAGTATCACAACCTGAAACTTCACTAGACCCTAGAAGATTAATTTCTAAATGGTCCCTATAATAAATCATGACCCCACCATTGTTTTTTCAACCTTTATGGTCTACCCTAATGATTTTATAACCCTCAATATGACACACATTATCGGACACCCCTGGTTTCAACCACATTTCTGATAAAGCAACAATGTCAGGCAGATATAAAGCAATAAGCTGTTCGATTTCAGCAATCTTAGGGATTAAACTATGAACATTCAAATGATTAATTTTAAATCCATGACAGGATTTCAAACAATTATTCAAAGATGAAGCTTTAAGATATTATTCATCTCTTCTTTATCTGAGACGTGTAATTATTACCTACACAGCAGCACAAGTATTTGTAGTACTTTATAAAGAAAACCTTCCTAGCAGAAAAAAGTGTTTACATATCACCCACTATAAGCACAGTGTTTTTTCATCATCCTCTCGGGGGGGGGGGGGATGATGAAAGGAAACACAGCTTTTTCAAATTGCACTAATATCCATTATATGCAAAATACATTTTGTAAACATTTACATATGTAGTGTTTCTGCTCTTTACATAACTTAATATAAAAGTTTTGCCATCTCAATCGGATCATTTATACTAGGCCACCCTAAGGCCTTTAGAATATATATCCAAAAAGCCTCTCTGTTAGCTAGTTTAACTTCTATATCTCCTCCCCTTACTCCTAATGTAACTTTCTCAATTCGAATAAATCTAGGATTATAGGACAGGCCATCTCTTGCATTATTTATGTGCATGACCAATGTATATTTATTGTTTTTGTTAAGGATGGCACACATGTATTCTCCTATCCTTTCCTTTAATTTATGTTTCATCCTACCCACATAGAAAATACCATAACTACAGTACATACTGCTAAATAGACCACGTTTTGTATGTCACAAATTTTACGACTGCATATCCTATAACTTTTACCATTATTTGGTCCCTGAAAAGACTATCTTTTCTAATACATGACAATATTTACACTGCCCACACCTGGTGCATCCAGGATTGGGTGGATGAAAGAAAGGTTCTTTTTTCTTAAGGGATTGAACACTATGAACTAACCTATTTCTAACATTACAGGCTCTCCTGTATGTTATTCTAGGTGAATTTCCATGCACATCTTTCAGACGTGGCTCTGCTTTCACAATATCCCAATTTTTCTGAATAATATTGCTAATCACTTTAGAATCGCATGAGAAAGTAGTCACAACATTCAGCTTATTTTCTTCTCCCATCTTTTTAGGTTTTACTTTCAATAATGACCCCCTGGTCATATGTTCCACCTCCCTTCTGGCATTACCAATTAAGATACCACTATAGCCCCTTTCCAGAAATTGTGCAGCTAGTTCATCTGCACAAGTGCCATAATCCCTTTCTAGGGTACAATTTATTTTTAATCTCATAAATTGTCACTTGGGGATATTAGCCACAATGTATCATGGATGACTGCTGCCAGCCTGCAAAAGTGTATTTATGTCCATTTGTTTCCTATATAGGGAGGTCAAAAGGTCACCATCTTCATTTCTACTTATGCATACCTCCAGAAAGTGTATACTTTCCATGCTGTGTGTGATCTCAAATTTGAAATGTGGAAGGCTGTTTTCCAAATATTTAAAAAAAAAGCAACTCTTCT
The DNA here is from genome assembly GCA_016271365.2 of Neoceratodus forsteri. Classification (NCBI taxonomy): domain Eukaryota; kingdom Metazoa; phylum Chordata; order Ceratodontiformes; family Ceratodontidae; genus Neoceratodus; species Neoceratodus forsteri. Next base: position 937,298,889 of record CM057449.1, on the reverse strand, counting down.
ATACTTCCTTTCCACACCATGACACAATCATCAATGAACCTCTTCCAAAATTCAATTTTCAACTTAAATGGATTTTCCTCATTGTAGATCACTTGATCTTCCCAGAAGCCCGTAGTCAAATTAGAATAGTTGGGGTCAAATGCTGCTCCCATTGCTGTACCACTACGCTGCAAAAAATAATGTCCCTTGAAAATGAATGTATTATGTTCCAAAACAACTTTAGTCATCTCCAGTAACAATTTCATTGACAGCCTCAAGATCTCCCTCTTATCTAAAAAATACTCAAGGGCTTCCAAAGCATAGCTATGTGGTATGCTAGTATATAAACTAGAAACAACAAGTGTGACAAAAAGTCTTCCTTCCCCCACTGTCATTTCTGATGTCAAACATATGATGTCACCTGTATCTTTAAGAAAAAAACGTAAGTTACTCACCAAGGGTTTAATATGAAAGTCTATATATTGTGACAGTGTTTCAGTTAAGGACTCCTATCCTGAAATTATAGGTCTCCCCGGTGGATTACACAATGTTTAATGGATTTTTGGGAGCAGATAGAATACTGGACGTATAGGACATTTTACTTAAAAAAAATCCAGATCCTGTTCTGTTATTTCCCCCATGGTATATGCTTCCTCCAAGAAATAATCTGTTTTACATTTGTATGCCATGGTGGGATTGCTGGCAAGGGGAAGATATGTGTCTTGATCTTGCAGTTGTCTGTCAACCTCCCTTTCATAGTCTGAGGTGTTCATTAGAACATCCCCTTCTCCTTTGTCCACTGGTTTTATTGTCACACTTGAATTACTTCCAAGCTCTTCCAAAGCCCTTCTCTCTTCTCCTGAAAAGTTCCAAAAAATTTCCTTTCCTCCCTCACTTTTGTTGTAATAAGTTTCTAAATCGTACATACAAGCTCTAAAATATACATTAACTGTAGTATTCATAGGAGGAATGAAAATAGATTGTTTCTTTAAAGTGCTAATACCTGTATTCCCTTCAGAGCTAGAATCCATTTCCACCTCTGACTGATTTAGTGTTGTGCCCTCTAGGCGTTGCATTTGAAAACAAACTAGTATCTCTGGATATGCTATACAGTTGATAAAAGCATTTCAAATTCGATATTCTAATGAACTTATTCAGGTCAAAAACATTTTCAAATTCATTGACCCTATTAGTGGGTACAAAACTTAATCCTTTATTTAACATCTTTATTACCATTTCATTTAAAACATAATCAGAAAGATTTATTACATTATTATCACAATCTTTATTGATTAAGGGGGCTAATGTACCATCTGTTTCATACCTCATGATGTAAGCATGATCAATCTCAGGGCAACAGGTTTCATTTTCAAACAACAAGTTCAGGTCAAACATTGTATTGTCCATAATTCCAGTACTTTCTTCAAGACCCACATTATTTAATAATAGTCCTGAAAGTGCACACTTTTTCCAGTTACTAGACAATGGGTAAGTTGTGTCACCTTATACAAGACAATTAATATGTATTTAATTTTAGATTTGTCTATGGCCGAGCCTCAGCAGAGTACCACACAGAACTGAACAATGTTATGTGCCGCACCCCACAATGACCCTGAAAAAAGGGAATGAAGGAAAAACTTCTTTCAGTTTTAAATACAAAAAATAAAAGAGAACTAGGAAGCCCTGATGTTTTTGTTTAAATGACACATAGTAGACTCATTTGAGGCAGACTGCATTCACTTGCACACTAATATGACCCTTGTATGTGAATTTCCAAGCACACAGTAGTGTCCTGCATATTTTACCTGCAATTATCATTGTGTGGATGGAATTCATTTTATGTTACCTTATTTATTTGTTAAACTTTATTTTTATTTTTTTTGAACTTGCTGTTTTTCCGCCTTCCTGCCCCCTACGCTCCACTTCTTCGGGAGTGCCTGGCATCTGCCTCGGTTCCTTCCATGCCTGGAGCCCCACGGCGGTCCCCCCATGTAGCCTTGGATCTACCCCCCAGGCAGGGATGAGGTGGGGGTAAAGCACCCCGAACTAACATTACTTCGTCGGGGCTGCCATGTGGGACAGGCAGGGGACCATTGAGGTCTGTGTTGGTGCTCCGTCTACCCGGAGCGATGGAGGTGTTTTTCCCCTGTTCTTTCTGGGCATGCCATGCGCCCTGACATCAAGGTGGAGCTCTGCTGATGTCTTGCATGCCCACCCCTCCTGGACTGGTCAGGCCCTTGCTGTACCCCAGGCCTCCGCCTGGGGTCAGTCAAGCTCCAAACCTTGTCCCCCCTCCCTCCCTGGAGAAGGCAAGCAGTCCCACGGATGCTCAGCCTTCTCCCCCCGGCCGGCCCTCCAGCTCCCCGGGCTCGTTCCTGAACCTGGGTCACCAGCGTCATGAGCGGTAGCGCTACCGCCACGCCGACGGTCCGGCTAAACTTTATTTTTATTGTACTAGAAAAAGACTTACTGAACTGAGAACAGCACCTTTTCAGAGGAATCCTGTTGGAAGAGTACATAGGATAAATAAAAGCAGAATAACAATACAGTATACAAAACCAAAAGTACAGGGGCATATGGGGGAACACCAGCAACAAACAGCAGCACATAAAAACATAGAATTTGATGGCTGATAAGGACCACTTGGCCACCAAGTCTGCTTATTTTACCCTATCTATACTATCACTGCAGACCCTACTTGATCTACAGTTCTTTCTCCCTCCCAACTTCCTTTCCACTATGAGTCCCTTTTGCTTATCCCAAACATTCTTGAACCCCACCACTGATTTCACCCCTACCATTCCCACTGGAGGTCTGATCCAGAAATCCACCACTCTTTCTGTGAAAAAGTACTTCCTCACACCTATCCCAAATCTGCCCCCTTCCAGCTTCATAGAATGTCCCCTTGTTCATGAACACCTTTTCTTCTGAAACACACTTCCCTCCTTGGATACCTGGATTTTGAAGACAGAAGGAGGCATAAGCTCATTGGGGCTAATTGGAGGCAGTATAGTGCAGTGATTTAAGGCTCTGAGCTGCAAATCTGGAGACCTAGGTTTGAATCCCACAGCCCCCACTTGCATACTGTGTGACCCTGAGCAAGTCACTTAACTTCCCTGTGTTCCCAGGTTGCACCTGTAAACAAGCTTTCAGTTTAGTGTGTCTCACCTGGTTAAACAACTGGAAAAGAAAATGAAAGGGACTGTCTCCCACACTGTGTGCCAATTCTTGATCCCACAACTCCTGTAACTTATTTGCCCCCATGAGGTATTTTAAGGTCTTTATCATTCACTCCGACCTCCTTTCTTCCAGGATGTACATATTGAGGTCCTTTAGTTTCTCCTTTTAGAGCTTTTGATGCAGACCCTGCACCATTTTAGTTGCTCTCCTCTGAGCCACCTCTGCTCTGTATGTCCTTCAAGAGAGGTGTTCTCAAGACCTGGACACAGTACTCTGGGGGGTCTTACCAGTGATCTATACAGAGGCAACACCACTTCCTTCCTTCTGCTGGTGATTCCTTTCCCTATGCACACCAGCATTGCTCTAGCCCTCCCAACTGCCTTGTTGCAGTGCCTGGCGATCTTTAGGTTATCTGTTATGATTACCACCAGGTTTCTTTCCTGACCCTGGGCTTCTGTGCCATAAGTGCATTATTTTGCACTTTTTGGAATCGAAACCCAGCTGCCATACCCTTGCTCACACCTCTAGTTTTCACAGATCTCTGCTCATCCCCCCCCCACAGAGTGTCGACCCTATTGCAGATTTGGTGTTATATGCAAAGAGGCAGACCTTCTTTTCCAGCTGCTCTGCCATGTCATTTATCAAAACATTAAAAAGGACAGGTCCCAGTACTGATCCCTGCAGCATCCCACTGGTCACCCTCTCTTCCTTGGAGAGAACTCCATTTACCACCACCTTCTGTTGCCTATACGCTAACCAATTTCTGATCCAGTTTATCACCTTTGGACCTATTCCAAAGTTACCCTACTTGCTTACTAGTCTCCTTCATGAAATGGTAATGAAAGCCTTACTGAAATCTAGGTTGGCCACTAGGTCACAGCAAAATTAGAAAATTCCAGTTTTGTGGTATTTTCATGAAATTTCATGAATTTCACAACAGTTCATGGCATTTTCTAAAATTCTTTAATTGGTAACACCTAGTCAGTCTAGTAATTGAGATCTAAAATTTGGCATGCCTACCATTTGGAAGAGGACCTAGAGGAATGCTAAGTTTCATGACATTTGGTTAAGGGTGAGAAATTTATTGGGGCTCAGATTTGGCAATTTATTATTCATGTGAAAATTTCTGAAAATATTTCTATGCTTACAACATAGTCACCTTTGGAGCTAGATAACTGAACATTTATATAATACTTTCCTAGAAACTGATATATAGTGGGGTAGTTGGTTACGTAACTTGTAAGTTACAGGAATTCAAAATGTCACTTTTAATTATTCGTTAAATTGTATGAAAAGTCTGAACACATTTAGATTTGTATAGCTTCACAGCTGTTGTTGGTATACACCCAAGATCTGGCATACATATCAAAGTAAATACATCCTGGAATCTAATTAAACTGAATAAATGTGGATTAATAGCTTAAAATTTATTGTGGCTACTTTAGGAATTACTAATTGACAACATTTGCTCAAAAAAATCAAGAATGCATAATATGTAATGCCAGTAGAATTCCACTTGAAATTTAACCTTCTCAAAGTACTTATCACCACAGAAACACCTTACCTGCACTAACATCATCATGGCCCTGTAATACCCTTCCAACACTCCTGCAACAGTGACACCCAGCATCATGCTCCATCACTACTGAAGGTATCCAGATACTTCTGTTACAATGGCCTTAGTCACAACTAGTTGTAAGGCTTGGCGTCACTTGATGCCACTGGTTTCAAAGAGTAAAAATATACAATTTTATCTTCAGGGTTGTTAGAAAGTCAGCAGGTGGCATTGTACAGAAACAATGCTGCCCATGCATGTGCTACCGCAAGTCACTGGGCTCGATTTTCCAAGGTCGACACAGGGCTTTCGTCAAACCCTGCATCAGAGCCATTGTTTGGTGCAACTGCACCAAATTCCTTTAACCCAACTGCACCCAATTGTAGTACATTGGGCACATTTGTGACAGTTTCCACACTTTAAGGCAGCTTGTGCCAAAGGGTTGGCACAAGCCCCATAAAAAGAGTTCCCCCAAATGGAGCAAGTTAAACCAGGGGGGAGCTGGGCTAACTTGTAGCAGTTGTCATATAGGACTGAAAATCCAAATCAGTGCCAAGAGAATGCCACAAGCCCCCTGCACAATATGTTCAGTGTACCTGGGGCTTGTGGCATTCTCTGGGGGCTTTTGAAAATTGGGCCCATTAATTCAGTGAGCTCTAGTGGTTAGCTGGTATATTGCTAGAAGTGAGACTAATGCACAGTGATGTCCATGACTATTCTTCATGTTCATCACTCAGGATAGTGACATTTACCACTAAACGTTCACTATGGAGCCTCATTATTGCCTCTTTACCCAGTCTTTACCTTCATTTAAAATGGCAATTCAAGTGCTTGAATGGTCAAAATGTATGGACATGGCTTCAACAAAAGTATCACAGCATTTCACAATTTCACAAAAGCTCATGAAATTCAACTTTAATTACAGATGTTATTTGGGAATCTTTGGCTGCTTATGACTTGGATGGCCTTTGAGCAAGAGATTAGAGAGTTGACACACACTCTCTTTTTTACATATTATTTTTTCTCCCAGTTAACAGCTCATCTCTTAGGGATATACCCTGTTCTCATGGTTATAACCTGATTAGGGCTGAACCCAGCCAAAATTCAGTTGGCTACCAGGTTTTTCTTCCACGTTTTTCCATCTCACCTCTCCAGTGGGTGTGATGCCTCTGTCAGCCTTGCACAACCACAGCTTTCCTTGCAGAATGAGCATGCTCTCTGACCCAGAGGTAGGGGTCTTGTATTGGTGGAACATGCTGCGACCCTCCCCGACTGAGATGCACTGCTGAGCGACAGCTGTCTCAGCCAAAACCTACCTCCTAACATGATTTTCTGGGCTTGCTTCCTAAAACAGGGCATCAGCATGGCAGCTCGATGCTCTGCTGCTGGGCCATGGGATTGGCCTCAAAGCTGAGTATTTAGCGTTAATGAACCTAACAAAACTGGTGATACTCAGTCCTCTAGCTCTAAATTTTCAGGGGCTTAAAGAGCAGCTGATGCCTTCAGGAGAACTTTAACAAAACATAATATTTAGACACTGTCCAGCTTGTATTTCACATTAGTTCTGTATTTCTCCTGCCCATTATATTTTACTGAGGTTATTTGCATGAAAACAGGATATATGGTCCTGAAATGTTTGTCTATTCCTGCTGCTTTCTCCCTACCTGAGGTCATAATGCACTGCTTGTGACATTACAGTTACTTCCATGGCAACAGACTGTCATGTCACAACACAGAATTATGACTCAAAGTAGAAAGTCAGCTATAGTGGCAGTTGAACTCTAAAGGATAAAGATCATGTATTCATGCAAATTTCCTCAGTAATAAATAATTGGGAGGAGAAATATGTATATCATATATACAGAATGCAAGCTGAGTTGTACCCAATTATTGGATTTTTCAAAGTTTTCTTTGAGGCATCAGCAACTCTTTAAAATTCTGCAGTTTGCATAATTGCAAAATTTTAAAATTTCTGAAAGTTTGGAGGCCTACAACTCGGTCACCTTTAAAGACAGATATTTGCAACTTGGTACACATCTGAAGTGCAATGTCAGTGGCTCAGTAGGTAGCACACTTGCCTCTGAGGCCGGGAGATCAGAGGGCTGTGGGTTCAGTTCCCACATCTGGCACTTGGGTTAATATCCCAGTACTGACACTGTAATGCAGCATGAGAGGGGTGCTGCATTTCTGAGGTGCCGTCTTTCGGATGAGACGTTAAACCGAGGTCCCATCTGCCTGGACTGGTGGTAGTTCAGGTGGATGTTAAAGATCCCATGGCACTTATCGAAAAGAGTAGGAATTTCCCCGTGTCCTGGCCAAATTTCCCTCATTCACTAAAAATACCACCAACAGCTTAATCTGGTTCAAGGTCAGTTTGCATTCATCTGTATCCCCCCCTTCCCCGGGTCATGCCTGAAAATAGGCAGGATTTGTCTAGTGCACTTACCCGGTCAACAAAAGCTAAATAAATAAATGAATGGGCCTTGGCAAAGTTAGCACACAAAATTTGGTGCAATCTAGGTATATACATAAAATTAGATGGAAATAACTAAAGTAACAGTTTTGGCAAAAGTTCACAGAAGTAAAATCAGAATTTTGCCAGAATTTTACTGGCGGAAGACAAATTTCACCCAGCCCTATAGGCCACATCCACCCTAATGTAATTCATTTGTCAGTCAAAGAAATCTATCAGAATCATTTGACATGCCCCCCTATGAACCCATGATGCCTCGGGTCTTGAAACCCATTGGATTTAAAATATTCCACAATCCCTTCTTTCAGCAGTGATTCCATTAATTTTCCCACCACTGATGTTAAGCTGACTGTCCTGTAATTGTCAGCCTCCTCCTTGCCACTACTTTTGTGAAGTGGAATTACCTCTGCCCTTATCTAGTCCTCCAGAACCACTGCTTTCTCGAGTGAGCTGTTACATAGGACTGTCTGAGTTGTTGCCAATACCTCCCTGAGCTCCCTCAATAGCCTTGGATGCACCCCATTTGGCCTCATTGCTTTGTCTACCTTCATATTACTGAGCCCCTTCGGAACTCTCTCTGGCAAAAAATGACTAGTGTCCACCTCCCTCCAAAGCTCCTCTTACTCTTTTGTGGCACATCCTCTTCTTCCTCTTTAAACACGGAACAGAAGTATTTGTTCAGAATGTCTGTCTTTTCCTGGTCCCCCTCTCCACACTGTCCCTTTCCCTTTTTATGCTTACAATTCAACCCCTGGTCTTCCCCTTTTTACTTACATATCTGAAATATGTCTTGCCCCCTTTTATTATCTCATGGGCTATTCTCTCTTCAGTTTGTGCAATAGATAGTTAGATAGATAGAGATAAAAAAAAATTCTTTTTTTTTTCAACAGGATTCAGCTTTTAGGACTGGATGGCCCAGTTTTACAAAGTTGTCCTGATATTCAAAATGGTTACAAGCAAATGTATTTATACACATACAGATTGTACAAGTCAGATGTGTTTTACACACATATGTACAATAAGTATAAAATTACAAAAATGTTTAACTGAAATATTTACATAACACAGATCATCTCGCAAACATATATCTAAAACATATTTTCATCTTAGAATTTTAAGCAGATGATACAAACTATTAAGATCCTTGGGAAACATTAAATATGCTCCCCAAGGAAAAATCTGTAATCTAGTCAAAGCAGGTATGGAAATACTAGCTTTAAAAATCCCTAAGCTTTTTGCACTCCTTATTGCTTTCCCTGCTTTCCTCTATTTCATTTGATGCTCCTTCCTATTCTCTTCCCTGTGTGTCTCCTTATACATTCTGAATGCTACTCTTTTAGTATTTACCTTTTCAGCCACCTCTTTCAAGAACCATAGATGCCTCTTTCCTCTTGCTTTTGCTCACTTGTTTGATGTAGAGGCTTGTTGCCTTTACTATGCTTCCTTTTAGCTTCACCCATTGTTCCTCCACCATTCCAGATCACCCCCACCATCACCACCACCAGGTCATCCCTGAGGCATTTACTCATGTTTGTAAAATCTGCTCTCTTGAAGTCCAGGACCCTCGCCATTGTGTGGTTTGATTCCTCAGTCATCCCTACTTTGAATCGCACTGTGTGATGATCACTGGTCCTTAGGTGGCATCCCACCGTAACATCTGCACCACTGTTCCTGTTAGTGATTACCAGGTCCACTATTGCCCCATCATGAGTGGATTTGCTAACTAGTTGCCTGAGGAGCAAGCCCTGCAGAGAGTCCATAATGTCCCTGCTTCTAGCTGAAGCCACTGCTGGGAAGCTGCAATCTGTATCTGGCAGGTTGAATTCCCCAACAGGACCACCTCCTCCTTTTCTGCTTCCATCAGTACCATATCTAGTTCCTCCCCCTGTTCTGGATGTCTGTAGATTTCTCTAGTGCAAATAGTGGCTCTGTTCCTCTGAGCCTTAGCTGAGCCCAAAGCTGATATTGAGGCAGAGGAATAAAGCACTGCATGAGCACTCACCTCTGCCATTGAGAATGTGATATCATAGGGTTTGAACCATTAATGATCAGTGGGTGTGTATAGCAGATGGAGAATTGCTATAACTGAAATGTGGCTGTGTCCCTAAAGTATGATTGCCACAGTGTAAAATATTTACTTACCGTAGGGCTGTTTCACCAAGTTGTAATCTCCCACTGCTGCTGAAGTCCTGCTCAGATGTCATCTGCAGATAATTTTGGGATTTGTAGTTACTGAAAATGTTGGCCTGGAAGTTAACAAAATTAGTCTGATACAATCTACTATAATACTGTAAACGGTAAGTAAAACAAAATATTTTTGCACACAGATTGCAGACTGGAACTAACCCTATACCTGGGTGTGGAGCTCTTAGTGATGACTATTCTCTTTTAAGACTGTTTTTTTTTAATTCTCCTTTTCCCTCTCCAGACACCCCCAAGCCCCACAAATGGGCTCACCTGGCTCCACTGACCTGCCCACCTCATTGGCAGGGAAGCCCCCCACCCAAGTGGGGCCATTGATGGCAGAACTTAGGTGGCCAGAAGGGGCCTTCACCAGAGCTGGCTCATTGACTGGTCCGGCAAATGTTTTTTCTTATTATTTATTTTCCCCAGGAGCAGGGGGATGTGCAATGGGACTAGCGGAGATGGAATTCCAAGTGCCTGCCCCCAGCTCCACCCATGCTGTAGCTCAGTGCCCTATCCCCAGCCTTCCTCAGGGGGTGAATGGGTGCTGAGACTGAAAACCCCCTTCCAGAGAAGGAGAGAAGGCCTCTGGATGCTCAATCCTTCTCCTTCCCTGCTGATCCCCGGCAGCCCGTGCCCATTCCCTAACATGGATCACCAGTGTGGCATGAGGTGTGGCTTCCAGCGCCTCAACCCTCAGCACTACCGGGCCAGCTCCCCTTTTAAGACTGTTTTATTTGTTGGTTTTAACACCTGTGTTAATTTTTAACTGCAGTGTAGTTGACTGCCTAGGTTTATGTTCCAAGTGCTTTTGGTTTTGTGGCCCACAGGTTGAAAGTAGAGAGTGTTGCAATGTTCTTATGATTTGAGGGACCAGCCATATGAAACTATTTAGTTTTTTGCTATGTCTGTAAAAGTTTCATAATTATGTTAATGTGTTGACATCTTTTTCTATCTTCAGTCAGCAGAACAATATGCAGTGCCCCAACTGATACTATAGTTTCTTCGGACACTTCATCCTACTATTCTTTCCCTTGATTACTGATATGCATAAATGCACATTACAAATCTATGTTTGTATATGATTGTGTTTAATTTCTTGCTGCTTGTTTCCTTTTCATGTTTATAACATTTTATTAGTTTAAGTGTAATAGCATATGGGGAATCGTGTGGTAGCATATCATCTTTAAGAATGATTTATGTGAATCAAAGAGGAATCATGTTGACCATGAGGTCTCAGTCTTAATAATAGTCTATTATGTACGGTATCTTAGGACTCTATAAATTGCTGTTTATTAATTTACATTTAGTATGTTTGTTTTAATTTATTGTCCTGTTTCTTAGTTTTTTTGCAGTACACTGAGACCAAGGGCTAGGGTTCTATATAACTAAAAATGCCAGCCTTGCCATAGTTATAGATCCCTTTAACATACCTAGGTGATATGCCTATTGTTTGATCTATGTGAAATGTTTCAGTAGTTATTTCCCCCATGATGTAACTAATGGGGAGCTGTCTAAACAACATCCTTTGTAAATGGTGTATTATTTGATAGTTGTCTGATGCTATTCTCCTGTGGGTTAATTGTAAGTTCACGTGCAAAATATGCATAAATAAAAAGCTTAAAAATGGTCTTTTTTTAATATTTTGTCATCCTGTTTTTATGCCCTCTTCTCTCTGATGGTCCCTTTTGACCCCCACCTGTCCAGCCTTATCACTCAATGTCCCTGGGTCTTACTTTGCTCCAAGAGTCTCTCACAGATTACTCATGTGAATGGGCTGGGGAGAGGGCCATCCTCCATTGGGTGTCCCGGTATCGATGGCTGCCAGGGCCTGGCCATTGCACAGGGCATGTTATGGGCTGGGATACATCATCCTGTCTGTGGGATGTGTTTCTCCCTTTCTTATGGTCCTTAAATTTGCCCACCTGCCTAATATTGTGCTTTGCCCCCATCCTGCCTTGCTTGTCCTTGCAGATGAGGCAAAATCCATGGCCCACTGCAGGGGACTCCAGTATGGTGGGACCGGACACTATCCTTCCCCTGGCTGGGATGCTGTTGTATGGAGGTGCATCTTCAGCCCCTGGGTCACCCAGATGGCATCCTGAGTTCACGTCCAAACTCAGGTCACCAGTGTAAGAGAACATAGCGCTACCTTCTATGTAATTGGGTGGCCCCATTATCAATATTTTTTAAATAAATATTTCACTAGTCAACAAGTTGTTACCCTCCCTCACAGCTATATAAGTCAATCAATCAATCAATCAATCAATCAATCAAAATCTTTATTTATTCAGGCGAACATCATTGAGCAAAGCTCATTTACAAGATGGACCTGAGTGGTCATACAAATGAGGATACAAGTATTATTACATAGACAAGAATAGAATAAATAGCAATACAATGGCATGAAATGATTATATACAACAATTTACATATATACAAGTAACAATAGAACCATTTAGCCTGTAGGAAAAAAAGAGGACAAAGGGTATAGCAGTCCTAAAATATAAGTTATATGGTCTAAACTAGTTTTTAAGTGAATATAATAGGTGATTCGAAGAAAGAAATTGAGTTAATATAATGGATAGAAAAAGGGAGGTTTAGTTGGGTCAGATAGGTGGGGATTATGCTTTATAAAAGCAATTGCAGAGCTCTGGAAAAAGGGCGGAGAACAATCTTTTGAAGGATGCCAGAGGTAGTAGGCTATCTAGCTTCATGGATTTTGGAGAGAGTTCCATGCAGCTGCTAAGGAATAGCTGAAAGCAGCCCTCCCATACCGGTGCAGGCATTGGGGACCTTTAATGTGATGAGTTTACTGATCCTTAAGGTGTATGGCCTGGTTGTAATTTGGGTAAAGCAATCAGTGATATAGGTGGTAGTTTGCCTGTTAACGCTTTGAGTATCCAGATAACAGCATTCCTATTTCTTCTGTGTTGCAATGATGTCCAGTTGACTGCCATATAAAGGGAGCAATGATGGGTGTTGGAGGGAAGGTCAGTAATAAATCTTATGGACCTGTGATACAGGGTGTCCAGCTTATGTAAGAGATGACTTGAACAATGGCAGTAGAGAAAATCAGCATAATCAATGAGGGATAGGAATGAGGCCTGAATTAACCTTTTTTTGGAATCACTGTTTAGGTAATGTTTTATTCTAAAAAATAGTCCGAGCCTCTGTCTTAGCTTTTTAAGTAACTCTTCAATATGGACAGAATAGTCAAGCCTGTTATCTATCCAGACTCCAAGGTATTTGAAGTTATCAACAAATTCAAGTTTCTCTCCAAGTAAGGTGGATATATGTAGGGTGTTGGATGCTGGGGTAGTGGTAGTACAACTCTTTGTGGTAAAGAACATAGCTTTTGTTTTTGCATTTAGAGTAGTTTTTGTCAAGTAGATTGTGTTGCAGAATGGAGAATTCGGATTGTAGAAGTTCACAGCTTTGGAAGGTGAGGATTGCTGACATACAATACAGTATCATCAGCAAACAGATGAATGTTAGATTGAGTGAGGTTGGCATCAATATTGTTTATATAAATAGCAAAGAGGATAGGGCCAAGAATAGAGCCTTGTGGTACACCCCTTAGCAGAGGTTTTGAGGTGGATAGGTAATTTCCATTTCTAACCAGTTGCGACCTATCTGAAAGGTAATCCTTAAACCAGTTGAGTGATAGGGAATCCAGGCCTAATGAGTTAAGGGAGGTGAGTAATAAGTCATGATCCACTGTGTCAAAGGCTTTACTCAAATCCAGAAACACAGCACAGGTAAAAATTTTTTTGTCCAAATTAGTCTGCCAATCGTTGGTTACCTTGGCTAAGGCAGTAATGGTGCTATGCTTTGATCTAAATCCAGATTGTGCAGAATTTAGAAGGTTATTGTTATCCAGATAGTCCCTTAACTGAGAGTTTACTAGTTTTTCGCATCTTAGATAGTACTGGTAGGATGGAGATAGGTCTGTAATTGTTGAGATCCCTAGTATCACCAGATTTGAGTAATGGAACTACTTGAGCTGTTTTCCAAGTAGATGGAATGGATCCAGTAGTTAGGGAAAGATTGAAGAGATGAGTAAGGGGGGCAGATAAGACATGTGAAGCAATTTTCAGGAAATAGGGATCCAGGGAGTCTGCACCTGCACTTTTAGTTGTGTCTAAATTAGAGAGGAGATCTTCCACTTCTTTCACGGATATTGGGATGAAGGAAAAAGTTGAAGTGGCCATTTGTCCCACAGTAGTTTGCAGGTTCAAGGAAGATCTCAGGATATTTGCAGGTGATGAGTCAAATGCTAGGCCAGCAGTGGTGAAGTGAACATTGAAGGTATTTAAGATTTCTTGTTTACCTGTAATTTCTGTGTCATTTAGTAGCAATTTGGTGGTTAAGGCAGGAGTAGAATTCTGGCCCAGAAGTCCTTTTATTGTACCCCAGAGTCTGGATGGGTTATTGTAGGAGGCATCCAATTCAGCTGTATAGTAGGCAGTTTTGGCAGTTCTTATTTTTTTGTACATGAATTCCTTGCTTTTCTGAAATTTAGCCAATCACTGGTGTCCTTTGTTTTTCTTGCCTTTTCCACAGCTTGTCTCTGGTTCTCAAGGCTGCTTTAAGCTCAGAGGTGAACCAAGGGCAGGATTTTACCTTAGTTCTGATACTGGTGATAGGTGCATGAATATTGAGAACATTGGTGATAATATCCTTTAAAGTCTGGAGTGCTGTTTCAACAGAGGTTGTAAGATAGAAATCTTGCCAATATATTGTAGTACTCAGGTCATGGAGGTAACCTGAGATATTGAAATCTTTTTGACCTTTTGAGGATAAATTCTGCAGGATTTGGTGGTTTGAGTGTGGATCTTATGCCAGCTATAGGGTAATGGTCACTCCATCACTTGGCAGTACTCCTGCATGTGAGTATAAGTGAGGCTTGTTTACCAACATAATATCCAGGAGTGAGCTGTTGCTGGAATTTCTTCGGTTAATCCTAGTTGGGTCTTTAATCAGCTGTGTGAATCCATAGGTGTCAAAAAGGTTATCAAAGGTGCAGATACATTAGACAACCAGTTTAAATTCAAATCACCAAGGATGACGGTATCTTCAGGGCCTTGGTTGAGAATTGACCCTAGGTGAGAAAGCAGTTTAAGGCCTACAGAGGGGGCCTATAGCATCCAATCAGTTTAAATGGAGACGAATTAGGAAGGCAAATTTTGATTGATAAACATTCAAATTCATTTGGCTCAGATGTGTTGATGAGGCAGGTTGCAGAGATGGTGTCCTTAATGTTATGGCCACCCCACCACCCTGGAAGGGCGATCTGCTCTGAAGAGCTGGTAATTGGGAAGGTTTACAACACTGTCTTTTGTTGTAGGCCTGAGCCAAGATTCAGAGATGACCAGGAAGTCTGGAAGAGTATGTGCCACCCAAGCCTGTATTAAGATGAACTTTTTTAGGAGGCTGCAAGCATTGAAGTGTATGAAGCTTAGTCCTTTTATGGTAGTCAGCTCAGAAGGGGAAGATAAATTGACAATGGGGCCAGGATTAATTAATAAGTGGCGAATTTCAAGCCACACCTAAAATAAGTTTTCAGGTGCAACCCCCAAAACACATTTTTGATGCCATGTAAAGCAACAGTGAAATGAAACTGGACAAACAATGTTACCCTACATTTTTTTCACAATAAATAATTCCAGGCGTCTTCCAATTCAACTCAACTCTCTTTATTTATAAAAAGTGCAACTCACCAAGGTATCAAAGAACTTGTACACAATTTAAAATTCAAAGAACAAAAACTACAATAAATAATAATACACAGATCTGTTTCGGCAATTCATCCAAATTCAGAAAAAGCAAGGTTAAAAAGATGTGTCTTTAATGCAGATTTAAAACTCTCCACAGTCAGGCACTCCTTATCTGACGAGGCAGAGAGTTCCACAGGATAGGTGCTACAAACACAAATGCCCTAGCATCCGAGGTCTTCAAACAAACCCTGGGAACCTCTAGCAGTCCCTCGTCAGTGAGGCAGAGTGAACGGGAGGGCAGTAGTGGTGAAGAATATCTTGCAGGTAACATGGTCCCTGTCCTTATAGGTCTTTGTAGGTCAGCAAACTGACAGTGAAGGTGATCTACCACTGAATAGGCAGCAAGTGCAGGCTGCGGAGCACAGGTGTGACATGGCATGATTGAGGTGGACCAGTCAACAGCCTGGCAGCCCCATTCTGCACCAGCTGCAAGTGGTGGTTATCAATCTCTGTTAGCCCTAGGTACAGGGAGTTGCAGTAGTCAAGGCAGAAGGTCACACAGGCGTGGACCAATGTTGGAAGGCCGTGGGGCCGGACCAGGTGCTTAATCTAGGTGATATTCTTCAGATGGTAGAATAAGGTCTTGATGACGGAGGACACCTGATGTCCCAGCATCAGCCCCTCATCAAAAATAATGCAGAGATTTTGCACCAGATTGGAGGCCATCAGCTGACTGCCTCCAAGTCTAAACATGGAAGGCCACTCAGCTCAAAGTCCCTTTGCATGAAGACCTGGGTCCACAACCAACACCTCGGTCTTGTCAGGGTTCAACTTCAGCTTGTTGGCATCCATCCTGTCTTGGATCTCAGGGAGGCAGTTGTTAAATGTTGAGATAGCTGCATCCAGTTCAGGCACAAAGGACATGTATGGATAAGTATCATCTGCACAGCAGTGAAAACTCAGTCCATACTGCCTTACACTGTCTCCCAATGTCAGCATATACACTGTGAACAACACGGGTGATAAAACATAGACATGTGGCACCACAAAAGACAGGGAGAATGGGTCAGAGGAATAAATCCTCGATACCACTTTGTAAAACCTGCCAGTGAGGAATGAATGGAACCACCTGAAGACTATACCAGACAGTCCACAGATCATCCGCAGGTGATCTGGTAACACGCCATGGTCCACAGTGTCAAATGTCACAGAGAGATCAAGGAGAACCAAGATGAAATGGCTCTTCTGATCTCTCACTCTCAGGAGATCATTGAGTACCCAAAGTAGGGCAGTCTCAGTACTATGTCTCTTCCAAAATCTGGACTGGAGAGAATCATAGACATCCTGGATGGTCAGGTGGTCCTCCAGCTGCAGTGCAACCGTCTTCTCCATAACCTTACCCACAAAGGGAAGGTTAGAGACAGGTCTGTAGTTAGTGAGACAGTCTGGGTTGAGCGAGGATTTCTTAAGGAGGTGTGTTACCACTGCCTCCTTCAGGGTGTCAAGAAACACACCTGTCTGTAATGAACACCAGACTATCTCAGTTAGGACCAGGCTGATGACATCAATGCACCCCACTAGGAGGTGGGTTGGGCCAGGGTCCAAACTACAGGAGGTCGGTGGCATACGCTGGATGATCCTCACAATATCCACAATCACCAACCAGTTGAAGTCAGACCGGAAGAACTGAGGGTCTGCAGCTTCCCACCAACCATTACCACACCCATTGGAATGAGTTGCACAGATCTCAGACCCAATGTCAGCAACCTTATCTGCAAAGAATCGAGCAAACTCATCACACTTGTCTTGTGGCAATGCTCTCCAAGACTGCAGACAGGCTGAATTGCACAGTCTGTTGACAGTTCGGAAGAGATGAACTGGTTGATTCTGTGCAGCGGCGATCTCTCTAGGCAGGAACTCTGCCTTCTTATGGGAGATGGCGGACTGATAGTCTATGTATTGAGCCATCAATCTAAGTTTGTTGACATCAAGGCCCGATTTCCACCAGTGCCATTCCAGCCTCCATCCCACTTGCCTCAGCTCCCTCAAGGTCCCAACAAACCAAGGGGACCAAGGGCAGAGGGTGAGGAGACAAACACGGACAGAAGCTATGGAATCCAGAGCCTCAGTCACAACCTTATTATAGGCCTGAACCAGATTATCTAGGTTCATACTTACACTTGGAAGACCTGATAGGTCTGGCACCGCCAGCAGGCCATCTAGGATCAAACCTCTTAAAGGACAGTACTGGACCATCTCTGTGGGGATAGACATGTGGCAGAGCCTGAAAATTGAACCTTATAGTGTAATGGTCAGACCATCTGACCAGCTCCACCACCAGGTCAAATATCTCCATACCCAGTAGGAAAACCAAGTGTAACGAGTGAGTATGAGTCACAGAGGTAATAGCCTGGGTGCAGCCCAATAAATTCATAAGCTGGAGGAAGTCCTAACCAGATTGTGAGAGTTTGTCATTGACCCAGGCACTGAAGTTCCCCAGAACCATTCATCTGGGGGACTTCAACAGCATATCGTAGATGAAGTCCGTGACTTCCTGCAGGAATTTCTTCTTGCCCCCAGGTGGATGGTAGATGAGAAGAATCCTACACCTCACACCTGCGCCTGCAATACATTCGAAGGACTTGGTCTCCCCCAAAGGCACATCTACAAGTCCCAATTCCATTTTAAAACAAATGGCTACACCCCAGCCCCTATGATCATCCTTGGGCAGTGTATCACAGAGAACCCAGCTGAAACAGCTGACTCAAGAACTGGGCCAGCATTTGATCAATCAATCAATCAATCTTAGTTTGGTGTTCATCCAGATCACAGAAATGATGGACATTATAATTTGAACATACGAACATATGAAGAAGCCAGCAGAAGAAGGCCATTTGTTCTATCAAGTCTGCTCATATTGCAGGGTCCACAGCTTGAGCTACTGTCCCTGCCCTCCCTTCCCACTCCTCCAACCCTCACTACCCATGATCCTTACTTCCCCTATGTTTTTCCCAGCCTTTCTTAAAGCTGCCCACTGTCTTCAACAAGATGACCTCTTCCGGCAGTGCATACCAAGTGTTCACCACCCTCTCTGTGAAGAAGTGCTTCCTGACCTCCCTCCTAAACTTCCCACCCTCCAGTTTAAGACTCTGCCCCCTAGTGTTACGGTTGCCAATCAGCTTAAAAAGACTTTCCTTATCAACCTTATTTATCCCTTTCAAGTACTTGAAGGTCCCAATCATGTTTCTTCTCTCTCGCCTGTCTTCCAGGGAATACATGTTCAGTGCACTCAACTTCTCCTCATATGCCTTACCCTGCTAACCCACTATCATCTTTGTAACCCTCCTCTGGACCTTCTCCAGCAGGTTAATGTCCTTTTTGAGGTGTGGGCTCCAGTTCTGAGCTCCATACTCTAGATGTGGCCTTACCAGTGACCTGTACAAGGGCAGTATAACCTCCTCTCTCCTACTACTGATCCCCTTAGATATGCATCCCAGCATCTTGTTTGCATTAAAAGAAAAGAAAATACATGTTTCATAAACAGAATACATCTACTTCAGAAGTGCAAATACAATCATGTGTTAAAGCAACACCCTAGGTATATATAAAGTGCAATATGTTATGACAAACATTCATTTATATCTGATATTAGAAATTCATGTCACAGAGTCACACGAGTGTACACATGTAAGAAATGAGAACACTTTTTTATCATTAAGTTCTTTGTAGTGTGAGAAAGTGTCTTTTTTGGACTTCATTACATAATCAAAAAATTTGAAAGTCAATAGAGTATCTTCTTTTGTCATTGGGTGGAACAAAATGAACAGCAGGTCATAGTCCAGGTTGGCATATTTAACCAAAAATTATTTTAATATTTTCTCCCTGGCTACTCCATAAAGGGGACATTGGATGACAGTATGATATATGGATTCTAAGAAACCCTTGTTGCACCTACAATGTTCTAGGTCAGGGGCACCACAGGGAAATTTACTAAAATATGTGTGTTTAGAGTATATGATCCCAAATCTGGCCCAAGTGAAAGCTTTACGAGCATGAGGAGCTAATGGTAAGCTTAAGTTATTGTCTAATATACAATCTATTTTATTTTGAGCAAACCAAAGAGCTTGTCTCTGAGAGTTAACTTGCTCCATTTGTTTAATGGAAGCACTAGCAAACAGTTTTTGTTTAAGTATGTTTTTATATTGAGGGGAAATTGTTATCCCCTTAACGGAATCTTCTCATAGGTGATTCAGTGAAACTTTAAGAAGATTACTTCATAAAGCTTTTAGCCATGGGAAGAAGAAATCACCAAGGATCCACTGAATGTTTTCTTCTAAGCAAAGACTGGGAAGGGAATTTAATTCATTATTTAACATTTTTAGCCAGTAAGAGACCAGCCTAAGTTCAATTAAAGTAAATAGAGGAAGCCTACCCAACACTGCTCTGACTATAGGAGTTGCTGTTGAAAAGGGCTCTTGTAGCAGAACCTTGTAAAAGAGTAGCAGAGGAAGTTTCAAGGAAGAGTGAGACGTATACCCCCACACTTCAGCCCCATATAACAATAATGGATTAATTTTCGCTTCCACTGTTCTTAATGCCAGGATAACTATGTGACCACCGTATTTCCAGTTAAACCTTTGTAGTGCTTTAACAACTAGTCTTGCCTTTGATACCTGTTCTTTATGATGAAGTGACCATGCACCTTTATCTGTAAATTTTATCCCTAGGTAAGTATATGAAGAAACCATTTCAATTAGTTTAGTTTCCAAAATAACTTGAATGAAGGTGGACCTAAATTCTGCTTGCCAAACATCACAATTTTAGTTTTACTAAGATTAATTTTTAAGGCAAGTTGGCCACATTTAAGCTTAATAAGTTTTATCTTCCTCTGAAGGCCAATAGCAGACAATGATAACTGGACCAAGTCATCCGCATATGCCAATATTGCAATTTGCTAGTGATTTATACATGGAGATTGACAAATCAAATTTAAGTAAAGAATCAGTTCAGATGCTGAACAGCAGTGGGGCAAGCAAACAACCCTGCTTCACCCCCCCCTTGTTGTGTTAAAGTATTCTGTTAAATTACCTTTACTGTTGTACTGAACAATGGTGGTAGTATTTGAATACAACAAAAATAAATAGGATTTAGTAAATTGAGAGTGGTGCTTCTTTCCAATAAAGTATCCCATAATATTTCTCTAACCACAGAGTCAAATGCAGCAAAAAAGTCTATAAAAAGAGCATATACCTTCATTTTCTTATAAGTCCTGTATTTTTCCAGCATGTGCGGTAATATGAAAATATTATCAGTCATCAAAACTCCATGACAGAAACCTGATTGCAAAATAGAGAGCGGAGATGCTTTTTCTACCCAATTCTGCAACTTACCCAAGAGAATTCTGGTGAATATTTTACCACCAATATCTGTTAAACTAATTAGTCTATGATTAAATGGAGATTGAAGGGGGACCTTTTTATGAACAGGTACCATTGCATTTTTTTGTCCAAGAAGAGGGGATGCATTTTTCTCTTAAACATAAGTTAAAAAAAGTTAGTCAAGAATAGAACCCAATAATTCATATGTGCTTTATAGATTTCGCCATGAATGGTGCCTGGACCAGGTGCCTTATTATTAGCAAGATGAATTATGGATTGTTCCACCTAATGTACAGTGATTATCAAGGTTATGTAAGTAGCCATGGTGATCCACACAGGGGTAGTTCTATGCAATGTGTTACTGTTAAAGAGAGTTTTGAAATGGGTGGCCCAAGTTTCTTTTGGAATATATGAAGGAAGATCCTGAGAAAACATTTTTGATCCTTTTGCTATTAAGGACCAAAACATTTTGGAATCATTATCAGTAATAGATTGAAATGTGTGATTCCATGTTTAAGTGAAAAATCTGATTTTTTTCCTACCAAAAATTTTTTATAAGCTTCATGAGCATTTTTAAATGAAGAAAATTAATTTTCGCTGGATACTTCCTGGCTTTTCTAACCAATGTTGCTAGTCTATGCTTTTCTGTTCTATATCATGCATTGAACCAAGTATGTAAATTAGAATGAATTGTATCCTGAACATAAACTCTTTGGCTTATTTGTAAGTAACAGTATGTTAATTGATCACTCAGATACTGTGCATTTGTATTTTCATAAGCTAATGAAAAAAGATTTGAGAACAAAGGAGAGTATATAAGATCAGCACGACTCTCCCAAGCTTTTACATTAAGAGATAATTTAGATTTTACCATAAGGGTAATAGATACAGAATTCTGATGAGAATTTGAGAATATAACTTCCATGTCAATTATATCAATCTTAAGCAAAATGGCACCATGGTCACTTTCAGGTCATATTGAAACTGTAAAGTTTTTACAGTGAACATGAAAATGAGGAAAGCAGAGGATATAGTCAATCACGCTCTGTCCTTGGGGAAAGAAAAAAGGTACAGGCACCTTCTTAATCCAAAGGCCCTCAACCATTCAGAATGACAAAATTATTTGAAATGAATTCCACAAAACACCTTCCCACTTCATTCAAGACTTTATCCATTGAATTTCTAACTGTTAAGTTTCCCATCTACATCTGTTCCTTTAAAAGGGGTAGGCCATCAAAGTGAGCAATCCTAGAATTAAAATCTCCAATTATAAGTGTTGAATCCATGTGGTATTTGGCCATCATGGTATCCAATCCCATCGAGAGTTTAAGCCATGTATCATAGGGTAGATTAGAGTGGAAGGAGGGAGGAATGGAAACATTAATTAACAAAATAACCATAGAGTCCCAGCTAATAACTGTAAATAAGCATTCTTGAGATGGATTATAAGAGCCAAGAACCCTTAGTTATTTCTTAATTTTTACTAAGGTAACCAATCTCTCTTTGGTCTCCCATAGAGAAGGCTCCCATGGTGGAAGTGAGCCAATCTCGGGGGTGGGGGGAGTTTTTTCCCTCAACTGAGCTGTAAAATTCCTAGAGGGTTTGCCATTGCTGGGTTTATTTTTATTGTTTATTCTCCCTATTTTTCGACCATTTCTTGATTTTCTTTGTTTTCTTCCTTGTTTTTAATGGGCCAGGATTGGGCCATTTAAGCCCTGGTTTTGTTTTTGGAGAATCCAGAATTATCACTGTGGAAAAGGAAAGCTGATCAACATTGTTAGGGCTTGGGAGAGCTTTCCCTGAAAGCCTTTTAATCAGCGTATTCAATCTCTGTTCAAGGGAAATAATTCTCTCAATTAAATTTGTGGATTAATTCTCTATGGAATATTTAATTCCAGTGTATGCTTCTAACAAAACTATATTAGACAAGATAGGGTGTGCTAATGCTTTGATGGTATATTTTAATAAAGAGTCTGAACACTGGGCTAGAAACTTTCAGTCCAATTCAATTTTTTCCACTTCCTGGTCCAATTTCTGGAACACCACCTCCAGTGATCCAGCTAAAATATCAGGACATTCTTCTAATCTAAGGCAATGGTGGAACTGAGATCTTGTACTGAACTCATAGGACTGAAAAGGTCCATCCTAAAGGAGCAAAGTGAGATGTCAATGCCTTTGGTATCTGGAGTTCTGACTTTTTGAGTGGGGTTCTTAGCTATCTGATATAGTTGATTCCCTGTTACCTCAGATTGAATTTGGGAAACTGAGTTTGAGTCATTGTCACACCCCCAAAAGAGATTATTTTCTAGTACAAAATAGTCTGTTATTTTTGCTTGATTAACTAAGAGTGAACTGCTTTTTGAATTCAAAGGGAAACTGTTGGGGGAGAGACTATCCCTGCTTCACAAGGACCTAAGTTCAGGGCCACCTCCAGCTCAGGATCCACTGATCCATTGAGGGGTCTGTTATCTATAGGTGCCAACTGTAAAGGGAAGGAATTCTGTTTAGCAGGTAAAGGTGCCTGCCTGCATATGTAGGTCTATGGAGCAACAGCTATACTCTTATTAATTGAAGGTCTGTCCTGATGTTAATTGAGACCTCTTCTTTGACATAATTAGTTAATTTAATAGTTCTAGAGGGGGAATTAGGTGTAGAAGAAATAATATCAGAGGTGATAGGGAGTTCCTGAGAAAAAATGCAGCAGGTTTTAGATTTTTTAGGTTTTCTGGGTAGTTTGACATGCTGAAGTGTTTTACCATTCTCCGAGATAGGATCCCTAATCTCTTTATAAACTTCCTTACTACTTCTAGTATACATTATATGAAACATACTGTATATTGCTATGGTAGTATGTCACAACAATAATGAAGTTCTAGCTCCCTTTTTTCTCCATTAAAGGTCGTTCTCAGGAAATGGCACCACACCCAGAAACACCGTAATTAATAATCAGTAAAATAAATAGCTATACCTGTGAATCACACTTCTAGAATATTAATTTAGTAAATCCTAGAGATCCTAGAAAAATATCCTAAGGTCAAACAGACAATCAGTTATATAATTATAAAAACACAGTGTTTTCAAATGAATGTCCAGCACTATCTCTTCTATGATGTATAGCGTACAAAAACAGACTTGAACTATACTGAAAGTAATTACTTAAAGCCAGCAGCCAAATGCCTAAGATTTGAAAGTTCCTGTAGTTAATAAATATTTGCAAAAATAGGTGCTGCAAGGTTTAGAAATATAAAGTTGCTTGCAGAATAGTGCAGATCGATGTCTAAATTCGATATAAATTCTTAGATCTAGTAAACGCCTTAGCTAGTCAAATTCATGATTATCAGTTGTGCAAACAAACAACACCAGTTCCTTGATCACAGGTTTTCAAGTGTCCAGCCCATCTTTGATAGATGGCTCAGTGCGCAGCTAAAAATAGGGGGGTTGTTTCAGTTCTTTTCCACCACCTTCTAGTTGCTCCAACCCACTTGACCAACAGCCATTAATAGAAACATAGAAACATAGAATTTGATGGCAGATAAAGACCGCTTGGCCCACCTAGTCTACCCATTTCCCTACCTAATGCATAGGCTGCAGATCCTAGTTAACCAACAGCCTACTTCCTCCTACCCCCCCAACTAGAATTGCTTTATATCTGTCCCATGCATTCTTGAATTCCTCCACCGTTTTTGAGTCCACTACCTCCTCAGGAAAGCTGTTCCATGTATCCACAACCCTCTCAGTGAAAAAATACTTCCTCACATTACCTTTGAGCCATCCCCCCTCTATCTTCAAATTGTGCCCCCTTGTTCTTGCACATTTCTTTTTCTGAAAGATGCTACCATCTTGGACTCTGTTGATTCCCTTGACGTACTTGAAAGTTTCTATCATGTCCCCCCCGCCCTCCTCTCCTGAAGTGTATACATATTAAGATTCTGTAATCTCTCTTTGTATATCTTATAGTGCAGACCCTGCACCATTTTAGTTGCCCTCCTCTGGACAGCCTCCATCCTGTCTATGTCCTTGCGGAGATGGGGTCTCCAGAACTGGACACAGAACTCCAGATGGGGTCTCACCAACTGTCTGTGCAAAGGGATAACAGCTTCTTGTTTTCTACTGGTGATGCCTCTCCCTATGCATCCCAGTATCCCACCAGCTCTTCTTACTGCCTTCTCACATTGCTTGCCCACCTTAAAGTCATCTGATATGACTACCTCCAGGTCCCTTTCCATTTCTGTAGTTGTTATAATCTCACCCCCCCATTGTGTACTCTTCCCCTGGATTTTTGTTTCCCAGGTGCACTACTTTGCACTTCTTTGCATTGAATTTAAGCTGCCATATATTTGACCACTCCTCCAACCTTGCCAAGTCCCTTTGTATCCTATCCACCCCACCTTCTGTATCAACCCTGTTGCAGATCCACCAGTTCAGGCTTTCAGTTGATATAACATTGTTGAGGGGGCTTCCTCCTTTCGTAAGGGCACTAAATAAAAAGAAAGAAAGGAGGAGCATTAACAGCTGTAGAAGTACAAAAATGAATGCCTGGCCTAGTGTAAGCACTCATTTACCCTCACAAGGGGTTGGGGAGACCTTTAACCAAAAATACTAATAATAAAATAACTAATAATTGCTCTTGGCTACAAGTACAGCTGGGTGAAAAAAAGAAAGCCTAAAAATAATCAGCTAGTATACTGTTATGCTAAGTATACTATTATAGGCTTCACTATGGCACTGAAAAGTTAAATGGTTGGAGGTTTTAGCGTGTATCATCCACCTTTCCAGAGAGAAAACAAGTGGAACAAGCCACATCTAAGTACCAGGTTTCTTCTTAGTACAGAAAGTTTCAGACACTCACTGTTGGTTATTATAATGGGTGAGCACACAAAGGTGGAGATGCTCTCGGGACAGGACTTCTGTCGACTGGCTCAAAACAGCTTCTCTTCACTACTACCTTCCTCCATTGTCCTAGTGCGCAGCAAGTGGAACAGATGATGGCATTTCTGGTATCTCTGTGTGTTTAAATGCTGTGCAATCTCTTTTACAGCTCTGGCCATTAAATCATGTGACTAAGGATTGCAACTTTTTAAAGTAGTACGCCCTAGCTAATAAATATAGTACTATATATATAGCACTATATATATAGCATATATAAATATAGCACTAATCAATTGGGAAACAATATCTAACAGTTTATATCACTAAATTAATAAAAAGAGCAGTATCCACAAAGAAACACGTAAAAAAAAAGAGGAAAAAAAATTTTAAATAGATATGAGTGCTGCTAAAAAAGCTCCACTAAAAACATTAGGCATCCCTCTAAGAATCAGGAAAGATTCCAGAATACTGTCTAGCCAATATTTCTGGTGCATTTCACTTCACTGTAGCACTGGTGCCTCACACCTTTTCAAATGGCTCTTCTCACCACATCTACAGTCCCATTCCTCTATGGGAATCCCACACCACTGGAGAAGCCTTCATCCTGTAGGGGGTCAAAAGAAGGGCAGCAGCAGAAACAGTATGACTGGGGACTTGCTATAGGTAAGGAGACAATATTTCTGGCAAACAGGTGGCATACCTTTCGCGAATCTTGTGTATTGCAATGTCTCCCTGCTTCACAGCCCTACTCCTCAGGACAGTGAGCACATAGCAAGCATCCATTTCAAAACAGCATCTGGAGACACATCACTCCCAGGCCAACATTATCATCCAGCCCAGTCTCAGTGATGCAAGCCAGATCTGATGACCCAAGAAGATCAGCAATCACTGCTGTCTTGTTTTTAATGGACCTGGCATTACATAACACTGCCTGAGTAGGATGGGCCACTAAGGCTGACTGTGTCATCTGCCCAGCCAAAGTGGAGTCATTGGGTGTGGGAACCAGACAGGAGGAACCCCTCTCAGGAACCCATTTCATCCTAGGGCATCTTCTAGTCCCCACAACCCCAATCCTCCCACCTGGTTCCACTCTCCCTCTAGGTCCATGGCCCCAACCCCTGCACCTGCACCTTACTATCCCCAGAGCATGACATCACCCATATTCCTCAG
The DNA here is from genome assembly GCA_016271365.2 of Neoceratodus forsteri. Taxonomy (NCBI): domain Eukaryota; kingdom Metazoa; phylum Chordata; order Ceratodontiformes; family Ceratodontidae; genus Neoceratodus; species Neoceratodus forsteri. The sequence continues at coordinate 937,272,381 of CM057449.1, read as the reverse complement.
CTGGCAAGGGGGACTACTAAAAGGATGGAGATCCCAGAACTCGGAGGGAGAGTAGTGCCTTACTGGGAGAGATTTCTGCCAGCACATACTGATAAAAGCCCACAACAGCTGTCAAACAGCAAATAAACCAAATACAAAAAGAAACAAAATAACTTTGAAACAAAAATAAAACAATACCCACAAACCCCCACACACACTCAAAAAAGAACAAACCCCTCTTAAAAACAACGTAAGGTCCAAAGTTCACTGGAGAATAACAGTCAGTATTCAGGAATGGGGCCAAGCATGCCAGAGCTCCACAACTGAGGTTTGGAAAAGATGGGGCTCTCACCCTCACCATCAACCAACATAATTTTAAATCCAATCTACTGTACTCTCACTACAGCAGTAAATGTTTGCAGTTGAGATACATAAAGTGCAAGGTTCCAGAGGCTCTGTCACAGCCTCACTAGACAAAAGTTATTGAAACTTTCCAAACTGTCCAAAGACCACGACACTTCTCAGAATATCCTCAGTGCTATTTTCAGCTTTATTTGGTATTAAAATGTTCTAGTTTCACCAACATTTGAGCATTTTATAAATGTTTCAATGTAGTTTGTTTCTCAAGAAAAAAGATGGCCACCACATTTGGCTTAGAAATAGCATTGTAGACCTGGCAAGGGTTAGGGATCAACACAATAAATAAAATGCATAACAGACAGCATAGGAGATACTTGGAATAGCAGATTTGACAGGTATGCAAATTTTTTTTATTAATTGTAACTGAATCTAGCTTTTGGGAAAAACGTGTTATATACAGTCAGCACTTGTTTATCCGTCTCTCATTTATCCGTTTCTCTCATGCATCCATCTTTGACTGCATGATTTTTTATTTCCCATTTTGTATACACTCGTTTATCCGTCCCTCGCGTTATCTGTTTCCATTGCCCATCCTGCCTGTTGTCTCCTATGTAGATCTCAATGTTTACTCTCAGATAACTGACCCTTTTCATTCCAGTAGAATATTGTATAGAAAACCACAGGCCAAAGCAGGCAAGACAGTCACAAACCAAAGCAGCCACAGACCTAAGCAGTCACAGCAGACAGATATCAAACTGCAGACCGAAGCATCCAGTTTCCACTTAACTGTTTCTCTCAGATATCAGTCACCTGACCTGAGAACAGAAGGCAATGGATATCTGAGTGCTGACTGTATGTGGTCAGAATGGAAGGTAGTACCTTGCAGATAGAGAAATTTTGAATTAAAAATATAAATAAATAGCAATGTTATGAGTAAAATAAAACTGAGGAATGTCTGAAAATATGCAAAAGCACATGTGCAGGTTTTTTTTTAACCTATTTTTTCTATTGTTTGCGACTTTTACATTTCTTATATTTTTTCCAAAACATTCATTAAGCTTCAAGAACCAACTTCTCTCATGACCACATACATTCCAGTACTTAATTTCCACCTGAATTATGTTATAAAACTGAATGCATTTCTTGTCGTCTGTTAGGCTAGTTACGATATCATAGTTCCTCAAAATTGCCCGCACAGCCTTTTTAGTGACAGTCCCAAATTGTATCTTTACTAGGGGCCCTCCTGCCTTAAAATATTACTTGTGGGGCTACTGCTTCAGCCATTTTCTGTTCTCCACTATATTGTTTGTAGTGTCTCATTAAATTGTCTAAACTATCCTTCTCAACTGCTTGCACTGCCTTTTTTAAATCATTAGTTCCACGTTGTATTTATGCAAGGGGCCTTCCTTCAGATATTATTTGTGCTGTGACTTGCCAGTTAGAAACTTAGTGTTGGTTCAGAGTGCAAAATAATATTGGTTCCTCCCCAGACTGTGCCTCTATTTTGTGTACCTACTGCTATCTCCCTTATCCTACCAATAGCTTTACCTAGCCTTTTCCCTCTACTGGATTCTCCCCCACCGGTCTCTCTCTCCCTGACCTACCAATTGTTCTTTGCCTATGTGTTCCAATCCACAGGACTCTCCCCACCTCTCCCTCTTTTGCTCCTTTTTGTTCTCTAAGCTTTATGAGTCATCTTCCAGGCCCTCTCCTGTCTTCGCTGCTATTCAATAATTTCCAAATCCTTCTGTGCACCTAGAATCATGCCCCATTTACTACTACTTCTCCTTCCTCTCTTGTTCTCCATTACCTCCCCCAACTGTCTTTCCCATTCTTCCCTCTTCTGCTTTCCTACTCTCCCCCTTCACTATCACCCCTCCTACTCCCCCACCCTCCCTTCACCCTGCATTCCTTCTCTTTCTCTCTCTCTTCATTTCCCCTTGGCCCCCCAGTTGCTTCTTCCTCCATCACCTTCATGCCACCTTAAGACTCTTAATGCCCTGCTTTCCTCCACCACCCCCTCTCCTTCCAACTGCTACTCTCCCTCTCAACTGCTATGTGAAGACTCACTTATCCCCTCTAAACTCCTGATTTCCCTTCTGTTGTTACTTGCAGGAGATATGCAGCCTAGTCTTGGCCCTATTTAATTCTCCTCCATCTGCCACCCCAAAGGTCTGAGTGTGGTACATGTACTATCACACTCTCTCTCCCTATCTCTCTCTCCCTATGTTTGTGGTTGGCATCTATTGCTGTTCTGGCCTGTCTTCTCCATCTATCAATGACCTTCTCTCCACCATCTCTTCACATTCCTCATCCAGTGAACTTATCATCCTTGGGGGATTTCAACAAAAAACGTCTTTCTCTCTCTTCCCCCTATCCAAATTTTGCAATAATGTCAAGTCCCTCAATATCACAAAACTAACATCTGATCTGACCTGCCTAAAGCACAAATCCCTTAATCATGCTCTATTGGACTGGGCCCTGACCTCCCACCCTCACCACATAACTACGTCAGGCACACTCCCAGTTTCCCTCAGTGACTACCAAATGGTCTACTGTGTACACAAAATCCACAGACCAAAAGCCCCACCAAAATTCCTCCTCCTCCTTTTCTTCCAATCCTTGGACCTGTCCTTCCTCCTGGAAGACCTAGCAATATTGGATTAGTCACTTATTTCCATTGCTTGTTCCATGGACTCTGCTCTAGTGCACTTCAAGACCATGTTCCTGTCCATTTGGGATCACCATGTTCCCATCAGGAAAATTACTGTAAGTGGCAGTCATCTCCCCTGGGTCTCTGCCGAACTCCTGGCCTGCCTGCATGCTAAAGACCTGGCTTGGAGAGATCACAAGGCCTCAGGCTCCCCTTCTGACCTGCACAAATACAGGACCTTGAGGAATGCATGCACTAGAGCAACTAAACATGTTAAGGCAGAATACTTTTCCACAACCTTCCAGAAAAACATTAACCACCCTTCAAGGTTTTGGAAGGTGATCCATGCCCTCTTCTCACTCCCAACCCAGGCCACTCTCCCGATTGTCAAGGTGAAAAACACCACCATTTCCAGCTCCTCTTCTGTCACTTCTGAATTCAATAATTTCTTCATCAACAGTGGCTCCTCCCTCCTCTTCAACCTTCCTCACTCTTTCCCCTTCCCTCTTCCTCCTCCTCCTCCTCCTCCTACTGCATCTATAAAACCCTCTTCCATCCCTCCTTTCATCTTTTCCCCTATCTCCCTGTTCGATGTCCTTAAGGCTCTCCTTGCTTTTAACTCCCTCAAGGGCAAAAGCTCAGATGGACTGAATCCTAAACTTTTGCATCTCTCTGCACCTGCCATCTGTCTTCCTATCTTCTCCCTTCTGAACCTCTCCTTCTCTCTTGCTTCTGTCCCAGATGCCTGGAAGTATGCTACAGTAGTACCCCTTCCTAAAGGTGGAGACCCCTTTTTCCCAGGCAACTATTGCCCTATCACTTTATTATCCACCCTTGCCAAACTACAAGAACATCTAGTCCACTCTGAACTCTCCCCCTTCCTGGACTCATCTACCTTCACACCATTCCAGTCTGGCTTCTGCAAATCCCATTCCACCTCCACCTCCCTCTAGAGATGGTCAAAATCAGCAAATTTCAATCCATAAAATATGTAGCAAAATTCACACATTTTGCAAACTATTTAGCAGGTGCAAATAGTCCACCAGCAAAATGCAGAATTTTGTCCACAAAAAGCAGAATTTCACCCTCGAATGGCAGATATTTGCCACTTGTGGGTGAAATTCTGCCACTCTTGGGTGAAATTCCACATTTCACTAGCAAAATTCTGCATTTTGCCGGTGGAATTCAGCATTTTGCACCCACAAAATATTTTGTGGAATGCGTAAATTTTGCAAAATATTTAGCATGGCAAAATTCATGATTTTGATGGAATTTTGCTGGTGAAATTTAATTTTACTGTAGCTGTACCTCCATCCTCAGGCTAACTGACTCCATTCTCTCTGGGATGGATGAGGGCCAAATCACTTCCACTATTTTTGTTGACCTGACCAAAGCCTTTGACACCATCACAACCCTATTCTCCTTGCCAAGCTTACCACTGCAGGGTTCTCCTCCCATGCCATTAATTGGTTCTGCTTATACCTTCTGGGCAGAACCTAATTGGTTAAAATTGGCTGTGCCAAGTCCCACCCCTTCCTATCAGCACTGGAATCTTCCAAGACTCTGTGGTTGACCCCATCCTTTTCTCCATTTTTCTAAATAACCTCCCTACAGACTGTACAGTACTGTTTGCCTCTGGATCCTTCCCCTCTGATCTGATGACCAGACTCCAGCTGGATCTTGACAATGTCCAGTGCTGGTTCCGTTCAAATCAGTTGTCCCTAAAGACAAAAAAGATGGTCTCCATGACCTCTGGAACCAGGCAAAAACTCTCCAGACTTACAACTGCCCCTTCCTTTCACACTCTTGATGGGTCCCCCCTTGAAGATGTCCCATCCTTCAAGTTCCTGGGGGCATGGCTAGATGAGCACCTGGAATTCTCAGCTCATGTTGAGGCAATCCACAAAATGTCTCACCCAAAAATCTTTTCATCATAACCATGGGTACATCCCCTCACCTGCTGGCAGAGCCATATTACAGAGAATGATTCTCCCCATCTTTGATTACAGAGACACAGTATACAGTGCTGCTCCTAAGTCTATGCTGGCCAGACTGGACCCACTCTTCCACTCATTCTGCCACTTTGTTCTTGACTTCCCCTTCTGCACCCACCACTGCTTCCTCTACTCTGCACTCTTTCTCCCCTTCCTTGAGACCAGATGTTTTATGCACTACTCCCCATCCCAGGCCAAACACTAACTCGGTTCTCTTCCCTCCTATCTTTCCTCAATCCTCTTATCTCCTCCCCCTCCTCCTACTCCTCACAAAACTCTAACTATTGCCTCCTCTCTCTCCCACCTACACCGACTACAGTTGGTTAGGTGGCTTTCTCCTACCATCTCCTTAAACTGTGGATCTCCCTCCCCTAACCACCTGCTCTGCCACTACTCTGCACTCCCTCTCCCATCTTCTCCACAAGCTTTAGTCACCCACTAGCAACTGCTCCTGATTCCCTTCCCTATGCCCCCTCTCTATTCCCCTTTCCTCTTCCCTCACGCTGATCTATACCCCCCACACCAGTACCCCACCGCCAAACAATTCTCCACCTAATTATTATATCCCACCTATGTATCTCTCTGCATTTAGCTGTAATATGCCTAGGCATTTTGGCCCCTTGTTTGGCATCTGTTATGCCTCTCAACGAACAGCTATCCACAACTTGTAAATTCAATTGTATATGTCAAATTGTAAATTCTAAATTATTTATATTGCTATTATCTGCTTGTTTATTATGCTTTCTTCTTCTTCTTCTCATTGTACTGTATACTGCTCACCATTGTGTTATATATTTGTTATATTTTCTTCTCCCTTGTTCCCTACCATCCCCGACACATCTGGAAACGAGCTGCTATTCAGCTCAGTATGTTTTTTCTGGTAAAACCTTTGACATAAATAAAGAAATCTTGTTTTATCATCACTAGAAAAATAGTATCTTTACCAAATTTTGACAGATTTGCCAAGTTAGGACATTCTATACAGAAGATCATGCTGACAAAAGTTACATGAAAATCTATCAAGAAATGACCAAAATATAAGTGGCTGAAAATTGTGATTTAACATTAAAATGGCTATACCACCCTTACAGTAATACAGTGGCTTTAATTTTCAAAGGATTTATTATTGCTTAGCTATTTATTTTTTTACTCATCCATGTTTTTCTATACAAATTAATTGTGCAGGAGAGGGGACATTAGTTAAGCCATTACAGGACCTTTTAAAAATCACAATCAGTATGCATGACAGCTCTTTTATACTGTAAAACCAAATTATGGGTCCTTTGCACTAACAAATTTCAGCTCTACATGCCACAAAACCCGGAGCATAGGGTCAAGTTATGTAGGATGCATTACCCACCAATGCCCTGACCAAGCCTGAACCCATGCAGCTACATGGCCAGTTGGAGCATGTAGTAAGAAGTGAACATGTTAGCAATGGTACAGCAGAGTGTGGCTTGCATGATGCTGTTTACACTCTGACAGCCAATTGTCAGGGCAAGAATGTTTTACATCAGCCAGTGAGCTACCAGAACTGGTGTTCACCCCACACAGGCATCTGGAGGACTCGTTTGTGCCCACTGCCATATACCCTAGCCATTCTCTGTGCCAAAGAGAGCTGGGTGATGATCAGTGCTGTGAGGCACAGTTAAAATAAAATAAAAAGCATCAATTCTTATGTGGACTGCATAATCTATGATTCCCTGCTCCTGCAGGGTAGGAAAGCTATTCTAGGATTGGTTGTGGCTTCCACTTGGAAATCCAGAGTCTGACCCTGTCCATTCTCCCAGATTCCCCTTCCCACAGTTATGCAGAGCTATGCAGCCATGCATTGGCCAACTGGGAATAGTGAATCCCAGCACCGCATGGCCATCTGGATTCATTTGCATAATTCACAGTTGCATGGCTCAGTATACACTTTTTATGGTGTGTAGCAAACTAAATAGTGCATAAGACCCATTATTATTAAATGTCACATAACTAAATTATAATATAAATGCAGTACATTTCTTTACAACCTAGTAGTGGAATGTGATGGCATTGAGTTGTAATATTGAATTTCTCTCAATTTGTTTTTGTAATAATTGGAAGCAAAGTAAGAGATTTGTAATTGCTAGTTTTCTGTCATTTCAAACTAATTTTGGTGCAGCTATATCACCATTATATGAGTACATGCTCACACCTGTGTGTAATGATGATTACTCATCAATTAATCTCAGACACAATAATAGTGCTTGGCACAAAGTCCAGTGAGTGGTTGTGTATGTGCTGCTAATTTTATGTTTATTATACAAAATAAAATATGGGGGGAGCCATATGTATGCACAATAAAAAGACAGTTGCGTAAGTTTAATATCTTCTTTTAGTTCTTGTTACTCTTTAAATTGTACAACACTTATCCCAGTGTTTTCTGAGATCTGGTGCTTCTTCGTGGGTTGATAATTCCTGAATATGAATCATACAAATATAAATAATACATTTACTCATTACTTCATTACTTATTTCTTGATAAATGATTGAGAAAATCCTTATACAACATATGTGTATCTTTCCATTTCTTACCATATATTCTTTATTAATTTCTGTTTCATGTCAGATTCTTACTCCATTCAGATTTATGCATTAGGGCAAATCCTCCCCCAAAAAAAATCATACTTTTCTAGCTGGGATTTTAAAAATCATCTATGTTTAATTTAGAGTAAGCATGTGCCCATCACCATTCTTTTATTATTTCATTGCTATTTATTCTCAGCACATATAATATCATCACCAGCCAGAAAGTTATCTTCAAGGCCACTGGTTTTCAGTTTTTAACAGGAAATCTGGTAAAATTCCAGAATTTGGACTGCCTGAACATCAGTAAAAACAAAGGAGCCTACTCTCAAAAGGATGCGTGTGGCACAAAGTGGCTTGAGTCCAACATGAATGACTCAGGTAGCACCTTGCACCAATGGTTGCACCATGCAGGATTTTCAAAATCAGCCTGTGGCAACACACAGGCTGCTTGTGCCAAAGTGGACTTGCACCATCGTTGTGCCAAAAACTTTGGATGCAACATAGCACAAAGGTGTTTACCGCAGCAGCAGGGACCCATTCTCAAAGGGTGGCTGCCACATCCATTGATTTGTCATTCTCTTACAACCCCCTGGAGGACATCCATCAAAGTACATTTACACCAGCTGTGAGCTGATGTAAATGTACTTTGCCATCCACCGGGAGGTTGCATCAATGTGCCCCCATCTGATTCCCCAGAACATGTAGCCCCCCTCCCAGCCCCAGATTTGCAGGGATCATGGCTTTGGGGGACTATTTATTCACATTGTGGGGGATCTGGGCTTGAGGGATATTTATTAACATTGTGAGAGACTGGGGCAGGGGTGCTTGTGCCCTTTTACTGGGCATTGCTGCAGGCCTGTGGCAATCTGTTCAAGTGCGGCCTCCATTTGGCGCACCACTTGGGTTACCGCAAATCATGGGACATAGCTGTGGGAACCCTGCCGAATAGAGAATCTGGCACAAGGTCCCCGGTGCATTGCCATTTGGCACAAATCGCCTATGGTGTGACTTGCGCCATGACTTTGAGAATGGTCTCCAAAAGAAGTTAACAGAATTTGGCAATTTAGACTTGATCAGTAAATGTGCAGAACTTTTATTTTTCTTATTATTGCTTCTTTTACTATTTTCAGTTTGCTTCATTTAATGCTCTGTATATCAAGTCTTCTTTTATTCGGATTATTTAAACACATACCAAAAGAATGACAGTAGAATCCCAATAAAATACAGAAATCAGACTAACACTAACTGGTGCAAGTCCTGGAACTTCATGTCTTGAAAACTGAGTTTCATTATTTAAATTGTCATAACTTGGCGACCTTGGTTATCTTTATTTTGGTTCCAGTTTATCTTCCTCACTTCAAAATATCAACACCTACAAAATAATTTAATATCTAAGCTGGTATATCAGCATCCCTGTTCTTTTGTCAATCATCTTTTGTTACAATTATGTTTCTTGGTTATTTCCTGATATGGCAAACAGACAGAAAATGATAACACAAAAACGGAGATTCTAAATAGTTTCTACTGCTCAGTCTTCACAATAAAAGATGACAGCAATGGACCCACAATGCAGAACACAGGCAGACTCACCATAGAAGCAGATGCTGGACCATTTACAAGAGACAGTGTCCTAAAAAAGCTTCTCAAATTAAAAGCAATGGGCCCAGATGAAATCCACCCTAGAATTCTGAAGAAGCTGGCACAGAAAATTGCAGACCCACTGGCAGAATTATTCACACAGCCTCTAGAGAGTGATGAAATACCTCTGGACTTGAGAAGGGCCACAGTGGTACCATTGTGCAAAAGTTGAAGCAGGGAGGAGGCCAGAAATTACCAGCCAGTGAGCTTGACCTCAGTATTGGGGAAGCTTATAGAGTCCCTACTTATAGAAAGAATAGTGAAGTTCCTTATGGAAAGAGGGCAGCTAGATACTAAACAGCACGGATTTACAGCAGCATTTATTTATTTATTTAGTTTTTGTTAACCGGGTAGGTACACTAGACAGCATAGCTGCCTATTTTCAGGTACGACCCGGGAGATTACAACAAAGGGTACATAGACAATAGTAGGTACAAGAAAACATCATGGGACAAGTAGAAGTCAGACATAGTATGGTCATGTCAAATGAATATTATTGAATTCTTTGACTGGGTCTCCAAAATCATTGACCAGGGTTGGGTGGCAGACATAGTCTATCTAGATTTCAGCAAGGCTTTTGACTCTGTTGCTCATAGAAGATTGGTCAATAAGCTAGAGCACTCCAGGTTAGGGCACAAAATAGTCAAGTGGGTTCAAAACTGGCTCCACAATAGAACGCAGAGGGTCATAGTCAATAGAACGCTGTATAGCGAGGGAGGGGTGATCAGTGGTGTGCCTCAAGGATTTGTCCTTGGCCCAGTCCTCTTCAATATATTCATCAGCAACATTGCTGATGGCCTGCAGGGTAAGGTATGCATGTTCCCAGGTGACACAAAGCTCTGCAACAGGGTAGATACAATTGAAGGAACAACAGCAATGGAAGCAGATCTAAAGATCCTAGAAGCATGGTCTAGGGACTGGCAGTTAAAATTCAACACCAAACAGTGCAAAGTCATGCACCCAAGTAAAGGAAACTGAAGGAAAACATACACACTCAATGGTGAACAATTAACAGAAACAAAACTCAAATGGGACCTCAGAGTGCTTATTTCAGATGATTTAAAGGTAGGCAGACAATGCGAAAAGGCAGCGCAGAAAGCTAGTAGCATCCTAGAATGTATTGGCGGGGCATTACAAGTAGGAAGCGAGAGGTCATAATCTTCGGTACAGGTCCTTGGTGAGGCCACATCTCGAGTACTGTGTACAGGTCTGGAGGCCATACCTGAAAAGGACATAGACTGCTTGAAGGCTGTACAGATGAGAGCTACTAAAATGGTACAGGAACTGCACCACGAGCAATATAAATCTAGACTACAGCAACTGCAAATGTACTCCCTCGAGCAAAGGAGAACCAGGGGAGATATGATTGAAACCTTCAAATACACAAAAGGCATAAATAAGGTACAAGCAGAAAACCTCTTTCACAGAAACAAGATCACAAGAATGAGTGGGCACCGTTTGAGACTAACGAGGGTAAGTTTAAAACCAACATTCATAAGTTCTAGTTCACAGAAAGTGTAGTGGACCCTTAGACTAGCTTACCACCAGACATTGTGGAGGCCGAAACAGTCACTGCTTTTAAACTAGCATGGGACAAATACTTTGGTAAAGTCAGAAGAAGAACAGAAAAGGGGGGTAGGCAATCTAGGCAGACTAGATGGATCATATTGTCCCCTTCTGCTAATATCTTCTTATGTTCTTATGGCAGCCCCCATACCATTTCCTGTTTTTCACCCTTTGTTAACATTGCTTACCCTATTAGCACTCAGTAGGCAAAGGAAGAGGTGGTGCATCCCAGTTACATCAAACAAAATAATGCAAGAATGGCACCACCCCATTTCCCTCAGAATCTAATATGGCACTCCTGGCAAGGGTCTGTGCTAAACTGTTGGAAAAAATAAAGAATATAAAGAAAACAACAACAAGAAAAAAAACAATTAAAACAAAGGATTCAAGTTTTGTCATTTGTGGGGCATGTTTGACATAACTATTGTAAAAAGTACATTTTTATTAACTAGTACTGTTGCTTTAAGCAACTTGTTCATGGTCACACAGTATGCAAGTGGTGGCTGCAGGATTCAAACCCCATTCTCCAGGGTGGCAGCTCAGTTCTCTTAACCACTAGTCATGAAACTACCCTTTTGTCTATCAACATTGACATCACCTAATGCTTAACTTCAGATAGCAACTAAGAACATGCCATATCGCAGTATAAATACCTTCCAAATATCTACTGTCTGAGGTACCATTTAACATATAATTCAGGATATTTTGCAGCTAGCCAAGTATAGTGCATTATGTTGCTGAGGCTCATTATTTAAATGAAGCTTTTACAGAGCCTCCTTTAAATGTTTGGAAAGTGTTAGGGTGATACTTAAAGAACCAAAACATCACAATTTCAGAAAATGTATCCAAGTATTATTAATGCACTTAATGCATGCTGAATTCCTTCTCATTAATCTCAAAGTCTCCGAGGCTAGTTCATTAGGTACTATAATATCATGGCTTGATGCATTTCAGACTATTGTATATTAAATTGCTAAAACCACAGTTGTTTCTAAATAAGGCTCTACAGTGATCATTTGGCTGCAGAACTTTCACAGTAGAAGTGGAAAATTGTGCCAGACTACTTCCTTGAGAGGTTTAATGAGTACCTAGCACAATCTGTGATCTGCTATTCTACAAGCACATACAACTGGTGATATCTCTTAAAATGTTGCATTTTTTCCTTGTGCCTGGATGAAATACTTATGAAAATTCTTAATGTTGGCTATCAGTTATGACTAAACAAAAAGCACAGAGTCTCAGGTATAGGAATAAGAGCCAGACCTGACAATAAGCAGTTCAACCCCAGATGTGAAATGCAACAGCTGGCTAGAGTGTTTGTTTATGGAGGAAAGTCAGTCAAACAGGGTAACCTAAAGGCTTTTACCACAATTAAGTTTTAAACATTCTTCTGTCAGTTTTTTTGAACATAACTAGTGAGTCTTTACAAATAAAATGTACTTGTGCTGTACAATATAAAATAGATCATCCATATTTTCCTCATTCAATGACTAAATTATCTGTAGTGGACACCCCTCATCAGATGCTCATTGTATGCTGTAAAATTGAAAATTATAAGTTGAATAACATTATAGGAACATAGGAAATGTTAGACCAGAAAAGGTCAAGGGAGGGATTTTTAAACAGTCTCCAAATACACCAGACAACTTGTGACTTTTTTAAGCATACTTGTGGAAATAGCCACAAATAGTTAGACCTCACAAAAAATGATCAGACTTTTGGCTGCCCCAGTTTGTGCACACAAGATAATGCATACATCAACAAATGATGAATATGTCATTATTTTGCCATGAAGCAGGTAAAATACCACAAATGCAGTAAAACATTTGAAATTAGCAGTCAAATTGTATGAATTACCCTGCTCCTTGCTGCTCCTTGCCTACATGGCTTTTCAGTTTTCCATGCATAAGTAAATTATACTCACTGCCTTCATGGCTTTCAATATTTTCATTGCATTTCATTACTGCACTGTAAATGCTCTTTACTGGAACAACCTAACTCTGCCCTAATGTCATCTAAGTTATTCATGCCACTCATATCAATGCACTATTCATGCTGAAACCATAGTGATCAACTGCTAAGCCTCATTGTTTCATTATGCTAAACTTCACTGATTCACCTACTGGCGTCTCTGCCTCTCACTACCTGAAAACCTAACTTTTATGACATTAATTTGGATTCCTTAATGGACTTAATTTGCTTGCTTTCCACTGGCTGCTACCACTATCAGCCTCTGAATGCTGGCTTGCGCCCGACCTCCTTATCACTAACGCCACTGGCTTCACCCGGCCTTCTCATCAATAACCTGCTACCTAATCTACAGCTGCTGGCTTTGCCTGCCCTCCTTCTATCTAGCACGTCAGAGTTGATTCATGCACTCACTCATAAATCAGAGCACTCCAACCAGGTCCATTACCTTTTCCAGCTCTGGGCTTGCCCTGTAGCCGACGGTCTCACTCTGCACCCATGAAGTCCACATTTTTGAGCATGTGAAGCTCTGGGTGGGGTCCTTCTCATCTGGCCCATACTGGGAATGTCCTCACTCCAGGCAGAGCTTCTGTTGTCTAACTCATTGGCAGCACCTCTTAATGTAGAATTTAAGACATCAGCTGCTGATGGGTGGGGCCTTTAAGCTCAAGAGCACCCCTTTGACTATGGCGCGATGCTGTGGCACCTTCAAAAGATGTTCTCCCTATGACTGCCTTTGGTTCACCTTGTCTAACATAGAAACATAGAAACACAGAAGTTGATGGTAGATAAGGACTGCAAGGCCCATCCAACCTGCCCATTTCTTTTTCTACCTTATAAATGTCCCATCAGCCTTTGTTCTGTCAATGGCCTATCTATTCATGCTCATCTGTATTGCTACCTTATGCCTATCCCATGCCTGTTTGAAGCCCTGCACTGTATTCATATCCACAACTTCCTGAGGTAGGCCATTCCATGCATCCACCACTCTTTCTGTGAAAAAGAATTTCCTCACATTACCTCTTAATCAGCCTCCCTCTAATCTCATGCTGTGTCCTCTTGTCCTGCTATTTTTCTTATATTGAAACATGTTAGACTCTTTCACCTGGTTAATGTCCTTAAGGTGTTTGAATGTTTCGATCATATCACCTTTCTCCATCCTTTGCTATAGGATATACATATTGAGCTCCATTAATCTGTCCTCATATGTTTTCTGATGCAGTCCCTGTACCATTTTGGTTGCCCTTCTCTGGACTGCCTCAATTTGGTTAATGTCCTTGTGAAGGTGTGGCACCCAGTACTGCACACAGTAATCCAGATGGGGCCTAACCAGTGTCTTGTAAAGAGGGATTGTTACCTCCCTCTTCCAACTTGTGGTACCCCTACTAACACACCCTAACATCCCCCTAGCCTTACCTACTGCTTTAGTGGTCTGCTTGGATGATTCTGAGTCATTGGTGATGATGATGCCCAAGTCTCTTTCATCCCATGTGACTGCCAGCAACTCCCCTCCCAGCCTATAGGTGGCTTCAGGGTTTCTCTTCCCTATGTGAATGATCTTGAACTTCTTTGCATTAAACCCCAGTTGCCACTCTTCCATCCATTTGCTAGTTTATCCAGATCTCTTCTCATTCTGCCCACCCCATCTGGATCATCTACTCTGTTGCAGATCTTGGTGTCATCTGCAAACAAACAAACCTTACCATCCAGTCCATCTGCAATGACACTGATGAAGATATTGAAGAGGACTGGCCCCAGGACTGATCCCTGAGGTACCCCACTTGTGACTTGCATCTCTTCTGACTGTATACCATTTACCACCACTCTCTGTTTTCTGCTCATCAACCAGTTTGCCACCAGTTGACCAACTTCTGACCCATCCTGAGCCTACCCAGCTTATTAATCAATCTTCTATCTGGAACAGTATCGAAAGCTTTGCTGAACTCAAGGTAGGCGACATCAACTGCTCCCCTTTGGTCCACCACTCTGGTTACCCAGTTAAAGAAATCTATGAGATTAGTTTGACAGGACCTTCCTTTTGTAAACCCATGCTGTCTTGGATCCTGTGCTCCTATGGATTTCAGGTGTTGCACTACCCTTTCCAAAAGGAGTGCCTCCATAATCTTGCCCACTACTGAAGTAAGACTGACTGATCTGTAGTTCCCTGCCTCCTCCCTGCTACCACCCTTGTGGAGCAGGATCACATGAGTCCTTCTCCAGTCTTCTGAGACCTCTTCTGTGCTCAGAGACTCACTAAACAGTTCTGATAATGGCTCTGCTAGTTCCACCCTTAGCTCCTTTAGTACCCTGGGATATATGCCATCAGGTCCCATTGCCTTGTCCACCCTGAGCTTATCAAGCTCTTGTAGAACTCTTTCTTTTGTGAAGGGACTAGTGCTCACCTCCCTCCCCCCTGTGTCCTTGGTGCTGAGCTGTGGGCCCTGCCCTACCTTCTCTTCAGTAAATACTGATCAGAAGTATCTATTTAGGATAGCTGCTTTTACATGGTCCTCCTCCTCATTTGCCCCCTTATCTCCTTTGATCTTAGCAATACCCCTCTGGACTTTCTTCTTTCACTAATGTATCTATAGAAAGTCTTGCCACCTTCTTTTACTGTCTGTGCTAGTGTTTTCTTGGTTTGGGTCTTTACCTGCATTACTGCCTTCCCTGCTTCCCTTAGGGAAGTTTGGTATGCTTCCCTATCTTCATCCTGCTGTGTTCCCTTATATTTCCTGAAGGCCAGCCTTTTGGCTCTGACCTTTTCTGCTACTGTTTTTGAGAATCAAAGTGGTTTCCTTCTTCTTTTGCACTTCCTTTTCTTTCTAACACAATGGGATGTTGCTTCAAGTATTGCATCCTTAATTCTTGCCTACTTTGCCTGTACCCCCTCACCTGTATTTCTTTTTGCCAGGGCTAGCATGACACTGTTGGCCATCTTATCAAAGTCTGAAGTCCCATATTTTTGCCTTGGAATGGGGTGATTTAGTTGTAGTGGCCGCATTGAACCATACCATGTGATGGTCACTGGCCCCCAGATAGAGATGCAGTGACTTTAAAATCTACCAGCAAAGTGAACGCAAAGTGGCCACTTCACATTGGCACTTCACTGCATGGAATCCCCATAGGAAAGGCTCACTTCACCTTGTTATTATTACTTCATGTTGTCATTCCGCTTTAAACGCGAAGTAAGGCAGAGTGACAATAATATTGGCAGCACCCCACCCACACAGTCACCAGAATTAATGTGCATCCCCAAAGTGCTACTGTCTTGTGTCCAGAAAGCTCCCCAGTGCTGACAAAGTGAAATGAGAGCATAACAAGAAATGCAAAGTCTCCCAGAATTAATGGCGCACTCAGTCATGCTCTCAGTGGTCACACACAGAGTCACCAGAATTAATGTGCATCACCAAAATGCTACTGTCTTGGGTCCAGAAAATTCCCCAGTGCTGGTGAAATGCTACTGTCTTGTGTCCAGAAAATTCCCCAGTGCTGATGAAGTGAAATAAGAGCATAACAAGAAATGCAGTGTCCCAGAATTAATGGTGCACTGCAAATGCACAGACAGATTAAGATTGCATTGAACACTCAAGGGGTACATACAAAAAGGCACAACAACACCTAACTAGTACACACAAGTCACAAATACAAATCTGAAAAGGAATACATTTTGCCAGTTGTGGGATTAGTTCACTGCAGTAACAATCCACTACCAGTAAAGATACCACAAAGCAGTATTAAAAATTCATGCAGGTGTGGTGGATAGCAGGTTCACACTGCTGCAATTACTCTATGGCACAGCAAAAGGTGTCTGATTTAATGGCATGCATCGCACACACACACACTACAAGTAATGCATGGCAAATTGAAAACCTTTAGTAATATAACCAAATGTTTTAAACAGACAAATTATACACTGCTGAACCACAACAATTAGCAAAAAAATTTCAAGAATTACTGAAAATATTACTGTGTGTACATTAACAGTTATACAAGAAAAATATAGCCAAAACAGAAAGACTGCCTTTTTCTCCCAGTTAATGTACCTACGCCACAAATACACCCCTTCCCCAATGCACACTTCACAGTACACAGACTGACTGTTCTAAATTAACATTCAGAATCTACACAGAATAACCACTCAATGATATGAGCACAGAACGGTTTCCTGCAAGAAATGTAATGAATTCTGAGCAAAAAAAATGACTCAAAAAGGTATTTTAAACAGCTTTTAGAGGTTTTGAATCACAGAGCTCTGAGAACAAACTGTCTCCAGCTACCACTACACACACACTACCCAGGCCAGAACTAAGACTGTACAGAACAATCTAGAGCCCATGTGACCTGCAATCCCATGAATCACTGCAGAATTTCATTTGGAGCTTGATTACAAGGTGAAGTGAGGTGAATTACATTGATTTTAATGTACTTCGCCTTAAAATTGATGGAGAAGTGGTTTGGGGAAGGCAGAATAAAGTGAAATCATTGGTTTCAATGGATTTCGTGTTCCTTATTATGAAGCGAAGTTCTCCACTTCACATTGTGGAGTACTCCACAGGTTCCGCATTACTCCATGAATCACTTCGTGTAGCGAATTGGGGCCACTTCGCCCAGCACTGCTTAGAAGACTGTAACTCACATGCTGTACAGGAAGGACCATGAATGCCTATGGCTGTACTTTCCCGATGAGCTGCAGCACAAAACTCCCCAACTTAAAAACACATATTAATGAGTACAATGGTGGGGTGGTGAAGCCGGAAGAGATACTGCAAAAAAAAAAGCTTACAATACATCCAAGTAACTAGAAAAAAAAATAATGTTGTGATTTGTGACATGATCATGAATCATGATTTGTGACTGCATTTGTGACTGTGATAATGAAGAATGTGATTCGGTGTCGATAGTGTGAGATAACCAATATGAAACTGTACTGGGAATGAGGATGCCTATGGCTATACTTCCCAGATGAGCTGTAGCTTAAAACTCCCTGACTTAAAAACAAGTATCAATGAGTACAATGGTGGGGTGGTGAAGCCTGGAGAGATACTACAAAACAGGCTTATAATACATCCAAGTAACTAGAAAAAAAATTAATGTTGTGATTCATGATGCAATCGTAAATCGTGATTTGTGATTGCATTTGTGACTGTGATGATGAAGAACGTGATTTGTACCACGACTGACTCGTGATGATGGTCCTGACTTAAAAACGCATATTAATAAGTACAATGTTCATGCAGAATTATGCACCACACCTGTCCAGTACTCTGAAGGGAAGTCAAAGAAACAACTGTGACTTAAGTTACAGATGGAGATTGGGCCTGGAAGAGATGCAAATGCACAGACAGATTAAGATTGCACTGCACACTGAAGAGATGCAGACACAAAGGCACAACACCTAACCAGAACTCACCATCAGAAATTCAAATCTGGAAAAGAATACTTTTGGCGGTTGGGCGGGTCATGGGGGGGGGGGATTGGGCAGTGTACTGCACTGCTGCTAGTACTAGAACTAGCAAAGATACCACAAAGAAGTACAACAATCACACAACTGTAGTGAGTAGCAGGTTCACATTGCTGAAATTACTATGTGGCACAATAAAACGTGTCTGATTTGATGACACGCATCACATACATACTCACACACACACAAAGTAATTCATAGCAAATTGAAAACTTCAGTAATATAACCACATATTTTAAACAAACTAAAATTATGCACTGATGCACCACAACAATCAGCAAAAAAATGTCAAGAATTATTGAAAATATTACTGTGTGTACATTAACACAATTATAAGAAAAATATCACCAAAACAGAAAGAACTGTCTTTTTCTCCAAGTTAATCTACCTATGCCACAGATACATCCCTTCCCCAAAGCACACCTCCACTGTCTCTCAGTACACAGACTGAATGTTGTACATTAACATTTAAAATCCACACACAAACAATAAATGCTCAATGACATGAGCACAGGAGGGTTTCCTACAATCGAACTAAAGTTTCAGAGAAAAAGAAGACTCAAAAAGGCTCTTTTAACAGCTTTTAAAAGGTTTGAATCACAGAAAGCTCTCAGAGCAGACTGTCTCCTACAGTTTCCTACCACACTACCCTGAATTGAGGCTGTGCAGAACAATCTAGAGCCCATGTGACCTGAAATCCAATGAGTCGCTGCAAAATTCTCCTTTGGAGATTAAAAACAAGGTGAAGCGAGGCAAAGTACATTATTTTCAATGTACTTCACCTTAATAATTGGTGGAGTCATGGTTTGGGAAGGCGGAGTAATGCAATGTCATTGTTTTCAATGTACTTTGCGTTACCCATCATAATGTGAAGTACTCCGCTTCACATTGCGGAGCACTCCGCAAATTTGCCTTCACTCCGTGAATCACTTTGCAGAGCGAATTGGGGTCACTTTGCCCATCTCTACCTCCAGGTGACCTTCTACCTGGAGATCTGTGATCCTTTCCCTGTTAGTCAGTATTAGATCTAGGATAGCCCTGTCTCTTGTGGGTTGTTGTACCAGTTGTTTGAGGCCTTCCCCCTGCAGGGAATCCACCATGTGTCTAGTTCTGGCAGATATTCCTGCTGGTATTGACCAATCTGTATCTGGCATGTTGAAGTCTCCCATTATCAGAACCTCCCCTTTAGCTGTTAGCTGTTATGTTCTGTCTGTTTTAGTTGGCAGGCCGGCTGAGTGCCTCAGCAGCCATCGCTTTCCTCCTCCCATCTTGGGGGTCCACTCTCAATTCACGAGTACCTGTTGTTGCAGAGTCCTCGCACAACCCTTTACAGTGTTCCTGTTAGCAGGATCATGACAGCTTTCCACTAAATTGGAATATTTCCTCCCCTTGGATTAGGTTTCTAAACTGCAGGAGCAGAGTCATCACTAATTAAACTATCCCTAGCCTGGAGGGAAGGTGAGCTAGGCCATTGTTCCCCAGAGGTTTCCTCATTTAATTTTTTTTTTCTCTCCTCCATGCCAAAGGTCTATAATATGTACTCAGCCATTAAAAGTATATTCCTTAGTTTCCTTAGATAGGTCTTCACTGTTGGATGGAGATGAATGGTGGCCCTACTTGCCATTCCCTCTCTCCATAGGAAGCCCCCTTATGTCATCAGTGCAATCTGTTTTATCAATGCAATCCTGACAACCTGCACATCTAATTCATATTCTTCAAGCTGTCTCATTGCAGTCAATCTGCTCTTATCCTGGTAGTTAACGTTTACTGCTCAATACTCTCTTTGGGGCTCCTTCCTAAGTTACCTTTAGCCGAGGCAATCTTTCCCATGACACCTTTATCAGTGGAACCCTCTTTGAGGGTTCCTTGCCTCGGTACCCCTACAGGGTGATAATTCCCCATAGAATAAAGAGTATGAACAGCAAAACAGTTATCTCAGTTGCACAAGCATAACACTACTCTGGTTGCATAGGCCCATTGAATTGGAAGGATATTCCTGTAGTTCAATGGGGTGAACAACCAGACATACTCATGTCCTGAGCTATATACTGTATAAAAGATATGTAGGGGGGACTTGTGTGATACATGATTTATGCACATGAGTGCTGTTTGACCTGGGGTAACGTTATGAGAGGTGTAAGCCATGAGTGAGGTGGCCGACGGCAAACAGCATGTGTGTGCAAAAATCACATATCACACAAGGTCCCCCCTGCATATTTCATTTATGCGATAGGGCTGGACCTTGAGTGATTATGTAGTTTGTCATAAGTGTTTTTCATTTTGTTATATTTAATATAGATTTGGGGGATTTATTCCTGAATGTGTATTATTGCTCCACTTTACTGGCCTGTTTGCTATGGATGTTGATAAAGATGCATTGCGTGGATGTAGCGTCACAGTTACAATGTCCCTGCTGACTGGAAGAGCAAGCGTCTTTGAAAATATTTGTGGGAAATTGATAAACCTGCTTAGTAATAGGCAAGCTGCCTATGATTTACGATGTAAAGAAGTTTTGAGGAGGCAACATTTAAGTAGTAGTTTTTTAAAAATATTATCCATTCCATTTTAATTGATTCAGGAGGTTTACTTTCTGATGACAGCTCTATTAATGAGTGAGTGAGTGGTGTGGCTTCAGAGAAGCAAGTGGGTGCAGAGCGAGCAAGAGAGAAAAAAAAGTCATTCAGTTTTACTTTCAGATAAAAGGTAGGCATTAAATTAAAGCATGGAGAGATGTGGGGAGTAGAGAAAAGGGGCATGTAGAAATGGGGACAGAGGGGGAGTGGCAGTGTATGGGCTGAAAGCTGACATGAAAGTGAACGTGGCAGTGAGGATAGGATTGGAGGAACATTAGTAATCAATGCAAATAGTATTCTATTAAAAAAGTTAGAAACTAGTGGTTGACCGAGTTTGGGAGGTGGGAAACACTGGAAGAAAGAGGATGACAGGCTGCAAGAAAAAAAGACATGGTTTTAGCGTTTAGAGTATCACTAGAATGAAGGACTACTGTGGTCTTTTGAGTAGCTGTGGCAATGAAACTGCTGGAAGTAGTGCTGGCTGGCCATTGGAGGGGGCGCTTACTAGTGATGACATCTATACAATGTGCATAAATCTGTGATGACTTGTCTGCTATGTGTGTGAATGTGAGATTTCAAA
This sequence comes from Neoceratodus forsteri, assembly GCA_016271365.2. NCBI lineage: Eukaryota > Metazoa > Chordata > Ceratodontiformes > Ceratodontidae > Neoceratodus > Neoceratodus forsteri. The sequence goes on along the minus strand of CM057449.1, from coordinate 937,251,053 downwards.
TTTATACACATAGTAGCTCAGATACACAGATTTATCTCATAGGATGTATGTCCATGCCTATTGCATAAAAGCTGTTCCTTCCAGCCTCCTTCTAAAGCACATGTTCATTGCCCCACTATCCTCCCCTCCTCCTCCAGTGGCATGCCTTTCTCCTTCAGGGGGCTCCTTCCTAAGGTATCTTTAGCTAAGGGAATCTTTCCTACTGCAGCTCTATTGGTGAAACCCTCTCAGAGGGTTCCTTGCCTTTGATACCCCTACATGGTGGTAATTCCCCATGGAACAGAGAGTGCAAATGACCAAACAGCTATCACAGTTGCATAAGCATAACACTACTCTTTGCCTAGGCCCATTGAACAAGGTTTTTGAACCGCTTGAATTCCATACACAATATGCCCTAACCATAAACAATAATCTATAATAGAATAGTAAGACTTATGTTACAAAACAGTCTATCTAAATATTGGAATGAGATACCATATGAATTGAGAAATGTGCAGAATCCCATTATTAAAAAATTATTGTTTACGTACTTCAGCTCAAATTGTACATGTTTCAATTAATTTTAACGTTTGTGTTAATGTCGTATGTTAGTCTGTCTTATGGAATCTTGGAAGATTTATGTATGGAACATAGGTCTTTGTTGTAAACGGGGGTCATTCCCTAACAAATGCTTCCTGTATAAAAATAAAATTTTATGAAATGAAATTAAATAACATTAAATACAATAGGTAACTGACAACAGGCAGCCACAAAATAGCAATTTGCCAGCCTAAAATGAGAACAAATACAATAATAGACAGTCAGTAATAGGTAGTAATAAATATAGAATAAAGGATGGGGACATGTGTGATACGAGAATTTTAATGCACACCCTAGGTGTGGGATATTACATAAACCCTGAGGGTGAAGCCCATGGAGTTTATTAAAGCATTCCACACTGAGGGTGTGCATTAAATTCGAGTGTCATATTTCCCCATCTTTTATTTTATATAATATCTGGTGAGCAACTTTTTTCAGCCTGACTTCTGTGTGTGTGTGTGTGTGTGTGCGTGTGTCACACACACACACACGCGCACGCACAGTCTGTGGCCCTTTCAGCTGTATTTGTTTATTAATTAATTAATCATTTTTTAAAGGCTACCAGCTGACATCGCGATCATGATTGCTTGTATGCAGTCAGGTACAGAGGGGTTCCCACTTGCAGTGCAGAGCGCATATAGCTGGCGAAAGGCAGAATCAAGCAGATCAGATTTTTTTTTTTTATTTAAAGGCAGGATCAACCAGATAGATGGATACATACAGTTTTGGGAAGGTGCAGAGTATTGTTGTTGTGGCTCCATAGTGGCTCCTCGGTAACAAAAATACGGAGCTGCCATGTCTTAGGAATGGTTTAGCCCGCCCACAAAAAGAATGAGAGCCAATGATGGAGCACTTGCTTTTGACTGACAGAGCACCTGTTTGCCATAATAACCCATGGGTTATTATGGTGAATAATAACTAGCTGAGCCCTAAAAAAAATTGCTTGCTGGTTTTTATATAACAGCCATCCATGAATGAAAATATAATTACAGCCTAAGTGGTAGTTAGTTCCTCAGGTAGAGTTACAAGCAGAGGAGGCCTGTATATGTTTTCTCAAGGCACCTCTGATGAATTGTATGGAGGGAGTGCTTTATTAGGACACCTAGAGGGAGTTCCAGAACATTAGTGTAAATGAGAAAGCTGGTTCATTCATTCTGGTGGCACACTTGGGAACATGGCATACAGGCCTGACAGAGAATCCGAGGGTGTAGGCTTGATGGTAGCACAGAAAGAGCAGAGCAATAGAGGCAGGAGTAGAGGATCATATGAGTGTATCTAGAAAACACCCAAAGGCATAAGATCACCCAGTGGAAAAAGATAGCTATCCAAGGAAAAATACAAATCACGGTGGTGAGTGAGATGGTTGAGGGACAATGAAAATTGAAAAATATTGATTTATATCAAATTCAGTTTAGCAAGGATATTTTTAGAGGTATGGGCAAATGCTAGAAGGCTGTAGTATAGGCTAAGCAAGAAGTTTCATTTAGCGTTGGCAAATCTGGCCTTTGGGGTAAGTATGTGTCTGATTCTGCAGGCTATGCCAAGCTTAGTATCAACTACCTTTCAGATGTTGAGGATACATAGAGAGAAATCCAATGAGCAATGGGTCAAGAATGATGCAAAGGTATTTGAATTAGTTAAATGAGGAAAGCAAGAAGTCATCAACACAAGTGACTGTTTAGGCATCTGCACATGAACAATGCTTGACATTAAACCAAATAGCATAGCCTGAGTCTTTTTGGCATTACGGACCTATTTTTTTTTTTAGTGAACCAGTTCTGAATATTCCAAAAGTCACAGCTAAGCTACAAGTTAATGCATGTGCCATTTTGGCAATTTCCATAATTTTAGATGGGTAACTTGCAGCATTTGCAACATAAATGTAGAGAACATTTATCTGATTTAACAGTCATGTCACAAGTAATGCAACTGTGGCAAACACATGCAACAATTCTTTGAAAAATGAACCCATAGTCTCTTTCTGTTTGGTGTTTCCAAAGTTGCTATGTACATCTAATGAGCTTTTGTGAGTTTTACTAATGCTGTAGACAAATAAGTGTACTATGCTTTGCTATGGTTTAATATGCAGGGTAAACCCTGAGATCCATTCGTGACTGCCCACTCACTTCTAATTGTTGCCTGTTACAAAGGTAACATTTACTATTATCTGATTAAAACAGTTTCAAAGATGTCCTTGTTAGGGTTATTAACTATAGAATGTGGTAATTTTATTCCAATACTGTAATGCAACACCCTTTATGAACAGAAGTTAGTTCTAGTAGTAGCAGTAGGTTTTTCCAAAAGTAGTTGCCTGAAATGGCTTCTTGTGCTTTCTGTTACCCAGAATTTTAGTCCAAAGGATTCAAGAAGAGTATTACCATATATCAAAGAGTATTAGGCTATCCCCACAGTACCTTCTAACTTCCAGTGTCATAAACCCTAAATGTTCTAGCCATTCCTTACTGGCATGATCTACAGTGCACCCTTACCTGGCTGGACACCCTCTGTAATGACTTCTGTCACTTTGCTACTAACTCTCCCCCCACCCCGCACACATCTCTGCTTCCTTTACTTCACTCTTTCTATTGCCCCCTATCCTTGAATCACCTTTCCAACAGCTCCTTCCTTATTGGTAAATATTGGTTCACCACCCTTCACTCCTATCTATCCTCTCACCTTTTCTCCCTCCTCCTACCCCCTTCATTCTAGAGATTCCCGCTTCTTCTGAATTCCATCCCCTCACTCTAGCACTGGTATGGCTGCCTTCTCCTACTGTCTTTCCTCCCTATGGAACTAGCTCTCTCCTCTTCTTCACCATGCCACATACCTACTACCCATAAAGTGGCTGCTAAAGCCTACCTCCCACACTATTCATTCCCGTCTTTCTCCCCTCTAACTCCCTCCCCCCTCTTTCCCATCTCTTGTCCCCCTGCTGCCTTTCCTCACTCCTTATGTTCTCTCACTCTCCCCTCACCCTCTCTCTCTCTCTCTCTCCCCCCTGAGAGCCTTGCCTTACTCGAATTTAACCAGCCTGATCCCTCTTTCATAACTTTGTAAATCTGTAAATGACACCTATGTACAGTAATGCTGCCTTATTACTCTCATTGTATTCATACCACTATGTGCCCATTGTATTGCTCTTCATACTGTTGTTCTTGCACTTCCAACTTGTTTGTAACCACTGCTTGTTTTGTTTCCCCATCTCACTTCCCCAGATTGCACCTGGAAATGAGCCTCAGTCACCAAACTTTCACATTCATACACAGATTAATAATATGTTCATGTCCCCTAATAAGCTTGGTCACCCTTCTCTGGATGCTTTCAAAATATTAATTGTTGAGGCCTGCAGTATAACTTAGAGGTCAGAGTAACAAGTTGTGAATGAGCTTGGTAGATCTGATTGATCTGGATTTGATTCCCAAAACTTCCACTTGCATACTGTGTGACTCTGAGCACATCAATTAACCTCCCCAGTGCTCCCAGCTTGCCTCTGCAAACAGGCATTGTGCCTAGGGGGCCTTACTCAGCTACCAAAGAATAAAAAAAATTACCCTAATGTCCTTCTTTAAGCATGGTGACCTAAACTGGGAGCCATAGTCAGTGTATGGCCTAACTAGTCTTCTATATACTGTAAGGGTGATATAACATCTGTTCCTTGATGTGAAGTGGTGTTTGATGCAACCTACATGTTGCATTGCTTTCTCATTAGTAGTTACACAATGTTTGGAGGTGGTGAAGCTTTCTGATATAGTAGGTCTTTTTTGTCCATTGATTTGGTTAAAGAGGTGTTTTCAAAAAGATGATAATAAACAATAAATCTTTATTTTTCAAAATGATAGAACTGTTAGAACTTTGTAGTCCTGTTTACAAAGTTGTCCTGTTTGGATACAAAGTTTCTTATTTACAAAGGTGGAATACAAGAAGTTATAGACTGACATTGTAATATACATGCTAGATACAAAGTTTTTTTTATATGAAAAGGAGGGATCCATTTGGATATAACATTTCTTATATACAAGTAGGAATACTTTAACCTGTTAACATGTAACAGTGCAGCTGATGTATGTGCTGTTACTGTACAATCAAAAACAGGTGCAGATATTGAGCAGATGTTTGTTTAACAAGGTTTTAAAAGTCACTGCTGTCTCTACACCTTAGCTGGCTGGTCATCCCTCACTTTCAGAAGGCAAAGAAATGCTGCCTTCTGTATTTATAGAGTAATCACAAAGAAGCTGTCTATGTACATAGCTGACTGTCTACCCCCTAAGTACAATTAGCAAGTATGCACTGAGAAGTTCCACTTAGATCACCTTATCCATACCTAAGGTCAAATCAAGATTTGGTAGGTCCTCAATAAGTTTCACTGATGGGATTCATACCAGATGGGATCACTGATGGGATTCATCCCAGAATTCTAAAAGAACTAAGGGTAGAACTAGTGACACCACTGACTATACTCTTTAACAAATCATCATGGGAGGATGGGGTGGTACCTGAGGACTGGAGGAGGGCAGATGTGATTCCCCTTCACAAAAGTGGGAGCAGGGCAGAAGCAGGAAACTACAGATCTGTTAGTTTAACCTCAGTGATAGGGAAAATGATGGAATCACTTCTGAAGGAAAGAATTGTCGAGTACCTAGAGGCCAGAGGGGAACAGGATCCAAGGCAGCATGGATTCACAGTGGGAAGGTCATTCCAGATGAATCTAATAGATTTCTTTGACTGGGTGACCAAAGTAGTAGATCAGGGTGGGGCTGTGGACATGGCCTACCTAGACTTTAGCAAGGCATTTGGCTCAGTCCCACACAAAAGATTAATATATAAGTTAGCCAGCCTGAAAGTGGGTCCCAAGATGATAGCCTGGGTAAAGAATTGGCTGGAGAATAGGACACAGAGGGTAATAGTAAATGGAGTCCACTCTGAAGAAAGGGGTGTTACTAGTGGGGTACCGCAGGGTTCAGTATTAGGACCGGTTCTCTTCAATGTCTTTATAAGCGACATTACAGAGGGACTGGAAGGAAAAGTATGCACAAGTTGGGGTGGAAAGGATGAGCAGGGACTTGGCAAGGTTAGACGAATGGTCAAATGTATGGCAGCTTAGATTCAATGCTAAGAAGTGAAAGGTAATGCACCTGGGAAACAAAAACCCAGGGAAAGAGTACACAATGGGGGGTGAGATACTAACAACAACAAAAATGGAAAGTGACCTGGGGGTAGTCATATCAGATGAATTAAAGGTGGGCAAGCAATGTGAGAGGGCAGTAAGGAGGGCTGGGGGGATACTGGGATTCCTAGGGAGAGGCATCACCAGTAGAACACAGGAAGTTGTTATCCCTCTTTACAGACAGCTGGTGAGACCCCATCTGGAGTACTGTGTGCAGTTCTGGAAACCCAATCTCCACAAGGACATAGACAAGATGGAAGCTGTCCAGAGGAGGGCAACTAAAATGGTGCAGGGTCTGCACCAGAAGACATATGAAGAGAGATTAAAGGAGCTTAATATGTATAGCCTCGAGGAAAGGAGGGAGAGGGGGGACATGATAGAAATGTTCAAGTACCTCAAGGAAATCAACAAAGTCCAAGAGGGTAGCATCTTCCAAAAAGAGGTGTGTAAAGAACAAGGGGGCACAATTTGAAGATGGGGGGCAGCTCAGAGGTAATGTAAGGAAGTATTTTTTCACAGAGAGGGTTGTGGATGCATGGAACGGCCTTCTGGAGGAGGTTGTGGAGTCAAAAACAGTGGTTGAATTCAAGCATGCATGGGACAGTCATAAGGCAATTCTAGGGGGTGGGGTAGAAAGAAGTAGGCTGCTGGTTAACTAGGATCTGCAGCTTATCCATTAGGTAGGGAAATGGGCAGACTGGGTGGGCCAAGCAGTCCTTATCTGCCGTTAAATTCTATGTTTCTATGTTTCACTCTACCCAACTGTGGAATAAATTGCAAAAAACTCTTGAGGTGGCCCACCCTATATCCCTGGCCTCATTCAAAACACTTTATTCACAATCTATCAAGGAGGCATGTAAATGTTTCCCCTGATGGTGGCCTGGTATTACCTGTCCGCAGTTGCCTCCCTTGGTGCACTTGACACCATCCTCACTAAGTAAAGTTGGTGCCTCCCAACATTTTGTATCTCCTCCATCCTTCTTCCTCCTGTCTCCTCTTGCATTCTGCTCTTTCTTCCTCCCTCCTACTATGAATAATGTATCCACTTCCTTTTCCATCCCCATATGTGAGGTGCTCAATGGGTAACCTAGTATTTATTTATATGTTGCCTCAAGGATACTCTTATAGTACTGCCTGCAGGCATTTGTATATATTGTAAACTGCAAGTTCTTTGTAGATACTGTTTATAGACTTTTTTGCCTTTGCAGACTATTGTTCTCCAGATTTCTCTGTTGTATAAGCCTCACATCATTATGTATTCATCCTGTGTACCCATATTCTGTATTATGTATACTGTTTTCTTATTGTACCTGATAGTTATCTTAACTTCCCAGGTCCACCTTGAAAATGAGTTCACTCAATGGTGTTTCACCTGGTAAAATAAAGATTGATTGACTGATTGATTGATTGATTGTCACTAAAGGGGCCTTCCCGATCTCTGGGGGTAGTGTGTTCCATGTGTTTGTGGCCCACCAGTATGACTTCATTTCCACATAGGAATTACATTTTTTAGGTAAGAGGACACCTCTGTTTTTTATCTCCCTTAGATTGCATGCACATGACCCAGTTACATCCTTTTCAACTTTAGATGGTGTATTGGGATCACTGTAAGATTTGTAAGTGGTTAGTTTTCATAATATAGTAATCAAACTTCTATTTTTTTTTTTGGCCCACATGTATTACTCTATATTTTTCAAAGTTAACTTGTATGCTCCATTTATTGGCCCATGTAATTATCTGATTTAAGGCATGTTGAAGTGAATCTGCTTGTTCTGGTGTATCAGCCATATGCCCTACCTTGGATTTGTCAGTAAATGTTTAAAAAAACATCCACTTATCCAACTGACATGTCACCTGTGAATATATTGAACAGTAGGGGATGCAGGACTGACCACTGGGGGACTTCACTGGTGACTTGCATTTTACCAGAAAGGAGATCCTTGAGTCTAACTCTCTGTGTCCCCAGAAATTAAGCCATTTCTTGAACCAGTTGATTAGATGACAATCTTTATCTAGTTCTGCCATTTTCTTTTTGATAATACCCTCATGTGGAATGGAACTTAAAGCTTTGGAGAACTCCAGCAGTATGACACCCACAGGGGTGGATGAATCAAGTACCTTGCTTACTGGTATATAAAAGGAAATTAGATTTTATTAATTTGTTTATTAGGATCTTGGATTTACACTATGAGCCAAGGCTCATTAACATAGGTTCCACATCACAAGAGAACACACACAGCAAGAACATACACAAGTTGGGAGTAGAGCGAACTCAGACAGTTGCATTTACTGGCATTGTACAATGTATACCCGGTCAAGTACAGAAGGGGAGGAGAGAATTTGAGCAAGGTAAGAGACAGAGACTCAGCCAAGAGGCCTTGTCAAGTGATGAACAGGAAGGAGGGGATAGGTTAGTTAAGAAAAGGATGGGGGGAAGAGGAGAGTGGCGGCCTATCATTTGGTCAAGAAATTGTAAGCAGCCAAGAGGCCTTGTCTGTTGCGGGGGGGTTATTGATATGGTGGTGAGGGAGGAGGGGAAGCAGGGCTGGGCAGTCAGAGGCTTTGTCGGGGGAGGTAGTGGGAAAGATAGGGTGGGGGTAAGGCGAGGGTGAGGGGAGTAAGTGTGGGTACCTAGGCATTTGAAAAGGGAGGGTAGGGTTAGGTAGGAGAGTGGAGGAATAAGGGTAAGGGGGGATGTATGGGGCTAAGTAATCACGGCATAAGTGTTGATATGGGCAACAGATTGATAAGTGCTAGATACATTGTGGGTAGTGGGTGTTTGAGGCATGCAGTACAATAACTCAACAAAAGCAGTCACACATGTTGTGCTAGATAAGGTACTGCTGTAGATGTTGTTTTGATGGGTCTAGCTTGGAGACTGAGGTGATGGCACCAGGGAGCAAATTTAGCCAGATGGGTGCACAGTACACAAAAGATCTTTGTCCCTGGAAGTACGGCAGTGGGGTACCTGGAAGATTTGGTGAACAGAGCCCCTGGTATGGCCAGGTTTTCCAGGGCAGTGGAGGATGTTTTGTACCCTAAGAGGTGCCAGTCCAAGGTTGACTTTTTTGCCCAGTAGGCAGGTTTGGAGTTTGATTCTGCCTTTTAGTTGAAGCCAGGAAGTCTTCGTATAGAGGATGCAGGTATGCGTGAGTCAGTCTTCTCCGGTGAGGAGCCTGCAGGCCTTGTTTAGGGCTGGGGAAAGTCTTCATAGTGAAGTTTCTATGGCGGAGCCATAGATTGTGAGACCACAGTCAATTATGGATAGGATGCAGCTTTGGATGGCAATTTTAGTGCATCTGGAGTCAAAGTCTTTTTGTGTCTGTGCAGAAGCCAAATGTGAGTGTTGACAGCCTTTGCAACATGTTCAATATGATGGGAGAAAGAGAGGGTGCTATCCAGGGTAATACCGAGATATTTCAAATGTTGCACTTGTTCCAGGAGGATGCCTGCAGCATTACAGATGGTTAGATTGTGAGATCGGAAATGATTATGCTGGCCACAGAAAAGCATAACCATTGTCTTTTTGTGGTTAAGTATTAGTTTGTGTCAGCTGAACCATTCTTCTCACTGCATGAAGCTTTGCTGGAGTTTCACAAGAAACTTGGGGTCAGAGTTGTGGGTGAAAATGACTGCACTGTCAGCTTACAGCAATAAACGGTCTTGGCAGGAGCTAGGTAGTCTGTTCATAAAGATACTGACTAGAAGGGGTCCCAGAATGGACTCTTGAGGGATGCCAGACAGGACCACATGACTATCTGAGAGGTGGTTGCTAATCCTTACATTTTGGGAGCAGTCTGAAAGGTAACTTTTGAACCAGGATAAGGTGTCCATGGAGAGGTCCACTTTTGATAACTGGGTAAGCCGAACAGCATGGTTCACTGTATCAAAGAACTTGGATAGTTGTAAGAATGCTGCATTGACAAGATAGCCTTCATTGAGGGACTCATAAATGTAGACTGTGAATTCAGTAAGTGCTGTGGTGGTACTGTGGCCCTTTCTGAATCCTTGTTTTTGTGGACATTGCAGTTGGTACTTTTCGAGGTAGTTGACAAGTTGGTCTGCAACAACATGTTCTAAAGCTTTTGATAGAGGAGGGAGGATGGAGACAGGCCTGTAGTTCCCAGGTTGCATCCTATCACCACTTTTGTGAACAGGGGTCACCAGGCTGATTTCCACTTGTCAGGGAATTGTGATAGCCTCAGTCAGAGATTAATAATTTTGGTAAGTGGCAATAGAATTTCCTACAGTGTTAGGGTGATAAGCTATAGGTCCAGAGAGTTTCCACTGAACCTGGATTTACCAAGGACTTTTAGGAAGTATTTCCTGGCTTTGTTTACAGTGATTGTTTTGAAATAGAAGGGGGGGGGGGTTGACAGTGAGGCTGGCTTTCATCAGTGTCCTTCTCCAAGGAAGAGGAGTCAGCAAAGAAGTCAGGGGGTAGTACACCACTGAGATCAGTGAAAGCCATGTTAAAAGTGTTGACAATAGTTACAGGGTTGAGGGCTGGTGTTCAGTCAATGTTCAGCATTGTTGGGGGCTGCTTAGGATCTTTGCCTGTTACTTCTTTAATGTTTTGCCAGAACTTCCTCCCATCTTTTCACTAAATGGTAAGCTCATCCTTGTAGTACTGGTTCTTTTGGACGTGGGTCGTACATGTACAGTTGTTCCAGGCTGTTTCATATTTCTATATGTCCTCTAGCTTTCCTGTTGCCCATGCACAATGCCATAGGTTATCTCTAAGGTTCATGAGGTCCAACTGGTCCTGGGTGATCCAAGGGTTGCAGATACCCTTAACTTTTCACATTTTGAGGGGGGCATGTTGATCACAGGAGGAGTGAATTGTCAGATGAAGTCGGCACATGCTGTGTTTACATCACTGGCATCATCAATTGGGGACCAGTCAAGGTTATGCAGTCATTGTTCAAGTGGGTTGAGGTGTCCTTGGAGTAGTGTCCCGCATGTGATCGTTCAGGCAGGAGGAATGGTCACTAATAGCATCTGAAAGGACAGCTATGTCAATTATGCATTCAGGGTGGTTGGAGAGAACCCAGTCAAGTAGTGTACTGGTCCTTGTTCTATAATTGGTTTGGTTTGGGGCGTTAACAAGTTGCATTAAGTGTTCAGCCGAGATGGCATCACTGTAGCTGCCTGTATTAGGTAACAACCAGTTGGCATTGAAATCACCCATCAGGATGGTTTCAGAGTTGGAGTGATAATGCCAGATACTGTCAAGGACTGAGATTAGCCCTAAGACATTGTGTTTTGGTGGGATGTATATCGAGGCCACAGTGAGAGATTTGTTCTGCTCACCAAGTAGGACCTTGATAGGTAGCACCTGTACATGGTTTTCTAAGCTTGGAAAGGGTAAAACATGTGCTATGATGGTGTCTTTGACATATATCACACATCTGCCTCCAAATTTATTGAGTCTATCATGCCTGAAGACAATATACCCAAGGAGGGTTATGGAGGCATCCACTATTTTGGGTGATAGCCACATATGTACAACTAAGAGAATGTCAGGGTTATGCTGGGTGACCCAGACACGTAGGTTGTCCAGTTTTGCTAGCAAACTGCAGATGTTGATGGCAGCCAGTGGTGAGATCACACCTTATCACTCAGAGGCAATATAGCACAGTGGGTTAAGGCTCTGAGCTGCAGATCTAGAGACCTTGGTTTGAATCCCACAGCCACCTAGGTGCATACTGTGTGATCCTGAGCAAGTCACTTAACTTCCTTGTGCTCCCAGTTTGCATCTGGAAACAAGTTTCAGCTTAGTGTGCTACTCCTGGTTAAACAATGTTCCCTTTTCCTTTTCCCTTTTGTGCCTGTACTTGATGAATTTAATGTGGGACCAGGATTAGGGTGAATATTTCCAGAAATCAGTAGATTAGCAACACATGGCCAGTTTTTCCCCACAACCATGCTGACAGAAATCAGAAATTATGGGATTTTATGAATTCCAAGATGTGGTCTTTTATGATTGATTCCAAAACCTTTCCTAGGAGTGAAGTAAGACTGAACAGTCAATAGTTTAAAGTCAATTTTTTATTCCCTTTCTTGTATTTTGATAACAGTGGCCATTCTCTAGTTGTTAGCACTACACTACTTTCTAAAGATTTCTTAAAGATTTTGAGTAGTGTCTCTAGTATTTCATTAGTTACTAGGATGGGTAACTTGACTTGTAATTCATCAGGCTCCATGAATGTAGTTGGTTTCAGTTTTTTAGATTGTTGCTAACCTTGTCCTTAGTAATTTATCATATTTGATTCTGTTTCAGTTCTAAGTGATGTGAGTTTAATATTTTGACCAGTTGATGGAGTGAATATGCTAGCAAAATATGCATTTAATTTTCTGCTATAACCTTTTTGGTACTTATTTGAGTTTTCCCATCCTAGCTTGGTCCCACTTGGGCACAGTCTTTTATTATTGAATTTATATATTTGAAAACCATAGTAAACCACAGTAAGCTGCAAGCTGACACATGTCATTTTTTGTTTGACAAGTGCATCATTTTTGATGGACAACTTGCAACCTTATGTTGTCTAACAGTTATGTCACAAGTATTGCAACTGTGGCAAAAGTATACCACAATTCTTTGAACATTTAACCCATAGGCCCAGATATTCAAAAGGGTTGCGCCATGCGCAACTCCAAAAATGCGCCATTCTGCGATATTCAGAAGGGGCCAGTTGCGCCACCAAAAACATGCTGAGCAACAGCGCAATGGAAATGAAGGCATGCGCAACCGAAGGGGGCGGGTCCATGCATAAAGTGCGCAATGGGATAATCGAACACTTGCGCAATGCGCAAGAGTGGCTCAGCCGGAAGTTGCGCAGTAGCGGAATTGAGCCAAAATAAAAAGGCTCAAGGAAGCAGCTCAAGAACCCTAGCGGCCGCAAACTGGGGAGAGAGAGAGAGAGAGAGAGAGAGACAGGAGCTGGAAGGGCAGAGAGGGACAGTGGGTCCAGGAGGACAGAGAGGCCAGTGGGGGGTGCCCGGTGCAGTGGAAGCAGCAGTGGGGGCAGCGGGGGTAACACAGGAACAGCAGCGGGGGGCAGAAGCCAGGGAGATGGACAGTGCCAGCTTCCACATGGAAGCTGTAATGAGGGGGGTGAGACACCATGCTGCAGGGGGACGTGGCCGCGGAGGAGCCCGTCGGCGGTATGCCCCCAACAGGCGGTATCGTGCCCGCATCAGCTTCGAGCTGTACACAGACGTCGAGATTGTGGGCCGGTACCGCCTGAACAGGGCAATACTGAGACGGCTCTGCGAGCTGTGCAGTGATGTGATGCAGGCACCCTCACGACGAGTCACGCTGTCCGTGGGAGACCAAGGTGACAGTCTGCATGTGCCTGCTCGCCACGGGCACCTTCCAGAGGCCAACAGGGGACACCATAGGCATTACACAGTCGGCCACATCACGCATCCTCACCCAATTCCTCAGCGCACTGCTGCCTCATGCTGCGGAGTACATCCATTTCCCCAGCACCATGGCAGAGCGTACAACAAACAGGCAGGAGTTCCACAGGGTAGCACGTATGCCTGGCATGCTAGGGGCCATAGACTGCACCCATGTGGCCAGTCACACGCCACCTGGCCCCGACGGCCAGGCATATCAGAACCGAAAGGGGTTTTCCAGTGTCAACTGCCAGGTGGTGTGTGATGCCACTGGGTGCATTATCAATGTCTGTGCCACACACCCTGGTGGAGCACATGATGCCTTCATATGGCACCAGTCTGCACTGTGCCATCGATTCGAGAGTGGGGACATCCCCACGGGTCATCTAGTGGGTGAGTACACATGTATGGAATGCAAACTCTGGGCAAGGGTGGAATGATACAGGTGCCATGGTAGTGGCACACAAGGATATGGGCAATATGGACCTGACATGACACTGATCTCCACTATCTCCACACAGGTGACTGCGGATACCCACTCCATCCCTGGCTGCTCACACCGTACCGGCGCCCCACGACCCCAGCGCAGCTATGCTTCAATGAGGCACATGCCGCAACATGTAACATCATAGAGCGGGTGTTTGGGATGCTCAAGGCACGCTTCCGATGCCTGGACACCTCCGGCGGATCCCTACAGTACAGCCCCCAAAAGGCCTGTGGAATATTCCTGGCCTGTTGCATCCTGCATAACATGGCCAAAGACCATGGGATAGCCGTACAGGTCCAAGAGGGGGACAGCGATGGGGACGCCAGTGGCGCCGGTGATGTTAGTGATGAGCAGCCCCCCCTAGGACGGAGGGACCCCCGACTGACCCAGAGGCCCAGCTGCACCGGACACCATTGCAGAAGAGCACCACGCCCAACACAGGTAAGTCAAGGGGACATGTGCAGGCAACACTGTCCATGTGAAACCACAGGCACACAGGGAACACACCGCATGAAGGTCAGGGGAGTTAAGGTTCCAGGCATACCAACACACCATCAGAGAGGTGAGCACTCATATGGACACACACACACACCAGGCAGCGTGCATGGCAGCAGCACAGCACCGCGGAAACGACATTGCCAACACACAGCACCACCAACCACCCCCACCACCTGGACTGTCCACGTCACGTGTCAGGACCTGGGCACCCTGCACCTTGGTGTACAGTGCAATGCAGGCATCATCATGCACACGCACCTGTGGACAGCAGTTGGGAGGTGTGCAGGTGGTCCGTGTGTCAGCGTGGTGAGCAGAGCACCCAGCAGTGCACTGCCCACCATGACACACATTGCACACAGGGCAGCACCAGACGAGGGCCTGCACTGGGAGACAGCTCAGTCAGGTAGCACTGTCCCACGGCCACCGCAGTGCGTGGGCGGCCCCACCTTGGCCCAGCAGCACTGGTAGGCTGAGCAGGGCCACATCGGGTGGTGCTGGTGCACCACCAGGGTCCCACTGCGTGAACGCCGACCTGCCCTCACAGGGGTCTGCATCCTGCCAAACAAACTTGCACCAGGGTGCTCGGGATGCCCACAGCAGAACCGGTGTCGACAGGCCTGGTGTCGCCGCGACGCCGGAACGGGGGTGGAAGCGCACTGTGGGGTGTGTGGTACAGGGGCACCTGACAGTGTGGCTACCGTCCCATGACAGAGACCACCGCCTGGGTCCAGCCTGTCAATGGCAGCGGTCACATCTGTCCGCCTAAGGACCAGCTCGGCTCGGTCCCGAGCACTCCCTGCTAGTCCGCTCCACGGACACAGACAGTGCCTCCACGGACCTCAACCGCCCCTGCAGCTGTACCGAGTCCTGCAGCAGGTGGGTGTGCGCATCCAATGGGTACTGTGCCCCAATGGCATCGTGACCCCCAGGGTGTGGACGGTCCTGGTGCACAGCACCCCTTGAGGGTGGGCGCTGTTCACCAGGACCAGGTATGGGCGGATCAAAGGCGGTGGACATGTGCCACTGCTTGACACTGTACCCCAGACCTGGTGTGCGACTGCTGCTGCCGCCTCAACTGCTGAGCCCCCAGGTCCACCTGTTCCATCTCCGTGCTGACAACAGTGCCAGACACCTGCACAGCCACGGTGCTGCCCACCGTGCTGACAGGCACAGCCTGGGACTGTGCCAGCATGCTGGCACACAGGTGTGAACCAGGAAGGCCCAGGGCACGTGTTGGCCTGCCATGTGTCCGCCTATGGGACACACACCTATCACTGCCCATTGCTGGCCTGCTATCATCAATGGTGCAGTTCCGTGCCACTGCCTGCTAGGCACAGCATGCTGGCATACCTGCATGCCAGACTGCTGTGACACAGGCTGTGCACCCCCTGCACCCGTATCACTGACACCGGAGTTGTTGGCCCAGCGTGCATGCTGCTGCAGTGCCTGCAGACTGGTGGTGGAGGTGGATGGTCCCTCCTCCACATCCAGCAGGTCTGCATCACTGTCTGGACCCACCACCATCACCATCTCCTGAAGATGAACAGGATCTGTAACAGAAAGAGAGTACATGTGAGTGCATGTGAACAACAGCCCCCCCTAACAACACCACCATGTCATACTGTGCAGTGATGGGCTTCCACCTGTCTGGAATCCTCCGCCTGGTACGCCCGCAATGGCACTTGGCTGCATGGCCACGACCAGTGTCTCCTCTGTAGGGGTCAGCTGCAACACCACTGGTGGGCCCCCACCAGTGCCAGCACGTGCCGCCCTGAAGGCTGCCACCTTCTCCTTCAGCCTCCTGCGGTCAGTCCCCATCTTCTTCTTGCATTCCTGCATGGAGCGCTGGTGGCTTCCGTGCAGGTTGGCGCCCGAGCTACCTCCCATGCAGCTGCACACTTCCTGAGTGGTGCCCTCCGTCCACTCACTAGTGGCTCATCCTCCAGGTAGGCCTGGAAGGACTCCGTCTCTGCCAGCGTGAGTTCGGCCTCCTCCTATGCCCGCCGTCCACACCCTCAGCTTGGCTCTGGTCAGTCATGGTGATCTGTATGGGTGGAAGTGGACACCTGTCACTGTGCAGTCGACAGCATTTCCCCATGAGCATAGCTGCCGGCCTGGGAGGGGCAGAAGCCCCCCACGTTTCCACTCCGCATGGCAGATACTGATAGAAAGGGTGCCCTTTGTCCCTTTCTAAGTGCCCTTTTCATGCTCAGCCCCCTCAGCCTTTATCATCCTCCACCCATGAGCATTGTCCTGAGCATCACACAGCATGTAACTCACCTCTCACCTGCAGTAACCAAATCTGGCCAGCACAACCCACTGTCGCATTTTATAGCGCAACACATGCAAATGAGGTGTGGCGCAACTTTAATGACATGCTAATCGCGCCACTGCGACTTTGAATGGCTGATCGCATGATTTGCATATGTCGGCTGAATATCGCGTATTTGCGCTTTGCGCAATACGGAAGGTCCGGCTGAGCCAATGGCGCAGGTTTGTGGCTGTGTGCCACACTGCATTGCGCATGCCAGACAGCTTACGCATGCATCTATCGCGCTGCAGACCTGCTGAGCACGATAGGCGATTCAGACCATGGCCACCATTGTGCCAGTGGCGCTACAGCACTGGGCACTATATGGCACTGTGGCACTACTGCGCGATAGTCCACTGTGGCACTGGTGCACAGCTTGGCAGTCGCGCAGGATGCCTATACGTCCGATGGCGCTGTGCGTAGCCTTGCGTCATTGCCATGACCTTGTGTATGCCCTCTGACCCCTGGCGCTGTTGGCATGCCATGTGTACGTCCCTATTGCGCTGTCTGGTGACAGCGCCATGTGAAGTGACGGCACTGTTCGAACAGCGTGATTGGAGCCTGTGGTGGTCTATTGCGCAACAACTCCACGTGGGGTTACGGCGCAGCGGGGCCCCATATTGCCTGCTGTAAAGTTGGTGCCATGGCTAGGAGGAGGGCCGTGTCCTGGAGCCAGCTTGAAGTGGCCAACCTGGTGGCCCTAGTTGAGCCACACTATGATGGCCTGTATGGTGAGGCGCCCCTCATCAGTGCCAGGACTCAGCTGTGGCAGCAAGTGGCCACTGACCTGGTGGAGGTCACTGGCCGGGGCCGATCTGCTGAGCAGTGCCGGCACCGGTACAGTGACCTCCGCCGGAGGGAGCCAGAACTCTTTGACACGGCTGCGTTCACGTGCCAGGCGGGGCGTGGTGCCTAGGCCAGGTGAGTGTACCATCTATGCACCTATATTCTCTGTAGGGGTGTGTGTGTGCTTGGGTGGCTGTGCATAGGTGCCGGCTCGGACACGGTTGGCTGTGTCAGTGTGTGCAGCTGTGCAATGGATGGTTATTGCTGTGTGGGCAGGCACTCTTACTGGGGCAGGGGGCACTCTGCTTTTGAGTCACACTGATGTTTGTCTCAACATATGTCTCCCACAGGCTGGATTTTGAGGACTTCGGGGAGGTGAGGGTGAGTGGGCGTGCCAGCACGGTGCCAGGGGGTGTTGTGCCCAACCACAGCAGCAGCAGCAGCAGCAGCAGCATCAGCAGCAGCGGCAGACCCAGCTGCTGGAGGAGTGTGAGTATCATTACTTCATGGATGCTATTGCATGCTGGGGGGGCAAGACCACCAGCCATGCACAACACAACCAAAGGGGAGGTCATAATTCCACTATACAAGACACTAGTGAGGCCCCACACTGGAGTACAGTGTACAGTTCTGGAGACCATACCTACGTATGGACATGGACTGGGTAGAGAGGGTTCAGAGGAGGGCAACACGGATGGTGCATGGATTGCATCACAAGTCCTATGAAGACAGGTTGAAGGAACTGAACATGTACTCCTGGAGGAGGGAGGAGAGGGATATGATGGGGACATACAAGTATCTTACAGGGGGAACAGAGTGCAGGAAAACACTATTTTAAGCGTAAGATGTTCCAGGACTAGAGGGCATGGGATGAAGTTGGAGGGGGGACGATTCAGAGGAAACATGAGAAAGAATTTCTTCACAGAACGGGTGGTGGACAAGTGGAACACCCTGCCAGAGGAAGTGGTGGGGGCTGACTTGGTCACGGGATTTAAGAATGCATGGGATAGCCATAAAGGAATTCTGGAGGTCAGGGGTAAGGTGCAACAGACTTATAGGAAAACAGAGTGAACTTACAAGGTCAAATGGCCAGACTGGGTGGCCCATAGGCCCTTATCTGCCGACACTGTCTATGTATCCATGTATGTAGGCACGACACAGGTGACATGCATCACAGTGCAGTATCACAGCACGTCTGTGTATGCGTCACTGGTGGTCCAGGCATGCACTGGGCACATAGCTGTGTAACTGGCATCGCACCACCGCTGCCCATCACTTGCCAGCCTAGTTTGTCTGTGATTGGCGTGGGCAGTGTGTGTGGGTGGTGGTGCGCATAGCTGGTGCCGCCTGTTTGTGATGGCCATGTGCATGTTCACTGTGGGTGGGTGTATGCCATCACAGGTGCGGGACATTGAGCTATATGGCTTGCAGGTTGGGTGGTGTTCAGGGTTGTGGTCAGTCACAGCCATTGACTGTGTTCCCATTTTCCTAGGCCTCGAGGTTCTACGGAGGATGCAACAGGATGTCTGTCGCCTCACAGAGGTCAGCATTGCAAACCACAGGATCCTGCAAGCCATCCGGAGGCATGGGCGCCATCAGGGCCGGGATGGACAGGGCGCCAGCAGGGGAGGACCAGGGCGGCTGGGCCATAGCCCACATTACCCTTCCCACTTCTCCCATCCCTACCACCCTGCCTTCCCTCTGCAAGTTTTAATCCTCCCTCTTGAACACCCCTTCCTTGTGACCGTCCCCCTTGTAAATAGTTTTTATTGTTCTTGTTGAAATATGTTTAATATACATTTCTATTTTGATATATGAATACTGGTGGTCTCTGATTTGCAGCTGGCTATGGGTGCTCAGTTGCAGGTGTGTACATGCCATCTGGGCTGGTATGGTCCTGGGTATGTGTGTGTGTGTGTGTGTGCATGGGAGGTATCTCCAGCATGGCAGTGACTTTCAGTTGGTCTTGCCATCTGCTGCCACCCAGTGCTGGGTGCACAGGGTGTGTCTGGCTTGGCAGGCTTCTGGGGTTGCACTACGGGGCTGGCGTGCGGGGGACTGCATGGGTTCCTGCAGTGCCAGTCACTGCACATGGTGGTGTCTTGGGGTCACAGTGCAGGGTGTGCTGTGCATAACGGGGGGCTGATGTGCACTGTGGTTGTCAACCTCTGTGTGGTAATTCTCCGCCTGCCAGTGGTTGTGCTGGGGTGTCAGGGCTCTGCTATGCTTTGTTGGCTTGTCCCCATGGGCACGTGGATCATCCATCCCACCCCAGTGATGCTGTGCTTGGGGTGTGCCCGTTGTGGTGTGGGTTCTGCGGTGTGTTCCTGTGCCCATGTGTGGCATGGCTGGCGGTGGGCTAGCCTGCCTCCTGGATGGCAGTTCCATTGCTCTGGAGGCTGTGCTTGCGCTGGCAGCTCTGGACTGCTCAGCTGAGCTTCTGGTTGCGCCATAGCGCAACATTTTGGCTCAGCTTCTCCTTCCTGGTTGCACGATGGCGCAGTATGTGCGATACTCAGACGTTGGTTGCTTGCGCAATTTGCTCTGCTCCATGTTTGAATATCGCACCTGTTGCGCATTTGCACAACTAGTTTGTACTTGCTCCTGCTGTTGCACCAGTTTTGAGCGCAGTTTGAATATCTGGGCCATAGTCTTTTTCTCTCTGGCATTTCCTAAGCTGGTATGTACATCTAATGACATTTTGTGATTTTTACCAATGTTGTAGACAGACAACTTTCCTATGGTTTACCATGGTTTAATAGGCAAAAGTAGACAGATGAGTTTAATGATATCTACTATATTTGTCCTGTGAATACCATAAACCAATGTCCTTGTTGACACTGACATCTTTAAAGTCGTGAGAGGGAGACTACCACAGATGTTATTTCCTTATTATAAATCACCCAGCAATGATTCACTACATAGAAACATAGAATTTGAAGGCAGATAAGGACCACTTGGCCCATCCAGTCTGCCCATTTCTTCCTAACTACACTACTACCATAGACTGTGCCTGATCTACAGCTCTTTCTCCCTCCCCCTTCCTTTCCACTATGATTCTCTTGTGCTTATCCCATTCTGCATGAGAACTGTGACTAATGAATGAAGATGATGGCCATATTGGGCTGCCGCTTGTGAGAGGGGAGAATTTTGTTAATTATTTTACTATTTTACTTCTACTTGTTTTATTTTTAGTTAGAGATTAGGTTTAGGGTGGTCAGAGTAGTTAGGGACCCGAGTGAGATAGAAGTAGGAGTTTAGATTTTTTTTTATTTTTAGAGAGAAAGAGCTTTAACTGTGGAGCAGTGTTCTTACCTGATTTGCATATTGGTAGCAGCATTTGGACTAAATCTGTCAGCATCTACAGAGTATGTGCAGCTCTCCTGAGTTTCAGTGTGCACTTATTGGAGAAGAACCGGCTGAGGAACTATCCAGTATTGTCAGTGTTACTTGGGATCTCCACCACAAGCCTGATATCAGAGGATTGACCTGGGAATCGGAAGATAAAGTTGGAGAAGAGAGCTTGAATAGGCTGTTGGCTGATTTCTGACTTTGTCTTTGGTGGAGTGGTGGAAAGCTCCCTGGGTCTGTTGTGGATAGTGTGTGTCCCCAGCCTGTGTTGGGGAAGGAGGTCCTGTTACACTTTGATCAGGGACATCCTACTGTCTGGCAGTGAGTTCTCCCAAGTAGAAAGCAGAGGGAAAGGAGTGACTGTGTCTGCCTTCAGAGGTCCTTTGAGGATAATGTGAGTTGTTGAATGGTTAGTGTGCTTCTTGTCATCTGAAGATAAGAGGCCCTGATTTGACTCTGACTGGCATGATGCCAGATGCTTAAGAGTGTCAGCAATAGAGACCATCAGATACTTCACTTTATTTTCTTAAGAGTAGTGCGGTTGAGCTATGAGAGGGCAATACTTGTCCTGGGACTGAGTTTTGGCACAGGCATTTGTGAAAAAAGGAATCATTAAAGCAGTGTGGGACTTTGTGTTGAGTTTAACTGGAAACCTGAATCGTGAGAGGATAAGAGGGCTCCATGTTGAGAACCTACTCAAAGAAGAGCAGTCTCAAGGGTGAAAGCCTTGGACTGCTTTTACCATTGATCTGGTGGCTATTTCTGACTCTATGTTCTACCACTTTACTTTTTGAATTGCTGTTCCCCTTAGACACAATCTGAGATAACATTCCCTGTGAGAGATGAGAATGTTTAAAATGTTCATAAGCTATGGACTGTGATCTTCTGCAAAGACTGCTCCACAGATTATAGACTCCACTACTTGTATTTGAGTTTTATTGTTGGGTGGGAGGCTAGAGAGGTTAATTGTTTAGTAATAGTTTGGGGGTTGTGATGGTGAGGGTGAATGTGAGTGTGAATGTATGGGTGAGTGTGGTGTGATATAATAATGATTTTAGTTAATAATTGGGAAGAGCTATATTTCATCATATCAGAGTAGAGTGTATTAGTTGAGTGGTGTTGAGCAAGATCAGGTCCCCTAATTAGGTATTACTTCCCTCCAGACTCCATGATCTCCAACCATTTGAATGTCCTCCATTAACAGCTGAAGTTTATAGGTGCTGTAGAGCACTGGGAATATCTCGTAAGGGGAGGAAACGGAGATCTCCATATTCTGGGGGTGGGAATATCAATCAATCAATCAATCAATCAAAATCTTTATTTATTCAGGCGAGCATCATTGAGCATAGCTCATTTACAAGATGGACCTGATTGGTCATAACAATATAAAGGTACAAATTTACACAAATACAAGATACAGATTGAATACATAAACAAAGACTTTATAAATGAACAGGTGCAAAAAATTTTCACATATATACAAGGCAGTGAGCCAATGAATCTGGGTTATAATAAAAGAAGAAAAAACAAACAGGACTGTAAGATTAAAGTGAGGGTGACGGGATTTTGGGGAAAAGTCTGGTAGGAAATAGGTGGGAGAAAGCTAGAAAACAAATTAAGGGGGAAATGCAAAAAAGGGGTAGGGAAAGAAAGGGGGTATGAAAGGACTAGGCCTTGTGGAAGCAGTTGCATGGCTCTGGAAAGAGACTAGTGTATAGCTTTTTGAAGGATGCTATTGGAATGAAGGTATTCAACTTCAGGGTCTTTTGCAGAGAGTTCCAGATAAGTGCTAGAGAGTAGCTGATTGCAGCCCTCTCATACCGGTACAGGAATTGGTATCTTCAGCATGATGAGTCTATTATTCTTTAGGGCATATGGCCTCGATATAACCTGAGTAAAACAATCTGAAATGTAGGATGGTAGTTTTTTTGTCAGAGCTTTGTAGATCCATAAAGCAGCATTTTTGTTTCTTCTACGATGTAGGGATGTCCAACTGACTGCATTATAGAGAGAGCAATGGTGGGTGCTGGAAGAAAGGTCTGTAATGAATCTAAGAGCTCTGTGATACAAGGTATCCAATTTATTTAAGTGGGAAAGGGAGCAGTGACCATATAGGAAGTCAGCATAATCAATGAGGGATAGGAATGATGCCAGGATTAATCTTTGTTTAGAATCTCTGGTTAGATAATGTTTGATCCTGTAGAATAGGCCAAGTCTCTGTCTGAGTTTTTTCAGGAGCTCTTCAATGTGGCTAATGTAGTCAAGTCTGTTGTCAATCCAAACCCCAAGATATTTAAATTTATCCACATATTCCAGACTTTCATCAAGGATGGTAGATAATTGGGGAAGGGAGTTTGGTGAGAGAGTGGAAGAGAAGGTCTTGGTGGAGAAGAACATA
Organism: Neoceratodus forsteri; assembly: GCA_016271365.2. NCBI lineage: Eukaryota > Metazoa > Chordata > Ceratodontiformes > Ceratodontidae > Neoceratodus > Neoceratodus forsteri. The sequence continues at coordinate 937,228,075 of CM057449.1, read as the reverse complement.
GCTTCGCTCTCTTGGCATTTAATAAGAGCTTCTTTTCTAGTAATTTGTGCTGCAGCAGAGAGAACTCAGATTGCAAAAGTTCACAGGCCTTTGTTGGTGTAGGATTACTGACATATAGGACAGTATCATCTGCAAAAAGGTGAATATTAGATTTGGTGAGATTGGAGTCAATGTTATTGATGTAAATGGCAAGAGGATAAGGGCCCAAGATGGAACCTTGTGGTACACCTCTTAGGAGTGGTTTTGAGGTAGATAGGTCACCTAATTTTACCTGCCATGTTCTACGGGAGGTAGCATCTGAACCAATTAAAGAGATTGAGTCAGGCCTAAGGAATGCAGAGAGGAGATTAGTAGTTCATGGTCCACAGTATCAAAGGCTTTGCTTAAATCCAGAAATACAGCACAGATATTATTCTTTTGTCTAACTCAGTCTGCCAATCATTTGTAACTATTGCTAAGGCAGAGATGGTGCTGTGCATGGATCTAAACCAGATTGAGCTGGATTAAGGAGGTTATTGGTATCAAAGTAGGCACTTAATTGGATGCTCACTAATTTTTCAAGCATTTTGGACAATGCTGGTAAGATGGATATGGACCTATAGTTGTTGAGGTCCATGGGATCACCTGCCTTAAGTAGAGGAAACACTTGAGCTGTCTTCCATATTGAAGGAATAGATCCAGTGCTAGGGACAAATTGAAAAGGTGAGTTAGGGGGGCTGCTAAGGCGTGCAATGCAACTTTTAGGAAATAGGGGTCCAGAGAGTCTGTACCTGCGCTTTTAGTTGTATCCAGATGGAGCAGTAGGTCTTCTACTTGTTTTAATAATATTGGCTTAAAGGAAAATGTGGAAGCAGCCTTTTGTCCCTCAGTAGACTGGAAGTTTAATTGTGACCGCATTAGATTTGCTGGAGAGGAGTCGAAAGCTAGGCTGGCTGTAGTGAAGTGATTATTGAAGGCATTCAAGATTTCTTCGTGTCAGTGATATCCACATTATTTAGGTGCACTTTGGTGGTAAGACAGGGGTAGAATCTCTGTCCTAGGATCCCTTTATGGTCCCCAGAATCTGGAAGGTTATGGTAGGAGGCATCCAGTTCAGCTGTATAGAAGGCAGCATATTAAAGAATATAATGGAGGGGTGGATTGGGATGATGAGGATGAGTATGTGCCCTGGACAAAATGGGCCCAGGAAAGGGGTCCCTGCCTGCCTGGTTCCCATACCCAAGGGTTCCACAGTTAGTGGGCAGGTCACTGGACCAGCCTCATCGGCTTATCCTCTCAGGTGGTGGTGTGCAACACCAGATCCGTTAAGAACAAGACAGCAATTAATGCTGATCGTGTTGGATCATCTGACCTGACTTGCATCACTGAGACCTGGCTGGATGAAAGTGCTGGCCCTGTGTTAGAATTGGCCATTCCGGCCAGGTACTCAGTGATACACCACCGAGTATGAATCATGGGGTGGGGAGGGAATATGTAATAGATCAGACTTGAATCTCACAGCCTTCCCAGTGGGAACAATGAGATCCTTTGAATGTGCAACAGGGCAGGGGTTTGAAGGTGTAGGTTGCAGGATCCTTCTCATTTACCAGCCTCCAGGGGATGAGAAGAAATTCCTGCAGGAAGTTGCGGACTTCGTTGCCAGTCTGGTGTTGGAGTCTGCCAGATGGATTATTCTGGGAGACTTCAAAGCCTGGATCGATAACGAACTCTCGCAGTTTGGACAGGACGTCCTCCAACTTATGTGTTCATTGGGCCTAACACAGGTTGTTACCTCTGCAAACCATATTCATGGCAATTCATTGGATCTCATCTTCCTGCTGGGAATGGAGGTCTTTGACCTTATAGTGGAGCCAGTCACATGGTCGGACCACCATACAGTGAGTTTCTCATTTGAGGCCCTCCCCCCCAAATAGACCTCCTCCTATGGAGATGGTTCGGTACTGCCCATTAAGGGGTATTACCCCAGATGGTCTGATGGTGGTTCTGGACCTGTCAGGTGTGATGAGTGCGAGTGAGGAGCTGGGGGAATTGGTGCTGTCTATATTAGGGTTGGGACTGAGGCCCTCGACTCCATTGCACCTGTCCGTGTTCAACCCCTCACCTCTCACCAGAGGTCCCCCTGGTTTGATGAGACACTCAGGGAAATGAGGAAAAGGGGTTGAAGGTTGGAGTGGCACTGGTGGAAGACTGCCTTGGAGGCAGACAAGCTATTACTGATGGTCCATTATACAGACTATCAATCAGCAATCTCCTGTAAGAAGGCAGAATTCCTGTCCAGGGAGATTCTGCGGCAACTAACAGACCAGCTCATCTCTTCCGCACTGTTGATAGGCTGTGTAATCCAGCCTGTCTCCTTTCCAGGGGAGCCTTTTCATAAGTAAGGAGTGTTGAGTTTGTTCTGTGTTTTGTAGATAAGATTGCCACTATCAGGATGGAAATCCAGGCAATGCCTTCTAATGGGCTTTGCGATGATGGGCTTGAGCTAACAGGCACTAACTCTGTCTGGTGTGATTTCGACCGGTTGGAGGTCAAGGATGTTGTAAAGGTCATCCAGGGGTTGTGGCAACTTGCTGTAGTTTGACCCAGGCCCAATGTGCCTCCTAGTGGGATGCATTGATGTCATCAGCCTGGTCCTAACCAGAATAGTTCAGAGCTCTCTAGCGACAGTTTTTTCCCAGAACACCTGAAGGAGGCAGCTGTAAAACCACTCCTGAAAAAACCTTCACTGGATCCTGACTGTCTGGTTAACTACAGACCCATCTCCAACCTACCTTTTGTGGGTAAGGTTATTGAGAAGGTGGTGGCTGCTCAACTGGAGACCCATTTAACAACTCACAGCATCTATGATCCTCTCCAATATGATTTCAGGAAAAGGCATAGTGCAGAGACTTCACTTGCTCGGGTGCTGAATGATCTCCTTACAGCGAGGGATCTGGGAAGATGCACCATATCAATTATCCTCAATCTCTCAGAAGTATTTGACACCGAGAACCTTGAAATGTTGATTGAGCACCTGCAGATTTGTTGTGGACTGGTGGGTACAGTCCACAATTGGTTTAAATCATTCCTCACTGGCAGGTTGCAATGGGTGGTTTCAGGGAATTTTTCCTTGGCCCCAGTCTCCCTGCCATGCGGGATTCCACAGGGCTCCATCTTATCCATCATGTTGTTGTTGGTGTATATGCTACTATTTGGGGACATTATAAGATGGTTTTCACTTTTATGCTGATGACACTCGGCTATACCTGTCTTTTGCACCTGAGCAGCAGGAGCTGGTCTCAGTATTTAACAGCTGCCTTGCTGAGATCCAAGGTTGGATGAGAGCCAACTGGTTGAAGTTGAATCTGGACAAGACTGAGGTGCTGGTGCTGGCACCTGGTCGTAGGGGGCTGAGGGTGCAATCTGGATAAGTCTCCGGGCTTTGGCTAGGAGACTCACAACTGCTTACCTCAGATTGGGTGAGGATTCTTGGCATTGTGCTGGACAGCGTTCTGACACTTAAACATCAGGTGTCAGCCATCGTCCAAACCTTATTTTACCATCTGAGGAACAATGGTAGGATTAAACACCAGATTCCCCATGGTGATCTGCCAGCACTGGTTCATACCTTTGTGACCTCTCACCTTGATAACTGCAATGCCCTTTACCTAGGGCTGCCAAGGGTAGATCTTCACTGCCTGCAGCTAGTGCAGAATGTGGTGGTCAGGTTGTTGAATGGCCTATCTAGGTCATGTCATATTACTCTTGTGCTCTGCTATCTGCACTGGTAGCCAGTTAGGTGGTGGATCTCCTTCAAGGTCAGTTTGCTGTTCTATAAGGCCCTGCATGGTCAGGAGCCCAGCTACCTTCAAGACCTCTTCAAACCCTACTGCCCTTTGAGCCCCTTCTGTTCCATGGATGAGGGATTGCTGGAGGTTCCAGGAGTTCATTTACAGTCATCAGGAGCCCGTACCTTTGCATATGTGGCCCCAACTTTCTGGAACTCTATACCTCACCCTTTTCGAGACAATCAAAATCTGGAGCATTTTAAGAGGGAGCTGAAAACTTAGTTATTTAATGTAGCATTCCCAGAATAGAAATAGTTTTTATTAAGTTAGTAATGATTATGTATTCTTTTATTATATTTGTGGTTTTTAAGTGTTTTAAGAAAATTGGTTCATAATGAGATTTGCGCTCTAGAAATAAAAATTAATTGATTCATTCTTTCATTCTTTTTTTATTAATAATATGCTTTATTTGAGATTAACCAACAACAGTTTACAGACAACTTGGTAAAGAGGTCACTTTAGACCTCCAGTACAACATAGTGAGATAAACATATCAAAATTAGAGATATATAGAGAGGCACTTTTAAGGCATACATATAACAATGTTGTCTGTACCACCCTCCCCAACCCACCCCTCCCATCCCCAACCCTGCTGCCACTGGGAACAGAAAATAGGCTGATTGGAAAGCTCAACTAAGGTTAACCATAACTGAGAACTGAGAGAGGGAAATTTACTGTAGGGGGCTAGTTCAAACTATTTGAACTAGAGGCAGTCAGTAGAAAGCTAAAGAGTGGATCCCAAACTTGTTTGTATTTATTCAGTCTATTGGTCATACCGGCAATAATGCGTTTAGCTTGTACGGCAAATATAATCTCTTTGTACCATTCAACGTGACTGGGGGTGATCAAATCTAACCAGTGTCTGAGTATAACTTTCTTAGCACAAGCTGAAATTAAGGCCATATTAGCTCTTTGGTTGCGCCCCATCAAATTTGTATAATTACCCAAGATACAAATCTCAGGCATAAATTTATCAGACAAGGCTAACAATGGATCCAGGTGTGTCTGGATAAGTTCTAGAAGAGGCGACTATTTCACAGGACCACAACATATGAAATAAATCACCAGCTTCCTTTTTGGCATTTTTGGCAGTGACTAGTGGACAGGGCTTTCATTTGGTGGAGTTTAACCAGAGTATAGTACAGGTTATGAATGATCTGGAATTGCATGTACTTGTATCTATCCCTGATATATCTATATAGGTGTTTCCAGATTCTTAACCAATGCCTATGAGGGGTAGCTGATGGTAGAACTTGGTCCTAACAATGAAATCTCTGACCTTCTAACCTGGAAATTGTAGTTAATAAAAATTTATATGCATATAATATCAAGTGAGATGTTGGGGCAGAACTGATGTATGAGGAGAGAGTAGACATAAATGACTTGGACCACAACCCATTTCCAAAATGCTTTAATAATGTGAGAGATCCGTAAGTATTTAAAGACATGAGTAGAGGACCACTCGAAAAGAACACAGGCTTCTTGGAAAGGCAGCAGTTTGTGATTCTTCAATAGGTCTTCCACTCTCTCTACTCCCATGTTAGGCCATGACAGCATGGATTTGAGAACTTTATTCGAGATTAGAAAGTTAGGATTGTGAAAAAGAAGTTGGTCTATGTCCCTATATCCATCCGACTTGAGGAAGGTGTTTGGTTGATGATGAGTTAGAAGTGTCGAGCCTAAAGGTGATTCTTTCAATTTTTGGGGAGGTTCTTTTTGATAGTAAAGGGAGAGCTTTAAGATCCACATCTTGTGCGGTGCATAAGGTTTGTTCAATTTTCAACCATGGAGGGCGATGAGAAGGAGTCGGGTATGTTACTCATGGAAGGCAGCCAATGTCTGATTCTAGTTAGATGAATGGCTAAGTAGTATAAATAGAAATTGGGTGCCTGAAGGCCACCATCTATTTTTGGTGGGTATGTTTTATGTAGCTTCTTCTAGTTTTATCCCAAGCCATAAAAAGAACTGATGAGTCTATGTAGTTGAGATAACCATGATAGTAGAAGCGAGCCAATTAAACATTTGTAGAGGGTATAAAATGTGGGTAGCACATACATCTTAATAATACTCATATGGCCCCAGAGGGATAGGGGGTAAATAAGACCAGGGTCTAAAATCTTCTTTTACTGTACTTATGATAGTATCACGATTAAGCTTTTCATGATCTTGGAGAAGGATGAAGGTTAATGCCTAGGTATTTTGGTTTATCATTGCTCCACTGAAGGCCCATATGTTCAACATCAGCATTCAAGGAATATTTGTTGAGGGGAAAAATTTCTGTTTTACCTAGATTTAGTTTATAGTTTGAGATGGTTCCAGACTGGGAGATTATTTGAAGTGCTGCGGGAAGAGACTGGGTAGGAGAAGTAATATGCAATAATGTATCATCCACATAAGCGGAGACTTTATAATTTATGTTACCTATAGAAATGGCACTAATAAACGGAGAGTTTTTAAGTTTTCTAATAAGAGGTTCTAGAAAAAGATTAAAGAGATAGGGCGAGAGGGACAGCCTTGTCGAGGTTCCCTGATATAGGGCAAAGGTGTAGATAGAACACCATTACACTGGACTCATGCAAAAGGGGATAAATACAGCATTTTAACCCATTGCACAAATTCATGTGGAATGTGGTATTTGGGAAGTAACGTGAAAAGGTAGTCCCAGGATACCCTGTCCAAAGCTTTTTCTTCATCTAAGGAGACCAGAGCTGCCGATGTAGGGGAATCCTTAGATGCAGGAAAAAATAAGCTAGTTTCTGAAGGTGATCTGAAGAGAGTCGATCCTTGACAAACCCAACCTGTTCTACACTAATCAGAAGGTCCCAGACATGAATTAGTCTGAAGGGAGTATTTTAGCTAGTATTTTAAGGTCTACTTTAATTAGGGAGATGGGTCTATAGATGGGGATAAATAAGGGCTCCTTGCGGGTTTGGGAAGCAATACTATGGTGTAATGTTAGAAGTATCTGAAATACCATTTTCAAACAGGTAGTGGAAGGTAATCAGGAGAATGGGCGCTATTATATCTTTAAGGTTTTGTAAAAATTAGTAGAAAAACCATCGGGTCACAGTGACTTGCCAAATGGGGGTGATTCAATAGCATCAAAAACCTCTGCTAAGAAAATGGGAGCTTTAGGCTAGCAGTTTGGGAATCGGACAGCACTGGGAGGTTAATGTCCTGAAGAAAGGCATCTAGCTGCTGTAGTGAATGAAAAGATGTAGAGGGTGTGTATAAATGGTTATAGTATTCTTTAAAGGCTTCAGCAATATCAATGGGGGATGTGAGGAGGTTTCCAGAGATCGAATGGATATATGTAGCAATTCTATCCGTAAACTGGATACGTAGGCAAAGAGCCAGGAGCCTCCCTGCTCTTTCACCTTGATCAAAGTAGGATACCTTGAAGTGGAGCATTAAGAACTCCACCTTTTCAGCTAGTAACTGGTTGCATTGAGCACGGAGTGATTCAACACTTTCCCAATCCTCCACGGGGGAGGACAGAGAAAGACGGGTCTCAGCTTCCGCGATTTGATCATAGATGGATGAAAGGGCCGCTGTTTATTCATTCATTCTTGAACCCCACCACTGTTTATGCCCCCACCACCTCCACTGAAAGGTTGTTCCAGGAATCTACCACCCTTTCTGTTAAGAGTACTTCTTCACATTTCTCCTGAATCTACCCCTCTAGCTTCATAATATGTCCCTTGTTCTTTTTTTAACTTTATTTCTTCACCCCTACCATGAGGAACTGTCTCTCCAGCATCCACTGTGCCTGCTGTCAACCTCCCACTGTGGAGCTGTGGCTGCTCTCCTAACTCCAACTGACAAAACCCCTGGATCTAAACCCTCATTTATTTATTTATTTAGCTTTTGTTGTCCGGGTAAGTGCACTAGACAAATCCTGCCTATTTTCAGGCACGACCCGGGGGGAAGGGGATACAGATGAATGCCAACTGACCTTGAACCAGATTAAGCTGTTGGTGGTATTTTTTTAGTGAATGAGGGGAATTTGGCCAGGACACCGGGGAAATTCCCCTACTCTTTTTGATAAGTGCCATGGGATCTTTAACGTCCACCTGAACTACCACCAATCCAGGCAGATGGGACCTCGGTTTAACGTCTCATCCGAAAGCGGCGCCTCAGAAATGCAGCACCCTCTCATGCTGCATTACAGTGTCAGTACTGGGATATTAACAAGTGCCAGATGTGGGAACTGAACCCACAGCCTCTGATCTCCGGCCTCAGAGGCAGTGTGCTACCCTACTGAGCCACTGACACTTGAAACATGACTCATGGGGAAGGGTCACCATATCCTCCCAGGGTACCCTATCTACAGTGTAGAGTGCTGGACAGAGTGACTGGTTGCCAAGAGAATGGAGCACCCAGTGTTGGGAGTGTGGAACAGGAGGTGGTGTTTTCACCTATCCTCCGGGGGAGGGGGTTCTGCTTACTGTTTCCCCTTGAGCTCAGTCATGCCATGGTGTCTGGGCACAGAGTGTTGCCGCCTGCTGCAGCTCCGCCCCTCCCTATTGCATGGCATCACAATCCTGGCAATCCTCCAACTGCCACCAGAGGCTGCTCCTGTGTGACTCATCCCCAGAGCCCTCCCTAGGGATGAGAGAGCAGTTCTCTGGATGCTCAATCTCTTCCTTCCCCTGCCGACCCCTGGCAGCATGGAGTCTGTTCCTGAACCCGGGTTGCCATCATAGCGTGAGGTGTGGCATCCAGGTCCTCAGCCCTCAGTGCCACTAGGCCTTGTCCCCTTGTTCTTGAGCACTTTTTCTTCTAAAATATACTTCCCTTCTTTACCTTATTTTCCGCCCATGAGGCATTTAAAGGACTCTATCATAACCCCCTCTCCTCCCTCTGTTCCAGGGTGTACATATTGAGGTCCTTTAGTCTCTCCTCATAGGGCCTTTGATGCAGACTCTGCACTTTTTAGTTGCCTTCCTCTGGACCATCTTCACTCTGTGTATGTCCTTTCAGAGATGTGGTCTCCAGAACTGGACACAGTACTCTAGGTAGGGTTTTACCAGCAATCTATAAAAAGGCAACACCACCTTCCTCTTTCTGCTGGTGATACCTCTCCCTATGCACCCCAGCATCCCACTTGTCCTCTCCACTGTATTGAAACAATCCCTGGCCAACTTTAGGTGATCTGATATGATTACCACCAGGTTTATTTCCTGCTTGATGGTTGTCAATACAACTCCATCATTTTGTACTCTGCACCTGCATTTCTATGCCCTAAATTAATCATTTTGCACTTTTTGCATTGAAGACCAGCTGTTATACTCTTGACCAATCCTCTAGTTTTCTTAGGTCTCTGCTCATACTTTCCACCTCCCCAGAGTGCCCACCCTATTGCAGATCTTGTTGCCATCCAGACAGAGGGAGACCTTCCCTACCAGCTCCTCTGCAGTGTCTCTTATAAAGACATTAAAGAGGACTGGTTCCAGCTCTGATCCCTGCATCACACCACTGGTCAACCTCCCTTCCTTGGGGTAAACTCAGTTTACCACCACCCTCTGCCTACTATTCCCTAACAAATTTCTTATCCAGTTTGCCACCTTTGGACACACTCCTAACTTACCCAGCTTGCTTACTAGACTCCTTTGTGGAACAGTGTTGAAAGCCTTACTGAAATCTAGGTAGGCCACATCAGTCGCTCCACTCTGATCTAAATCCTTGGTGACCCAATAAAAGAAATGTATCAGATTTGTTTGACATAACCTCCCCCTATGAAACCATGCTGCCTCTGGTCTTGTTAACCTCTAGATTCAAGATACTTCATAATCCTTTCCTTCAGCAGTGATTCCATTAAATATCCCACCACTGATGTCAGGCTGACTTATAATTGTCAGCCTCCACTCTGCTACCACTCTTGTGTAGTGGGACTACATCCACCCTCCTCCAGTCCTCCAGAGCCACTCCTGTTTCCAATGAGCTGTTAAATAGAACTGTCAGAGGTGCAGCCAGTATTTCCCTGAGCTCCCTCAGTAGCCTTACATGCACCCCATCTGGCCCCATTGCTTTGTCTACCTTCAGATTTGCAAGTCGTTCAGGACTCTCCTTCAGAAAAGGACTCAGTGTACACCCACTTTCCTCCAAAGCTTCTGTTACTTTTATGCCCTCCTTCCTTCCTCTGTGAACACTGAACAAAACTATTTGTTCAGGATGTCTGCCTTTTCCTGGCTCCTTCTGCACAGTCCCCCCCTTCCCTTTTTAACCTTACAATCTCAACCCTCGTCTTCCTCTTTTAACTTTCATACCTAAAACATTTCTTGCCTCCATTCATTACCTCCTGGGATATTCTCTGTTCAGTTTGTGCCTTTGCACCTTACTGCTTTCCCTGCCATCCTCTGTTTTCCCGATACACCTATATATCCTTCTCCCTCTGCATCTCCTTATACATTTTAAATGCCACACTTTTAGCCCTTACCTTTTCAGGCACCTCTTTCAAAAACCATAATGTTCTCTTCTTCCTCATGCATTTCTCACTTTTTGATGCAGAGGTGTGTTGCCTTTACTATGTTCCCTTTTATCTTTGCTCACAGTTCCTTCACCTCACCTAGGCCATCCCTAAGGCATTCACCCATCTTTACAAAATCTGACCCCTGAAGTCCATAACCCTCACCTTTGTGTGGTTTGATTCTGCAACAGTTGTTATGCTGAACCACATCATATGATGATCATTGGTTCCAAGTGGCCTCCCATGTTGACATTTTGCAATACTGTCCCCTCGTAGTCAGTACCTAAGTCCAGTATTGCCCCATCATGAGTGGGTTCACTGATTAGTTGCCTGAGAAACATCCCCGCAGACAGTCAGGATGTTCTTGATTCTAGCTGAAGCTGCTGCTGGTAGCTTCAAGGTATCATAGACAAGAAGTTATTGTTACGCATAGGCAGTGGATGGTGGGTGCTAAGTAAGGAAGTAACTCCAAATAAACCAAAAAATATACACCAGCACTCCAGAAGTCAGTTTCCACCGTAAATAGTGTAAGATTTATTGAAAGCGAGGAGATAACAGAACAAACAAAAAACCCTAGAGCCTCCACCGTTAGGTCTTCCAGTGGGTATATACCCCCTGGAAGACCTAACAGTCGAGGCGCTAGGGTTTTTGTTTGTTCTGTTATCTCCTCCGCTCAATAAATCCTACACTATTTACAGTGGCAATTGACTTGGCATGCTGGCATATATTTTGTAGGCTTCAAGATATATCTGGCAGCTTGAAGTTTCCCAAAGGTTGAAGTTCCCCACACACAGCACTTGGCCCTTTTATGCCATATTGCCAGTTACTTCTACCAGTACCTTATCTAATTCCTCCCCTTGTGCTGGAGGTCTGTAGATCACTACAGTGTAAACAGGCTCAAATACCCATCTCGAAGGTGACCCACAGTACCTCTGCCTTGCCTGTATTTCGTATATCTCTATCACTTTTATGCTTTCCCTCACATACAACACCACACCCCCTCATTTCCTTCACAGCTGGGCCTTCCTGAACAGAGTATAGTCTGGTATGGTCATGTCCAAGTCATGGTTTCATTGCACAATGACTCAGTAATGGCCAAAATATCCAGGTCAGCCTCTGCCATGATGGCATCCTGATCCAGAATCTTGTTTCCTAGACTTCCAGCATTTGCACACATGGCCTTCCAAATTGTGTTAGCACTCTGCTTGTTATCCCTTTTTTTTTCTTTTTGCCCTCCCTTCTTTGCCCTCTCTTTTTAATACTTCCATTCCTTCTCCCTTTATCTTTATCAACTCTCTTCATTTATTAATTTGCACCCTGGAAGATTTCTCTCCCCTTGGGGTCTACAAACTCTCTAATTCAGACTGTGGAGGGACATTTTCTGACTCTCTGATTTCTTCCACTACCCCCTTGGCTAGTTTAAATGTCCATCAAAGTAACATATAAACCATCCACTGAGGACTACAGTTCCCCTCCTGGATGGATGCAGGCCATCAGCCATGTATAGGATCCTATCCTCCCACGTGGGTCCCTAGTGCACAGTAACCAATGTAGCTGAACATTTCCTCACTAAACACATTTCAAGAATCACAACTGTAAGAACCACTGTTACAGTCATACAGGGGCCTCCTCCATTGTTCTTGAGGAGTCAACAGCAAGCACTCTCAAAGCATGGTCTCATGCATTCCCATCTCTGTGTGGAGTAGAGGAGGATAAACAAAAAATGTATATACCCAAAAAATGACAGATTCGAACAAAACAGAGAAAGTAATTGATAATAAATTGATAAAAACACTTATAGTTTATCTTATGGCTCTAAGAGGGTCTCCTGATGCATTCTTATGGGGTCAGAACGGCTCACCATAAATTCTAAGTTATCCTGCCCTTAAACTGCATGATAAAATTCTTTATAGCCATGAGATACACTCTGAGCATTCCTATACAAGCAATAGTATAAGTGACCTGTTAGTCTCAGTTGAAACAGCTTTCAAGCACTGTTGACCCAGGCTGCAGTCAAACCTGTGATCTGAGAAGAAAGCCCCGTGATTCACTGTCTGAACTGCCAACGGGAAGACTGAACTACTCATCAGGTCAAAGTTCAGAAGTTCAGATTTTCATCTTCTTCTATGATACCATTTACCAGCTTCATTGGGGGGTCTCATCTATACAGATGAAACAATGCTGTCTATCACAAAGGACCCTGAAAGAAGTATGACTGATTAGTGCTGCTAGTGAAGTTGTCAGTGAAGTAGCCTGTGAGCATCCTTATTGAAGAGAGCCTTTCATTGGCATTCAGTCATATATAGCTGCTCGATGTAGTGGAAATGTATGATGAGGGAGGGCCTGCTATACTGTACAACTTTGAAGACTTTATGATAAGGTAAAATATTTGGGGTGGGAGATGTCAAGGGAAATTCTAAAGCTAAGATTTAGGAATTGTGAGGGTTCCTGGGAGGGTTATTGCAGTGTAACTATAAAGTTCATATATCATCCACTCATCTCTGACCTTCATAGAAATTACATGGTGCACCTTAATAAGGTTTTCATAGAAACATAATTTTAAAGCAGCAGTATCGGATAAAAAAAAAAATATCAGATATTTTGCAACAGTTTGTTTCCTGTGCTCTGTTGAGCACTTACCTGGTAAGCGTTCTTATTTTTGTTGTACTATTATCCTGTAATTTGCTCCATCTTTCTTTGTTTTTGTTTACATCTCTCCCACCCACCTCTGCTGCCAACTGCACATGCTCATTACTCGCAGCACTACACAGGGACAGTGGGAATGTGTAGCACAGGGTCACATGGAAGTAAACAAAAGATGTGATATGACACGAGGGAAGAGTTCAGCTGCAAATGAGGCAGCAGACATATTTACTGTGGATCCACAACAATAGAAATAAATTTTAAATATCTAAAAAAAATAAAAGATCGCTAGTAAAAAATATTTAAAGATATGGAAACCAGAACTATGGCTGCATGCTTCCAGCCAAAAAGCAGAATTTTTGATAATCACTTCCTGATTATCTAGTACTGCTGCTTTAAACAGGTCTGTAAGCAAATGGGTGATGGCGAGGGCAAAGCAAAGAAACAAATGGTGCTATTTCTAAAGTGCAGATGTCAAATTTAAGGAAACATGTGAGACACAGCTTAATTTGCAAATTTAAAAATTCTTAACACAGATTTCTTGAAGGAAGAAACCCTGCATAACAACTGTTGGGGAGCAGCTAAGATGGCAATTATTCTTAAATATAAACTAACAGGAAAAGTCAACAGTTGGAAGGAGCGCAGAAGAGCAGTGCACCAAGCATGTACTGTTAAGAACAGAAATGTTGCTTGTAAAAATAAAATCAGCTGCTGCCACAAATTAGCTATTTTCAGCTAAATAACACATAATCAGGGCCATTGATTCTCTGCCGTTTCTCTGCCGTTCCAGTCCTAATTCCTGTTTCAATGCCCAGAATGTCTGCTGTATGGTCTGCTGCTTGCTGCAGCAAAGACTGTTTGCTACAGCAGTGCAATGCATTTCAGTCATCAGCTAAAATACCATGTGATGTAACTGATGGCATCAAAAACCAGTCATGGAAGAGGGCTTTCAGGTTAAATAGTAAGTGGAAGGGAGCAAGGGATCCCTCTCAGCTGTCCTCATTATGAGGGATATCACTCATTTTACCCCATAGAAGTGCTCTGTACCACATCTGTCTGACATTGGAAGTGTGCTGTACATGCAGATAAAGTGTGGTAAACTCAGATGTTAAAGCAGAAATTTTTAACATTCTATGATACTAAAGTAACATTAAGCTTTAAGTAAATAAAAGTACTGATATCCTTAGTGTTTTGAGTTTGCATTTACATAGTTGAGAATGTCTCCCTCATTTTGAGGACCCATTGTTCCACATTGCCCTCATTTTGAGTGTCTGTGTCTGTCATTTTGTGACAAAAGTTGAAAGGTATGGAGAGAGGTACTAAGGAGAAGCAGTACATGTAAAAGGCAAATCACCAAGAATATTAAGTTCGGCAACACCACATAAATTCTGTGGCAGATTGCAAATTCTGTGACCGATTCTAAACCCATAGAATGGAGGAATGTAAGGGGTTCCTACAAATAACACATTATAAGCACATTACAGAATGTGTAGGGAATGTCCTGTGCCCTTACTGTTTAAAAGCATTCTGAAGCTATTTGTTGATGGGGTGACAGCCGATGTTTTGGATTTTTCTCAGCAACAAGGATGCAATATGCTGTGATATCATGCCTACCAGAAATATTTTGAGAATTAATTTCCGTCAGTCTTCTTGGTATAGTAAAAGATTCCCCCATGTGCCATAACGTAAAATAAAAACATAACCTATTTCAAAATGTTTACACCCCACACACCCTATATTGAAAATAAATATGTTAACCAGTCACCTGGGCACTTGACCAGTCGTTTGAGACCATGTCATGTCCAGGGATGCTGGAAAATCGCGGGTGCGAATTCTGTGCATTTTCCGTGGTTTTATGCTCCCTCCGTGACTCCACCGCAATATTGCCTGCTCTGGTGGTGGTCCACATGGTAGCTTTAAAAATCTGCGGCTCTCTGGCTCTCTTTGTTTAGCCACATTGTTCTGCCATCCCCCAGTGCTTGTCTAACTCCAACCCCCCCTCAAGTAAGGCTGTTCCGCCCCCCTGTGATGTCATAATGGGGGCAGAATACCAACACATCCAGTCCCTGACTTCAAAATACTTTTGCGCGCTTTGCCTGCTTTGTGTCCCCCCTCAGGTCTGCCTAAGCCTTTAAATACAGCGGACTGTGGGGGGACAGGTAACATTCACCTAGGGAGCAAGCGACTTTCATCAAAGGAGCCCTGCTCCTGAGTCCCCGACTGACCGATCGGTGAAGGCGTGAGAGAGAGAGAGCGAGTGAGAGGGAGAGAGAGGGAGAGAGTGAGCGAATGGGAGAGGGAGAGAGCAAGCGGAGCCCTACACCTCGAGACCCGAGACCCGAGATCAGGGACCAGCATGGAATAAAAAAAAACACAAGCTGCAGCTAAATTGGGGACCAACCTGAAGTCTTACTTCAGCACAGAGCATTTGCACTTCAGGTCTACTAGCAGCTTGGGAGCTATATTAATAATTAATAAAAAATTATGATCTGTCCTGCCGCCTGCTTTACCTGCTGCCTGCATTCTGCCATCTGAGTGGACAACAGAAAATCCTGCCCAGAAGGCTTTCCAGAAGGCTTTCCCTGGTTCCCTGGTTCCCAATCTGCATCTCTGGTAAGTTACTTTGCTGGCTACTTTGGGATGGATGGGGGTGGGGAGGGCACATATTGGGATTGTTGGCAAGCAATGTCTTTGAGTATGCTGCATTTTCTGAAGTGTTCTGTGTAAGCCTGCTCATCTGCCAGTCCAGCAGGATCTGACCTCTGGTGATGGTGGATGGGCAGGCAGGCATGACACCAGTCTGCCAGGTCTGTGCCATGCTCCTGTGGTCTGGCATTGTTGGTCAATGGAGGCATGGACTGGCAGACTGGCCCACTACAGAAGAAAAATTGTTCTGGCCTTGGTGGATGCTGGCACAGAACTGCTTTTCTGCGTGTACCAGTCTGCCAAATGCGACATACTCCTGTGGTCTGGTTGATGGAGGGTCAGGCCTGGCGGGCTTGGTACACATACAGAAAAACATTTTTTCTGCATGTATACCAGTCCACCAGGCTCGTGCCAAGCTCCTGTCACTTGTTGTTGATGGTTGGTGGAGGGTCGGGCCTGGCGGACTTGGTACACTTGCAGAAAAAAATTGTTCTGGCTTTGGGTAATGGTGGGCATGGGGCGGACGTGCAGGCTGGCCCAGAACAGTTTTTTTCTGCATGTATACCAGTCTGCCAGGCCCGTGCCAAGCTCCTGTCACTGTTGCTGATGGTCGGTGGAGGGTCGGGCCTGGCGGACTTGGTACACTTGCAGAAAAAATTGTTCTGGCCTCAGGTGATGGTGGTGGGCAGGGCGGATCGCAGTAGGTGTGTCTAGAATACTTTTTTTCTGCATGTATACCAGTCTGCCAGGCCTGTGCCAAGCTCCTGTCACTTGTTGTTGATGGTCGGTGGAGGGTCGGGCCTGGTGGACTTGGTACACTTGCAGAAAAAAATTGTTCTGGCCTTGGGTGAAGGTGGGCATGGGGCGGACGTGCAGGCTGGCCCAGAACAATTTTTTTCTGCATGTATACCAGTCCGCCAGGCCTGTGCCAAGCTCCTGTCGCTTGTTGTTGATGATCGGTGGAGGGTTGGGCCTGGCGGTCTTGGTACACTTGCAGAAAAAAATTGTTCTGGCCTCGGGTGAAGGTGGGTATGGGGCGGACGGCAGGCTAGAACAATTTTTTTCTGCATGTATAACAGTCCGCCAGGCCTGTGCCAAGCTTCTGTCACTTGTTGTTGATGGTCGGTGGAGGGTTGGGGCTCGATGGACTTGGTACACTTGAAGAAAAAATTGTTCTGGCCTCGGTGATGGAGGGCATGGGAAGACGTGCAGGTTGGCCCAGAACAATTTTTTTTCTGCATGTATACCAGTCCGCCGGGCCCGCGGACAAGCTCCTGTTGCTTGTTTGATGGTTGGTAAAGGAAAGAGCCTAGGCAAACAAGCACACATGTGGAAAAAAAATTGCTCTGGCCGCTGGTGAGACTGAGGGTGGGCGAATGGGCTGGCTGGCACAAAACAGTTTTGCCACGTGTATACCAGTCCAGCAGGTCAGTGCCTTGCTCCTGTCACTTCATGTTGGAAAATATCTGTAGTCTTTGGTCACATGGATTCAGGTAGAATCTATGCTCAAGCTCAGCGCCACGACAAGGCAACTCCAGTAGCTGAGGTAATTGCATCAGCGCCACCTAGTATTCAGTGCGGCACCCTGCAGTATTGTGACATTGTGATCTTTCACTGAAAGGTGCTGCATTGCATCTAGGCTGGCGCAGCAGGGTAGGTTAAGAGATGAAAACAAAAAAAATCCTTATTTTTACATAGAACTGCTACGTGTATGGGAAAAGTATTGTGTTTGTAAGAATTGTAATGGGCAGGATACTGTAAAATTGTGAGATTCTTCACATGTTTGTTGTGAACACTGCAGTGTTACGGTCTCCATCTTTACACGGTCAACCATTCAGTTCCGTGATTCTTGGCTCATTTTTCTCAGGAAAACATTATCTAGCTATTTGGTCCTCCAGGTGCAATCAGGATTTTACATCGTCTGACACTAATGCTAATGCTGCAGCTAGCACCAGCTTCACCTGGTATAGCTTGCACCATGCCGTGTACCATACAAACAGGGCTGGTGCGAATATGGTGCAACTGCCATGAAGTGAGTACATCACATCATTCATCCTCACAACGGTGTCTGTTCATAAAGCTGTTTATGTTTGTGATCTTTGGACAGGTGCACAGAGGAAGGGAGGTTGGGGCATAGTAGCAGGGAAATGTTATAAATAGTAAAGATTCTAATTATATATTCCTACATCTATCAAATAAATAGTGGTTGTGGATCAGATTGCCGTCACAAAGTCAGAAAGAGGGTGGGTTGCATAACCGGTGCAAGAGTACAACAGAATGTCTCAGGCAAGCACAAAATGTCCATGTCTTTCTTGTGATGAGGCGAAAAATCGACACCTGTCATACACAGTTCGTGCCACTGATCGCATCAGACTGTATCCAGAGGACCTGTACGAGGATGGTGGTAAGCTGTTCTGCAGATTCCGCTGCCAGACAATTGACTACCTACGGAAGCACACAATTGATCTTCACATGAAAACTCAGAAGCATGTTGAGAGAAAAGCAGCAGCACCGAAGAAAAAACAAGAAGGTAATACTATTCACATTCATATAATTTTTAATACAACTATGTGCAGACTATAAATGGTAAAATGTGTTTGTTTTTTTCCTTTTGTTGCAGGCAGCACCCTTAAATAAAAATAAAAGAGGTACTGACCACTACATTTCTTGATATCTAGACATTTTCATATTGTGTAAGATTAGAATATAAATGTGCATGTGTACTAATTTTATGTTTTGTTTTTGTTTCAGCTGAGCCTCCCAGAAGATATTTCCACCTAGATTTATATATGCTTTTAAAAAGTAGTATCTTATATATTTTTCGTAAGTACTTTTCAGTGATTTTTAAGGTTTTCTCCTTGTCCTACTCCTGGGCCACCACATTCTTAGTACACGTGAGGCTTTTGCATGCCATATTGGATGCCCCACCCTACTAGTTGCTCCTTTGCGCCTACCACTGGACCTCTATCTTGTGACCGTGGAGTGCGGACAGGCGACTTCACCCTTTTCTAGGAGAGAAGAGGAGAGCCAATGTTCAGTCCTGCTTCCATCCCCTCCCTTTCCTGGTAACACAGCATCCTGGGGTCCTTCCTGAACCCAGATCGCCAGTGTAGCATAAGGCAAGGTGTCCAGCGCTCAGGTAAGGTGTCCAGTGCCTCAGCCCTTGGCACCACAAGGCCGGTACTCTTGTATAGTTTATAGAATTTGACTAGCAATCTGAATAGAAGTGCAGACATTGATATTGATTTATGTTTTGTTTTTGTTTCAGGCAACACCTTGCAGCGCAGCAGTCACTGACTTCATCGCTTACTTAGAGCTACAACTGCTATGCTGGACAGGAAAGAATTTGTCATGGACTTCATCAAGTGCCTAACCAGAGCAGATATCCCCTTGAAAAACTCCTGCATTTGAGAACTTCCTATGCAAATACATGAAGCAGGGTGGCAGTCTTCCTGGGCCAGCTCATCTATGTACCACATATCTACAAGAACTTTGACTGCTGCATGAAGAATTTCTCTGGAACCAGACAGAGGACACTGACATTTTTGTAATTCTGGATGAGACAACGGATGCCTGTGGCCGTAGTGTGTTTGCCGTTTTGGCACTGCCTCTTAACAAAGTCAAGGAGCAGCCTCTCCTTTTTTTTTTCCATTAACATTTTTTTTATTTCAGGCAGAGTTACAGCAGCACAAACAAAACATTACCAAGTATGAAAACAGATTGTGGTTACAACATTACAAACATAGTAAAACTTTCCTCTGCTTTCCCCTAACACTCACCAAACTATAAGCCCCTAGACCCTCTACCCCCTATACTACTCCTTCCACCCTCCCCTACGAGGCACACGATTCCATTTATCACCGAACAGGATGAGTTCAAGAATCAACAGAGAAGCAAGTATAGAACAGGGCCAAATCTTGTCAAAAAGGGTAACTGATTATGTAGTATAGCAATCATTCTCCAATCTTAGAAACGCAAGGAGCTCTACCAGTCATTCCAATAAGAAATTCGTGATTTTGTCTTTCCAATGGCGGCGAACCAATTCTTAACTATAACTGAGATCAAGGTCATGTAGTACTTCCTAGCCTTGACCGGAAAGCAGTCATTTCCCCTAGCAGACAGACCTCGGGTCTAAACATGTCCTCTATCCCCAGCAGGGGATCTAACTTATTCTTAATTTCGAGCCACAGTGGAGCAATTTTAGGGCACTCCCAGAAAATATGTAGAAGGTCCCCTACATCTATATCACATCTGTAACATTTAGGGTCTTTTAACAGATTTAAATCTGCCAATTTCTGGGGGGAATAGTAAATGTTGTGTAATACTTTAAATTGTATAAGTCTCAGTTGATCATGCCTAACAAACCTGTGGCATGCTTGCCAAATCCCCGTCCAGTCTAAGTTAGCGTTGGGAAAGACTGCCGCCCAGTAAGAATAAGGGGCAAGGTTTTCCGGGTAAGCCCATTGGAACAGAGTTAAATAAATCTTTGAAATTGCCTGAGGGACTCCAATCAACGGACGTATTTCAGTCAGAAACGAGAACCGTGGGGAGTAAAGGAGCAGCCTCTCCTGATTGGAGTTGAATTTCTGGAACGCGTGAACCATTCCACTGTCTCTCAGGCTTTGATACGGATCTTAAATGAGAACAGAGTGAACTTCAACAAGGTGCATGCTGTTGCAACAGACAGTGCAAGCTACATGCGCAAAGCCTTTAGATCTCTTCTGGCAGGTATTTTACCCAAAGCTGTGCATGTGACTTGCATTGCACACTTGGTAAACCTTGTGCTTGAAGTATGGTCAACTGTGCTGGAAGACCTGAACACCGTTGTCAGTTTAGTGAAAAGGGTGTTCTTCCAGAGCCCCATGCAACATCACGAATATCTGGCCTTTATGAAGGCCAAAGCTGGAATTGTACCAAAGATGCCAGTGTATGCGGTCGTCACACGTTGGGGCTCTTGGGTAACAGCAGTGGAATACTTTTCAGAATACTTGCCTGTCTTAGCAGAATTTATAGCCCCTACAACATCTGATGCACCCACGTTTAAAAAACTGAAACTGCTGCTGGCCAGCAACCTCAATAAGTTGATGGCACAAGCTGCATTTGTTAGTGAACATTCGGCTGAGCTTGTGAGGCTTATTGAGGAACTGCGAGCCACTACTGTCCCACAAGGACATACCATTTTTTGCAGATTGCAGCAAGTACACTTATTTATGGACTTTTGTATGACATCTGGAGCTGGCGAGTTTAAGCCCAAAACTGTAGAAACGTTGCCACAGTGCAAGGAGGAGGAGAGAGCAGCATACCTGAACTCTTTCAGCAAGTAATGTTGGAAAGTTCGAGAAGCTGCATAATGTAATCCAAACCCACCCATTCATCAATATATTCAAATCTGCACATGTGTTCGATCCACAACAACTACCAACACTTGACAAAGGCAAAGAGAACTATATCGGGATTTACCAGGACTTGCAGACATTTCTGACTTTGATTGGCATGTTTATATAACTTCAGCAAAGTCCATTCAGCGAACTTCAGTATCTCTGAATGGTGGAGGCTCGTCAGAGACCAGCAAAAACTTGCAGTGCTTGCTAAAGGTACACATGTGGATGCCAGTTAGCACGGCTGACATTGAGAGGACTTTTTCTATTTATACAGACTTACTGAAAGACAATAGACACAATCTAAAGGAAGAAAATGTCAAACTTTTGTTAATGTTAAAATATAACAAAACATTTCAGTAAGTTTATGATGTGTCACTTAAACCTCCGTTATTTTAGTCTATGCATGAACACGCTTTTGGTTAGAATTGCTTTAATATGTGCGAGGTGTAGGATTGTGTGGTACTTGAATTGTAATATGTATATAAAAACTATCAAAGAATGAAATATGGGAACCATACTGTTTATAAAAACATGATTTATTTCCTCTCTGCTAGTGTTACCTTTGTTTGTAGTTAAAGATATTTCAGGTTTTTGTGTGCCATTTAATCTGTTCTATTTCATAGATTGAGATTTAATAAAGCTTAGCTATAATAACTGTCACTTTCTATGTGTTTCTTCTTCTGTGTGTTTCTTTTGTATCTAAACCAAACAGAAGCATATATATAAACCTATAGATATAGATTTCTGGCTATTTGATGAATAGAGAGCCCATGAACCCCGCGAAGTTCCAGCAAAAATAGGGGAAAATCTCCGCAACTTTGGGCACAGTTTTCCACAATTTCCCAGTGTCCCTGGTCATGTCCCTTTGGTGCTGTGAGATTGGCACTTTTTTAAAAATTGGCTTACTCACTTATGAGACTCTACAAGGGTGGGGCCTGGGCTATCTGGTTGACCTTCTGCATGCCTTCTTATCCTTGAGCCCTCTCCAGTCCACTGAGTAGAACCTCCTTGTGATACCTAGGGCCACATTAAAAACTTAGAAAGCTCAAGCCTTTAGGATTACTGGCCCAGTCTTTTGGAATTTCACTTATGAGGCCCCTGTGGGTGGTCCCCTTGTTGTAGGCCTTATAAGGGGTCTTAAGACATTTCTGTTCCACCAAGCATTTTGGGGAATAATTTTCTCTCCAGTGTACATCCTAATTTGTACTGATTGATTGATGTGTTTATTTATCTCTTTAATTACTGACTCTGTGATTGATGCTGCTGCTGAAGATTAATTAGAAATGATTTATTCATTTGATTACTGTTGTTTTATTTGTACTGGTTTGTTGATTATTTTTCTGTGTATCCCACTGTTGCACTTTATTATAATAGTGCCCTGAGACTTTGCTGAAGAAAGCCAAATACAAATAAAAGCTACTACTACTTATGATGTAGCAGACCACTGAAACTCTGGCACCAATTTCTTCTTCTGTTTCTATCTACAAGATACCTGCCACTGCTTGTTTATACTCTCAACTTCCTACATTCCACTCTCTTTTGTCCATGTTTTCACAGACAAACAAGGTTGTCCATAGACATCCATGGTCATCCCTGCTCTGACCCTGACCTTGGTCCATGATAACGGCAACCACAGTTTGTCTGTGATTCACGGTCAAGATTGATCCATGACTGATAAAAATGTAGAAATGCCTGGAAAAAAACACAATGGAGAGAGAGATTAATCAGGAGAAATTGATGCATTTTCAATTTAGCAAATGTATGAAAAAAAACATCTGCACTTCTGGTGGCATCAGCTCTGCTATGGCACCATAGGTTCCTAGCTCCATCCTCCAGATCTACTGAAAACCCTCCTTTTGAGTTAATTATCCATCATAACTAGTTCTAATCAGAAGAAGGAGTGGCTTACCTGCCATGAAGAGGACAGATTATCATCAGACCACCTCAGATAAGGAGAAAGTCTGTAGATGGTGTTCTGACCCTGCTGACTCAGATGCCTTGGGGTCACAGACATTGACAGGCCCATGAGCAAACCTACCAAGAAAGGGAAAAAGTTAGACTTGATCTTGTGGGAGCTCAGAGATTATAGGGCGGTGGTCATTCACAAGTTTAGCGATATGGGTAAAAATATGGAAAACTAAACCTAGATTTGTACTCCTAGAACTGCCTTCAGTTAACAGTTAGGTTCCAACACCTTATCTGCCATCTTACAGTTAAATTTCACTTGGAGCATAAGCTGGGCACCCTGCAGTACAAGTCACATTAAACTGTTCCCTCAACTCACTGGTGTAGCATTGTTCAATGAGTTTCCTAATCTGTGCAGGGTTTAATTCAATGAATTAGTAAAAGTTTAGTCTTGGTGTGCATCTAGCTGCTATGAACTATAAGCTTTATTTTCAACTGAGTGCTTATGAGTTTCATTTCAGAAGGTAAACTAAACAACTCTTAAGGAATGCTGCAATATTTATAAACAATGCTCATAAGGAATGCTGTGAAAATAATGCAATGAAGGAATGCTGTGATATTTAAAACAATATCTTGGGAATGCTATGATATTTATAAACAGTGCCATGAAAATAGCTACTGCCATTTCTGAACAATTAAACGTAAGCTGAATAGACAGTGAAGGATGAGGTTGGAGGTTAAGCCAAGTTTGAGTTGCCAATCAGTAGCATCAAAAGGTACACCAGTGAGTTGATGGGACAGTTAATGTGACTTGTACTGTAGGTCTCTTCAGTTACCATTTAGGCTCCAGTGCCTTATCTGCCCACTTACAACAGTAGGAATAGTTAGGTTGTGACCCTTACCTAGCACAGCACTGTTTTATGTTCTTTAATGGCATGCCATCTGGTGGTGCCAATGTAAGCCATACCCCAGATCTGTACTGTTTAGAGTTTGGTGAGTAATCATGCTCAAAGTGACACAAGTCACCATAACAAGCTTTTATCAGCTATTCAAAAATTACAAGGAAGCATA
The DNA here is from genome assembly GCA_016271365.2 of Neoceratodus forsteri. Lineage (NCBI taxonomy): Eukaryota > Metazoa > Chordata > Ceratodontiformes > Ceratodontidae > Neoceratodus > Neoceratodus forsteri. The sequence continues at coordinate 937,204,133 of CM057449.1, read as the reverse complement.
TTACCTTATTCTGGGAGCAGAGGTCAGCGACCCTCCTGCAATCTGGGCTCTGAATCAACTGAGACCCTCAATAGACCCTCTATTTATACAGTTTTAATGACCAGCGCTTATTATTTCAACTGCCCTGTCTACTCAAAGAATAAAGACATTACCTTATATAGTGAACTCTCTTAGCACAGTTTCAGCCATTTCTGCTAGAAGAAACTGTTACAGATCATGCTACCTAACCTTGAGTATTCTCAGTACTATCAAGAAAACAACTTTATTTTGCAAGTCCACATTTTACTCTGTCATTCCATATATGCTCAAGCATGTCCTTTCCTGTACTCAGCATTTTCAAAAGTGTTACTGGAATTTCCCTGATATCCATTGGTACCCCTACCCCCAAGCATTGATCCAATGCTGAATTTCCCTGGTGTCAGTGCTCCCACACACCTTGATCACTGATCCAATATAAATGCCTTATTTTCTTGGGATGCGTTTATCTCATAATCAACAGTTTGCTTGCAGTATTCCTTACTTATGCACACAAGGGTGACTACATTGCCCCTTTTTCTTACAAAATGTATTAAAACGTTTACTTTAAATCTTTTAGATTCTTTAATTTTTTTTTTAAATGCGCTTATATAATCCATTTTAAAAGCATAATAAGACACTCCAGAGTGCTTGTTGGTATGTCATAAATGCACTTCCAGGTGTTAAATGTACACAGCATATGGTTTCATACCTTTATCTGCCCCATGGGATGCGTTTATCTCATAATCAACAGTTTGCTTGCAGTATTCCTTACTTAATGCACACAATAAAAGATGCCATCAACACATATCAAACATACAGTAATAAAAAACACCATAAAACATGACATTTTAAGGATTGCTTTACAAGTGCAGTAGCAACACTGGGTTATATATCCCATCAAAACTTTTGATGATTGCATTAGGGAGCTGGGTGGGTCTTTGATCAACTTTAAACAGTCAGTAACATGCAATCAAAAAAGAGCTAGTCGGGGTTGCTGCATAAAGTCTGCTAAATTATCACTGTCAGAGAATGAGGTTGAGGGGGACCTGCACAGAAGGAGAGAGAAATGATGAAAGAGAGAGAGACAGAGAAAGAGAGAGAAAACAAAATGCATGGACATTGTAAGATAATCTTAAGTCTCCATCTTATGGATTCACTTTATAGAAGTTACTGTTCTGTAACCATAAAACCTAAAGGTAGATCTACAAACAACAAATGCAGCTAATGTTCCTGGCAGCTTTTTGTATCCATTCTTAAAGCTTGTCCATAGACAGCAGTTAACACCACACTTCTCTTTCCCTATGTACTTCATTCATTCTCTTTCTCTCTCACACCCCTCACTGTCCTGCTAAATTCAAAAAAAAAAAAAAATCAAATTCAAAATAACTTTAATGGGATGACAAGATATACAGGTATTGCCAAAGTTTCTACATCAAACTATTCATAAGACATAAACATACAACAATCTACTTATTCACTAAAAATACCACCAACAGCTTAACCTGGTTCAAGGTCAGTTGGCATGTCTTATCCCTCTCCCGAATTACGTGCCTGAAAATAGGCAGGATTTGTCTAGATCACTTACCGGTCAACAAAAATAAATAAATAAATAAATACACCTATGTTATGTTTAGAAGCTGGTGGCAGGATGCTATATAGCTTGCAGCTATTTCTGCTATATCACCTTGTTCTCCAAGCAGTATACACAGTTAACTTCAGCACTCATGAGCTGGAAATACACTGTCCTTTGTGGTAAGCTCTAAACACTGTCTTCATAGACAGCTGTATTTTGTACAGTACAGAATGAAACACATCTCTGTTTCAATTTTACTGCTTTGACACTGAGTACAGAGTGAAGCTTTTTTTGGCTTTCCATGTTAATTTGTGCCTGCCTGTTTCTATTTCTAAATTGTGGTCACAGATCCCATATTTGGTTAGAATTTGTCTGTGTTTAGCATTTTTAACTCTATGCAGATAAGAATCGATGGTGAAGTTTCTCTGTCTCTCACACACAGACACAATACACACACACACACAAGAGCATGGCACTCAGACACCGTCCAGCTGTTAATGAATCTGCAAGAATCCTTCTTAAAAGCAACACTTACTGCAACATCAAGCATTCATGTATTGGATATGTCTATGTCACATAAGTAATTAATGCAACTTGTGTTTAACTAATGAAGTACCCCAGAACGACATTCTAAATGTCAGCTTCAATTAACTATAGTGAGAAGGGCCAAGCCATGCTGCTGTAGCTCTCCACCCCTCTTTCACCCTTGGAGTGACTGCAGCTGTTGCAGAGGAAGCCAGTGCTTGATAATTGAAACTGCAGTTTGGCCAGGAAGGCCCAGGACAAGCTAGGAAGAGCAAGAGGAGGAAGAATTGGGAATAGAAGGTTGGAACCCTAAACAAAGCAGGCACAAGCATTGATATGGAAGAAGCATCATTCAAGGGACATTTTAGACTACTGCATAGACTTGGTGGACTGTAACCTCAAGGGTGACTTGTACAAAGCCAAGGAAGGACAGTCCTCCTGAACCCTAATGCTTTCAATTAATTAAGAACCTGTATCGGCATGCCACTAATAGTGCTTCATGATAGCCTGCCACTCTTCTTCAATTATATGTAAAACTCACTGTCAAGGAGGACCAATGTCAAGGTCAGGATAACAGAACCTACTCCCTAGGACAGTTTACTAGTCAAATGCAAAATTGGAGAAGCTGTAGGGCAAGATGGTAAACCACTAGAGAAATGCTAGGTCTGGGGTCACCACCAGTCTAAGGTTAAGTGAACGTGGAAATTGCCAACTTCAGTTTGGCTTTGATTCAGACTGTCTGTCATTGTTTCAGTTTTTACATTTCAGCCAGAAACACATCATGTCCTCAGTATAGGGGTTCAGCAGGCTGCAAATAGGTAAAGTGGCACCCTCCACCACCTCTCATCCACCCCAGTCAATCCAAACCTCTTCAGCCCTCCCCATGTCCTTCAGTCAGATTAAAAAAACAAAATTGATTTGGTAGGGAGGAGGAGCATGACACATAACTAGGGTGGGAGAAGAGGTGGTCATGGGATTAGTCCTGGTCAACTAGGAAGCGTAACATTTTTTTTAATGAACTAGCCAAAAGTGTTCTCCTGAGGACAAAAAATTATATTGGTTCAAATTGAAGGTAAATGTGCCAACCTTTTAGCACATTCACCTAATAAAAATTCAGCATTGACTCATCCTTATCTCTAGTCATCACAGTTGAAAGCAAGTTATGTGATTGTTTGTGCAGGAGGCAGCTCTAAAGGCCTTACTCCTATGTCCACATGGCCCACTTCTTTTCCAGTTTCTAGTGGCCATACATTTACCTATATATTGTAACTAATGATTAGCAGAGAAGTGGAGGAAGGGAAGATGGTGGATGTGTGTCTGATCTGTTGAAGAGGATTGGTCTTTGACAAGGAATTTAAGGCTAACTTGAAATGGTACTTCGTTGTTACCTCTGCTTTTATGAAAAACATTTTCTTCTTATATTCTTCTGTGCTGTTTGGCCCACTGGCTCCTGACCTGACCCTATCTTAGCCTAGCTGCCATACCTGTCAAGATCCAGAGAAGCAGAAAAAAGGAGTTGGAGCCAGAGAAGAAGTCCGACTGAAGCAAGAAAAAGATAAGAGAGGACTTAAGACTTTGGAGGTAGTATTGGAGATTGTTATGCATTGGATTTTCTACACAGCAAAGGAGAACAGGGAAAGAGGTTGATGGAGAAAAGGACAGCTTTATTCTTGAGCCAGTTCATACAGTGTGTGGTATGAAACTGTAAGCTAAAGTAATTGAGAAGTGCTTGTCTGGGGAGTTACAACTATCAGATAAAACATAAATATAAATAACATCTTTTCTGACATATGTTATCTCAGTTTTGAACCCACACCTACTGTGTACAAGTTCTGTTTACTCCTTCTGCCTGAGAATCTATTTTGCATCATAGGGATATAATTTTTTTTATAAAGAGATTACGTTTTTTGCCTTCTTTTTTTTTTTTTTGCAGGCTAATAGGTCACATGGAAATACTGAGACACACTGTAGGGGCCTCATCAGAACATTAAGTTTCACCCGTGGGCCGTCTGGCGTTCTTTGTTAAGTTTTTAGAGCATTTAACTAAATATTCCACAAAGCCAATAGTGATGTGAACATCAGCATTTTAAAGTTCTGGCTATATGAAGCTTTATTTACTAAGTGGTAAGACACACTGTTATAGTGGATAAACATCGTAGCTTGATCTTGGTTTCATATAAGATGTTTCTGAACACAGATTTTTTTCCTTTTATCTTTTTATCTATTTGGTCTTGTTCACTCACGGTGACATAAAAACAGAATCCATTGAAGTTTTGTTTTAAGATGACAATACTTTGCAACTTGTAAGTTTTAACTCTGTAATCACTTTTTTTTATCTATGGCCACAGTTACATTTTCTCATCACAAGGCCAAAGGCTATCTTGCAACCAGATTTAGTTTGCTTTCAGGGAAGGGTTTGCCCAGATAGATCCCGTTCCAACCCCAATGAAACACAAGACACAATCTTGGAGGAAAAAGCCAATGTTTACTTGACTAAAAAGCAATGCATACATAATCATCCATTTCATGAACATTTTATACATATACAAAATTTTCAATTCATACAGCATATTACACTGGATTCAAACCAATGGAGTATTCTGTCTGGGGCAGAAGATGCATTTGGTCATACGTCAAATCCAGCTTAGGCACCCAGCCAGCCTTAGGCCAAGGGTGACCCAGCAACCCCCCCACTGGGCCAGTCAGTCCCCCTTGATAAGCTTGACCTGATGACATTTTGGACCTGGTAGGCCATAGCTGTGCAGTGCTACCCTCACAGGGCCTCAACTGTCCTGACCATTGCCCCCCATGGTTCCCCCACTCTGTCACGTGTTTTCCAAAGTTCTGGAGTGCACCCTCACCGGGACGCTTCATCTCCCATTTCTGAGTGTGCACTTGCTGGGCAGATCTTCTCTTCACTATTTCACATCCAACTTTGATTTACTCCCCCGAATCATCCACCACCATATTACCAACTGAGGGTATTGATAAACCACACCTGTCTAAGACTGTCAGTCCATACCAAACTATGGGAGGTGGGAGTGCTTCAGTGTTTATTCTTGTCCTGTCCAGGCAGAAAGAGGCTGACCCTCTGCTGCCTGGACCTTAAGTTACCTTTCCTTTGCCCCTCCCCACTAGTGGCTACTCCTAGCCTACTTGAGGTCAGGGCAAAAGCCATTGGTCTGACCTTCCCTTGGTCACTCTACCTGGGAAGGTTATGCCCAGAGACTCTACCTGGCCACTGGGCAAATTACCTCCTGGAGATAGCCAGGAGGAGCCATGCCTAGATAGATCCTGTTCCTTTCCCAATGAAACACAAGACTGCTTGTGATATCAAGATCCAAGATGGTGGCCACGTTGGGATAGCAACAAGGAGCAGCAGTAGAGGATGTTTTTGATTTGATTTTGATTTTATTTGTTTATTTTTTGTTTATTTTGTTTCTTTTTATCTGTTAGCCATTAAGTTTTTTTGTGGCAGGTAGATAGGGTTCAAGCAATGAGTTAGTGAGTTTGAGGGGCATGCTTCAGGAACTTGGTTTTAGTTGCAATTAGTAAATGAAGTTGCTTATTTAATTTCCATTTTTTACTTGTCTTCTCTAGTGTCTTGTTCTGTTACCTGGCACTGGGATATCTGTCCATATTTTCTCTGATGCTGGTCTGAAAAGTGCTCTGATTATCTGGTGGCTTTCTCATACCTGACAAATTTTTTTGTGGTTGGGTCTGAGCAAAGTGGAGAAGAGGAGTTGATCTGTCCTGCAGTTGGCTGCATCTCAGGATTTGTGCAGAGAAGTTCATCATGGAATAGCAGGGGAGATGAAGCTTATTCCAATAGGAACCACCACCGAGGGACTCCTGCTTGTTGCAGGAGGCATCCAAGAAGTGGACTGGGACCAGAATTGTCTGAACAGCCCCACTTCATCAATAGATTTAGAGTTCATGAAGCCCCTGTGATTTGGGGCTAACCTTTCTCTTATTGTTATTGCCCAGACAGAAGCAGAGGGGTTCCTGTGCCACTTGCTGGGCTGGTTGGCTGCAGGGCTATTGGCTGTGCTGGAGCGTGGGAACTGCACTCACTGAAGAGTTGTGGGTATTGCCTTGGATGCTTCTAGAGATCTGGAGGGCTAATCAGCTCAGGAATTAAAGTGACGGGTTGCAGGGCCTAGGAGGTGGCCCCCAAGCATGCGTTGGGACGCCCTGGCGCTTTATCCACCTGAGCTGCTTTGCTCCCTCCCTAGGTCAGCTGTGGGATGGCCATTCGGGGGGAAGAAGAACTCTATGCTGGATTAAGGATCCATTGATTGGGAACTGCCTTCTTGTGAACTATATCCTTGAGAGGACATTGTTTATCTGGACTCTGCAGGACAGTCAGACTCTCTCATTTTTTCTTGTGACCAATTTGGAATGGTGGGGTAGTGAGAGTGCCCTCTAAAAACTGTATTTGCTTTGTAATCTCTGTTGACTTTGTCTTGGCCTATGTGAGAGATACAGCCATGGGATAGTCTGTTTTTCCCGAAGGGGTGAGAGCTGTTCTGTATTTCATTCGGTATTTTTATCATTGAGAGTTTTAAGCAACCTACCTGTTTGTCCTGGCATTTTCTGATGACTGCTAATGTTGAATCAGATGTATTTTATTAATTTATTTGACTGTGATTTGTATTGTGTTTTAGATTTGTGATTTTATGAATTGTTTCTAAAATTTTAATGTCTGCTAATGATTTATAGGTGCCTTGATCAGTGAAAGGTGCCTTTTATAAAATAAAATTTGATTTCATTTGATTTGCAGACACAATCTTGGAGGAAAAGGCAGATGTTTACTCGACAAAAAACAATGCATAATCATCCATTTCATCAACATTTATACATATACAAACTTTTCTGGTCCATACAGCATATTACACTTGATTCAAACCAACAGAGTGTTCTCCCTGGGCAGCAGATGCATTTGGTCATGAGTCCACTCAAACTTAGGCACTCAGTCCACCTTAGGCCAAGGGAAACCCAGCAAACCCCCACTGGGCCTGCAAGCCCTCTTTAACAAGCTTGACCTGATGGAATATTGGATCAGCTAGGCCATAGCCATGCAGTGCTGCCCTCACATGGCCTCAACTGCCCTGACCATCCTACCGTGATTTCCCAGCTCCATATCATGTTTTCAAAGTTCTGAGTATGCTCTCACTGGGCTGCTCCATCTCCATTTCAGAGTGTGCCTCACAGGGCCTCCATCTTCTTCACTATTTCATATCAGACTTTTATTTGCTGCTCCAAATCATCCACCACAAGATGTGCAATGTAGTTATGCATCACCCAACAAAATGCTCAAGGGTGAATACCCACATCTAACCTTCCAAACCTCTTGGATACTATTGTTAAATAGGTCTTGCCCCACCTCAGACAGATGTACTCCATCTTTATTATATAACCCCCCTCAGTCAGGTGGGATTTATAGTGGTTGTAAATTACTTGGATCCCCCATGCAAGGCAGAATCGAGACACCTCTCAATTCACCTCCCTGCGTACCTTCAACAAAGGCAAGGCAGCCTCCACTGTCCTCCACTTTAACCATGGCACTATCCTGGACCATGCCAGCAATGTGTTCAGCATTTGCTACCTAATCCAACTCAGGTCAGCTGTGATTCCCCTAATCACATCAATGGAGGACAAGCTGCCAAGATCATTACCTCCAAGGTGTATGATCAGGCCATCCAGGGGGACATTGACCAGCTCCATCTTCTGCAAACTCTGTATTAAATCCCCCCATTGCATGTTTTCTATCCCGCTCCACTGAACTATCCCTTTTCTGAGGGGTATGCAAGTTGCGTTCTTGAGCCCTACATGCCACGGTTTGTGGGCTGTCTAACAAAGAATGTCCCAGCACCCATATGCTTTTGGCTGTGGGAGGTGTACCTACAAAATAAATCAATAACAGTTAGCATGCTTCACTCCCATGGGTGCTCATCGTAACTTCTCCTTTGTTTGTGGGCCTAATGTACCCTTTTGTAAACCCTTGACTGCTACCTGCTGATGGCCTTGATCTTCTGTTCCTGACAACCCAGCCTTGCCACCTCTGTGGCAGGCCCTATCCTGAATAGTGTGTGTTAAAATCCTTGTGGTCCCTGTGGCCAGAATTCTTTTCTCAGCACAGCCGCCAAGTGATACCTACTCACTGGCTTACCACTATATACACAAAAAATATCCGCTAATGTCGCTGTCTGATCCAGATAGTCTTTGACTAAAACCCACCGGAAAAGCATGTGCCCTATGGAGGTATAACTAGTCATCATATGGGTCAGTTGAGCAGTCATGGACTGTCACAAAGTTATCTTCAGTCGATCACTCTTAACACTGACATCCCCCATGAGATGTTATGCCTTCCCACAAGCATGGAATCCTCCACCAACTCAAGCACCCTAAAAGCTCCAAAAGGGCACAAGCAAATAGTGTCCTGAAAAGTCTTGCCTCATACACCAAGAGCAGACCTGGCTTAAACAGACTAGTATTTCTCCAATAATGTGCTGTCCACTGGTTTTCTAGTGTCTCACGGATCCTCTCAACAGCGCCCAACCTTCAACCATTTTCCTGATAATGAATGAGCCTGTAGTATCTTCTGAGACCTTGCATCTTTGTAACGAAAGCTATCACTAAGCAGTTATGGATATTTGAAGGCAATCTGCCTTCCTCAATGAAGGAATGGACAAACTGCTTCACCAGCCTGGGGCTCTGCAGTATGTCCAGTCACCGCCCATGCTCTTCCCCAAATGCTGAAAACTCATGCCTGATACTTATGTCAGGTTCCAGTTTCAAAGCGCACTGAACCAGTTTGACTGTTTGAGGATCACCGCCTGCCACAAGGATGCAGGAACTTTTTTTTTATTCAATCTAGGATTACAAGTACCTTTGAGCGCCAAGTAGCTCAATTACAAAGGTTCCACGTCAATGGGGGTACAGATCCATAATGGAAAACAAACTTGAGCAAAGGTTGCCTCTGCTGCTGGTGGTGCCATCTGCTGGAAACACTCAAACTGTAAGCAAGACAATGCATCCACTGTTAACATTTGTTGTCCCATGTACATGCTTCACCCTAAATGTGAGATTCAGCTGCATGCAACACAGCACAAATATACGCAACAGCTTCATTACTTCCTTTGAGTTTGATCACTGTGTGTTCAGAATCCCTACCACTGCCATGTTATCTGACTGGAATAACACCTAGTAGTTCATCAGTCACCCCACACAAATACAGCCACCACTATGGGAAACAATTCTAACAGTGTCACGTTCTTGTGAGGCCAGACTCACACCAGCTGTCATCCCCTGGTCCTGCTAACCAAGAGCCCTGAAAATATGCCCCATAACCAATACTCCCAGTGGCAGTCACCATCTGAAAGTCCTGTAAAAACTCTACACCTGTCTGCCACATTGACACCCCATTGAAACATTTCAGAAAATATTTCCCAGACTTCCAGGTCAGCTCTCATGTCTGGAGTTCACCCTGATATGATGGTGAGGTTGCATTGCCTTTGTCACCCAGGCCAAATGCTTAATAAATAGCCTCCTGGAGCTACTGCCTTGCATGCAAAACTCAAATGGCCAATTAGACTGCAGTGCCTTCAATGTGACTTTCCTTGTAGTGTGGACTGTGGATACCAAGCCCCATAGGCACTCAATTTTTTTGACTGGCAACCTGGAAGCCATTTCCACTGTGTCTAGTTCAATGCTGAGGTAAGTCATCTGCGTTACTGGCCCCTCGGTCTTCTCATATGCCAGTGGTACCCCAAACCATCCCATGAGCTGCATAAAGGATCTAAGGATGTCACCACCTTCTGTCATACCAGGAGCCCCAATGAAAAGAAAATTGTCCAGGTAGTGTGTTATTCTTGTGTTTCCAGAGTACATTTTTGTCACCCATTCAAGAAAATGGCTAAAGGCCTTGCAAGAAATGGAGCAACCCATTGGTATGGCCATATTATAGTAAATATGACTATCAAAAGAAAAAAACCCAGCAAGTCAAAGTCATTTGTACAGACCAGCAATTAATGGAAAGTTGACTTTATGTTGCTTTTGAAAAGAAGCTCCCCTGCCCACCTACCGTGTCAGCTTGACCGCTTCTATCAGGATGCGAACTAACTGCACTGTCTTCAGTACTGATGTGGTCATTAATTGATGTTCTCTTTGGGCATGATAAATGATGAATCAGCCTGTATTTCCCTTGTGCATTTTTGGGGACCATACCCAAGGGTGATATCCTGAATGGGGTGATATCCTGAAAGGGTCCAGTGGGGGTTCATGAAATTGGCCTGCCTCTCTACCAGCCTCTACTTCCTTACTGATCTTTTCTGCAACCACATGTTTTAGTTAGTGCACTGATTTCAGGTTGCAGGATGTGGTGGATACTTGTGGACCTTGGTAAGGAATGGGAAAACCAGTCAAGAAGCCAGCAATCAGGTAGCATGCATCTTTTTTACATGGGTAGTGGTCTAGCCAGGGCCATAGATGCTCAAGATTTATGTGGGACCTCACCAACATTTTTATTGGTTTTATCCCCCTCTCTGTTTTTGGCCTGCTAGCCATCACCCTTTTGTATCCACTACTCCTGTAGCATACACTCACCTTGTGTTTGCCTCCCAGCTGATACACTCATGTTTGTATTTACAGAAATCAAGAAAACACTTCCCTATGTTGAATTGGTTGTAGGTCCCCTTCTGGCCATTCCATGGTGTCCTGTGCACCATAGTACCACTAGCCGTGTAGGCCACATTAGCAGGTTATGCCCACATCATGTGTTTATACCATAGGTTATGATCTATCTTGTCCCATCGCACATCCAGCACCCTTGCTAACGTCATTCTAAACAGCTTGTCGTAACGTAACCAAGCATTCCCCTCATAAGCTAGGTGGGCTGTTTTGATATTGTCCCTGTATTTTATCAGCTGCCTATTTCTGGTGGGAACCTCCACAATAAATGGTTATAAACATGATGAAGCTACCTTCCACTTCTCAAAGGTCAGCAGTACCTTGGTCCTATGCAGCTTCTCCTTCTGAACCTTATCCTTGTTACCCGAATTGGGCAGTTCTGTATGTAGCAAGTGAACAGTCTCTATGTATGCCCCTTTCCTACCTCATGGACCATAGGCTGTGACACCATAGCCCCTTGCGCTGCCAACAGTCTTGAGCCAGAAGTCACTGACTCTGTGCCCAGTGCCCCAACCCCTAGACCTACCATACCGCCAGGTCAGCTTGGACCCAACTGTTCGCATAGGACTGGAGGGACCCCCCGACTGACCCAGCAGGCCCAGCGCTGCACCGGGACACCATTGCAGAAGAGCACCACGCCCAACACAGGGGTAAGTCAAGGGGACATGTGCAGGCAACACTGTCCATGTGAAACCACAGGCACACAGGGAACACACCGCATGAAGGTCAGGGGAGTTGAAGGTTCCAGGCATACCAACACACCATCAGAGAGGTGAGCACCATATGGACACACACACACACCAGGCAGCGTACATGGCAGCAGCACAGCACTGCGGAAACGACATTGCCAACACACAGCACCACCAACCACCCCCACCACCTGGACTGTCCACGACGGTGTCAGGACCCTGGGCACCCTTGCACCTTGGTGTACAGTGCAATGCAGGCATCATCATGCACACGCACCTGTGGACAGCAGTTGGGAGAGTGTGAGGTGGTCCGTAGTCAGCGTGGTGAGCAGAGCACCCAGCAGTGCACCGCCCACCATGACACACATTGCACACAGGGGCAGCACCAGACAGGGCCTGCACTGGGAGACAGCTCAGTCAGGTAGCACTGTCCCACGGCCACCACGCTGGGTGCGTGGGCTGCCCCACCTGGCCCAGCAGCACTGGTAGGCTGAGCAGGGCTACATCGGGTGGTGCTGGTGCACCACCAGGGTCCCACTGCGTGAACGCCGACCTTGCCCTCACAGGGGTCTGCATCCTGCCAAACAAACTTGCACCAGGGGTGCTCGGGATGCCCACAGCAGAACCCGTGTCGACAGGCCTGGTGTCGCACGCACGCCGGAACGGGAGTGGAGAAGCACTGTGGGGTGTGTGGCAGGGGCACCTGACAGTGTGGCTAATGCGCCCATGACAGAGACCACTGCCTGGCCAGCCTGTCAATGGCAGCGGTCACATCTGTCCGCTGATGGACCAGCTCGCTCGGTCCTGAGCAACTCCCTGCTATGTCGCCTCCACGGACACAGACAGTGCTCCACGACCTTGTAACCCGCCCCCGCAGCCGTACCGAGTCCTGCAGCAGGTGGGTGTGCGATCCAATGGGTACCAGCCCCAATGGCATCGCGGACCCCCAGGGTGGGGATGGTCCTGGTGCACAGCACCCTTGAGGGTGGGCGCTGTTCACCAGGACCAGGTATGGGCGGATCAAAGGCGGTGGACATGTGCCACTGCTTGACACTGTACCCCAGACCTGGTGTGCGATTGCTGCTGCCGCCCAACCGCTGCTGAGCCCCCAGGTCCACCTGTTCCATCTCCGTGCTGACAACAGTGCCAGACACCTGCACAGCCACCGGTGCTGCCCCCAGGTGGCTGACAGGCACAGCCTGGGACTGTGCCAGCATGCTGGCACACAGGTGTGAACCAGGAAGGCCCAGGGCACGTGTTGGCCTGCCATGTGTCCGCTATGGGACACACACCTATCACTGCCCATTGCTGGCCTGCTATCATCAATGGTGCAGTTCCGTGCCACTGCCATAGGCACAGCATGCTGGCATACCTGCATGCCAGACTGCTGTGACACAGGCTGTGCACCCCCTGCACCCGTATCACTGACACCGGAGTTGTTGGCCCAGCGTGCATGCTGCTGCAGTGCCTGCAGACTGGTGGTGGAGGTGGATGGTCCCTCCTCCACATCCAGCAGGTCTGCATCACTGTCTGACCTCATCACCATCACCATCTCCTGAAGATGAACAGGATCTGTAACAGAAAGAGAGTACATGTGATGCATGTGAACAACAGCCCCCTAACAACACCACCATGTCATACATGTGCAGTGATGGGCTTCCACCTGTCTGGAATCCTCCGCCTGGGTACGCCTGCTATTGGCATTTTGGCTGCATGGCCACGACCAGTGTCTCCTCTGTAGGGCTGCAGACACCACTGGTGGGCCCCCACCAGTGCCAGCACGCGCCGCCTGAAGGCTGCCACCTTCTCCTTCAGCCTCCTGCGGTCAGTCCCCATCTTCTTCTTGCATTCCTGCATGGAGCGCTGGTGGCTTCCGTGCAGGTTGACGGCCCGAGCTACCCTCCCATGCAGCTGCACATTCCTGAGTGGTGCCCCTCCGTCCACTCACTAGTGGCTCATCCTCCAGGTAGGCCTGGAAGAGGGACTCCGTCTCTGCCGCGGTGAAGTTCGGCCTCCTCCTATGCCCGCCGTCCACACCCTCAGCTTGGCTCTGGTCAGTCATGGTGATCTGTATGGGTGGAAGTGGACACCTGTCACTGTGCAGTCGACAGCATTTCCCTGAGCATAGCTGCCGCCTGGGAGGGGCAGAAGCCCCCACGCTTCCACTCCGCATGGCAGATACTGATAGAAGGGGTGCCTTTGTCCCTTTCTATGCGCCTTTCATGCTCAGCCCTCAGCCTTTATCATCCTCCACCCATGAGCATTGTCCTGAGCATCACACAGCATGTAACTCACCTCTCACCTGCAGTAACCAAATCTGGCCAGCACAACCCACTGTCGATTTTATAGCGCAACACATGCAAATGAGGTGTGGCAACTTTAATGACATGCTAATCGCGCCACTGCACCTTTGAATGGCTGATCGCATGATTTGCATATGTCGGCTGAATATCGCGTATTTGCGCTTTGCACACGGAAGGTCCGGGTGAGCCAATGGTGCAGGTTTGTGGCTGTGTGCCACACTCGCGTTGCGCATGCCCAGACAGCTTACGCGATGCGCTCATTGCGCCGCAGACCTGCTGAGTACGATAGGCGATTCAGACCATGGCCACCATTGTGCCAGTGGCGCTACAGCACTGGGCACTATATGGCACTGTGGCACTACTGCGCGATAGTCCACTGTGGCACTGGTGCACAGCTTGGCAGTCGCAAGAGGATGCCTATATGTCCGATGGCGCCAGCATAGCCTGCGCCATTGCCATGACCTTGTGTATGCCCTCTGACCCCTGGCGCTGCTGGCATGCCATGTGTACGTCTCCTATTGGCGCTGTCTGGTGACAGCGCCATGTGAAGTGACGGCACATTGTTCGAACAGCGTGATTGGAGCCCGTGGTGGTCTATTGCGCAACAACTCCACGTTATACGGCGCAGCGGCCATATTGCCTGCTGTAAAGTTGGTGCCATGGCTAGGAGGAGGGCGTGTCCTGGAGCCAGCTTGAAGTGGCCAACCTGGTGGCCCTAGTTGGAGCCACACTAGGATGGCCTGTATGGTGGGGCCTCATCAGTGCCAGGACTCCAGCTGTGGCAGCAAGTGGCCACTGACCTGGTGGAGGTCACTGGCGGGGCGATCTGCTGAGCAGTGCGGCACGGTACAGTGACCTCCCCGGAGGAGCCAGAACTCTTTGACACGGCTGGCGCTCACGTGCCAGGCGGGGCGTGGTGCCTAGGCCAGGTAGTGTACCATCTATGCACCTATATTTCTGTAGGGGTGTGTGTGTGCTTGGGTGGCTGTGCATAGGTGCCGGCTCGGACACGGTTGGCTGTGTCAGTGTGTGCAGCTGTGCAATGGATGGTTATTGCTGTGTGGGCAGGCACTCTTACTGGGGCAGGGGGCACTCTGCTTTTGAGTCACACTGATGTTTGTCTCAACATATGTCTCCCACAGGCTGGATTTTGAGGACTTCGGGTGAGGGTGAGGTGGGCCGTGCCAGGGCCCCGGTGCCGGGGGGTGTTGTGCCCCAACCACAGCAGCAGCAGCAGCAGCAGCAGCATCAGCAGCAGCGGCAGACCCAGCTGCTGGAGGAGTGTGAGTATCATTACTTCATGGATGCTATTGCATGCTGGGGGGGGCAAGACCACCAGCCATGCACAACACAACCAAAGGGGAGGTCATAATTCCACTATACAAGACACTAGTGAGGCCCCACACTGGAGTACAGTGTATAGTTCTGGAGACCATACCTACGTATGGACATGGACTGGGTAGAGAGGGTTCAGAGGAGGGCAACACGGATGGTGCATGGATTGCATCACAAGTCCTATGAAGACAGGTTGAAGGAACTGAACATGTACTCCCTGGAGGAGGGAGGAGAGGGATATGATGGGGACATACAAGTATCTTACAGGGGGGAACAGAGTGCAGGAAAACACTATTTTTAAGCGTAAGATGTTCCAGGACTAGAGGGCATGGGATGAAGTTGGAGGGGGTACGATTCAGAGGAAACATGAGAAAGAATTTCTTCACAGAACGGGTGGTGGACAAGTGGAACACCCTGCCAGAGGAAGTGGTGGTGGCTGACTTGGTCACGGGATTTAAGAATGCATGGGATAGCCATAAAGGAATTCTGGAGGTCAGGGGTAAGGTGCAACAGACTTATAGGAAAACAGAGTGAACTTACAAGGTCAAATGGCCAGACTGGGTGGCCCATAGGCCCCTTATCTGCCGACACTGTCTATGTATCCATGTATGTAGGCACGACACAGGTAACATGCATCACAGTGCAGTATCACAGCACGTCTGTGTATGCGTCACTGGTGGTCCAGGCATGCACTGGGCACATAGCTGTGTAACTGGCATCGCACCACGTTGCCACATCACTTGCCAGCCTAGTTTGTCTGTGATTGACGTGGGCAGTGTGTGTGGGTGGTGGTGCGCATAGCTGGTGCCGCCTGTTTGTGATGGCCATGTGCATGTTCACTGTGGGTGGGTGTATGCCATCACAGGTGCGGGACATTGAGCTATATGGCTTGCAGGTTGGGTGGTGTTCAGGGTTGTGGTCAGTCACAGCCATTGACTGTGTTCCCATTTTCCTAGGCCTCGAGGTTCTACGGAGGATGCAACAGGATGTCTGTCGCCTCACAGAGGTCAGCATTGCAAACCACAGGATCCTGCAAGCCATCCGGAGGCATGGACGCCATCAGGGCCGGGATGGAACGGGGCGCCAGCAGGGGGAGGACCAGGAGCCGGCTGGGCCATAGCCCACATTACCCTTCCCACTTCTCCCATCCCTACCACCCTGCCTTCCCTCTGCAAGTTTTAATCCTCCTCTTGAACACCCCTTCCTTGTACCGTCCCCCTTGTAAATAGTTTTTATTGTTCTTGTTGAAATATGTTTAATATACATTTCTATTTTGATATATGAATACTGTGTGGTCTCTGATTTGCAGCTGGCTATGGGTGCTCAGTTGCAGGTGTGTACATGCCATCTGGGCTGGTATGGTCCTGGGTATGTGTGTGTGTGTGTGTGTGCATGGGAGGTATCTCCAGCATGGCAGTGACTTTCAGTTGGTCTTGCCATCTGCTGCCACCCAGTGCTGGGTGCACAGGAGTGTGTCTGGCTTGGCAGGCTTCTGGGGTACGCACACGGGGCTGGCGTGCGGGGGACTGCATGGGTTCCTGCAGTGCCAGTCACTGCACATGGGTGGTGTCTTGGGGTCACAGTGCAGGGTGTGCTGTGCATAATGGGGGCTGATGTGCACTGTGGTTGTCAACCTCTGTGTGTGCAATTTCCGCCTGCCAGTGGTTGTGCTGGGGTGTCAGGGCTCTGCTATGCTTTGTTGCTTGTCCCTATGGGCACGTGGATCATCCATCCCACCCCAGTGATGCTGTGCTTGGGGTGTGCCGGTGTGGTGTGGGTTCTGCGGTGTGTTCCTGTGCCCATGTGTGGCATGGCTGGCGGTGGGCTAGCCTGCCTCCTGGATGCCAGTTCCATTGCTCTGGAGGCTGTGCTTGCGCTGGCAGCTCTGGACTGCTCAGCTGAGCTTCACGTTGCGCCATAGCGCAACATTTTGGCTCAGCTTCTCCTTCCTGGTTGCACGATGGCGCAGTATGTGCGATACCAGACGTTGGTTGCTTGCGCATTTGCTCTGCTCCATGTTTGAATATCGCACCTGTTGCGCATTTGCACAACTAGTTTGTACTTTGCTCCTGCTGTTGCAATTGTTTTGAGCGAGTTTGAATATCTGGCCATAGTCTTTTCTCTCTGGCATTTCCTAAGCTGGTATGTACATCTAATGACATTTTGTGATTTTTACCAATGTTGTAGACAGACAACTTTCCTATGGTTTACCATGGTTTAATAGGCAAAAGTAGACAGATGAGTTTAATGATATCTACTATATTTGTCCTGTGAATACCATAAACCAATGTCCTTGTTGACACTGACATCTTTAAAGTACGTAGTAGAGGGAGACTACCACAGATGTTATTTCCTTATTATAAATCACCCAGCAATGATTCACTACATAGAAACATAGAATTTGAAGGCAGATAAGGACCACTTGGCCCATCCAGTCTGCCCATTTCTTCCTAACTACACTACTACCATAGACTGTGCCTGATCTACAGCTCTTTCTCCCTCCCCCTTCCTTTCCACTATGATTCTCTTGTGCTTATCCCATTCTGCATGAGAACTGTGACTAATGAATGAAGATGATGGCCATATTGGGCTGCCGCTAGTGAGAGGGGAGAATTTTGTTAATTATTTTACTATTTTACTTCTACTTGTTTTATTTTTAGTTAGAGATTAGGTTTAGGGTGGTCAGAGTAGTTAGGACCGAGTGAGTAGAAGTGAGTTTAGATTTTTTTTTATTTTTAGAGAGAAAGAGCTTTAACTGTGGAGCAGTGTTCTTACCTGATTTGCATATTGGTAGCAGCATTTGGACTAAATCTGTCAGCATCTACAGAGTATGTGCAGCTCTCCTGAGTTTCAGTGTGCACTTATTGGAGAAGAACCGGCTGAGGAACTATCCAGTATTGTCAGTGTTACTTGGGATCTCCACCACAAGCCTGATATCAGAGGATTGACCTGGGAATCGGAAGATAAAGTTGGAGAAGAGAGCTTGAATAGGCTGTTGGCTGATTTCTGACTTTGTCTTTGGTGGAGTGGTGGAAAGCTCCCTGGGTCTGTTGTGGATAGTGTGTGTCCCCAGCCTGTGTTGGGGAAGGAGGTCCTGTTACACTTTGATCAGGGACATCCTACTGTCTGGCAGTGAGTTCTCCCAAGTAGAAAGCAGAGGGAAAGGAGTGACTGTGTCTGCCTTCAGAGGTCCTTTGAGGATAATGTGAGTTGTTGAATGGTTAGTGTGCTTCTTGTCATCTGAAGATAAGAGGCCCTGATTTGACTCTGACTGGCATGATGCCAGATGCTTAAGAGTGTCAGCAATAGAGACCATCAGATACTTCACTTTATTTTCTTAAGAGTAGTGCGGGTTGAGCTATGAGAGGGCAATACTTGTCCTGGGACTGAGTTTTTGGCACAGGCATTTGTGAAAAAAAAGGAATCATTAAAGCAGTGTGTGGGACTTTGTGTTGAGTTTAACTGGAAACCTGAATCGTGAGAGGATAAGAGGGCTCCATGTTGAGAACCTACTCAAAGAAGAGCAGTCTCAAGGGTGAAAGCCTTGGACTGCTTTTACCATTGATCTGGTGGCTATTTCTGACTCTATGTTCTACCACTTTACTTTTTGAATTGCTGTTCCCCTTAGACACAATCTGAGATAACATTCCCTGTGAGAGATGAGAATGTTTAAAATGTTCATGCTATGGACTGTGATCTTCTGCAAAGACTGCTCCACAGATTATAGACTCCACTACTTGTATTTGAGTTTTATTGTTGGGTGGAGGCTAGAGAGGTTAATTGTTTAGTAATAGTTTGGGGGTTGTGATGGTGAGGGTGAATGTGAGTGTGAATGTATGGGTGAGTGTGGTGTGATATAATAATGATTTTAGTTAATAATTGGGAAGAGCTATATTTCATCATATCAGAGTAGAGTGTATTAGTTGAGTGGTGTTGAGCAAGATCAGGTCCCCTAATTAGGTATTACTTCCCCTCCAGACTCCATGATCTCCAACCATTTGAATGTCCTCCATTAACAGCTGAAGTTTATAGGTGCTGTAGAGCACTGGGAATATCTCGTAAGGGGAGGAAACGGAGATCTCCATATTCTGGGGGTGGGAATATCAATCAATCAATCAATCAATCAAAATCTTTATTTATTCAGGCGAGCATCATTGAGCATAGCTCATTTACAAGATGGACCTGATTGGTCATAACAATATAAAGGTACAAATTTACACAAATACAAGATAAGATTGAATACATAAACAAAGACTTTATAAATGAACAGGTGCAAAAAATTTTCACATATATACAAGGCAGTGAGCCAATGAATCTGGGTTATAATAAAAGAAGAAAAAACAAACAGGACTGTAAGATTAAAGTGAGGGTGACGGATTTTGGGGAAAAGTCTGGTAGGAAATAGTGAGAAAGCTAGAAAACAAATTAAGGGGAAATGCAAAAAGGGGTAGGGAAAGAAAGGGGGAATGAAAGGACTAGGCCTTGTGGAAGCAGTTGCATGGCTCTGGAAAGAGACTAGTGTATAGCTTTTTGAAGGATGCTATTGGAATGAAGGTATTCAACTTCAGGGTCTTTTGCAGAGAGTTCCAGATAAGTGCTAGAGAGTAGCTGATTGCAGCCCTCTCATACCGGGTACAGGTAATTGGTATCTTCAGCATGATGAGTCTATTATTCTTTAGGGCATATGGCCTCGATATAACCTGAGTAAAACAATCTGAAATGTAGGATGGTAGTTTTTTTGTCAGAGCTTTGTAGATCCATAAAGCAGCATTTTTGTTTCTTCTACGATGTAGGGATGTCCAACTGACTGCATTATAGAGAGAGCAATGGTGGGTGCTGGAAGAAAGGTCTGTAATGAATCTAAGAGCTCTGTGATACAAGGTATCCAATTTATTTAAGTGGAAAGGGAGCAGTGACCATATAGGAAGTCAGCATAATCAATGAGGGATAGGAATGATGCCAGGATTAATCTTTGTTTAGAATCTCTGGTTAGATAATGTTTGATCCTGTAGAATAGGCCAAGTCTCTGTCTGAGTTTTTTCAGGAGCTCTTCAATGTGGCTAATGTAGTCAAGTCTGTTGTCAATCCAAACCCCAAGATATTTAAATTTATCCACATATTCCAGACTTTCATCAAGGATGGTAGATAATTGGGGAAGGGAGTTTGGTGAGAGAGTGGAAGAGAAGGTCTTGGTGGAGAAGAACATAGCTTTCGTTCTCTTGGCATTTAATAAGAGCTTCTTTTCTAGTAATTTGTGCTGCAGCAGAGAGAACTCAGATTGCAAAAGTTCACAGGCCTTTGTTGGTGTAGGATTACTGACATATAGGACAGTATCATCTGCAAAAAGGTGAATATTAGATTTGGTGAGATTGGAGTCAATGTTATTGATGTAAATGGCAAAGAGGATAGGGCCCAAGATGGAACCTTGTGGTACACCTCTTAGGAGTGGTTTTGAGGTAGATAGGTCACCTTAATTTTTTACCTGCCATGTTCTACCGGAGAGGTAGCATCTGAACCAATTAAGAGAGATTGAGTCGAGGCCTAAGGAATGCAGAGAGGAGATTAGTAGTTCATGGTCCACAGTATCAAAGGCTTTGCTTAAATCCAGAAATACAGCACAGATATTATTCTTTTTGTCTAACTCAGTCTGCCAATCATTTGTAACTATTGCTAAGGCAGAGATGGTGCTGTGCATGGATCTAAACCCAGATTGAGCTGGATTAAGGAGGTTATTGGTATCAAAGTAGGCACTTAATTGGATGCTCACTAATTTTTCAAGCATTTTGGACAATGCTGGTAAGATGGATATGGACCTATAGTTGTTGAGGTCCATGGGATCACCTGCCTTAAGTAGAGGAAACACTTGAGCTGTCTTCCATATTGAAGGAATAGATCCAGTGGCTAGGGACAAATTGAAAAGGTGAGTTAGGGGGGCTGCTAAGGCGTGCAATGCAACTTTTAGGAAATAGGGGTCCAGAGAGTCTGTACCTGCGCTTTTAGTTGTATCCAGATGGAGCAGTAGGTCTTCTACTTGTTTTAATAATATTGGCTTAAAGGAAAATGTGGAAGCAGCCTTTTGTCCCTCAGTAGACTGGAAGTTTAATTGTGACCGCATTAGATTTGCTGGAGAGGAGTCGAAAGCTAGGCTGGCTGTAGTGAAGTGATTATTGAAGGCATTCAAGATTTCTTGCGTGTCAGTGATATCCACATTATTTAGGTGCACTTTTGGTGGTAAGACAGGGGTAGAATCTTGTCCTAGGATCCCCTTTATGGTCCCCCAGAATCTGGAAGGGTTATGGTAGGAGGCATCCAGTTCAGCTGTATAGAAGGCAGCATATTAAAGAATATAATGGAGGGGGGTGGATTGGGATGATGAGGATGAGTATGTGCCCTGGACAAAATGGGCCCAGGAAAGGGGTCCTCCCTGCCTGCCTGGTTCCCATACCCAAGGGTTCCACAGTTAGTGGGCAGGTCACTGGACCAGCCTCATCGGCTTATCCCTCTCAGGTGGTGGTGTGCAACACCAGATCCGTTAAGAACAAGACAGCAATTAATGCTGATCGTGTTGGATCATCTGACCTGACTTGCATCACTGAGACCTGGCTGGATGAAAGTGCTGGCCCTGTGTTAGAATTGGCCATTCCGGCCAGGTACTCAGTGATACACCACCGAGTATGAATCATGGGGTGGGAAGGGAATATGTAATAGATCAGACTTGAATCTCACAGCCTTCCCAGTGGGAACAATGAGATCCTTTGAATGTGCAACAGGGCAGGGGTTTGAAGGTGTAGGTTGCAGGATCCTTCTCATTTACCAGCCTCCAGGGGATGAGAAGAAATTCCTGCAGGAAAGTTGCGGACTTCGCCACAGTCTGGTGTTGGAGTCTGCCAGATGGATTATTCTGGGAGACTTCAAAGCCTGGATCGATAACGAACTCTCGCAGTTTGGACAGGACGTCCTCCAACTTATGTGTTCATTGGGCCTAACACAGGTTGTTACCTCTGCAAACCATATTCATGGCAATTCATTGGATCTCATCTTCCTGCTGGGAATGGAGGTCTTTGACCTTATAGTGGAGCCAGTCACATGGTCGGACCACCATACAGTGAGTTTCTCATTTGAGGCCCTCCCCCCCAAATAGACCTCCTCCTATGGAGATGGTTCGGTACTGCCCATTAAGGGGTATTACCCCAGATGGTCTGATGGTGGTTCTGGACCTGTCAGGTGTGATGAGTGCGAGTGAGGAGCTGGGGGATTGGTGCTGTCTATATTAGGGTTGGGACTGGGCCCTCGACTCCATTGCACCTGTCCGTGTTCAACCCCTCACCTCTCACCAGAGGTCCCCTGGTTTGATGAGACACTCAGGGAAATGAGGAAAAGGGGTTGAAGGTTGGAGTGGCACTGGTGGAAGACTGCCTTGGAGGCAGACAAGCTATTACTGATGGTCCATTATACAGACTATCAATCAGCAATCTCCTGTAAGAAGGCAGAATTCTGTCCAGGGAGATTCTACGGCAACTAACAGACCAGCTCATCTCTTCCGCACTGTTGATAGGCTGTGTAATCCAGCCTGTCTCCTTTCCAGGGGAGCCTTTTCATAAGTAAGGAGTGTTGAGTTTGTTCTGTGTTTTGTAGATAAGATTGCCACTATCAGGATGGAAATCCAGGCAATGCCTTCTAATGGGCTTTGCGATGATGGGCTTGAGCTAACAGGCACTAACTCTGTCTGGTGTGATTTCGACCGGTTGGAGGTCAAGGATGTTGTAAAGGTCATCCAGGGGTTGTGGCAAACTTGCTGTAGTTTGGACCCAGGCCCAATGTGCCTCCTAGTGGGATGCATTGATGTCATCAGCCTGGTCCTAACCAGAATAGTTCAGAGCTCTCTAGCGACAGTTTTTTTTCCCAGAACACCTGAAGGAGGCAGCTGTAAAACCACTCCTGAAAAAACCTTCACTGGATCCTGACTGTCTGGTTAACTACAGACCCATCTCCAACCTACCTTTTGTGGGTAAGGTTATTGAGAAGGTGGTGGCTGCTCAACTGGAGACCCATTTAACAACTCACAGCATCTATGATCCTCTCCAATATGATTTCAGGAAAAGGCATAGTGCAGAGACTTCACTTGCTCGGGTGCTGAATGATCCTCCTTACAGCGAGGGATCTGGGAAGATGCACCATATCAATTATCCTCAATCTCTCAGAAGTATTTGACACGAGAACCTTGAAATGTTGATTGAGCACCTGTAGATTTGTTGTGACTGGTGGGTACAGTCCACAATTGGTTTAAATCATTCCTCACTGGCAGGTTGCAATGGGTGGTTTCAGGGAATTTTTCCTTGGCCCCAGTCTCCCTGCCATGCGGGATTCCACAGGGCTCCATCTTATCCATCATGTTGTTGTTGGTGTATATGCTACTATTTGGGGACATTATAAGATGGTTTTCACTTTTATGCTGATGACACTCGGCTATACCTGTCTTTTGCACCTGAGCAGCAGGAGCTGGTCTCAGTATTTAACAGCTGCCTTGCTGAGATCCAAGGTTGGATGAGAGCCAACTGGTTGAAGTTGAATCTGGACAAGACTGAGGTGCTGGTGCTGGCACCTGGTCGAGGGGGCTGAGGGTGCAATCTGGATAAGTCTCCGGCTTTGGCTAGAGACTCACAACTGCTTACCTCAGATTGGGTGAGGATTCTTGGCATTGTGCTGGACAGCTGCTCTGACACTTAAACATCAGGTGTCAGCCATCTGCCCAAACCTTATTTTACCATCTGAGGAACAATGGTAGGATTAAACACCAGATTCCCCATGGTGATCTGCCAGCACTGGTTCATACCTTTGTGACCTCTCACCTTGATAACTGCAATGCCCTTTACCTAGGGCTGCCAAGGGTAGATCTTCACTGCCTGCAGCTAGTGCAGAATGTGGTGGCAGTGTTGTTGAATGGCCCATCTAGGTCATGTCATATTACTCTTGTGCTCTGCTATCTGCACTGTAGCCAGTTAGGTGGTGGATCTCCTTCAAGGTCAGTTTGCTGTTCTATAAGGCCCTGCATGGTCAGGAGCCCAGCTACCTTCAAGACCTTTCAAACCCTACTGCCCTTTGAGCCCCTTCTGTTCCATGGATGAGGGATTGCTGGAGGTTCCAGGAGTTCATTTACAGTCATCAGAGCCCGTACTTTGCATATGTGGCCCCAACTTTGGAACTCTATACCTCACCCTTTTCGAGACAATCAAAATCTGGAGCATTTTAAGAGGGAGCTGAAAACTTAGTTATTTAATGTAGCATTCCCAGAATAGAAATAGTTTTATTAAGTTAGTAATGATTATGTATTCTTTTATTATATTTGTGGTTTTAAGTGTTTTAAGAAAATTGGTTCATAATGAGATTATGCTCTAGAAATAAAAATTAATTGATCTTCTTTCATTCTTTTTTATTAATAATATGCTTTATTTGAGATTAACCAACAACAGTTTACAGACAACTTGGTAAAGAGGTCACTTTAGACCTCCAGTACAACATGAGTAGATAAACATATCAAAATTAGAGATATATAGAGGCACTTTTAAGGCATACATATAACAATGTTGTCTGTACCCACCCTCCCCAACCCACCCTCCCATCCCCAACCCTGCTGCCACTGGGAACAGAAAATAGGCTGATTGGAAAGCTCAACTTCAAGGTTAACCATAACTGAGAACTGAGAGAGGGGGAAATTTACTGTAGGGGGCTAGTTCAAACTATTTGAACTAGAGGCAGTCAGTAGAAAGCTAAAGAGTGGATCCCAAACTTGTTTGTATTTATTCAGTCTATTGGTCATACCGGCAATAATGCGTTTAGCTTGTACGGCAAATATAATCTCTTTGTACCATTCAACGTGACTGGGGGTGATCAAATCTAACCAGTGTCTGAGTATAACTTTCTTAGCACAAGCTGAAATTAAGGCCATATTAGCTCTTTGGTTGCGCCCCATCAAATTTGTATAATTACCCAAGATACAAATCTCAGGCATAAATTTATCAGACAAGGCTAACAATGGATCCAGGTGTGTCTGGATAAGTTGCCAGAAGAGGGCGACTATTTCACAGGACCACAACATATGAAATAAATCACCAGCTTCCTTTTGGCATTTTTGGCAGTGACTAGTGGACAGGGCTTTCATTTGGTGGAGTTTAACCAGAGTATAGTACAGGTTATGAATGATCTGGAATTGCATGTACTTGTATCTATCCCCTGATATATCTATATAGGTGTTTCCAGATTCTTAACCAATGCCTATGAGGGGTAGCTGATGGTAGAACTTGGTCCTAACAATGAAATCTCTGACCTTCTAACCTGGAAATTGTAGTTAATAAAAATTTATATGCATATAATATCAAGTGAGATGTTGGGGCAGAACTGATGTATGAGGAGAGAGTAGACATGAATGACTTGGACCACAACCCATTTCCAAAATGCTTTAATAATGTGAGAGATCCGTAAGTATTTAAAGACATGAGTAGAGGACCACTCGAAAAGAACACAGGCTTCTTGGAAAGGCAGCAGTTTGTGATTCTTCAATAGGTCTTCCACTCTCTCTACTCCCATGTTAGGCCATGACAGCATGGATTTGAGAACTTTATTCGAGATTAGAAAGTTAGGATTGTGAAAAAGAAGTTGGTCTATGTCCCTATATCCATCCGACTTGAGGAAGGTGTTTGGTTGATGATGAGTTAGAAGTGTCGAGCCTAAAGGTGATTCTTTCAATTTTTGGGGGAGGTTCTTTTTGATAGTAAAGGGGAGAGCTTTAAGATCCACATCTTGTGCGGTGCATAAGGTTTGTTCAATTTTCAACCATGGAGGGCGATGAGAAGGAGTCGGGTATGTTACTCATGGAAGGCAGCCAATGTCTGATTCTAGTTAGATGAATGGCTAAGTAGTATAAATAGAAATTGGGTGCCTGAAGGCCACCATCTATTTTTTGGTGGGTATGTTTTATGTAGCTTCTTCTAGTTTTTTATCCCAAGCCATAAAAAGGAACTGATGAGTCTATGTAGTTGAGATAACCATGATAGTAGACGAGCCCAATTAAACATTTGTAGAGGGTATAAAATGTGGGGTAGCACATACATCTTAATAATACTCATATGGCCCCAGAGGGATAGGGGTAAATAAGACCAGGGTCTAAAATCTTCTTTTACTGTACTTATGATAGTATCACGATTAAGCTTTTTCATGATCTTCGGAGAAGGATGAAGGTTAATGCCTAGGTATTTTGGTTTATCATTGCTCCACTGAAGGCCCATATGTTCAACATCAGCATTCAAGGAATATTTGTTGAGGGGAAAAATTTCTGTTTTACCTAGATTTAGTTTATAGTTTGAGATGGTTCCAGACTGGGAGATTATTTGAAGTGCTGCGGGAAGAGACTGGGTAGGAGAAGTAATATGCAATAATGTATCATCCACATAAGCGGAGACTTTATAATTTATGTTACCTATAGAAATGGCACTAATAAACGGAGAGTTTTTAAGTTTTCTAATAAGAGGTTCTAGAAAAAGATTAAAGAGATAGGGCGAGAGGGGACAGCCTTGTCGAGTTCCCTGATATAGGGCAAAAGGTGTAGATAGAACACCATTACACTGGACTCATGCAAAAGGGGATAAATACAGCATTTTAACCCATTGCACAAATTCATGTGGAATGTGGTATTTGGGAAGTAACGTGAAAAGGTAGTCCCAGGATACCCTGTCCAAAGCTTTTTCTTCATCTAAGGAGACCAGAGCTGCCGATGTAGGGGAATCCTTAGATGCAGGAAAAAATAAGCTAGTTTCTGAAGGTGATCTGAAGAGAGTCGATCCTTGACAAACCCAACCTGTTCTACACTAATCAGAAGGTCCCAGACATGAATTAGTCTGGAAGGGAGTATTTTAGCTAGTATTTTAAGGTCTACTTTAATTAGGGAGATGGGTCTATAGATGGGGATAAATAAGGGCTCCTTGCCGGGTTTGGGAAGCAATACTATGGTGGCCAATGTTAGAGAAGTATCTGAAATACCATTTTCAAACAGGTAGTGGAAGGTAATCAGGAGAATGGGCGCTATTATATCTTTAAAGGTTTTGTAAAAATTAGTAGAAAAACCATCGGGTCACAGTGACTTGCCAAATGGGGGTGATTCAATAGCATCAAAAACCTCTGCTAAGAAAATGGGAGCTTTTAGGCTAGCAGTTTGGGAATCGGACAGCACTGGGAGGTTAATGTCCTGAAGAAAGGCATCTAGCTGCTGTAGTGAATGAAAAGATGTAGAGGGTGTGTATAAATGGTTATAGTATTCTTTAAAGGCTTCAGCAATATCAATGGGGGATGTGAGGAGGTTTCCAGAGATCGAATGGATATATGTAGCAATTCTATCCGTAAACTGATACGTAGGCAAAGAGCCAGGAGCCTCCTGCTCTTTCACCTTGATCAAAGTAGGATACCTTGAAGTGGAGCATTAAGAACTCCACCTTTTCAGCTAGTAACTGGTTGCATTGAGCACGGAGTGATTCAACACTTTCCCAATCCTCCACGGGGGAGGACAGAGAAAGACGGGTCTCAGCTTCCGCGATTTGATCATAGATGGATGAAAGGGCCGCTGTTTATTCATTCATTCTTGAACCCCACCACTGTTTATGCCCCCACCACCTCCACTGAAAGGTTGTTCCAGGAATCTACCACCCTTTCTGTTAAGAAGTACTTCTTCACATTTCTCCTGAATCTACCCCCTCTAGCTTCATAATATGTCCCCTTGTTCTTTTTTTTTTAACTTTATTTCTTCACCCCTACCATGAGGAACTGTCTCTCCAGCATCCACTGTGCCTGCTGTCAACCTCCCACTGTGGAGCTGTGGCTGCTCTCCAACTCCAACTGACAAAACCCCTGGATCTAAACCTCATTTATTTATTTATTTAGCTTTTGTTGTCCGGTAAGTGCACTAGACAAATCCTGCCTATTTTCAGGCACCACTCGGGGAGGGGATACAGATGAATGCCAACTGACCTTGAACCAGATTAAGCTGTTGGTGGTATTTTTTAGTGAATGAGGGAATTTGCCAGGACACCGGGAAATTCCCTACTCTTTTGATAAGTGCCATGGGATCTTTAACGTCCACCTGAACTACCACCAATCCAGGCAGATGGAACCTCGGTTTAACGTCTCATCCGAAAGACGGCGCCTCAGAAATGCAGCACCCCTCTCATGCTGCATTACAGTGTCAGTACTGGGATATTAACCCAAGTGCCAGATGTGGGAACTGAACCCACAGCCCTCTGATCTCCCGGCCTCAGAGGCGAGTGTGCTACCTACTGAGCCACTGACACTTGAAACATGACTCATGGGGAAGGGTCACCATATCCTCCCAGGGTACCCTATCTACAGTGTAGAGTGCTGGACAGAGTGACTGGTTGCCAAGAGAATGGAGCACCCAGTGTTGGGAGTGTGGAACAGGAGGTGGTGTTTTCACCTATCCTCCGGGGAAGGGGGTTCTGCTTACTGTTTCCCCTGGAGCTCAGTCATGCCATGGTGTCTGGGCACAGAGTGTTGCCGCCTGCTGCAGCTCCGCCCCTCCCTATTGCATGGCATCACAATCCTGGCAATCCTCCAACTGCCACCAGAGGCTGCTCCTGTGTGACTCATCCCCAGAGCCCTCCCTAGGGATGAGAGAGCAGTCTCTGATGCTCAATCTCTTCCTTCCCTGCCGCACCCCTGGCAGCATGGAGTCTGTTCCTGAACCCGGGTTGCCATCATAGCGTGAGTGTGGCATCCAGGTCCTCAGCCCTCAGTGCCACTAGGCCTTGTCCCCTTGTTCTTGAGCACTTTTCTTCTAAATACTCTTCCCTTCTTTATTATTTTCCGCCCATGAGGCATTTAAAGGACTCTATCATAACCCCTCTCCTCCTCTGTTCCAGGGTGCCATATTGAGGTCCTTAGTCTCTCCTCATAGGGCCTTTGATGCAGACTCTGCACTTTTAGTTGCCTTCCTCTGGACCATCTTCACCTGTGTATGTCCTTTCAGAGATGTGGTCTCCAGAACTGGACACAGTACTCTAGGTAGGGTTTTACCAGCAATCTATAAAAAGGCAACACCACCTTCCTCTTTCTGCTGGTGATACCTCTCCCTATGCACCCCAGCATCCCACTTGTCCTCTCCACTGTATTGAAACAATCCCTGGCCAACTTTAGGTGATCTGATATGATTACCACCAGGTTTATTTCCTGCTTGATGGTTGTCAATACAACTCCATCATTTTGTACTCTGCACCTGCATTTCTATGCCCTAAATTAATCATTTTGCACTTTTTGCATTGAAGACCAGCTGTTATACTCTTGACCAATCCTCTAGTTTTCTTAGGTCTCTGCTCATACTTTCCACCTCCCCAGAGTGCCCACCCTATTGCAGATCTTGTTGCCATCCAGACAGAGGGACTCCTACCAGCTCCTCTGCAGTGTCTCTTATAAAGACATTAAAGAGGACTGGTTCCAGCTCTGATCCCTGCATCACACCACTGGTCAACCTCCCTTCCTTGGGGTAAACTCAGTTTACCACCACCCTCTGCCTACTATTCCCTAACAAATTTCTTATCCAGTTTGCCACCTTTGGACACACTCCTAACTTACCCAGCTTGCTTACTAGACTCCTTTGTGGAACAGTGTTGAAAGCCTTACTGAAATCTAGGTAGGCACATCAGTCGCCTCCACTCTGATCTAAATCCTTGGTGACCCAATAAAAGAAATGTATCAGATTTGTTTGACATAACCTCCCTATGAAACCATGCTGCCTCTGGTCTTGTTAACCTCTAGATTCAAGATACTTCATAATCCTTTCCTTCAGCAGTGATTCCATTAAATATCCCACCACTGATGTCAGGCTGACTTATAATTGTCAGCCTCCACTCTGCTACCACTCTTGTGTAGTGGGACTACATCCACCCTCCTCCAGTCCTCCAGAGCCACTCCTGTTTCCAATGAGCTGTTAAATAGAACTGTCAGAGGTGCAGCCAGTATTTCCCTGAGCTCCCTCAGTAGCCTTACATGCACCCCATCTGGCCCCATTGCTTTGTCTACCTTCAGATTTGCAAGTCGCTTCAGGACTCTCTCTTTCAGAAAAGGACTAGTGTACACCCACTTTCCTCCAAAGCTTCTGTTACTTTTTTGGGCCCTCCTCTTCTCCTTCCTCTGTGAACACTGAACAAAACTATTTGTTCAGGATGTCTGCCTTTTCCTGGCTCCCCTTCTGCACAGTCCCCCCCTTCCCTTTTTAACCTTACAATCTCAACCCTCGTCTTCCTCTTTTAACTTTCATACCTAAAACATTTCTTGCCTCCATTCATTACCTCCTGGGATATTCTCTGTTCAGTTTGTGCCTTTTGCACCTTACTGCTTTCCCTGCCATCCTCTGTTTTCCCGATCACCTATATATCCTTCTCCTCTGCATCTCCTTATACATTTTAAATGCCACACTTTTAGCCCTACCTTTTCAGGCACCTCTTTCAAAAAACCATAATGTTCTCTTCTTCCTCATGCATTTCTCACTTTTGATGCAGAGGTGTGTTGCCTTTACTATGTCTTTTATCTTTGCTCACAGTTCCTTCACCTCACCTAGGCCATCCCTAAGGCATTCACCCATCTTTACAAAATCTGACCCCTGAAGTCCATAACCCTCACCTTTGTGTGGTTTGATTCTGCAACAGTTGTTATGCTGAACCACATCATATGATGATCATTGGTTCCCAAGTGGCCTCCCATGTTGACATTTGCAATACTGTCCCCGTTAGTCAGTACCAAGTCCAGTATTGCCCCATCATGAGTGGGTTCACTGATTAGTTGCCTGAGAAACATCCCCCGCAGACAGTCCAGGATGTTCTTGATTCTAGCTGAAGCTGCTGCTGGTAGCTTCAAGGTATCATAGACAAGAAGTTATTGTTACGCAGAGGCAGTGGATGGTGGGTGCTAAGTAAGGAAGTAACTCCAAATAAACCAAAAAATATACACCAGCACTCCAGAAGTCAGTTTCCACCGTAAATAGTGTAAGATTTGTGGCAGGAGATAACAGACAAACAAAACCCTAGAGTCTCCTCCGTTAGGTCTTCCAGTGGGTATATACCCCCTGGAAGACCTAACAGTCGAGGCGCTAGGGTTTTTTGTTTGTTCTGTTATCTCCTCGCTTTCAATAAATCCTACACTATTTACAGTGGCAATTGACTTCTGGCATGCTGGCATATATTTTGTAGGCTTCAAGATATATCTGGCAGCTTGAAGTTTCCCAAAGGTTGAAGTTCCCCACACACAGCACTTGGCCCTTTTATGCCATATTGCCAGTTACTTCTACCAGTACCTTATCTAATTCCTCCCCTTGTGCTGGAGGTCTGTAGATCACTACAGTGTAAACAGGCTCAAATACCCATCTCGAAGGTGACCCACAGTACCTCTGCCTTGCCTGTATTTCGTATATCTCTATCACTTTTATGCTTTCCCTCACATACAACACCACACCCCCTCATTTCCTTCACAGCTGGGCCTTCCTGAACAGAGTATAGTCTGGTATGGTCATGTCCAAGTCATGGTTTTCATTGCACAATGACTCAGTAATGGCCAAAATATCCAGGTCAGCCTCTGCCATGATGGCATCCTGATCCAGAATCTTGTTTCCTAGACTTCCAGCATTTGCACACATGGCCTTCCAAATTGTGTTAGCACTCTGCTTGTTATCCCTTTTTTTTCTTTTGCTCCCTTCTTTGCCCTCTCTTTTAATACTTCCATTCCTTCTCCCTTTATCTTTATCAACTCTCTTCATTTATTAATTTGCACCCTGGAAGATTTCTCTCCTTGGGTCTACTAAACTCTCTAATTCAGACTGTGGAGGGACATTTTCTGACTCTCTGATTTCTTCCACTACCCCCTTGGCTAGTTTAAATGTCCATCAAAGTAACATATAAACCATCCACTGAGGACTACAGTTCCCCTCCTGGATGGATGCAGGCCATCAGCCATGTATAGGATCCTATCCTCCCACGTGGGTCCCTAGTGCACAGTAACCAATGTAGCTGAACATTTCCTCACTAAACACATTTCAAGAATCACAACTGTAAGAACCACTGTTACAGTCATAAAGGGGCCTCCTCCATTGTTCTTGAGGAGTCAACAGCAAGCACTCTCAAAGCATGGTCTCATGCATTCCCATCTCTGTGTGGAGTAGAGGAGGATAAACAAAAAATGTATATACCCAAAAAATGACAGATTCGAACAAAACAGAGAAAGTAATTGATAATAAATTGATAAAAACACTTATAGTTTATCTTATGGCTCTAAGAGGGTCTCCTGATGCATTCTTATGGGGTCAGAACGGCTCACCATAAATTCTAAGTTATCCTGCCCTTAAACTGCATGATAAAATTCTTTATAGCCATGAGATACACTCTGAGCATTCCTATACAAGCAATAGTATAAGTGACCTGTTAGTCATCAGTTGAAACAGCTTTCAAGCACTGTTGACCCAGGCTGCAGTCAAACCTGTGATCTGGAGAAGAAAGCCCCTGTGATTCACTGTCTGAACTGCCAACGGGAAGACTGAACTACTCATCCAGGTCAAAGTTCAGAAGTTCAGAATTTTCATCTTCTTCTATGATACCATTTACCAGCTTCATTGGGGGGTCTCATCTATACAGATGAAACAATGCTGTCTATCACAAAGGACCCTGAAAGAAGTATGACTGATTGTGCTGCTAGTGAAGTTGTCAGTGAAGTAGCCTGTGAGCATCCTTATTGAAGAGAGCCTTTCATTGGCATTCAGTCATATATAGCTGCTCGATGTAGTGGAAATGTATGATGAGGGAGGGCCTGCTATACTGTACAACTTTGAAGACTTTATGATAAGGTAAAATATTTGGGGTGGGAGATGTCAAGGGAAATTCTAAAGCTAAGATTTAGGAATTGTGAGGGTTCCTGGGAGGGTTATTGCAGTGTAACTATAAAGTTCATATATCATCCACTCATCTCTGACCTTCATAGAAATTACATGGTGCACCTTAATAAGGTTTTCATAGAAACATAATTTTAAAGCAGCAGTATCGGATAAAAAAAAAAATATCAGATATTTTGCAACAGTTTGTTTCCTGTGCTCTGTTGAGCACTTACCTGGTAAGCGTTCTTATTTTTGTTGTACTATTATCCTGTAATTTGCTCCATCTTTCTTTTTTTTGTTTACATCTCCCACCCACCTCTGCTGCCAACTGCACATGCTCATTACTCAGCACTACACAGGACAGTGGAATGTGTAGTACAGGTCACATGGAAGTAAACAAAAGATGTGATATGACACGAGGGAAGAGTTCAGCTG
This sequence comes from Neoceratodus forsteri, assembly GCA_016271365.2. Classification (NCBI taxonomy): domain Eukaryota; kingdom Metazoa; phylum Chordata; order Ceratodontiformes; family Ceratodontidae; genus Neoceratodus; species Neoceratodus forsteri. The sequence goes on along the minus strand of CM057449.1, from coordinate 937,170,650 downwards.
CAAATGAGGCAGCAGACATATTTACTGTGGATCCACAACAATAGAAATAAATTTTAAATATCTAAAAAAAATAAAAGATCGCTAGTAAAAAATATTTAAAGATATGGAAACCAGAACTATGGCTGCATGCTTCCAGCCAAAAAGCAGAATTTTTGATAATCACTTCCTGATTATCTAGTACTGCTGCTTTAAACAGGTCTGTAAGCAAATGGGTGATGGCGAGGGCAAAGCAAAGAAACAAATGGTGCTATTTCTAAAGTGCAGATGTCAAATTTAAGGAAACATGTGAGACACAGCTTAATTTGCAAATTTAAAAATTCTTAACACAGATTTCTTGAAGGAAGAAACCCTGCATAACAACTGTTGGGGAGCAGCTAAGATGGCAATTATTCTTAAATATAAACTAACAGGAAAAGTCAACAGTTGGAAGGGAGACGCAGAAGAGCAGTGCACCAAGCATGTACTGTTAAGAAGACAGAAATGTTGCTTGTAAAAATAAAAATCAGCTGCTGCCACAAATTAGCTATTTTCAGCTAAATAACACATAATCAGGGCCATTGATTCTCTGCCGTTTCTCTGCCGTTCCAGTCCTAATTCCTGTTTCAATGCCCCAGAATGTCTGCTGTATGGTCTGCTGCTTGCTGCAGCAAAGACTGTTTGCTACAGCAGTGCAATGCATTTCAGTCATCAGCTAAAATACCATGTGATGTAACTGATGGCATCAAAAACCAGTCATGGAAGAGGGCTTTCAGGTTAAATAGTAAGTGGAAGGAGCAAGGATCCCTCTCAGCTGTCCTCATTATGAGGGATATCACCATTTTACCCCATAGAAGTGCTCTGTACCACATCTGTCTGACATTGAAGTGTGCTGTACATGCAGATAAAGTGTGGTAAACTCAGATGTTAAAGCAGAAATTTTTAACATTCTATGATACTAAAGTAACATTAAGCTTTAAGTAAATAAAAGTACTGATATCCTTAGTGTTTTGAGTTTGCATTTACATAGTTGAGAATGTCTCCCTCATTTTGAGGACCCATGTTCCACATTGCCCCTCATTTTGAGTGTCTGTGTCTGTCATTTTGTGACAAAAGTTGAAAGGTATGGAGAGAGGTACTAAGGAGAAGCAGTACATGTAAAAGGCAAATCACCAAGAATATTAAGTTCGGCAACACCACATAAATTCTGTGGCAGATTGCAAATTCTGTGACCGATTCTAAACCCATAGAATGGAGGAATGTAAGGGGTTCCTACAAATAACACATTATAAGCACATTACAGAATGTGTAGGGAATGTCCTGTGCCCTTACTGTTTAAAAGCATTCTGAAGCTATTTGTTGATGGGGTGACAGCCGATGTTTTGATTTTTCTCAGCAACAAGGATGCAATATGCTGTGATATCATGCCTACCAGAAATATTTTGAGAATTAATTTCCGTCAGTCTTCTTGGTATAGTAAAAGATTCCCCCATGTGCCATAACGTAAAATAAAAACATAACCTATTTCAAAATGTTTACACCCCCACACACCCTATATTGAAAATAAATATGTTAACCAGTCACCTGGGCACTTGACCAGTCGTTTGAGACCATGTCATGTCCAGGGATGCTGGAAAATCGCGGGTGCGAATTCTGTGCATTTTCCGTGGTTTTATGCTCCCTCCGTGACTCCACCGCAATATTGCCTGCTCTGGTGGTGGTCCACATGGTAGCTTTAAAAATCTAGCTCTCTGGCTCTCTTTGTTTAGCCACATTGTTCTGCCATCCCCAGTGCTTGTCTAACTCACCCCCCTCAAGTAGGCTGTTCCGCCCCTGTGATGTCATAATGGGGGTGAATACCAACACATCCAGTCCCTGACTTCAAAATACTTTGTGCTTTGCCTGCTTTGTGTCCCCTCAGGTCTGCCTAAGCCTTTAAATACAGCGGACTGTGGGACAGGTAACATTCACCTAGGGAGCAAGTACTTTCATCAAAGGAGCCCTGCTCCTGAGTCCCCGACTGACCGATCGGTGAAGGCGTGAGAGAGAGAGAGCGAGTGGAGGGAGAGAGGGAGAGAGTGAGCGAATGGGAGAGGGAGAGCAAGCGAGCCCTACACCCCAGACCAGACCCGAGATCAGGACCAGCATGGAATAAAAACACAAGCTGCAGCTAAATTGGGGACCAACCTGAAGTCTTACTTCAGCACAGAGCATTTGCACTTCAGGTCTACTAGCAGCTTGGGAGCTATATTAATAATTAATAAAAATTATGATCTGTCCTGCCGCCTGCTTTACCTGCTGCCTGCATTCTGCCATCTGAGTGGACAACAGAAAATCCTGCCCAGAAGGCTTTCCAGAAGGCTTTCCTGGTTCCCTGGTTCCCAATCTGCATCTCTGGTAGTTACTTTGCTGGCTACTTTGGGATGGATGGGGTGGGAGGGCACATATTGGGATTGTTGGCAAGCAATGTCTTTGAGTATGCTGCATTTTCTGAAGTGTTCTGTGTAAGCCTGCTCATCTGCCAGTCCAGCAGGATCTGACCTCTGGTGATGGTGGATGGGCAGGCAGGCATGTACACCAGTCTGCCAGGTCTGTGCCATGCTCCTGTGGTCTGGCATTGTTGGTCAATGGAGGCATGGACTGGCAGACTGGCCCACATACAGAAGAAAAATTGTTCTGGCCTTGGTGGATGCTGGCACAGAACTAACTTTTCTGCACGTGTACCAGTCTGCCAAATGCGGCCATACTCCTGTGGTCTGGTTGATGGAGGGTCAGGCCTGGCGGGCTTGGTACACATACAGAAAAACATTTTTTCTGCATGTATACCAGTCCACCAGGCTCGTGCCAAGCTCCTGTCACTTGTTGTTGATGGTTGGTGGAGGGTCGGGCCTGGCGGACTTGGTACACTTGCAGAAAAAATTGTTCTGGCTTTGGGTAATGGTGGGCATGGAAGTGACGTGCAGAGTTGGCCCAGAATAGTTTTTTCTGCATACCAGTCTGCCAGGCCCGTGCCAAGCTCCTGTCACTATTGCTGATGGTCGGTGGAGGGTCGGGCCTGGCGGACTTGGTACACTTGCAGAAAAAATTGTTCTGGCCTCGGGTGATGGTGGGCATGGGGCGGACGTGCAGGCTGGCCCAGAACAATTTTTTTCTGCATGTATACCAGTCTGCCAGGCCTGTGCCAAGCTCCTGTCACTTGTTGTTGATGGTCGGTGGAGGGTTGGGCCTGGCGGACTTGGTACACTTGAAGAAAAAAAATTGTTCTGGCCTCGGGTGATGGAGGGCATGGGGCGGACGTGCAGGTTGGCCCAGAACAATTTTTTCTGCATGTATACCAGTCCGCCGGGCCCGTGACAAGCTCCTGTTGCTTGTTTGATGGTTGGTAAAGGAAAGAGCCCAGGCAAACAAGCACACATGTGGAAAAAAAAATTGCTCTGGCCGCTGGTGAAGACTGAGGGTGGGGCGAATGGGCTGGCTGGCACAAAACAGTTTTTGCCACGTGTATACCAGTCCAGCAGGTCAGTGCCTTGCTCCTGTCACTTCATGTTGGAAAATATCTGTAGTCTTTGGTCACATGGATTCAGGTAGAATCTATGCTCAAGCTCAGCGCCACGACAAGGCAACTCCAGTAGCTGAGGTAAATTGCAGCAGCGCCACCCAGTATTCAGTGCGGTACCCTGCAGTATTGTGACATTGTGATCTTTCACTGAAAGGTGCTGCATTGCATCTAGGCTGGCGCAGCAGGGTAGGTTAAGAGATGAAAACAAAAAAAATCCTTATTTTTACATAGAACTGCTACGTGTATGGGAAAAGTATTGTGTTTGTAAGAATTGTAATGGGCAGGATACTGTAAAATTGTGAGATTCTTCACATGTTTGTTGTGAACACTGCAGTGTTACGGTCTCCATCTTTACACGGTCAACCATTCAGTTCCGTGATTCTTGGCTCATTTTTCTCAGGAAAACATTATCTAGCTATTTGGTCCTCCAGGTGCAATCAGGATTTTACATCGTCTGACACTAATGCTAATGCTGCAGCTAGCACCAGCTTCACCTGGTATAGCTTGCACCATGCCGGTGTACCATACAAACAGGGCTGGGCAATTAATATGGTGCAACTGCCATGAAGTGAGTACATCACATCATTCATCCTCACAACGGTGTTCTGTTCATAAAGCTGTTTATGTTTGAGATCTTTGGACAGGTGCACAGAGGAAGGGAGGTTGGGGCATAGTAGCAGGGAAATGTTATAAATAGTAAAGATTCTAATTATATATTCCTACATCTATCAAATAAATAGTGGTTGTGGATCAGATTGCCGTCACAAAGTCAGAAAGAGGGTGGGTTGCATAACCGGTGCAAGAGTACAACAGAATGTCTCAGGCAAGCACAAAATGTCCATGTCTTTCTTGTGATGAGGCGAAAAATCGACACCTGTCATATACAGTTCGTGCCACTGATCGCATCAGACTGTATCCAGAGGACCTGTACGAGGATGGTGGTAAGCTGTTCTGCAGATTCCGCTGCCAGACAATTGACTACCCTACGGAAGCACACACAATTGATCTTCACATGAAAACTCAGAAGCATGTTGAGAGAAAAGCAGCAGCACCGAAGAAAAAACAAGAAGGTAATACTATTCACATTCATATAATTTTTAATACAACTATGTGCAGACTATAAATGGTAAAATGTGTTTGTTTTTTTTCCCTTTTGTTGCAGGCAGCACCCCTTAAATAAAAATAAAAGAGGTACTGACCACTACATTTCTTGATATCTAGACATTTTCATATTGTGTAAGATTAGAATATAAATGTGCATGTGTACTAATTTTATGTTTTGTTTTTGTTTCAGCTGAGCCTCCCAGAAGATATTTCCACCTAGATTTATATATGCTTTTTTAAAAAGTAGTATCTTATATATTTTTTCCGTAAGTACTTTTCAGTGATTTTTAAGGTTTTCTCCTTGTCCTACTCCTGGGCCTACACGATGTAGTACACACATGCGGAGGCACATGCATGCCATATTGGATGCCCCACCCTACTAGTTGCTCCTTTAGCGCCTACCACTGGACCTCTATCTTGTGACCGTGGGAGTGCGGACAGGCGACTTCACCCCTTTTCTAGGAGAGAAGAGGAGAGCCAATGTTCAGTCCTGCTTCCATCCCCCTCCCTTTCCTGGTAACACAGCATCCTGGGGTCCTTCCTGAACCCAGATCGCCAGTGTAGCATAAGGCAAGGTGTCCAGCGCCTCAGGTAAGGTGTCCAGTGCCTCAGCCCTTGGCACCACAAGGCCGGTACTCTTGTATAGTTTATAGAATTTGACTAGCAATCTGAATAGAAGTGCAGACATTGATATTGATTTATGTTTTGTTTTTTGTTTCAGGCAACACCTTGCAGCGTCAGCAGTCACTGACTTCATCGTTTACTAGAGCTACAACTGCTATGCTGGACAGGAAAGAATTTGTCATGGACTTCATCAAGTGCCTAACCAGAGCAGATATCCCCCTTGAAAAAACTCCTGCATTTGAGAACTTCCTATGCAAATACATGAAGCAGGGTGGCAGTCTTCCTGGGCCAGCTCATCTATGTACCACATATCTACAAGAACTTTGACTGCTGCATGAAGAATTTCTCTGGAACCAGACAGAGGACACTGACATTTTTGTAATTCTGGATGAGACAACGGATGCCTGTGGTCGAGTGTGTTTGCCGTTTGGCACTGCCTCTTAACAAAGTCAAGGAGCAGCCCTCCTTTTTTTTTTTTTTTCACATTTTTTATTTCAGGCAGAGTTACAGCAGCACAAACAAAACATTACCAAGTATGAAAACAGATTGTGGTTACAACATTACAAACATAGTAAAACTTTCCTCTGCTTTCCCCCTAACACTCACCAAACTATAAGCCCCCTAGACCCCCTACCCCCCATACTACCCTCTCCACCCTCCCCACGAGGCACACGATTCCATTTATCACCCAACAGGATGAGTTCAAGAATCAACAGAGAAGCAAGTATAGAACAGGGCCAAATCTTGTCAAAAAGGGTAACTGATTATGTAGTATAGCAATCATTCTCTCCACCCTTAGAAGCGCAAGGAGCTCTGCCAGCCATTCGAATAAGAATTCGTATTTTGTCTTTCCAATGGCGAAGAACCAATTTCTTAACTATAACTGAGATCAAGGTCATGTAGTACTTCCTAGCCTTGACCGGGAAAGCAGTCATTTCCCCTAGCAGACAGACCTCGGGTCTAAACATGTCCTCTATCCCCAGCAGGGGATCTAACTTATTCTTAATTTCGAGCCACAGTGGAGCAATTTTAGGGCACTCCCAGAAAATATGTAGAAGGTCCCCTACATCTATATCACATCTGTAACATTTAGGGTCTTTTAACAGATTTAAATCTGCCAATTTCTGGGGGAATAGTAAATGTTGTGTAATACTTTAAATTGTATAAGTCTCAGTTGATCATGCCTAACAAACCTGTGGCATGCTTGCCAAATCCCCGTCCAGTCTAAGTTAGCGTTGGGAAAGACTGCCGCCCAGTAAGAATAAGGGGCAAGGTTTTCCGGGTAAGCCCATTGGAACAGAGTTAAATAAATCTTTGAAATTGCCTGAGGGACTCCAATCAACGGACGTATTTCAGTCAGAAACGAGAACCGTGGGGAGTAAAGGAGCAGCCTCTCCTGATTGGAGTTGAATTTCTGGAACGCGTGAACCATTCCACTGTCTCTCAGGCTTTGATACGGATCTTAAATGAGAACAGAGTGAACTTCAACAAGGTGCATGCTGTTGCAACAGACAGTGCAAGCTGCATGCGAAAGCCTTAGATCTCTTCTGGCAGGTATTTTACCCAAAGCTGTGCATGTGACTTGCATTGCACACTTGGTAAACCTTGTGCTTGAAGTATGGTCAACTGTGCTGGAAGACCTGAACACCGTTGTCAGTTTAGTGAAAAGGGTGTTCTTCCAGAGCCCCATGCAACATCACGAATATCTGGCCTTTATGAAGGCCAAAGCTGGAATTGTACCAAAGATGCCAGTGTATGCGGTCGTCACACGTTGGGGCTCTTGGTAACAGCAGTGGAATACTTTTCAGAATACTTGCCTGTCTTAGCAGAATTTATAGCCCTTACAACATCTGATGCACCCACGCTTAAAAACTGAAACTGCTGTTGGCCAGCAACCCTCATAGTTGATGGCACAAGCTGCATTTGTTAGTGAACATTCGGCTGAGCTTGTGAGGCTTATTGAGGAATCATGAGCCACTACTGTCCCACAAGGACATACCATTTTTGCAGATTGCAGCAAGTACACTTATTTATGGACTTTTGTATGACATCTGGAGCTGGCGAGTTTAAGCCCAAAACTGTAGAAACGTTGCCACAGTGCAAGGAGGAGGAGAGAGCAGCATACCTGGAACTCTTTCAGCAAGTAATGTTGGAAAGTTCGGAGAAGCTGCATAATGTAATCCAAACCCACCCATTCATCAATATATTCAAATCTGCACATGTGTTCGATCCACAACAACTACCAACACTTGACAAAGGCAAAGAGAACTATATCGGGGATTTACCAGGACTTGCAGACATTTCTGACTTTGATTGGCATGTTTATATAACTTCAGCAAAGTCCATTCCAGCAGACTTCAGTATCTCTGAATGGTGGGAGGCTCAGTCAGAGACCCAGCAAAAAACTTGCAGTGCTTGCTAAAAGGTACATGTGGATGCCAGTTAGCACGGCTGACATTGAGAGGACTTTTTCTATTTATACAGACTTACTGAAAGACAATAGACACAATCTAAAGGAAGAAAATGTCAAACTTTTGTTAATGTTAAAATATAACAAAACATTTCAGTAAGTTTATGATGTGTCACTTAAACCTCCGTTTATTTTAGTCTATGCATGAACACGTTCTTTGGTTAGAATTGCTTTAATATGTGCGAGGTGCTAGGATTGTGTGGTACTTGAATTGTAAATATGTATATAAAAAACTATCAAAGAATGAAATATGGGAACCATACTGTTTATAAAAACATGATTTATTTCCCTCTGCGTTGGTGTTACCTTTGTTTGTAAGTTAAAGATATTTCAGGTTTTTTGTGTGCCATTTAATCTGTTCTATTTCATAGATTGGAGATTTAATAAAGCTTAGCTATAATAACTGTCACTTTCTATGTGTTTCTTCTTCTGTGTGTTTCTTTTTGTATCTAAACCAAACAGAAGCATATATATAAACCTATAGATATAGATTTCCTGGCTATTTGATGAATAGAGAGCCCGCGGAACCCCCCGCAAGTTCCAGCAAAAATAGGGGAAAATCTCCGCAACTTTGGGCACAGTTTTCCACAATTTCCCAGTGTCCCTGGTCATGTCCCTTTGGTGCTGTGAGATTGGCACTTTTTTAAAAATTGGCTTACTCACTTATGAGACTCTACAAGGGTGGGGCCTGGGCTATCTGGTTGACCTTCTGCATGCCTTCTTATCCTTGGAGCCCTCTCCAGTCCACTGAGTAGAACCTCCTTGTGATACCTAGGGCCACATTAAAACTTAGAAAGCTCAAGCCTTTAGGATTACTGGCCCAGTCTTTTGGAATTTCACTTATGAGGCCCCTGTGGGTGGTCCCCTTGTTGTAGGCCTTATAAGGGGTCTTAAGACATTTCTGTTCCACCAAGCATTTTGGGGAATAATTTTCTCTCCAGTGTACATCCTAATTTGTACTGATTGATTGATGTGTTTATTTATCTCTTTAATTACTGACTCTGTGATTGATGCTGCTGCTGAAGATTAATTAGGAAATGATTTATTCATTTGATTACTGTTGTTTTATTTGTACTGGTTTGTTGATTATTTTTCTGTGTATCCCACTGTTGCACTTTATTATAACAGTGCCCTGAGACTTTGCTGAAGAAAGCCAAATACAAATAAAAGCTACTACTACTTATGATGTAGCAGACCACTGAAACTCTGGCACCAATTTCTTCTTCTGTTTCTATCTACAAGATACCTGCCACTGCTTGTTTATACTCTCAACTTCCTACATTCCACTCTCTTTTTGTCCATGTTTTCACAGACAAACAAGGTTGTCCATAGACATCCATGGTCATCCCTGCTCTGACCCTGACCTTGGTCCATGATAACGGCAACCACAGTTTGTCTGTGATTCACGGTCAAGATTGATCCATGACTGATAAAAATGTAGAAATGCCTGGAAAAAAACACAATGGAGAGAGAGATTAATCAGGAGAAATTGATGCATTTTCAATTTAGCAAATGTATGAAAAAAACATCTGCACTTCTGGTGGCATCAGCTCTGCTATGGCACCATAGGTTCCTAGCTCCATCCCTCCAGATCTACTGAAAACCTCCTTTGAGTTAATTATCCATCATAACTAGTTCTAATCAGAAGAAGGAGGGCTTACCTGCCATGAAGAGGACAGATTATCATCAGACCACCTCAGATAAGGAGAAAGTCTGTAGATGGTGTTCTGACCCTGCTGACTCAGATGCCTTGGGGTCACAGACATTGACAGGCCCATGAGCAAACCTACCAAGAAAGGGAAAAAGTTAGACTTGATCTTGTGGGAGCTCAGAGATTATAGGGCGGTGGTCATTCACAAGTTTGGCGATATGGGTAAAAATATGGAAAACTAAACCCTAGATTTGTACTCCTCTAGAACTGCCTTCAGTTAACAGTTAGGTTCCAACACCTTATCTGCCATCTTACAGTTAAATTTCACTTGGAGCATAAGCTGGGCACCCTGCAGTACAAGTCACATTAAACTGTTCCCTCAACTCACTGGTGTAGCATTGTTCAATGAGTTTCCTAATCTGTGCAGGGTTTAATTCAATGAATTAGTAAAAGTTTAGTCTTGGTGTGCATCTAGCTGCTATGAACTATAAGCTTTATTTTCAACTGAGTGCTTATGAGTTTCATTTCAGAAGGTAAACTAAACAACTCTTAAGGAATGCTGCAATATTTATAAACAATGCTCATAAGGAATGCTGTGAAAACAATGCTGTTAAGGAATGCTGTGATATTTATAAACAATGCTCTTAAGGAATGCTGTGATATTTATAAACAGTGCCATGAAAATGCAGCTACTGCCATTTCACTGAACAGTTACATGTGAGCTGAATAGGCAGTGAAGGATGGTTGGAAAAGAGTTGAAAGCTTCAAGAGTTTGAGTTGCCAATCCAGTAGCATCACAAAAAAATTTTTACACCAGTGAGTTGATGGAACAGTTTAATGTGACTTGTACTGTAGGTCTCTTCAGTTACCATTTAGGCTCCAGTGCCTTATCTGCCCACTTACAACAGTAGGAATAGTTAGGTTGTGACCCTTACCTAGCACAGCACTGTTTTATGTTCTTTTTAATGGCATGCCATCTGGGTGGTGCCAATGTAAAGCCATACCCCAGATCTGTACTGCTTTAGAGTTTGGTGAGTAATCATGCCATAAGTGACACAAGTCACCATAACAAGCTTTTATCAGCTATTCAAAAATTACAAGGAAGCATATTACCTTATTCTGGGAGCAGAGGTCAGCGACCCTCCTGCAATCTGGGCTCTGAATCAACTGAGACCCTCAATAGACCCTCTATTTATACAGTTTTAATGACCAGCGCTTATTATTTCAACTGCCCTGTCTACTCAAAGAATAAAGACATTACCTTATATAGTGAACTCTCTTAGCACAGTTTCAGCCATTTCTGCTAGAAGAAACTGTTACAGATCATGCTACCTAACCTTGAGTATTCTCAGTACTATCAAGAAAACAACTTTATTTTGCAAGTCCACATTTTACTCTGTCATTCCATATATGCTCAAGCATGTCCTTTCCTGTACTCAGCATTTTCAAAAGTGTTACTGGATTCTGATATCCATTGGTACCTTACCCCAAGCATTGATCCAATGCTGAATTTCCTGGTGTCAGTGCTCCACACACCTTGATCACTGATCCAATATAAATGCCTTATTTTCTTGGGATGCTTATCTCATAATCAACAGTTTGCTTGCAGTATTCCTTACTTATGCACACAAGGGTGACTACATTGCCCCTTTTTCTTACAAAATGTATTAAAACGTTTACTTTAAATCTTTTAGATTCTTTAATTTTTTTTTTAAATGCGCTTATATAATCCATTTTAAAAGCATAATAAGACACTCCAGAGTGCTTGTTGGTATGTCATAAATGCACTTCCAGGTGTTAAATGTACACAGCATATGGTTTCATACCTTTATCTGCCCCATGGGATGCGTTTATCTCATAATCAACAGTTTGCTTGCAGTATTCCTTACTTAATGCACACAATAAAAGATGCCATCAACACATATCAAACATACAGTAATAAAAACACCATAAAACATGACATTTTAAGATTGCTTTACAAGTGCAGTAGCAACACTGGGTTATATATCCCATCAAAACTTTGATGATTGCATTAGGGAGCTGGGTGGGTCTTTGATCAACTTAAACAGTCAGTAACATGCAATCAAAAAGAGCTAGTCGGGGTTATGTACAAAGTCTGCTAAATTATCACTGTCAGAGAATGAGGTTGAGGGGACCTGCACAGAAGGAGAGAGAAATGATGAAAGAGAGAGAGACAGAGAAAGAGAGAGAAAACAAAATGCATGGACATTGTAAGATAATCTTAAGTCTCCATCTTATGGATTCACTTTATAGAAGTTACTGTTCTGTAACCATAAAACCTAAAGGTAGATCTACAAACAACAAATGCAGCTAATGTTCCTGGCAGCTTTTTGTATCCATTCTTAAAGCTTGTCCATAGACAGCAGTTAACACCACACTTCTCTTTCCCTATGTACTTCATTCATTCTCTTTCTCTCTCACACCCCCTCACTGTCCTGCTTGCTCTCAAATTAAAAAAACAAATCAAATTCAAAAATAACTTTAATGGGATGACAAGATATACAGGTATTGCCAAAGTTTCTACATCAAACTATTCATAAGACATAAACATACAACAATCTACTTATTCACTAAAAAATACCACCAACAGCTTAACCTGGTTCAAGGTCAGTTGGCATTCATCTGTATCCCTCTCCCCCGGGTCGTGCCTGAAAATAGGCAGGATTTGTCTAGTGCACTTACCCGGTCAACAAAAAATAAATAAATAAATAAATACACCTATGTTATGTTTAGAAGCTGGTGGCAGGATGCTATATAGCTTGCAGCTATTTCTGCTATATCACCTTGTTCTCCAAGCAGTATACACAGTTTAACTTCAGCACTCATGAGCTGGAAATACACTGTCCTTTGTGATAGCTTTAGAAAACACTGTCTTCATAGACAGCTGTATTTTGTACAGTACAGAATGAAACACATCTCTGTTTCAATTTTACTGCTTTGACACTGAGTACAGAGTGAAGCTTTTTTTGGCTTTCCATGTTAATTTGTGCCTGCCTGTTTCTATTTCTAAATTGTGGTCACAGATCCCATATTTGGTTAGAATTTGTCTGTGTTTAGCATTTTTAACTCTATGCAGATAAGAATCGATGGTGAAGTTTCTCTGTCTCTCACACACAGACACACATACACACACACACACACAGAGCATGGCACTCAGACACCGTCCAGCTGTTAATGAATCTGCAAGAATCCCTTCTTAAAAGCAACACTTACTGCAACATCAAGCATTCATGTATTGGATATGTCTATGTACATAAGTAATTAATGCAACTTGTGTTTAACTAATGAAGTACCCCAGAACCGACATTCTAAATGTCAGTTTCAATTAACTATAGTGAGAAAGGGCCAAGCCATGCTGCTGTAGCTCTCCACCCCCTCTTTCACCCTTGGAGTGACTGCAGCTGTTGCAGAGGAAGCCAGTGCTTGATAATTGAAACTGCAGTTTGGCCAGGAAGGCCCAGGACAAGCTAGGAAGAGCAAGAGGAGGAAGAATTGGGAATAGAAGGTTGGAACCCCTAAACAAAGCAGGCACAAGCATTGATATGGAAGAAGCATCATTCAAGGGACATTTTAGACTACTGCATAGACTTGGTGGACTGTACCTCAAGGGGTAGGCTTGTACAAAGCCAAGGAAGGGACAGTCCCACTCACAGGCCTAATGCTTTCAATTAATTAAGAACCTGTGTACGGCATGCCACTAATAGTGCTTCTAGCGGTAGCACTGCCAGCATAACTTCTTAATTGTATTGTAAAACTCACTGTCCAAGGAGGACCAATGTCAAGGTCAGGATTAACAGAACCTACTCCCTAGGACAGTTTACTAGTCCAAATGCAAGAATTGGGCTTTAGCTGTAGGGCAAGATGGTAAACCACTAGAGAAATGCTAGGTCTGGGGTCACCACCAGTCTAAGGTTAAGTGAACGTGGAAATTGCCAACTTCAGTTTGGCTTTGATTCAGACTGTCTGTCATTGTTTCAGTTTTGACATTTCAGCCAGAAACACATCATGTCCTCAGTATAGGGGTTCAGCAGGCTGCAAATAGGTAAAGTGGCACCCTCCACCACCTCTCATCCACCCCAGTCAATCCAAACCTCTTCAGCCCTCCCCATGTCCTTCAGTCAGATTAAAAAAACAAAATTGATTTGGTAGGGAGGAGGAGCATGACACATAACTAGGGTGGGAGAAGAGGTGGTCATGGGATTAGTCCTGGTCAACTAGGAAGCGTAACATTTTTTTTAATGAACTAGCCAAAAGTGTTCTCCGCAGGACAAAAAAATTATATTGGTCCAAATTGAAGGTAAATGTGCCAACCTTTTAGCACATTCACCTAATAAAAATTCAGCATTGACTCATCCTTATCTCTAGTCATCACAGTTGAAAGCAAGTTATGTGATTGTTTGTGCAGGAGGCAGCTCTAAAGGCCTTACTCCTATGTCCACATGGCCCACTTCTTTTCCAGTTTCTAGTGGCCATACATTTACCTATATATTGTAAATCTAATGATTAGCAGAGAAGTGGAGGAAGGAAGATGGTGGATGTGTGTCTGATCTGTTGAAGAGGATTGGTCTTTGACAAAGGAATTTAAGGCTAACTTGAAATGGTATCGTTGTTACCTCTGCTTTATGAAAACATTTTCTTCTTATATTCTTCTGTGCTGTTTGGCCCACTGGCTCCTGACCTGACCCTATCTTAGCCTAGCTGCCATACCTGTCAAGATCCAGAGAAGCAGAAAAAGGAGTTGGAGCCAGAGAAGAAGTCCACTGAAGCAAGAAAAAGATAAGAGAGGACTTAAGACTTTGGAGGTAGTATTGAGATTGTTATGCATTGATTTTCTACACAGCAAAGGAGAACAGGGAAAAGGTTGATGGAGAAAAGGACAGCTTTATTCTTGAGCCAGTTCATACAGTGTGTGGTATGAAACTGTAAGCTAAAGTAATTGAGAAGTGCTTGTCTGGGGAGTTACAACTATCAGATAAAACATAAATATAAATAACATCTTTTCTGACATATGTTATCTCAGTTTTGAACCCACACCTACTGTGTACAAGTTCTGTTTACTCCTTCTGCCTGAGAATCTATTTTGCATCATAGGGATATAATTTTTTTTATAAAGAGATTACGTTTTTTGCCTTCTTTTTTTTTTTTTTTTCTGCAGGCTAATAGGTCACATGGAAATACTGAGACACACTGTAGGGGCCTCATCAGAACATTAAGTTTCACCCGTGGGCCGTCTGGCGTTCTTTGTTAAGTTTTTAGAGCATTTAACTAAATATTCCACAAAGCCAATAGTGATGTGAACATCAGCATTTTAAAAGTTCTGGCTATATGAAGCTTTATTTACTAAGTGGTAAGACACACTGTTATAGTGGATAAACATCGTAGCTTGATCTTGGTTTCATATAAGATGTTTCTGAGCAACAGATTTTTTTCCTTTTATCTTTTTATCTATTTGGTCTTGTTCACCACGGTGACATAAAAAACAGAATCCATTGAAGTTTTGTTTTTTAAGATGACAATACTTTGCAACTTGTAAGTTTTAACTCTGTAATCACTTTTTTTTATCTATGGCCACAGTTACATTTTCTCATCACAAGGCCAAAGGCTATCTTGCAACCAGATTTAGTTTGCTTTCAGGGAAGGGTTTGCCCAGATAGATCCCGTTCCAACCCCAATGAAACACAAGACACAATCTTGGAGGAAAAAGCCAATGTTTACTTGACTAAAAAGCAATGCATACATAATCATCCATTTCATGAACATTTTATACATATACAAAATTTTCAATTCATACAGCATATTACACTGGATTCAAACCAATGGAGTATTCTGTCTGGGGCAGAAGATGCATTTGGTCATACGTCAAATCCAGCTTAGGCACCCAGCCAGCCTTAGGCCAAGGGTGACTCAGCAACCCCCCCACTGGGCCAGTCAGTCCCCCTTGATAAGCTTGACCTGATGACATTTTGGACCTGGTAGGCCATAGCTGTGCAGTGCTACCCTCACAGGGCCTCAACTGTCCTGACCATTGCCCCATGGTTCCCCACTCTGTCACGTGTTTTCCAAAGTTCTGGAGTGCACCCTCACCGGGACGCTTCATCTCCCATTTCTGAGTGTGCACTTGCTGGGCAGATCTTCTCTTCACTATTTCACATCCAACTTTGATTTACTCCCCCGAATCATCCACCACCATATTACCAACTGAGGGTATTGATAAACCACACCTGTCTAAGACTGTCAGTCCATACCAAACTATGGGAGGTGGGAGTGCTTCAGTGTTTATTCTTGTCCTGTCCAGGCAGAAAGAGGCTGACCCTCTGCTGCCTGGACCTTAAGTTACCTTTCCTTTGCCCCTCCCCACTAGTGGCTACTCCTAGCCTACTTGAGGTCAGGGCAAAAGCCATTGGTCTGACCTTCCCTTGGTCACTCTACCTGGGAAGGTTATGCCCAGAGACTCTACCTGGCCACTGGGCAAATTACCTCCTGGAGATAGCCAGGAGGAGCCATGCCTAGATAGATCCTGTTCCTTTCCCAATGAAACACAAGACTGCTTGTGATATCAAGATCCAAGATGGTGGCCACGTTGGGATAGCAACAAGGAGCAGCAGTAGAGGATGTTTTTTGATTTGATTTTGATTTTATTTGTTTATTTTTTTGTTTATTTTGTTTCTTTTTTATCTGTTAGCCATTAAGTTTTTTTTGTGGCAGGTAGATAGGGTTCAAGCAATGAGTTAGTGAGTTTGAGGGGCATGCTTCAGGAACTTGGTTTTAGTTGCAATTAGTAAATGAAGTTGCTTATTTAATTTCCATTTTTTACTTGTCTTCTCTAGTGTCTTGTTCTGTTACCTGGCACTGGGATATCTGTCCATATTTTCTCTGATGCTGGTCTGAAAAGTGCTCTGATTATCTGGTGGCTTCTCATACCTGACAAATTTTTGTGGTTGGGTCTGAGCAAAGTGGAGAAGAGGAGTTGATCTGTCCTGCAGTTGGCTGCATCTCAGGATTTGTGCAGAGAAGTTCATCATGGAATAGCAGGGGAGATGAAGCTTATTCCAATAGGAACCACCACCGAGGGACTCCTGCTTGTTGCAGGAGGCATCCAAGAAGTGGACTGGGACCAGAATTGTCTGAACAGCCCCACTTCATCAATAGATTTAGAGTTCATGAAGCCCCTGTGATTTGGGGCTAACCTTTCTCTTATTGTTATTGCCCAGACAGAAGCAGAGGGGTTCCTGTGCCACTTGCTGGGCTGGTTGGCTGCAGGGCTATTGGCTGTGCTGGAGCGTGGGAACTGCACTCACTGAAGAGTTGTGGGTATTGCCTTGGATGCTTCTAGAGATCTGGAGGGCTAATCAGCTCAGGAATTAAAGTGACGGTTGCAGGGCCTAGGGAGGTGGGCCCCCAAGTATGCGGTTGGGACGTCCTGCGCTTTATCCACCTGAGCTGCTTTGCTCCCTCCCTAGGTCAGCTGTGGGATGGCCATTCGGGGGGAAGAAGAACTCTATGCTGGATTAAGGATCCATTGATTGGGAACTGCCTTCTTGTGAACTATATCCTTGAGAGGACATTGTTTATCTGGACTCTGCAGGACAGTCAGACTCTCTCATTTTTTCTTGTGACCAATTTGGAATGGTGGGGTAGTGAGAGTGCCCTCTAAAAACTGTATTTGCTTTGTAATCTCTGTTGACTTTGTCTTGGCCTATGTGAGAGATACAGCCATGGGATAGTCTGTTTTTCCCAAGGGGTGAGAGCTGTTCGGTATTTCATTCGGTATTTTTATCATTGAGAGTTTTAAGCAACCTACCTGTTTGTCCTGGCATTTTCTGATGACTGCTAATGTTGAATCAGATGTATTTTATTAATTTATTTGACTGTGATTTGTATTGTGTTTTAGATTTGTGATTTTATGAATTGTTTCTAAAATTTTAATGTCTGCTAATGATTTATAGGTGCCTTGATCAGTGAAAAGGTGCCTTTTATAAATAAAATTTGATTTCATTTGATTTGCAGACACAATCTTGGAGGAAAAGGCAGATGTTTACTCGACAAAAAAACAATGCATAATCATCCATTTCATCAACATTTTATACATATACAAACTTTTCTGGTCCATACAGCATATTACACTTGATTCAAACCAACAGAGTGTTCTCCCTGGGCAGCAGATGCATTTGGTCATGAGTCCACTCAAACTTAGGCACTCAGTCCACCTTAGGCCAAGGGAAACCCAGCAAACCCCCACTGGGCCTGCAAGCCCTCTTTAACAAGCTTGACCTGATGGAATATTGGATCAGCTAGGCCATAGCCATGCAGTGCTGCCCTCACATGGCCTCAACTGCCCTGACCATCGCCCCCTGTGATTTCCCAGCTCCATATCATGTTTTTCAAAGTTCTGGAGTATGCTCTCACTGGGCTGCTCCATCTCCCATTTCAGAGTGTGCCCTCACAGGGCCTCCCCTTATCTTCACTATTTCATATCAGACTTTTATTTGCTGCTCCAAATCATCCACCACAAGATGTGCAATGTAGTTATGCATCACCCAACAAAAATGCTCAAGGGTGAATACTCCACATCTAACCTTCCAAAACCTCTTGGATACTATTGTTAAATAGGTCTTGCCCCACCTCAGACAGATGTACTCCATCTTTATTATATAACCCCCCTCAGTCAGGTGGGATTTATAGTGGTTGTAAATTACTTGGATCCCCCATGCAAGGCAGAATCGAGACACCTCTCAATTCACCTCCCTGCGTACCTTCAACAAAGCCTCCACTGTCCTCCACTTTAACCATGGCACTATCCTGGACCATGCCAGCAATGTGTTCAGCATTTGCTACCTAATCCAACTCAGGTCAGCTGTGATTCCCCTAATCACATCAATGGAGGACAAGCTGCCAAGATCATTACCTCCAAGGTGTATGATCAGGCCATCCAGGGGGACATTGACCAGCTCCATCTTCTGCAAACTCTGTATTAAATCCCCCCATTGCATGTTTTCTATCCCGCTCCACTGAACTATCCCTTTTCTGAGGGTATGCAAGTTGCGTTCCTTGAGCCCTACATGCCACCGGTTTGTGGGCTGTCCTAACAAAGGAATGTCCCAGCACCCATATGCTTTTGGCTGTGGGAGGTGTACCTACAAAATAAATCAATAACAGTTAGCATGCTTCACTCCCATGGGTGCCTGGCTTGTAACTTCTCCTTTGTTTGTGGGCCTAATGTACCCTTTGTAAACCCTTGACTGCTACCTGCTGATGGCCTTGATCTTCTGTTCCTGACAACCCAGCCTTGCCACCTCTGTGGCAGGCCCTATCCTGAATAAGTGTGTGTTAAAATCCTTGTGGTCCCTACCTGTGGCCAGAATTCTTTTCCTCAGCACAGCCGCAAAGTGATACCTACTCACTGGCTTACCATTGCTATGCACAAAAAAAATTCCCCTGCCAGTGCGCTGTCTGATCCAGATAGTCTTTGACTAAAACCCACGGGCAAAGCATGTGCCCTGTGTAGTGTAACTAGTCATCATGGGTCCAGTTGAGCAGTCATGGACTGTCACAAAGTTATCTTCAGTCGATCACTCTTAACACTGACATCCCCCCATTGAATGTTATGCCTTCCCACAAGCATGGAATCCTCCACCAACTCCGACACCCCTAAAAGCTCCAAAAGAGGCACAAGCAAATAGTGTCCTGAAAAGTCTTGCCTCATACACCAACGAGCAGACCTGGCTTAAACAGACTAGTATTTCTCCCAATAATGTGCTGTCCACTGGTTTTCTAGTGTCCTTACGGATCCCTCTCAACAGCGCCCAACCTTCAACCATTTTCCTGATAATGAATGAGCCTGTAGTATCTTCTGAGACCTTGCATCTTTGTAACGAAAGCTATCACTAAGCGGCTATGGATATTTGAAGGCAATCTGCCTTCCTCAATGAAGGAATGGACAAACTGCTTCACCAGCCTGGGGCTCTGCAGTATGTCCAGTCACCGCCCATGCTCTTCCCCCAAATGCTGAAAACTCATGCCTGATACTTATGTCAGGTTCCAGGTTTCAAAGCGCACTGAACCAGTTTGACTGTTTGAGGATCACCGCCTGCCACAAGGATGCAGGAACTTTTTTTTTTATTCAATCTAGGATTACAAGTACCTTTGGCCTAGTAGCTCAATTACAAAGGTTCCACGTCAATGGGGAATCAGAATCCATAATGGAAAACAAACTTGAGCAAAGGTTGCCTCTGCTGCTGGTGGTGCCATCTGCTGGAAACACTCAAACTGTAAGCAAGACAATGCATCCACTGTTAACATTTGTTGTCCCATGTACATGCTTCACCCTAAATGTGAGATTCAGCTGCATGCAACACAGCACAAATATACGCAACAGCTTCATTACTTCCTTTGAGTTTGATCACTGTGTGTTCAGAATCCCTACCACTGCCATGTTATCTGACTGGAATAACACCTAGTAGTTCATCAGTCACCCCACACAAATACAGCCACCACTATGGGAAACAATTCTAACAGTGTCACGTTCTTGTGAGGCCAGACTCACACCAGCTGTCATCCCCTGGTCCTGCTAACCAAGAGCCCTGAAAATATGCCCCATAACCAATACTCCCAGTGGCAGTCACCATCTGAAAGTCCTGTAAAAACTCTACACCTGTCTGCCACATTGACACCCCATTGAAACATTTCAGAAAATATTCCCAGACTTCCAGGTCAGCTCTCATGTCTGAGTTCACCCTGATATGATGGTGAGGTTGCAGCGCACCCTTTGTCACCCAGGCCAAATGCTTAATAAATAGCCTCCCTGGAGCTACTGCCTTGCATGCAAAACTCAAATGGCCAATTAGACTGCAGTGCCTTCAATGTGACTTTCCTTGTAGTGTGGACTGTGGATACCAAGCCCCATAGGCACTCAATTTTTTTGACTGGCAACCTGGAAGCCATTTCCACTGTGTCTAGTTCAATGCTGAGGTAAGTCATCTGCGTTACTGGCCCCTCGGTCTTCTCATATGCCAGTGGTACCCCAAACCATCCCATGAGCTGCATAAAGGATCTAAGGATGTCACCACCTTCTGTCATACCAGGAGCCCCAATGAAAAGAAATTGTCCAGGTAGTGTGTTATTCTTGTGTTTCCAGAGTACATTTTTGTCACCCATTCAAGAAAATGGCTAAAGGCCTTGCAAGAAATGGAGCAACCCATTGGTATGGCCATATTATAGTAAATATGACTATCAAAAGAAAAAAACCCAGCAAGTCAAAGTCATTTGTACAGACCAGCAATTAATGGAAAGTTGACTTTATGTTGCTTTTGGAAAAGCAAGCTCCCCTGCCCACCTACTGTGTCAGCTTGACCGCTCTATCAAAGGATGCGTAACTAACTGCACTGTCTTCAGTACTGATGTGGTCATTAATTGATGTTCTCTTTGGGCATGATAAATGATGAATCAGCCTGTATTTCCCTTGTGCATTTTTGGGGACCATACCCAAGGGTGATATCCTGAATGGGGTGATATCCTGAAAGGGTCCAGTGGGGGTTCATGAAATTGGCCTGCCTCTCTACCAGCCTCTACTTCCTTACTGATCTTTTCTGCAACCACATGTTTTAGTTAGTGCACTGATTTCAGGTTGCAGGATGTGGTGGATACTTGTGGACCTTGGTAAGGAATGGGAAAACCAGTCAAGAAGCCAGCAATCAGGTAGCATGCATCTTTTTTACATGGGTAGTGGTCTAGCCAGGGCCATAGATGCTCAAGATTTATGTGGGACCTCACCAACATTTTTATTGGTTTTATCCCCCTCTCTGTTTTTGGCCTGCTAGCCATCACCCTTTTTGTATCCACTACTCCCGTGGCATACACTCACCTTGTGTTTGCCTCCACAGCTGATACACTCATGTTTGTATTTACAGAAATCAAGAAAACACTTCCCTATGTTGAATTGGTTGTAGGTCCCCTTCTGGCCATTCCATGGTGTCCTGTGCACCATATTACCACTAGCCGTGTAGGCCACATTAGCAGGTTATGCCCACATCATGTGTTTATACCATAGGTTATGATCTATCTTGTCCCATCGCACATCCAGCACCCTTGCTAACGTCATTCTAAACAGCTTGTCGTAACGTAACCAAGCATTCCCCTCATAAGCTAGGTGGGCTGTTTTGATATTGTCCCTGTATTTTATCAGCTGCCTATTTTCTGGTGGGAACCTCCCACAATAAATGGTTATAAACATGATGAAAGCTACCTTCCACTTCTCAAAGGTCAGCAGTACCTTGGTCCTATGCAGCTTCTCCTTCTGAACCTTATCCTTGTTACCCGAATTGGGCAGTTCTGTATGTAGCAAGTGAACAGTCTCTATGTATGCCCCTTTCCTACCTCATGGACCATAGGCTGTGACACCATAGCCCCTTGCGCTGCCAACAGTCTTGAGCCAGAAGTCACTGACTCTGTGCCCAGTGCCCCAACCCCTAGACCTACCATACCGCCAGGTCAGCTTGGACCCAACTGTTCGCATCTGGCATCCCTGCTTCCACATCATTTGACAGCCCTGCCACTGTGGGTGCATTTTACGGTATAACCTCCCTCACCCTTCACTCCTGCCCTTTGGGTAAAACTGTTGGGTCTGTCCCCCTCATGTTCTGTGACCCTTCCCCCTTGGGGGTTCTCTGTCCAACCTGCGAGTCCTGAAGCAGTGGAGGAACTTGACCCACAGCAACATTGTTCACCACATTGCCCTCATTTGAACAATTGTTGTCCCACCCACTATGCCCAGGTCCATACCTGGAATGCTGCTGGGGGTAGAGGTGAACAAGTGCCCCCACCCACTGCCGCTGAAGCATCTGCTTTACCTTGGGTGGGACTGGGAAGATATTGTGGGATCCAAGGGAGTGGCATCGGCCACAATCCTGGGGCCACTGCACCCACTGGGCCAAGTACACCTCCATGTGTATCCTGGTTGGCTACTTTTGCCTCACCTGCCTCAGCCCTTGGTCTGAGAACCTTAACACCTTTTTGGCCACAAGCCCTCTTGAGTGCCTTGGCGTACAGGCATCTTCACACTGAGGTGGGGCCTTTGCTTTGGTACCCTCTCCCCCTCAGCATAGCAGACCCTTTTTTGCTTCCTATTAGATCTACCACCCCCCCCAAGCTGTAGCCAGGCCCTGTGCCAACTACCTGTTCACTTTCCAACTCACCAACTTGGTCCAGTAGTATGGATGCCTGAATGGGTCTCTTCATCCCTCCAGCTGCCACACCATCTCCCGCTGGACCTCTGGGATACTGTTCCTCACTTCCTTGATCTTCAGGGGTAGGTTAGTCATCTATCTGTTCAGAGCGTGTTATCATCATCATCACTTTGTGGCCCCAGACTGTGTTACCAGTGCCTCTGTCATCCTCCTGGAGTGCTTCCTTTTTCAGTAAAGGAAACAAAGATACCACCAGATGGTGTACATTTCTGTTATACACACACACAGCCCCACTCTCCCACCCACCTCTCCACTATCCCAAAAAACAGTAGATCTATAGTTACAGTATATAAAGCAACAACCACTCCCCCATCCCATCCCTTTCCTCCTCGTCCCTTCCCCCAACCCCGGAGGAAGGATAGGCTAACTGAAAAAGGGACTAAGCTGGACAGCCTGACTTAACACAGTGATATATTGAGGAGGATGTGTAAAAGATGCTAATAAGGGTATTCACTGCATTAACAAAACTTGTAAAGGTTCCCAGATATGATTAAAGTTAGATAGTCTGCCAGCCATGCTGGTGATAAGATGCTCAGCCTGCAAAGCAAATAGTATCTCATTATACCATTCTAAGAATTGTGGTATGCAGTGGTCTAACCAATGCTGGAGAATGACCTTATTTACGCATGCTGAGATTAAAGCCATATACGGCCTCTGGTTACCTATCAAGATATTGGAACAGTCCCCCAGAATGCACACTTCGGGGGGAAAAGCCTCAGAAAGCCCTAATAAGGGATCTAAGCATGTGCAAATCACATTCCAGAAGGGGAACACCTTCTCACAAATCCACAGAAGTTGAAGGTCTTTCTAAATGAAAATAGTTTAATTAACCCACACCAATCAGGTTTTAGGGACAAACACAGTATTCAAACAGCTTTATTAAAAGTAGCTGGAGATATGCAGCAAGCTTTTGAAGACATATTAAGGATGGGTGCAATATTTATCGATTTATCAAAGGAGATTGATATGCTAGATCACAGAACACTATTAAAGAAATTATATTCCAGCGGTGGAGCAGAGGGTTGAGGTGCTGGATGGCACACATCGAACCACATTGGTGACCCGGGTTTGGGAATGAACTCAGGTCGCCGGGTGCTGGCAGGGGAGGAGAGGATTGAGCATCCAGAGGACTGCTCTCCTCTCCAGGGGTGGGTTGGGGAAAGTGCTTCACTCTGTAGTGGCCCCCTAGTGGAGGCCGGAGACACTACAAGGAGTGTCGCAATGTGGGCTCTCCAGGCAAAAAACATGAAAGATGGCACGTCTCCAACCAGATGATGGCGGCCCCACCTCCCCGCACCTCTCCACTGTGAAGTATCCAGGGCTGCAGTATCCACGATCTGCCCAGAAGCAAGAGAGTGCTTAGGCACTCTAAACTCCCCTCCCCATCACCCTCTCTGGGGTAGGGGGTTCCCCTCAGCTAAGGGATATGCCAGGTCAGCGGAGCATTGGAGCAGCAGGATGGAGGGTCAGCAGCAGAGGCAACGGCAACGGCAGGACTGGCTGCCCGAAGGAGTGGACGGAACATGCGTGGTAGGCAGGATTAAAAAAAAAAAAAAAGAAATTACATATTATGGGTATTTCAAAAGATGTTGTAAATTTGTTTCAGAGTTAATTAATAGGATATATGCAAAAGCTGGCTTTGGGTTGTTACCAATGTGAACTAATGGAAATAATATCTAAGTTTCCACAGGGATCCATATTGAGCCCACCACTTTTCAATCTTTATATGAATGATCTCACTGTTAGAAACCCTGATTTAAAGCTACATCTATATGCAGATGATACTGTGATTTATGCCAGTGGAATGTCTATTCAACATATACAGATCTTACTGCTGGATGTGTTCGATACTTTGCATCTCTAATTTGTAAATAACACATTGGCTCTGAACACAAGTAAATCAAAAGTTATGTTGTTTGGTCAGAAGACTAATGACCATCACTACGGGTACTTTTTGAACATAGTTTCAATGGAGAGAACCATTTTGCAACATGTAGAAATGTATAAATACTTAGGAATCTAGGTCAATAACCAATGCAAACGGAATGTCCATATAAGTTTTCTAACAAAAAAACTAGTGCAAAAACTGGGAATGTTATACAAAGTATGAAAAGAGCTTGCATTACATTCAAGATTAAAAGTGGTTAATCACAAGATTATCCCTTTTATAGATTATGGGAATGTTGTGTATTGGGGGGGAAGGGCCTCAGGAACAGACCTTGCAAGGATAGATGTAATATATAATCGCCTTGATACATTTGTCCTTCACACCCCTTTGCATAAACATCACTGTAAATTATACAGGGAACTGAACTGATTACATTTAGAGAAAAGAACATTACACACAGTAAGTTTGATGTCTAAAGGTTATAAAAAACAGCTTCCAGACTATATTGGTGAAAATATGGAAATAAAAGTTTCTAAAATAGTGCTAAGGTAATCAAATAGCATTGAATTTGGGATCTCTTTCATGAAATCTAAAATAGGATGTTTAAATAATAGCATTCTTGCCAATCTGCTTACCAGTTTAAATAAAAATGTAATGTAATGAAAAGGATGTTCTTCTTTGTATTACCAAGGTCACCATTCTTAGAATTAGGGGTGTGTGAAAAACAAATCTGGTTAGTGAAGACAACCACTACCCCACTCCCCCATCTCAACCCCCCAAGTGGGCCACAGGCACAGCCCTCCTCTCTCCTCTATGGTCGGTGGCCTACTGAACTGCTGTCAATATGAATGAGCATGTGCTTGCTTGTACAAGCATGTGCTCATTTATTGCAGCTCCTGGTCA
Organism: Neoceratodus forsteri; assembly: GCA_016271365.2. NCBI lineage: Eukaryota > Metazoa > Chordata > Ceratodontiformes > Ceratodontidae > Neoceratodus > Neoceratodus forsteri. The sequence goes on along the minus strand of CM057449.1, from coordinate 937,145,213 downwards.
TCTTTCACAAGTTTTCAGGGGTAGAGGTCAGAGGGAAGGGGGGCTGTTCTGGTCTCCAGGGTCCACAACACTGTTCCCCATCCCACCCACCCCATGGGCAAACAGAACAGTCCCTCCCTCCTATACAAATGAAGAAAGGAAAAATATGCAAGAATGGAGGTGCTTAATATCAAATGTCAGGCATTTGGGAAATAAGCAAGATGAATTATAATGCATCTTAATAACAAGAACATCCAGTTATGTGTAATCAGTCAAACATGGTGGAGTGAGGAGAATACATGGGGTAATATCATTCAAGGTTTTAACCTCTTTAGGAGGACATAGGGAACAGAAAAGGAGAAGGCATAGTACTCTACATATGGGATGCCAGTGAAGCAGTGGAGATAATGAATGTGTAGTGTGTAAACTCTGAGCAGCTCTGGGTAAAGGTGATGCCAAAGGGAAAGAAAAGGTTTTACCTAGGAACTGTATATAGGTCCCCTTATCGAGAGAAAGAGTTAAACAGCAGTTGCTAAACACCCTGAGGAAATGTATGCCTGATGATAACATCATTCAATTGGGTGATTTCAATCTCCCAAAAATTGATTGGGAAGGAGAAAAAAAGGCAGTACAATCTTGGAAAAGGATTTCAGAGAGATAATGGTTATGTTAAACTTAGAGCAATATGTGAAACAAGAAACAAGGGGAGATAAAATCCTGAATCTAGTGTTAAGTAATATGGAAAATAACACAGAATGTAAGGTTAAGGCTCTTTTGGGTAGCAGTGCCAGTGACTATGACAGAATGTACCTTAAAATGAATAATTTAATATTTTATAGAATACAGAAGTCAGGAAAAACTTCAGTTAAGTGCTTCACTATTGCAAACTTTGGGATTACGAGGGAAGAAATAAGGAGGTTGGGTTGGAAAGGGGATTTTACTGGAAAGAAGACATAGTAGATAAAGGATTTAAACAATAAAATTAAGCTCTTGATTGAAAGATATGTGCTGGAGAGAATAAAGTGCAACCTTAAATGAAACTAAAGATACTATCCAGATGGAATGAGAAAATTAAAAAGCAAAGGGAGGAAAAAGGAAAATGCATAAGGAAGTTAAGAAAAGAAACACTGATCAAGAACAACTATAAGTCATTTTTCCAATTTATAAAGAGTGGGAAAGCAAACAGTGAGTCCACTGGTGGTAGATACAAAAACAGTCTTACAGATTGAAGACATGGTGGAGATTTTTAATGTCTTCTTCTGCTCTGTGTTTAATAAAGAATCTCATATCAGTAACACTAGTACTGAATTTGTGAAAATTCAAGAAATTAGTCTAGATAAGAAATCTTAAAAAGAGTCCGAAATAATTAAATCCATAAAAAACACAGGGACCTGACAACATATACCCAAGCATAGTTAAAGAACTAGCTATACAGCTAGTAGTACCACTCACTTGTATTTTTCAAATGTTCTTGAATTCTGGCAGAGTTACATACTTGGAAATAAGTGACTGTGGTCCCTATCTTTAAAAAGGGTTTAAGATCAGATTGTAGAAATTACAGGCCTCTAAGTCTGCTGTCAGTGGTGGGGAAAATTTTGGAAATCATAACAAAGGAGGATATAGAAAATCACATTAACAATAGAGGATTTGTGGATCACACACTGCATGGTTTCTGAAAAGGTATATTGTGTCAGACTAAATTTATTACGTTTTTTGAGCCAGTTAGTAGGCTCTGGATAGGGAACTGCTAATGAACATAGTGTTCTTGGACTACAGTAAGGCATCCAACAGTGTGCATCATAAGGAACTAATAAAAGGAGTAGATATGTTGGAATTAAACAAGAGTCTTAGGGGACGCTTGTAGAGTTCAGGCCATTTACAAGCAGAGTACCCCAGGGATCTATGCTAGGTCCAACATTATTTAATACTTATATGTCATCAATGCAGTTAAAAATGGGTGAGAATGTGAAAGTTCATGGACAACACTAAAGTGGGTGCTATTGTTGATGAAAATATAGCCACAGACAACTTAAAGGGGGAATTAAAACAGTTGAAAACTGAGTGCAGAAGCACAAGTTGAAGTTTAATATTGAAAAATTTACAGTGATACAGTTTGGAAAATGAAATCAGAAAGCAAAGTATCACTTAAATGACAGAAAACCTAAGGTAACCAGTGCTGAAAAGGATCTTGGAGCAATGGTCTCTGAGAATCTTCAATTTACCTATTGGGTTGCATTGGGGAAAATATTACTAAATATGGACAGTAAGGTCATTATGTCCTTGTATGGAGCACTGGTGAGGCCACAGTTGGAATGCTGTGGGCAGTTCCAGGTACCACAGAATAAAATGGAAATATGGATAACGGAGAGGATTCAGAGGAGGACTTCCAAAATGGTAACTGGTATCACAGGAGCAGATTATGATGAGAGGAGGAGTATACTCATCTATACACATGGGAGCAGAGGAGGTTAAGAGGTGACATGTTATTGATATATAAAGCTTTTAAGAAGGGCATGTGGAAAGATCTAGGACTGGAGCTGAAAGAAAGGCAATATGATAACAAAGGGCTTAGTAAGCAACTGGGAGGTGAATTGTTTAAAATGAGCAAAAGGAGAGATGGATAACACAAAGTGATGACTATGTGAAATAACCTTCCAGGGGATATAGTGGACAGGTGTTGAAACCTACAAGATAAAATCAGACAAATACAAAAGGGAGAATAATAGTTTGGGCTATGTCCATTGAGAAATGGCAAACTTGCAAATGGGTTTAAAAGCCTCCAACAGTGAATATGTTTCCTATGGTTTCTATGAAGATTCCTATGTCCAACCTCAGTTATTTCACCATAATACCACAGCTGATACTTGATGGAATATCTTGAAATTTGGCATATGCCTAGTCAGTTCCTTGATCTCTTGATCATGTAAATTTGGTAGAGATTGGTTGGCCAGTTTCAAACATTCCAGAAGGTTGAAAATACATAAAAATACGTTTTTAAAGACCTGCAATTTGCTTGCTGATAGAATAAAAATAGCTATGAGTTTAAACATAAAACTTCCAGACTAGAGTTTGGCCCCAGTATAATTCTTTGCTAGGTGGGTTTACAGAGAAGTTTGTAGAATTTAAATATTAAAAAATAGTGCTATTTGTCTACATGGGCAGTTCATTATTTCACAAATTTTTCATAATTGGCTTTTAGAAAAATTTACTCATTCATGACTCAGAATCCAATTTTGTGAGATAATACTTATATTTTTGTGAGACTCAGCAATCACAAAAGCAAGAAGACAAGAGAAACCTCTGCAAATTAAAAACAAGAAAATATGTTGGAACTAAGTTAAGTCTAATACTTGTATGGTTGATTATATAAGGAGTAAAACAGATTTTAAAGTAATTTTTGATAAAAAATACATTTAAAAAAATTAATGAAGTGCTGCATGTAGTAAAAATAGGCCCTGCTTTCACACCTCATAAACCTATTTTTATAACTCACATCACTTTACTGGTCACTGTAGTGGGAAAAATAACAGAAAACTTTGAACATCAAACACAACAAATCAGTTGAAAGTAATTCTATAACTTATGTGATCGACAGTGAAGGGTGTAAAGTTGATTCTCAAGTTTCCTGTTTGGGAAAAAGCATACTTTTTAAAATATTAATAAAAATGATGTTGTGTGTCATAAAAACAGGCCATTTCTTCATTCATGAACCTCTTTTGATGACTGGCAAACTCACTTCCATAAGATAGAATCTCATTTTTGTCAGTCTCATAAAAAAAACAATCTAGATTGCTTTGTAAGGCCATTTCTGTGAACAGGAGACTGCTTTTTGCATGGCCCGCTACTGCTGTGGTACTATATGTGTGATGATGCACTTGCTGCAGGTCACTTACAAAGTCCAGTACAAGTCTGGCACAACGTGTGTGATGATACAGCTACAGGACTGGCACAAACTGTGCAATGTCACAGCTGCTTCTTGAGTGGCCCACAGGTCTAGAGCAATGTGTGTGATGATGATGATGCAGCAGCTGATTCTCGTCATATGGCTCACAGGCCCATATGCAGAGTTACCTACTATGGCTAACTCAAAAAGAAATAAAATCCTTTGGGAAAAAAATAAACTATGTTAACTCACAAGTGATGGTTTATTATTAAAGTCACAAAAGTAAGGGTATGAATTGTTCGGGTCTCTTGAACCATAACTGTGCCCACCCTCACTCACCACCCCCATGAACCCCACCAAACTGAATACCAAAGCCAAATCCAGGTTTCAAACATATATTTTAACATCATAAATAAATAACGTATCACAAAGAATAAAGTTACACCCCATGATGAACACGGCACTTATATGTTTTGAGATGCAAAGCCACAGAATACAGGTCTGCAATACAGTGTTCAATGTTTTTGTTGCTTCTTGAATGGTCTGCTAGCTCACTTTCAGTTATAGATCTGGTCCAATGTGTATGATGATAGATAGCACAATCTGCTGCTGATCTGGGGCAATGTGAGTGATTATGTAACTACTTTATGACTGGCACAGACACAGATGCAGTGCCCCAGTCTAGTATCCTGCTGCCTTGTGTCACACAACATACAAGTGCCGTGTTTGTCATGAGGTGTAACTGTATTCCTCATGCTATGCTTTTTATTCATGCTGTTATAACGTTTAAAACCTGGGGTGGGTTTTGGGCATTTCATTTGGTAGGGTTTACAAGGGTTGTGGATAGGAAATGGTGGAGTCGGTGTTCAAACAACCCTAAAACTGTATTCCCTTTCTTTTGTGGTTTTAAAAATTAACTCTAACTTGTTCAATACTGTATTTATTTGCAATGAATCTAAACTCTATATTGCTGCCAGTTTTACGATTGTGGAGAAGTAGCACCACAGTAGTTAGGGCCGAGAGGCAGCCCTATGATAAACCTCAATTTTTGTCATGTTAATAACTCGGCCATCCTTGAACAAAACCTGCACTTTGCCATGTGCATTCTTGAGCCCAGGATCTCTAGATGATGAAAATCTGGTAATGATAGCCTAAATGGTTAAAAAGGTCTAGAAGGTTGAAAACATGCAAAAATGTGATTTATAATCTTTTTTTTTCCTCACAGATAGCCACTAACTGGCTTAGAGTTGAGACATGAAACATTCTTGTTAGTTTGGTAAGGGTCAAGGGTGTTTCTTTGCCATTTGGTTTAACTGGAAAATGTGCAGCATTGAAATTAACAAAATAAGCCTGCATTTTTGTGCATGCACAGTTCTGTTTTTCACAAATGTTTCTTAAGTTTTTTTTTCAAAAGCAGCAGTGCCCATTTTCAATACTTGATGGCATTGGGCCCTATTCATGAATGGGCGGGAAATACACCAAAAGGAGATGTAGCAGCTGTGCGCTAACATGTGCCATGCAGGATGGCACGGTATGTCTGCATTCACAACCAGTGGCAAACAAGCACCCATAGCTGAGGGCAGTGCCCACTAGAGGTGGGCGAAGTGGCCAGAATTTGCTCTGCGAAGTAATTCACAGAATAATGCAGAATCTGTAAAATAATCTGTAATGCGAATCACAGTACTTTGAGCAAGGATTTATTTAACTCTAAAAATTGATTAGCGTTTTGCTCATAAAAGTGCTAAATGTTTGTGAAAATGCATAGCTCTTGCCTCACTGTGTTTAACAAACACGGCACTTCTAGAAAATCTATATAAATACTTTCTGTACAGTTAGTATAGTCCCAAGAAAAAAACTGCTAATCAGTTATTTAAAACCCTGTTGTGTCATTATGAGGAAAATGAAGTCCAATGATAACAATGACTTTACGTTACTCTGCCTTCCTCCAACCACTTCTGCACCAATTTTAATGCGCAGTACATAGAAACCAATGTACTTCACATCACTTCACCTTGTTATTGAGCTCCAAGGTGAATTTTGCAGTGATTCATGGGATTGCAGGTCACATGGGCTCTAGATTGTTCTGCACAGCCTCAGTTCTGTGTATTGTGTGTGTGTGTAGTGGTAGATGGAGACAGTTTCCTCTCAGAGCTCTGTGATTCAAATACTGGAAATGCTGTTAAAAAAGCCTTTTTGAGCCTTTTTTTGCTCACAATTTAGTACATCAATTGTAGGAAACCCTCCTGTGCTCATATCATCGAGTGTTTATTGTTTGTGTGTGTATCTTGAATGTTAATTTAGAACATTCAGCCTGTGTACTGACAGACACTTGAAGTATACTTTGGGGAAGGGGCGTAACTGTGGTGGAGTTAGGTTAAAACTGGGAGAAAAGGGTAGTCTTTCTGTTTTGGTTATATTTTTCTTGTATAACTGTTAATGTACACACAGTAATATTTTCAGTAATTCTTGAAATTTTTTTTCTGATTGTTGTGGTGCAGCAGTGCATAATTTCAGTTTGTTTAAAAGATTTGGTTATATTACTGAAGTTTTCAATTTGCTATGCATTACTTGTAGTGTGTGTGTGTGTGTGTGTGTGTGTGTACGCGCGCGCAATGCATGCCATCAAATTGAACACATTTTATTGTGCCACAGAGCAATTGCAGCAGTGTGATCCTGCTATCCACCGCACCTGCATGATTTTGTACTCCTTTGTGATATCTTGTTTTTGGACTGTTACTGCAGTGCACTGCACCCCCATCAGCAAAAGGTATTGTTTTCCAGATTGGATTGACTTGTGAGCACTGGTTAAGGTGTTGTGACTTTGCGTCTGCATCTCTTCTTGATTCCGCAGTGCAATCTAAATCTATCTGTGCTTTTCAATCTGTTTAGTGTCCAATCTCCATCTACAAGCCACAGTTGTTGATTTTTTTGGCTTCACATCCATCGGCCCAGACTGAAAGTTCAAAAATCTAAATTTGTTTAGAATTTTCTTGATCCCCAAAATGCCTGCAAAGAGACATGCAAGCAAAGCTGTTTCTGGCCATGGCACTGCTGCCAGTGGCAAGATTGTCTGAGGGCATGGTAGTACACAGAAGTGCATAGCTTATGTCAGTAAAGGAATTTCTCCATCAATGTTTTTTACAGTACAATCTGTAGCTTCTCTCATAGTTGGAGGAAATTATATTTTCCCAACTGGTGGTGTTAGTGCAGTTTCTGCTAGCATGAGTATTGCTGCCTCAAGTTCCACTTCTGACCAGTTAACCATTTCAAAAAATATAGTTGAGTCTAAAGCTATGACTGACAGTGTAGATGATGTCATACTCCCCATTAATATCCCCATGGAAGCTGAACATGATTCTGATGCTGGCAACGAAAACTATCAATGTCACATTTCTTCCAGCGCTGTTGAGGTCATGCCTTTACCATCCAATGATTCAAAGTGTGGCGCAAAAATATCGGATGATGATGATGATGATAATGAAGATGATGATGCTGTGGTTGGAACATGTTCTCCACATGACAACATCGAAGCTGAAAATGTGAATGCGGATGATGTTGATGAATATGATAATGATGTCAGTGACTCCTGTTGGGAACCGGAGAAAAACAAAGTCAAGGTGGCTGTGTCTGGGTCTGTTGCCGTTAAATCTCCCCCTCCTCAAAAAAGCTGTGATTTAGCAGTTCCTGTTGGTGATAATGATGATGACCCAGTAATAATCATATGTAGTCATGGTGGTCAGTTGGAGTTCAAGTGTGTCTAGCCTGAAAAATCACGTAGCACACCCTCATTTCAGGGGTTAAGTAAATGGAATCCAATAAGCAGCATCAGGAACATGTTAAAAGAAGGGAATCACAATCCCTTGTTTGGGATATTTTTGTCCAAGATGCAAATGATGAGTCAGTTGCAATTGGCCAGCTTTGCCATGCGTGTGTGAGTCGAGGTAAAAAGGGGAGTCATCTGGGCATGGGGGGCCAACATACACATCTTAAGAACAGGCACTTGGCACTGTGGACCCGGCACCAGATGGCAGCTAATGACATAGTGGGGCATTCACCCTCATCATCAACCTTACTGAGTATGTTATCCCTTTCCATGAGTGTAAGACCAAGTGGGAATTCTGCAGTAGCAATGAAATAACACCAGAGGATTACTACAGGCATGATGAGGGGGAGGATTATGATTTAGAAATCTTGTCAAGTGGTGGTGGTCAATGCAGTATGTCTAGTGCAAGTGGTACATCAACCCCTGTACATAAAACAGGGAAAATAACTTAATTTGGGGACTTGTCATCAGTGCACATGCTCACACCCCACCCCCGGCCATTCGCAAAGCTGAGCCATTTGTCACACCATGTGCAAAACGTGTAAGTCAGCCCATGTTGGAGATTGTTTTTGCCCGTAACCTCCTGCCTGTCTGAAGCATGTGACCTACACTTTGTAAGCCACGTAATGTGTGTGGGCTGCCTGTGAATTCTCACTCTGCCTTAAAACGGAATAAGGTGGAGTGCACAATGCAAAGTCATAATTACTTTGTGACCACTTTGTGGGTGGAATTCTACTTCTCTGCATCTCTAATGCCTACAGATGCATGCAGAGGTGCATGGCAGAGATCCAGATTGAGTCTAGGAACACAATCATGCCACATGACCCCACAATATATGGGCACTGCACCGCCATGCACACGCAGAAGTGAATAATGAAATGGACTGTGACGGCGCTGGCACAACCCCTGCAGGCATGTTGGTCACAGCAAGTCAGCCCACAAGCCAAAACCGCCAAGTGAAGGGGCATGGCCACATGGACAGAGAAGCACCTGACTTATTGACCTCCACCACATGACAGAGGTTGACCAGTTTCACTGGGCAAAAGATGGTTGCCCTGATCACCGACATATGTGGCCACTATGGTGCACTGTACGTGGTGAACGTGCTGAAGGTCCCCACCAAAATGAAGGCATGCCTGCAGCTTGACACACAGTTAGTGGTCAATGCTGCAGGGCCAGAGGTGCACACACACTGAGTGCCATAAAGCACAAGTGGTGTGACATCCAGACCGCCGTGAAATGAGTGCAAGCTGGAGGCCACCAGTCACTCTCAGGGGGCCATTGCTGGTGGCCCCCCCCTCCAAGGAGCCAGTCTTGAGCCCCATTGAGAAGGTAGTGGCAGAGATTATCTCAAAGTGGTCTTCCATGGTAAGAACATGGGCATCAACACACTGGTAGGTATGTGGGGCACGAAGTACGGCATAGGATGCCTGTGGGGCCATGGTGCCAATGCTAATCACCTTGTGATTCATGCTACAGACACAGCCCTGCAGAAAAAAGATTCAGCAGAAAAGACCACACCGGTGGAGCCCCTCAGGGATCATGCACCAACAGGCGGTATGTAGCACAGACCGGATGCCATACTGGTACTGGGACCCATTGCTGTAGCACTGTGTATACTAACCTCCCATTATGTTACCCACAAGGTTATAGCAGGGCCAGTCCCGGGTGATGGAAGAGGACAGCATGTCACCCCAGGATGCCAGATCAATGCCAGAGGACACAGCAGAGAAATAGTAACAGACTCCCCAAAACAGCCATGTGCTCCAACACACACACGCGTGCACACACACACACACACACAGACACACACACACACATACACACACACACACACACGTGCCACAACACCACCCTGGGGCACACCAGTGTGCTCAGGCAGGTATACGGCAGCAGACAGCTCATGCCGTACTCTGCTGCCCCAAGGCAATGCCCCTGCAATGGCACCCACAAGCATGGGTGCACAGCAGAGCACTCCTGATGGGCGAGTGTCACCCTGCCATGGCCACGATAGTGAGTAGGGGGAGAGTCTGGCCAGACAGCCCCCATGGCATGGCAGGAGGAACACAGGAGCAGGTGCACTGCAGGCCTATTACCATGACCTGTTGCAGCTTGAACGTGACTGCCTGGCAGCACAGTAGGACATCACAAGGGCATTGCATGACCTAAGATGAGATGAGGGCATGCACTGGGGCATCGACAAGATTGATGACATCTTGGAGATGCTGGTGGAGTGCATGCTGCCAGTGTGTGTTGTTCCCGTGGCCACACTGGCCAGCTAAACAAGTGTGGCATTGGAAAGCCCCATACAGGGCACAGCAGTCACATGTGGTGCCTGGATGGATCCAAGACAGGGCACAGTGCCGATGTGAGTCAGACCACAATGGGCCACCGAGCTACAAAGGACATGGCAATGGGATGATGCCTAGGGACAATGACAGGACAAGGGACCCAGTGGCTGTGAGTACCACACCAAGATGGGGTCCACCCAAGCATGGTGTGCCACTGGTGTGCCACTGAATACTGCCCAGTAAACCCCAACATGCACTACACGTCACTCAATGGTGGTCACAACATGTTACACAAGCACCACACATGTCCCTGCACACCGCACACAGGATCCCCCCATGCACCACACAGGACAACATGGCCCCCATAGCACCCCCCCCACACACACACTCCATGGTCCTCACACAGGTCACACCTGGGACTGAACAGGACCCCACATGCACTGCATAACACCCCTGAACACATGAGCCCACAGATACCCCACATGGTATCATCCCTGAGAACACATAGGCATGCATAGGACATCCCCACACACACATGAGATGCACATGTGGGTGCCCCAGAGGTGTGCTGACAATAGCACCATAAGAGGGCATAATCTACATTACACACATGTGTGGGCATCATAGCTGGCATGAGTGTACTCAGTGTTGTACATCATCATGGTGCACCCTGACCATTAGTCTATCAGCCAAATACACCCTGTGCTACCATGTGGTACATGGCATGTCCCAACAGGGTATCATCCCCACTCATCACATGAATGGTTGTCGTCATCTTCAGGCAGCATGTCCATGGGTGTATTTGCTGGCATAGGCAGGTGGAGCTGTTCACAGATATTGTGTAGCATGACACAGGCTGTGACCACTCAGCATGCCTTCCCAGGTGCAAACATCATTGTGCCACCTGTGTAATCCAGGCATTAGAACCACATGTTTAACCTTCCAAATGTGCATTCTACCACCGACCATGTCTTCCAGCATGCCATGTTGCATGTGTCCTCAATGTGCCCTTGTGGTTCCAGGTATGTTGTCAGTAGATACAGTCACAGTGGGTATCCACTGTCACCTATAATGGGAAGAAACAGTATCCGTGTGTGTGGCATGTCGGGCATGCACTCCAATCCCCCTCTATGGTACCCACCAAGCAATCAGCCATCCACCCCACCATGTCCATCAAGCAGGGTACCCAGACCAGACAACTCAAAGATATATGAGTCTTGGCATGATCCTGGGTATTAAGTGCACACATTCATTATGATGCCATCTGAATTGCATACAGTCTGGCAGTTTATACTGTGAACCCCCTTGCGGTAATGGTATGCCTCCTCCCCCACCGTAGGGGCCATGATGGCAACATGTCTGCAGTCTATGGTGCCTATCATATTCGGCATGCCATGTATGTCATAGAAGCCCACTTTTATGGCCCACAGGTCTGCAGGGGTGGAATGGTGATGTGTGCTTGCACATGGCACAGTTGGGCATCTGTGACCTGGTGCAGGGCATGGGACACTCTAGAAAGAGCCAGTGGCATAGTACGCCAATGCACACAGCACCTTTTTTTCTATGGTCATTGCCCTGGACCATCCGGTGTGTGGTACGGTGTGTGGCCGTACCATGTCACATAGCTGTGCAATGGCGGCATGGTCCAGCCAGAACTGCTGGATGCAGTGTGTGTCCCTATGCTATTGCAGCAGTAGCCTGTTCTGAAACACTCTCAGTCAGTGGTGTGCATGATGCCACTGTAATCATTCAAGCTCCTCTTTGAAGCATGAGGGTGTTCAGCAGCAGCCCTGAACACATGGTGTGCCAATGGGCACTGCAACATCTGTCATGCTGTGGAAGTGTTCTGTACAGAGTGGAAGTGTATTCCGCCCATACACTCTGTCCTCACTGAATTGCTCCATGGGCCTTTATGTGGCCCTTCCAGTGCACGCCAGTGTGTGGCATTGCATGATAGGGCATCTTCCATGTGACAATGTCCATTTTGGAGTCCAGCATGGCAGAGGCATCTGTAAGAACCACTACCAATGTGGGGCACATGGGGGACTACCCTTGCAAACTGTGGAGGTGGGCTGCCTTCACTTACCAGGATCACAAGGAGTGGGGCAACATATGGGTCATGACTGATCTAGAGGGGTTGAGTACCTGGACACATGGGGGTGGAGTTCTGTGTACAGTGTGACAGAGTGCATGTGGCTCATAGCCTATCTCTGTTTGTTTCTCCCTAGGAGTTCAGCAGGAAACCACTGGAGATGACTCTGGAGTGGAGACAGTTGAGAGTGGGGGAGGTTAGGACCATGGTGGTGAGAAGGAGGAGTTGGATCGAGGCCATTTCGGACCTACTGTCCCTCAGAGTCAGCACCAGGGACATCTTCTACAGGGATGACGTTGGGGAGATATGGGCAGTGGAGAAGCTCTCCAAGGTGAGTGTAACGTGGAAAGCGTGTGTTGGTTGGATGGATGTATTACAGCACAGGCCTGTCACTCACTCCCATCAAGTCCTGCCTTTCATGTCGCTGCAGCGGTACACCGGTCCACTCTGCCACATGGTCCTGGCCCTCCACCACCCACCAGGAGCACACCACCCCTGTCCTTAGGGGACTCATCGGAGTGGGTGTATTGACAGACTGTTCCAGGATATTACTGTATTGACAGCCATAAGGTTATTAAAGGTTTGTGCATATGATACCTTGTCTGTGCCATTCTTCCAGCTGGCACTGCAAGGCATACACCTGGGGGAGGGGATTTGGCATGCATGCACTGCTGCATAGTATTTGTGTGGACATGATACTGGCATGTTGCACATCGAGTCTATGTTCCACTGTCAGGGGCACATCCTTATACAGGAGTTGGGCCACTCTGTGTGTGTCAGGTGATGAGGTATGTATTGTACTGGGGGGTAAGTGGCATGGCCTGTCCATCTCCATTCCATTTGTTTGCCATGTGTGTGTGCTTCCCAACACCTAGGCGTGACAGGGTGCAGCATTCTGTAAGGGGTGTAGCTGTTGTTCATGGTGCATGTTCGGGGCCAACCCCACTGCCCTGGTTGGTGGCTGCTGTCTTGCAGGAGACTGTGGCCCAGCCTGTGTCTGTGCTCACCCCACCAGGCACCATCACACACTCTGCACTGCACATGGGGGTTTATGGCAACCCTGCCCCTTATGTAGTTCTGCACGTGTGCTCCCACGTGCTTTAATTACATAAGTACGGTTGTGCATGCGCATTCCAGGGGGTGCATTGTGCACTACACTGGCATGTCCCTCTGCATGGTCCATGCCACACATCCATGCACCTGTGCACCTCCATGCTGGATGCTGGTGCACTGCACTGTGCATGTTTCATGCATGCTGTCTGTGTGTACCATGCATGCTGTACCAACGTAGTGCTCCCTGTGCCCCTTCTGCATAACCTGTTTAGCTCTTCCTCACCTTTGTGAATAGGCCCCTATGTTCATGAGAGATGATCACTATTTTTGTGAGTCTGTGAAGTCATGAAAGCAGATAAAATCAGTTTTTATATTAGGTAATTTTTGTTTACTATGTTCAAAAAGAGGAGTTCACCAGGCTGGGGTGTTGGGATAAAAATCAGCAATATAGAGTTTTGTAATTCAAGACTTCACACTATCACATTAAATAGCTTGTTGGATATGAAAAAGCACTCGACAGTGGTCAGCTTTCTCTTATATCCAGCTTAGCAGCGCTTTTATTGTGGTGGTGGTGAGAGCAGGATTTCCATGACTCTAAATTGTTGCTTACTGTTTGTTAAAAAAGATGTGTGCTCAAGCATGAAACTTGTGCAGTCAAGAGAGCATGACATTAGGGTGTTATCTTTGCAGTACTTGTGTTGTTTTCTTGCAGAAATTAAACATTAATGCAAATGTTTTTATTTTATTTTGCAATTTTTGGTCAAGAAAGCCTACTGAGTTAAAGTTAATTTCCAGGTGCATTCTGGGAGCAGGGGTAGGTTACGTAACTTGCTCCATGTCTCACAGTATTCAGGTGGAGGTTGTGGGAATTTAACCCAAGTTTGCTGAATGCTTAGTTGGAAATGGCTCATGTTCTGTCTTTTAAGGTCGAAAACATGTTTTATTTTAAACACATGGATGTCTTGAACATGCAAATGTATTAAAAATACTACAATACCTATTAGAACTTGCAAGACAAGATGTCTAGAAATCTACAATACAAGCAATGTCAGCTTATCAGTGCTGTACAGCATGAGCAACTAGCATTTTGAGTTTGGCAGATATTCTTTGGATTTGAATAGGTAGTTCACTTGCTTGACATCATTATAAATTAATAACTATAGATAGTCAATTTCTTTATCTTTACACCAGATTTGGGACTCTTGCATTTATTTATTTATTTTATTTATTGAATTTTGGGAACTAGGTAAGCCCACTGAGACACGATAGTCCCTTTTTCAGGGGTAACCCAGGAAAAGCAGTACATTGATAGTGCAGCAGTTGATACAAAAGTTGTACAGGATAAAACTACTACGGCAAACAAGTACAACATTTTATTATTAAAGTTAAACATGTTTTTAATTTTATTAGTATTATTATTATATTTTATTATTAAAGTTAAACATTTTATTAATATTAAACAGCAACTCTATAGTTCAGCATGTACTTTCATAAACAATGTTTCAGCTATTATAATTTACTAGATAATTATTTTTTAAGTTTCCTGTCTGTCAATGTATCCCAGTTGACCTTATAACCCCCGTGTTTATAATATCATAGTGCTTATCATGGCAAGAGACTGTGATGCCACAGACTACAATTGTGATGTCAGTTGTGACAGACAGATGCTTTCTAAAAAAACACACTAAAATACGCATTTCATTGCTATTATTCATATTGCTTTTTACTGGTGTCCCTTAGTGGAGCAGTGGTAAGACTTAATCTCAAGAAGCTACTGTATGTTTAGATCCTTTGACTCTTGTCAACCTTAGATTTATCTCCACACTGCCTTTTGTGGCCAGATTTGTTGAATGAGTGGTTGCCAAGTAGCTTGTTGGCCACTTGGAAAAATAATGATGCTGTAGAGGCATTGCAATCTGGTTTCTTTAGGCACCATTGTGCTTTGACCATGATTGTTAGAGTTTGCAGTGCTCTCTACTTAGCAAGGGATTGTGGTGATATTTCCATCTTGGTTCTCCATGACCTATCCACTGCATTTGACACTGTGGACCACTAAGAACTGGGGGATAAACACAGGGAACATAGGAGCATTTGCTGGAACTTGTCTTAAATATTTCAGTTCAATCCTCACAGATGGGGAACAATTGACCATGACTGGATCCTACTGATCATGGCCAGCTGGCTTGAACTACAGTGTTCCTCAAGGGTCTGCCCTCCTGCTTGTGTTGCTCACAGAGTATATCCTGCTACTTGGTGATATTGTAAAGTATTACAGGTCTTTCAGGTTTATGCCTTCTTTGCTCCTGACAAGCCAGAATCTGTGCTTCTTTCAGAGATCAGGTCTTGCATGACCTCCAATTGGTTAGCACTGAATTCCTACAAGGCAGAACTGCTACCAGTTGGCTCTGAGTAGAAGGCTTCAACACTGCAGTATAGCTTCACACTGCTCTCTCTTGAAGGTCTTAGATTGATGCTGTTACAGAAGCATGCAGTCAGGTGGTGGTCATTGACCGACATATGTCATTTAAATCGCAGGTGTTAAATGTCAAAAGGGGCTTCTTTTAATATCTTAAAAATGTTGCCATACTTGACTCTATTTTGATTCTGTTGATTTGGGCACAGTAGTGCAGGCTTTATCTCCTAGAGATTGGACTACTGTAAAACACTCTATAAAGGCTTGCCTGGTAATAAGATTTCCCATTTTCAGCTGGTTCAGAATTCTGTCATGAGATTTTGGACATCAGATCACACTACGTCATCCCTTCATACTGTGGACTGGCTGCCTGCTAGATAACATGTTAACTATTAAGTTCTTCTACTTGTTTATAATTCCCTGAATGAACTGAGTCCTTAGTACATCTGCAGTCTCCTGACTCTCTACATTCCCTCTAAAGCAATCAGGTCCATGGGTCAGGGATTGCAAATATGCTAGCATTCAGGTTGAAATAAGCTGAGGACATGGTTCCATGTGATAATGGCGATCGCAGAAAGGCAATCGCTGTTAGGGTGTGTGTACATCACTGAAAATGAATTTCAGCAATGTACACTCCGGGCACACAGCAAAGGGGCATCAGAGACTTTTTTTTTATGTGGGGGGCTGTGCACCTCTCACCCCCTTACTAAAGGATTTTCAACTCCAGTGAGGTGTATGTCAGGAGAGGAAATAAAAATTTACAGACCTGCGCAAGAAAACGAACATGCACCCAGAAATAAAACCCATCACCCTCCCAACCCTAGCCTGCCACCAAGCCACCATGCCACATGGCCAGCTAGGCAGCCCACCATAGCGTTATGCCACAAAAATCCTCCCTCCTTTTCTACCCATCACACGGCGTGGTCCCTCCCTCTGTGTGTGCATGTACATATAGTGACATCCTGTTGCTATACTTGCGGACCCCCCCCAGCCAGTCACCCTCCCTGCTCAGTAACCCTATGCAAAGGCACCATGATTGAATCGCCCTTTTGAAAGCACTCAGTCGCAGTCACCATAATTACAGGCTACCCTTGATGCAACTGGTGAATGACCACACTTGTATCAATTACAAAACTGGATCAAAAATCCTAATTGACTGGTTCCTGACTGTCAAAAATTCACTCAGCAGGTCAGGCCCTCTGCTCCCACAGTGCCAACCTCCGAGCGCAGTATTGTGAACAGGTAACAGACAGGGTAACCCTCCTGTCTGCTTGTGGGTCTGAATCACCTTTAGTCTCAAGTTCTGGGGGGATTCAAACTGTGAACCTTATGCTAGAGTACCCAAATGTACAGGCTCAGATAATCTGCTCTTCAGGGGGATGCCAGATATCTTTCACCTAAGGGTACCTAACGAGGTATCCAAAATGAACCCTTAAAACTCTATAACAGACCTTAAGTATATTCTTACCTTTTCCCAGTTTGATAACACCATCAAGCTCTGAACAGTTTTGCCAGTCTTAACCCTCTATATGTCACATGCAAAAAGAACTTCAAAGACACACCCAGACAGTCTTTCAAATGAAAGGTTTACTTAAAAATGGATACAAATATGTAAAATGTAAATACAGAACAATATACCACAAAGCATTCAATCACTTAAAAGAAAAAGAAAGAAAACTGCAAACAAACTCCTACCAACATACAGTTACATACTTTACAGTGCTTAAGTTAGATCTTGTTTCTTAGCCCAAAAAGTTATGTCACTAAGATCAGACACAGTCCTAGGTTAAACTGTCTCTCTTTCTCGCACACCCCTTCCATGATGTCATCTAGCTCCTCCTTTTAGAATATAAAATTTATATAAACAATGATCTTCCTGTCAGGAGATATTTTAAATACTGTGACTTCAGCAAACTAATTTCCCAAATTATGACCATCTTTAAATCAAGTATTTCCTTTGATCTTGTGCGGTTTCCTGTTTTCAAGGTATCAAAGACTTTTATGACTTTTAGCACCATAGTGATATAACAATGTTTTTTCCTCTAAAACATCATAAAAGTGTATGATCCCTATATCCTGACAGCTGGGTCAGTTCTAATTACAGGAGACTCTTAATTAAGTCTCTCTAGTCTTTTAATTACCTGCTGGTTTCAGGTCACTAGACTGTAACTGAAACCTGGGGCACTCATGGAAGCACTGTGACAATCATACACTGTATTTTAACATTACAAATATCATCCAACAATCATAACCAGCTGGCCAAGCGTCACACTGACTACCCATCCTGAAAGAATAACTAAGGTACTGGTGCTGCCTGATGCCATCAGCGACCATTCACCCATTCTCTGCAAATGGTCAGCCCAGATTAAAAAAACACCCCCAAAAACCATATCCAGCAGGGTCTTATGTAAGGAATTGATTGTGGTTTTCAAGGCACATCTGGTTCTAATCAACTGGAGTTATCTTGATGCCATTCCGGACATTGATCTGGCACTTGATTACTTCCCCGCCCAACTCACAGATGCCTGTAACAAATTTGCCCACTTCAGAAAGTGCAAGATCAAAGGTAGGACTGCTGGGTGGATCACCTCTCCACTGCTTGCCCTTAAACAAAGATAACCTCCTATATTGAGCCAAGGCCACTGGTTCTCAGGTTGTCCTGCAAAAATATAGGGAGGCTGCACCGGGGAGTTTATACAGGCCAAAGTAGCCTTCTACAGAGAGCAGCAAAAAACACAATTGGAACAATGGGAGGAAGTTCTGGAACAACATAAAGGAACTCCTTGGCAAGAATGACAAATCCTCCCCCATAAATGTTCAACATCAATGGGAAAGCCCCCATCATGCCATCTGAAATTGTGAATGCCTTCAATGCAACCTTCTACAGACCTGAGGTTGTTTCTCCCACCTGACACAGTGCTTGCTGACAATGAAGGTGATAGCCCTCAGCAGATTAACCTTGTCTAACCCAAAGTCTATTTTAAATGTGTTACCCCCAGAGAAACATTCAAATATGTTAAAAGAGTTCTCGGGAAAACAAGAATTGGGACAAATGAATAAACGTGAAACTTCTGGCCCCAGCTGTTGAGGAGCTGGCAAACCTCTTGGCCAAGATCTTCAACTTCTCTTTGCAATTTTCTCAGTTCCCACATATTTGGAAAGCTGCAATAGTCAACCCAGTCCACAAAAGCAGGGACTGTACTAATGTGTCCAACTACAGGCCCATCTATTTTCTCTCCCTTCTGTCCCAGGGGTTGGAAAAAATAGTATCTGACCAGTTGGTATTCTACCTCAATAAGTATAACCTGTTGTGTAACCAACAGCATGGTGTCAGGAAACTTCATAGTATTGGAACAGCTCTCACTGAGTACACCAACCATTTGCATGAGGCCCTGAATAAGGGTCATCTGGTTGGTGCTATCTATGAGGACCACACTAATGCATTTAACCTTGTGAGCCACCCTCTCCAACTCAGCAAGATCTCTTCCCTGGTCATCTCCTCTTAAACATTGATGCTGTTTAAAGGCTACCTAACTGGAAATTCTCAGAGAGTAAGAATGGGAGGTGCACTGTCAGAAATAAATTAGTGTAACAGTTGGGGTCCCACAAGGTCAATACTTGTCCCCCTCCTCTTCAACCTATTTGTTAATGGTCTTCCAGAAGCCTGCCTGTACTCTAACATACTGATTTATGCCTATGATGCTGTGATCTATAACAGCAGCTCTATGTTTGGGGTACCCCCAACGACTTACAGTGCAGTTTTAAGTCCCTGGAGGATTAGCTTGAATGCAATTATCTGGTCCTAAACTATAATAAAATGAAGTCCATGCTGTTTGTTGGTGCACACCTTAAGAAAAAGACCCCTCCCTGGATTGTCCATAATGCCCTAGGTGCCACCCTGGAGCAGGTCCAATTCTTCAAATACCTGAGTGTCAACCTTGACGATACCCTTTCTTTCACTGAACACATCAACAACATTTCAAACCTTGCTAATAGGAAGCTTGGTGTGCTCTACCAGCAATGACTATACCTCATCCCAGAGGCTAGATGCGCGGCTGTCTCCAGCATGACCCTCCCACTTCTTGATTATGGAATCTCAGTATACGGGGCAGCTAATGACACAATTCTTGACAGTGTAAGGGTGGTGCTCAACAAAGCATGCCATTTTGTATTAGGCACTGACAGACTCACCCATAGCTGCTCTCTCTATACACTTACTGGTCTGGCTACCTCTCAGGGCCTGGCTTCAATACCAGAACATTATGCTGGCTAAGAAAGCACTACTGGGCCTCTCCTGTCCTTCTGTTGGTACCTTCTTCTACCCAGTCTACAAATCTTATGCCACGAGGATTATGTCCAGGTACATCCTTGCAGTTCCCTTTCACAAAACCTGCTTGGGTAGGCACTCCTTTGCCTATCATGTCACCAAGTGGCTGAATGAACTCCCAGATTCTATTGCAGGACTTCCCAAGATTGCACCCTTTAAGAAAGCCATCAAAATAGAGCTCACTCTCAACTCTGTCTGCAAATATTGCAGATGATTATTCCCTGTGCCCCCCCTAATTTTCTCTTCTCGGGTGTCCGTCCTCCCTCTCCTGCCTGTATCTCCTCACCACTTCTATTCTAGACCAACACTGTATGACTGCAATCTCTTGTTTCTGAGCACTGTAGTAATTATTAACTGTAATTAACTATGCATTAACTGTAATGATCTATGCATTCTTGCTGCCTTGGTGATTGTGTATGACTAGGCTCTCGTCTGGTGCTGCTTTGTCCTTTGTATCCTAACTTGATGTGGAACCTTTGCAAATGAGCACATTTTCTCAAAGGTATTTCTCCAATGTACAAGCAAATAAATAAAAATATTCAGTATCAAGGATCATTTATAGGTAGACTACAATGGCCTGGATATTCAAAGATCCTGGATTGGGCCTGCTAAATGCTTGCTCCAGTAGCAAATTAGTGTTTGAAGCAAGAAACATGCTGAACCACATTATGGGCACTAATGGCATTTTCCAATATAACAGCCAGGCACTATGCTAACTGAGCCCACAAACCCAGCCCCCTAGTGGATGCAGAAGGTATGGGGCCAGAAGGCTGCTATGTGTCTTGCATCAGCAATCTGGCTGTTAGTGCCCAAAAATGGTGATTGTTCCTATAGTGTGATCAGTCATATTCATAAATTTATATGCAAATGACCCCATAGCACTAGCCATAAATTTATATGCAAATGACCCCATTTCACCAGCAAGGCACTATGGGGTCATTTACATAGACTTTGATAGCAGATAAGGACCGCTTGGCCCACCTAGTCTGCCCATTTCCCTACCTACAGGATAAGCTGCATATCCTAGTTAACCAACAGCCTATTTCTTCCTACTCCCTACAAAAATTGCATTATGTCTGTCCCATGTATTCTTGAATTCTTCCACAGTTTTAGACCCCACAACTTCCTCAGGAAGGCTGTTCCATGCATCCACTACCCTCTGTGAAAAAATACTTCCTCACATTGCTCCTGAACCTCCCCCCATCTTCAAATTGTATCCCCTTGTTCTTGCACTTCTCTTTTTCTGAAAAATGCTACCCTCTTGGACTTTGTTGATTCCACTGAGGTACTTAAAAGTTACTATCATGTCCCCCTCTCCCTCCTTTCCTCAAGGGTATACATATTAAGCTCCTTTAGTCTCTTCTCATATGACGTCTCTTGCAGACCCTGCACTATTTTAATTGCCCTCCTCTGGACTGCCTCTATCCTGTCTATGTCCTTGAGGAGATGGGGTCTCCAGAACTGGACACAGTACTCCAGATGGGATCTCACCAACTGTCTGTACAGAGGGATAACAACTTCCTGTTTTCTGCTGGTGATGCCTCTCCCTATACATCCCAGTATCCCCCAGCCCTCCCTACTGCCTTCTCACATTGCTTGCTAACCTTAAGGTCATCTGATATGATTACCCTCAGGTCCCTTTCCATTTTTGTTGTTGTTACTACTCCCCCCCCATTGTGTAATCTTCCCCTAGGTTTTTGTTTCCCAGGTGCATTATTTTGCACTTCTTTGCATTGAATCCAAGCTGATATACTTATGACCATTCCTCCAACCTTGCCAAGTCCCTTCTCATTCTTTCCATGCCTCCTTGTGTATCAACCCTGTTGCAGATCTTTGTGTCATCTGCAAAGAGGCATACTTTTCCTTCCAGTCCCTCTGCAATGTCACTTATAAAGACATTAAAAAGGGCTGGACCCAGTACTGAGCCCTGTGGCACCCCAATAGTAACACCTCTTTCTTCAGAGTGGACTCCATTTACAATTACCTTCTGTGTCCTGTTGTCCAGCCGGTTTTTTACCCAGGCTACCACCCTGGGACCCACTCCAAGGCTGGTTAATTTGACTATTAATCTTTTGTGTGGGACTGTGTCAAATGGCTTGCTAAAGTCTAGGTAGGCCATGTCCACAGCCCCTTCCTGGTCTACTACTTTGGTCACCCAGTCAAAGAAATCAATTAGATTCATCTGACATGACCTTCCTGCTGTGAACCCATGCTGCCTTGGGTCCTGTGCCCCACTGGCCTCTAGGTACTCAACAATTCTTTCCTTCAGAAGTGATTCCATCACTTTCCCTACCACAGAGGTCAAACTGACAGGTCTGTAGTTTCCTGCCTCTGTCTTGGTCCCACTTTTGTGAAGGGGAATCACATCTGCCTTCCTCCAGTCCTCAGGTACCACACCATCCTCCCATGATTTGTTAAAAAGGGTAGTCAGTGGTTTCACTAGTTCTCCCCTTAATTCTTTTAGAATTCTGGGGTGAATTCCATCAGGCCCCATTGCTTTGTCCACCTTCAGTTTTAGGAGTTCTTTCAGAACCCTTTCTTCTGTGAAAGGACTGGGTTCGACCCCCACCCCTTCCAGAGTGCTTCTGTTACTTGGATTAGGCACCTCCCCCTCCTCCTCTTTTGTGAATACTGAGCAGAAATGTTCTTTCAGTATCCCTTTTTTCATTGTCCCTCTCTGCCCACCCAACGTCCATTCTATTCAGCCTCACTATCCCTCCCTTTGTCTTGCTATGCTCCCTGATGTACCTATAAAATGTTTTATCCCCTTTCTTAACCAAGTTGGCTATCTTTTCCTCAGTTTGGGCCTTTGCTATTCTGATTTCCCTCCTGCTTCCTTCTGCCTTAACTGGTACAGCTCTCTGTCCTGCTCCTTCTGTGTTTCTTTATACTTCCTGAATGCTATCTTTTTCTCCCTGACCTTCCCCGCCACCTCTTTTGAGAACCATAGTGGCTTTTTCTTTTGTTTTGATTTATTTGCTTCACACAAAGGATGGTTGCCTCTGTGATGGCAGATTTAATGTTTCCACTGTTGTTCTACCCCTCCTTCTAGCCTGTTTGCTAATGCTTTTCTAAGGCACTCTCCCATCTTGCCAAAGTCAGCCCTCCTGAAGTCCAGTACCCTCACTTTTGTATGGCTTGACTCTGTAGCTGAGTTTATCATGAACCACACTGTTTAATGGTCACTTGTTCCCAGATAGCTACTCACTTCTGGATCTGAGATCCTCTTACTGTCCCCATTTGAGAGTATGAGGTCTAAGATTGCTCCCTCATGAGTGGTTTCCAAAACTAGCTGTCTGAGGCATGCCACCTGTAGGGCATTGAGAATGGCCTGCTCTATGATGTGGCTACAGCAAATGTGTTCCAGTTAACATATGGCATATTCAGGTCACCCATCAACAGTATCTCCCCTTTCTCTGCCATCCTAAGAATGCCTTCTATCATATCCTTGTCCATTCCCTCCCCCGACATGGGGATCTGTATACAACCCCTGTGCAGATTGTCGTGCCATTTCCAGTCTCTAAGGTGACCCACAGTGCACCTTTCCTCCCTGTTTATTCTTTTGTTCAGTTGCTTTTATCCCTTCCCTTACATAAAGAGCTACTCCTCCCCCTCTTCTCCCTTCCCTGTCTCTCCTGTAGGTTGTGTACCCTGGTATGTTAACATCCCAGTCATGGTTGTCATGTACCATGTTTCTGTGACTGCTACAATATCCAGGCATCCCTCTTCCATCAAGGCCACCAGCTCAGGGAGCTTGTTGCCCAGACTACAAGCATTAGTACTCATTACCCTCCATTTCCTGATGGCCTTACTACTTTTTGCCCCATCCCTGCCCTTATTGCCCTTGTCACTTTCTCCATTTACCCATTCCCTTCTCCCTGTCGACATCTCTATCTTTGTGTTTACCTCACTTACTAACCTGACTTTTGTTTGGGGGGGCTAGGATTTCCCTTTTCCTTTCCAGTGCCTCCCACCTTGTCTAGTTTAAATGCTTGCCAATGAAGCATTTAAACCTATCACCTAGGATTCTGGCTCCCCTCCTGGACAGATGCAGACCATCATGCCAGTATAGGCCTGTATCACTCCAGGTGGACCCTCAGTCCCCAATGAAGGCAAATCCCTGAGCTCTGCACCAGTTATTCAATTACTGATTGAATCCTATGGTGTGCAGCACCCTAGCCTCACCTACGCCATAGACAGGCAGCACCTCTGAGAAGGTTACCATGTGTGCTACTTGTGTAAGGCCCTTCCCCAACTCTACAAACTCTTCCTGCACTGCTCTGATCCCTTTCATAGCCAGGTCATTTGTCCCTAGGTGGACAATGATATCCAGCTCTCTCTCACCTGTGCAGCTGCTCTGGTGATCCTGAGGATTCGCCCCCTGTCCCTCCAAGCCATGGTGCCAGGCAGGCACCTTACCTCCCTCTCCCCTTCCTCCCCCCAGTTTTACCTTCCTCACAATGGAGTCCCCCACCAGGAGTTGTTTCCTTCCCCTGTGGGATTCCAAGCCACCCTCATGTGTGTCTCCTTTGTGGAGGTTCCCAGCATCCTCCTTGGTCTCCAGTGTGGGTGCCTCCATAGAGGAACCACACTTTGCCAGAATGGCATATGAACTGTGGAGAGGTACAACTGGAGGGATGCACCTCGGTTCCACCATCCTCACCCTCCCTGAGTCCACTGTGGTCCAACCACTCCTCTTTCTTGGCAACTCTGAGGCAATGGCAGTGACCCTGGTGGTCCCTGGATGGGAGAGGAGGTCCCACAAATCTTGGCCAACTCAGCCTGGAGATGGGCAACCTCCTCCCCCAACCCAGAGAGGTGCCTGCAGATGAGACAACACCGCATCCTACAGAATGTCTTCCGGAAGACTGCTGCTCCACAGTCACTGCACTGCACCACTTCCATCATGTCTTATTTCTGGCCCCTTCACTGTTGTTTGGAATCCTTATTCTTTCCTCTGTTTTTTTCTCTCTACTTACTTACTGCCTCTGTGCTCTTTAAGCTCCTGATCTTCCTGTTCTGAGATAAGAAGATCCTATATTTCGTAGTCCCCTTACTTGCTTAGAGGCAGCCCTCCAGCAGCTGGGGGGCAGAGAGCTACTCTTGTCCTTCTAGGATGGTGAGTCTTTGGTGGCTCTGTGATCACTCCCTTCCTGCTCCCAAACAGGAAGTTCCTGTTGTCAGTCAAATTCTGTGCCTACAAAAGTAGAACTTGCTTTGAGTGGTGGGTGGAGGGGAGGGAAGGAGGGCAATATAGTCCCAGTAGAGAAGTCCAGTCACACAGCAACTCCTTTCTCCCGGTGTTCTCTGCCAAGTTTACATTCTATTAGAGCCTTATTACAGGCCTGGAGTACATTGAGTTTGTGATCCACATATAGAACCTGTCAGGGTTGACTGTATCCATTCCTAGTGGTCTGGTAGACCCCTGCCCCCTCATCACCCACCTGCATGAAAGCAAATATTCCCCTGGTGCTCAATGGTCCTCCCAGCTCCTCCCGAAAAACCAATCATATTATAGCAGCAGTGCCACAATTTTTTTAAAGACAGTTTCAGCTATAGTTAACAGAATTATAAGCATACCTGTCAAATCTACTTTTCTAGGTACCTACTGTGCTGTACACCATGAGTTTTCATTTTCTCAGTGCTAACCTTTGCCAGGTCTACAATGCCATTTCTAAGCTAAATGTGATGGCAATTTTTATTTCTAGAGAAAAACTAAATTGAAACATTTATAAAATACTCATATTTTGCTGGAACTAGAAAATGTTCCCACCAAAGAACACTGGAAGATGCCTGGAATATTTATAGTGAAAAAAGTAGGGTCACATTTTTGCCCAATTTTGCTGCACGTCTGCTTTAAATTCTCTGTTAGTTCAGTGGACCCCCTGCCCCCTGATCATCCACACATATTACATGACTTACTCCCTTTGGGGTCCAGAAGCGCCCTCACCATTGATTGCCTATCTTAACTTATTTAATTTCCTAGTGGTCTTGTGGACCCCCTGCCCCCGATCGCCTGCCCATATTAAATTACTTAATTCCCTGGTGGCCCTGTTGATCCCCTGGTTGCCCACATATATGAACATAAAGAGTTCCCTGGCAGTCCAGCAATTCCCCTGCCCCCACAATCACATGCCCATATATATAGACCATGCCCCCCTCACCCCGCCTACCGAGGCCCTTGAACCACCACCCCACTGGCCCTCAATTCACCATAGTAGCCCTACTCCACGTAGCCACACATGGCGACTGACACAAACCCTCCACTCACCACTTTGAGTGGCCTCAATGACAGGGAACCATCATATGCCTTCTGTAGAAATGACTGAAATAAGTAGGTCAGTGCTAAATAAATTCTAAGTACTCAGACTTTTGTTTCTGTACAGATTTCGTCATTCTAAAATCAAATACAAAAATGTCATGTACTGTAGGTGTTTTGCTTTACAAGAATGATATGGCTGAAAGGCACAAAAATATTCCTTTTTTCTACTTATCCATGTTGAAGAAGCAGATATACTGTAAATAAAGTCTAATTTTAACAAAAAATGTACATGGTGGTAGAGCTTGACATGAACTAGGAACACATAATGATTGAACTCTGTGGCCCAGATATTCAAAAGAGTTGAGCCATGCGCAATAGGGTTGAGCCTGCGCAAGTCCGAGATTGCGCCATTCTGCGATATTCAGCAGGAGGCAGTTGCGCCCCCGAAATCATGCTGAGCAACAGCGCAATGATAATGAAGGCATGCGCAACCGAAGGAGGAGGAACCATGAAAAAATGGAACAGTGCGATACTCAACGACTTGGGCCATGCGCAATAGGGGAGCAAGCAGAAGTTGCGCCATAGCGGAAATGAGCCAAAATAAAAAGGAGCAAGGGAGAGGTGCAAGAATGCTACAGGGAAGGCACATGAGGCAGAACTCTAGTCATACAGACAGGGCAGGAGGCACAAACAGGGCAGGCCAGGGAAAGAGCAGTCTGAACAGCCAGGCACAGGGACGGTATGGGGAACCACTCAGCACAGAGGCCAGCACAGGCAGGTGTACACGATGCAGGGGAGGTAGCAGCCAGGACAGCGGGGGGAATACAGCAACAGCTGCCGGGGGGGTGAACACAAGCCAGGGACATGGCCAGTATCACCTTCCACATGGAGGCCATAATGAGGGGGGTGAGAAGGTGGGCAGCAGGGGGGCATGGCCATGGAAGGGCCCGTCGGCGGAATGCCCCCAACAGGCAGTACCAAGCCCACACCAGCTTTGAGCTGTACACTGATACTGAGATTGTGGGCCGGTACTGCCTGAATAGGGCAATTCTGAGGTGGCTCTGTGAGCTGTGCAGTGATGTGATGCAGACTCCCACACGACGGAGCCATGCCCTGTCAGTGGAGACTAAGGTAACAGCCTGCATGTGCTTGCTCCCCACGGGTACCTTCCAGAGACCAACTGGGGACACCACAGGCATAACCCAGTCAGCCACGTCATGCCACCTCACTCAATTCCTCTGCACACTGCTGCCACATGCTGTGAGTACATCCATTTCCCCAGCACAGCGGCGGAGTGCACAGCAAACATACAGGAGTTCCACAGGGTAGCATGTATGCCTGGCGTGCTAGGGGCAATAGACTGCACCGATTTGGCCATACGCACACCACCTGGCCCCGAGGGGGCCGCGTACATAAATCGCAAGGGCTATGCCAGCATCAACTGCCAGGTGGTGTGCAATGCCAGGAGGTGCATAATCAATGTCTGTGCCACGCACCCTGGGGGAGCACATGATTCTTTCATCTGGCACCAGTGAGCACTGTGCCACAGATTCAAGAGTGGGGACATCCCCACTGGACACCTACTGGGTGAGTATGCAAACCACATGGACAATCATAGGGCCTGGGGGGGCATGGCCAGAGGTGGCATGGGTATTGGCCTACATGGCCTGGGGCAGGGTGATGCTGATCACAAAACTAATCTCTGCCCTCTACACACAGGTGACAGTGGATACCCACTCCGTCCCTGGCTGCTCACACCCTACCGGCGGCCCGCGACCCCATCACAGCAACGCTACAATGAGGCACATGCCACCACATGTAATGTCATCGAGTGGGTGTTCGGGATGCTGAAGGCATGTTTCCATTGCCTGGACATCTCTGGTGGTGCCCTACAGTACAGCACCTCAAAGGCCTGTGGGGTATTCCTGGCCTGTTGCATCCTGCACAACATGGCCAACGAATGTGGGATAGCCGTACAGGTTGAAGAGGGGGACAGCGATGGGGACGATGGGGACGCCAGTGATGATGGTGATGGGCAGCCCCCTCTTGGCCAACGGGACCCCTGACTGCTCCGGCTGGCACAGCTGCACCGGGACACCATCACGGAGGAGCACTTCAGCCAACCCAGGTAAGTCATGGGGTCATGTGCAACCACCAGTGGCTAAGGCACAACCCACAAATACGCATGGACACACACCAGGGGTGCATGCCATCAAGGGGAAGTGGCAGGGCACAGAAGCACACACACAACCAGGGATGGGTGAGGATTAACATGACACATGGACGGACACACACACGCTCACACACAATGCAACAAACATGCACAGAGGGCAGGAGGCACACTGACCCAGAATGCACACCCTAGCAACACACATGTCCACAGGCCACCACGCCCACTGCCTGTCCATGTGCATGTGTCAGATGCTGAGCACCATTGCACATTGGGGTACAGCGCAATGCAGGCATCATCATGCACACGCAACTGCGGACAGCAGCCGGGAGGGTGTGAAGGTGGGACTGTGTGTCTACGTGCAGGGCCAGGTACCCACCCGTGCACTGCCCACTGAAACACACAGTGCACACAGGGCAGCACCAGACTGTAGCCACACTGGGAGACAGGTCAGTCATGTGACACAGTGCCACAGCCACCACGGATGTGTGGGCAGCCCCGCCGAGACCCGCCAGCACTGACAGGCTGACCACTGGCCTCATGGGGTGGCACCGATGGTCCCCAAGGGATTCTGCTGCGTGAACGCAATCGTGCTTGCACAGGGGTCTGCAGCACACCGAACATGCCTGCACCAGGAGTGCTCGGGATGCCCACAGCTGAACCTGGTGTTGACAGGGTGGGAGTCACACGATGCCGGGAACGGGGGGTGGATAGTGCACTGCATGGTGTCCGTGATGCATGGGCACCTGACTGTGTGTCCATTGTGGCCATGACAGCAATGAATGCCTGTGCATGCCTGTCAATGGCAGCGGTCACATCCTCCCGCAAATGGTCCATCCCTGCCAGGATCAGTGCAGTGTCCCTGCTGCGACGCTCCTCTGCCCACTCCAGAGCCACACACAGTGCATCCATGGACATCGCAAGCCGCATCTGCTGCTGGACCGATGCATGCAGTAGGCGGGTGTGCTCATCCAAGAGGTCATCAGCATCCTGTCCCTCAGGGTGTGCACAGCCCCAGTGTTCAGCACCCCTTGAGGCTGGGTGCTGTGCACCAGGACCAGGTCTGGGCATGTCCACAGGTGGTGCACAGATACCGCCACTGAACCCTGTACCCCCAAGCCCATTGGTCGACTGCTGATGCTGCCTCTCCAGCTGCCGCTCCCCAGGGCTCAGTGGTGCAGTCGCAGTGGCCGCAACAGTCCCACTGTCCTGAACAGACACCAGTGCTGCCCCACTGGTGCTGACAGGCACAGCCTGGGACTGTGCTGACACGCAGGCCTCCATGGCGGCACCACCCACAGCCATGGGCGTGAATTGCCCTGCTGTGTGGCCATCCCGTGGCACACACATGTCACTGCCCATGACGGTCGTGTCATCATCACTGGTGATGGACTCTGCACCGGTCACAGTCACAGCATGCTAGCATCCATGGACACCAGCATGCTGGAACACAGGAAGGGCTTCCTCCCTACCTGTTACTTTGACATCAGTGTAGACAGCCAGGTGGCCCCACTGTCGCAATGATCCACATATACCTGTGGAGGTGGATGGTCCCTCCTCCAACTCCAGCCGACTGTCCGCAGCGGACAGGCCCACCACTGTTGACCCATGCAGATGCTCAGGATCTGTAAGGGAAAGCATAGTAGCGTTAGTGCGTGTGACCTACCCTGCCCCCCCATAGACAGACCATGACTTACCTTGCAGTGATGGGCCACCACCCGTCTGGAAGCCACCAACCGGAACACCCTCAATGGCACTGAGCTGCATGCTTCCAGCAAGCCTCTCCTCCTGTGGGATCAGCTGTACCACCTCCGGCTGTCCCCCACCTGTTGCAGCAAATGCTGCCCCAATGGCAGCCACCTTCTCCTTTACCCTCTTCCTGTCCGTGTCCATCTTTTTCTTATACTCCTGCAGGAGCACTGGTGGCTGCCATGCAGGTTCACAGCACATGCCACCTCCTCCCATGCAGCAGCATGGGCTTGAGGTGTTCCCCGCCATCCACTGAGAAGTGGCTTCTGATCCAGGTAGGCCTCGAACAGGGCCTCAGTTTCGGCCTTTGTAAAGTTTGGCCTCCTCCTTCTCCCACCACTGTTTTCCTCCTCTCCAACAACCTGCTCGGTCATTATGTAGCCTGTAAGAATGGCAGTTGTTACCTTTCACTGTGCAGTCCCATGAGTGTCCCTGAATCCACAGTCCACACTCCCAAACAGCATGCAACTCACTAATAAACTGCAGTAACCGACTATAGAAACATAGAAACATAGAAACATAGAATTTGACGGCAGATAAGGACCGCTTGGCCCACCCAGTCTGCCCATTTCCCTACCTACTGGATAAGCTGCAGATCCTAATAACCAGCAGCCTACTTCTTCCTACCCCAACCCCCCAGAATTGCCTTATGACTATCCCATGCGTGCTTGAATTCCACCACTGATTTTGACTCCACAACCTCCTCCGGAAGGCCATTCCATGCATCCACAACCCTCTCTGTGAAAAAATACTTCCTTAAATTACCTCTGAGCTGCCCTCCATCTTCAAATTGTGCCTCTTGTTCTTGCACACTCTTTTTGAAAGATGCTACGCTCTTGGACTTTGTTGATTCCTTGAGGTACTTGAAAGTTTCTATCATGTCCCCTCTCCCTCCTTTCTTGAGGCTATACATATTAAGCTCCTTAAGTCTCTCTTCATATGTCCTCTGGTGCAGACCCTGCACCATTTTAGTTGCCCTCCTCTGGACAGCTAAATTGGTGCAGGGTCTGCAATTTAATGAAGACTAGCAAACTATCTGTATACCTCGAGAGGAGAGAAGGGACTATACCACTGCAGCACATTGTCGCAGTTTTATAGCGCAATCCATGCAAATGAGGCGAGGAGAAACTTTAAGTAGATGTAAATTGCAGTGTTGCACCATTGAATGGCTGATTATATGATTTGCATATGACTGCTGAATATCGCGCTGTTGCGCAATTGGGCTGAACATGCTGATCCAATGGCGCAGTTCTGTGACATGCGTAGTACACCTCACTGTGCATTCCCAGGTTGCTGACACAGGCATCTGCCATACTGATGACATGCTGTGCACGGTAGGCAATGCAGGGCACGGCCACCATTGTGCCAGTGGCGCTATAGCGATGGTCACTACATGGCGCTGTGACACTGGGCCATCATAGGAGCAATGGCCCAACTGCTCGGTAGTCTGCTATGGTGCTGGCACACAGGCAGCCAATCGCCCTACACACATTGTCTTCCAATGGCACTGTGCGTGGCCATGCGCCAGAGACCCTTGACCCTGTGCCCAACTTTTGCCCCCTAGGCGCCATGCGTCAGGCATGGGTGCACCTCTATTGCGCTGTTCGGTAACACCACAATAGGGAATGGCAGTGCTGTACCATGCAGCATCTGCACATGGGGAGCCGTGCTGCAGAGTGCCATATTGCCTACTATCTGTAAGGATGGCATGCAGACGGGCAGCGCAGTGGTCTGCCATTGAGGTGGCGAATCTGATGGCAATTGTGGAGCCACACCATGGGCCTCTCTTCGGGAGGTGCCCCTGGATAGGGCCAGGACCCAGGTGTGGCAGGAGGTGGCCACTGCCCTGGAGGAGGCCACCGGATGGGGGAGGAGCACAGAGCAGTGCAGGCACCGCTATGGGGACCTGTGGAGGAGGGAGCCGGAGCTACTGGCATGACTGCGGTCACTTGCTAGGAGGGGCATAGTGCCACATCCAGGTAGGGGTTCTGTCAACATATTTTATCATCCATATGGGTAACAGTGTTGTATGTGTCCAGCACATAGGGAGGGACCGCCTGGGGTTGGCTGTGGCGGTGTTCACAGGGTGTGGGGTGGGTGGGTCTGGCTGGGTGGGAGGGCACACAGCTTGGGGCAGGGGGACTTTGCTTCAGGATTGTACTGATGTTCTTCTCTCCTTGTTTTCCCCACACGCCCGGACGAATGCCGCAGGTTGAAAGAGGAGCGGCAGAGGGAGGAGGACGGTGCAGCCAGGTGGGGCGAGGGCCATCACCGCCCACCTGACCGGCCCAATGAGGGTGAGTGCCATACATCCATGATTACTATTGCATGCTGTGTGACAGGGTGGGCAGAGGATCATGGCTACCATTCTTCGACATCACTGCCATGCACGCAACTTGTTACAGTCAACACTGTCCAGTGGCAATGCATGTCTGGGAGTGCATCAATGGTGGTCCATGCGTGCACCAGGTGCATGGTTGTGCCACTGCCTTTGCACCAAATAGCCATGTCACTAAACGGCCACGGTGGTGCTGTGTGTGACTTGGCCAGTGTGTGTGTGCAGCATTCCGCATGGCTTTATGTGCCTGGGTGGCCAGGTTCTGTGGACGTGATCACTGTGGGTGGTCACACACCATCACAGTGGTATGTCCCATGGCCATATGCCATGCACAGTGGGCGGGCTGTATGGGGTTGTGTATTCACACCTATTGACTGTGCTCCCTTGTCCTAGGTACCTGCCATCTATGGGACATCAGGGAGGCTGTGAGGGAACTTCTACTGCTAGCCAGGGAATCCCTGGAAATTCTCCGGTGATTGGATAGCACCGGGGTACTGAGGAGGCACAGATGCCGGAGGATGCCCAGCACAGAACGGCACTCCTGCTAGGGATCTCTCAGTCCCTGAATTCCCCTACCCCCCTGGACCCACCCTCACACCCCTCCTATCCCATCCCATTTGTCCACCCTTGCCCCCTACCCACCCCCATCTTGTTTGTGGCCCCCCCAACCTTGTATACAGTTGTTGTATTCTTGTAAATAGTTGAATATTATATTTTTGCAAAACATTTGATTTTGATATGAATACTGTGGTGGTCTCTGATTTGCAGTGGGCTATAGGTGCTCAGCTGCAGTGGTGTGCATGACGTCAGGGGGTGGTGCAGTCATGGGTATGTGTGTGTGTCTGTGTGGAGGTGACTATGGTGCAGGGGTAGCTATCAGTCAGTGTCTGTGGTGTGTGTGTTGTGCCCTGTGCACTGGATGACTGTGTGCAGTGGTCCATGGTGCGTGCTCTGTGTCTATGGTGCACCCATCGGCCCGTACATGGCCTGTGCAGCTGACACACATACATGTCTGTGACCTGTATGGTCCGCTGGCATGTCAGTGGTGGCAGTCCCTGCAGGGTGGCCACTGTACCTGTCACTTTTCTGGGTTGCCCCTGTCACTGGTGTGGTGCATGCCATGCTCGGGTGGCACTGTGGGCACCACAGTCATTGTCCCACCTGCATGCTGTACCTTTTGTGTGTTGCAGTGGATGTGCCCCACTGTCTGTGACTTGTGCTCTGGGCGACTGCTGGCGGTGTATGGGTCCACAGTGCCTGCGCAGGGTGGCTGGCACTCCAGTGCCATGGAGGACTGCAGGTTGTGTGTACATAGCTTACATGGGCCCACAATGGGGGATTGGTTGCTCCACCACTGCATCCCTGTGTTGGTGTGCCCTTGGGTATGGGTGGGTTTCTGTCCATACACTGTGTGGCGTCCGGTGTGGTGCATGCTTCCACACACCACTGTGGGTGTCTGTGCTGGCTGTCGTGGCCAGTGGTGGGTTGGGGTGTGTCACTGGAATACTGTGCAGGGTGCTGTACCACTGATGGTGGTGTCAAGAGCATGCCCTGTCCCGTGTGGGGTACCTCTTGTGCCGATGCATGGTCGGTCTCTCAGCAGTACCTCAGGGGGACTGTGCATGGTGGCAACGTGTCTGCCATTGTTGCATTGCCGTGTGCTGCCGCCCACTGAAGGGTGCTCGTGATGGGGCTGGCTTGCATGGTTCTGTGGTGCACAGGGTTGCAGTGTCACCGTGGGGGTGGTGGCATGCATGGGGTTTCCTGCAGTGGTGGTCACTGCTCATGGGGGGTGTCTGGTGGTCACGGTGCAGGATGTGCTCTGCACTGGGGGGGATGGTGTGGCACAGGGTGGTCTGCCCTCCTTGTGTGCCAGTCACAGCTGGCCGGTAGGTGTGATGGGGCACCATGGCCCAGCTGTGGGTTGTTTGCTTGTCTCCATGGGCCAGTGGTTATTCCAGCCCTCCCCCAGTTGTGCAGTGCTTGGGGTGTGGGGGGACAATGTCTGTTCTGCTGTGTATTCCTGTGCCCATCTCTGGCATGGGTGGTGGGCCCCTACCTCCCTGGTTGTGCAGTTACATTGCTCTGCTGCTGGGGGGGCTCCCTGGTTGCGCTATGGTGCCTCTGGACTGCTCAGCTGAACATCCCTTGTTGTGTTATGGTGCACCAGATCTGCTCAGCTTCCCCTCCCTAGTTGCGCTATGGTGCAGGTGGTGTGATATTCAGTCGTCGGCTGTAGGCGCAATTTGGCCTGCTCCGTTTTTGAATATCACATCTCTTGCACATGGGCGCAATAGACTTGTGCTTGCTCCTGCTATTGTGCACTTTTTGGGAGCAGTTTGAAAATCTGGGCCTGTAGCTCTTAAAATAAAATGTGATATCTACTTTTTCCCAGATTTAATGCTTATGATTGGGAAGCAAGTTTAAGGCTAAGGTGATAAACATTCTGTAGTGTAGTGTAGTGTAAGTTAAATTCTCCCAATGATTAGAATTTTCATTAACATTTACATAATTAAAATACTGTATCTAGTTGTTTCATGCAAGTTCAAAGCTGAATCATTGAACATTCACCATGGTGAGGGGTGAAAGAGATGAGCTTGAAATAGAAGGTTAAAAGTTCAGTACCTACAATGGGTAGAATGCTCATAAATATTTAAATTATTAAACTATTCTTTGCAGAATACCTGATTAATGCACCGGTTAGGGCTCAGATTAAAGTGACAGAAGTAGGGAAATGTGCTGTTAGGGTTCCCAACCCTAACAACCCACCCCCACCATGCAGGCAGCAAAAAACAAAAGGAAAAATCATTATGGTTTCACCACTACCTAGTCTTCTCAAATCAGGTATGGGGTGCTTCTTGCAGTTGTCAGCCCTAATGCTCACCCCATGCCATCAGTAAAGAAGCTGAGTTATGCAGACTATATGAGAATGGGGTGAGCATTAGGGTTGACAACCCCAAGAAGCACCCCATGCTTGATTTGTGAAGACTCAAGAGAGGCACAACCATAATGGTTTTTCCTTTTGCTGCCTGCAGTGTGGGGGTAGAATGTTAGGGTTGGGAACCCTAACACCACATTTCCCTACTTTTGTCATTTTAATCTGAGCCCTGGCTGGTGCAATAACAAAGTTTTTTGCAAAGACTTTCCTTACTTTGTGAAATAGTATAATCATATCCTCATTCACACAGGTCCCTGAAGGGACCTGTGTGAACATATCCATTTGCCTATGGAAGCACAGGGCCCCTTCCATCCCTCCATAGATACATACTGTATATCCATGTTGGTGTGGAAGCATAGGGTCCTCTGGGCCCTGTGATTCCATTTCTCCCAAAAAGTAATTTATTTGCTTGGTTGTATGACT
Source organism: Neoceratodus forsteri (assembly GCA_016271365.2). Lineage (NCBI taxonomy): Eukaryota > Metazoa > Chordata > Ceratodontiformes > Ceratodontidae > Neoceratodus > Neoceratodus forsteri. The sequence goes on along the minus strand of CM057449.1, from coordinate 937,109,472 downwards.
TGTTAAAATCCAATATTATCCTACAGAAATTTAGATTTTCTAATTTATATGTTTTTTAAACGACTCCTAATTTTTGGGTGGGGGTATTATGTTTTATTCTTGTAGCAATCCTGAATACCTTTGTTTTGATATATAGATTGCCCTTAAGTGCAAATATTGAGGAAGTTTTGTAGTTGAAATGTGGAAAAAGCAAGTCTAAATTATTTTTTCATATGACTGAATCCTTTCTCATATGAACAAGAACCTCATGAAAAAGGATCCTTTGTGTAAAAAAAAGAATATGAAAAAAACTGAGTCCAAATTCTTTTTTCATATGAAGGCAATCTTTTCCATGTCAATAAAAAACCTCACGAAAAAGGAGCCCTTTATACGAAAAAAGAATCTGAGAAGAAAAAAACTAAGTCCAAATTTTTTTTTCTTATGAAGCTATCCTTATATGTTTTATTTTTATTTATTTAAGTCTGGGGAGTAACACTTTTGAGCCAATGGTTCTTTTACACAGGCTCCAAGTCATGGTACAAAAACAAAATACAAAACAATGAGTTCAAACAGTATAACAGTATACAGAATTAGCATACATTGCAATAGTTACAGCGCAAATAGGTCACAGCAAGGGTTTAAAGCCAGAATCTTGTGGGTCGATTTTGATTTTATGAGATTAGCATTCTTATGGCACAGGAGAGAAGTATAGGTGCAGCACAGAGGACTTGTCAGTTAGTGGGACCATTACATACAGATAGATTGTGTGCAGGCATTAGACATTGAATGCCTTGGGGAGAAAAACAGCACTCTATGTTGAATAATAGTCATACAATTGAGGTAGAAAATACTGTGCTGCACAGAGAGGAAGGAAAGCAGCTAAGAGGCATTGTCAGGAGTATGGAGGGAGAGATACAGTAAGGGTGGAGATTGGTGATGGGGTTGTGGGGGAAGGGCTGGAGGTAGTGAATATAGTATTGGTGAGAATAAAGGTAGATAAAGAGAAAGGAAAGGGAGAGTGCTATAATGGGGATGGGGGGCAGGGGTATAAGTGCTGTAGAATTATAAGGCAGAGAGGAGCAGGCCTATCCCATTCCCAGAAAACTATTTTGTATGAAAGAAAAAAGCTCACAGAAACAGATTTATTTATATGAAAAAAGAATCTGAAAAAAAAATCCACATTCATTTCTTGTATGAAGGCATCCTCTTTCATTTGAACCAAAAAGAAAAAGCTCACAAAAAAGGATGCCTTCATACGAAAAAAGAATTTTGACCTAGTTTTTTTCACATTCTTTTTTAATATGAGGGGATCCTATCTCTTGAGGCTTTTTCATTCATACTACAAAATCAAATATTTAAAACTGCCACTGGAGATTGGGTCCTCTGTTGTCCAGTTGAAAAAAAATTAAGTCACTTATGTGGCTAATGGCACACACACACACACACACACACACACACACACACACACACACACTCGCACAACATGCTCAGCAGGAGCAGGGGCTCTGCCACCTGACAAACAACAGTTGTCTCATAATAAGAAAACATGACTTCATGTTGTCACAAAAATTCAGCTATCTTTAGAATGTTAATTTTAACTGTGCATGCTCATAAATGGAATGTTTTTTCTTAAATAATTTAATAACTACTTAACTTTGGGACATAAAAAACACACAACTTGTGCCAAACTCTACAAACCCTGCAAGTTTCAGGTTACAGATCCTCCTTGTATTTTAATTACAGTTGAGAAAAAAAAAGGACTTAATTTTGGTGATTTTGCCCCTCTGAAACTTTGTAAATTGCCATAAAATATTCAGCATTCAAATATACTGGCACCATCTCTGCACTTTCCAAATTTCATGTAAATTGGTAGAATGAGGGCAAAGTTATTAAGGTGCACAATTTGGGGTTTAACATTAAAGTGCTAACTCAACCCTAATATGTAGGCACGACCATGCCTACATATAGGGTATAATGGATGGGCAACAGTGAA